>CM060906.1:668356698-670856698 GCA_030737815.1 Allium fistulosum
CCTCAAGCTTCCAATCATCAATTTCGAACTTTCGGATCCTCTCCGGCTGCGTAATCAACGTCTATTGCTCTATAGCTCAGGTATAATCTTTTATTTTCGCCAAAAATCTAATTTTTACCCTAAATCTAGATTTGCATAAGTTGTTAAATTAGGGCTAATTGGTGATTGAAATTGTTTCCAATAGTGTTATAATAGTTTCTAGCATTCCATGGTATTCCTATTTCATCTTTTATCGTGAAATTGTGAAAAACATGTATAATTTGTGGTTGTTCGTGTATATGTAAATCATTGTGTATGCCTTGATTCTACGATTGTACATGTGTGTAGCACTGTTATCATTGTATTGTGTTAGTTGGAATAAGATAAAATGAATGCACGAGCTAGGAATATTATATTGTGCACGTATTGAATTATGCAACAACAAAAAATGCGTCGAACGAGCCTTAAGTTGATGTAATACGTCGAATAAATGTGTTAAATTAAAATATATTTTTGTAAATGTGAACAGTTAGTAAAACTGTATTTTTTCATAAAATGCGCACATCTAATTGACAAATGTCCCTTAGAGAGTTTTTGGCCCCGTCCGACGAGTGTTATACATGATCGTTGTATAAATAGTCGTTTTTTTCGAAAAACGACCATTTATATTCATCTGGTACAATGTTTGTTGGATTTGTCCCTGTATTGGACAAGTTATGAATACAGTAAACATTTACATTTTGTATACTACTTCGTCTCAAATGGTTCATAAAATTTCGGCCTAACTTTTCTTTTTTGTTTCCTACGTACACGCATTGTGTACAATGCAGGGAACAAAAGGAAAATGCTGCCGAAATTTTGTTGAATGGTTTGAGATGAAGTAATATACGAAATGTAAATGCTTACTGTGTTTGTAATGGGAAGTAGGATGCCTGACCATAGAAAAAAAAAATTTGTACAATTTTTTGTATCGATACGTTAAAAAATAAAATGTGCCCTATTTGAAAATATTTTTAAATTTGCGAAGTAGTTCTTTAAATTCAAATATTATACGACCATGAAAATAATCTTTTTCGAATTTGTATTCTTGAAAATAAATATTAAATTTTGAACTTCTCATTTTCTCAAATAGGAAAAATGATTGATTATTTTGTTGATCGGAGGAGATGGATGTACCAAAGAAAATGACTGAGGGGCTCAATAAAAGAAGATTTCTATAATGGTATAAACGTATTTGTTGAATTCGCTTTAAGTAATAACGGAAACGATCTAGAAATTCGTTGTCCGTGTAGTAAGTGTAGACATTTGAAGTATTTGTTACCAGATATTGTGAAAGTTCATTTGTGCCAAAACGGTTTCGTACCCGAGTATTATGTTTGGAATTGGCATGGAGAAGTTGTAGCAAATACTTCTGTAGAGTCTGAAAATGTCGTTAACGAAATAGTTACGACGACCCGTATAGAAAATATGGTCGAAGATGCAGCACGATCAATGTTTCCTATGGTTGAAGTTGACGACGACGATGGAAATGTTGAAGAACCAAATATTGAAGCAAATTTTTTTTATGATTTACTAGATGCTGCTAAGAAACCTATTTGGGATGGTTGTAAAAGCGACACTCAGTTGTCAGTAATCGCAGAATACATTGCGATGAAGTCAAAATACAACATCACTGAAGCTGGGTTTACGGCTGTTGTTCAAGCAGCAAAAAGACATATGCCGCCCGATAATCTAATGTGTGAAAATCACTATGAAGTTAAAAAACTTATGCGGCTTTTGGTTTACCTTATCAGAAAATAGATACATGTTTAAAAGGCTGCATGTTGTTTTGGAAAGAAGATGCAAACCTTAGAAATTGTAAAATTTGTAATCAGGAGAGATACAAACCAAGAAAAAAGAAAGGGAAGGAAGTTCCGTACAAGCGTATGCATTACTTACCTATAACTCCAAGGCTTCAAAAATTATATGCATCTTCTGTAACTGCATCTAATATGAGATGGCATAGTGTGAGAACGGAGGAAGAGGGTACGTTGACACATCCGGTCGATGGAGAAGCATGGAAGCATTTTGATAAAACGTATCCAAATTTTGCAGTGGAGAGTCGAAATGTTAGATCAGGATTATGTACGGACGGTTTTTCTCCATTTTCTCAATTTGGTTCTAAATATTCATCCTGGCCCATTATCGTCACACGTATAATTTACCTCCATGGATGTGTATGAAAACACAATATATGTTTCTTACTGTTGTCGTTCCTGGCCCCGACGATCCGACACAAGGAATCGATGTATATTTACAACCGTTGATTGAGGAGTTAAAAATACCGTGGAAGGAAGGAGTAGAAACATACGATGTGTCCAAGAAGTATTTTTTTTGTATGTTTGCTTCTTTGTTGTGGACTATAAGTGATTTTCCTGCCTATGCAATGCTTTCAGGACGGAGTACTGCCGGTCGTCTAGCATGTCCATATTGCATGGATGAAACACGAGCGTTTTCTTTACCTCATGGTAAGAAAATTTCATGGTTTGACTGTCATCGATATTTTCTCCATGTAAATCATCCCTTCAGAGGAGACAAGAAATTTTTTTAGCTAATAGAGTAGAAACCAGAAAACCACCGATAATATGGTCAAGCGAAGACATATATGAACTTGTTAGGGACTATCCAAAGATATATGAAACTGGAGAGCAAACAGAAATTGAAGGCAAATCAGTTGTTCATAACTGGTGCAAACAAACTATTTTTTGCGAGTTGCCGTATTGGAAACATCTTCTGCTTCGTCATAATATAGATGTGATGCACAATGAGAAAAATGTATTTGATAATGTTTTTAACACAATTTGAATGTGAAAGGGAAGACGAAGGATGATTTGAAATCAAGACGTGATATAGAAGAATTATGCAAACGTCCTGAGCTTCATATGAAACCAAATGACAGTAAAAAACCCAAAGCATGTTACGAATTAGATAATAATCAAGTTAAAGCTATGTTCAAATGGGTGGAAGGGTTAAGATTTCCTGATGGGATATCATCAAATCTTCGTAGATGTGTTGACTTTAAAAATGGTAGATTGAGCGGAATGAAAAGTCACGACTGTCACATAATGATGGAAAATTTATTTCCCGTTATGTTCAAAGAACTACTGCCGTTAAAAGTTTGGAAGGTAGTAACAGAGTTTAGTATGTTTTACAAAGAGCTTTGTTCGACTACTTTAAAAGTGCAACGTTTACGTAAACTTGAAGTGGATATTCCTATATTGCTTTGCAAATTAGAGAAAATATTTCCGCCAGGTTTTTTAATGTAATGGAACATTTACCTGTTCGTCTCCCATCTGAAGCACGACTTCGAGGTCCTGTCCAATATGGATGGATGTATCCATTTGAGAGGTATGTAATATGTTATCACGTAATTTAATTGCATTTGAAAGATGAAGTTAATATAAATTAATTTTGCATAGATATTTGAATAATCTGAAGAAAAAAGTGAGGCAAAAAGCACGAGTTGAAGGTTCGATATGTAAATCTTACATCGAAGAAGAAGCTTCGTTCTTTCTCTCTCACTATTTCAGTGACCATGTGAATATTTCATTTGAAAGTGTTCCTCGTAATGACGAAAGCGACGAACAAGAGTCCTCTCAAGCAATGTTATCTATTTTTAGACAACATGGTCGGCCTTCTGGAAAATGTGTAGAAATATGGCTAGACGATAGAGATCTTCATGTAGCACACACTTATATTCTTCTAAATTGTGCCGAGGTTGCACCATTTGTTAGGTAATCTGAAATAATAATTTGTGTTTTATTCTTTTCTATATTGTATGCGCGTGTATAACCTAATGTAATAATTTGTTTATATATACAGTGTTTATGAACGTGAACATCCGAACGGAGATCTCAGTAAAGAATTTTCTGATTGGTTTTCAAATTACGTTTATGAGCCAAGAAATTGTGTAGTTGATGAAGGGTTGAAACATCTTGCGATGGGACCAAAAAGAGTAGTCAAGACATATCCAATATATTTCGTCAATGGATATAAATTTAACACCAAAGAATACGGTGCAGAAAAATTAACAAATAATACTGGTGTATTTGTTAAAGGTACTGACGATCCAGAAAATCACTTAAATGATTTTTATGGCGTTCTAAC
The DNA here is from genome assembly GCA_030737815.1 of Allium fistulosum. Taxonomy (NCBI): domain Eukaryota; kingdom Viridiplantae; phylum Streptophyta; class Magnoliopsida; order Asparagales; family Amaryllidaceae; genus Allium; species Allium fistulosum. The sequence goes on from CM060906.1 coordinate 668,360,824, forward strand.
ACAAATTTTGCAACTGGCATATTTCTCACGACCCGCGAAGGAGGTGTTTCTATTTAGATGCAATTGGTTTAGCAATGTTCCAGGTTCTGGAATTAATGTGCACAAGGATTATAATCTTATTGAAATAAAGCATACATCGCACTATCACAAGTATGATCTTTTGTACTAGCCAAACAAGTATTGCAAGTTTATTACGCTCCTTATCCGTCTCTAAAAAGAGATAAAGCAGATTGGTCTGCAGTTTTTAAAACAAAGGCCAGATTCACATTCGATGGGAAGAATATTCCGGAGGAACAAGCTTATCAGGCAGATCTTGAGCAAAATAACGAAATAATAATTACAGACGATCATATATATTTTGGTCCTTTGATCGATGAATCAAACGTTTTGGTAGAAGCGTTTGACAGTGCAGAGGAAAATATCGTAGAAAACGAGACCGAATCTGAATCAGAAGACGATGATGACTGATATAAATCTAAATCCGATTTTTTTGCAATTGATGTAACTATGTTGAATTCTTGATGTATTATGAAATTGATGTGACTATGAAACCAAATCTATTTACCATTGTTTACATGTTTTATGTCATTTCCATTTGTCATTTATTTAGCAATTTTTATTAAAAATGCAATGAAATCTGCTTATCGTCGGAACAGTAGACCTATTATGAATCATGTATAACACACTTCCATTTCTATTTCCATTTCAGTCATTAATTAAGCAATTTATACCGTTAGTGTCATTTACATATGAAATATATTTCATTATCATGTTATTATTCTCTTATATAATGATGTGTATATATGTCACAGGTTTATCATAATGTCATATAGAGGTAGGAGCTCTTCTCGATCATCAGGAGGCGATGGCAGTGGCCCATTGCAAGATCCACAACGTCCAGTAGTTTCGTTAGTCCCTAGAGCAGAGGGGGTAAGAATTAAATTTTATTCAGCATCTTATTTTTTATGATATACGTACATACTTATCTGTATCGCATTTAAAAACAGGGGGTTTGACCTACTTCCCTCGAAGGTTGTGCTGGATGTCTCTAGAGCTTCTTATCGCAGCAGGATGAGTGCTTGCTGGCCGAAGTGGGATAACATCCCTCCCCACATCATAGAGTGTATATGGCAGGATGTCCTAGTATGTATATTTTTCTGTTTTCCATTTTTAATTCGTTTTTGTCGTTTTTCTACTGTTTATCGTTCACAGTGTAATCTTTTTTTGCTTTTTATCGTGAAACACAGGCTGAGATAGACATCCAGACAGACGATATGCTGCTGGCACGAGGATACTGGATGAAGAAGATGCGCAAGAACTATAGGGATTCGATATCTGAAATTAAGAAATCTGGTAAGAAACCACGGTGGATGGGAGAGAGCGTATAACACACTTCCATTTCTATTTTCATTTCAGTCATTAATTAAGGAATTTATACCGTTGATGTCATTTACATATGAAATATATTTCATTATCATGTTATTATTCTCTTATATAATGATGTGTATATATGTCACAGGTTTATCATAATGTCATATAGAGGTAGGAGCTCTTCTCGATCATCAAGAGACGATGGAAGTGGCCCATCGCAAGATCCACAACGTCCAGTAGTTTTGTTAGTCCCTAGAGCAGAGGGGTAAGAATTAAATTTTATTCAGCATCTTATTTTTTTATGATATACGTACGTACTTATCTGTATCGCATTTAAAAACATGGGGTTCGACCTACTTCCCTCGAAGGTTGTGTTGGATGTCTCTAGAGCTTCTTATCGCAGTAGGATGAGTGCTTGCTGGCCGAAGTGGGATAACATCCCTCCCCACATCATAGAGTGTATATGGCAGGATGTCCTAGTATGTATATTTTTCTGTTTCCATTTTTAATTCGTTTTTGTTGTTTTTCTACTGTTTATCGTTCACAGTGTAATCTTTTTTTGCTTTTTATCGTGAAACACAGGCTGAGATAGACATCCAGACAGACGATATGCTGCTGGCACGAGGATACTGGATGAAGAAGATGCGCAAGAACTATAGGGACTCGATATCTGAAATTAAGAAATCTGGTAAGAAACCACGATGGATGGGGGAGAGCGTATGGCAAGCATGGTTGGCATACTGGGAAACTGACGAGGCGAAGGCAAGTATACTAAATTTTTTTGAATTATTAATTTGACGTGATCGAAAAATAATGTATCAAATTTTGAATGTACAGGCAGAGTCGGATAGAAACTCTGCAAACATAAATAAAAATCCTGTCACTCATCGCGGAGGGTCGAAGTCATTTCAGCAGTATCGACAGGAGTTGGTAAATTTACTGAATGATAATTATAAATAGTTTATGCTATATAATTTTAAATGTATAATAATTGTATGTAAAAATCAACTTCAGGAAGCTGAGGCGCATCGTCCCGTGGGCTATATGGACGTGTTCACTCGTAAGCATGCTGTCGAGCATGTAAATCCGGATGGGACTGTTTCATATACATGGCACGACGATAAATCCAGCAGGAGCCATGTAAGCATATTTCATTTTATGCAGTATTAGTAATTGTTCTGATTGTTAAACTGTAATGAAATAAGATATGATGTTATTAATTTGTTAATGCAGGAAAAGTTTATGGAGCAGCGCCAGAAACTCCTTGCTGATACGGGTCGAGATCAGCTGACGACTGATGAGGAGGATGCTATTTTTGAGTCCGTTATGGATCCATCAAAGCATGGAAAACGATATGGATTTGGCAATCAAGTGGTAAATAATTTATTTTACTGCTAATTTGATATTTAAGTCATAATTAATTAAATTGTAGGGATTTATACAAGCATCTTGTACCCAAAACCCTATGCCTCTCCCAATAAATGTTTAATTTACTAGTTTTAAGTCATTTGACTTTCATTAGGACAGTTATTCCCATAATGTCACTATGGCCCATCAATAGGCCATATGATTGTGTGTTTAGAATTACAGTTAAAATTCGCATACCTGCAAATACACTTACAGAGATCACACAGCTAAATTAAATATTTATTGCAGGCCAGCAGTCAGAGACGAGGTCGGCAGACTAGAGCTCAGATCGATCTAGCAGAGATCGAAGATTTGCGGGCTAGAGTGGCCCAGCTGGAGGAGCAGAACCACCGACAGGCCATACAGACCACACAGTTGCTAGACCAGCGTATCGCCGAGTACATGCAGCAGTATGGTGGCCGCTTTCCTTCCTTTGCTGGCTCTGGAGGAGAGTGATTGATTGATTGCTTTTTCAGGTACGTTTTTTTTAGTTTTATATGATTTGGTAGACGGTGGAGGTAGTTGTTGATTTTTGTATGATTATGTTTGATACACTTGGTTATGTGGTTGTATGATGATGTGGATGTTGATGATTTTGTGTTATGTTGTGTATGTATGACATGGTAGAACACTTGTTGTTGGGGTTGTTGTGAATGTTGGAATGGTTATGTATATTATGTATTTTATTTTGATGTAATTTGATGTATTTGTGTGTTTGATGAATTTTGTGTAGTTTAGGTTTTGATATTTGGTTGGAATATTGTATACTGGATTCTGCAGTATTTGTAACGACCCCGAATTTCGAACAAATTAAATTGAAAATATTTAATTTATTTTTAAATATTTGAACGATAATTTAATTCGAATCCCGGATATAACTTTGAAACTGACAATTAAATTGTGAAATTTAATCGATTGAGAGTTGAATAAAAATTTAAATCTTCGATTTTAAGTCGAAGAAAAATATTTCGAAAGCTTTTAAAATTCGTATTGATAATACTGAAGATGATTAAAGCTTCAGAATTTAATTTTGAACTGTTTTGTTCAGTTTTGAAAATAATCGTTCGAACCGATATTTATAGAATAGTCATTTTTCAAACAGTCTCGGAATTCGACGAAACCAGTTCCATTGGGTCCGTAATATTGAATTATTACCGGATTTCAATTTTCGTATTTTTCAGAATTGAGATGTGTGCATACGATAAGAAAACGCGTTGAAGTTTTAAAACGAATTCAAATTTAAGTTTAAAATTTAAAATATTCAGTCAACCTCAGCTGCATTTTTCTTCACATCAGCACGATACTCCCCTTATCTCACGCCTTCGATCACGCAGAAGATCGTGCAAAAGCATACTCGTTCAAAGATAAACAAAGAAAAGCTCGTTCGAAATAAATGGCCGCTTCTCTGAAATCAAATTCATTTCCCTCTGTAAATTCACGAATCAAAAAAAAAAATCGAACGAATTCCTTTATCCCTTCTCTACGTTTTGAACCCCAAATCTCACAACCGAAATCAAATCGAGAGAAATTTCTATTCCTCTTTTCACTTCAGCAGGGAGGCGACTTCCATCGCGCGCGTGGTATCATTGATCGAATTCGAATTCGACAGAGGTTGGTGGTGTTCGTGGTGAAGGCTGGAACGACGAGTGGAAGCTACGGTGGGGGATTCGATTTCGCGAATGACTCGGCAGCACGTGCGCTCGCGAACGCGAGGAAAGGGGGCGAGTCGTTCGATCTGATGGAGGGTGTCTCGCGCGACAGCAAATCGTGGTGGGTTCTCGTTTGGGGAAACGAAGGTCACTGGCATCGACAGAAGCGCGTGCGCGCGAGGAATGGCAGCAAGCAAGGCGAAGGTGTCGTGAGGCGTTCGAATGGGGTAGAACGCGATCGTTTAAGGTGGAGTGTTTCGTGGCGATCGAGTTTAGGGCACGGGGATCTGGTGATGGTGTGCGAGCCTGGGTTCATGAATGTCTGTAAGGTATTCGAATTTAAATTTTTTTTTAAATAATTCTGGTTTAGTAAGAAATTAAAATATATGTATGTATTTGGATATGCTTACAGTAAAGGGTAGTATAATGTTGATATTGATATGAAAAATATATCGAGGAAAAATTTATATTTGGTTAGGAACATGTATATGAAGATAACAAAATATATAGCAATATATTTGTTAGTTAACTTGTTTAAAAATTTATTTTGGCCAGTAAAGGATTTTCAAAGAAAACTGGTTTGAAAAATAATTGTTCATTTAGAATTTAATCATTAGTTAAGATTAAATCATTTTCTAACTAAAAATTTTTATCATAGGAAATTTGATTTGAAATTAAATTATCAGTTAAAATAATTGTTAGTTAAATAAATTGTTAAAAAGGATTAATTTAAAATCAATTGTATTAAATTTGTTAAAAGAAAATTTGTTTAATTTAATTGTTTTAGAAATGGTTAGAGAATGTTAGTTTGAAACTGAAATGTTGGTTAAATAAATTTATTTAAAGGAGAATTGGTTTAAATAAAACTATCAGTTAATTCGACTATTAAACAGAAATTAATTATTCGATTTAATTCGAATATTAATAGATTGTGTAAATTATTTATACAAGGTCGAATACAACGAAGAAAAATAAATCTGGATTTGGAATGGATGGCAAATTTAAAAGCTAAGGTGAGATCTTCTCACTCAGATTTATAATTGATTTGCAGTTATTGATTGATTTTGTTTGAATGTGCTATTAGATATGATAGGATATATCTATATATATAGCAGTATATACATATTGGCATATGTATATATTGGATTGATGATTTCCCGCCTCGTATAGCGGATGAGACCCTATTGCGCCGTTAGTAAGCGGATTTATAAAAACCTATATACCGCGATAATTCCGTACTGGAACGGAATTGGTATTGTGCTAACGTCTTTGGATGCAGGAAAACAGGTTGGAGGGATCCAACTGGACCCCTCACATTGATTGAATTTATTTATACTGTGATATGGATATGTGAATGATTATATTGATGTTATCGACCATATTGATGTCTGGAAAATTGTTGAAAGCTAAAATTTAGCTGAATGGATGTTTGATATCATTGGATTCCAAAAATAAACGAAATTGAATTTTTGGAAATAAAAATAGAAATTTCTAAGTGAATTTGATTTTAGAAATTTAATGAATTCGAAGAAAGGAATTTTAAAGTATAAAAAGTTAATTTTTATAATCTTATCGAATTTATTTCCAGAATAAAGTGAAAATGTTAAATAAATGAATTTCGCATAATCGTGAGTATAAATTGAAGAATTTAATTTAAGAATTTGGATTTTTAAATAGATTGAAAGAAACGATTGAGATTTATTTTCTTAAAAAGGAATTTATTTAAAAGAAGATAAGTTGGAAATCCGATTTGAAATTTACTTGGTAAATTGAAACGATTTGGGAAGTAAATGTAAAATGACTTCAATTTAAAGAATCCATTTAAAAACAGGATATTGAATAATTTGAAAAGAATAAGAATTTATTTTAGTAGTGAAAATAAATTTAGAAATCAATTTGTAATTGATTTGGAGTTAAAGTAGAATTAGAAATTAAGTTGAAATCCGATTTTAGATTCAAAAGTGAATATTTGGAAAAATGAATCCAAATTGAAATAAGGGAATGTGAATTTAAAATGGAAATGATGTTAAAACGATTTATAAAGGGATGAACTTTACAATTGTAAAGTTTTAAAAGAATGATTTTTGAAAATAAATGAATTATAAGTATTAACTTATAAGGTGGACCGTTAGTATAAAAATTGAGTTACGAATTGAACTAGTTAATAAAGAAGATTTATAAATTGTAGTTTTTATAAATGGAAATAGAATTTATAGACGTGTTTATAAATTCGAAATAGATTGAATTTGATAAATTGAATATGGAAGATTATTAAAGAAGATATATTCACGATTTTGGACAGTGAATATATTATTGAATAAAACGGATTCATTTTTGAAGAAATGATATTTTAAAAATGAAGTTAAATTGTTTTTAACGATGTTTTAAAAATGTGTTGAATATCGAAAACATAGATTTCAACAGTTCTTGTTGAAATAGACGTTTTCGAGAAATTTAAGGAAATGATGGACTATAACACTGTTGTTATAGTAAATGATTTCCGAAAGGAAATGTTTTGATGTAGTATTGGGATTTATATATCTATTAAAATCCGAATCCATATACTAGTGATTTTGAGTCGTCGTAACGATGTTTTACGTAACATTCGTTTTGACTCAAATAAATGTGTTTAAAGAGAATGATTTCCTTAAAGATTGAGTATATACTTAATTTGATTTAAGTATATCGAATATTTTCAAATGTTGAAAATAAATAGATTTGTGAAATACTTGTTATTAAATAAGTATGAAAATGCTTTTTCCAATATGAAATAAACTGTTTTGAGATTTTATCTTCGAAGATAAAATGAAATGTGAATATTTGAAATTGTTTTCAAATGGTTAAGTGTGGAAATTTTATATCTTGTAAAGATATTTTTGAAGATAAAATAATTTGGAAAATTATTTGGAATCTGATGATGTTGCGCATCTTTATTGATAGTTAAATAACCGACTATCAATATTTACCTTTAGATAGGTATTTGTTGTGAATTGGATGAATTTGAATGCCACACTTATTTTTGAATAAACGCTCACTATTCGGGTTAACCGGGAAAGGACCATGGGGTCGTATAACCCATTCCGAATATGTGATACGTCGTTATGAATCGCATTTGAAGACCGGTGTTGAAGACCGGATATTTTTGAAAACGGAAGGATTACCGTCGAGTTACTCTACACCGACTGATCTTCGGTTTAGAGGTTTTATCACCCTTAGTGACGGGAAGTCCTGACATGATTGAAAATTATCCGGATTTGCAAGGGCTTCGTGAGAAGTGCCTTCGGTTCTGTTCGATCCCGGAACAGACTTATATGGATTGTGTGTCTGACGTTACAATTTGAGATATAAAGCTGATTTCTTTCAAATACATTTCTGTTGGTGGCGGAGAATTTATTCTCTTAGCTTAACACCCTTCTCTGAGACGTACGAGCTCAGAGGTTATGTAGTTGAAATTTATCAGCGATATATCCCAATTTGGTAACGTGGCATACTGAGTGTTGCTGTGAAATGATCAGTGTTTGATCATTTGTGATATGATCATTTGTTTGATCTTATATCTTTGTGATCATAGGTTGATCATTTTGTTGACCCGAAGCAGGGCTTTTTGTAGAAAGCGTAGCTTTGTGGACGAGACTTCGTCGAGCCTCACACCCCGGAAATGGTCGAAACAGGAAGAATGCAGCAAGGTTCTAGGGAGTAGCGCCCCTTAGTGTATGTCATTCCTTCTGGATAAAGGTGGTATCATGGTATGGAGCCCAAATACTTAACCTCTGTGGTTACTGTATTATTATTATCTATGTGGTTTGTTGCGAATCGGGGATCCTCGGGAAGATCGGTGACGATCGGGGGATGGCATACGCGTGTCAGTAGTTACCTATTTTTGCAGAGGTAACCCGGCCTTGTGTTGGCAGAGATCCGGTTAGGTTCTCGGGTCGTCTATTCCAGGGACGTACCCATCGTGGATAGGAAGTTCCTTAGCCTGACCATTTGTTGGAAATCCAAAGAAACAATACGTGACTTGTACGGTTTTAGTTGTATTACCTGCTATGGAATGTGGCGGTAACCTGCTATTGAACATAGTAGCTATAGTAGGCATACGATACTGGTCGTATGTTGGCTAAGATTAATATTATATTTTCGAAATGTTTTCTACACTATGCACTAATAATAATATCAAAAATGATTTGATTTTGCGTAGTAAGCATCTTTGACTATCATAAGAAGAAATCTCCTCCAATTCTGCGTTTGCATTGTGTGTGTGGCGGGAGGTCTTATGGTAGTTTCATTTTCCAAAAGCATTGCGAAATTTATTTTAAAAATTATCTTGTTGTTTTTAAAGATATAACTGTTTTACGATCTCACACCAGTCACCATGACTGACTCGGAGTTTATTGTTTCCCTTCTAAACTCTGGGTGCCCACCAATTTCCACACGGGCAGTCTAGAGTTAGATTATCAGGATATTCTGGATATTCTGGAGCTTTGGAGATAAGCTGGAGGACGAGACGTAGTAATTGTATCTGATAGTATTTATTCCGCTGTGTATTCTGTATGAGGACAAGTTATATAACTGTCCATTGTTGTATATTGACTCTGATTGATGTATGTATAAACTGATATAGCTCTTTGTTTTTAAAGACTAGTGTTTATTTATTATATATTGTTCCGCTGCGATGTGTAAGATTCTGATATTGTTTTCTGTTCTGATGTTTTTCTGTTGTTCTTCTCTTCTTTCTTCTACCTTCTTCTTCTTCTACTTTTTCTTCTTCTTAAAAACCCTCACTATTGGAGTTTCCGGCACTCGATTGCTCGGCAGTCGATAAAGTGAGTATCGATGTCGAATTTTCGAAAGTCGAAAATTTCGGTATGTGACAAAGTGGTATCAGAGCATATGGTTAAGCGACAACCCTGCTCTGTTGGGTGTTACTCATTAGAGATAGAGTCAGTAGTACTCTAGAATGAGTTGAGTGTAATTATAGATATGAGCGCGTATTTGTTAGTGAATATAAAAAAAAATTGTTTTATATTGTGATGATTGGTTTATTGAGTGGTATATGAACCTTCGTCGGCACAGTCTTGCAAAACTGTATCGAAGGGGTTTCTAAACACTCGAATAGAACAATTCGGCACAGTATTGTTTTGAATAGGGTGAATGAGATAATTTTACCCAAAACTATTTTTGTATAGAAAAGAAACGATTTCTATGAATTACTATAGTATATGGTTGCATGGTTGCTAGAAATGATAACATTAAACTATTATCATTGAAATTAAATGAGAAATTGGAATTATAACTCCAAAGTTAAAATAAATTCACATACGAATGAAATTTAAGATGTAAATTATAAATGTGAATTGTTAATTGAAAAGGAATTCCAGAGAAGTATTTGGAAATGTTTTGAAAAGAATCTGAAAATTTTGGAGATTTGAAAAGTTTAAATCCTTTTTGATTTGAAAATGAATTTCAAAGGTTTTGAAAAATGTTTTGAAGAGATGAAAAGCTCTAAACTCTTTTCGGTCGCTGGAAAATAACTTCGGTAATGACTGCAGCATCACTGATGTTCATTTTCAGGTTTCCGGAAGAGGAATTGCTGCCAAATTGTTTTAAATGGAAAGGGTTTGGAAAATTTGGGTTTTGTTTTGAAAATTCAAAAGGATAATTTGAATTGTTTTCAAGATGGTTTTGAAAAGGTTGAAAAGACTCTGGAATACCATATTTATGAAATGTAAATAAGTTGATAACTTATAAAACATTAGAAATCTGATTGGAATAAGATTCAAATTGGAAAGGAATAAATTTGAGAATGAATGAATAAATTTGCAAGTGAATCATTTAAATAAAATGAGATTGAAAAGTGATTCATTTCAAAATTGTAAGAAATAGATTGAATTGAATTTGATTTGTGAAAAATGAAGTGAAGTATTGAACTAAAATTAGTAAGTGAAGCTAATTGAATATAGACCGAATGAATAAGGTTTAACGAATTAAATTCAATAATTACAAAAGAAAAGTAAATTAAATTCGAATTGGAAATCCAGTTTAAATGAAAGTAGGTTTAACCGTAGGGTAAATTGAAAACAAATTTGGAAATGAGCAAAAGAATAAAACTGGAATTAAAACTGAATCCAAATTGAATTGAATGGTAAATTTAATTCAAATGAGAATTGAAAAATTGAATGAAATTGAATATGCAACTTCAATAGTAAGCTAAAAATGATATAAGCAGTTTGTATTGAAATTTTTGTAGTGAAATTTGCAAAATATTTGAATGTATAACTAGATATTATGGCTAGTAGGATATACAGGTATAAAGGAATTGAATTTGATTTCACTGATAATTTGAATTGCTCGACAAAAGGTACGTATTTGAATTATAATATGAGTTTTTGATGATTTCTTGTCTAGCCGCTTGGCTTTTTCTTTTTCTTTTTGAAATCTGAGGATCTGTAGGGACGTTTTGTAGTCGTACCGTATTAGCCGCGCAAAGGAGACGCTGGCGAAATTTTTCGGAAATTTAGGGCGTTAGAAAATTTTTGAGAAATTTTTAAAGTTTAAAATTTGAATTTAAACTCGAATTTGAATTTTGAAGTTAAACAATGTTGTTTTGAAACTTATAATTGAAGTTGGAAATTTAGTTGAATGATAACGAATCTTTAGTAGAAAGATTTGTTTTGAAGAATTGATAAAACTATTGAATATTGAAAGATAGTAGACGAGTTAAGGACATTTTTCCTAACTTGTAATTTCGAGGACGAAATTCTTTTAAGGGGGGAAGTCTGTAACGACCCCGAATTTCGAACAAATTAAATTGAAAATATTTAATTTATTTTTAAATATTTGAACGATAATTTAATTCGAATCCCGGATATAACTTTGAAACTGACAATTAAATTGTGAAATTTAATCGATTGAGAGTTGAATAAAAATTTAAATCTTCGATTTTAAGTCGAAGAAAAATATTTCGAAAGCTTTTAAAATTCGTATTGATAATACTGAAGATGATTAAAGCTTCAGAATTTAATTTTGAACTGTTTTGTTCAGTTTTGAAAATAATCGTTCGAACCGATATTTATAGAATAGTCATTTTTCAAACAGTCTCGGAATTCGACGAAACCAGTTCCATTGGGTCCGTAATATTGAATTATTACCGGATTTCAATTTTCGTATTTTTCAGAATTGAGATGTGTGCATACGATAAGAAAACGCGTTGAAGTTTTAAAACGAATTCAAATTTAAGTTTAAAATTTAAAATATTCAGTCAACCTCAGCTGCATTTTTCTTCACATCAGCACGATACTCCCCTTATCTCACGCCTTCGATCACGCAGAAGATCATGCAAAAGCATACTCGTTCAAAGATAAACAAAGAAAAGCTCGTTCGAAATAAATGGCCGCTTCTCTGAAATCAAATTCATTTCCCTCTGTAAATTCACGAATCAAAAAAAAAAATCGAACGAATTCCTTTATCCCTTCTCTACGTTTTGAACCCCAAATCTCACAACCGAAATCAAATCGAGAGAAATTTCTATTCCTCTTTTCACTTCAGCAGGGAGGCGACTTCCATCGCGCGCGTGGTATCATTGATCGAATTCGAATTCGACAGAGGTTGGTGGTGTTCGTGGTGAAGGCTGGAACGACGAGTGGAAGCTACGGTGGGGGATTCGATTTCGCGAATGACTCGGCAGCGCGTGCGCTCGCGAACGCGAGGAAAGGGGGCGAGTCGTTCGATCTGATGGAGGGTGTCTCGCGCGACAGCAAATCGTGGTGGGTTCTCGTTTGGGGAAACGAAGGTCACTGGCATCGACAGAAGCGCGTGCGCGCGAGGAATGGCAGCAAGCAAGGCGAAGGTGTCGTGAGGCGTTCGAATGGGGTAGAACGCGATCGTTTAAGGTGGAGTGTTTCGTGGCGATCGAGTTTAGGGCACGGGGATCTGGTGATGGTGTGCGAGCCTGGGTTCATGAATGTCTGTAAGGTATTCGAATTTAATTTTTTTTTAAATAATTCTGGTTTAGTAAGAAATTAAAATATATGTATGTATTTGGATATGCTTACAGTAAAGGGTAGTATAATGTTGATATTGATATGAAAAATATATCGAGGAAAAATTTATATTTGGTTAGGAACATGTATATGAAGATAACAAAATATATAGCAATATATTTGTTAGTTAACTTGTTTAAAAATTTATTTTGGCCAGTAAAGGATTTTCAAAGAAAACTGGTTTGAAAAATAATTGTTCATTTAGAATTTAATCATTAGTTAAGATTAAATCATTTTCTAACTAAAAATTTTTATCATAGGAAATTTGATTTGAAATTAAATTATCAGTTAAAATAATTGTTAGTTAAATAAATTGTTAAAAAGGATTAATTTAAAATCAATTGTATTAAATTTGTTAAAAGAAAATTTGTTTAATTTAATTGTTTTAGAAATGGTTAGAGAATGTTAGTTTGAAACTGAAATGTTGGTTAAATAAATTTATTTAAAGGAGAATTGGTTTAAATAAAACTATCAGTTAATTCGACTATTAAACAGAAATTAATTATTCGATTTAATTCGAATATTAATAGATTGTGTAAATTATTTATACAAGGTCGAATACAACGAAGAAAAATAAATCTGGATTTGGAATGGATGGCAAATTTAAAAGCTAAGGTGAGATCTTCTCACTCAGATTTATAATTGATTTGCAGTTATTGATTGATTTTGTTTGAATGTGCTATTAGATATGATAGGATATATCTATATATATAGCAGTATATACATATTGGCATATGTATATATTGGATTGATGATTTCCCGCCTCGTATAGCGGATGAGACCTTATTGCGCCGTTAGTAAGCGGATTTATAAAAACCTATATACCGCGATAATTCCGTACTAGAACGGAATTGGTATTGTGCTAACGTCTTTGGATGCAGGGAAACAGGTTGGAGGGATCCAACTGGACCCCTCACATTGATTGAATTTATTTATACTGTGATATGGATATGTGAATGATTATATTGATGTTATCGACCATATTGATGTCTGGAAAATTGTTGAAAGCTAAAATTTAGCTGAATGGATGTTTGATATCATTGGATTCCAAAAATAAACGAAATTGAATTTTTGGAAATAAAAATAGAAATTTCTAAGTGAATTTGATTTTAGAAATTTAATGAATTCGAAGAAAGGAATTTTAAAGTATAAAAAGTTAATTTTTATAATCTTATCGAATTTATTTCCAGAATAAAGTGAAAATGTTAAATAAATGAATTTCGCATAATCGTGAGTATAAATTGAAGAATTTAATTTAAGAATTTGGATTTTTAAATAGATTGAAAGAAACGATTGAGATTTATTTTCTTAAAAAGGAATTTATTTAAAAGAAGATAAGTTGGAAATCCGATTTGAAATTTACTTGGTAAATTGAAACGATTTGGGAAGTAAATGTAAAATGACTTCAATTTAAAGAATCCATTTAAAAACAGGATATTGAATAATTTGAAAAGAATAAGAATTTATTTTAGTAGTGAAAATAAATTTAGAAATCAATTTGTAATTGATTTGGAGTTAAAGTAGAATTAGAAATTTAGTTGAAATCCGATTTTAGATTCAAAAGTGAATATTTGGAAAAATGAATCCAAATTGAAATAAGGGAATGTGAATTTAAAATGGAAATGATGTTAAAACGATTTATAAAGGGATGAACTTTACAATTGTAAAGTTTTAAAAGAATGATTTTTGAAAATAAATGAATTATAAGTATTAACTTATAAGGTGGACCGTTAGTATAAAAATTGAGTTACGAATTGAACTAGTTAATAAAGAAGATTTATAAATTGTAGTTTTTATAAATGGAAATAGAATTTATAGACGTGTTTATAAATTCGAAATAGATTGAATTTGATAAATTGAATATGGAAGATTATTAAAGAAGATATATTCACGATTTTGGACAGTGAATATATTATTGAATAAAACGGATTCATTTTTGAAGAAATGATATTTTAAAAATGAAGTTAAATTGTTTTTAACGATGTTTTAAAAATGTGTTGAATATCGAAAACATAGATTTCAACAGTTCTTGTTGAAATAGACGTTTTCGAGAAATTTAAGGAAATGATGGACTATAACACTGTTGTTATAGTAAATGATTTCCGAAAGGAAATGTTTTGATGTAGTATTGGGATTTATATATCTATTAAAATCCGAATCCATATACTAGTGATTTTGAGTCGTCGTAACGATGTTTTACGTAACATTCGTTTTGACTCAAATAAATGTGTTTAAAGAGAATGATTTCCTTAAAGATTGAGTATATACTTAATTTGATTTAAGTATATCGAATATTTTCAAATGTTGAAAATAAATAGATTTGTGAAATACTTGTTATTAAATAAGTATGGAAATGCTTTTTCCAATATGAAATAAACTGTTTTGAGATTTTATCTTCGAAGATAAAATGAAATGTGAATATTTGAAATTGTTTTCAAATGGTTAAGTGTGGAAATTTTATATCTTGTAAAGATATTTTTGAAGATAAAATAATTTGGAAAATTATTTGGAATCTGATGATGTTGCGCATCTTTATTGATAGTTAAATAACCGACTATCAATATTTACCTTTAGATAGGTATTTGTTGTGAATTGGATGAATTTGAATGCCACACTTATTTTTGAATAAACGCTCACTATTCGGGTTAACCGGGAAAGGACCATGGGGTCGTATAACCCATTCCGAATATGTGATACGTCGTTATGAATCGCATTTGAAGACCGGTGTTGAAGACCGGATATTTTTGAAAACGGAAGGATTACCGTCGAGTTACTCTACACCGACTGATCTTCGGTTTAGAGGTTTTATCACCCTTAGTGACGGGAAGTCCTGACGTGATTGAAAATTATCCGGATTTGCAAGGGCTTCGTGAGAAGTGCCTTCGGTTCTGTTCGATCCCGGAACAGACTTATATGGATTGTGTGTCTGACGTTACAATTTGAGATATAAAGCTGATTTCTTTCAAATACATTTCTGTTGGTGGCGGAGAATTTATTCTCTTAGCTTAACACCCTTCTCTGAGACGTACGAGCTCAGAGGTTATGTAGTTGAAATTTATCAGCGATATATCCCAATTTGGTAACGTGGCATACTGAGTGTTGCTGTGAAATGATCAGTGTTTGATCATTTGTGATATGATCATTTGTTTGATCTTATATCTTTGTGATCATAGGTTGATCATTTTGTTGACCCGAAGCAGGGCTTTTTGTAGAAAGCGTAGCTTTGTGGACGAGACTTCGTCGAGCCTCACACCCCGGAAATGGTCGAAACAGGAAGAATGCAGCAAGGTTCTAGGGAGTAGCGCCCCTTAGTGTATGTCATTCCTTCTGGATAAAGGTGGTATCATGGTATGGAGCCCAAATACTTAACCTCTGTGGTTACTGCATTATTATTATCTATGTGGTTTGTTGCGAATCGGGGATCCTCGGGAAGATCGGTGACGATCGGGGGATGGCATACGCGTGTCAGTAGTTACCTATTTTTGCAGAGGTAACCCGGCCTTGTGTTGGCAGAGATCCGGTTAGGTTCTCGGGTCGTCTATTCCAGGGACGTACCCATCGTGGATAGGAAGTTCCTTAGCCTGACCATTTGTTGGAAATCCAAAGAAACAATACGTGACTTGTACGGTTTTAGTTGTATTACCTGCTATGGAATGTGGCGGTAACCTGCTATTGAACATAGTAGCTATAGTAGGCATACGATACTGGTCGTATGTTGGCTAAGATTAATATTATATTTTCGAAATGTTTTCTACACTATGCACTAATAATAATATCAAAAATGATTTGATTTTGCGTAGTAAGCATCTTTGACTATCATAAGAAGAAATCTCCTCCAATTCTGCGTTTGCATTGTGTGTGTGGCGGGAGGTCTTATGGTAGTTTCATTTTCCAAAAGCATTGCGAAATTTATTTTAAAAATTATCTTGTTGTTTTTAAAGATATAACTGTTTTACGATCTCACACCAGTCACCATGACTGACTCGGAGTTTATTGTTTCCCTTCTAAACTCTGGGTGCCCACCAATTTCCACACGGGCAGTCTAGAGTTAGATTATCAGGATATTCTGGATATTCTGGAGCTTTGGAGATAAGCTGGAGGACGAGACGTAGTAATTGTATCTGATAGTATTTATTCCGCTGTGTATTCTGTATGAGGACAAGTTATATAACTGTCCATTGTTGTATATTGACTCTGATTGATGTATGTATAAACTGATATAGCTCTTTGTTTTTAAAGACTAGTGTTTATTTATTATATATTGTTCCGCTGCGATGTGTAAGATTCTGATATTGTTTTCTGTTCTGATGTTTTTCTGTTGTTCTTCTCTTCTTTCTTCTACCTTCTTCTTCTTCTACTTTTTCTTCTTCTTAAAAACCCTCACTATTGGAGTTTCCGGCACTCGATTGCTCGGCAGTCGATAAAGTGAGTATCGATGTCGAATTTTCGAAAGTCGAAAATTTCGGTATGTGACAGTATTGGTTTAATAGAGTTTGGATGTGAAATGTGGATGGAAGGCTATATTGCAGCAGAAATTTAAAAAAAATACAGCAGATTTCCGACGGCTTTTGACGGCTTTCAGGTAACAGTTTTCCGATGGCTTCCGACAGCTTATAGGCCATTTTTTCCGACGGCTTCCGACTGCTTCCGACAGATGTCGGAATTCGTCGGAAGCCATCGGAGGCCGTCGGAAAAATGTTCGGCGCCCTGTGTCGGAAGCTGTCGAAAACACTACGCCCCGACGTCTTATTTTCCGACGGCCGCCGATAGTTTTCAACCGTCGGAAAATGCTGTTTTCCTTGTAGTGATTTCACCATATGTTTGTGTTGAATCGTACGTAGTTAATTTGAATTTTTATTTCTAAGTTGCAATATCTAATTTTTTGTTAGTTTAAAATTTTATTTATAATATCAATTTATAAAAAAACAATTTTGTAAAGTAGTTTATTTGTTAGATCTTATTTTTAAGTAATATGAAGACCTAGTAAATATTTATAGAGGGAAATTTGAATTTGTAAAGGAAGCTTAATTGTCAAATCTTATTTTTGAGTTATACTAAATTTTGATTATATTTGTAGAGAGATATTTTTGCTATTTCACGTTGACATCAAAAAAGTGTGATACCAAATGTATTACAACCTTTAATAAAGAAATATATATAAGGATAACAGGGCAATCTAGTCCTTAATCGGTTATATCTTACGTTTTTTATAACCTGATAATTTTTAATTATGTATTTTTTCCACTGTAGTTTCAGTTGGTTAGTGGGCGCAGTTGCTAATCCAGAATCGGTTTTTTCTGAAGTGCACGTGTAAGTACATATCTTTTTAGTTAATTACTCAATTTACTTATTTAAAGCATAGGACTTTAATTTTATTTTACTGGATTAAAAAGCAACACAGTAGTAGGTATTTCATATGGATTAAAAGCACTGCTGCACACTACGAAGTTATGCATTACACGTCTATTGATGTTCGGTTATTTCACATGGTCATGATGTCAAACATTGATTACAAATTTACATATACTCAAAAAATTGCTTTATCCCTAGCTTATGGTTAGTTTCTGAATAGTATAAAATCCTAGAGTCCAGTTAGCAGTGGTTCAAAGTGTGATGGCCTAAATTGCACTTCATGTTAATTTCACCTCAACCGTTCATATTCATGTTTCCACTTACAATATGAAATGTTCTTTCCGAAAACACGGGAAAATAAACGTTCATATTCATGTTAAGTTATGACATATTCATGTTCCCACGTACAATATGAAACGTTCTTTCTAAAACACGGGAAAATAAACAATTACACTGCTCGTTGCTCTTTAGGCTACTTGACCTGTGGAACAGGCAACCCAATCGATAATTGTTGATGGTGCAGCTCACATTGGCACTTTGGGGTGCACTTAAAACATTTGCTGCTACTTTTTGACATGTGCTGAAAACACATGTAATGATATTATGTGTATGTTTGATCATGTTTAATACGATATCTGTAGATATTTGATATGTTTGATATAATGCATTACATTTTCTGATTATTATATTTACATTGTTCATATTGTTATGTGTTTAAAAAAGATTCATTTTCGATATGCTATTACTAAAATGTAATACATAGCATGATACATCAAACACTCAGTAAAGCGCTTAAAAAACGTTACAGTTATATAATATAAGCACTACAAAAAGGTAATGTAATGCGGATCGTTACTGTCGAAGGGTAGCGTCAAATAAACCAACAATCCGTCCTACTTTTGAAAATCCTAATTAATCATATGTGTGCGTAGGGCTGTCAATCTGATGCAGCTTAGACTAGACTCGAACAGTTTTGATCCTAAACTGTCGCAACCTATCCAGGATCTTCCTTACGAAATGATAATTTCGTGTCAAATAAACCGATAGAACGATAAATGCTCAATTCCATTGATCGTGGTGATGCCGGAATCTAGCTATCTTTAACACGTTGATCACGCACGATACCGCGTTAGAAGATCTACGATTCTTTGACGTTGATCTCACGCACGAGATTCTGTGAATCGGCTTCAAATTCGTTGATTCAAGCGCACTCGAATATCCGAAGTTGGAGAAAGGAGATCACACTCAACTTCCAATTTTAATGGAGGCACAAAGCTCTCAACAAATTTTATTCAAAATTCAACTCCTTTTTTACAAATGACAAAACACCCCTATTTATAGGAAATTACAACACACACATACGACTCAACACATGCGACTCACGACTTAACATCATACAAGTTACAACATCATACGACTTAACAACATACGAGTTACAACACCATACGACTTAACAACATACGACATAAGAACAATAACGACATAAGCAAGCAGCGACACAAGGTCCTTGCGACCTACTGGAGCGGCTTCGACTTAAGGAGCTTACGACCTAAGGTTTGCTCGCAATCGCGATGGAATTCTGGAGCGACCTAGGTGGAAGCGACTTACATAGGTCGTATGTCCTGAGCGACTTAGCAATCGCTATGGAGTTAAGTCGCGGAGCGACGTATGATGGATCAGAGATGGAGTTAAGTCGCGGAGCGATGTATGATGGATCGGAGAAATTCCAACTTAGGGTTTGGACGAATTCGCGACTTAAGGTATGTTTCGATGATTCCTTTCTTGGCATGGCTTGAGGCGCTGCATCATCCTCCCCTGGTTGAAAATAATTCGACCCCGAATTCACACTTTCCTCTTCTTCGACATGCTTATTCTCATGATATAGAATCAAGTGTTTGACGTTGAAAACATCCGCAGTATGGATATGATCCGACAATCTTAACTGATAAGCATTCTCATTAATCTTCTTTACAATTTCCAAAGGACCAATCTTTCTAGCAGCTAGTTTGTTGTAAGTACCAATAGGAAATCGATCCTTAGTCAATACTGCATATACAAAATCTCTTTCTTTGAACTCAACATTTCGTCGCTTAATATCTGTGGATTGCTTATATTTGGCCTTAAGCAATCGTTCCTGCACAACCTTGTGGCACTCTTGCAATTCATTCACAAAATCACTAGCTCGTTTGATCACTCCTTTCTGCTGTGGTACTATAGATAAATCTAATGGTCCCTTAGGCATTGTTGAGTAAACGACCTGGAATGGACTGAACCCAGTGCTACGATTAACTGCATGGTTGTGTGCAAACTCAGCTTGACACAGCTTGGAATCCCAACTCTTCAAATTGTCATTCACAAGGCATCTCAATAGATTACCTAGGGATCTATTCACAACGTATGTCTGTCCATCCGTCTGTGGATGATAAGCACTACTTAATTTCAGCTTTGTCCCGACCATTCTCCATAGACTCATCCAAAAATGACTCAGAAAACGAGTGTCTATATCCGATACAATAGATTCAGGCAACCCATGAAGACGATAGATCTCTCTGAAATATAATTGTGCGACATTAACTACATCTGTCGTCTTCTTGCATGCGATAAAATGTATCATTTTTGAAAACCGATCAACCACCACATAGATAGAATCGTTGCCACGTTGCATTCTTGGAAATCCCAATACAAAGTCCATACTAACATCCACCCATGGTTTAGTAGATATAGGCAACGACATATATAAACCTGCATTTGTTGCGGTCCCCTTTGAAACTTGACAAATATGGCATCTTCGAACGAACTTTTCAATCTCCCTCCTCATTGATGGCCAAAAATAAGACTTTGAGATCAACTGCATAGTACGGTCACGACCCACGTGTCCTTCTTCATGTAATTCTTTGATGATTTTCATTCGCAGACTGCAATCTGGAATACACAACTGATTTCCTTTGAATAGAAAACAATCAACCATCATATATCTATCCATGTTTCCCTGCTTGACTTTGTCTAAGATCTTGGAAAAATATGAATCTGAAGTAAGCAAATCTGGAAGTAAGTCAAAACCCATCACCTCTACTCGTATGGTTGTTAGTAAATTATTCCTCTGACTCAATGCATCGGCGACGCGATTAGTTACTCCAGACTTGTGCTTTACGACGAACGTAAATTACTGCAAATAAGCTATCCACGATGCATGCCTAGCTGCAATTTTATTCTGCCCTTGTAAATGTTTCAGTGCTTCATGATCCGTATACAAAACAAATTCTTTGTGGAACAAGTAATGTCTCCAATGCTTCACGGCCTGCACAACAACATAAAACTCCACATCATAAGTATTGTATCTCATCTTTGCTCCAGAAAGTTTTTCACTGAAATAGGCAATTGGACGACCCTTCTGACTCAACACTCCTCCAATTCCAACTTTGGATGCATCTGTATGTAACTCAAATAGTAACTGAAAATCTGGCAACACTAGAATCAGTGTTGATGTTAAAAGTTCCTTGATCTGTTCAAAAGCAGATCCTACCTCTTTCGTCCATGAAAACTGCTTTCCTTTCATATAATCAGTAACAGGAGCCATCACACTACTAAAGTGCGGTATAAATCTTCGATAAAATGACGCTAATCCATGGAAACTTCTGACTTCTGTTATAGTTTTGGGCTGTGGCCAATTTCTGATTGCGGCTACTTTACTCTGTTCCACTTGTATCCCTTCCTTGGACACGACATAACCCAGAAATAAAACACTCGGCGTCATGAACACGCATTTCTTTGTCGCTGCATAGAACTGTTCTTGACGAAGAATAGTTAACACCTTTCGCAAGTGTTGAATGTGCTCCTCTGTGCTAGCACTATATATCAAGATATCATCAAAGTAGACTACAACAAACTTCCCGATGTAAGGTCTAAAAATTTGATTCATCACCCTCATAAATGTACTTGGTGCATTAGATAGACCAAATGGCATGACCAACCATTCATATAATCCTTCCCGAGTCTTGAATGCTGTCTTCCATTCATCACCTGGTCTTATGCGAATCTGATGATAACCACTCTTAAGGTCGATCTTAGAAAAGATTACAGACCCACTAAGTTGATCCAATAGATCATCAAGTCTTGGCATAGGAAATCTGTATCTGACAGTTATTTTTTTGAGTGCCCTACTGTCTGTACACATTCTCCACGAACCATCTTTCTTTGGCACCAACAGAGCTGGTACAGCACAAGGACTGAGACTCTCTCGGACACGCCCTTGCTCAAACAACTCCTCAACCTGTCTCCTCAACTCTTCATCCTCTTTCGGACTCATACGATAATGCGGCCTATGCGGTAAAACAGCACCTGGCACTAGATCAATTTGATGTTGTATGTCCCTTAGTGGCGGTAAATCCTTGGGTAATTCTGCAGGAAAGACATCCTCAAATTCATTTAACACCGGTCTAACCTCCGCAGAAATTTCAAGATCTTCACTTGTTTCATACCCAATCAACATAAACAATTCAGCACTATCTTCCACTTCTTTAACAAATTCTCTCGAAGATAATAGACTAGTTGGTTCCACTTTCTTCTCTGACTTGCTTTCACTTTGTTCACGCTTCTTAGGAACTAAGGTGATTTGAGTACCTTCGAACATGAAACTGTAGCTGTTGGTGCGACCATTATGTTGTACAGCTCTATCATATTGCCATGGTCTTCCAAATAGTAGATGACACACATCCATATTGACAACATCACACCATATATCATCTTTGTACTTCTTCCCAATAGAAAATGTAACAAATGCTCGTCTTCCCACTGTCACTTCTCCACCTTTCTTTAGCCATGCCAGTTTATAAGGTCTAGGGTGTTTTTCAGTCTTCAACCCTAACTTCTTGATGGCTTCTTCAGAAATAATGTTATCGCAGCTTCCCGCATCAATAACAAATTGACAAACCTTTCCCAAGATAGTACATGTAGACTGAAAGATATTGCTTCTCAGCCAACTAGAATCATTCTCATGCTTTGGCCTTAAACAAGACCTCCTCATCATCAAGTTACACCCTTCGTCTCCTGACACAACTTCTTCATCTTCATCAAACTTCGGTGGTTGAGAATAATCAATTTCAGCTTCCACATTCTCATACTCACATTCCTCTGCAACTAATGCTCTCTTCTTTGGCTTTGTACATTCATTACTTTTATGGCCAAACTCCTGACAATTATAGCACTTGATACTGTTATTGACCTTTGCTTTAGCGGCTTCATTGATAACTGGTTTATTGACTGCCTTGGAAACATTAGCACTGCTACTAGCACCCTTATTCTGGTTGTTGGAACTCGTAAACACACCACTTTTTCGTCTCCCTTGTTTCTCCCAAGCTAGAGCTTTCTGATGTGCTTCAGCAAACAGACATTGGATTAAACATATTAACTATGTCTTGGATTTGCATTCGTAACCCTCCAACATATCTAGCCATTAGCTGTTCCTCGGTTTCCATAATATCATTCCTTGCAATCAAATTATAGAATTCATCTGCATAGTCATTCACTGTCTTCGTTCCTTGTCTCAAATTCTGCAAATGTTGATACATAAGAGATTGATAATTGTACGGTAAGAAAGTCTTTTTCATCATCTTTCTCATCTTCTCCCAAGTGACAACTTTTGATTTTCCCATTCTCTCCCGAGTTAGTTTAGTTTGTTGCCACCAAGCCATACCTCTTCCCCTTAGTTTTGTAGCAATTAATTGGACTCTGTGATTCTCAGGCACATCCTTGAATTCCAAAATTTCTTCAACATTCGACAACCAATCAAGAAATTCTTCTGCTTGCATACCACCTTTGAATTCTGGAATTTCCATCCTCATACCTGACTCCAATTTACGATCATTTTCTGAATCCCGATATTGATTTCTCACTTGGCCTTGATTTCGATAATGAATACTACCTCCATCACCATCTTCCTCAAAATCAGATGTATTTCGATATCGATCCAGACCATCTATATCCCTACGACCATACATGTTCCTTCTACCTTGTCTTTCAGCATCATGATATGGTTCATTTTCAAAACCATGTTGAGTTCTTCCCTCTTCATCTCGGTACCCATGGTGGTCTCGCCTCATTGAAACTAATGATTCTCTCCTATCTCGATAAGACTGGGGTGACATCCTCCTTTCTTCCGAAACCGATGGCGAAACCCTGTTTCCACCCTGGTTCGAAACTGGTGACGTTCTCCTTTGATTTTGATTCATGTCGTTCATCAATTTCTCCAATTTTTCAATACCCTCATTGAACTTTTCATTGATACGCTGCTCCATCTGCTCAGCTTCTTGTCTTCTATACAAATCTTCAACATTTTGATAGCAGTTAGCACGTCTCGGAGGCATGATCAAATCTTCAACAAATCCAAACACAAAATTCACTTCGATCCAAAAAAATATCAAATCAAAACTCCCCAACTTGTTTGAAGTCTCACGAACACCCAAATGAACAAACAACTCAATTCGAACTCCAAAAACTTCAAATCTCGAAACTTCACACCCAACAAACTTGGAAAAGTTCGTCTCCTTGCTCTGATACCAAATGACACAGCTTAGACTAGGCTCGGACAGTTTTGATCCCAAACTGTCGCAACCTATCCAGGATCTTCCTCACGAAATGATAATTTCGTGTCAAATAAACCGATAGAACGATAAATGCTCAATTCCGTTGATCGTGGTGATGTCGTAATCTAGCTATCTTTAACATGTTGATCGCGCACGATACCGCGTTAGAAGATCTACGATTCTTCGACGTTGATCTCGCGCACGAGATTCCGTGAATCGGCTTCAAATTCGTTGATTCAAGCGCACTTGAATATCCGAAGTTGGAGAAAGGAGATCACACTCAACTTCCAATTTTAATGGAGGCACAAAGCTCTCAACAGATTTTATTCAAAATTCAACTCTTTTTTTACAAATGACAACACACCCCTATTTATAGGAAATTACAACACACACATACGACTCAACACATGCAACTCACGACTTAACATCATACGAGTTACAACATCATACGACTTAACAACATACGAGTTACAACACCATACAACTTAACAACATACGACATAAGAACAATAACGACATAAGCAAGCAGTGACACAAGGTCCTTGCGACCTACTGGAGCGGCTTCGACTTAAGGAGCTTGCGACCTAAGGTTTACTCGCAATCGCGATGGAATTCTGGAGCGACCTTGGAATTCTGGAGCGACCTAGGTGGAAGCGACCTACATAGGTTGTATGTCCTGAGTGACTTAGCAATCGCGATGGAGTTAAGTCATGGAGCGACGTATGATGGATCGGAGAAATTCCAACTTAGGGTTTGGACGAATTCGCGACTTAAGGTATGTTTCGATGATTCCTTTCTTGGCATGGCTTGAGGCGCTGCATCACAATTAATACCCAAAAAATTTGAAATCTGTCCGCATCCGCATTCGAAAAGTTGATAAATATCCGATATCCGTAAAAATGGATGTGGATATGAAGACATCCGCATTCGAAAATTATCTGTCCGGTATTTTTCAAGATTGTAGTTTAAATTATGTGTATTTTATCATAGTAAATGATATTTGTTTATGATTTTATGGAGTTAGAAGTTTATATTATATGCACTAAATGCATATTAACTGCTCAAAACTATTTATCATCATTATATTTGTTTATTTTTAACACTTTTATAATCAATGAGATTGAAAAAAGTTTATGTTAAACTAACATTTTCTATTTATATTTCTTGATTTATCGGTTGTTGACAGATATGATAATTATCCGATATCCGTCTATATCCATGGATGCGAATATCCGATATTCAAAAATAATTTCGGATGCGGATGCGGATATGACACTATCTGCATGTGAAAGTATCCGTTAACAGACCTATGTGTGCATGAATATACTATATTACCTTTATCTAATCGTCAAATTTTAAGAACATAATGTAGTAAGTGCAATCTTCCATATCGTTACATGCAAAAGAGGCAAATTTAATATGGTGATAAAAGGGTGTATACACTGACATGAGAAAGAAAGAGGGAACCTGCTTAAATTCCTATTGTTTTGCATTTGATTAAAATGAATGAAACGTTAAAGAGTGTATTAATCATTGTTTTGAGGACCGGACCCGACCACGGTCGGACCACGGTTAACTGTGGACCATGAGTCATGGAGGTCCGGAGGTGCTTTCAACCTCGCACATGCTTCAACCGGAGGCTCAACCTCTCAACCGTGAATCGAACCCTTGAGTCGGACCGCGTTGAACCTCCTTCTTCTCTAGAAAATTGCATCGGAGCAGCCTATTTGCCCTAAAATTCGAAACCCTAAATAATAATCCTTCGAATTTATGGGTAAAAACATCTCCGCAAGCACCATTACCATCAAAAAACTTCAAGCGCCATTATTTATATCAAATTTTAATTTTATGAATAATTAGACTTTTTTATTTGATGCTTACTGTTTTGAAGTTGAATGAATGTGAAATGAGTTCGCTGAACTATAGTTTATTTTAAGATGACACAGCTGTAGTGTAATTATTAATTGTACTCTATAGTTCTGTCATTATTGATTGTACTCTATAGTAATTGTACTCGGCTAATCCCATATTAACAAAGTGAGCCGCTGGTATAATTCTTTGGATGAATGCTAGTGGTTAGACTTTATTATTTATATTCATTCAAGTTGTTGCTTACATTTGTACTCTAGTTAATAATAATGAATATGTTATTTTCGTGCTTGATGGGTTCAACATAGAATTAAGTTACTGTAAGTGTTAGTGTAAGTCTTCACAACTTTGCATTGCTGCACTTACATGTATAATTTATGTTTATATATTACAATATTTTAAGAACTTAAACCATTGGAAAAAATGCACGACTCTGACAGTTCGACCGATCGAACCTTCGAAACCTTAAACCGTAAGTCTTTATGGTTCGACTTACGATTCGATTTTCAAAACTATGGATAGAATACCATCTATTTTTGCCAATAGTTTTTATGTTCCTGTAACTTTCAAGTATTCGCCTATATTTCAGATTTGAAAAATTAGCTAATTGTACAAATGTAGTTTTGAGGTCCATACTTTCATCTATTTACCATGTTTAAATTATAAAAAATAAAAAATGCACGGTTTTCACGATTCGACCGGTCGGACCCTCGGAACCTTAAACCTTGGGTCATCGCGGTTCGATTGACGGTCCGGTCTTCAAAACATTGGTATTAATACAACTTCACTACATGCAGCAGTATAAAGATTTCCTTTTCCAATTCTTTCAGCATCCATCTTGTGCATTTTATACTGATTTGCGTACGGTTTATGATGAATTTGCAGGCTATGAAGGACATTTAAGATGGTAATAAAAGGTAATATATGCCGGCATAAGAAAGAAAGAGGGAAGCTGCTGAAATTAATACTGTTTTGCTTTTAGTTAAAATAAATGAAAAATTAAATGGTATTTTAATACGTCCTCCTTTATGCAATAGTAGAAATATCTCCTTTTTCATTCCTTTCAGGACCATTTCGTACATTATAATGACTTTCATATGGTACGCTTGTGATAAATTTGCAAGTTATATATTACATCCTGCATGTTATTAACTACATAATTAGAGATAATGGTTCGTTCCAAGAAAATACCGAATATGTACTTGGGTGATGTAGATAGCTATCAATGATTCAGATAAATGCCAAATTCCTCCGGTTTAGTCATACCTGAAAGTGAATTTGCCGGCAAACCTAAATTAGATCCAATTAATAAAGAGCTGGCCCAACAATATAGGAGTAAATAAAAATTCAAACTATATGTTGAGTTCTTTAAGCCCAACGGTCTAATTAAAACTTGGATCTATATAATATGTAAATTATAGAAGAGTGACAAAAAATAAATATATAAATAATAATTATACATCATTGCTTGATAGAATTTGAATTTTATTTTGACATCACGTAGTAAATGAGTATTTCTATACAGTGATTGTGATAATTAATAAAGTGTAAAGGTTAATGTTTTATATTAGTAGCACAAATATGCATTTTAGTAGTAGGAAAAGCTTATAAACATGCAAGCATGATAAAGTTTCCAATATTGACCCACAAGTTAGTAATAAATTATACAAACATTACACAAATCTAATCAAAATCATTATTGAAATAAAGAATTACCTAAGCGCATATAGAAGCAGGCAAGAGAACCTTGACCAATTAAGAAAGAGTAAGTGGTTGTGTAGCCTCATTCACTCATAACCTGCATTGTTAAAATTATCATCATTAGCAAAGCAAGTTCCTATTAAGAAAAGCTAAAGAAAGACAAATTTCATACTTAACTATCTAGGATTATGGATGAGTTGTTATGTAATCATTTCATATTTGTATAGCAATTTGATCCCTAATATGTCCCATTTGAGTTGTTTGACTAACATCAAATTGTATGACTTCTTGATTTTGATTTGCCTCTAATGCATGTTGAAATACCATATTCTTGGATGAGTATTGTGTGAAAAGGGCATCCAAAGCATGTTCTTGGAGAATAAAGTTATGTAATGTGCAACAAGCAATAGGAATTTGTCTTTGCCTAGGAAGTGGATAATTAGTCATTAGTCTTAGATTTGAAAATATTGCTTTTAAAACACCAATACAACGCTCGATTATATTTTGACACGATCAGTGTTTATAATTGAACAAATCTTCATTTCGACGTAGTCTTCCTCGTCGTTATAATCACATAAATGATATCTAGGTCCTCAATAAGGAGCCAGAAATCCAGGAACGTTTGAGTATCCAACATCAACAATGTAATATTGATCTATAAAGTAATGACCATGTATTATATAAATGATATAAAGATAAGTATTATATAACTATTTATAAGATAATATTTGATAACGATGTTTTATACAATAAAATATACATCCTCTTGGCATTGGGAAATTGTTACCAGTTCTTGTAAATGCACCGATGAATACTCGAGAATCGTTAGCAGTGCCATCCAGTGCATACAAATATGAATTTCATATCACAATCACATGCCACCATGACATTCTATGTTATATTAGTTTTCCTTCCACGAAAAGATGTTTGCCTCGATGTGGGCAACATGTATTCCATCTATTGCGCCAATACAATCCTATAATAAATAATACTACAATATTATTTGTGTTTATTATTCGATAAATATAATAATTGTGCTAAACAATGACCTTAAAGTAGGGATACTTATTTACAAGACGTTCATGTATAACATCTCGATCCATTGGACGTATTATCTCCGTGCCCAAAGAACAAACGGCTCGTAAAACTCTTCTGAACCATATTGAAATAGTATGGTGTGAATGCTGAAAACGATCGACAATAATACTATATCTTGTTGTGTGTCCTATTATCGTTAGAAACATTGCCACACCCTCCTCCACGCTTACTTTTTTTCCATCATTCAAAAGTCCTTTCCCTTTTAGAATATCACAAAAATTCAGGAATACATGCTTCAGCATTTGAAAATTTTGATGACATATAGAAGGATTTCCATTCAGTACATCAAGTAAGAATATCCTTCCCATAAGCGATGATGTTTTACAAGGTACTCTATTCATGATACTCCTTTGGTTAGCAACAAAGTAATTAATCATTAACATATCACCAAACTCTTCATCACAGTACTCCATAAATAAAGATCATCATCAGAACTAGAGTCATCATCGGATTCATAAGAAATGATACTAGATCCAACAGACATTACTCTGCATAAAATTTATATTAACTATTTATCATTAGAACTATTACTTTGCTTATAGAAGTGATGAATTTACTAAGTGCAAACAAAAACTAGTAGTTTGCAGTTTGCACACATGATATATATGAAAAAATGATGTCTGTACAAAGGTTAACTAAACAGTTGTGTACTCCTACTTATAGTTACTTATACCTATATACTCTCAAGTAAAGCTGAAATCTGGAAAAAATTGAAGTCTGTATATAAGTATATAATTTGGAGATCTATCTCACAGTAATTAACTTTGGTAGAATTAATGGAGATTCCAGTAATTAACCTAGAAGAGTTGAATGGTAAGAGGAGGAATCAGACTATGTCACAGTTACATGATGCTTGCACTAAATGGGGATTCTTTTGGGTAAGCATAAAAATGTTGTTTATTGCTGGCAAAATTTATCAATACATATTATGTATTGCACTTGTATAAACTGCTACAGGTAGAGAACCATGGAGTAAGCAAAAACTTACAGACAAAGTTAAGGAATCGGTGAACCAACACTACAATGAGAACTTGAAGGCTGATTTCTATAATTCAGAACTGTAGCAGCAGATCCATATACGAAATTCCTCTCTGCACACGAAATAAACACAGAGGAAACTATCAACTTTTATGTCAAAGATCATAGGTAACAGTTTTAAGGAATAAGGGTATTAAACCAAAGGCCTTTATTTTAGAAAAGAAAAAAGACATACTCAACCTTTTTATGTAAAGAACCAACTTTGAAATCATTTAACCATAAAGAGATTTTTCAGAGTAGGAACCTTTAATGAGAAGGATAGCATGAACATAAAGATAAGAGATATCATCAGTAAGTGGTAAACTCATCATGTATATTAACTATACATAAGCATCATGAGGCAAAGTAATAAATAAGAAAATCTACGACCTCCTGAAGTTTTTGTTAAGCTAGCAAAGTAATACCTGAGAGAGGAATAACTAAAATTACAATCTTCTGTTGCCTAATATAGGAAATAAGCACTGCTGCTATAGTTAACCATGCAGCAAAACAAAAAACAAAAAACAAAAAAAAAACCATCACATTTCAAACATCTACTTTTGATTTATACCCAAATGCTAAAAGAGTATTAGAGTTGTAGACATAAAAAACCATCACATTTCAAACATCAAATACACAAAAGTACTATAGAATAAGAACTACATATTTCAATGAACACAAAGTTTAACAAAACATAACCTACAATAAAGATACCACAACACACAAGCTAATAAAATTATTCTAGGTCGGTAGTCTTCTATATTTCGACATCATACAAATTACATCCTAAAATCGAGATCTTTAAAAGCCTTCATTACATTC
Source organism: Allium fistulosum (assembly GCA_030737815.1). Classification (NCBI taxonomy): domain Eukaryota; kingdom Viridiplantae; phylum Streptophyta; class Magnoliopsida; order Asparagales; family Amaryllidaceae; genus Allium; species Allium fistulosum. The sequence continues at coordinate 668,391,730 of CM060906.1, forward strand.
ATGTAGACCTCATTAGAAACACCGTCAATACCATTTAATATATTCATACACACCAAATTGGAATATGATCCGACACGTCACTTTGACTATCATTTGGGTTGGACGACTTTCCTTTAACTTTTGCAATTTTTCCTTTTAAGTATCGTACTCTAAGTTCACCTTCTTCATTGTACATTTCAATTGAAGAAGACCACTTTTTCATACATGACTCAAGCTTTTCAACATTATTATCTTTATGTTTTTTGCGTCGCCGTTCATTTGTTGACGTGTCATCACTTGGACGAGTACTCATTTGCTCATCATCATTTACCACATGAACATGCACACTCTTGTTTAGAAATTTCTCTTCTAATTGCCTTTCATCATCTGAATTGGGAGGAAGTTTAGTTGAAGCATTACTTAAACCTCTAGTAGCCGTAGTTTCACCGAAAATCTCTCCCAAAAGTTCATAATTCTTGCAACCATCTTTCCTAAATATTTTAAACTCGGTCTTGTTGATCTGTAATAATTTAACAAATATTAGTTCGACATCCACTTATATTTATAAATTATATTTTCAAACGCATACCGTATAGAAGTGTTGCCAAACTTCTTCTGCAGCGTTAACCTTGTTGGTATTTGGATCCCATGTAACGTCTGTATGTCCTAATAGTTGTGAAAACAAACGATGTACAAAACGCAGACGGTTCCACTTTCCCTTCAATCTCTCCACCCCATAGATTTTGTTACTTCAATCATCTCTAGATTAATCTTTCCCCATTGGTCTTTAGTGATAGTAGAGCATTGTAATTTTTCCACATTTACATATTCATAGAGTATTCCAATGAAAGTGCATTCGTTCTCGCATGACCATGACATTGGTTCCTTTGTCTTACTATGACCTCCCATATTCTATGTAAATAATTAAATAAAAATATATATTATGGGCACCCATGGTCAAGTTATTCGCTTTAAATGAAAGTATGTATTTATCATCAAATGTAATGCATCTTAATATATTTAACAAAAGTTGCCATTACTTTGACTGCTTGATGAAGATCAGTAGAGACTCCCTTGCAGTAATACAGTTAAGTTTGTTTTACTTGAATGATTTCTGTTCTGAATATGGGCATATTCATATTCCCAACAAGTGTCCATATGAATAATATAGTTTTGCATTTAAGAAAGTGTATTATGTAATTTTGCCTCTGATTGCAACAAATAATTAGCAAAACTACTTTATATGTTTGTAGAAGTATTTGGTAACGCCTCTTTGAAAAGAACCCAACATATATGCTTTTGTTGTGAAGTAAAATATAGTGTCATGTATTAAAAAAAACAACCTGAAAATACGCGTGCGCAAGATCATGCATAATATATCTATTATATGATATGAAACTCGTGATAAATCTATTATATCATACGAGAAGTGTGGGTTTAACTTGTCACTTGACATTATTAAGCTCATTTTATTATATAAAATGTATAATATCAGACCTTTTATATCTCAATTCCTCATCCAAACTTAAGTCATATATACTCAACTATCGTTTATTTGAAAAACTATTTGCAATTATCTTCTACATCTATTCATTTTTCGCTTCTTGGCTTCATTAAGATTTAAATTATAATCCTTTAATTTAGCTTTTTCATCTTTATGCATATAATTTATTCTTTTGATTAAGATAAATAAACAACATTCCTTTTTTTATTTTTCCATTGAGTCTTCATTGTCATTCTCATCAATTCAAAGGTAAAATAAATTTCTTTAAAATGTTCTCTTATCATTCTCCTATTATTAGTTAGGAAGAAAAAGTAAACTTCATCCTGTTTGATTTATAATTGGATATTTTATTGTAACGGTTTGGTTCAAGGTGCTAGCCACTTTTCCTTTTTTTCTTCTAACTTTAGGTATTTGATTTACAATTTAATATTTACTCTTTTCCATGTTATTTTTCCATCTTTATTCGTACATATATTACATTTATCTTGATTATAGTGAATACCTATAATCAACTAAAGGCGATGGCTGGATATTTTCTTGTAGTTCCAGATCAATGGTCGCTTCTTGCTAATATTACTACTAGTTCACAACAAAAGTCCACTGAAGTTAACTGGAATGATGCCTCAGTTGATTCAATGGGTTCTTAATTGATAGCAGTTCTATTTTTTTAGGGTGGATAGAAGATTAGTTAGGAATTAATGACAGTGCATAGCAAGCTTACTGTGTTTTTCCCTAAGTATATTTTATTCGTTCATTTATAATACAAATTTAAGGTTGCAGCCTTTGCTACCTAAAGAACAACAATAAAACTAAATTTTATTTGTTGTGTAAATATATAATATATCTTGGAAATATTTGCAGCGCAAACACTTGTCAGTCTTACTTGGAGTGTAAATATTTAAACATCAACCAGTCTAATTAGTTCTACAGCTATGTGGCTCGCCGATAAGTTTACATGAGCATCTTAATAATTGATATTATGTTTAACAAGAACCACCTCAGAATGATACACATCATTTTGTATAGTTAGAAAAATACTAAAATGCTAAATTGTAATCAAAAGTCAATGTAGTTATAGTATGATGATATACAAAATTAACATTTTAACTTAACTGCTGCTATTTGAAATAATAGAGCTAAATAATGAAGCTACAAGAAACATGGAGTCCATTCAACTTTCACTATCCTTCCCATAATTAAAATTGTGTTATCAATATCTAATTTAAACAAATAATATATTTTTATTTAACTGAGTTTAATAGTCAATAGTGATTTAAATTGAATAATCAATAATTCAAAATTAATATTAAGGATTAATTAGATCGATTTTTTTAAATAACATACTAGTTTAGAGATCTTATGTCCGAAGTCCCTAAAAAATTTCAAGTAAGTCCTTTTTATCCACAACTAAAAACTTGAGCACCTATTTTTGACTTGTCATGTTATATTTTATAAACACCACCATCATTTTTAACATACAAAATCGTAAATATCTTTTCATAGTAATTAAATGAAATTTCATTTTCACTAAAATATCATAAATTTTATGTTTTTTTAACAAGGTTCATATATTGTATACGATTCCCTGAAATTTTCATATTGCAACTAAACAATAGACAATCACGCTTTCTGCTTTGACTTACAATGCAAACATCTGCAATTTCTAAATATTTGCACCAATAAAATTATACCAAATTACATGACATATCAACGGCCTTAAATGAAAACAAAATTTCAATTAGATGTTTCGCGTTTGAGAAAACAGCTAAAATGAAAATCAAAGTGGAAGCATTTTCATACTCTGCCTGTCAAATAGTGTAGATTTCAAAGTGTAAACTATTTCATACTCTTGCCTATCAAATATAACAAGCATTCGGTGTAAATAAAATGGAAATATGCTTCTTATCTTTCCATAATTTGGTTTGAACTTAGATAGATTACTGCCAGACAAAACTGAGAGACATGAGTACAATACCCTTAATAGTAAAATTCTTGCTTTGACCCTTAAGAGCGTATCAGATATTCAATGTTGCAAACAAGATATTATTTCTTCTTCTGCTCGGCTGTGGAATAAGCGAAACCCTAGTACATAAAAATAAATCAAATGGATCATCAAATCTTTCACGCTTAACCCTATGTATTATTTGAAGCAAACGAGATGAGTAAAAAATAAAAATTGATTTTACCTAATTTTGGGATAAAAGCTAAAGAAGAAGGCAATTTTGCTCCTGAGATAATTTCATATTTCACGGCCAGGAAAGAGGAATAGGGTTTGAAGGCGTTTGTTTTGTGTTTAAGTTTTGGGTTTTCAAACTTTTCAATTTGGTCCAAAAATAGGAAAACAAAAAAAAAACTATTTTCAATTCTCGTTGTTAAGCCTGTTTTCAAAAATGGCTATTTTCAGAAATGAATTTTACAAAATGGTAAAGCAAACAAGTTTTCATTATTTTGCAAAATTAAAACCTAAAAATACATTGAAAATGGGTAACCAAACATGCCCTTATGTTTTTAAATGCCATTTATTGTGGAAAATGGAAACAATAAATCCACATTCGTTTAGCTTCGTCCATTTTTACAGAAGACTGAACTAATGAATTCGTAATAAATTCAATAACTAATACTTGATATTATATATGTTACATATTGATACGGTACCAATATGGCAAACTACACCTGCTGTACAAGTATGGGTGCACAAAGCATCAAACAACATATATCAATGCACTAGGGACAGATATTGTTATAACCAACTACTTTTTGTCGCATTTCTTTTATTTCATTTCGTTACAAATTGCTTGGATGAGAATCGCTAGGAATGGTTAGCAAATGATTTCTTGCCAGCTAGGAAATTGTTTGTTAGTGGCAGAGCAAATTGCTGTAAGCTTTGCTATATAATGTAGCATCCTATGTATGAATGACAGGATGAATTTAGTCTTTTTCTTTCTTTGTTGCTTATTCTTTTTCTTCTTCTTTGTTCATCTCTCCTCTTAATCTTCTTTTATCCATGTCAAATAAATAATATCATATCTCTATCATTTGGTGCTTTCACTTTCGTTTCTCCTCTCGCCATGGGTGAAATGCTGACGTTACAACAACTTTGCAACAACCCCCACCATCTCGCCATCCACGACTCTCTTCTAGCGATTCAAAGCACCCTCTCTTTACAAGAAACCATGCTACAATCCGACCATGCAACTTTCACTGACATAAAATCCACCATTGTCTCTCAAAACACAACCTTACAAAACACTATAAAAACCCTTGTCGAATTATTTTCTAAAGTATCTTCCTTCCAACCACCACCAACTCCTCCAACACCATTATATGTTACTGCCACGGGCTCACCAACTCCTCCTCTTACCTCTGCCACTGCTGCAACATCTTCCCTCTGTCTTCCTTCATTCTCAAATCCACCTCATCTAAATTCATCGGCACTCCCCCTCAATCCATGCTTCTAGCCATCAACACCAGCAGTGATAATGCCTGGATCATCCCCTACCGATAACCAACCTTTGCAGCCCGAGCAACCAAAACTGCAAATAAGAGATTCAGACCTGAACAATCAACTGCCTTATGAGATCTCCTTTTAGGTGCTGTTGGAATCATACCAACCAAACTCGATCGACGAACTACCGCCACCTAACATCTTTGATTTATCAGATCTACCTCCACTAGAGCTTATTGAAAACTATGGCAACATTATCCCCAATATTGCCGACCTACTTGACACCGAACAAGCAATTTCATTTCATGAGCTACTGGTCACCCTAGGTCCAAAATTAGTTCAACTGCGAGTATCTCTTTTTGGGCATTCAACAGCTGCATTGGTCAATTCAGTGAGCACTCTTATCTTTCTACATCCACGCAAAGATCGCTTCCTATGCCTTCCTACGGAAACCAGCTCTATATTATCAGTAATGATAAGGAATGCTGAGAAATTTCAAAGCAAGGGAATTTGTGATAATGTTCATCCGCATGTGGAATGTTACGTATTTTATCTTAATATTGAGCTTAAGTGTGGATTATTTGTTGGTGAAAAAAAGAAGTTTATTTTTGATCTTGATAGTAAACTAACTATGGGTCAGCTTGCACCAATGGAAACAAAACAACGCGTCCTGTATTTGAATGATAAAATGTTGCAACTGGGTATTGAGCACCAGCTTCCTAGCTCCATGTTAGGTCAAAATTTTAACATGATACCCGGTCGCTCGCCTATAATAAATGCCATGGCTTTATCACCCAGCTCTTTGTCTGGCTTTAATTCAATTGATGAACAATCCAACGTCTCCGAGGTGAGTAGCTCGTCATCATCGATCAGCTCATTGCTTCATGTTCGCCGCACAAAAATAGAAAGTGGCGAGATTTACATCTTCGATCCAGGTGGAAAATCTAGACCGAAAAGCGCTTTTATGGTGCAGTTAATGCAGGGTGATGCTCAACAAATTATCAAACTTTGTCTTAATTTGAATTCCACTATTGCGACACCACTACCGCAAACTTACGACCTTGAGGACAAGGTCGATTTCGAGGGGATGGTAATGATACGGTACCAATATGGCAAACTACACCTGCTGTACAAGTATGGGTGCACAAAGCATCAAACAATATATATATATATATATATATATATATCAATGCACTAGGGATAGATATTGTTATAACCAACTACTTTTTGTCGCATTTCTTTTATTTCCTTTTGTTACAAATTGCTTGGATGAGAATCACTAGGAATGGTTAGCAAATGCTTTCATGCCAGCTAGGAAATTGTTTGTTAGTGGCAGAGCAAATTGCCGTAAGCTTTGCTATATAATGTAGCATCCTATGTATGAATGGGAAGATGAATTTAGTCTTTTTCATTCTCTGTTGCTTATTCCTTTTCTTCTTCTTTGTTCATCTCTCTTCTTAATCTTCTTCTTCTATCCATGTCAAATAAATAATATCATATCTCTATCACAAATATATGTATATTTATCGAGTAATTTGATTACAAAAATAGATTCAAAAGGAGCATTTTACCTCCAGTCAATGATTTTTTTCTATTTCTCTCATGTGCAATTTGAAGACGAATTTGGACGACCATCGAGTTTTTTGCGCAACATGTAAAAGAACAGGGCAACACGTTGGATTTTTGAAAAATCAAATACTTCATCCAGTGTCCTAAAGGATTTGATTTGTAAAGCTCACAATTAAATTATCAAAATATTAGAGAAAATGGAAATGACACGTACACATACTCTATTATCTCAGTATTTATTGTTCTTATATCTCTTAACCAATGGTGTTGTTTTTCTAACCCGGCTCTAAAAAATAGTTTCAAAATAACATGTGATGATATTTTAATGGACAATTTTTGGTTTTAGGCTTCAGCAAATATCATATTTTAGTTTTAGGCTTCAACAAAAACTAATTTCAAAACTAGTCCTCGTTTCGGTTTTAACTTGCGTAAATATGGAGTGCGCAAGTGTTAAGTTTTTTTAACTATACCTTGCGCATTCCATGAATGCGCAAGTTATATTTAATGCTTGTGCAATTATGGAGTGCACAAGCTCATTTTTTAGCATCAAATAGACAGAGAGCATAGATCTGAGTTCATTTATCAATATTTCTACTTTCTTCCCCAAACCCTCCCCATTTCCCAATCCAAACCCATTTTTCTTCCATATCCAAATCCACAATCGCCTTATTAACCAAATAGTTGCTAAACTATATATGGAATCATCTTCTTCATCGTTACAAAACAAAAGTAACAATTAATTTTTTTGAAAATTAAGATGTAATTTTGCTATTGTTGATGTTGTTGAAAATGAAGAGTTATTGGTGGTAGTAGTGTTAATTATTAGACAATGGTGTTGTTGTTGAATTAGTTGTTAGTTTTTAATAAACTAGGAAACCCTATTTAAGTAGTAGTAAATTGAAAACCCTAATTTACACCTTAATGGTTTATTGTTTATTATGACAGTAGACATTAATGATTGGGAGATAGATGATGAAACATTTTGATGAGGTTGAAGGGAAAATCGGAGTTGCAAGTTCAAGTCATATTGACTTTGATGTCGATCATGTTTTGGAAACACAGTTCGAACCAGTACCGCGTTAATTCCATTCAGGATCATCAACCTTACACGCTCGTTTATGTGAAGTTGTTTCTGCGGAAATGCCCGGTCATCAACATAAAGTTGACGGAAATTTGTTGACGCCTATACATCATGTTGGTCCATCCGTGCCAAGGGGACAACGACCATGTCCAAATTTTTATTGCGGAGATATGTGTGTAGTGGTTGTTTGCAGAAAGGAAAAGAATGCTGGACGAAGATTTTTCGGGTGTAGTTCGTACATCGAACATAGATTGAATCCTCGTGAATATGATTGTTGCAATTATTTTAAATGGATTGATCAACCCCTGTGCGAAAGGGGACTTGAGTATGCCCACGAACTGCAAGCCAAAATAAGTCGTTTGAAAAGTGTGAATGAAGAACTAAGGACAAACAGTGGAAGGCCTAGAATGTGGTAGATGTTTGGTACTTAGCTAAGTTGTCATATTTGGATTTTATGTTGAACCGTTGTATTTGTAATATGTTGTTGCGAAAATGTTTCTATTTGTTGTAACCCGTAATGTGTACAAGGTAGATAGTTTATTATGTTGCTAAAATTCATTTGATAGTGTTGCCTTTATTGATGAAATACATTGGTTACGTTATTATATTGATTTGCTTGTTTGAGATTTTTTAAAGATTGAGTTGACTGCTTTAGGTTGAAGATTGCCTGCGGAAGCAAAATCTACTTAGAAAAAATAGGTAATAATTCATCAAATTAATGTTTATAGTTATGTCACTGAACAAAAACTATGAATGTGGTATTGGAACTTATTTTGCAGATAATGTCAAAGGTTCCGACAATATTTTACTTTGATGGCGAATTGTTGGTTGATGATGAAGATAAACCTAGATATGTGGGCAGGAAGCGAAAAGGATCGACAATAAAAATCATTGTAGTTTCTAAGAGCTTAAACAAAGGGCATTTGAAGTGACAAAAGCAAATCCTATGATATATGATTTAAAATTAGCGGTGAAATGGGTTCGGGATAATGGTGCATCCGCTATTGATTTGGAAGACGACGAGGATTTGAACTCCACCTTTTCAGTTGGAATGAGAGTGATAGAAATATACGTTGTGAGAGTGGAACATGAAAATGTGGTTGAAACACAAGCGCCAATAATCTCTGGGATGAGTATATGTACACCACACAGTTACAAGAAACACAATGGTCGGCATATCCGTCGTATCTTTCAAGCCATCAAGGTGGAGAGTTTACAAACTTACTTCACAGGTACAGTGGAATGGTTGGAGTCTCTTCTAGTCAGGCACAAAATATGATGCAGAACGCTATAAATCTAAATCAATCGCAAGCGTTTGAAAAGTGAGTACTATTATACATTGGCACTTGTATTTTGACTTACGTTAATGCAAAATATATGACCTTTGTTTTTTGTATTCCTAGTGTCGAAGATGCATTTACTGGTTGTGATGACGATGGTGCCGATTATCATGTTCATACTCCACACGAGAATTGTGGGCAATTGGATAACATGGAGGTTGCTTGTGCGGATGATGAGGATAGAACTTGGATACATCAAATAGAAGTTAACAATGATGCAATCATATATGCAGACATTGAGGTGGCCGATGATGTAAATGCGGAAGAAGAACAAATCACATATGAAGAGGCTCTAGCCGATGATTTATGCACGACATCAATGATGGTGAAATCAATAATGGAAAATTGTCAACTAGACGTGGAAGTTTTTGGAAGAGAATGTGTGGAGAAAGGTCCACGAGTTGGGTTAATTTTTGAAAGTAAGCAGAAGCTTGTTGAACAGTTATGTGAATGGGCGATTAAATGTTCAGTTTCGTTTCAAATTCTGAAATCGCGTGCAAATCAATACACGGTCCACTGTGATGTGGAAGAAACATGCCTTTGGCGAGTTCATGCAAGCCTTGCGGTAAGAAAAAATTCAAATTGGTGGAAGATAACTACATATGGCGGCGATCACACTTGTTTAAATGCAACCATCAACTCAAACCATCGACATGCAACTGCTAAGTTTATATGCAGCAAAATACTTCCGTTTATTAAAGCTAAAACAAACATGGCTGCAAGAACTGTTCAAGAGACAATGTCCAACATGTTTCATATTAAAGTGAGTTATTTTCGAGCCTGGAACGGACTGTAGAAAGCTGTTGCATTGATTTATGGCGATTGGGAATCATCGTATGCAGAATTTCCAAAATATCTTAGAGCCCTACAAGATACCAAACCCGGAATCGTATATGATGTTATTCATAGTCGTGGTGTTTTTGATGGTGCTTTCTGGGCTTTCGGACCTTCTATTCAAGGCTTCGACCACTGTCGACCCATATTGTCTATTGATGCCACTCATTTATAAGAGAAGTATTTGGGTACATTACAAGTAGCAACTGGGGTGGATGCAAATCAAGGGCTATTTCCTTTAGCTTTTGCTATTGTACAAACAGAGTCGTAGCAAACGTGGAGTTGGTTTATTCGTTGCATATGGAATTATATTTCATCCGTACGTACTAGATGTATCACCTTTATCTCGGATCGTACGAAAGGAATTCCACGTGCTCTTAGAGAAGCTTGGCCAATTGAACATCATCATCGCTTTTGTATCTGTCATATTAAAGCAAATTTCAAGAAAGCAGGGTTTGGCACGGATGAGCTACGAAATTCATTGCACGCTGTGCCATGGCATCAAAGGTCGTAAAATATAATGATCTTCGAAAACAGTTGAAGGATGTAAATCGAGATGCCGACGCGTGGATTGAAAGAAGTTTGAAAGACCAGGAATCAAGCTGGACTCTTTGTCATGACGGCGGAGTAAGATTCAATATGATGAAGACCAACGTTTCCGAAAGCTTTAACGGTGTGCTCAAAAGAATTAGGAATTTAACTGTTAGATCATTGGTTGCACGTACGTTTCATCGACTGAACCATTACTTCGTCGAACGACGAACTCAAGGGGAAGAGTGGACGTCGCAGCTCGCACCTAGGTGGGAAGCATTAGCATGGAGAAGAATGGAAGAATCGAGGCTCATGTCTATAGAGAGATATAGCTTCGTTGAATGGCAGGTGAAAGATGTGCATAAGTTTGATTATACAGTGAATATCGAAGATAATGTTGCCAAATGTTCGTGCAACATGCCAACATTAGATCATTTTCCATGCTCCCATGTATTAGCGGCTTGTTCACGTGGTTCGGGTGGGCTAATAGAGCATATTTTGACTTAATCTCCACGTGGTACATGAAGGCTATGTATTCCGCAGCTTATGCTCTTTTATTCCACCCTGTACCAGATAGTCGACGTTGGAACGTCTACGATGGTCCAATTATACAACCACCGCCTGTTCGTAGAAATTCAGGTCGTCTTCGGTCTACTCGAATAAAAGGTTTCATGGATCCGCCATCTTCATTCGGCCATAACAGATGTAGCAAATGTGGTTCTATTGGCCACAAGAAGAAAACTTGTCCGCGTTGAATTGTAATAGAAGTAGAATGTCTATGTTACTGTATGACTTGTTGAAACTTTTTTGGATGTTGTGGCATGTTGTTGACTTTGTTATGTGATGGTGTTGTCATTCGAATGGTGTTTGCATGTTATATAGAATGTTGTTCAAACTCTTTGTGTGAAATTTTGTGATTTATAGTGTTGAAACAGCTCTTTGTCTCGGATTGGGCCAAAAACACGCTTGCACATATATGGAATGCGCAAGCTATGTTGTCAATATAGCTTGCGCAATCCAGAAATGCGCAAGCTGTATGTAAAATATAACCTGCGCATTCCAAATATGCGCAAGCGTAGAACTGGGTTATTTGCAGCATTCCGCAAATGCTACTAAAGACCAAATGTAGCATTTGCGGATTGCAGTAAATAACCCAAAAATGGCTTGTGCATATGTGGAATGCGCAAGCTATATTGACAATATAGCTTGCGCATTCCACAAATGCACAATTTATTTTTTGGGTCAGTTCCAAACAGAGAGCTGCTCTGCCACACTGCAAAACCACAAATTGCAAAACCCCAAACCCCAAATTCCAAACTGAGAGTATGCACACATCATTTCATTAACAATACCATCACACACAAAAATAAATAACATGATCCAATTGCCAATTGGAAATCATCTAAAAAAGGTTGAACAAGTCGTACAATAACATAGAAACATACAAGTCAACAACCCCTTACCCAACCAAAGAAATAACAACAATAAGACCAACACCGTCAACCACGAATCTGTCTAAGCTCAAGTGGGGTGTCTCTCTTCTTCTTCTTCTTCTTCTGTTTGTACATGATGGGAGCCGATCCTTGGCCTTCTTCGAATGTAGGAGCTGGCGTCGGAAGTGGAATTTCTTGTTGTTGACTTGGCCCAATAATGAGTTCTTCTTGTTGAATTTCTCACTGCGGCGGCTCTTGCGCATGCTCATATGTCGATTGTCCAACATATCCGAATTGTTGTTCTCCTTCATGCCAAATGGGCCATTCAGCATGAGTTTCTCCGCTGGTGTATTGCTGCTCTACCTCGGGCCAAGCGGGCCATCTAGCTGTAGTTTCGCCACCGGGATGTTGTGAAGCCTCCCCCTCCGCATGTGCCTCCTCCCATTGGGCTTGTCCACCCGCTACTATGGTATGTGTCTCCTTTGTACAACGTGGTGGCTCTTCTACAATGCGCAGCGGCTTGGCGGGCCTTCTTAGCTTGTTCCAACCCAAAATCGTGTCAAGTATTCGTCATAGGTCAATGCACTTGCTTTTGACCTTGTCCAGCTCCATATGACTTTCTTCTATTTCGCCCACCACATCCAAAGCGCTGTATATTCCGCTTATCTAAACCATAAGTCATAACAATGCATCAATATGACATAAAAATTGAACTATAAAAATTTTGAAATTACAATACTTACCACATCATGTTCTAGAGGAGCATGGGGAGTGTACGCAACTAACTTCCTTGCTGACTTTTTAAGAATATAACGACGAGTAATTCGCCAATACCAATACTCGTACTCGCTCAAAGGTGTCGGAGGCTCGCGTGCTCGTTCGGCAAGATCAATTCTTGATTGCCAAATAGCAATACTTTCCTCCAAAAATGCCATCCAGCTAGTGGGTTCTGGGTCATGGGGGACGACAGGATCGGGAATGTGCTGATAATCAAAGAAAAACTGTCTCATAACCCGATCAGGTGCATACAACTCAAAGTCTAAAAATAGAATCAGTCGGCTCTTAGAAATCCAACCGGTGAACGAATACTCAATTTCCGGATGTCCAAACTTATACACTAATGAATATGGTTCCCATGTAGCTGCATCATCCGCCAACAAATCCAACTCATTACGGTAAAACTGTACATTTCTTGGCGTCTCATGCCAACTCCTAGCACAATTCCACCTAGTCTCAAATGTAAGATACAAATCTAAGTCGGTAGGAATTCTAATAGACGGCCATCCAATAGCAATATGCGACTATGACCATAGTTGCAACAACGTTGCAGAACCCCCTAAAACTTTTCGATGTTGCAAGGCAACGTGTGACAACTCGCTATACAAATAGCAGAGAATAGCACTACCCCAAGAATGATAACCACAGTCAGCCAAATCATCCAAAAAAGGTAAAAATTTCAAAATTAATCTCCCTTTCGAATGATCGGGAAATAATTGGCAACTCAAAAAATACAATATCACGGCACGAGTGCGGTGAAGTATATCTAAATCGGTCGCCCCTTCGGGTAGTGGTTCAGAAAATTCACTTTTAAACTAAGTCATTGATAATTCACTTTAGACTTAACCGCCTCTCCAGGTGGAAAAATACCAAGCAAGTCATGAGCCAATTAGATGTAATCGATATCTAAATTTTGCAAACATACCGGGCGACCGTCTACTTTAAGACCGAAAAGAAAATCCACATCTGCTAGAGTCATTGCCATCTCCCTGACTCTCATATGAAACGTATTTGTTTCCGGCCTCCATCTATCGCATAAAGCGGTAATAAGGTGATGATCGAGCCGAATGTAGTCGATTTGCATAACTTTCCAAAATCTGGAGATTCGTAGATTCAGCTCCAATCTTGGATCTTTATAATCGATCTCCTTGAGCTCGCTCGAATGATCACATATCTTCACAGTTTCAACACCCTGAAATGTATAAACAAATTAAAATTAGTGCTCCATATTTGCATTCTCCCGATTTATCAATATCGAACATTTAACTCCATTAATGTGTCATTTTGGCTCCTATGGTGTTCTTGAAGATAGAGAACACTTCTATCTTCGGGCCCGGGAGACAATTCTACAAACAACAACAACCGTTTATCACTACAAAAACTATGTATAAAGTTAGGGTTTTGGCTATATGAATACTTCAAATCCTTTTGCATTTTCAACAAAGAAACCAACAATATGAGTACGTTCTCATCGACATCATCAACACTACCTCTTCCGCTAACAACAACAATCATTCGAGTACTAATTTTAATTTGTTTATACATTTCAGGGTGTTGAAACTGTGAAGATATGCGATCATTCGAGCGAGCTCAAGGAGATTGATTATAAAGATCCAAGATTGGAGCCGAATCTACGAATCTCCGGATTTTGGAAAGCTATGCAAATCGACTACATTCGGCTCGATCATCACCTTATTACCGCTTTATGCGAAGATGGAGGCTGGAAACAAATACGTTTCATATGAGAGTCGGGGAGAGGGCAGTGACTCAAGCGGATGTGCATTTTCTTTTCGGTCTTAAAGTAGACGGTCGCCCGGTATGTTTGCAAAATTTAGATATCGATTACATCGAATTGGCTCATGACTTGCTTGGTATTTTTCCACCTAGAGAGGCAGTTGAGTCTAAAAGTGAATTATCAATGACTTGGTTTAAAAGTGAATTTTCCGAACCACGACCCGAAGGGGCGACCGATTTAGATATACTTCGCCGCACTCGTGTCATGATATTGTATTTTTTGAGTTGCCGATTATTTCCCGATCATTCGAAAGAGAGATTAAGTTTGAAATTTTTACCTTTTTTGGATGATTTGGCTGACTGTGGTTATCATTCTTGGGGTAGTGCTGTTATCTGCTATTTGTATAGTGAGTTGTCACACGTTGCGTTGCAACGTCGAAAAGTTTTAGGGAGTTCTGCAACGTTGTTACAACTATGGTCATGGTCGCAAATTGCTATTGGACGGCCGTCTATTAGAATTCCTACCAACTTAGATCTGTATCTTCCATTTGAGGCTAGGTGGAATTGTGCTAGAAGTTGGCATGAGACGCCAAGAAATGTACAGTTTTACCATAATGAGTTGGATTTGTTGGCGGATGATGCAGCTACATGGGAACCATATTCATTAGTGTATAAGTTTGGACATCCAGAAATTGAGTATTCGTTTGCCGGTTGGATTTCTAAGAGCCGACTGATTCTATTTTTAGACTTTGAGTTGTATGCACCCGATCGGGTTATGAGACAGTTTTCTTTTGATTATCAGCACATTCCCGATCCTGTCGTCCCCCTTGACCAAGAACCCACTGGTTGGATGACATTTTTGGAGGAAAGTATTTCTATTTGGCAATCAAGAATTGATTGTGCTAAACGAGCACGCGAGCCTTTGACACCTTTGAGCGAGTACGAGTATTGGTATTGGCGAATTACTCGTCGTTATATTCTTAAAAAGTCGGCAAGGAAGTTAGTTGCCTACACTCCCCATGCTCCTCTTATGAGAAATATGATTTTACATCTTATTTTCTTTATCTTAATTGCATTATAAGGAACATTGGAAAATTTTCCTTCACAAGCTCTTGAATTCAAATTTTATTAAACAATATTCTAATGGAAATTTGTATAAATGCAGAGAGGTAGCCATAATTGTAGTGCAAAATCACATTGGTCTTATTCTTTTTTGGACAAAAACAAGTCAACACCATGTTTTTAGTATTTTAGCTCCATTACAGGGTAAATGGATCAGTTTACCCTCATAAGCCCATTGAATTCAAATTTTATCAAGGGGTATTTCAATACAATACCGAAATTTAGTTGTATATGTTGTGTCAAGTTGACTCGAGTCATATTGCTTGTTTGAAAAAAAGAGTCACAATATGTTTTTTCGTTCTAACTATACTGTAAGTTGAATTGGACCAATTTAACCTCACAAACCCTCTGAATTCAAGTTTTATTAGAAGATATTTCAATACAAATTTGTGTAAATACACAGAGTTAACTGTATGTGTATTGCAAAGTCATATTGCTCTTTTGAGAAAATGAGTATACAATGTTTTTCCTATCTTAACTGTACTATAAGGCTAATTACTAATATATAATACATATGCTTTCACGTTTGTAGTAGAAATAAAAATATGAATTGTGCTTCATTCATACCTCTTTATTGCTTTGATGATGTTAACGTACCTGCATACCAATCAAGTTAGCATTATCAGACTGAATATATCAGACTTATAAGAAAGATACAGTCGCTACTCGCCTTATTTGACTGCAAATAAGCACCGCTTCTTCAGTTAACCAAATAGAATACAAATAAAAAACATATAAGGGAAGATTTATAAAAGTGAATTAAGTTGTATTACACATGCATTATATATTTTTTGAAAACTATTATCAAACAATTGTTGTCAAAAAAATTTAATTATTACAATTTGAATATCATATCAAATTGAATTTCACACATTACAATTCGATTTTCAAATCCTGATTCAAACCTAAACTAAAATCACAGTTGAGAAAATTTATTCAATCCACTTTGAAATAGAAAATGTAAAGATATTTACCTGAATTTAAAGTTCAACTTTTATTAGTTTGTGAAAAAACGAAGTAGATGGGACAAGGAGAAAAAGTATTACATTTTGGGTTTAATTTTAGAAATTCGAGAGCTAAAATCAATTTTAAATATATTAATTATTACCATGAAAATAAAAAATTGATGCTTTTATGTACTCAGATATCATTTAGTAATTCAGAAGGAACAAAAATATTTAGCATACAAGCATGTACACAAAACAAAATATAAATTTCTTGAACCAACGAAATACAACTTAAATCCAATTTCAATTTGAAATTGAACTTTAAGATTTATGATTTTAAATCCATTTTGAAATTCTTGTTTCAAACCATAAAATGAGAAACACCACATTAGCTCAGGGCACATGTTAAAATAGATAAAAAACATTATTTATAGTTATGAATTACAATAATAACATGGTTCAGTAATCATATTTGGGTATACAACGAGTGCAAGGGGTTTTTTCTTAAAAAAATTACAGTTTAACATTTGCTTTTGGGGTACAAGATAACAAAGCTTTTACAAAAAAGAAATAAAGATTTGAAAATTGGAAGGGAGGTTGCTGGAGAAAATGGATAACATGTTATACAACTGTATTCTTTTCCTATAATGTTAGCTATTAAATACATAAGACTTCCTACTAGTTGTTTATACAAAGTGCTGTCCACTTCCATTGCTTCAGGTTCCTTTGTCAGTTTCACACTAACTTCGGTAGGTGTGCGCACAGAGTTGCTACCCTGCATTTGAATTTTTTTGAGTATTTCATGAAAATATCTTTGCAGAGATATAAATGTACCTTTTCATTGGTGTACGGGGCCCGCAAGACAGCAAGCAAGTTATCCTATATTAGAATTTAGAACCCCTTTATACCTTTTGAGATTTGTTATTTCTTCTACAAAAGTTAAAACCCTGTTAAGCCCTTGCATACCCCATTTCTTCAAAGTACCATACAATTTCATTCTTTGAATCCCATTGATATTTCATGCTTTTCTTTAAATCAACGGCCCAGTTGTTCGTATATTGAAGTTTGAAGAGAATGTAAACAGAGTGATGTTTACAGTATTTTAGCAAACTGAATTTTAGTAGAATGGAAAGGTAAGAAAAACGAGGTTCTAGTATAACTTAAGCTGATATATGGTTGACTAGGTGGATTAACACAGTGCCTAAATGAAATTCGGTTTGTTTATTCATGATTACTGATATTGTGTGCTAAAGCTACTGCCTTAATGAATTTACAGAAGCAAAACTACTTCGAAGGTAAATACACATTAAAACAGTTCACTTATCAACTATCACATAACACATTATCCAACAAGATATTCAGATGTAAACTGAAACAGTGCACAACAAATGGAAGAGGATGCTGCAAACTAGACTCACTGACTCTTGAGAAAAAAAATAATCCATAGTACTTAGGGCTGTTATGGTAACGGTAAATTTACCATTACCATACCATTACCAGCAAATCGGTTACCATTTTCGAGTGAAACCGGTATACCAGTTTAATCGGTATGGTAACGGTAAATTTACCATTTTCTACGGTAAATCGTCGGTAACATTTCTTCAATACCAGCGGTAACGGTAATTTACCAGTCAATTTATAATACATGTATATTCATGTAACATGCTTTATTATAGGCATTTAGAACCAAGCAAATGATTAAATTTAGTTTATTAACCAAGTGAAATAATGTTAAATACACTTCACTTCTTTCTCATTTATGCCTTTTATTAAGTAACACTATAAATTGTATGATGAAGCACCGTTATGGTGTGAATACGTGTTATGTTACTAACCTTTTTTAGACAAACGGTAATTTACCATTACCAGTGTAACGGTTACCAGATTATCGGTATACCAGTCTTCGGTATACCAGCCTATCGGTAACGGTAAGCAATTTTCGCTTACCAGTAAAAATGGTACGGTAACGGTATTTGTGAAATGGTAACGGTAACCGTTACCATAACATCCCTAATAGTACTTAACAAAAATTCAGATGAAAAATTCTGATGAGAAAATGTCTTGTGAAACATCATGAACTCATTGACTCAAGAGTTTTCCTTCGATTAAATTCAGATGTAAATTTCTAATGAAATCTGTAGTACTTAACAAAAATTAGTCAAAGGAAAATTACCGACTCTTGAGGGGAAAAATGCAAAATTTATGATTAATTTCACAAGATATTTCATCAATTTATCGTCAACTCAAAATAACAGGAAAATATAGTAATTATGATTCCTGTAGTAATAGAAAACATAGTATGGAAATTAAAATACCTCAACCGAATTAGGGTTTTTGTGATGGTAGGCTCCTTAGACCCATTGGTTTGTGATCTAGTGTTGGTCATAATGGATTGGGTGATGATGATGATTTTCAGGTGACTGGAATGGATCGGGAAAGGGTAGGAATGACAAGGAAAAAGGAGGTGAGTAACAGAGAATAGAAAGAAGGAGGTGAATCGGTTCAGAAATATATAAGTAGTATAAGAGAGAAAACACAGAGATAAGGAAAATCTGGTAATTTTATTTTATTGATAAAAAAACCTAATTTATGTACATAATTTGATTCCTATTTATAAACATTTCTTATGTCAGAACCATTCAAACTAGCCGTTACTATAAAATCCAGTTGGAAAAGGAAATCCAATAAGAGTAACAGCTCATCATAATCTTAATTTATTAAAAGGAGTTATGTGATAAAAATCAACATGAGTGCAAGAGCATGATCCAGGTTTGTACACGTGCACGTGCATATGTGCACAATGTGCACAACATCAAATCTCGTCTTCTAAGTTCAATCTTGTGTTTTTGTTTGTTTCATCTTGCATTTGTATCTTCTCTGAATCTTTGGAAGCCTTTTCATTGATGTCAGATAACTGAGATAAAGTATGGAGTTTGTCTTTCCAAACTGTTTGATGAAATGTTTTCCCAAATTGTTATTACCCAGGTGTTTGTTGAAATGTTTAGCTGTAACAACTCCCCTTCTCTTTAAAAAGAAACCTCTAAAGTGAGAAACCTTTTAACAATGTTCCAATAATCCTCCCAAGTAGAGTCGATACCAGTTTATTCTCCACTTAATTATTGCTTAGGCCATAGGTTTGTTGTCTCTGGGATTGAGTCTTCTGTCAATGATACTTTCAAGTTCATCGACGTAGATTTTGCTGTAAAACAACTTTTGGGCCCATTTTCCTTATTAATTGAGAAATTTGGAAAACAAGGTGAATTCGAAAAGAGGAAGGAAACTCTAATTTATAAGCAACTTCACAATCCTTTAAATTATTTTAAATGGGCCATAATATTTTGGAGAAAGCTTTGTTGTCTTTTTTGTGTTGATTGAAATTTGCCTATATGGCTGTAACTTCAAGTAGACCCAATCATTAATAGTAAAATATCTTTCAGTCCTTCTAGAATTTGCAAAATTTTGCATTCTTTCTTCGGCAAGTTATAGGCTGTCTTTTAAAATTTACATTGTAATATCTCTCGAAAATCAATGTTGCTCCACTTGTTGAACTTTTGCAGTGTTAGGCACATAAAAAAGAAGTGTTGGTGGATGTCTTCCATACAAAATTTCATATCGTGCCAGTTTAGTAGACTCTTTCCATGATGTATTAAACCGGAATTCTGCTAAAGTAAGCTAGTTGGTCCACTTACTAGGTTGATGGGAGACAAAGCATCTAAAGTATGTTTCCAATACTTTATTTGTGACCTCGGCTTGACCATCTGTTTGAGGATGGTAAGCTGAGCTATACTTAGTGTGCAACCTTGAAGTGTAAATAATTCCTGTCAGAAATTGCTTAATAAAATTGAACCTCTATCACTAATTATAATTATAGGCATACCATGTAATTTGAATACACTATCAAAAAATAGTTTTTTTTTGAAATGATACTTTATATACAACATGTCACTGGGACAACGTATCACATATCAATAAATGTTCGAATCACGCTACGCAAGTTTCGAACTTGTGACCTCTCACACCAAAGCCGAATCACTTAACCACTTGGACAATGGTGCTTGTCACTATCAAAAAATACTTTGCGACTTGCTTTGCAGTGTATGGATGTTGAAGGGAGAAGAAGTGTGCATACTTTGATAATCTATCTACCACTACATAAATTACAGTAGCATTGTTGCTTTTTGGTAAATGGGTGAGATAATCCATTGTTAAATCCGTCCACACATGCTCAGGAATTGGAAGTGGTTGTAGGAGACCTGGAGAAGCAATATTTCCTGACTTAGACTTTGGACAAATATCACAATGCCTTACATGTTCCTCCACTGTTCTCTTCATGTGTTTCCAAAAGAATACATTTTTATTTTTTTT
Organism: Allium fistulosum; assembly: GCA_030737815.1. Taxonomy (NCBI): domain Eukaryota; kingdom Viridiplantae; phylum Streptophyta; class Magnoliopsida; order Asparagales; family Amaryllidaceae; genus Allium; species Allium fistulosum. The sequence continues at coordinate 668,412,391 of CM060906.1, forward strand.
CAATGTCTTCTTCACTTTAGAATGTCCATCTAGTGGTGAGGAATGGAATTCAAAAAGTATAATATTTAGAAGTGAAGCTTGTGTAGGGTCAAGCAAAACTCCGCCTTTGTAAAAAATTAAACCATTAAGCAGTCATATTTATTAGGGTCCAAAATTCCTTGAAAAATCTGCTCTTTTTTTATTGCATAAAATGGACTTTGATTAACCTCTTGTCTAAGCTCAAAAACCCAATCGGATTAACTATGATTGCTTTTAATTTTGACTGATAATATACTATGGATAGAATGTCCGCAATAATATTTCCTTTGCCTTTTTTGTTTTCAACTTGATAATTATACCCATGCAATTTTGCTAGCTATTTCCTTTGAATTCCTATTGTTAATTTCTGAGATAGGAGATATTGTAGACTTTAATGATCAGTTCGAATTATAAACTTTCCGCCTAGTAAATATTGAGACCATTTTTTTGTTGCATGAATCAAAGCCAGCAGTTCTTTCTCATAAGTAGTTAAATGCATATTTCTTCCTTGTAGTGCTTGACTAATATAAGCAATTGGCTTATTATCTTGAAGTAGTACTGCTCTAATACCAGACCCACTTGCATCACACTCAACAATAAATTCTTTGTCGAAATTAGGCATAGCTAGAATTGGAGGGTTGATAAGACAAGACTTCAGTTTGAAGAAGGCCTCTATTGCTTCCTTAGTCCAGAAGAAGGAATTCTTTTTAGCATTAAAGTAAGAGGTTTTGCCATCAATCCATATCCTCTAATAAATTTTCTATAATACCCTACAAGGCCAAGAAATGCTCTTAAAGCTTTGACATTTTGTGGTTGATGCCATTCCAAAATTGCTTTAGTCTTCTCTTTATCCACTGCAATCCCATTCTCTGAAATAATGTGGTCATAATATTGTATCTTATCTTCAACAAATGAACACTTGGTTAAATTGATAACCAGCTTGTTGCCTTAAAGAACTTGTAGTGTAATCCTCAAATTCTTTAAGTGATCATTCCAACACCTACTATAAATTTAGATATCATCAAAGAAAACTAGTATAAAATGCCTTAATTTTTTTGAAAAATGTTGTTCAGGAGAGATTGTGAGGTGGAACCTTAGCGCAACGGTTAAGTCACCCGCACGATGATCTGGGCGTCCAGGTTCGAGTTTGGAAACAGCCTCTTCGTAATGCATGGGAAATGCGGCGTACATTATCGACCTCTCTAGAGCCCACTATCATGCATGAGCCTCGTGCATTGGGTTCCACCTTTGCTGTTCATGAGATATTGTAATGTAGATGGTCCATTTGTAAAACCAAAAGGCATAACTAAGAATTCATAGTGACCATCATGTGTTCTAAAAGCTTTTTTATGAATATCACTCTCATGCATCCTTATTTGATGATAGAAAGATTTTAAATATAATTTAGTAAAAAATCTGGAACCATAAAGTTCATCCTCCAGGTCATTAATTAAAGGTATAGGGAATTTGTTTTTGATAGTTTGTTTATTTAATACCCTATAATCTACACATAACCTCCAAGATCGATCTTTTTTCCTTACCCTAACAATTGGAGCAGAAAAATCACTAGAACTATTTATAATAATACCAAAATTAAGCATATCACTAATAAGTTTTTGTAACAACCCGCATTTATACGATAATATATTTAAATATTTTATTTAAATCTGACATCGTCTATTCGTATTTAAAATCCTAAATATGAATTTTATCGTGTTCGAATCCGTTGTCCTAATGGATTCAAATCGTGTTTTTAATATCACCAAGGTGTTTGATAAACATGGTTAAAAGTATCCGGGCTTTATAAATTTTTAAAATCTGGCCCATGATTTTGTTTTGTAACCGTGATTTCACTCAACACCCAAACAACAACCCACCCCCATTCCCCTCTTCGTTCAACCGCGTTTCAAACCCTAACCTAAAACAAAGCATACGAGAGAAATAAAAATGGCGGTCGCGATTCGCTCTTCCTTTGATCTCGAAAACTAGGGCATTCACGAAGGAGAATTGAAGACGCCAACTCTACTTCGATCGATTTCTTCTTCGGCTTGCTCACGGCTGCCTCCTCGAGTGATTCGTTGTTCTGTCGATTGATGCCTGCTTGCCTTGTGATGTTGGTGCTTGCGACTCCTTCTCTCGAGTTCGTCTCCGCTTCAAACAAAGTGAGTAATATCTCACATCTAATCCATTTCAGTTTGATGCTTCTGCAATTTGATTTTTTGGGTGTTGATCTAGTTCGTTTAACACTTGCTGTTGAGGCCATTAGGTTCTTACTGCCTCTAGTGGTATTTCTGCTCTTGCTCGTTTTACTGCTGCTTTATGATATTGAGTTGTTTCGAATTACCTTTGGAACATGCCTACTCTGGTACTTTGTTTATTACGGTTTCATGAGAATCCTAGCATGTCTGCACCCATATACTCGTTCATTATTGCACTGGTAGTTGAGTTTTGAGCATGTGAGCATTTAGCATTGATATGGTTCTTGAGTCTGGATTCATCATGTAGTTGTTCGACCTAGCATTTGATTTGTAGTATTGGTCTGGGTTCTCAGCCACTGTCTGCATTCCTTTAGTAGCTTCGTTCAAGTTATTTTGGGCATTGTTGTTGTTGAGCTTATTGTTTTGGTCATTGTTGTAGTCTGCAGTTGCACGTTGTTCATCTCTGTCATGTATCAGTTGCAGTTGTTCTTGTTTGTAACTGCAGTTTCATGGTGACGAATTTTGTTTCTCTGATTCATTCTCTACTTCATACTAATTTTGGCATGTCTGCATTCATATATGCATTTGGTCATTCATTGGTTCGTTTGCATTTGTGAACATCGTCGAGTCTGGTTGTATTTGCATTGAACCATGCTGTGTTGATCTTGTACCACTCTGATCATGCTCTGTTATGTATTCATGTGTGTCCAGACCTTGGTGTAGTTGTTGTTCATTCGACTTTCTGTTTCACTGGTCATTACATGTTATACATATGTTGTATTTTGGACATAGTTTCACTATCATATCCTGTAGTCTTGCATCCAGGATTTCAACTATAGCTTGTTTATGGGTTTCGAACTACTGTCTTCCAATCACTCCATGTTTGCATTGTTTTGGTCTGGCACATTCATGTGTATTAGTTCAGATTTTTACTGAACTTGTTTTGTGTCTCTCTTACATTTTTCATCTGCGAACATTGTCTTGGCTCATTGTTTAGTAGGTGTTCACGTGCCTTGTGATCTTCTTGTATGAGTCTGTTGCATTTGCACTTGATACCATTCATGTATGGCCTTTGAGCAATCTGGTATCATTTGTGACTTGAGACCATTGGACCTTTAAATATTGTGTGCTGTGGTGCCATATCTATGGTGCTCTCACCATCATACTGCTCAGTTCGTACAGTTTCATTCGCATGCGTTCGTGTCTCTTATTCTTGTGGCTATGGTTCTTCTTCGGTCATGACTGCCTGAAATTGCAGTTTTACATCGACTTGTAGCATTCTTTGAGATAGTTGGCATTACTTTGTATTCGAGTCAGATGTTTTGGAGCCGTGTGCTGACCTGTTTCATTTAGTTGTACTGCCCCTGGTTGTCACTTGACCTTGACATAACAACATGCTGCCTTGTCTTTGTTGTCTCTGTTTTTTTGGGATTTTGAATTTGTAGTTCCCTGTATTCACTTGCTTGAGTACTGGGTTTTAGTCACCTTGGTATTAGTTGATTTTGAGCTTGAGCTCACTGTGTTGTTTCGATCAGTCCACTTCGGATCTCACTGCATATGATTTAAGTCACTGTTGCAGACTGGTCCAGGTGCAGTCTTCTCATGTGCACTTGCTCATTTGAGCAGAACTGCACTTACTCTTCCACTGATCACTTCGAGTATGTGTGGCACGGTCCAGCTTTATGCATTCATGTTGTTGCCCCATGGTTTCACTGCCTCGACTTGTTTGTCATGTGATTGCCACGGTCACTTGACCTTGCTGTGACATTGCGACTTGGTTCACTTTGTCACTGCATATCTATATATGCTCGACCCATTTCTATTTTTGTTATACTTGGGTATACACTGCATATCCATGTGTCATTTTCACTTGCATCTGTTCATCCCTGAGCACTTGCTGACCTGCTTCATTTTCGTAGCAGTTTTACCCTCGTCCCTTGTGGTGACTTTATATTCTGTTGTGGCGAGGCAGTGCACGCGTGCGTGCACTGCAGCCACACCAAATTTACAGATTTTAATCGATATCTCTTTTATTCTTAATTCATCGACCTGTTGCGTTGTTCGTAGGCTGTATTGGCGAGGCAGTACACGTTAGTGTGTACTGCAGCCAATTAGCATTGATATTTTTTTAAATTGACATTTCAATTGCTTAAACTGCTTTGGATTTCTGTTTTGTGGATTAACACTGTTTAGTGTTATATCTGCCGTTATCCAATTCTCGTATCGAGAGTTGGATATACGAGATTTCTGTGACTGTCATCTATATTGAGATTGATTATTATTGCTTCTATGCTCTAATAACTGATTTTGAATTAGACTGATCCGAGTATTATTTTCTTTTGAATGTAATACTCGGGTCAGACCGAGTATTTACAGGTTGTAGATTTTTAGCTTTGGGTTGCTGCTAGAGCTATGAAGACTTTTTATATCATTTGAAGTGGTCTTCGTCTTGTTGTAGTAGTCAGTGTGTCTGTTGTAAGATGATAATGTATTCATGTATATTAGTCGATAATGTACTTGTATATATAACTTCTTGAGTCGACAATTGTAGTTGTATCATTTGTATTGTGTCAAATGTATTGTAACTGATATCAGTTATTGTATATATGAGACTTTTCGTTCCATCTTTATTTCCGCATTTATGTTATCTGTGTTATTTTTATATCTATTGTCCTAAACTATTATAGCCACTGTGTAGTAGCTTTGAGTTTGTAACGGTATGTCGGATTTCCTCCAGTAGTGAAATGCAATGTTTTTATTATCTGACATATCGGTGCTCGCACAAAGCAATTACATGGATGGTCGCTCCTCAACAGCCTTATTCTCCGTGCTAGTTGACAGCACTACACCGTAGTGTTCTTGGCTAGCGTGGGTATAGAGGTGGGGCGTCACAGCTTGGTATCAGAGCCTGGGGTTTAGGACAATTATAAAACATAACTTAGATGGAACATGCGTAACAACTATTTGTCGATGTTTTATCTCTCATCTTTACATATGACTATTTTTGACTGTTAGGTATGAATTCCTAACGCTTATTCTTGTGTTTTCGGCTTTGAATTGATTTAGCCGATGTTGATTTTGTTTTAATTTGGCAAATTAAAGCCATTTTGACTTTTGGGACTTTGTTCCACTTTTGTTCTATGCTATGAGTGTCATTGTGTACCTGTTACACTGTGATGAAAAATAGCTGGACCAGTTGCAAATTGAGTGATTTTGATTTCTCATTCACATCTAGTTTGAATCTCAGCGATTTAGAACTTGATATTTTGTTTTTCCAGTTGATAATCGATTCTTCTTCTCTTATTAGTTGTTATCACCTTTATTGATTTTGATAACTTCTTTTTCTGGAATTTTTGGTATTCCTACTTTGATAAATTTGGAATCGAATTCTTTGGATTCTATTCACATCTTCGTATGTGAATTCTTGTGATTGATTGTTTCTACAATCATTTTTGTGATTTGTCACTTTAAAAATATAAAGGTTTTCTATACTAGTAGTAAATATTAAAATCCCTTTTTCCAAACGATTTCAAAACTATTTTACTACAAAGTTCTTTTTCCTAAATCGTTTTCCAATCTATTAGTATATACAAGCCTTTATTTCACTCGTATGAGAAATTGAATTAAACGGCCTAGTAAAACAAGTGGTATGAAACGCTTGCGTTTACTTCGTCGGTTAGCTCTTGGACTTGTTCGATTGAACCCTTTTTGTGACAATTTCCTAGTGAAGATTTACAGCTTGTTCGTAAATATTTAAGTTAAGCAAGTGGTTATGGGACATGAAGCTAAACTCATATATTTACTAGCTTGGTGTGATTGACACTTCTTTATGATCATGACGATCATTTTTATGATTTAGACTGGACCTCATCGGTGTGATTTCGTCTCACACATATCTCTTGGGCTTTGAGGATTGTCTAGACACCAGTGTGTGATTTCGTCTCACACATATTGCACGGTTAGACTAGGCCTCATCGGTGTGATTTCGTCTCACACATATCTCTTGGGCTTTGAGGGTTGTCTGAATACTCTTTGTGTGATTTTTGTGATTTAGACTAGCAACTGTGCGATGTCTCTTTGTCTGCGAGGGAGACTAAACCCCGCTTTGTTGTAGGGTAGCGCCCTACGGTCTTCGGGCCATTCCTGTGTGAAAATTTAATGGATGGCTTCCATGAGATAGCGTCTCGTCATGTGATACCGGTCGGTGAGTTTTCATACTCCCATTTTTGTGATAGGCCTTTCCCCTTTTCTTTTTATGATTTAGACTAGCGATTATGCGATGTCTCTTTGTCTGCGAGGGAGACTAAACCCCGCTTTGTTGTAGGGTAGCGCCCTACGGTCTTCGGACCATTCCTGTGTGAAACTTTATTGGTTAGCCACCAAGAGATAGCGTCTCGTTCATGTGATACCGGTGTTTTGGAGTTTTCATACTCCCATTTTTATGCTAGGCCTCCCCCCCCTTCATGTGTTTTCTGGATTTCTTGTGATGATTTCTAGAATTTGTGCTTCACCAATTTTCGTGATTTCTATTGACAAGTTTCGTCAATTTATGTGTATTGGTGAATTCATGTGTTATTGACTTGTTATGAATACAAGTTTAGGGTATGATATCCCTTTCTATCTTTGAGAAGATTCTTGTGACATTTTTGATGAATGAAAATTCATTTGGCATTATATTTTGATGCCAGTTATTTTGATGAGATTTTTACGTGTTAACTTCAATACTCGTCAATTTTGAAATAGATTTACAAGCGGTTCTCCCGCAACACTGATATTGCTAATTTAATCACGCGTTTTCAAAATTCTTTATTTTAAAAGTTGTTTCAAAAGTATAAATTAAAATTGTTTTCAAATTTTTACAGCTTACATTTTCAAAGGAACGAGGAAGCGATTTAAGCATTTCAGAAAAATCGAGGACTATGACCCCTTTCTTTTACTGATTCGCTTAATTCCGGACTTGTCCGTTTGAGAATGTGAAATGTTATTTTTAAAAACACACAATCCTGCACTTTCAAGGAAACGATAAAGAGATTTAAACGATTTAGCAAACGTACGGACTGTGAAACCATACTTTTACTACTTCGGTTAATTCCGGACTCGTTAATTGAATATTTATGACTTCTGATTATCGTTTTGATAATCAGATATTTGTGAAATTTGATTATCGTTTAAGATAATTAAATATTTTTCGATTTGATAATCGAATATTTGTGATTTCTGATTATCGTTTTTGATAATCAGATATTTGTGAAATTTGATTATCATTTGTGATAATTAAATATTTTTCGATTTGATAATCGAATATTTGTGATTTCTGATTATCGTTTTTGATAATCAGATATTTGTGAAATTTGATTATCATTTGTGATAATTAAATATTTTTCGATTTGATAATCGAATATTTGTGATTTCTGATTATCGTTTTTGATAATCAGATATTTGTGAAATTTGATTATCGTTTGAGATAATTAAATATTTTTCGATTTGATTAATCGAATCTTTGTGATTTCTGATTATCGTTTTTGATAATCAGATATTTGTGAAATTTGATTATCATTTGTGATAATTAAATATTTTTCGATTTGATAATCGAATATTTGTGATTTCTGATTATCGTTTTTGATAATCAGATATTTGTGAAATTTGATTATCGTTTGAGATAATTAAATATTTTTCGATTTGATAATCGAATCTTTGTGAAATTTGATTATCGTTTAAGATAATTAAATATTTTTCGATTTGATAATCGAATATTTGTGATTTCTGATTATCGTTTTTGATAATCAGATATTTGTGAAATTTGATTATCATTTGTGATAATTAAATATTTTTCGATTTGATAATCGAATATTTGTGATTTCTGATTATCGTTTTTGATAATCAGATATTTGTGAAATTTGATTATCGTTTGAGATAATTAAATATTTTTCGATTTGATTAATCGAATCTTTGTGATTTCTGATTATCGTTTTTGATAATCAGATATTTGTGAAATTTGATTATCGTTTGAGATAATTAAATATTTTTCGATTTGATTAATCGAATGTTTATGTTTCTGATTATCGTTTTTGATAATTAGATATTCGTGAAATTCGATTATCATTTTAGATGATTGAATATTTGCGATTTTGAGATTCGAGCTTCGTCTTTTTCTCTGACGATTCAGGTGAGTAATTTGATTTACTCACATTCAATTCGTGCAGTATGTGAATTCTGCTCTGTCTTCCCTTTTCTTTTAAATACTGGAACTCGATTGATTCCTGCTTTAGCAGTCGTCTGATTTTGATTCCTCGATCCCCTCGATGTTGATTCTTTTGATTTGAAGCAGTCGAACCTCTTGATTTTATATCAGATGCTTCCATAATCCCAATACTTCCCTGTTGACCTTTGCTTTGCTTATGCATTCGACATTGCCATGCTCTTATGGTTGTTACCTTTTATCCATTTATTCCTTATGATTGCGAGGACGCAATTTCTTTAAGGAGGGAAGTCTGTAACAACCCGCATTTATACGATAATATATTTAAATATTTTATTTAAATCTGACATCGTCTATTCGTATTTAAAATCCTAAATATGAATTTTATCGTGTTCGAATCCGTTGTCCTAATGGATTCAAATCGTGTTTTTAATATCACCAAGGTGTTTGATAAACATGGTTAAAAGTATCCGGGCTTTATAAATTTTTAAAATCTGGCCCATGATTTTGTTTTGTAACCGTGATTTCACTCAACACCCAAACAACAACCCACCCCCATTCCCCTCTTCGTTCAACCGCGTTTCAAACCCTAACCTAAAACAAAGCATACGAGAGAAATAAAAATGGCGGTCGCGATTCGCTCTTCCTTTGATCTCGAAAACTAGGGCATTCACGAAGGAGAATTGAAGACGCCAACTCTACTTCGATCGATTTCTTCTTCGGCTTGCTCACGGCTGCCTCCTCGAGTGATTCGTTGTTCTGTCGATTGATGCCTGCTTGCCTTGTGATGTTGGTGCTTGCGACTCCTTCTCTCGAGTTCGTCTCCGCTTCAAACAAAGTGAGTAATATCTCACATCTAATCCATTTCAGTTTGATGCTTCTGCAATTTGATTTTTTGGGTGTTGATCTAGTTCGTTTAACACTTGCTGTTGAGGCCATTAGGTTCTTACTGCCTCTAGTGGTATTTCTGCTCTTGCTCGTTTTACTGCTGCTTTATGATATTGAGTTGTTTCGAATTACCTTTGGAACATGCCTACTCTGGTACTTTGTTTATTACGGTTTCATGAGAATCCTAGCATGTCTGCACCCATATACTCGTTCATTATTGCACTGGTAGTTGAGTTTTGAGCATGTGAGCATTTAGCATTGATATGGTTCTTGAGTCTGGATTCATCATGTAGTTGTTCGACCTAGCATTTGATTTGTAGTATTGGTCTGGGTTCTCAGCCACTGTCTGCATTCCTTTAGTAGCTTCGTTCAAGTTATTTTGGGCATTGTTGTTGTTGAGCTTATTGTTTTGGTCATTGTTGTAGTCTGCAGTTGCACGTTGTTCATCTCTGTCATGTATCAGTTGCAGTTGTTCTTGTTTGTAACTGCAGTTTCATGGTGACGAATTTTGTTTCTCTGATTCATTCTCTACTTCATACTAATTTTGGCATGTCTGCATTCATATATGCATTTGGTCATTCATTGGTTCGTTTGCATTTGTGAACATCGTCGAGTCTGGTTGTATTTGCATTGAACCATGCTGTGTTGATCTTGTACCACTCTGATCATGCTCTGTTATGTATTCATGTGTGTCCAGACCTTGGTGTAGTTGTTGTTCATTCGACTTTCTGTTTCACTGGTCATTACATGTTATACATATGTTGTATTTTGGACATAGTTTCACTATCATATCCTGTAGTCTTGCATCCAGGATTTCAACTATAGCTTGTTTATGGGTTTCGAACTACTGTCTTCCAATCACTCCATGTTTGCATTGTTTTGGTCTGGCACATTCATGTGTATTAGTTCAGATTTTTACTGAACTTGTTTTGTGTCTCTCTTACATTTTTCATCTGCGAACATTGTCTTGGCTCATTGTTTAGTAGGTGTTCACGTGCCTTGTGATCTTCTTGTATGAGTCTGTTGCATTTGCACTTGATACCATTCATGTATGGCCTTTGAGCAATCTGGTATCATTTGTGACTTGAGACCATTGGACCTTTAAATATTGTGTGCTGTGGTGCCATATCTATGGTGCTCTCACCATCATACTGCTCAGTTCGTACAGTTTCATTCGCATGCGTTCGTGTCTCTTATTCTTGTGGCTATGGTTCTTCTTCGGTCATGACTGCCTGAAATTGCAGTTTTACATCGACTTGTAGCATTCTTTGAGATAGTTGGCATTACTTTGTATTCGAGTCAGATGTTTTGGAGCCGTGTGCTGACCTGTTTCATTTAGTTGTACTGCCCCTGGTTGTCACTTGACCTTGACATAACAACATGCTGCCTTGTCTTTGTTGTCTCTGTTTTTTTGGGATTTTGAATTTGTAGTTCCCTGTATTCACTTGCTTGAGTACTGGGTTTTAGTCACCTTGGTATTAGTTGATTTTGAGCTTGAGCTCACTGTGTTGTTTCGATCAGTCCACTTCGGATCTCACTGCATATGATTTAAGTCACTGTTGCAGACTGGTCCAGGTGCAGTCTTCTCATGTGCACTTGCTCATTTGAGCAGAACTGCACTTACTCTTCCACTGATCACTTCGAGTATGTGTGGCACGGTCCAGCTTTATGCATTCATGTTGTTGCCCCATGGTTTCACTGCCTCGACTTGTTTGTCATGTGATTGCCACGGTCACTTGACCTTGCTGTGACATTGCGACTTGGTTCACTTTGTCACTGCATATCTATATATGCTCGACCCATTTCTATTTTTGTTATACTTGGGTATACACTGCATATCCATGTGTCATTTTCACTTGCATCTGTTCATCCCTGAGCACTTGCTGACCTGCTTCATTTTCGTAGCAGTTTTACCCTCGTCCCTTGTGGTGACTTTATATTCTGTTGTGGCGAGGCAGTGCACGCGTGCGTGCACTGCAGCCACACCAAATTTACAGATTTTAATCGATATCTCTTTTATTCTTAATTCATCGACCTGTTGCGTTGTTCGTAGGCTGTATTGGCGAGGCAGTACACGTTAGTGTGTACTGTAGCCAATTAGCATTGATATTTTTTTAAATTGACATTTCAATTGCTTAAACTGCTTTGGATTTCTGTTTTGTGGATTAACACTGTTTAGTGTTATATCTGCCGTTATCCAATTCTCGTATCGAGAGTTGGATATACGAGATTTCTGTGACTGTCATCTATATTGAGATTGATTATTATTGCTTCTATGCTCTAATAACTGATTTTGAATTAGACTGATCCGAGTATTATTTTCTTTTGAATGTAATACTCGGGTCAGACCGAGTATTTACAGGTTGTAGATTTTTAGCTTTGGGTTGCTGCTAGAGCTATGAAGACTTTTTATATCATTTGAAGTGGTCTTCGTCTTGTTGTAGTAGTCAGTGTGTCTGTTGTAAGATGATAATGTATTCATGTATATTAGTCGATAATGTACTTGTATATATAACTTCTTGAGTCGACAATTGTAGTTGTATCATTTGTATTGTGTCAAATGTATTGTAACTGATATCAGTTATTGTATATATGAGACTTTTCGTTCCATCTTTATTTCCGCATTTATGTTATCTGTGTTATTTTTATATCTATTGTCCTAAACTATTATAGCCACTGTGTAGTAGCTTTGAGTTTGTAACGGTATGTCGGATTTCCTCCAGTAGTGAAATGCAATGTTTTTATTATCTGACATATCGGTGCTCGCACAAAGCAATTACATGGATGGTCGCTCCTCAACAGCCTTATTCTCCGTGCTAGTTGACAGCACTACACCGTAGTGTTCTTGGCTAGCGTGGGTATAGAGGTGGGGCGTCACAGTTTTCCTCAACCAACACATTTTCACCCCTTTATCAATACTCCAACAACCCTTACTCATCTTCACCAAATCAAATTTTGTACCTACCTCCAAAAATAAAAAAATCAAAATCTTCTTCCAAAAAAACAAAAAAACAATGGCACCTAAGAGAAAATATAGACCTTCTTCTTCAACAAATAAGCCAACTGAAAGCCAAATTCGGAAGTGGACTGATAATGATATTGCCATAAAGAGATATGAAGAATGAAGAATCTTCAGATTTTTGAACATCTTTTGCCGTGATAGGGGAATTGTCTACGTATGTTATCCATGAATTCGCATAAAATCACTGTATTTTAAGTTTAATTGACGTCAATGCAAACGATATGAAAATTATTCCTTTAATGGTGAAACCTTTTTACCCTAATCTCACTTTAGACTTGCACAAACCTCACTCCGTCGAGGATATTATGTGGAGTTTAATTTTTGGTGAAAAAATTATTATTCAACTACCTAAACTTACCTAAATTTTAAATTATCCATTTGAAGGAGAGGATTTAAATGAAACTGATTATAAAGACTATGCTAGGGATGAAGTAAGCCGCAATTTTTTGAGTGACAATCATAGAAATTTGAAAGCTATACCACTAAGGCCTAAAGTTAGGATCATCCATAGAATTCTAATTCACTCCATCATTCCTCAAACTGGGAGTTATGATGAGGTATATGAAAATAATTATTTTTCTTTATATGGAATGTATGTCGGAAAGAAAATCAATTGGACAAAATTTATCATGGATGATATTTGTTGCTTTCACAACAGGAAAAGAAAAACCATTTATTATGCTCCTTATATAATGAGATTATTTTATCATTTTCATATTAATATACTTGACTTACGGTTTATTATTGTGAAACATTTTAGAGGGAAAACTTTAAATTTAATAAAGGTTCCAATAAGAAATGAAAGAAACATGACCTATGCTGAATGGTTACAATGCCAAGCCTCATCCTCCGATGCACCACCTATTACTCACTTATCTCCACCAAGTATTCATGAAGCTTTAAGTGAATCTGAAAGAGATGAAGAAATCATTGAAATACCCATAGAATCATCTATGAGAAAAGCCTTCACTATCATCTCCTAAGAATAAAAAAAGCCGAATATTTGTGTAACAAGAGTCGAAACAAAAGTTAACTTGATGGGCTTCTTAAACAAAATTTGAAAGAAAATTAGTTGCACAAGGCCCTCAACTTTAGGTTCTCCTCCTCCTCCTTTGAAAGGAGCACCAACTAAGGAGGCCTCTTGCAATAGAGATAAGGAAGAAGAAGAAGAAGAAGAGGAGGAGAATTGTAATGACCTTCCTTTCTTACTCCTAAAGATGACACTTAATACATCCACGGTATTCGTGTGTCGATCAACTGGGTGTTTGAAAGACAGGCCGTTGGGGTAAAAAGAAAAGAAAAGAAAGAAGAAAGAAACACAGAATCTCATAATGCAAGGAAATCATATATAATAGAACATAAGATAGTACATATAGTCACTTCCAAAATAAAACATCAAAGTTACAACAGATACTAACTTCATCCAGCGACAGTTATAACTATGTCCCTATAATGCTGATACATAACATGCACACACAACAGAAATAAAATAGATAACTAGATAACATTGAAACCTCCTGCTCCATGCTCCTCCAAAATGCATCCGTAGCAACCTGGACTACTTGGCTACTCAAAGATTAGAGTATCCAAGAGTCTAAGGGAAGAAAGAAAAAAACTCTAGGTCAGCCATAGGTCCGGTGTGAGTAAACTCCAAACAAATGAATTGTTATACTTATAAAACCCTTCAAAAATAAAAGTATCTCGAAAGACCATGCCACACAGAAACAAGGACGAGTTTTTACTTTATGATAACCAAAACCTTTCTATAAGAAATTCTATGATATTATAATAATGTCCAGGGTTTAAAATAAATATTCAATTATAGTCGAAATGCTTACATTAATTACATTCTAACATATTTAGTATGCATCCAAGTCCATAAGCACATAGTGGAAAATGGATTCCTTACAACGGCAAGGCAAGGGACTACCTTTTGTACAGTACACTTCTAGAGAAAATGTACCAAGACCGCAAATCTTTCACCTCTGCGAATGAGGACCAACCTACCTCTTCATGGATAGTATCGAATATGATCACTCTTCGATTACGATCAACAACCATTTCCGTGGACACAAGCATACATAAAAATGTAAATATCGATCTAGATCAGGCGATGATCGTACCCTAATGGGAGCGACCCACTTAGCCTTAGGACACAACCCCTGTTTTTGTCAATACCTGGTATGAGGATCGAGGCTACGGTTTACCTTTTATCAAATCCCACTTGGAATGCTAATACCGCCCTTCAGACAACAATGCAATGCCAGCATTTGTCCATATAAGTTATTTTAGATATGAACAAACCAAAGGCACTACTTCTACTATATTCCTTTTGAACCACCCATAGGATTAGTAGCAAGTAGCCCTTGCACTTCAAAGACTCCGTCTTTGATTCCATCATCTTCAAGATGTTTCAAATTCGAATGCATAAGTCGGTTCAAAGTGGTTTTCGGATAACTCATGCTTATCTAATCCCATCTCTTCGAACCAACAATCGATAGTTTCAAAACTGGTTAAGTTATCGATAGTGGACAATTCACTATCTAGGTGTAAGTATAGTTTGCATATGAAATATAGGACATCATATACTTATCGCTACTTTCTGATTTCGAACAGTACTATCCCTTAATTAACAATGAAGTGGGATAAGTTAGAAAATTATCCTTGCCTCGACATACATTCTTAATTCTTGGGACAGAGATGGGTTTCCATACCTCAAAATTTGGTATCAAGTATACAATGAAGTACCTTTCATATACTTAATTAATTATGAACCACTTATCACAATTAACTCTCTTATACTTGTCATGTTTTCGACATTTCGACTTCTTTATCCCTCGCCTAGAACTTTGGTTCTAGATCTCATAGATAGAGGAAAGTCTACTCATCGGGTTTTAGTGCTAAATATAAGATGACTTACTTTCCATGAATGTGTCAACATTTTAGCACAATTTATCACATTTGTTTGATGTTACTTAATAGCATAGACAAAGAAATCCCTTTTATTAAAACATTCTTTTAAAAGATAGTTTCTTTTAAACAAAAACCCGACCTTTGAAACAAACGGTCAAAATTTAAACCTCTTGTTTAAATAACTAAATAAATTCTTGAAATATATTTAAAATTTTAAACTTCCTTTTTAAATACTTATAAACACATTTTAAAAGACTTTTCAAATTATCTAAAATAGGTAATCTTTTTATTTTACACAAAAATCATCGATTTACAAACTGCAACCATAACGACTATCGCTATACGGACCGTAACTTTTAAAACTTGTATCAAAATAGCTTCTAAGCCCTTTCTTTCCATATTTAAAACCACTTTAATAACTTTGTAAAAAGGTTTGGAAACAAAATTTAAGTTCGAAAAATCTTTTAAAAACATTATTAGAAAACAAGATGGTAAACTAGTTTAAAGAAAACAAGGGATCTCGATGTCAAATAAAAACCAACTCAAGTATGTTAATTATACCAAGCAACATTCAACATTTATATACATAAGCACATAAATAAAAACTACAAAAACAAGGAACTCTTTTGAGTCCCTCTTCACAAAGTCTCCTGTAAAACATTTCATATGCACTTCGAAGTGTGTCGTAGCGACCTATTCACCACGAACACTTCGACTTCATTTCAAGTCTCCTTTAAACATCCAATGTGTTGTGCGCTTTCAAGTGAGAACTAAACTAAACAATAGAACTTTCATAAGCTTAAAATATAAGCAACCAACAGAAAATGTTATAACAAATAATCGATTTTAAAAATTGCTTTTAAAGTGAGCTTTACTCGCCTAGACCAACATGATCTTTTACCAAAACTAACGCAACTTTTTAAATAACACATGGACCTAGCTTCCTTTCTACAAACTTGAATTTTTAGGACCTAAGGGAGGTCAATAGGACTTCGCCTTGGCTAGGAGAGGCTCGGCCTTGGTTTAAAAATAGGGTTTTGGATTTTGTTTTGGTGAATAAGTAGTATAGAGAAAAATGGAAGTGATTTTAGCTACTAGTTTAATAATTAAAAGTGAAAAAGGAGCAACTTTTGAACTATTTCTTTTTAAAACTCCATCGAAGGGAAGAGAAGAGAAAGGAAAGAAGAAAGTAAAAATTGAAAAATGAAAAGAAATGAAGTAAAATGTAAAATGAGAAAGTGAAGTTCTTTTTATAGAAAATGAGAATGGTAAATTAGTAAAAAACCCTTTGTTAGTGAAAATTTTCGTCTTCACCACACTCGACTAGATCGGGAGACAATATTGCGATTTATCGTCCTCACAATTGGGAATCAGTGAATTTAAGCTTAGTTAAATTCACATTTAGGAAGCGACTGTGTTGCTGAATGCGTATACAGCCGAGTAGCCGCACTTCAACTGTTTGTTGAAATATCAAAATGGATTGATAAATTAAGATGCGGTTGAAAGTAAATTGCAAAATTGTAAAAGGACACAGAGATTTTTATGTGGTTCATATTATTGATAATCATACGTCCATGAGGTAATCCACTATCTTTTATTATTTTTTGTATAAGAGATTTCAGTGGCCTTGAAGCGTACAATATTTTGCCCTTTTAACCGTTCATGAAGAAGAAGAAGTTGAAAAAGAAGATCCTCTTCTTTGTCCTTATGCCTTTCCTTTTATAGTGTGAAAAGTGCATTATTGATGATTGTAATTGTAACATCCCCTATTTCAAGGCCAAAAACTAACTGCTATGGATGTTGTAATCATCCATAGTTATTAACCCTCGACGACAAAATACGGCTATGTTAAACATATCAATAATCAGAAGCTCATGAATATGAAAAATTTCCAACACAGTTCAAAAACAAATTTTTATATCTCATTTCACAAATGATATTTCATATTCATTACAAAATCGTAATCATAAACCCACTTTCAGAGAAATTATGATTATTACAAAATACTCCAAGTGCGACGTATGAAGATGTCCCCTTGGTTGATCGGAGTGAAATACTTGGCAATTATGCAACTTTGCCATTACATTCAAATAGACAAAACCAAAATACAAAAAGGAAATAGATCAAGCTCCCATAAGCTAAATTGCTTCCTACATGTCTCCGAAAGCTTATTTGTCTAACTAGATGACTTGGAATCCCTTACTGCCAATCTATCAAATGAGCACCGGAGAGTTTAAGGGGAAAAACAAAAATTTCGGATCAGACAACAGTTTGGTGTGAATAATAACCTACCATCTCAAACCAAAATAGATATCTTGTGAGACCACGCCGCTGAGCGGAATGAGTTTTCCCCTCACTAGTACTTTATCAAAATATAACAACCATATACTGTGCTTCTGCAACCACAATGGTTAAAACATACAAAATAACATTTATAATCATGCAACTTATATTGGATTATCCATCCCAATTTATTAGATTATCCATCTTAATTTCAAATCACTACTCGTCACAATTTAAACCGACTACCTTTCTTATTTTAATCTGACTATCCATATATAATTGTGTGGACTACCCATCTCACATATAAACATATTCAAATTATGTGGACTATCCATCTCACATGTGATTATTACTTGGATTACCAATCCCTACCATACCGACTACCCATCATATATGATTTAATTATTTAAAATTATGTGGACTTTCCATCACACATATTATATTTAACTTAAAATGATGTGGACTATCCATTACACATTCCATAGTTTTTCTAGAATGACTAAGAACTCTTCATTATTCTCATAGAGACTACCCAAAATGCATCATGATGTGAACTATCCATCTCACATCCTATAGTTTTCCTAGGATGAATATGAACCTATCATTTACAGTTTAATTCATGTTATCCACATGTTTCAATTTAATTTATGTCACCCACATGTATCAATTTAAATCATGTTAGCCGCATGTACCCGTTATAGTTATAACATTTCAAAGTGTCATAACACTGGTATTCCCAAATTATCCATGTCAAAGTCAGTAAAAATAGACACCGGAATCCCCAAGGTTGAAATCTAAAATCATATGCACAAGGCTTACCACCATTAAGTAATTTAAATTCTAGATCAATGTCGAAGTTCATCTACATTTGGTATCTCCAATGATAGCATCGAAGTTTACAATTTAAAATGGCATTGGTATCCCTAATGACTACGTCGAAGTAGAAGCATAAGACCCTTCGCCTTTAAAATGAAACATAACATACGCGTTATTAAATCAACGTCGACCTCTATCTAAGGTCGAGGACAAAACTTAAATTCTTTTAAGCTTAAGAAAAATTTATGTCAAAATTGATGTTGTTGACCTTCAATAACTGTAAGCTATCCACCTATTAAAACAAAAATTAAAATCATTATAAGTTATTTGGCTAACTGCCGAAGGCTTACGGTCGTCGACCCTCTAAAACATAGGCCTCTTCACCTCTTGTAAAATAATTTCAATTTACATAAAAACAAGCCTCTTCGGCCTTAAAAGATGAAGTGCGATATCGTGGACATGAGGCATCGACTCTAAAATGTAAGGTCGCCGACCTTGATGCACATCGATCCCAAGACCCTCGACGTCATAATAAAACTTTCTTAGATCACTTTGCTAATATTCCACTATAATATAAGGTCAAAATCAATACAAGCGGCATCGCTGCCTTAAATATAAAACAAACGAAGTGGTTAGGTGTGGCATCATTTAAAAAACCGGTGAAAACAATGCAACGCTGTCGACGTCGGCATTAACCTTTCAAAACATTTACATTAATCACGAAGATACCATTGCCACTGATATTCTATTGTCGATGAGATCGACTTCGGCCCACTTGGAAACATTACATAGCTACTAAAGTAGCTATCTTATGCTTCCTTTTACTTCGACATCGACACGCATGGATGCGACCTTGTCTTAGGTTCGACGATGTTAGGGTGATATGGCATTGCCATAATTATTATTAAAACTGTTCTATTACTACTTTAAGCAAACACTTTTCACCAAATCCTTTTTAGAATTACTACCGCACTAAGTTTTTAAGTTCCAAAACATATTTAAAATAATTAATTAATATCCTTAATTAATTATCCTTTCAAATGCTTATCTAGCATAATAAATTCACAATAAATTGAAATCACTAGGGAAAAATCCCAAAATTCACAAAAATAGAGAATATCCTTCTCTTTACCATATAAAAATTTCGAAGCCAAAGACCATATTTAATTATTTTAAATAATTAAAAACCGAAATTAAACTATTTCCTTCTTTGGAAATTCATAAAGTAATCTATATAACTTGGAAAATTATGAAACTAAAAAACCCATCTTCAAAGTAATGTTTTATACAACATCTCATAAAATCAAAGCAGGGATTAAAATCTTAGGTTTTACCCTCAAAGCCCATTTAAATAATTCCATAAAAATCCCTTAATTCATTATTCTATCCAAACAATGAATATTCAACCATACCTTGGTAAAAGCTATCAAAATGATTCGTATATTACCCATAGCCAAATTTAAAAAGAAAAAAAATAGAGATGAAACACTTATTATTCATTTCAAAATTACTTGTTGGAGTTGAGATTTGATTTAGCCCTTGAATCCCTAAGCTTGAGTTTGTGTATCTTCTTTTATTTCGCCCCCTCCCCAAGGTTGATTAATGGCCGACCTCCTTATATTTTTCTTTTGATTGTTTTATTTGAGTAAAATGAGAATGGTATGAGGTGGAGAGGGTTTAAGGCAAAGGGTGGGTCTATTTCGTAAATTGCCCCTCTCATATATTCTCTTATATGTTAAATCTAAACAATCTTACTTAATTAATTTCATATGGCACAACCTTATTATGTTTCAAATCTCATTCTCCTTAACATATACATTATTTTATTTAATCTATCCAATTAAATGTCTTGAATAATGTTAAACTAAAATTAGGGGTGTTACAGACTCCCTTCCTTAAAGAATTTCGTCCTCGAAATTCAGTAAGGACTACAAAACAAGCATATCAAACATGCAACCAACGCTAGTATAACCTACCAGCAACTAAGTATATATACAACAAATATACAACATACCATCATAACAGCTCAGGATAAGTATCCTTAATCATGTCCCCTGTCTCCTAAGTACAGTCTTTCTCATTATCACTCTAGTAGACCTTCACTAATCTGACTGTCTTGATTCTTAACTTCTTCTCATCTCTCACTACAACCCAAACTGGTTGTCTCACAAAAGTCAGATCTGGTTCTACTACTAAATCTTCCAATGCCGTTGGAGCAACAGTAGTCTCTAGATCATGCACATTCTTCCTAACATAAGAAACATGAAACATATTATAGACTCCTGCTAATCTGCTCAGTAACTCTACTCGATATGCGAGCTTTACGATCCCCTCTATAATGGGGAACGATCTAACATATCTCAGCGCCAGTTTTTCTAACTTTCCAAATCATACCACACCCTTCGTCGGTGATACCTTAATGAAAACATGATATCCAACCAAGAACTCTAAATCTTTACGCCTTTTATCTGTATAACTTTTCTGCCTAGACTGAACTTCTCTCATTCTCTCTCGGATTAAATCAATCTTCTCTGTGGCTTCTCTCATAGGACTAAGGACCAATCTGTCTCCCGTCTCCAACCAACATGTTGGTGATATGCACGGCCTTCCATACAAAGCTTCGAAATGGGTCATTCTGATGCTAGCATGATAGTTGTTATTATAGGAAAACTAAACCAAGTGCAAATGGTCTTCCCATGACCCACCGAAATCTAGTACATAAGCTCTTAGTAAATCTTCGAGCACCTTATTAACTCTGTCTGCTCGTCTGTCTGAGGGTGATAAGCGGTACTCATCTTAAGCTCGGTACCTAACACTTCCTGTAGACTCTTCTAGAATTCACTTATGAACAATGTATCTCTATCACTGACTATACTACTAGGAATCCCATGCAGTCTAACTATGTTCTTCATAAACAACTTAGCCAATACAAGCGACATCCTGGTAGACCTAACAAGAATGAAATGGGCACATTGGTCAATCTATCTACCACAACCCATATACTTTCATTTCCTATCTTCGACCTTAGCAACCAATTAATAAAATCCATGGATATCGAATCCAATTTACAAACCGGTATATCCATAGGCTGAAGCAATCCACCTGGCTTCTAATGTTCGTATTTCACGTGTTGGCAATTTATACATTGCTTCACCCATAGGCCTACATCCCTCTTCATACCTTCCCAGAAGAAACTTCTCTTCATATCCTGATCCATCTTAGTACACCCTAAGAACTTCTCTCCTTAGGTCACAAACATCTAGAACACACAATCGTCCATTCTTCCTTAACCATCCCTTTTGGTCAAACCTAAAATCCTTCAGATTATCAATCCCAGTTCCATCTTCTAGCCTTCTAATCTTCTTGGCTAACAATGTATCATCTCTCTGCTTAGAAGCCTTTCGATCAACATTGGTCAAACTTCCAAGTAAGATAATGTGGCTGTACTTTAACTAGAACTACCAGTCGATCTTAACTGCATACTACAAGTAGTCAATGCCTACAGATCCTTCCATTCTGCCTACGCAGCTAACATCACATTCTGATGTTTCCTTCTAAGTGCGTCTACAAATTTATTTCCTTTCCGTGGTGTTTACTCTATAACGAAATCATAAATTGCTAAAAACTCCAACCACCTCTGATGTCTCATATTCAACTCTTTCTGAGAGAATAAGTACCTCAAAGACTTATGATCCGTATGCAACTCGAATCGTTCTCTTAAGACATAGTGTCTCCACACTTTCAATGAGAAAATCGCCAGTGTTAACTCCAAATCATGAGTCGGATATCTAACTGCATGCGGTCTGAGCTGCCGCGAAGCGTTGACAATAACTTTACCCTTCTACATCAACACAGCTCTTAATCCAATTCCACATGCATCTGTATACACCACTAAATCCTGATTTCCATCTGGAACTACTAATACGAACACATTGGTCAACAAATGCTTAAACTCAAGGAATGCTTCCTCACATTTATAAAACCAAATAACTTTACGCCTTTCTGGTTAGCCTTGTCAAAGGCACTGCTATTTATGAGAAATCCTTGATAAATCTTCAGTAATAGCCAGCTGATCCAAGGAAACTTCTTATCTTGGTCACCGTCTCGGGTCTTTTCCAACTGTTAATAGCTTCGATCTTGGCTGGACCGACTGACAACCCATTCTCTGAAACTACATGACCAAGAAACTTCACTTCTTTCTTCCAGAAATGACACTTTAAAAACTTCATTTTCAGCTGATGCTGCTTCAGCATCTCAAGCATTATTCTAAGATGAATCTCGTGATCTCTTTCATCCTTAGAATATCTCAAGATGTCATCAATGAACACCAACACGAAGTAATCCAAAATGCTCTTGGAATATCTAGTTCATTGAGTCCACAAAGAAAGCAGGTGCATTGGTTAATTCAAATGGCATCACTAACCACTCGTACGAACCATACGTTGTTTGAAGCGTTGTCAAAGGAATACCATCCTCCGCCACTCTCAATTGATGGAACCCCGTCACTAAATCCAACTAGAAAAATACTTTAGCTCCACTCAACTGATCAAATAAATCGTTAATTCTCGACAAAGAATATCGATTCTTTATCGTCTTTTCATTCAACTTACGATAATTAATGCACAATCTTAACAACCCATCTGGTTTCTTCATGAACACCGCGACCACTGTCCAAGGCAAATTGCTTGGTCTAATGAAAGCCTTTCCTTCTAAGTCTATTAGCTGCACCTTTAACTCATTCATTTCGGTAGGTGTCATCTTGCTATGTGGTCTACTTACGGGTTCAGCTCCTGGTCCAAGATGTATACAAAACTCATTAGCTCGTTTTGGTGGTAGTCCTGTAACCGGCCCAAAGACATCTGCAAATTCCCTTACAACTAAAACTTGATTCAATTCGTCTTCCACTTCTATGGTACCCAATAAAGCACAAATTTCTAGACTTGAATTCTCAACTAAGTGTACTATTCAGTCATTACTATCGAGGTGTCTCAATGACATTTTCCTATCTTGGCAAAATATCCTAGCATCGTATCTGCTCAACCAATCCATACCCAAATCAGCAAAAATCCTTTCCCAATGTAACAACCCGTTCTCCACTTCTATAGCATCCTCGGTCCCCATAAAAGGCTTTCCACCAAGACTAGTGTAATCTCGACTTAGCTTAGCATAGTTGT
The DNA here is from genome assembly GCA_030737815.1 of Allium fistulosum. Taxonomy (NCBI): domain Eukaryota; kingdom Viridiplantae; phylum Streptophyta; class Magnoliopsida; order Asparagales; family Amaryllidaceae; genus Allium; species Allium fistulosum. The sequence goes on from CM060906.1 coordinate 668,435,902, forward strand.
TACCAACTGGCGCTATGGGATTGACTCCTCTCGCATTTGCAACATTTCCTCCAACTACGCCTACAACTGCTCCAGCTTGCATCAAGTTGACGAAGAACCGATACATAACCCCTATATCTACTAGTGGGGTCGTAGCACCTACATTGGCATTTGCATTTGGATTAGCATTTGCCTGTCGACCATGGTTCCTCCTGGTATTAGGCTGAGCATTTCCATTGGTTGTGATGCTTCTTCCACCAGATTCACTCTTCCATTCCCGACTTTCATATCTTTCTTTCTCGTAAATCTGCATACAAGCCTTAGTAAGATACATGATAATGGTTTAAGGGAGGGGAGAATACATACTTATATATAGCAAATACAAGTCTGTTACTATAGCATTATCCCATAACCCCGATCTTATTCTCTGATTCAATAGGATTATGTTTTCAAAAACTCTTTAGGTTAAAGATTCTTTTAATCATAAACCTATGCTCTGATACCAACTTGTAACATCCCCCATTTCGAGGTCCAAAACTAACTGCTATGGATGATGTAGTCGTCCATAGTTATTAATTCTCGATGACAAAATGTGGTTATGTTAATCATATTAATAATCAGAAGCACATGAATATGAAAAAAATTAAACAGGTTTAATAACAAATTTTCATATCTCATTCCATAAATGATATTTCATGTTCATTACATAATCCCAATCGTAAATCTACGTTCAGAGAAATTATAATTATTATAAAATACTCCAAGAGCAACATATGAAGATGCCCCTTGGTTGATCAGAGTCAAATACTTGGCAATTATGCAACTTTGCCATTACATCCAAATAGACAAAGTTAAAATATACAACGGAAATAGATAAAGCACCTATTAGCTAGATTGCCTTCTACACGTCTCAGGAAGCTTATTCGTCTAATTGGATGACATGAAATCTCTTACTCCCGACCTACTCAAATGAATACCCGAGAGTTTAAGAGGAAAAACAAAAACTTCGGATTAGACAACAGTCTGGTGTGAATAATAACCTACCATTACGAATCGAAATAGATATCTAGTGAGACCATGCCATTGGGCGGAATGGGTTTTTCCCTCACTAGTATCTTATCAAAACATAACAACCATATATTGTTCCTACAACCACAATGGTTAGAACATAGAAAATAGCATTTATAATCATACAACTTATATTGGATTATCCATCCTAATTCATTGGATTATCCATCCTAATTTATTAGATTATCCATCTTAATTTCAAATGACTACTCGTCGTAATTTAAACTGACTACCCATTTTATTTTAACCTAACTACCCGTCTTTAATTATGTGGACTACCCATCTCACATATAAGCATATGCAGAATTATGTAAACTATCCATCTCACATGTGATTATTACTTGGATTACCCATCCCCTACCATATTGACTCCCATCACATATGGTTTAATTACTTAAAATTATATGGATTATCCATCACACATATTCCATTTAACTTAAAATAATGAGGACAATCCATCATACATCCCATAGTTTTTGCTAGGATAGCTATGAACCCTTCATTATCCTCATAGAGACTATCCATCTCCAACATGATGTGGACTATCCATCTCACATCCCATAATTTTCCTAGGATGATTATGAACCCATCATATACAGTTTAATTCATGTTATCCACATGTTTCAATTTAATTCATGTAACCCATATGTATCAATTTAATTCATGTTATCCATATGTATCCCCTTATAGTTATAATATTTCAAAGTGACATAACATTGGATCCCCAAATTATCTATGTCGAAGTCAATAAAAATAGACTTTGGTATCCCCAATGTTGAAATCAAAAATCATATGACACATGGCTTACCACAATTAAATAATTTAAATTTTAGATCAATATCGAAGTTCATCTACATTGGTATCCCCAATGATAGTGTCGAAGTTAGCAATTTAAAATGACATTGATATCCCCAATGACAACGTCGAAGTAGAAGCATAAGGCTCTTCGCCTTTAATAAAATAATACATAACACACACGTTATTAAATCAACGTCGACCTTTATCCAAGGTCGAGGACAAAACTTAAATTCTTTTAAGATTAAGAAAAATTTATGTAGAAATTGATGTTGTCAACCTTCAATAACTATTGGCTATCCACGTATTAAAGCAACACTTAAAACCTTTATATGTAATTTGGCTAACTACCGAAGACATATGGTCGTCGACCCTCTAAAATGGAGGCCTCTTCACCCCTTGTAAAACAATTTCAATTTATATAAAAACAAGCCTCTTTGGTCTTAAAATATGAAGTGTGACGTCGTGAACATGAGGCATCGAATCTAAAATGTAAGATCGCCGGCCTTGATGCACATCGACCCCAAGACCCTCGACGTCATAATATAATTTTACTACTTAAATCACTTCCGCTAATATGCCGTTATATATAAGGTCAAAATCAATACAAGTGGCGTCACTACCTTAATATATAAAACAGATGAAGTGGTTAGGTGGGGTATCATTTAAAAGAACGGTGAAAACAATGCGACGTCATCGACGTCGACATTAAGCTTTTAAAACATTTAGGTGAATCACGAAGACACCATTGCCATCGATACTTTGTTGTCGACGAGATCGACTTCAGCCTACTTGGAAACATTACATGGCTAGCGAAGTAACTATCTTATGCTTCCTTTTACTTCGACGTCGACACTCATGGATGCGACTTTTCTTAAGTTCGACGATGTTAGGGTGGTATGGCATTGTCGTAATTCTTATTAAAACTGTTTTATTACCACTTTAAGCAAAAAAAATTCATGAAATCTTTCAGATGTACTGCCACACTAATATTCAAGTTCCAAAACATATTTAAAATAATTAATTAATATTCATAATTAATTATCCTTTCAAATGCTTATCTAGCATAATAAATTCACAATAAATTGAAATCACTTGGGAAAATTCCCAAAATCCACAGAAATTATAGAATATCCTTCTCTTTACCATATAAAAATTTCTGAGCCAAAAACCATATTTAATTATTTTAAATAATTAAAACCCAAAATTAAGCTATTTTCTAATTAGGAAATTCATAATATAATCTATGTAACTTAGAAAATTATGAAATTAAAAAATCCATCTCCAAAATAATGTTTTATACAACATCTTGGAAAATAAAGCATTTGGAGATTAAATCTTAGGCTTTACTCTCAAAACCCATTTACATAATTCCATAAAAATCCCTTAATTCATCATTCGATCCAAACAATGAATATTCAATTATATCTTAGTAAAATCTACCAAAATGATTCAGATACTACCTTTAGTCGAAATAAAAAACAAAAATAGAGATGTAACACTTATTATTTACCTTAAAATTACTCGTTGGAGTTGAGATTTGATTTAGCTCTTTAATCCCTAAGCTTGAATTTGTGGATCGTCGTTGATTTCTCCCTCCTACAAAGGTTAATTAATGGTCGGCCTCTTTATATTTTTCTTTTGATTGTTTTAGTTGAGTAAAATGAGAATGATATGAGGGGAAGAGAGTTTAATGCAAAGGATATGTCTATTTCCTACATTACGCCTCTATATGTTCTCTTATATGTTAAGTCTAAACAATCCTACTTAATTAATGTTAAACTAAAATTAGGGCTGTTACAGTAATCGTCTTTTGTATTTTCCTTCAATCTCGGTCCTTGGATTTTCCCACTTGTTGCCTATTCATGAAGCTCATTCTTTGTGCCTAGATTGATGACGTGTCTTCGATGGAAAATCCTGGGTCCGGTGGGATATTGGAATTTTGTAGCGGGATGCTCGAAAAAGTCGGCAGGAAGCTTTTGTCTACATAGGTCAGTCTCTTCTCCCTTGAAGTAGGATGTCGCTCTAAGAGGAATGATAAGAGACCTTCCTGTGACTTTGTCATGTTGTTGATGTGTAAGAACGGGGGCTGTGGTTAATGTCGTCTGGCATTCAGACCTCACTGCCCCGTTGTTGTCTTTACTCTTTTACTTAATTTGCCTCCATGTCGGGTCAGAATGGAGTATCTCTTCCTATTCAGTGCTGAAAAATGCCCAGATGTGCTTGGGGCTTATTTGGAATTTGAATTGTTTCCTTGGTTGTTACTTATGAGAGATTGCGGGAGAGAGAACTTCATATTGTTGTCTGCCTATAGGGTTGAGTCTGCGTTGAAGCGTATCTTGGTTGACCCTGTATACAGCCCTAGTGTAGTGCTCTTGGATCTATACAGTGTTGTCTAGGTTGTCCCCATTGCGTGTTTGTGCAGACATGATCCTATAGACGTTTGACAGCATGTGAGTATAGCTAACTCAAATCTTCACTTGCTAACCTTTATGCTTTGGCCTTGTATTATGGTTTGGCCTTTGTTTCCAGGGATGCCTATGTTACTCTATCTTTCTGCATACCGCATCTGTTTCGTGTAGCCTTGATTCTGATGCAGAAGACTTGGGCCTAGTTAAATGCTTAACCTTCATCCTACTCTTTGCTAAGCTCTATTGCTATTAGGAAGTATCATATGTTTCTTGTTGGTTCTGACTTATGGTATGAACAGGTGTAACACTTGCCCCCCAAGTCTGCGACGACTGCATGTTGGGATAGACTTGTTGCCTTATGCACCCGGTATGTATCTTCACTCACTCATGTCTAAGCTATATTTTCAACACTGGAAATAAGTCTTTTCAGCTACTTGCGCATTTAATGCTTTGGCATATGTGTCAGTGTCTTACTGGACCATTTCTTAACAAGTGTAAAATCTGCGTTTTTGTTTTTCTAAGTAGATTTTCATAAATCCTTTATACTTATTATTTTCAACAAAAAACCCATGTTTCATCCGATATTTGATCATTTCAATCATGCAGTTGCAATCCAAACTCAGGCACGTATTTTTCTTCTTCATCTTCCCTAAATTTTGTCTTCATTTTCTTGATTACAAAAGATCGGATTGATTTCCAAATTTAGGGATAATCTTGTAAATTAGAGTAGGATAATTGGTTTTAATTCTTGCTCGGTCCTTCTTCGAAATAGTATATAGTTTTTAGCATGGATTCCTCTAATTACTCCTTTTTGTTTCCTTCTTGTAAATTACTCATCTAGAGGATGCCATTTGCATCCTCAGGCAATTCGGGTTCCATGGTATGCACCTAGGATCTCGAAATCTCATGAGCAGATCGATACTCTGTCGGAGAGTTACATCGCCATATTCCTTGAGCATATTCGGAGTGGGTTTTTTCTTCCTATGCATCGGATAATTCGTGAATTGTACTACTTTAGGTGTCGCTCCAATTCAACTTGCCCCCAATTCTTATACCTTTGCTTTGGCCACGTTTATCCTTTATGCCGAAAATGGTATCAACCTTACTAGTGAGGAACTCCAATTTATTTTGAGGTTAAAAGAAGTCCCGGAAAGGGGGCTATGGGTTTATATCCAAGCTAAAGACTTGTTTCTGACAGGTGCCCCTAGTAGGATTGAACCTCGGATCACCTATTTTTCTTTATTTCGAATCACGATGGATTTCCTTCCTTATCTCAACATTACTCCATTCACACCATCTCTTCAGAGGCCAATGAGCAGCTGCATAGGTCCCATAAACATCAATTTCAGAGTTTGCTAGAGGAGGCTAAGAAGATATCATGATTATTTATTGGATCGAAGTTGAAAGGTCACGGTTTTCTACATCAAAACCATATATTTTCTAGGTGGCAGATTTAAGCCCGCTCCTCCTATACCTGCAATTAGGGTGTAAACAGTTTGTAACAAATGTTAAGAATTGCCAAACCTATGGTTTTAATTTTTGTTATCACTTTTTTGTAGATAATATGGTTAAAAATGTTGCTGCTAAATTTTGTAAATCTCTGGAGGCGAAGGAGAAGAAGAAGGCTGCTTTGAAGAGGTCGTATGAAGGGTCTGATGATCCTTCTGCTCCCTTAAAGAAATAGGTTGTTCCTCCCTCATCCGAGGTTCCTACATCTTATGGGTTGATTGGCTCTTCCTATAGGGGTAAGTCTACACCCGATGCCGGTGACTTTGTTGAAGATAACGTTCTTGCTTTGATGAAAAAGGTTGGGAGGTCAGCATAAGGCCCTATTGTTATTTTTTCTTTGGCTCCCAAGATGTCTTCTGTTGTCATTTTATCAGAATTTAGGAAGCTCTGGTCTTGTGTATGTGATCACGTTCTCCTTTTTCTTTTCCTTCTCTACATTGTATTGGTTTGTGACTCACAGTGATATGTATTTTCTACTCTTCTAGTCTGCTGCCTTGATGATGAAGGCATGTGAGTCAGAGAATGTTCAGGCCTTGCTTACGGGTCGTGTGCCCAAGCTTGAGACTGATCTTGCTTCAGCCAATACCGCACTGGTGTCTACTAAAGCTAAGGTGGAGGAAGAGGCCAAAACGTTTCTGTTGGCAGGTTGAGGGAGTAGTTAAGGCCGTCGAGGAGGCTCGAACTTCGAAGGAACGTGAGCTAAAGGAGAAGGATAAATAAATGGCCAGGGTTAAAAGGGAACTAGTTAAATCTAAGGAGCATCTCGACACCCTCACTTCTAGGGTCACTTATGGTTTTATGCTACAATCTGACGTCAGTATAAGGTGGAAGTTAGGCCAAACTTTATAGGTGAGGAATCTATGGCGGACTTAATTTTTTCCTACTGCCAAAATAAATGAAAGGCGGAAGAAGCTAAGGAGGAGGAAGTTGCAGGAAAGGTTGTTGATCTTGGTTGCCTCGAGCATCTTTCTCAGGAAGCAAAGGAGAGAGTTGTTGCGGATCAGGTGAACCTGCAATCTAAAGAGCAAGTCCGACTTGCAAAAAAGGTTAATTCACCTTCTCTGATAGATTTAAACGTTTAATCCCATATGCCCTTTTGGTTTTGTTTTACTTAAAGTTATGAAGCTTATTTTGTTGTTTGTAAGATGACATTGTATCTTTTATGCTTGAATGATTGTGTTCTTTATTGCTTTGTTTAGTATTCTGGAAGAATGTATTCACAAAACTATTGAAGGAGACTAAGGCCAGGCTTAAAAATACATATTAGATCATCTTGGTTTAAGTACTATAGCCACAGTTAGGCATGAAAGGGAATTAGATCGGATATGCACAAAACTTAGGAGCAATATTACAGAATTATCAGTCCAAATAAATCAAGTAGTTCGAGAAAAGGAAGCTCTCGGTGATTTTGTTTTGCATCGATGGCATCGTATGTTAGAGAGTGATTCTTTTCCACCCGATAGCCCTGATCTTAGAATGGTTTATGCTTAGGTTTAGAGCTTTGTTTGAATAATCTCCCTATGTCTTTATAATTAATATTTTAAGTATATTTTCAATCATGTAGTCAAGTAGGTGTGATGTAACAAACGTTTCAATATTATGACTTAGTCCATCATGTTTTGATTAAGTTAACTAAGTTTTATTTCAATTAAGATTTGAATCAGTTCCTTTAGCTCTATTTAGTACTAACTGTATTCATCACTAGGATGTTTCTGCTTCCACTATTATTCCAACCCAAAAGAATTCTGATGTGGTTAATGCAGATGATGCTCCTAAAGATGAAGTTGATCAACTTGGAAATGATGTTAAAAGGCTCGAAACAGAGCTAAACGTTAATCATGAAGAACTTGCAAAGGCTTGAAGTGCGTTAGAACATCGGTAATAAGAATTTGCATATGTGGTTAGGAGATGTCGCGTCTAAGTTGGAAGGGATTAAACAGACCGTACAGATGGAGAAGGAGCTTTACAGTATTGTCTATAGGGAAGAAATTGTTAGATATAAGAAACAAGTAGAGAACATGTCTGCTGAGATTGCCAAACTACTTGACGAGCTGGAAGTTGCTGAACATAGAAGGTCGATTAAGGTGTCTTAATCAGATATTGCTTCTATTCCACTGATGAGTTCTGAATCTTCTTTTCTTCATGGTGACGGTTGGAAGGTTATTCCTACGCGATTGTTTGGTGATTTCTCAGGTGAGAATAAAAAGACAAAGGCTCAATAGATAGAGTCCTTAAATGACATCTGAAGGAAAGCAACATTGAAGATGTACAGACTTGAAGGTGTAGTGCCATCCCTAAATGACAGGGTCGCTTCCTATACGAATAAGCTTGAGCAAGAGAAGGCTAGGAATAAGAAGGTTGAAGTTTTTTTGCAACGTTCTCGAGATGTTTTGGAATTTTTCCGTCCTTCACTGGATCAAAGTTTTCTAAGTTATAAGGAGGATTTCGAAAATGACAGCCGGTTCGGATGAGGACCCTTGGGAAGGAACTCGTTATGACCCCTAACAATCCGCCGCTTGGACTTAGTGATTTATTATCATAACTTTAATTTTAGGAAAACATTCTTGTGACATTTAAGTTGACTTAAGATGGGAAAAGCACTTTTTTTAATCTGACATTATTTTGTTTCATAATACCAAAGTTGGTTGGTTAATTTTCATATATAGAAATCCATAGTTTTTTTGGTAAGTCTAGTCTGCCTATTTGTATTGTTATTTAATTTTGAGCTTATTTGACCTTATCTGCTTAATTCATGTTACTTAGGATTTAGAGGTGGACGTTCTGCAAAAGAAATTAGACTCTGCTAAGCTCAGAATAGGGGAGCTAGAAGATATATTAAAGAATGCTGAAAGCATATATACAGGCGTGTATACATATGAGATCAAAAATCTAAGAGGAAAGATTGTTGAGATGGATAGAGAGATGGCATTGAGTATGAATGCAGAGGAGAATTCTTTGGCGGCCCTAGTTTCACATGTCCCCTTTGGGTTGGGTGCATCCCCTGAGCTTCCATCTGGAGCTGACCCAACTGAGATCCTTAAGTGAAAGTTATGAGGCCAAGATTAAAGAGTTAGAGACCTACTTAAAAGGGGATCTAGGGGCACCAGATACTCGAGTTTACACATTCTTGTCCAATGAGGATGAGTTCTTTGGTCCTTCCTCTAAGAGTGTAGAGAAGTCAACGGAGCAACTCTTGCATTAGATCGATAAAGTTAAAAAAAGGGCTATGAGGCGAATAAATGCTTTAAAAAACAAGATATATAGTTTGGAGTGTGAGGCCCGACTGGACTCCATTGCGGTTTCCCAAGGTGCGATGGATAGGGCATCTCTTTTGGATGAAATTTAAAAGAGAAGGTAAAGACCAAAATAGCAAAAATCAATCAACAACATGTGATTGACGTTTGTAAATGTTTCTGGCCTGAACTTGACTTGTCCTTTATGTACAATTGGGCTGACTATGAATACAGATCTATAGATTATGGGAAACGTTTGGGTCGGTGCCAATTATGATTTGCGCGTGGCATATCATAGATGAGCTCGTGGCCTGGTCTCTCGTTCTCAATCATCAGTGGTGATTACAGAGCTAGAGGGCTAATTTTTGTCTCATCTCACATGATGTATTTTCGTAGATTGGAACAATGTAGTGTGGTCACACTTCGATTAAATTTGTAATTTAACTTTTGTAAAAGTAGTATTTTCTTTATAATATGACTTGAGTGGTAATTTTTTGTAAACTACACATAAGTGTAAAACAAGGAATATTATTTAAGATCCATAGCCATGTATTGATAGCTTGGTTTTCTGATGCATACCTGGCGAGACTTAAGTAGTGTTCGGGCTTGTACCTGATTGACAGTATGTTCCTTGCAGTGTACTCATTTGCATTCGCCTAAGATATGTTTTAGGGAGTAAAGTATGTGTCCTTGATCATGACTTGATAGGTCGTGACTTCCCGATATTTGTAGATGTGAGCTGATCCTTTGCTGAGTTAGCTGTAGGTTGGGTATGAGTGGATCCCAGTTCTGATGATGCGCGCATCAAGATCCGCTCCTTATTCCAGGAATGAAGTGTCAGTAGCTGGATGCTGGGATGATCTACCCCTCTTGTTCTAATTTTCCTCCAATTCTAGGGGCAAAATGTCTTTAGCGGTATGCTTGGCTAAGTATTTGACCTACCCCTATTCTGGGCGAAAACGTCTTTTTGGACCTACCCCTTGTTCTAGGGGAGAAATGTCTGTTCTGACCTACACCCTGTTTTGGAGGCAAAATGACCTTAACCACGTTCGTGGCCGAATATCAAACCTACCCTTATCCTGGGGTGAAACGTCTGTTTTGAATTACCCCGGGTTATGGGGAGAAAATATCCTTAGCTGCGACTTGGTATGACCCACCCCTTATTCTAGAGCGAAATGTCATACGTATGTCAAACCGAATTCTTCTTCAACGTCACCGTTCTCATTGCAGAGATTGTCGTTATTGTTCTTAGGTGAAATCATACCTCTGGAACATTGGCGGTGTGCCAGGAAGAGTGAATCGTCATGCTTTGGGCATGGTCATTCCCATTACGGGAGTAGATTTGACTGAGCAGTCAGGTCATGATACAACCTATGATCGCATGCACATGGTTTTTTTGAATTGGTTCGGATAGTCTAATATTCGTACATCCAGTGTGGTATGTCAAAATAACCAGCATAAGTGTTTTTTATGCTGATTCAGACAATCTAATATCCCTATGATCAGTCTTTATGATTTTTCATTATAGAAAAGTTCATACCAGAGCAGGGAAATTTGTCATCCTATCCAACAAAATATTTTAGCAAAAGAGCCGGACCTACGTTGATGCAGATCTAAGTGTATATAGTCAGTATCACTGCTCTCAGTGTTGAGAGTGCCATTTTTTCCGACTGATCTAATATTTTACTAAGTCGGTGACTACTGGCGGTGAACTGTGAAGGTGCAAATAAATATATATATTCTTTTCTTTACAAAGAAATAATACAAAGATTTTACACTGTTCGGGCTGGCAGATATCCCTATTTCCAGTTTATTACATTCATGTGTATACATATTTTTTTGTGTATGCAGTGCATAATGCTTTGCTTTAAACCTAGGTCCCTTAGTGTGTCTCTTGGTAGTCACTTCTGTAGTTGTCGACCGATGCTTCAATTTTAGTTCCTCTATCAGATCCTGAACTTGTTGCTCCCCAGGTCTCTACTGCCGAGGGTCGCTCTTCTTGTGGGAGAGAAGTATCAGTATAGCTCCCTCATTCTCAGCTGATCTTAGTGGAGTGATCTTTCAGAGCAGAATGCGCTTCAATCCCAATTCGATGGGATCATCAGCTAAATCCTCTGATTTTTGTGCAGAAGGTGCTAAGGTCCTTGCTCTTACCATAGCCATATGGGGAGTTTTTTCATGCTTCCTCTTGCAGGACATACGAAGGCCTTGGATTCCCATTTTGGATTTTCTCCCATCATCAGAATCGCTGTCTAGGCTGATGGATAACCATGTGTGTTTGCTCTGAAGTTGGTCGTTGGCTGACGTTGGGTGGTCATAATCAAAGGGTGGTAGCTCTTCGACCAGATTTTATAAAGCATCAGTCGTTGAGTCTTTCTATCAAATAGCTTAGGGTTGGTTTCACCGCTCCTATTTTGGAGAACGTTATGGCTGCTTGTCTACTGCATGACACATGCAGCAGACAGACAAAGGCGGTGAGCCGTGGGTGATGGATAATTAGAAGGTGGAATTAGAGGATTGCTGGAGTTTGATGAGGGGAGGAATGTAGAGATAAAGGGACGGAGGAACGGAGGAATATAGGACGGAGGGATGGAGGAATGGAGGATGAAGGGACAGAGGTTCGGAGCCTCCTTCTAGTGCCCAAAATGTTGGTGAAAATTTTCATCTTCACCACACTCGACTGGATCGTGAGACAATCTTGTGATTTATCATCCTCATGATTAGGAATCAGCCAAAAATGTTGGTGAAAATTTTCATCTTTACCACACTCGACTGGTCCAAGTACTTAACCGATCTCCGGTTTCCACCCAACATGATGGTGATTTGCATGGCCATCTATAAAGACCTTCATTGGATGTCATGCCAATACTTGCCTGATAACTGTTATTATAAGAGAACTCAACTAAGTGAAGATGATCCTCCCACGAACCTCCAAAATCCAAGATACAAGCTATCAAAAGATCTTTCAAAACTTGGTTTACCCTCTCTATTTGACCATCAGTTTGAGGATGATATGATGTACTTAAACTTAACCTTGTCCCCAAAGCTACTTGTAATGATTTCTAAATCTAACTGGTAAAAATTAGATCCCATTCACTTACAATACTACTTGGAACTCCATGCAATCGAACGATCTCCTTCATATAAATCTCTGCCAAACTTGCTGCATTCCTAGTCGGATTGACCGGAATAAAATAGGTGCGTTAACTAATCTATAAGAATCCAAACACCTTTATTACCCTTCCTTGATCTGGGCAAACCGTCTATAAAATCCATTGATACTTGCTCCCATTTCCAATTTGGAATCTCCAGTAGTTGTAGTAGCCAGTAGTTCTTTGATGATCGCCTTTGATTCGCTAGCAATTTGCACATCTGCTAACATGGATAAGATTATCCCTCTTCATCCCTTTCCACTAGAATACTCAGTTCATATCCTGATTCATCTTTGAAACACCAGGATGGAAACTTAGCTTGGATTGATAGCATTCTGTTAATATCTCTTTCCCAATACCATCTACCTTTGGAACACATATCCTTCCATTCATCCGTAATATACCATGATGATCAATCTCAAAGCTCGAACAATGACCTTCCTCCATATCCCTAATGATCTCTGTTGAGCGACTATCTTCCCTTTGCTTAATTGCAATCCTCTCGAGGAGAGTCAGAGTAACTTCCGAAAGAGGAAAAACTGCATTCCTACTCAGAACATCCGCTACCACATTAGCTTTTCCCAATGTATATAAAATACCCAAGTCATATGCCACCAGAAATTCAAATCAACGCTGCTGCCTCATATTTAAATCCTTTTGCGTGAAAAGATACTTCAAGGACTTGTAATCTATGAAGAGCTCGAACTTTTCACCTAACAAGTAATGCTTTTACATCTTTAATGCAAATACAATAGCTAACAATTCCAAATCGTGTGTTGCACAATTCCGCTCATGAGGCTTCAGCTGCCTACTAGCATAAGCACTAACTCTCCCATACTGCATCAAAACCACACCCAAACCTACACCACAACCATCCACATACACCGTTAATCCTTCACCTCCATCTGGAATAGTTAGAACCAAAGCGCTGGTCAACCTCCTCTTTAACTCAATGAATGCTTCTTCACACTTCCTAGTCAAATAAACTTAACATCCTTCTTTATCAACTTAGTTAGGTGCGAGGCGATCTTGGAGAAGTTTTGGATGAATCTCTTATGATATCCTACTAAGCCTAAGAAGTTTTGGACCTCCGTTAGAGTCTGCGGTGTTTTCCAATCTTGAATAACGGCTACCTTTGCTGTATCAACCGAAATACCATCCCCCAACACATCATGTTAGAGGAACCTTACTTCCGATTGCCAAAAATGACACTTAGAAAATTTAGCTCTTAAAACGTGTTTCCTTAACGTTTTAAGAACCACTTCCAACTGACGTTTGTGTTCTTCTTCAGTCTTAGAGTAAATAAGAATATCATCTATAAAGACCAACACAAATTGATTAAGCACATCTCTAAAAAATTAATTCATAAAATCCATAAAATAAGTGGGTGCATTAGTTAGCACAGAAGGCATAACCATCCACTCAAAGAAACAGTCTGGTCCTCTAAACGTTGTTGAGGGTATACTATCCTCTGCTATCCTTAACTGGTGAAATCCGATAGCAAGATCCATTTGAGAGAATACTTGAGCACCATGTAGTTGGTCGAACATGTCGTCTATATAGGGTAAGGGATACTTGTTCCAAATTGTCTGTTTATTTAGCACATGGTAATCAACACAAAGTCTTAATGATCCATTTGACTTTGCAACAAAAACTACAGCTGCTCTCCAACTTGAGCGACTAGATCGAATAAGTCCTTTACTAAAGAAATCATTGGTCTGATTCCTTAACTCCTCCTTCTCTCTTGGAGCCATCTTACAGATAGGGCGAATAACAGGTTTCCAACCGGGAATTAAGTCGATACAAAACTCAATCTCCCAATGTGGAAGTGGGCTGTTAACTTCTTCAGAAACATATGGGGAATTCCTAACAATTACTATTGACCCTAACACTTTTTGGGACGAATCAAAAGCTTACAAGAAACTACTCATTAATTTGATAGGCTTACCACACAATATCCTTTCCAACACCCTTCTGGATTTGGTTTTTAACAGGACAATCCGCTTGATGCAGTCCAGAAAAACACCATATTTTGCTAACCAATCCATGCCAAGTAAAACATCAAACCCTCTAAAATCCAGAATAAACATATCACATGAAAAGGGGGGTAAGATAAACAACTCGTACAGTTTCACAAATCATACACTAATTAGTTCTACCACCTATGGGGTTTGACACACAAATATGGGTTTCTATAATTCTTGGAGAAAGTTGCAATCTATATACCAATTCTTTAGAAATAAAACTATGGGAAGCTCCGGTATCAAACAATACTCGAACTAAAATACCATTAACATATAAAGTATCTTCAAGAACTCCTTTCCCCTTAACATCTCTTGAGGTTGACGGTTCATCCTTAATGGCATAAACCTTAGCTTGCTCTCCTTTCTTCATTAGTGGACAATCCTTCAACACATGCCCTGGTTGGTGACAATTAAAGTAGAGTGTCTTTTGGAGCATAGGAGAAATAAGACTTGCCTTCTGAACCTTGGAATTCCTATAGAACCTCGTGATGCGACCATTCTGATTACAATTGTTACAACTATAATTCTTGTAAATATTTCTCTGTGCTCCACCACCTGGCTTTCCTTCTTGATTGAACTTTCTCTTGTTCGGGTTTTTGTTATTCTGCTAGGTGCTGATGTTGGCTTCTTCTTCTCGAGAACTTCATAATGCAAAGTCATATCTACTAAGTCCACAAAAGTTCCCTTCAAATGGGGAGTCATCTTCTCATGAAATCCTTCCCTCATCCCAACTACAAATATCTCATTCTTCTTGAGAGGGGCATCAATCAATCCCAGACCAAACCGCGACAACTCATTGAATTTGGTTTCATATTCAGCTACTGACAAATCTCATTGCTTAAGATCCAAAAAGCTTCTATACATACGAGTCTTCCTTGTAGTCGGCATGAGCTGGTCTTCAAACACCTCCTTAAACCTAACCCAAGGAATGTCATCCTCCGGAATATTCGTTGTGACCTAATCCTACCATGTTGATGCTCCTTCTTATAACTGCGAAGATGCTAAGAGACGCTTCTGTTCATCTGAAATATCTAGCCCCTTGAATATTTTCTCATAAGAACGATCCAAGCTTGGTCTTCGATAATGGATTCTGTGCCCTTGAACGGCTTTCCTATTCAATTAGTATAGTCTTTGCATAAAGCTACAAAGTTTACATAGGGCTGCACAGGTGCTGCCTCTTCAAAAACTCCAACTCTTCCAACATTCGAAGCTTGGCCATTGGTGATCGTTGTGCTACTAGCTCCCCTCCATTGTCTTGCTCTATTACTCATTCTTACTACTTGGATATAGTAAGATAATTTTAGGATACTTAGACGAGATTATCTTAAGGAAAAGGGTACTAAATCAAACATATCAAGACTAATCAAGATATCTTAAATACACATTCACACACACACATATATATATACATATAAAAATTACAAATATTTGCTCTCATAGATTAAACTCATTCTAGGGTATTGCTAACCCTATCTCTAATGAGTTGACCACAACCAAGGGCTAGGTGTTCGCTCAACCTAAGCTCTGATACTACACGTAACAATCTGCCTTTCTTACTCCTAAAGACGACACTTAATACATCTATGGTATCCATGTGTCGATCATCTAGGTATCCGAAATACATGCCGTTAGGGTAAAAAGAAAAGAAAACACAAGAAGAAAGAAACATAGAATCTCACGACGTAAGAAAATCATATATAATAGAACATAAGGTAATACATACAGTCACTTCCAAAATAAATTATCAGAGTTACAACCGGTACTAACTTCAGCCAGGGACAGTTATAACTGCTTGTCCCTACAATGCTGATACATAACATGCACACACAGTGGAAATAAAATAGATAACGTTGAAGCCTCCTGCTCCATGCTCCTCCAAAATGCATCTGTAATAAGTTGGACTACTTGACTACACAAAAATTAGAGTACCCAATAGTTTAAGGAAAGAAAGAAAAAAACTCTAGATCAGACGTGGGTCTGGTGTGAGTAAACTCCAAACAAATGAAATGTTATACTTATAAAAGCCTTCAAAAATAAAGGCATCTCATTAATCCACGCCATACATAAACATAGATGGATTTTTACCTTATGATAACCAAAACCTTTCTATAAGAAATTTTGTGATATTATAATAATATCCAAGGTTTAAAATAAATATTTAATCATAGCCGAACTGGTTACATTAACTACATTCCAACATATTTAGTATACATCCAAGTCCGTAAGCATTTAGTGGAAAATGGATTCAATACAATGACAAGGTAAGGGACTACCTTCTGTATAGTACACCTCTAGAGAAAATGTGTCGAGGCTGCAAACCTTGCACCTCTGTGAATCAAGACCAGCCTACTCTTTCCCGGATAGTACCAAATATGATCATCCTTGGTTGTGATCAACAACCATTTCCGTGACCACAAGCATACATAAAATATAAATATCGATCTAGATCAAGTTATGATCATACCTGATGGAAGCGACCCACTTAGCCCTACGGCACAACTCTTGTTTTTGTTATTACCGGATGTGAGGATCGAGGCTACGGTTTACCTTTTAGCAAATCGCACTTGGAATGCTAATACTGCCCTCCAAGCTGTTGGAACTAGTCCAGCCCACAGTGGAAGTTATGGATAAATTTCAAAAACAATTACCCTATTGCATCATTATTGGGCCTATGAAGTCTAATTTATTTAGAATATTTCTAAATTTAGCTTAAACAAAATCATATATTTTATTTAGCTTATAAATTGTATTATGAAGCTTACTTGATTTAGCTTTACTTAATTTGTAAGTATACATATGTATCATATACATATTCATATGTGTGTGCATATGTAACATGATAATCTGTGTAGGGTATAACATGCCCGTATATAGATGCTAAGATTTACATCGCAACAGATATGTTAGTTCATTCTATAAGTATTGTATGTTGTCCAAATATGCGCATGTACATACAATTATAGATATCCAATTGATTATATATATATGTATGTATGTATGTATGTATATGAATATGTATGTATGTATGTGTATATAAATATATTTTATTATATAAAATTATTATAGAATATATATATATTATAAGTAACAATTAATTTTTTTATGAATTACAATGAACTAATTATTTAAACATGTGTGTATATATAATATAATAATTAGTAGTAAATTATTTCATAATATATATATATATATTAAACAAATTTTTTTAACTTTCTAGTTCAACTACACTTCAGATCTGAAATTATTATGATTTTAATATTTTAATACATATATATTATGAATTATTTGAATAGTTTCTCATTATTAAATAAAATAAACTAATTGTATAACTAAATGTCAAATTTTATATTTTCAAAATAATCTAGGATCACTTTTTAGAGGTTGCAAAAAATTTCTAGATTTTTCTGAATTAAACTAATATTTTTAATTTATTAAATAGTAAATAGTCGGTTTTTAATTTAATTCTAAAAAATATAAAAATAGATTAAAAAATTATACTTACATACATATATATATAACAATGTTTATTTCTCAAATCATATTTTAATTTTATAATTAATATTTCATAAATATTAATTAATCAAATTAGTTTATAATAATTACAAACTAATTAAATCATTTAGTCTAAAGAGAATTTATCATTTCGGTTGTGTAACTTTTGGATGTAAATTCGGTCAGCGATTAACGTCAAACTATTCGAATGTTAACGTTCACATGTCACTTATAACAGGTGGTGTGGCATTTATTTACATCAATTCTCTTTGTCAAAACTATATCACTTTGGACTTATTAAATTTGGCGGAGGTCAAAATTCCAATATCATCCATATTCAATTCTATAGTCCGAACACAAAGTCCTTGGTTCAATAATAATAATTATTGACCGAACTACTCTGGCCAATTTTTTTTACTTTGGGTTGACTTGAGTTGACCGTGATACTAACTCTATATAACCGAGGAGAAAAATTCTCTCTTGAATAGTGTTTCACTTCCAATACATCCACTCGACCCAACTATAGTCACTCGATGGACGCCTAGTCATGATTTGACTATAATCAAAATTGAGCTTTCATATTAAAAATTCATAGTATTCTCAAGTTGAGAGAACTATGTAGATCAGTCTCATTGATATTTTCTGTTTGACCTTAGTTATATTAACCAATAGAAAACTATCGAATGAGTCTTTCCATAGTTATCCAATAACTATTAGTACGTAACCCCTAGGTGCCCCCCAACAGTCATGGGTAATCCACTATCCAACATTTGGAGAGCATTGCGTACTCTAGTCTCAATGGATACATCGATATCTAGTCTCGATGCTTCTCAATTAGAAACATTTAAAATGATTTGTTTCGTAACATTGTGATAAAATACTCATGATTACAACTATTTGTAATTACTATCATAAACACACTATTTATGCATTTTCTGTTAAATATATTTTAATTAAACATTTAATTATTTATAACGCGTTATAACAAATATATAATAGAAAGAAGAGATACTTTTATTGCGAACGAGAATTGATTACAGTGTTAATTAATTTACAATAAATTACAGAATTGACCTTATGACATACCCCCAACTCTATCAATCTCTCACTTGCACTTGGGGCCAATTATGAAATCTCAATCCCATCCCTTCAATCAGCTTCCCAAGAGCTGGCCGATTTTGGCCTTTGGTGAATGGATCTGTTATGTTTTCCTTGGTATCTACCCTTTGAATCACGACTTCTTTCTTCTCAACGAACTCTCTAATCAGGTAGAACTTTCAAAGAATGTGCCGTGTCTTATTGTGTATTCTCGGTTCCTTTGCAATTTGGATTACCACATTGTTGTCACAGAACAATGCTATAGGATTCTCGAGATCAGAAATTACTCCGAGCTCACTCAAAAACTTGTGCATCCAAACTGCCACTTTTGTTGCTTCATTAAGGGTGATGTACTCGACCTCCATCATGAAATCAGCAATCGTTTCTTGTTTGGAACTTTTCCAACTAACGGCTCTACCATTTAAAGACATAGCTGGACACTGACTTACTATCATCTATATCACTTTGAAAGCCCAAATCTGTATACCCTTCATAAGGAGGTCTTCATTCCTATATATGAGGAATAAGTCCTTAGTATTTCTCAAATACTTAAGTATACATTTTATGGCCGTCAAATATTTTTCTCCGAGATTAGACTGGCATCGGCTTATGCATTCTAATGCGTATGCCACATTTGGTCTAGTATGTAGCTTGGCATACATTATGGATCATATGGCTAAAGCATAGGGAATCCTCTTCATATGCATGTTCTCCTCATCGGTATGAGGAGTGTCCTTTTTAGAAAGGACGATTCTAGATTGCATTGGAACATTTCCACGCTTGGAATTCTCCATATTGAACCTTTTTAGTATGGCGTCTATGTACAGGGATTGGGACAATCCCAACAACCTCTTCGGTCTATCTCTATAGATCTTAATACTAACTATATAGGCTGCTTCTCCTAAATCCTTAATGGAGAAGTTTTTAGAAAGCGAAGCTTTCATTGATTGCAATAATGAAGTGTCATTGCCAATCAATAATCATCGACATAAAGTACTAAAAATACGATATCATTGCCCTGTTCCTTTCTTTATATGCATGCTTCCTCTATGTTCTGGTAAAAACCAAACTGTTTGATTACTTTATCAAAACACTTGTTTCAACTCCTTGAAGCCTGTTTGAGTCAATAAATGGACTATAACAACTTGCAAGCCTTGCCTTCACTCCCACCAAACACAAAACCCTCCCGTTGCGACATATAAACAATTTCTTCTAAATCACCATTTAGAAAAGCTGTCATTACATCCATTTGCCATATTTCGTAGTCATAGAATGCAACGATGGCTAGCATAATCCGAATAGATTTAAGCATGGCTACAAGTGAAAAGGCTCGTCATAATCAACACCTTGAATTTTATGCAATCCTTTCGCAACTTGCCTTGCCTTATAAGTCTCTACTTCCCCATCTTCATTTAGCTTTTTTTAATCCATTTGTAGCCGATGGGTTTTATCCCTTCAGGTACGTCCGAAAAAGTCAAAACTTTTATTTCGTACATGGAATCTATCTTGGATTTCGTAGCTCCAAGCCAGAGTGTAGAGTCTTTGCTCTGTAGTGCTTGTTGGAAAGATAGAGGAGTGTTGTCATCTAAGACACATTCCTCCTTCTCGTCATCCATGAGAAAACCATAGCATCCCTCTAGTGCGCGAATTTCCCTAATAGACCTTCTAATAGGTTGTGTGTTGTCATATACGGGTGAACTTGATTCTCCTACTGGTTCAGTTTCAGGGTTAATTTCTTTAAACTCATCTAAGTCTACAACCTCGCTGTTAATTATTTTTGACAGAAATTCCTTTTCTAAAAGGACAGTATGTTGAGAAACAATGACCTTTTGTTCCTCGGTATTGTAGAATATATATCCCATCGAGTTTTTGGGATATCTTATAAATTTACACAATATCGATATTGCCTCTAGTTTATTCGGTCCAACGTTCTTAACGTATGCCGGACAACCCCATACTCTTAAATATTTGAGTTCGGGTTTCTTACCCTACATCCCATATGGTGTTTTGGGCATAGATTTAGTACGTAACAAGTTCAATATATGTGCTGCAGTTTCTAGCACATATCCCTGATAGGGTAGAGGTAACTCAGCCTTACTCATCATGGAACGAACCATATATAATCAGGTTTGGTTCCTTCACTCCGACACACCATTGTGTTGTGGAGTATATGGTGGAGTAACCTGAGAGATAATCCCATTATCTTTTAAGTATTGTTGGAAATCATGTCCAACATACTCATCTCCTCGATCTGATCGAAGAATTTAATCTTACGGTTCATTAGATTCTTTACTACATTTTTGTATTCAGCAAATTTCTCATATACATTGGATTTGTTCTTCATAAGATACATGTATCCAGGTCTTGAGAAATCATCAATGAAGTTAACAAAGTAAGAACTATTATTTTTGGTAATTATAGGCATCGGGCCGCATACATCACTACATACTAACCCTAAGAGTTCATCAACTCTTTCATTGCTCCCACTGAAGGGATATTTAGTCATTTTTCCTTTGAGACACGACTCACACATGTCAAATGAATCAGAATCAATCGATGGTAGAAAACCTTTGGTTTTTAGTTTGTATAGCCGTTTCTCACTAATATGACCTAGCCCATAATGCCAAAGATAATTATCATTTATATTATTAGAAACATTATTCATAGAACATACATTATTAGTATTAATTACATAAATGCCATTTTCAAGAACATCTTCATAGATTTTATTTCCATCCAAACTAATGTTCATAACATTATTTACACAATGAAATATATATCCTGTCTCAGACAATCTAGAAACAAAAATAATCCTATAAA
This sequence comes from Allium fistulosum, assembly GCA_030737815.1. Taxonomy (NCBI): domain Eukaryota; kingdom Viridiplantae; phylum Streptophyta; class Magnoliopsida; order Asparagales; family Amaryllidaceae; genus Allium; species Allium fistulosum. The sequence continues at coordinate 668,457,483 of CM060906.1, forward strand.
TAAAGTCTTTTACATAATAGCAATTATTTAATACTAATTTTAATCCACTGGTCAAAACTAAATGATAATCATCTATTGCCATTGCATCTACCATAGATCCATCAGCAACTTAGAGCCTTATCTCCCCTTTTGTCATGCTGCCAATTTCTAAGCCACTATAATGGATTACATATATGAGTACCAGATCCAGTATTTAAAACCCATGATATTTTATTAATAATTTTTTTTTTGAATTATAAATGTACCCGAAGGAGCCGCATAACCATTCTATTTCCTTTCCTTGACAATCTTTAAGTAGTCGGGACAGTTCCTTTACCAATGACCTTTCTTGTGATAGTGGTGACATTCACCCGTGTCACCAGTCTTCTTACTTTTCTTCTTCTTACCTTCTTTTTTCCGTTTCTTCGAACTCTTCGAAGATGATGCACAACCCTTTACAGCAAGTACATCCCTTGATCCTTTGATTGTGATTCGGCCGACCTCAACATATTAAGGAGCTCCACGAGATTGACATTCAATTGGTTCATGTTATAGTTCAGTATGAACGATTCATACTAAGGAGTAAGTGAACCAAATATCAAATCTACTTGCAATCCGTTGCTTATCTGTACGTCAATTGAGAAAGCCTATCGATGTAGCCTTTCGTCATTAGCACATAATCGTCCATTTTCTATCCTTTGGTCATTTTGGTATTGAACAGCTTCTTCGTAAGTTCGTACCATGCGAAACGTGATTGTTCACCAAACATGGCCATAAGACTATCGAATATCGTGGACAAACATATTTTCGTGCTGCCTCTATAACGACTTGTCTGACGTAGACAACATGAAAACTTGGGCGATCTCTAGGTTTGAAACCCATTTTTCATAAGCAAATCATAGTTTAGGGTATGCGTCATCAACGGGTTCCTCTTTGGGTTCGCATGTATAAGCAGTCCAAAGGCGCTCGTAAGTCGGCACTATTTTAATTGCTCTTAGCCAGTCGGTATAGTTATTTGGTCCAGTCAATCATCACTTTCATTGAACAGTTTTGGAATTGTCATTTTCTATAAGTTTAAGTGGTACATTATTAGGACAAAACATAGCAGATGTTCTTATGATATCAATAAGGTTAAACATTTTGTTTCATTTTACTAGTAAGCTCTCACAAGTCTTTTATGTTTTGCCAAACCCTAAGTCGAAATATAGAAGTCTTAAGACTTCACTAGTAGGTGTCAGGACTCGTTTGTCTTGGAAATCCGACCTTGAGTTTGCTCAAGAAATCATAATTCCCCAAACGATGAATAACTCCTTATTGGTTGTATAGTATACAACTCCTAACCTTTGGTACCTTGTCCTAATTTCACTTCGATCTTGATTTTGCTCAACAAATCAAAATAAAATTATTCACTCGTACCTACCATATCGCGATGGCCTAAGTATAATATATGTACCTTGAGTTTGCTCAACAAATACATATAGTTATCTTACTTCGTCTATTCAATATATTAATAATACTACACATAACGTCCCTAGCTTAAGTTTGCTCAATAACCAAGGAGTTTGCAAGTAATTTATTAATATATATGGTAGAGGACAACAGTTTATTGAAGATTCATAATCTTCAAGAGTGATATCGACTTATGAAATAATATAATTCTTATGAGTTATTCTCATGGTTCAAGTGTCAAACACATCAAAAATCATTGTATACGTACATTTACGTATGTATTTATTTCTTAAGTCCATTTAGGGTTTCTTAATGTTCCACCTTTAATTTATACGTTCATATTATATAAGTTTTATTTATTATATAACTTTAATATTTCATATTACTTTTACAATAGTCTTATGTATAATATCATGTAAATTAAATCTTATTTAATTAATTTTAATTAATTTTATATTTATATAATATTTGTATTTATTATGTACTACAACCTTTATAGTATAACACATATATCATATGCAAGTGTATATAATTTTAATTAATTAACTATTTAATTAAACTATTTTAATTAAATTATTTTAATTTTAAAAATCATTATTCATATATACATGTATATTTATGATATCTTAAACGTTTTAAACTATTATAACGTATATCGTAATATATATATATATATATTACATGCATATGCATTTTATTAATTAATTATAAATTAATTTAATTAATTATAAATTAATTTAATTAATTATAAATTAATTTAATTAATTATAAATTAATTTAATTAATTAATCATATTAGTAAATTTATAATTTTCAAAATTTATTTTTTATTATTTTTCAAACATTTTGAAAAACTTTATTACGTTATAACTTTTATAATACTTTATATCTTATTTTAAATTTAACATTTAATTTAAAATATTATACATTTTTAATTTTCAAACAATTTTGAAAATTAGCCCAAGGCCCAATTCAAATTAGGTCTCTTCTATTAGGGGCAACGTTTGGGCTGTGAGTTTAATAGTTGACTCTAACATGACTAGGCCGTATAGCATATTAGGCTCTGATACCATTGTTGAAACTGGACCAGCCCGCAGTGGAAGTTTTGGGTGAATTTAAAATTTTTTTACCTTATTGAATCATTATTGGGCCTATGAAGTCTAATTTATTTAGAACATTTCTAAATTTATTTTAAATAAAATCATATATTTTATTTAGTTTATAAATTGTAGTATGAAGCTTACTTGATTTAGTTTTACTTAATTTGTAAGTATACATATGTATCATATGCATATTCATATGTGTGTGCATATGTAACATGATAATCCGTGTAGGGTATAACATGTCGTATATAGATATTGGGATTTACATCGCAATGGACATGTTAGCTCATTCTATATGCATTATATATTGTCCAAATATGCGCATGTACATATAGTTATAAAAATCCAATTGATTATGTGCATGTGCGTATATATGTATAGATAACTATATGTGTATATACATATGCTTTATTATATAAAATTATTATAGAAAATATATACACACACACACATATATACATATGCATATATATATATATATTATATGTAACAATTAAAATATATTTTTTATAAATTAAAATGAACTAATTTTTTAAATATGTATATATATATAAATAACAATTAGTAGTAAATTATTTCATAATATATATATATATATAATAATTAGCAGTAAAATATTTCATAACATATATATCTATATATATTAAACAATATTTTTTAACTTTCCAGTTTGGAAACACTTCAGATATGAAATTATTATAATTTTAATATATATGTACATTATAAATTATTTGAATAATTTATCATTATTAAATAAAATAAAATAATTATATACCTAAATGTCAAGTTTTAAATTTTTCGAAAATCTAGGATTAAATTATAGAGGTTGCGAAAAATTTTCAGATTTTTCTGAATTGAATTAATATTTTTAATTAATTAAATATTAAACAGTCGGTTTTTAATTTAATTTTTAAAAATATAAAATTAAATTATAAAATTTTGAATATTTTTTAAAGCTTCTAACATGATGAAATAATTTAAAAAAATATATAAAATTGAATTTTTGAAACATTATTTATTTTATATAAATTTATTAAATCTTATAGTGATTAAATAATGATAATTAATATCTAATAATAATATAAAATTATTTTCCGCCCAATTCATAATAAACATAAACATGTATTAGAAAAATATTTGATCAATATTATATAGTGTGTATAAACATATATGCTTTGATACAAATTATGTATGTGTATTGATTCAAAAATTAATACGTGTGTATATATATATATATATTAATTAATATAGTATTAAATTAAAATATTTTATTTAACATAGAATACCAGATTATAGATAAATTACGAGTAATCATGTTAAATTTTATACACATAACCGATCTCTATTGTGACAACAACATTACCTATAGAAATCTCACCTAACTAAATAAGCAACAATCATATGTGTACACACAAATGTACATGAGCAATAAATTATAATAGCATGATTATATATTTATATATAAATAAAAGATTACTTACTACAGATGCTCTTAAGTCTACGTTGAAACAGTGAATTCTTCCTTTGGATGTTCCTTGATTCATCAAATTGCTAGTCTAGAATCACCGGCCTTTTGCTATCAAATAGCCTCGGTTTTGACTTGAATTTGATTTGAGAATTTTGGGATTATTTGAGATGTTGATTTCATCCAGGAAGAAGAAGGTATAGGTGGCCAAAAATAATTCAAGTGATTAGGGTTTGGAGATCATTATTTAAAATAGTTGAATAAGAGAGAAAATAAAATAGTTGAATAAGAGAGAAAATAGGAAAATATCTAATACTCCTCACTTAATCTCAACCGTACATCTCAAAACCAATATCCTTTGTTTTAGCCACCTCTAACCCATGTCATAGCAACCGACTCCTCTCTCAAACCATCATGGGCCATTAGCCCATTTAACCCAAATTAAATATATACGATTATATTAAACCTGTTATCGATATCTCATATCGATTGATATATTTATAACTATTATAAATAAATAACTATATATATAACAATGTTCATTTCTAAAATCATATTCTAATTTTATAATTGATATTTCATAAATATTAATTAATTTATAACATTTACAAATTAATTAAATCGTTTGGTCTAAAGAGAATTCATCATTTCGGTTGTGTGACTCTTGGGTGTAAATTTTGGTCAGCGGTTAACTTCAAACTATTCGAATGTTAACGTGCACATGTCACTTAGTAGGTGGTGTGACATTATGGCCAAATTTATCACTTACTAAGCTTTGGTAAAATCAAATTTCACTTTATTAAACGTTACCTGGTTGTGACATTTGTTTACAACAATTCTCTTCTTCAAAACTATATCACTTTGGACATATTGCATTTCGTAATGATCTTTGGACGTATTGAATTTGGTAATGATCATAATTCCAACATCATCCATATTCAACTCTGTAGTCCAAACACAAATTCCTTGGTTCAATATTAACAATTATTATTAACCGAACTACTCTGGCTAAAGATTTTGACTTTGAGTTGATCATGATACTAACCCCAGATAACTAAGGAGATGAATTCTCTCTTGAATGGTGCTTCACTTCCAATACTTCCACTTGACCCAACTATAGTCACTCGATGGATGTCACATGATTTGACTATAATCAAAGCGGAGCTTTCATATTGAAGATATAGTATTCTTAAGTCGAGAGAACTGCGTAAATCAGTCACGTCGACATTTTCTATTTGACCTTAGTTATGTTAATCAATAGAAAATTATTGAATGAGTCATTCTATAGTTATCCAATAACTATTAGTTCATAACCCCTAGGTGCCCCTAGGAGTCATGAGTAATCCACTGCCTAACATTTGGAAAGCGTTACATACTCCAGTCTCAACGGATACATCGATATCCAGTCACGATGCATCTCGACTATGAACATTTAAAATGATGCATTTCATAACATTATGATACGATACTCATGATTAGAACTATTTGTAATTACTATCACAAACACACCATTTCTGTATTTTCTATTAAATATTTAATTATGTATAACACGTTATAACAAATATATAACAGAAAGAAGAAACGTTTTTATTGCAAACGAGAATTGATTACAGAGTTAATTAATTTACAATAAATTACAAAATTTCCTCTAGGGCATACCCCTAACTTTATCACAAGCAGCAATGCAATGCCAACATTCATCCATACAAGTTGTTCAGGATATGAACAAGCCGAAGGCACTACTTTTGCTATATCCATTTTAGAATCACCCTTGGGATTAGTAGCAAGTAGCCCTTGCACTTCAAAGAATCCATCTTCGATTTCATCATCTTCAAGATGTTTCAAATTCGAACACATATGTAAGTTTGAAGTATTTTTCGGATAACTCATGCTTATCCAATTCCGGTCTCTTCGAACCAACAATCGATAGTTTTAAAACTGGTCAAGTTATCGATAGTGGAAAAACCACTATCTGGGTGTACGTATAGTTTTCATATGAAAAATTGGACATCCTATACTTATCGCTACTTTTTGATTTCAAATAGTATTATCCCTTGATTAATAATGAAGTCGGACAAGTTCGAAAAATATCCTTGCCTTGACATACATCCTTACTTCTCGGGATAAATACGGGTTTCCATACCTCGGAATTTGGTGTTAAGTATACGATGAAGTACCTTTCATATGCTTGATTAATCATGAACCATTTATCGAAATTAACTCTCGTATACTTACCACGTTTCGAACATTTCAACTTCTCTATCTCTCGCCTAGAAACTCGGTTCTAGATCTCTCAGATAGAGGAAAGTCTACTGATCGGCTATTAGTGCTAAATACAAGCTGACTTATTTTACACAAATGTATCAATATTTTAGCATAATTTATCACATTTGTTTGTTGTTATTTAATGGCACAAATAAAGAAATCCCTTGTATTTAAAACATTATTTTAAAAGATAGTTGCTTTTAAACAAATGCCTGATCTTTGAAACAAAGCGGTTAAAATTTAAACCTCCCGTTTAAATAACTAAGTAAAATTTTGAAAATATATTAAAAAATTTAAACTTCCTTTTTAAATACTTATAAACATATTTTAGAATACTTTTCAAAATATCTAAAATAGGTACCCTTTTTATTTTACATAAAAATCATTGATTTACAAACCGCATCCATAACGACTATCGCTATATGGACCATAACTTTTAAAATTGTTTTGTAAATCAAAATAGCTTCTAAACCATTTCTTTATATATTTAAAACCACTTTAATAACTTGCAAAAAGGTTTATAAATAAAAGTTAAGTTTGGAAGATCTTTTAAAAACATTCTCCGACCCCAGAACAATGGAGAGGTCGACACCTCCGACCCCAAGCGGTCGACCCCTGGCAGTCGACCGGTCAAGGAGGGCGGTCAACCCCTATTCAAGGTGGCGGCTATGGTTTTCCATGTTTAAACGCTCCACATTTACATGTTTTTCACTTAACTCCATCCTACGGTTCTGCTGCGTTTCAACTCCTATAAATAGGACCATATCCTCTTCACTTTTTGTTCGTAAAATATTTGGGGAATTCCTTGAACCATTGCTATTCTTGTCTTTCCAAATTAGAATCAAAAACTCCATTAGGAATTCAAGTAAGAATTCAATCTAGTTTTCTATTCATTTCTTCTCCTTCCAACTTATTCTATTCTTCCCAACTATTATGAATCTAATAAACATATATACCTCTCCCTTGTAGCGTGAGTGTGTGTGTTAAAAGAGAGATTATGGAAAAGGTTGTAAGGCGCGCATATCCAAGAAAGGCAAAGCTAAGGATATTTTATGAGTGAAAACCATAGTATTTCTTTTTCAGTAATCGATTAGTGTATATATATGGATTTGAATATGCCTTAGGGATTCTGGGATTGCGAAAAAAAATAAATAAAATCCCCCAAAATTTCTTTTTATTTCAAAAGGTCAATTTTAGATGGAGATTCTCAATTATTATGTTAATTTGATGGAATTTATATAGTTTCTGCAATTTTTGATAATTTCATAATCTATTCCACCTCTCCTTCTTCTTTGATTCAAATTGTGAGTTTCAATAATAAAATAAGGGTGTAGAGCATGAATTCTATTCGTAGTTTACACCGCTTATTCCACATAAAATTCCTTCATTTATTTCTTTGTAAAAGGGAAGTTGAATAAAATATGAAGTTAGGATTGCAATTCCTATTTTTTAGGATATTCTGTTGAATTAATGTAATAAATTGGGTTTCTATTTCTATTTACTAGTCTACTTATTGTAGTTTTGGATATGAATATTTAACCTCTTGATATGAATATTGAAATCTTGGAAATTTAAAGGGAAAGGAATTGTATTAGTATCATGGTTAAGGAATTGACATTTAACGCTAGTTTAGGACGTATGAACTGCACACTTAGAAGTTATTAGGCCGAATATACATTTATTTCTATTAGCGCAAAAAGTATAATTATAGCGTATAATTGCGTAGTCAATTAGGTAATAGTTGTCATTAATCTCCCCTTAGGAAGGAAATTAATATTTTAAGGCATAATAAGGAAGATTCCTTGTAAGGCCTTAATTATGAAACGGTTGGATGAGTTATATATATGGAGAGTATTTAAATTATGGCTAAGTCATAGGGATGCGAGGTCTATCAAATGACACACGGAAGTCTGCCCAGCTAATATGGCTAACAGCATTATGACTTTGGGGTAGATGTGAGACATCTCCTATGATAAATATTTGTGATGACGTGAGGTTGGTCCCAAATTCTATAGCATAAATCTACCCAGCTAATCTGCCTACTAGTACCTACGAAAGTCGGACTAATATGAGACATCATTATGAGTATGGGTCATAATACGAAGGGTCTGCTTCGGGGTCTTTAGGTATTAAGTGGTTGTTTGAGGGTCCACCCCTTTTCTCCAAATGAAGTATTTAATGGCCAAGGGGTTAGTTATCAGGAACGATTGGTAGAATCTTGACAGTGGTCCGCTTTGGGATAAGGTTGTTAAGTGACTAGTTGAGGGTTCGTCTTTCCATAAAGAAGTATTAAATGGCTCGGGAGGTTATATGTGATGTTAGCTAGATAGTTACCATTGAGGAATTCACCTTGGGAATATGTATTAAATGATGGGGTCTGCCTCAATTGAGGTCTTAAATGGCTAGAGTATGTCTATTTTCCAATAAAAGGTATTAAATGGTTTAGCTACTATCTCTCGAATTATTAAATATTTATGACATGGGATTTGGGTCATGGGATGTAGAAACCTATTTCAGGAATGGAAGGTATTAAGTGGTTGATTGAGGACCCACCTCCTTTCCTTATAAAAAGTATTAAATGGTTTAATGTACACAAGACATATTCTTATTTTAAAATATACCGCCTAAGTACTGGAATTGTAAAACTCAAAGTTTTTGTTCACCTGACATTTGTTGTTCTGACACCCTCCTCATTACAACACAGGTTAAGGATGGAGTGATGATGGTGATGATACTTGAAGGTGGAGTGGCTTAAGCTTATGGCAGCTATTATTATTATCTTTTATGATGTTTATGTTCTACCCATGTGTTTTGGATAAATGATGTATCGAATTTTATTTGGCGATTGATGATGTTTCGTGTTATGACATTTCAAATGGTTTTGAAATAAATGAGTACAATTTTCTATTATATTTTATTCCATCCTTTGTGAGTTCTGAAAGAATAGTTATTGCTTTATACTGCTGCTTCCTTTTCCAACTAACAACCGGACTTAGAATGGATCTAAGTTTCGATGTGCCATTCCTAGGTCGAAATTTAGGCCTGTTCCAAAGTGGGTTGTTACAGTACTAATAGTTATTGAATAACTATGGAATGATTTAGATAGTTTTCTATTGGTTAATGTAACTAAGGTAAAATGAACAATATCGAGTGATAATATTACATAGTTCACTCGACTTGATAATACTGTTGAATTGCAATGTGGACACTCCACTTTGATTATAATTAAATCATGGCACGACGCCTATCAAGCAATGAAAGTTGGGTCTGAGTTGAAGCACTGGAAGTGAAACATTATTCAATAGAGAAATCGTCTTAATTATATGAGGTTAGTATCACGGTCAGCTACAGTCAACTCAAAGTCAAAGTCTCCGGCTAGAGTATTTGATTTTAAAATAATTGTTATTATTAAACTAATGACTTTATTTGGACTATACAAGTTGAATGTGGATGATATTGGAATTTTGACCACTACCAAATTCCATAAGTCCTATTGTGATATAATTTGACGAAGAGAATTAGTATAAATAATCGTCACAGGTAGAGCCGCTTAAAATAGTAAAACTGGATTTTACTGAAACCGTGTGAGGGATAATTAGGCCAAACTATTACATCATTAAATGAAGTGACGTGTGAACATTAATATTTGAATTGTTCGATATTAATTGCTCAGTAAATTTACACCTATGAGTAACGCAACTGCTATGTTGAGTACTCCAAATACCATATTATTTAATTAAATTATAACTATTATAATTTTATTAATATTTGTGAAATATTAGTTATAATATGTTGTTCGATTTATGTGAACCAACATTGAATTAACGTGTGTATAATAGTAATATATGTACGTCTCGATATACGATATCGATGTACATTTGATTTAGTTTTAAAATGTGCAATTACTGATCGGGTTTGGAAATGCATATAGGCCCATATGCCCACCTTGGATGGTCGTCCATGATCGGGGGTAGGAGGGGTGTGTTATTTTTGAAATAAGGATTTGACTTAGTGGAGGAAGTAAAGGTAAGAATTAGATCAAGATCAACTTCATTCTTTCCTTTTCTTTTCTTATAAAACACATACCTCATTCTTTTTATACTTTACTTTTCTTTAGCCTCAATCTCCATCCAGGCCACAAGCTATTTCCATCCTCCCCTCTTCATTTTGAAACCAAAGGTAAAATCAAATCAAATTAAATAAAAGGCGTGGCGATCTCTTTGGTTAGTAGCATTTCTGTAAGGGACTGAATCAAATTCAAGAAGTTTATTCGATTCAACATTCATGTACCTCAAGGCCACGGTTTGGGTAACATTAAATTTATATCAATTTATATATGTATTCATTTATGCTATTGTATATGAATATGTTAGAATTATATCACAAACTAATATCTTTGTTTCTGTCGATTTACATATGAATGCATTATAATTATACACACACACACACACATATGTATTTACTTTTAACCCTTATGAAATTAAAAAAAAATTGAAAGCAAAAATTAATTTTAAAACATTTTAAATTAAATCTAGATTTTAAACTATTGTTATATATGCATACACAAATTAATATTACTAATGTTACTAATGTTTATGGACCAAACTCCAAATTTGATTGAAAGATTCTTTGGAGTGAGTGTTTGAAGTTTAGATCACTTGCTTCGGGTCCTTGGTTGAGATGGTTGGGGACTTCAATGTCACTAGTTTCTTGGAGAATGAACTCCTATAGAAGGATATTTTTCTACTATGGAAGAATTCGATTAGTTTATTATTAAAAATAATTCGTTCGAATTACAGTTAAGAAATAAACGGATCACTTAATAGGGATGATCCATCGAAGGCACTTTTTGATAGATTTTTATTAGTGATGGAGTGGAAGATAAATACCCCGTGTGTAAGGTTGTATGGCTCTTGAGTATTTACTTGGATCATTATCTAATACCTTACAATAACCAAAATAATAGGAATAAAATTTCAAATTTGAAAAGATGTGATTGTTATAAAACAACTTTATAGAACTAATTGCAAATAAATGTCTTTCTCTAAGAAAATACAATTATACATTTTTAGGAAACATGGATAAAATATTTGTATTTAAAATTACAGATTTAAGAATTTTTCTTAAGAAATGGAATAAAGCTGTTTTTTGGTAATACTATAATTAAAAAGGATAAAATACTAAATGAGATTCTAAAGTTGAATAAGACAGAAGAATATAGAAATTAAATATTTTAGAAAAATATGCTTTCAAATCTAAAAGAAAAATTAAGTAAAATTCTAACATAGGAAGAAGTAATGTGGAAAAAATATCTAGGGTTCAATGGGTGGATAGGGGAGATGAAATTAACAAAAAAATTTGTAAAGTAGTAAATGGTAGAAAATGTAGCAACACAACTAAATCTATGTTAATCAATAATGTTGATATCTTTGATAAAAAAGCATTAAATGAAGCACTTACAAATTATAATAAAGAAATTTTTGGAGCCAAAGACAAGCATATGATTAGAGCTAGGGATGATTTATATCCTAATGACACTAGGATTAATCTAGATGGACTGGATAACTCATTTATGAAAGAGGAGATTTTGAGGGCTATAAAGGATATACCCAGTGATAAATCACCTAGCCCTATTGGGTTTCCTTTTTTATTTTATGAATTTTTTGTGTGTTTTCAAATACGATATAATTAGAATGTTTAATGAATTTTATGATGGTTCATTATAATTAGGCACATTTAATTTTTCTAACTTAATCTTATTACACAAGAGAGTGGACGCAAATGAGTTAAAGGATTTCAGACCCATTTCATTATTAAATTGTTCTTTAAAAATCATTTCTAAGGTTTTATCAATAGGTATAATACTAAAATGAATGAATTCATTGATATTACTCAAACAACACTTATCAAAGGGTAGAAATATTACATATGTGGTAGAAGTAGTTCAAGAATTTATTAATTATTGTTGTAAAAGTAATATTACTTATGCACTTTAATATTTGATTTTGCTAAAGCGTTTGACTCAATTGATTGTGATTTCCTTAAGGAAGTATTGCTGGCTATGGGTTTTAGTGTCAGATGGATGGGTTGGATTATGTCTCTACGTAAAATTGAAAATTCAAGTATTATGGTTAAGTACATATTATGAAATAAAATTCAATTGAAACGTGAACTTAGACACGATGACCCTTTGTCACCTTTTCTGTTCAATTTAGTTGCTGATGTTTTCGCTGGGATTATTAAGCTAATAACTATTAATGGGATTTTAACTAACATTAGGAATGAGATTACGAGTAATGGACTTTCAATTCTTTAGTTTATGGATGTTACCATGCTCTTTACATATCATTCGTCCGGACATATTATAGCACTTATGTTTATTTTATACAACTTCGAGTTACTGTTTGGAATAAAGATTAATTTTGACAAGAGTTCCATGTTAGTATTGGACGATGTAGTTAAGATAGAGAATCAAGTCGCGCGTACACTGAATTGTAAAATCATGAAATTTCCCATAGAATATTTAAGATTTTTTTTATAAGGCCAACTGTATTCATACATGATGGTTGGTTAATAATAATCGATAAAGTTAATAAAAAGCTTTCCAAATGGAATGGCAAATTTTTATCGAGGGTAGGTAGGTAGTCCTTATGAACTCTTTTTTATCATCACTACCCATTTACTAGATGTCATTTTGTCGTTTTTGAAAATGGATAATTGGTAAAATAGATAAAATTGGGAGTAGAGTGGGGATAACCCTAATATCAGTTCAAAGTGTTTAGCTAAATAGGAAATAGTCTGTAAACCTAAAAAGGAGGGAGAGTTAGATATTATAAATTTAAATAATTTGATTATGTCCTTATTAGGAAAATTGATATAATAATTTACTAATAATAATGATACTTTAATTTGAAAAGAAATAATATCCAGTCAATGGTATGGTAGTATATATAATCTACATCATATTTCTACTAGTAATACAAATAATATTTTTTATTTTTAGGAATGGATAATAAAAAGTTGTGATATTTATAAATTAGAAATTAATAATGTGGTACATTCAAGGAAAAATACTTCATTCTGGCATGATTGTTGGATATCAGTTAATCTTCTAAAAGTGGAATTTAAAGAACTTTATGTAATTTGTAATTTCAAAAATGTTTTGATTTCAGAAATATACAGATCAAGTTTAAATTTCCTAACCCAGTTTTAATCGTGCATTGGCTGGAAATACGTTATCCCAGTTTGCTTTACTGTATGCTAAATTGAAATTATACAATACTGATAATGAAAATGATATTAAAATATGGAGGTAGGATAAGAGTAAAATCTATTGATCACACTCGTTTTATAAATTTTTAAATTTTTCAGGAACAAAGTGGAAATATTTAATTGGAAAGAAAATACTCCACGTAAAGGAAAAATTATTTCTAGTTAATTGGACATGGGAAATTAAATATGATAGAATATTTAAAAAAGAAAAATATAGTTATCGATAATAAGTGTTTTTCTGTAGTATGGAAATGGAAAATATTTCACATTTATATTTTAAGTGTCATATTACTAATTTTATTCTTATAAATTGTCTTGATATTTTTTATTTTTATATAATTAATAGTTATACCAATTGTGATTTATATTGGCATAGTCTTAGATTTTATTATATTGAATTTCATAGATTAGTATTTGATATTATTTTTACTAATTGGTATATAAGGTTTGAAAAAAAATCAAAGAGTTTTTAATAATGTAAATATTTCTATGGAAATTATATATATATATATATAATTGCCTTGTTTTTTTTGAATTGGATTTCAAATTCTAATTATAAAATGGTACAATATTAGTTTCAAAGAATATCTTAAAAAGGAAAAATCTTGTATTAATTTATTTAAGAAAAATTTAGACACTAAAAATAGAAATAATAATATCAATATAAATTCTTTTTTAATTGATATCCGTGCTTATGAATTCTGATTCAATACATTCAATAGAAAAAAGTTAGAATATAAAATGTTGTTTAGAGTTTATCATTCATTTTTATAACTATACTTAATTGATCTATACCATTATATTTTATTCTGTATTTACCCTTTTATCTATTAGTTTTTTCATTCATAGTATACTTATTCTTCTTATGGTATATATGCATGTATAAATACTTTTATATACATATATATGTGTGTGTGTGTCGGTCTAATTATTTGGTTGAGCTTTTGTTTTTTCATTTTAGATATATAAGCACATGGATGGTTTTTGTAGATGTTATCATCATTGGTGGATAGTAGATATTGGTGCGTATTTAGGATTTGATTTAGTTCTTTTGTTTTTATTATATTTTATTATCATTTTATTTACATTATAGACTCTGGTCATTAGGATTGGGGGTTTATATTTTATTTTATTATACGGTGGTTTTTACGACCAGCCAAGCTTGTTGGCAGCATCATTTTTTAAGTATAGAACAAAATATATGAGTGTTCTCCTCCTCGAATATATGATCACTCATTTTTCTCAAAAAAATTTATAAATAAATTTAATAAATTTTATACATACATTATTCGTATGTATATGTAAATTAAAAAAATTGATATAGATTTAATTAAAAAATCATAATATAATAATAATATTAATTAATTAAAAATATTAAATTATAATATGTTAGAGCACACACACACATTTCATAAAATAAATTTTATACGAAAACAAAAAATCAATTTTAAATCCGTACAGAAATTTTAAAGTCAAAATTAGAAAGAAAGCCAATTAAATCCGTACAAACTAAATTTTTTAAAAAGATAATTTTGTCAAAATTATTTATGGTCGAAAAATAAATATATTTATATATTTTATTTTAAGTTTAATTATACAATATATATATATGTATATACATACATACATATATATAATATATATATATATTTGAATTTTATATAATTTAAAATATATACATATATTTGTTTCATGTAATTTTGAAAAAAAATCATAGATATGTAGATATAATTTATAAATTAAATGTAAAATATTTAAGTTAGAATTTTGAATTTTAAATAAGATATTATTTTTAAAACTAGATCTAATTCAAATTGAACTTTTCTTAAAGATTTTATATATTGAATTTGTTTATCTTTTATACTTCAATTTATACATATAAATGTTATACACACACACACACTTGTTCCACATATACATGAATATATATATATATAAGTACACTTTACATTATATCGATATTATATAATAATAGACATCAAATACATATATGAATGGGCTAGTATTCGTTGCGGTGTAACTTATCACTTACATATACGCATATTAAACCATATACACATTATATATTACACACGCACACACACACACGTATATATGTATTTGATACACATGTACACATTATATATCACATATATAAGTGAATCAAATCTTTATAATAACTAAGTAAATAAAATAATGATTTTATGCTAAATTTATTTAGAATGGATCCAAATTAATTTAGACTTTATAGACCCAAAAAGGTCTAATTTTTTTTTGAAATTCACCCATTTATCCTGCTGCATGTTGACCCAGTTACAACAATGGTATCAGAGCTCAATAGCCTATGCGGTCTAAATTAGCAGTATTAGGGCCAACTTATTAATCCTATCCATTTAATAGAGTACCTGGAAAAGTAGTATGTAGGTTGTGTTTGGGCAATCAACTACCCTGCCCTACCTAGCTACGTGCTTGACTCAAAATATAAAATAAGCCTAAAGGTTATCCATAATATAAAGGCCCAATTTGAATTCGAGCCTTTGGGTAATTTTTAAAATCTATTTTGAAACTAAAATAAAAGTTTAAGTTTGAAATAAGTAAAAAACTTATAGAGGCTATAAAATATTTTTCAAAATTGTTTTGAAAATTTAATAAGTAATTTCGAATATTATTTAAAATTAATTAGATTAATTAATTAATTAATTGGGTAATTTATTAAATAAATTAACATATATGTTGATATATGTAACATTATCTTAAAATTTTTAAGGTAATATATGTGTATATAATTTTCAACTATAATTAAGTAAAAGTATTTAATTAAATGTTAATTAATAAATAAGATTATACATATATATTAAGATATATGTGTATAACTATAAATGTTATAATACTCATATTAAATTTAAATGTTTAAATGAATATAATAAAATTAACTAAAATGTTATTGAATGAATTAATTAAGATTAAATTAATAAAATTAATATTGGTTTATACATAACATTATTATATAAGATAATTAAATTATAAAATGTTATACAATGATTAAACTTATAGAATATGAATGTATAATATGAGGTGGAATAGTAAGAAACCATAATTAGATTTAAGGAATAAATACATATGCGTAGTACATATACCGTGATTTAAAACGTGTTTGACACTTGAATCACGAGGGTATTTCATAAAAAATACATTATTCCATAAGTCAATACCACTCAATGAAGTATATTGAAGACTATGAATCTTCAATATAAATGTTTTCCTCTACCGTTTATATATTAATAAATTACTTGCATACTCTCTAGTTGCTGAGCAAACTCGAGCTAGAGATGTTATGTGTAGTATTATTAATATATATACTAGATGAGCTAAGATAGCTATATGCATTTGTTAAGCAACCTTAAGGTACATATATTGTATTTAGGCCATCTCAAAATGGTAGGTAAGAGTGAATAATCTCTTTCTGTTTGTTGAACAAACTCAAGGTCGAAATGAGGTTTGGATAAAGACCATGGGTTAGGAGTAGTATATGAGAGACTGATAAAATGTTATTCATCATTTGTGGGCCTAAGATTTATTGGGAAAATTCAAGGTCAAAATCCCAAGATGAACGAGTCCTACCACCCACTAAAGAAGTCAAAAAATTTCTATGCTTCGTTTTGAGATTTTTAGAAACATAAAATTCTAGTGGGAGCTTATTAGTAAAATGAAACGTAATATTTAACCTTACTAATATTTTAAGAACATCTATTATGAATTAATGTATTAATCTACTACATTAAAGTTGCAAAAAATGTCTATACCAAAGTTGTTTTCTAAAAACGACAAACTCACCAGCCAAACTAAATTGACAAGATAAGGACAATTAAGATAACACTTCCATAGAAACTTTTATAGTCATTGATGGCTGAACCTCCAAGGGAAAAAACCATTGATAATGTAGACCCTGAACTAATTCTGGCCTATAACAAATGGGTTTTATACCAAGAGATCACCCAAGTTTATATAATATTTACATTAGATAAACCATTGCAGAGATAGCACGAGAACATGAATGTCCATCAGATCTTCGATAGCCTCAAAGTTTTGTTTGGGGAATAGTCTCATCTCCCAAGGTACAAACTTACGAAGAAATTGTTTACAATGAAGATGTCAAAGTGCATGAAAGTGGATAATTACATCTTAATGAAGAAGGTCAATATTGATAGACTTTCTCAATTAGAAGTTACGATAGGCAACAAGTTGCAAGTGGACTCGATCCTAGGGTCTCTTACTCCATAGTTTGGTCATTCTTATTAAACTATAATATGAATCAGTTGAATGTAAGTCTCGTGAAGCTGCTCAATATGTTGAGGTCAACTAAGTCTTCATCCGAGGATCAGGGCACGGTATTCGTGGTTAAGGAGAAATATAATCTTCGAATAGTTCGAAGAAGCAGAATGGGTTAATAAGGAGAATAAGTAGACTTCTCTAGCTGATAATGGTGAATGTCATTAGTGTCACAAGAAGGGTTATTAGAAACAAAACTATCCAGAGTACTTGAAAATTGTCAAAAAGAAGAAACAAAATAGTTCAGCTGCTCCTACAAGTATATTTATGATTCAAAATTGTTTTGCAACCAATAAATTATCTTGGGTTTTAGATATTGGATCTCGAACTCACGTCTGTAATTCATTACAAGGACTTAGGAATAGACATCATGTGGCGAAGGGAGATGAGACTGTAAGTTTTTGATGGATCTTTGGTAGATTCAATGACAGTTGGAGATTAACATTTAGCTTTGCCAAATGGATTTGTTTTAATTTTAAATAAACTTTATTTATAAAATGATTTCTGTGTCTAGATTGTATGAGACTGGATATATTTTTCATTGTGTTGATAATGTTATGAACATTATGTTGAATGATAATAAAGTCTGCAATGGTGGTTTGGATAGTGGCAATTATGTTATTAATATTAATTATGTTTGTTCTATGAATATTTCTTCTAGTGTTGACATTAATAATAACTATCTATGGCATAACTAGGTCATATAAGTGAGAAACGAATACGCAAATTGCAAATCGAAGTTTTTCTACCACCATTTGATATGTGTGTCATGTCTTAATGGAAAAATGACCAAGCACTCCTTTAGTGGGAGTAATGAAAGAGTTAATGAACTCTTGGGTCTCATATACCGATGCATGTCGCCTGATGCCTATAGTAATAAAAGATAATTTTTCTTATTTTGTAACATTTATAGGTGATTTTCCAAGACTCTAATTGAGGAATTGAGCATGTTGGACCAGAGCTCCAACAATACTTAGAATATAATGGGATTATCTCTCATGTTACTCCACCATACACTTGACAATACAATGATGTTTTGGAGTAAAATAATTGAATCCTATTAGATATGATCTATTCCATGATGAGTATAGCTGGGTTACCTCTTTCCTACTGAGGATATGCGCTAGAAACTGTAGCACATATGTTGATTTTGATGCCTACTAAAACTGTTCCTAAGACCCCATATGAGATGTGGTGTAGCAAGAAACGCTAAATCAAATATTTAAAGGTGTGGGGTTATCTAGTCTATGCTAAGAACGTTAGTCCCAGTAAACTCGAGGCAATATCGGCATTGTGTACATTTATAGGATATCCTAAGAATTTAATGGGATATATTTTCTGTAATACCAAGAAACAAATTTTTATCGTTTCTCGACATGTTGCCTTTTTAGAGAAGGAATTTTGACAACATAAATTAATAGCATAGTTATAGACTTGGACGAGACTGAAGAAATTAACATAGAAGCCGAACCAGTAAAAGAATCAAATTCACCAGTATACGAAAATGCATAGTCTATTAGAAGGTATAATAGGGAATCCTACATACCAGAGAGATACTATGGTTTTCTTATGGACATCGAGAAATATGACTACATCTTAGATGATGATACTCATCTCTAATTCCAACCAGCAATGCTGAGTAACTCTACAATTTAGCTTAGAGCTATGAAATTCGAAATGGAATGCATGTATAAAAGCAAAACATGGACTTTTATTGACATACCCAAAAGGGTAAAACTCATCAGCTACAAATGGATTTTTAAGAAAAAGCTAAATGCAGATGGACAAATAGAGACATATAAAGCAAGGCTAGTCGTGAAAGGATTTCGTCAAATTCAAGGTATTGATTATGATGAAACATTTTCGGTTGTAGCAATGCTTAAGTCCATTCAAATAATGATAATTATTGCTACATTCTACAACTACAAAATATGAAAAATGTATGTAAAGAGGAGATTTCTAAACGGTGATTTAGAAGAAAATGTCTATGTGTCGCAGCCCGATGGTTTCAAGGTCAGTGAGAGTGAGGGAAAAGCTTGCAAGTTGTTAAGATCCATTGACGGACTTAAACAGGCTTCATGAAGTTGGAATAAGTGTTTTTGATAAGGTAAGCAAACAGTTTTTTTATCAAAACGTAGAGGAAGTGTGTATATACCGAAAGGAACAAGGAAGTGGTATCATGTTCTTAGTATTATACATCGATGATTTATTATTGATTGGCAATGATATTTCATTATTTCAATAAGTGAAATCTTGACTTTCTAAGAAATTCTCCATGAAGGATTTGGGAGAAGCAGGCTATATTCTTGGTATAAAGATCTATAAAGATTGATCTCAGAATCTATTGGGATTGTACTAATCCATGTACATAGATATCATGCTATAAAGTTTCAGTATGAAGAATTTCAAGCATAGAAATATTCCAGCTCAATCTGGAATCGTCTATTCCAAGAAGGACGCTCCTCAAACTAATGAGGAGAAAGAGCGTATAAAGATGATATCATTTACATTGGCAATTAGTTCCATAATATACATTGTGCGATGTACTAGACTAGCCATGGCCTACATATTTAGATGCGTAAGCCAATACCATTCTAATCTTGGAGAAAAGTATCGGACTTTAAGAAAATGTGTGCTTAAGTATTTAATAAATAACATGGATTTGTTACTTATATGTGGGAATGGAGACGTCCTTTTAGAGGGGTATACAAACTCTACATTCAAAATGATATCGACAATAGTAAGTCAGTGTCAGGTTATGTCTTTACTTTACACGGTTGGGCCGTTGGTTATAATGTTCCAAATGGGAAATGGTAGCTGATTCCACGATGGAGGCCAAATACATCGCCATCGACGAAGCAACTAAAGAAGTTGTCTGGATGCGCAAATTTTTGAGTGAGTGGGAGTGATTCCCAACATGAAGAATTTGATAACATTATCTTGTAATAACAGTGCAGCGATGTAGATCGCAATGGAGCCTAGAGCACACAAGAAATCAAGACATATTCTTTGAAAGTTCCACCTAATTAGAAAATTTATTCAAATGAAAGAAGTCATGATTCAAAGAGTAGATACAAAGGACAACGTAACAGATTTTTACAAAGGGACTAGCTCGGTCGGTTATCATCAAACTGATCATAGGGATGGGATTGAGATTCCATAATTGGCACCATATGAAAGTGAGAGATTGGTAGAGTTGGGGGTATGTTCTTGTAACGACCCGTAAATTTTAAATAATTTTATTTGTTTTATTAATATATTTAATTGAAATTTTATGAAATTTTAAACGATAAAATTATGAAATAAAATTTTTATATTTGCAATACGTCTATTTTAACATAGCAACTGGTAAATTTTCATTAGATAATATAAAAGTTTATTTTATTGTGTAATTTTTATCTCAACTTAAATCAGTTAATATTTGATGACAATAAAATGTTTTGCAAACTTGAATATTTTTATACAGTAAATTTGTAAATCATCTCCTGAGTGAGACTTCATATTTCGTTTCTTCAAATTTGGACTGCTATTGCTCCGTTTATCTTATTTTCGGCAAATTAGCAGCATTTTCGGTACCGATTATTGACTTTTGATAGGATGATCGTACCACTGATATCTGTATGCCGTTTTGATCGTCTCGTCATGCTGATCTCTGTAGTATATTTAATTCTATGTTTTGAAATCCAGGAAGCGGCGAAAATCTATGTAACGATTCCCGTATCGGTTAAGCAATTTGGTTTTTGATTTTTCCCATGACCTTTCAATTGCCACTATATAATATGAGCAGTAGAAAATCTTTTATTATTCCCAGCTATTCGACTTCTAACCATTGTAATTCCCAGAATTTAATATATATGATTTTTATTATTCTTACGATATCAATTTATATTGTGGTCATTCAATTCTTTTGAGGTCTCTTCAATTTTTCACTGATCATCAAGCTGTTCAACAACATGCCTCGTAGCCTGTTTTGCTCGCCCCTTTGTTTCCAAAGTAATAATAATAATACAAAAAAATGTATTGGTTGCGTGCATGTATAATTGGACCTGGCTTATTTTGAAACTGTTCATTCCCTTTTTCTTATTTATCTCTCCTCTGTCCTGCATTTCCTTGCATCTTGAAACTGTTTCCGTTGTATTTGCTGTGAAACCCATGCCTCATCTTTTCCCCATGCTCTGTCTCATGCTTCGAAACTCATCAAATTCATGCAACCCGATCCATCCCCTCCCTGACCACCGAGTACGGCGACGCAAGCTAGCAACCTGTCCTTCCCTCTGCCGAGCTCTCACCACTAACCGCCCCAATCTCAATCACCATCTCCAAAGCTTCCACCCGAAGCCTAGCAATCATCTCTCTCTACTTCGTTCCCTTCCCACGTCCAAACCCACCTCGTCCCATTCTTTCCTTGGCCGAAACCAATCACCACCGTGCATGCGAACCCATCCTTTCCCCACACAAGCTGCTCACAGGCTAGCCGAAGCCTCATGCTTCATCTTTCCCCTCTCAATGCCAAACTCAAAATTTTCCAAATCCCTTTGTTTTTCCTCCGCAACCCAAAGCTGCAGCCCGTCCTCCATCCACGAAGCTATGCAATTGTATATTTATGATTTGCTTATATATAAACTTGTCTAAGTTTGTACATGTGTGAGTTAGTATATATACTAGTTATATAAGATCTGTTAAGGCTTTAGTATAGAATTTATAATAGTTACATATATAATGACAGTAGATTTTATTATAAAAGAAAATATTGTATATTGTTTTACTAGCCTATGTACAGGTTTGTTAAAAATATGTTTTAATAACATTATATATATATATCTGATTTTGTTATTTATACTACATAAGGTTATATGTATACATAATTGTTTATGTAATAAGTTATATGAGTTTGTTATATATATATAAAACTGTTTATACCATAACTGAGCTTTTGTATATTTATATAAATGTTCATTTTATTTGTTTGCATATATATTATAGTCTTTATTGATTCTATGTAAAAGGTGATATTGGATGTTAAAAGTACATATATATGAAATGGTATACAGTTTATCTTCTTTGTACTTTTATAATATAGCAACTCTAGTGTGTAATCTGTAAGTTTACATAGGTGGTATATATTAATATGTCTGCATATATTTGCTTTGTTTCTGTTTTGTATCGTTGAAAAGAAAGTTTATACAAATGTGTGTTTAAAAGTATTTATATATATTGATCAGATTCTAGAATTTTTTTTTGTAAAGTATATATGTTGTCGTATGTTAAGGTACATGTTTGACTTTTAATTTAAATGCAATAAGTAGATATGTCATTTAAAAATGTATTTAAATTAAGTATTTGTTGAAGGATGTATAAGTATAATATGTTATGTTATATTAATGTTAGTTTTGTGAACTGTGGATACATTTGAATTGTTAGGTTCAATAAACCATGCTGTGTAAACTATGTCAGATTTTGATGTTTTGGTTTAATTGTAGAATTTGAAAAAAAAATATGATATATATATAGTTTGGATATATAAGTTCACTTATACCATTGATCTTCAATCAAATCCAGATCATCGTGCTTTACTTTGTCATTGTCCCGCTATCACTTTATGCTTATCCATATCAGTTGGTGATTTGTCGAATCATTTCTAGTCTCGAAAGGTGAGTAATCACTCATGATTAACGTTCTTATATTTATTAAATTTGATTTCAATTGAAACGACAATTGAAATATGCTGCTGTTAGTTATTTACATTGTTATATATGCCATTATCTGTATTTGTTCACCTGTGACATATAACACCATTATCAGTTATTTATATTGATGATATATGCCTGTTATGTTATTATCATATATGTTATCACTCTGCAAGTTCCCTGTTAGTATAGAATTCACTATGGGTTGAAATGATACATATCCGAACAATCTGTAGAATAGGAGAAAATCGTTATGGGTTGAAATGATAAACCCAAGCGATTTTCATTGAATTGAATTTGGGATTGCGGGTTGAAATGATATATACCCGTATATATATTTAAATTACGGATTGAAATGATAAATATCTGTATCACTTGACCATAGGATAGAAAATTATATACAAACACCGTTGGTCTATATATATATTTTGAAAATGATTTCTATGGTTTTGAAAAGAAATATATGGTTTAAAATAAATATTGATTTTAAAGATTTATTAAAGTTGATTTAATAAAGCGGATATATATATGTTTAAGTATTTATTTAAATTATATTTTAATATAGAGTTCGAAATGATTAAATAAATTAAGGTTGAAAAGATAGATTTGAAATTGATTTGAAATTGTATTTAATTAAGAATTATATTTAATTAAATCTATCTAAACTTATGGAATTTGGGGTTTTAAAGGATATGATTTTATAACTTGATTTTGGTTTAAAATGAATATTTAAAGTTAAATAAATTGAAGGAGATATTTAGAGATTCGAAATTTCGGCTTTTATTTAAATGATATTAATTTATTTAGTGAATATTGCAAAACTAAATAATAGTAAAGTGAATTTGATATATATATGAAATTATCGAATTAAATTTTGAAATGTTGAATTTTTAAAGCTTTGAAATATATTGAAATTGAAATGGCTTATTTTATGGTTCAAATATGTATTTGAAATCGATAATTTGAAATGTTTTCTGAGAAACTGAATCGAATTGAAATTGATGATTTGAGATTTGATTAAATTTGAATTTTGGAATTCGAGTAAATTTTGAATCGATTTGCGAAATTGAGGGAAACTATTTTATTATATATAGTAATTTTAAATTATAATTGAACTATTTATATATTTTAACTTAATAAATTATTTTTAATATAAACCATTTTATTTTATAAATTATTTTAAATATACTAATTATTTTTAATATAAATTATTTTAACTTATAACTATTTTATATAAATTATTTTATTTTATAAACTATTTTATTTTATATATTATTAATATCTAAACTGTTTGAAGGAAAGTGTTAGATTTCGAAGTATTATGATTTCCAAAGTTATGAATTTCAAAGTATTATGATTTCCAAAGTATTATTATTTCAAATTGTTGGTTTCGAAAGTATTATAACTTTGAAAGTGATATGATTTTTGGAAATGGATATATATTTGAAGTGAAGATGATATCGTATTGATTTGGTTTTGAAATGAAAATGATATTTTGGTTTTGAAGTATAAACTACTTTGAAATGACCGCGGTGTTATAATAACGATTGGTTGTTAAAGAGACCGGGATCGGATATGGGCATACTCTCTGTCGATACCGAAACCCACTTTAACAACTGTGTACGCGGTGGAGATTCCAGAATAAAGTAGGATGGTGGCGACGATCCTATATGAGGTATATACGTGGACCCGACTCCCGTGAGTTGGCATAAGGTGGCTAAAATAGGAGCAATTGACGGGCTAATGAGGTAGTTCCTCTGATCGGACACACTCCATCGTATGCCATTCTATTACTTTGTGATTGATTTGGTGCGCACTTTCGGATTTTCGGGAGTGTGGCTCGAGGTCGGCGGTAGTGGCTGCTATGCGTTACCACCGGCCTGGAAGTGTAATTGGTATATCTACCCTGGCATTGCCTCGTTGTGTCGTGTCATCTACCCTAGCGAGCTTTACTACGAGTTTTGTTTTGTGCCGTAGCCTGTGGAGTATTTAGGGTAGCCTCCCGATCTGGAGGTACGCTGATACTGGATAGACTACTGGGACTATTTATGTGTTAAGGTGGAAAATGTAAAGACTTAACGCTATTTTAAAGTAAGTTTATTTTACTATTAGACATTATTATAGTAGCGTATATTACTACATAGTAGATAGTTTAACGGATCCTTAGAGGATGATTATCCTAAACATCCTTTAAGTTACTGTATTCCAGTTGATATTTCCCTTGAGTTGGATTTATGGATATAAGAATGTTAATCCTGACTCGAGTGTTTTGTGTTTTGCTTTACGCTCAGGTCAGACTGAGTGATACAACATTTGAGACTCACCTTTGGAGTTGGAGCTTCGCTTGGAGATCTAGCTATCTATCCAGCTTGCTGTTATTCAGTTGATTCCAGTGATGTATTCTGGTCTTGTATTTGACTATTGTATTGAGACATATATGTATTCGAGACTTCTGTTGTATCTTATTTTTAACTCTGTTATATATATATATATAGTAGCTTCATGAACTACTATTCTTTTGTTTCCGCTGCATTATTTTATATTACTCTGTGTCTGTGATTATTTATTTACTGTATATGCTGAGTTTTTCCAAATTTAAATTAACAATCTGATATTTTGAGCAATTCAAATCCGACATGTATGGATGCGAATGGTTGAAAATTTCAGGATGTTACATATCTATGGGCAATTCTATAATTTATTTTAAATTATTAATTCTCTAATAAAATATTGTTCAAAATAAATGGTGTTTTTCTTTGTATTATATGCTTTTTATAATGTGTTATATTAATTATTTATTTAATTTAAGTACATTTACTATAAAATCCATAAATGGTATGTTTTGTGATAGTAGTTAAGTAGTTTATCACAATGAAAATAAACACATCGTTTTAAATATTCGTAATCCGATTTTGTCTCCTCATTTATATGAGGTTGTATCATGGTCAACTATAGTTAACTCAAAGCCATTGTCTTTGGCTAGAGTATTTGAGTTCAAAATAATTGCAATTATAGAACCAAGAACTTTATGGTTGGACCATACAAGTTGATTTTGGATGATTTTGGAATTTTGACCAATACCAAATTCCATATGTCCTAATGTGATATATCTTTGACGAAGAGAATTGGTGTAAATAATCGTCACTACTAAGGACCGCTTAAAATAGTAAAATTGGATTTTACTAAAACCGTGTTAGTGATAAATTCAGCCAAACTGTCACACCACTAGCTAAAGTGACATGTGAATGTTAATATTTGAATGTTTGATATTAATTGTTGACTGAATTTATGCCTATGAGTCACACAACCGCAATGTTGAATGCTCTGAATATAACACGATTCAATTAAATTACAATTGTTGTAAATTATATTAATTAATTAATATTTGTGAAATATTAATTATTACATTTTGTTTGATTTTTTTGAATCGGTATTGAATATCGTGCGCATATAAAAGTTACATATGTTCATATCGATATACATTTGAATTGGATTTAGGTGAGCAATTATTGATTGGTTTTAGAAATGCATGTTGGCTTATATGCCTACCTAAGATGGTCAGCCATGGTGTTTATAGGAGGGATGTGTTACTTTGAAATGAAAGTTTGAATTGGTAGAGAGAGAAAAGGTAAAGATTAGATTTAGATCTCCTTCTTTCTCTCCTTTCCTTTTCCAATAAGACCCAACACCTCCTTTATCTTATAATCTACTTTTCTTTAGCCTTCATCCCATCTAGGCTGCAAGTTGTAGCCATCCTCTCCTCTTCATTTTCAAACCAAAACTCAAATTAATTAAAGATACGGTGATCTCTTTAGTTAGTAGCATTTTTGGAATTGAATCAGATTCAAGGAGTTTCTTTGATTCAACATTCAAGGTGTTACATCAATGCCACAGTTTAGGTAACATCTAATTTATATTTATAATATATACGAGTATATATGCACGCCCAGGTGGGCCTGCATTTAATGACAATGTGCATGCGTTTATACTTCACCCTTTGAAGTAGATTCGACGGTACCATTGCCAGTATAAACTGAACCTAAAATAGCGTCCGAGAAGACCGAAACAATAGAAGAATAGTCATAGAACCAATTTTTTTATAATACTAAAGTTTTATCATTCGTTTTCTTTTGTTTTAGTATATTTTATACTACTGAAAATAAAAATAATACTTGTACTTATACATGTATATGGTTTTTTAGCTAATGTGGGCTGTGAGCAAAAATCATCACTTCACGACATGACTTCATCTCTTTTATTAATAGCAAGAATTCAACAAAAGGATTTATAGCATGGCTTTTTGAAATTTCAAATTTGAAAGGTAGCTTTCAATAAATTATTATTATGTCAGTTTGGGATGTATCACTTAAAAATTTCATCAGAGTCGTTGGCAGTTTTTATGACTATAAATGTCTATGAAAGATTCAAGTAGTAACTTTTGAAGCAATGAAACTGTTCATGACTTAATCTGACATTGTTTCCATTAGTATTTATCAATTGAAAGTATAAAAAAATTACATAGGAATAAATTTGAAATATTTAAGTCAAGATAAAAATCATCCTTATTAAAAAGGATCATTCGCTTGTTTGATATATATGAATATATTGAATAGTTGTCAAATATATCGTTTTAAGCTCTTATCTTATACTAAGTTAAAGAAAGGGAAGTACAAAGATGGTAGGCTAAAGGCTATCCAGCGATGCTACTTTTATTTGCATGGAAGCAATAGAAGGAAATAAATCAATCGTAGATTTTGCTCCAATAAAATGAAAAGATAAGGAGTTAATCATTGAGTAGCACTAAGCTGGAAGATAAAAGCAACAAATAAATCAAGTATAATGCATATTTCAGCATTGATAGTTAAAATAATAAATTTGCTAATATATCTAGCAAAATTTTAAACAATTAACAATAAAAATGGATACTTCAGATATATAACAATTGAATAATTTTTTGTACTAAAAAACAGTTCAAAAATGAATAAATAACTAAGGAGTTGGCCAAATAATTTGATCACCATGTTGCAGGGAATAAAACATGTTGAATTGCCCACTCATGTTGAGACTTTTATTGTATTGTATAGCGGAGTTTTGCTGATTCCAACAGATGATAGGCAAATGTAAGTTGTTGTATACTTGTATTTATTCCATCCGTGTATGTCACCACTGTTCATTTTCTTCTTTCTCGCATTCTAATTCTGTATTTGTGTCCTTTTATTTGCAGGAGCAGAGTTGTACGATTAAGCCAATTTAGCTGCAATGGCAATGAAGTAATAATGAACAACAATGAAAATTAGCAAATTAACAAAATTAATCCAAGGAAGAAATATCACTTTGATAATTAATGCACCTTTTGCTGCCGGGATAAAATTACCCATGGAGGGTAATATTGAGGTGGAATAATTTTCTTCGAATCTGCAACTGTCATTTTCGCAAATGCTGCAACTGTGGCTGCCTACACAAACAAAAGGGAAAATGCAATTTCATAACTTTTACATGTTTGTGCGCAAAAAAGATGCAATTCTTATTCACTACGTTCAAACGACTTTGACTATTAATTGGAATACCGAATTTAAAAGAGAGAGAGAATATACCAGATCAGTTCTTTGATTATTAAGTCACCGCTACTTGTCATCCTCCTTTCTTCATTCTTTGCCACTTTAGCCTATTCGGCTTCTCAAGATTTTGATTTCTTCTACTTTGTTAAACCTCATGCTGCCACATAACAGTATTAAGGCATATCACATAATTGAGTCAAACCATCTACGCAATATTTAATAAATCTTATCTTCCTAAACTCGAACGCAGAATTTTTGAAGTGAGCATCTGGAGCTGAAGCACCTCATCATGTGGGTTGTAGGAATGTGGTCACATAGTGTAAAGCAGCAAGCATCTCATTTGTATTGCGAGAATGTGATAACATGGGGATCTCATGAGTTGATCCACTTCATTGTTGAGTCCAAGACATCTGATCCAACTAATTTCCAAAAAACGTTAACTACCTTAGCTTTGTCGTTTCCTGAACCCAAAACTATGTGATTTTTGTCTCCATGTTCATTTTTAATGTCCGCATACCTTTTCAATGTCTCCGTATTCATTTTCAACCTGCACCAAAGATTAAAATGCCTCAACTTGCCAGTGTTTCTTAACAAAAGCTCTTAAACCATAAAATCTGAAATAGGGAAACATCAAACTATGTGATGTTCCTGACATCTGCGAGCAATTCAAAAGTTGCATTGTTGACAATAAACAAAGAAGCGTCTGAAATGCATCATACTGATATGAATATGCTAGGCTTTGTGTAATTGTCTAGTCCAGAGTGTGTAATTTTTACCCATTTGGTGTTTAAATTATTCATGTGCCTAATATTGTATTGCAAGAATGTGATAACATGGGGATCTCATGAGTTGACATATAATGGCCTATCATATTTTAATTCCTGTAGCATATGGTCATATAGTGACAAATAGTGAACATCAAGCATCTTACATAGCAAGCAGGGATATCTTTACATGTATGCATATCATGTGCTGTTAGTATATCATGCGGTGGCAAATTTCTATATGCATGCATATTCTTGCAAAACAGGACATGCCGAAGTAAATTGTAAAACTGATGGGTTACTGAGCATAGTGCAACTCATGCACTGCATGTAGTTGATAGTTGCGATCCAGTGGTTGCATCAAGCGAAGTGTGGTAACATAAGGAATCAATATTAAAATAACAGATACTAAAATAAAAGCAGAATATTATCTGAAATTTTGTCCAGTATCAGCAGCAAGCATTGAGGAGAAGAAAAAAATGCACAAATGAATAATTGAAAAGGTTGGTTTTTTAAGTCAAATATCAAGCTTTCTATACTACAAAAGAAGAATATAGTAAGATGGATAGGTGAATAAATTATGGAGAAACATAAATTTGTAAACTGATCAAAATATAACAACTTTTAAGCTAGACAATGCTACATTAAATGTCTCTTTCGGCATATATATAGTGTGGTAATAACAGGTTGAGTGGAATATACAATAAGCAACAATAATGTGTACCTGGTTATTAGGGACAAACCCAGCATTCTTGTTGTTGTGAACTTGATTTGTTTCCACTGTCTCTTTTGGCATTATGTCATTGGGTTGATATATTAGCATATATATATATAATGGACAATTTTCCTTCTGATGCATACTAAGTTGCCCTCTGTATTCACAAAAACTTTCATGACAAAAATAACCCTTTTAATTTTTTTTGCTTAATTTATGTTTTACTTCTTTTTTTTTCAAATTTTCTATCCACCACGCAGTGGCATTGCATGGTGCACTGAATGCACCAAGTGGTGCCACCACGTGGGAGTAATTTTGAATTTTTTTCCGATGGGGGGCAACTCAGCAATTGAGGGGTTTTTCACTATTTTAAAATTATGCTAGGCAACTCAGCAATTGGTTGATATTAATGAAGTTAAAATAGCAATTGCTTAAAATATATTATCTCTATTAAAAAATTAATTTTTTTTAAAACGCATGTTTAGAGGATCCAATATAAGAAGCAATTAATGATAAAATTCAATAAGGTCCCCGTAAGAGTATCTAAAATAATGAAGATAAAACATTTTATTGTAATCATGAATGAACCTTTTACTGTAATTAGAAAGGAAAGTTGATGACATGTCCACAACTTCTCCATTACATATACTATAGATTCAAAAAGCACAGAAAATCCTAGAAGCTGTGGAAATGTTTAAATGAAATTTCTCTATTCCATATACTATAGATTCACCTGTAGGTAGCATAAAAGAAGATGTAAATACAGTGAGGCTGTACCTTGGAAAGTTGATGATGTATATAGATGAAGATCAAATTAAGTAACTTTATTCCTAGCCAGTCAATAAAACCTCTTTGTAGACAACATTTTTAGTGAAAGTTCCGATTCGTCCAACAACATGTCCCTTTTCTACCAACACCTTGGTATTAGCGCTTGAAACTCCTCGTGAAAGTGCCACATATAGTTGTCCATGACCAAATACATGCTCAGGTAGAAAAATACCGGTATTTTTTATCGTTTGCCCTTGTGCCTTATTTATAGTGAAGGCAAAACACAAACGAATTGGAAATTGTTTCCGTATTAATACAAATGGTAAATTCAAATTTTCAGGTGGCTTTAGTGGGATTCTTGGAATGAAAACTCTGGTACCAACATAATGTCCGGTGATGATTTCAGCATCAATGCAATTCTTATTGAGTTGTTTACATATAAGCCTCGTTCCATTGCATAATCCAATTTTCGGATTCAAATTTCTTAACAACATTATTGGTGCTCCAAGCTTCAATTTTAAACAATGTGGAGGTAGCCCGCCTGGAGTGATTGAGTTTAGAAATTCTTGTTGGTATAAATTGCGAGCATCGTCTTCTACTGCATCATATGAATAGTAAATGATTTCATTTCCAGGAAATATATTGAGTACATGTTCATTGAGCTTGTCGACATATTCATTTAGTGGTGTAATTAATGCTCTATTAACTATGTACTCTTTGTCGAATGCATTTTTTGATAAGTTGGAAAAAATTGTATCTATCAACTTTGACAGTAGATTAACATCATTTTTTGATGTTATGACCATATTTGTTGGTAGTTGAACCATTTCTTCATTGGTTGAAGGTTCGGTACCATCTCCAATTTGAATTAGAAATTTTGAATATGCGATATCATTTGCTGCTCGCATGTTTTTCTTTAAATGCAAAATTTTAAATTTTTCCCATAAAAGTGATTTAATGATGCATGCATTAATCGCTTCATTTCTTGTAGATTTAGGCACAACTGGCAATACTTGTCGAAAATCTCCTCCCATAATAAGGATTTTACCTCCAAATGGTTCATCTACATCCATTATATCTCTCATAGTTCTATCAAATGCCTCAAAAGCATAACGATGTACCATTATAGCTTCATCCCACATAAGAACAGTGGATTGTTTTAAAAGTTTTGCTAATTTTGACTGTTTGCTTATTGAGCATGTTGATGTCGGTTTTGGTTGTAATGGAAGTTTAAATCTTGAATGTGCAGTTCTTCCACCAGGTAGTATAGTTGCAGCGATACCAGATGTAGCTGTTGCAATTGCAATACCACCATCTTTTCTAACCGTTGACAGAATAGCACGGTATAAATATGTTTTTCCCGTCCCTCCAGGACCATCTATAAAAAATAAACATTTTTCTTTTTTTACAATTGCATTCATAATTGTATTGTAGGCCTTCAATTGTTCCTCATTTAATTTTTCAATAGCTAGTAAATCATCCTTGGAAATAGGAATTGCTAACTCTTCTTCTATTAGCTCTGAAATTTTATCACATTCATCACAATCATATGTTCTTGAGATATTTGGTAAATCATAATCCGCTGTGCTTTTATTGTGTGGGAGAAGTAACATGTCTAAATCTTTCAAAAGACGATTTGTTAGAAGCATTTGGTTAGTAATACTTGAATTTCGGTAATCTTCTACCATATGATCGAAAAACTCATCCCATAACCTTCGCACACCATTGCAGAAAACCAAGATAGTAACAAATAATGCTCTTAAAGAAACTGGCATCTTTGTAGTTGAGGCTTCAGTCAAACATTCTTTAATGCTATTATCGTTTTCTAAAAGCCCTCTTTTCTCAGCAGCTTCTTTAAATGTTCGACTTCTAACTTCGTCAATTGTAAGTAAATCATTAAAAGAAGTCGGCCCTCTAATATGATTCAAAAGTATTCTCAAGAAAAAACGTTCTCCTTCCGTAGGTAGGACTGTGTATATTCTACCAATCACCCTTACATTAGATACTCTTCTTTTCCATTTTTTTTCATTTTTAATCCAACAATAGTGCTCTGGAAATTAACGATATAAAAGTTGCCTTGCTTGTTCATCAATTGAATTTGTATAGAAAAACTCTGTCAGCATTGTGTGTAGGTTGCTTTCATCAGCCAAAACTTCAATGATGGTTTGATCATTGGAAAACATAACACTTTGTTTATTTGGAAGATGTATTTGAAGACGTTCAACTGATGGATATATCTTGCTAAGAGAGAACCTAAAAATCTTCCATAATGCTTCTGGAGCAGAAATCCACCTTGCATCTATAAATTGTTGTATCTCATCATAGTTAGGTCCATGTCGAACTTGCATTGAAACGCGGTCTGGACCTTTGTAGACATACTTGTAAAGATATTTAACGCTTTTTATACTACTACATATCTCTACATTAATGTGACAGTTATATTTGCGTAGTAACCAAGGATTGTAAGGTACAACCCATCTGTTATCTACCATCAACTTTTCATTTCTATCAATAGGAATAGATTTTCCAGTATCGCGTCTTCTGTAAATTGGGTATGAATCTATGCCTTGAATAGTCACATTTGAAAATTGTTTTGGATACTCTCTTTTGCAACTACCATTTTTCATGCAAGGACAATTTCGATTTTGAGTACCACATGGTCCATGAATCATCCACTTCATTACTGCCACATGTAATTCCGATTCTTCGTTAGAATCGGGTATTTCTGCTCTAACAATTTCATCATATTCATCTGGGTTAGTCAATTTGTCTTCATCTTTGAAGATAATTAGCATATGAACATGTGGTAAACCTCTTTTTTGAAATTCAATTACATGGACATGAGCAGCTACTTTTCCAAGTGCTCCTTCAGTAAAAATATCTTTTTTTAATTCCTCGTATTTTGCACGAAATATCCTTGTCGTCAAATCTGGTCTGTCTTGAGGGTCTTGACCGGGTAGCAATTCGCTAACAATTTCATCCCAAAGTGGATTGCATGTCATTGTAATGAATAAATCGGGTTTGCCATACTTATTTACTAAAGCCATTGCATCTTGATATCGTTGATACATATCACGTGGACAACCAATATAAGAAGAAGGTAGTATTGTTCATGTTCCAACATTACCTAAATAAGAGAATTTGTTAAAAACTTCATAAATATGAAATTTAATTACGTAAAGGTATAAAAATGTACTTAATATAAGAGCGGGTTATCAAATTCACAGACTACGCACTTGCATCATTTTCCCCAGCGTTTAAAGCATCTTGTAATCCTTGATACATTTCAGCTCTGATGGTTTTTTGATTACTCCTATACCATCTTAGCCTGCTGGTATCTATCTTAACATAGTTGTCAACCACGTATTGTTGAAACAATCGTCCACCCCGAAGAAAAAGCGATTTATCATTTTCTCGAATCTATAAAAGAACATTACATATTGATGAATATTAAGAAGTAAAAAATATAAATATATAAAATGTGTTACATATTAAATTGTATATACCTGTAGAATATTAGCATAATACTCACGACATGAAAATTTATTGCCATTTTCATCTTGACTATTTATATCCCATCCGTAACTTCCATATGGTAATAAAAGTGGGTATTGCAATGGATCATAATAACCAGCTGTTTCAGGAACAGTTATGAGTTGTCCATAGTTTGTCTCAACTACAATATCTCTTTCATGGATTTCTTCATTTTCAGCTCCTTCTACCCAAATTCCAGCAACTTGTGAAGAAGTTGGAAGAGTGTATTGTTTTTGATTTGAAGATTGTTCTTTTATGACCAATTTACAATGTTGGATATTTGGTTTTTGTCCAAGTTGTCGAAATACAACTACAAATCTATTATGTGTACTAAGAGTTTTTTGTAATTTCTCTACGATATCTCGACTCAAAGTATTATTTTCAGCCAATCGGTTATCAATTTAGTTCTCTGTATCGTAAATATAAAGTTGTAGAAATCTTGGACGATTATTAGATTTAGGTACTAAATTGCCTATTTTATGATAGATACTTCCTTGAGCTCGAAATGTGTATACTCCATCTTTACCGGTAGCCAAGTTCTCATCAACATGAACTCCCATCGATGTAAATGCAAACATGTGGTTATAAGCTCGTATGTTTTTTCTGAATTCTTTTCCTTCATTTGATTGGTCATTATACAAATTGAAGATCTCATCGGGTGAAGAAATTGATTGTAAAATGATTTTTCCATTTAGACAGCAGAAGTTATTTGATTCTCGGTGAAAGAGTTTTGCTTGACAATGTCTGCATATTCTTGATTGTGGCAAATGGAATCTTTGAAAACCAGACTGATCTATAAAGTTTCTTGCACAATTATGTCTTGCTGTAGCACTTCGACATGGTTGAGTAACTCTATGTATTGTGTTTCTATTGATGTTTCTTTGTTCAAAAGATGGTGTATTAGTGTTTTGTTCATCTTCATTGTTCACTGACTCATCGATATGTCGATCTATACAAATTATCGATAAATAAAATTTATAAGTATTTATTAACATGAAATTCAAATATATATTTTATTATATTATATATATATATATAATAAAGAATTATAGTAAATGGTTTTCTTAGTAATACCTTCAATATTTCGAGTGCAAGGTAAAGAAAAGGAACTATCTGTGCTTGTTTGTGATTCGTAATCATTGATATTTTCTTCACATCTTCTGGATTTTCTAATATGATAATTAGAGCGAACTTGCTTTCTTTTTGCTTCTTTTTCAGCTTCTGTCATTGAATTTCTTTTCATTCTCTCATAAATGTTACGACGCTCTAACTGTTGAGCCCTTTGTTCTGTATTTAATTCAGATCGACGTTGTCTTTTTCTTTCTGCCTTGATTTGAGCATCTAATAATGCTTGTTTTTGAGCTTTCTCAATGATTCTAGGGCTTCTACGAAGTATCAAAGATGGTGATTGATTAGATGTTCCTGCTTGACGTTGGTTTCTTTCAAGGATTCTTGGACTTCTACGGGGTGGTAATTGAGAACTGCAGTTTGATTCCACTGGGTTGTGTTGAATTCTATTGGTATTCGTTGTCCTTTGTAAGTGAACAACTTCGTTGGCTTCCATTGCTTGAAGTTGAGCTTTTTCGATTATTCTAGGACTTCTACGTGGTTTTGATTCGGGAAGTTGATTAACTTCCATAGTTTGGTAGTGAAATGCACAGATTCAAGATTGAAATTGTTTAACCCTAAAAATAGAACATTTACCATGTTTAATTAATTTAGGACTTAGGAAGAAGTAAAGATTATAAACCATTATTGTGTAAGAACTAAGGTATGTACAAAAATAATAAAAAAATACTTAATTGTTAAGTAAATTATGTTGTTTACTTAATTTGCGATAATAACATAACCATTCCTGGTAAGAAAATATATTGATATAATGTTTATAAATACTACTTCAAAGTATTTTCAAATCTTTAGCATACAGTAGGAGTTAAAATCGGCGTAAAAAAATATCTTTAATAATCTCTCAAATTTCAACCTATTCTTCAAATAATACCACTTATGTTCAGTTCAAAAGTTTTTATTTCAATTAGTGCGTTATTGAACAAAATGTTGTATTTTTATATAAAATATTTCTAAAGTATTGTTGTGATTATATATTTATGTGAAATTTTTTTTAAGGTAATAATCCATGCGTAAGTTTGTAGATATTTTTTTTGTTTTCAGTTACAAATAAATATCCTTTTTTGTGCATGTATCAGTAGATGTATCAAATGTAAGTACTATCCTAGAGTTTTTAATCCCAACTCATGTATTATATAGTCGAGTGTAAAAAAGGATGTACGTTAAAATAATTATAGTTGTTTTCAATGAATGAAAGATATTTGGTTGCCTTGTTTGCTGATGTTCAAATACCTTTGTAAAAATGTGTACAACACCTCACTTCTGTCTAAAACAAATTAAAGCATTTTGGGACTAAATGCTTTAATTTCGACAGCACTTCACTTCTTTCTCGTGTATGCATAACTTTGCATCCAAGGGGTGTGTTGTCGTTGTATTTTCTAAAATAAATTAAAGCCTTTTGGGACTAAAGACTTTAATTTGTTGTTGTATTTTTTAAAATAGTATTTAAAGTTTATTTTCAAATAAAAATTATATTTATTTCTTAATTTAACCAAATGCAATAAATAAGACGAAGTCTTTAAACTCAGCATGTAACTATATTAAATAATCGTAAAACTTAGTAACAAAGTAATGTTTTTCCTACATACTTTATCCTCCATTTTTTATAAATAAATACCGATCAGCGGTGATAACTGTTGGAGGTAGTGAGAAATAACAATTACTTATCTAGGTTTCATAGACTTACGTATGAAACAATATCATGATATTATGTCTAGTTATTTCATGTTAATATTTACGTATGAAACTTAGGTCGTTGTCCATAAACGAAGGATGTGTACTTATGCTTGATATTGTTCAGATGAGTCTGTAATTGAGTTTTATATATTAGCATGTCACTTCCTTTAACAAAGCCAACTCTATTTTTATATATTATTTATGATAGACTTTTTTTGTAAAGAGTAAGTAGCTTTTTGACTAAAAGTTGAAATCAAAATAAGATTTCATTGTGAATAATTAAAGTTCAAGATATTTTGCATCGATTCATCACAGTACCATTGAAATTAATGTAAAAGAAAATTCTTGCTAACAATATAGAAAATGATACTTGCATGATAATTGCTTATAGTAAATACTGAGAAAACATAGATGCCAATTCCCTTTTGTTATAAATTGTAATTGATAAGGCAATTATTTGTTTCAATCATTTGACCGGCCTCAGTGAGAGCAACAATTCAGAACACCACAACTTAGCACTTAACTCGCGTGAGTGAGAAAAAATGTTAAGTATAAAAGCAATGTATTATTATAATTTTTTTCTAAAAAGGGCATGGACGAAAAATGAATTACCTCTCTTCGTTCCTATTTGTTCAAATTCATGTCAGCCATTCTCTCTTTCATTAAATCCCCATGATTCAACTCACTATCCATGTGTATCCTGTATAGATAGAAAAGAGATTATTGAAATGCATGAGTGATTTTTTTATCTAAAAAAATGAACATAGATACACAAAGAATGTTACAATTAAGCAATATTCATTGTTAATACTAAAATCATTCATTTATTGGCATGTATCTGTTGTATCTTAGAATTGCATTCAATTTTTGAAACTGCATCTTTTACTTCTTTAAGTTCACTTACCCTGAGATATTTTCAAAGGAAATGTTTAAATGTAACCTTTTGATTGGACAACAAATGAGCAAGCTACAGCAAGCTAAATAATCATATAATATCTTTATAGTCTATGACTTTCCCTTGTAAATTAGCGAGTGAAATAAACTGCTAAGTTCACTATGCAGAGATATGGGTTTGGGATGATAAATATGGCAAAAAATGATAAGAGTGTATCATATCTTGAACTTACCAAGTATTGGTAAATATTTTGACATTAACCATACAATAATCATATCATATTAATCCCTTGATTGACAGTATATGATTTGTAAATTTTAGTAATAAGATATGATTCCCAAATCAGATTGATGTATGTATGGAAAATAATTGCATATCACACCATGACCTCTTACACAGATAATTCATTTTCATGTAAATACCTACATTATCATAGCAGGAAAACAAATCCAATATTTTGTAAGAAGTGAAGCTTATATCCAATATAACTATAGGAGCATACTTCAGGTTAACAAATAAATTGAGGGGTGTAGAAGTTGATAACGGCTGTAGAATTGTGAAGTAAAGTATGCAGGCAGTGTAGTTGAGGAGGATGATGGCTGTTTGGGTGTGTTGGTTTTGGTTTGTTTGTTGATGATGAGCAGCTGCTTGGTTTAAGAAGTGGAAGGAGTGGGTGCGAGGCAGTGATGTGGTCAGTGCTTGGTGGGTATGTCGGCAAGAAGTACAGGGTAGAAGGATGTCAGTGCAGAGAGATGGAAATAGTATTTAAAGTTTATTTTCAAATAAAAATAAGAAGTGAAGGAAAAGACCAAGAATAAATTAATCTACAATTCCACAAAAATAAAGCGATGACTCTTCAAATTAGTGAATTTTTGCAGTATTAAAATCTTTAATTTCAAACTCTAATTCCTAGCTACTTTATATCACCCTGACATTTGCACAATCTTTTGATATTTAATAGGATCTACAATTTTCTTCTCCTAAGAAGATGAAAATTGTCATTAATAACCTTTTAAACTTATATTCATAAATGTACGCTGTTTGTACCTTATGATACATAATTATTATTTCATTATAATCCTTAATAACACTGAATATAATGAGGAAAATCATGCCAACATAACAAATAAACGTTACGGA
Organism: Allium fistulosum; assembly: GCA_030737815.1. Classification (NCBI taxonomy): domain Eukaryota; kingdom Viridiplantae; phylum Streptophyta; class Magnoliopsida; order Asparagales; family Amaryllidaceae; genus Allium; species Allium fistulosum. The sequence continues at coordinate 668,497,186 of CM060906.1, forward strand.
AAGTGGGAAGAAGAAAACAATGCTTACTTTGTTCCTTCGGTGATCTTTTTAACTTTTTTGGATGAATATCTTTTAGACCCCTTAAGCTACCTGCTTTATAAAAAGGGTAAACATGAATAATTTAGGAATAAAATGGTCGTTCAAACATTTTTGAACAAATGAAACAAAATCAAAAAATATATGAAGTAATGAGACAACACCTCTGAATTAAGTTAGCTATATCAAACGAAAAGTAAAGGAGAATTTAGCTATAGATTGAGACAGTTCCAATGCACATAAAGGTTACAGAACTGAAATATTATTGGGACACGACCATGGACAATAGCAAAGACAACATATTGAAAATTGATGTTTCCATTATAATTAAAATATATTCTATTACTTTGTTTCCTTGCACTGCACTGAGTTGCATTTCATTGCTTATTTACATTCTTTGTTAATCGCAGAAATCAAAATTTAAGCTGTTAATGGCACCCGTATCAAATTTGATAACTCCGACAAAGTTGATGCACTAAATATTTATATATTAATAACTGCATATGACATACATATGTATGAATTTAAATTTCTTTATAGCAATAGAGCTTGCAATTGCTCTTGAGAAGCTTGCAGATAGAAAACTCCTTTAGCTACACAGTGCATGTGTTCATAGTATTACCTATACATGTTATAAAATGCAAAACAGCAAACCTGGCCATGTTTTCAGTATTCTTTCCAATAAATATGTTGATACCATATCCAGTTGACAGTATAATTATGGTGAGTTTTATTTGTATCCAAGGCTTCCATTAGCTTATCCACTTTTTTAGTTAATCCATTAATTATTTTAAGATAGTCCACTGTGGATTATCTTATTAATTAATTAAGTTTTGCTTTTGGTTATGCGATGCAGCAACCATATTCACCTTAGACCCACGGTTTAAAATTTGCTCAACTGCCTAACGATTAATGACCCTACTACTATTCATCCCGTTCTTTATCTAGTTTCCAGCTCTCAGCAAATTCTACCCTAGAAAATTTGCTCAACTGCCTAACGATTAATGAGCACGCATTCTGAGTCCCTGTCTATTTTATCATCACTTGCAATCAGCAATTCACCAATATAAAATTTTAGGCAGAAATTGAAATCACAGAAGACAAAGAACTTAAATCACCGGCATGTAAACTTGCGTCTGCAGTGGTAGTGACAACATAGTAATGAATCATCATATATGTATTATCTGTTAATACGTGCAATGAATGCATTATTAGATGAAGTTTACATGCCCAAAAGATCATGAAATAAAAAAAGAAGCATCAGAGAGATTCCCATCAAGACTTAGTCATCATCCTCAGTAAAAGCTAATTACTTTTAAGCAGTTAATGAAAATGAAAATGGACAAATTATTACCTGAGGCTGAAGTTTGATGGATATCAGTTGGGGATGCGTGGGCTTAACTGTTTACGTGGTGGTCGGTAATCGCTGGCGTAGGGTTTGCGATAATCGCTGGCGTAGGGTTTGCGAGAATCACTGGTGTAGGGTTGTCTCGATAATCGCTGGCGTAGGGTTTGCGATAATCGCTGGTGTAGGGTTGTCGATAATCGCTGGCGTAGGGTTTGCGATAATCGCTGGTGTAGGGTTGTCGATAATCGCTGCCGTAGGGATTTGGATAATAGCCGATCTAGGATGCTCGATAAATGCCGATCTAGGATGTTGGATAATCGCCGATCTGATGGTCGATGGTCGATAATCGCCGATCTAGGATGCTCGATAATTGCCGATGTAGGATGCTGGATAATCGCCGATCTGATGGTCGATGGTCGATAGTCGCCGATCTAGGATGTGGAATAAGCGGAAGAGAAAGTGTTTTCAATAACTGTTTTCGGTAATTCTAGAGGAATCGCCGATGTAGTTTTTTTTGTATATACACCAGAGAAATCGCTGATGTAGTTTTTTTTTCCCGTGTGGATGTGGAAGCGAGAGGGAGCATCTCAGAAGAACGTGTTTAAAAGAGCGTGAAATAGAAGGGTAGTTTGGTCATCTCATAAAGACACGGTTGATGCTTATTGGATGAAGTATCATTATTAGTAGTAAAGATATATATATATATATATTCATTTTTGCTATTGTATATGGATAGGTTAGTTTTCGATTTACATACGAATGTATTATATATATATAATTTATATCATCATGAAATTAAAAATCAAAAGGAAAACTTAATTTTAAAACATTTTAGTAAATTTGGATTTTTAAACTATTGTTATACATATATAAATATATGTATGTATGTATGTATGTATGTATGTATGTATGCATAGACATATTTATTTACTTATTTATAAATTAATTTAATAAATTTTACACATAAATGTTTGCATGTATATGTAAATTAATTTTTTATTTAGTTATATATTTTACTTAAAAACATGAAATATAGTAATATTATTAATTAAGTTAAAAGTATTAAGCTATAATTTATTAATATATATATATATATTCATAAATATATGTACATTTTATAAAATAAATTTTAACAGAAATAAAAAAAACTTCAATTCTAGCTTGAATCTCGGTATGAATCCTACCAAGCTGTTCGGTAACTCTACTCTATATGTGAGTTTCCCGATCCTTTCTATAATAGGAAATAGTCCTACGAATCTTGGTTACAACTTTCTAGATTTCCCGAATCTAATCACACCCTTCATTAGTGGTACATTAGCGAAAACATGATCTCTGACTGAGAATTCTAAATCTTTCCGTCTCTTATTGGCATAACTCTTCTGTCTAGATTGAGCTTCTTCTAGCTCGAATCAACTCAATCTTCTCTACAGCTTCTCTAACTAAATCTGGACCAGGAATTAACCTATCCCCGGTCTCTAGCCAAAAAACTGGAGATTTGCATGGCCTTCCATACAAAGCTTCAAACGGTGTCATCCCTATACCATCTTGATAACTGTTGTTATACGAAAACTCGACTAAGTGTAGATGCTCTTCTCATGATCCAACAAAATATAACATACAAGCTTGTAACAAATCTTCCAAGACTTTGTTAACTCTTTCTGTTTGCACATCGGTTTGCGGATGGTAAGCGGTACTCATTTTGAGCTTAGTACCTAAAGTACCATGTAGGCTCTTCCAGAACTCACTTGTGAACAAGAAATTTCTATTGCTTACTATACTACAAGGAATTCCATAAAGTCTAACCATATCCTTCAAGAATAGCTTAGCTAAAACAGGTGACGTCCCTGTTGACTTAACTAGAATGAAATGGACACTCTTGGTTAATCTATCCACTATAATCCATATACTTTCATTTCCTCTGTTTGACGTTGGCAACCCGTCTATAAAATCCATCGAAATAGAACCCCACTTCCAAACTGGAATTTCTAAAGGCTGAAGTAACCCACTTGGTTTATGATGTTTGGCCATTTCCTGTTGACAGTCCAAACACTGCTTCACCCATAAGCCTGTATCCCTCTTCATGCCTTCGCAGAAAAAACTTCTCTTCATATCCTAATACATCCTAGTTCCTCCCGAATGAATAGTGAACTTCGAACGATGACATTCCTCAAGAACTTCCTTCGTTAAGTACTCAACATTCAAAACACACAACCGTCCCTTCTTTCTCAACCATCCCGTCTGGTCAAGACGAAAATCTTTTAGATCTTCAATCTTGGCTCCAACCTCAAGCCTTCTGATCCTCTCGGCCAATACTGGATCCTCCTTCTGCTTAGAAGCAACCCTTTCAATTATCACTGGTCGAACTTCTAAACATGACTACATAACAGTTTCCTTACTAGATCTAGTTTCAGATCACCACTGTACTCTACATGTCGTCAAATCTTTTAAACCTTTCCACTCCGCTATTATTGCCAACACTGCATTATGATATTTCCTACTAAGTGCATCTACAACCATATTGCCTTTTCCTGGTGTGTACTCAATTCCAAAATCATAAGCGGCTATAAACACCAACCACCTCTAATGTCTCATATTCAGCTCCTTCTGAGAGAACAAATACTTCAATGACTTATGATCCGTATACAGCTCGAATCTCTCTCCCAAAAGGTAATGTCTCCACACCTTCAATGCACCCACCACGACTAATTCGAAATCATGCATCGGGTATCTCACCTCATGCAGTCTAAGCTGTCAAGAAGCATAGGCAATCACTTTACCTCTTTGCATTAACATAGCTCCTAACACAGTTCCACATGCATCCGTATATACTACTAAGTTCTGATTTCCTTCTTGAACAACTAACACAGGTGCATTCGTTAATAAGTGTTTCAGCTTTTGGAATGCCTCCTCACACTTATCGGTCAAACAAAATTCACATCTTTTCGCTTTAACTTGGTCATCGGTGCTGCTATCCACGAGAAATCATTAATGAATCTCCGATAGTATCTAGCTAATCCAAGAAAACTCTTTATCTCAGTCACTGTCTCGGGTCTCTTCCAATTATTCACTGCTTCGGTCTTAGTTGGATTTACAGACAACCCTTTCTCTGAGACAGCATGACCAAGGAACTTCACTTCCTTCTTACGGAAATGACACTTTGAAAACTTCGCCTTCAATTGATGTTGCCTCAAGTCTCAAGCATCACTCTAAGATGAAATTCATGCTCCCTTTCATCCTTAGAGTTTATCGGACTATCATCTATAAATTCCAATACGAACCTATCCAAGTGCTCTCGGAAGATTCGGTTCATCAAATTTACAAAGAATGCTGGCGTATTAGTTAGTCTGAATGGAATCACCAACCATTCGTACGATCCATATCTGGTTCCAAACGCCGTCAACAGAATACTATCCTCTGCTAGTTTAAGCTGACGGAAACCTGTTGCTAAATCCAATTAAGAAAATACCTTAGCTCCACTCAAATGATCGAACAGATCGTCAATTCTAGGAAACATATATCGATTCTTTATCGTCTTCTCATTCAACTTACGATAATCGATATATAACCTTAACGATCCGTCCGGCTTCTTAGTAAACATTGCAGTTGCTCCCTAAGGGCTAATAAAATTCTTGCCTTCCAAAGACACCAACTGCACCATTAGCTTCTTCATCTCGGTAGGTGTCATTCGGCTTGGCGGTCTACTTACTAGTTCTACTCCTAGCACCAAATCTATCCGAAACTCAATGGCTCATTTCGGTGGTAATCCTACTACAGGTTCAAAGACATCCACAAATTCTCTAACCATGAAAACTTGATTTAACTCATCTTCTACCTCCACGATACCCAACGGGGCATGAACCTCACAACTAGGGTTTTCTATGGAGTATACTATCTAATCTCTACTGTTTGGTTGTCTAAGCGATATTACTCTATCATGGCAAAATATCTTAGAATCATATTTACTTAACCAATCCATTCTAAAAATAATTTTGAACCCTACGAAATCAAACAAATGCAAACTGCAAACGAAAGTATGACCTAACAAATCAAACTCTAGGTGGTCACACTTCATCTAAAGTGTCGCATACCCTCCTATCAGATTTGCAACCCTTAAGTAAGTAATTAAGTATGAGGGTTCTAGGTTAAGCTTATTTACCAAACAATGAATTTAAAAGAATGTGATGCACCAGTATCAAATAGAACTCTAACTGATACAACATAAATCAAAAGCGTACCTCCTAACACAGCTTTTCCCCTCTCATCTACTGTTGGTCTTGAGATAGCTGGTTCCAATACAAACATCTTGCCTTTCCTCTCCTTTCCTGGCTCCTTGCATTGGTTCTTATAGTGCCCAATCTGATCACAGTTGAAACACTTTATCCCTTTCTTCTCAACGGATTTCTTTCCTTTTCCTGTCTGGCACTCATGGGCATAGTGTCCTTTCTTGTCACACTTGTAACAGACCACTTCTGCCTTTCCCTTCTTAGCAGCTCCACCCTTCTGAGCTCCTTTCTTATGAGAAAACTTCCTCTTCTGACTCTGCCCTCCTTGAGCTTCCTTGGCTTTATTTCTTTCAATAAAAGCTTGCATCTCTTCATTCCTCAAGGCCATCTCAACAACAACATCACATGGATCCATGATATGTAGTAACATGGCCTTAGCAAGCTCAGGCATCAACCCCCTGATGAACTTCTCATTCCTCTTAATCATAGTATCAATCGTAGCTAGCCAAATCTTGCTAGCTCCTCAAACCTTGTTGCATACTCGAGCACAGTCATACCCCCTGCTCCAACTCGGAAAACTTCCTAAGCAGAGTGGACTTAGCAATTTCTGACATAAACCTTTCGTCGAACCTCCTTCTGAACTCAGCCCAAGTCATATTCTCCTCGTTGACTCCAACCGTCACACTATTCCTCCAAAACAGTGCTGCCCCTTGAAGTTGTCTAGAAGCGAGTCTCCTTTTCTGCTCATCGTTGAGCCCAAGGTCAGCAAAAACCTATTCACAGTGAAGCAGCCAATTTTCTACTTCGATTGCATCTTCAGTACCAATAAACAGCTTTCCTCCCAACCGAGCAAAATCCCTACTCGTAATAGCATAGTTATTCACTACTTGAGCTTCTTGTTTTCCCCCTCCAACATTTCCTCCAACTACTCCAACATCAATTCTCACCTGCATCATGTTGACAAAGAACTGATACATTGCTCCCATATCTACTTGTAGGACTCCAGCACCATATTTGCAGCTTGTGCCTGGCCTAGATTTCTCCTAGTATTAGGTCTGGTATTTCCATTAGTTGTGGTGCTTCCCCCACCAAGGATAACTCTTCCACCTTTAGCATCCATATCTGCATTTGAGGCTTCGTAAGATACAAAAGATCCTAATAGAGATAGGAGAATAAAGATATAGCATATATTTATATATGGTAATTACAAGTACGTTACTATAGCATTATCTCATACCCCGATCTTACCTCTAATTCCTTAGGATTATGTTTTCAAAAATCATTTTAGTTTAAAGTTTTTCATAATCCTATGCTCTAATACCAAGTTGTAACATCCCCTATCTGGTGGCCCGAAGCTAAGCGCTACAGATGCTGCAGTCATCCATAGTATAAACTTCCGGTTACCAAATACGGTAATGTTAATGATATTCATAATATCAGAAGCACCTAAATATGAAACAAAACACAGATTCAAAAACAACTTTTCTGATTACATTTCACAAAAACATATTTCATATTTCATTACATAATCTCAATCACTTCCCAGGTTCAGATCAAATATAACTATTACATAAATACGCCAAGAGCGACATATGAAGATGCCCCCCTTGAATGATCAGAGTATTTTATAGACATAAACTTTCTTAAATACATCACAGTAGAAATAAAACTAAATAGCAACTTCTAAATAGCCAACTTTGCCTCTTGCACGTCTTTGGAAGCTTTATTCATCCACCTACTAAACCTGTAAAACCTAAACTCTCAATCTACTCAAATTAATTTTGAGCACCTGAGAGTTTAAGGGGAAAACATAAACTTCGAGTCAGACATAAAGCCTGGTGTGAATAATACTATTACATCTCGGTTTACTGATATTAAGTGAGACCACGTTGCTTAGCGAAATGAGTTTTTCCCTCACTAATATCCCTTTAAAACATATCTTTTTGCAAATCAAAATCCTGCAACCAAACTGGTTAATCAAACTGATGTATCAATAATAGCAAATATCATATATGCTCAAAAAAAGGTAATAAATGGACCAGCTGTCCTAACAAAATGAAGTTTTGTTTGGCTAACAACTAACTTTGGCTGACTCAGACCTACCAGACAAACTAAACAAATTATCTAACAACTGTTAGACATACTTCTGGATGGTTTGTCCCTAACTTACATCTCCCAGGGTCACCTGATCCTAATGGTTTTGCAGGCTCACCAATATCCTATCTCTGTGTGTATATATATATATATTCCTTTATGTGTGCAACCATAATTAAATCTTACCTATGACTAAGCCCTACACACTGGAATTTTGGACTAAATTAGCTAGGGGCTATAGCTAATGTATAGGGCGCGACCCTATACCAGTGTCATCTGGTATATAATTATTTGAGACATTTTTACGTAGGGTTAACTACCCTTTAAATTTTCTTGGAAACCTCTTCAAAATGATTTAACCCTTTAAATCTTACTTACAAGGAAAATAAACTATTTTCTTTACTCAAATCTCTTTGCCATGATATATGCTTTACTCAAAACATTGTTGATGAAAACATTCGAAACCTTTGTTTAAAACCTTTAAACAATCTCTTTCGAAACCATTTGAAAGTACCCCTTCGATAAAAGTAAATTACTTTACTTTATAATCTTAGACCTAAATGCCAAAACATATCTTTCAAAACCATGGACAGTTGTCCTTTCGAAACATTGAAAACACCTTCTTCGAAAGCTTTATAAACCTTAGACATCCTCTTTTAAAATCGTTTAAACACGCCTTTAAAACAATTGCAAACCTTCCATTTAAACTTAGGTAAACCTTTCGAAAATACTGGAAACCATTCCTTTCGAAACTATTATTAGTTACCTTTCGAAAGCATCAAAGTATACTACTTAAAATAAACCTTTCGAAAACATTGGGTTCAAGATAAACATGTGGAAAAATCTTTCGAAACTATTCCTTTTGATACATTTGAGTTTAACTTTCATAATATCAAAAAGGGTCTTAAAACAACTAAGTCGAAAGCAACTCTTTCGAAAACAATCTTCTAAGTAAAGAAGTGGATGGTCTCGAAACCTATCCCTTCGAGAGTAGTGGAGAAGCGCTCTAATTTTTAAGAAAACAATGGAGCCCTTTCGAAACCAGTCTGGGTTGAAAGGAAAAAGTGGCAGCAAGGGTTTCTACCTTATCAAAAACATTTACTTTAAAACAAAGGCGCAACCTCATACGAAAGCATTCCTTCTTTAAAACCATTGACCAGGTCGAAAGTTATCTTATTCGATATCATTCTTTTCGAAAGCAAAGCAGGTGCATTTTCATTTAAAAACAAAGTAAGACTTCGACCCCTTCAGAACCCCATGTTTCGACCCTATACCTTTTGCATATGTCCAATTCACTACGTACGAAGTCTTTGATACCATGTGCATTGGTTTCGATCAGGTTGGAGGCGGAGGTACTAAGTTGAAAGGTGGCTGCTAAAGATGGTGAATGTCACGATCCAAATTTCAGTGTTCGAAAATCGACACCCGTACTTCACTTGTACTCGTATGCCGTAGATTCAATCGTTGAAATTCGACTCGTGCCAGAGCTTATAACACATTAAGTATAACAACACAACAGAAGAAAGAAATGAATGATATCATATACATCACAAATGATACAATATCTAGAATATGATATACAACAATGATATCTATATGAAACAAGAATATCAGAGACAAATAATAATGGTACAGCGGAAACAACAGAAGTGATAACTCAAAACGATCTTTAAAGGAGAATGAGTCCAACAACTCCAACGTCAAGCTCGAACCATCATCACATTTCACAAAGATAAGCAAGGTCGGTTGTCCGGACGAACTCCAAAAACTGAACTAGCTCCCGATAATCTACTAAACCTGACTATTTGAAAACCCCAACTCTAGACTGTCCGTGTGGAAAATTATGGGCACCCAGAATTTAGGAAGGGAACAATAAACTCTGAGTCAGTCATGGGACTGGTATGAGTAACAAAAGCAGTTGTTTAAAATAAAAATAGTTCAAAAGAGAATTCCGATATGCTTTTTGGAAAATGAAACTACCATAAGACCTCCCACCACACACACAATGCAATCGCAGACTTGGAGGAGATTTCTTCTTATGATAGTCAAATATGCTTAAAACGAGAAAACTCTTTTGATATTATTATTAGTGCATAGTGTGAAAATCCTTTCGAAATATAATATTAATCTTAGCTAGCATAGGTACCATTATACTATGCCTACTATAGCTGCCACCTGAGGTGACATGTTATTCAAATTGCAATCGTAAAGGGCTCGTATTGTTTCTTTGGATTTTCCAACGAATGGTCAGGCTAAGGAACTTCCTATGCCACATGGGAACGCCTCTGTAGGGACGCCCCGAGAACCTACCTGGCTCTCTGCCAACACAAGGCCGGTTACCCCCTTCCCGGGTAGTAAACCTGAGATATGCCACCCCCGGTCGTTTGCGACCTTTATCCGAGGCGCCTCGATCACAAAGCAACAATCACACAGTAAATGAGATTAGAGCAACCCCATAGGTAAAATATCTGGGCTCCATACCATGATACTACCTTTTTCCAGAAGGAATGGACATACCCTAGGGGAGCTACCCCTGAAACCTTGCCCCATGTTTCCTGTTTCGACCATTACCGGTTTGTGAGGCTCGATGAGGTCTCGTCCACAAAGCTACGCTTTTCACGAAAGCCATGCTTTGATCAACAAATGATCAGCAACACACAACAACACTTAGCATGCCACACTACCAAATTGGGAGTATATCACTGATAACCTTCAACTACATAACCTCTGAGCTCGTACATCTCAGAGAAGGGTGTTAAGCTAAGAGAATAAATTCTCCGCCACCAAACAGAAATGTATTTGAAAGAAATCAGCTTTATATCTCAAAGTGTAATGTCAGACATACAACCATACAAGTCTGTTCCGGGTTCGAACAGAACCGAAGGCACTTCCAAAGAAGCCCTTGCAATCCGGGTATTCACAATCCCGATCGGACTTTCCATCACTTAGGGAATCTCTATACCGTAGCTACTCAGTGCAGAGACAATCGATAGGTTATCCTACCGTTCTCGCAAATACCCGGTCTTCACCACCGGTCTTCAAATGCTATCCATTTACGTCGTATCACTATTCGGAATGGGTTATATGACACAAAGTCCTCTCCCGGCTAAACCGAATAATGAGCGTAATATTTTAAAAACATATGGATATTGGGATTTTAGTTAAGTCACAACTTATTACCCAAAACTTCTCTTTCAAATGGTTTAAACAAATTACCATTTTAATCTTTACAAAAAGATTCATCTCACAAAGTTCACCCAGTTTCACAAAGATCTATTCATAGATATTCAAATCGATTTCCATTTCAATTGGATTAACTCGTCCAATCTTTAAAACAAAGATTTAATTGATAGCTTTCAAAACAATTCCATTTCGACCTTTTATACAAAAGGTACACCTTTCCAATTTCAAAACAAAGTTCAACAATCTTTCAAAAAGATTTATTCATAACTTGGAAAACCATTTTCATTTCAATTTGAAATTCTTTTGACACAAATTGGAAATTCATTCCTTATGTGAAAGCTTCTATTATTTGAAAACAAATAATTTTCATTTCGGAAAATCTGATTCATTTATACGAGTTAAAGTCCTTGGGTTAAATTCAAATTCTCAAAACTATACTTTTAAAATGGTTTAAATTCATATAAACACATTTATAACATCTTTAACCATAATTTCCAAACATGGAATTCAATTCCAAATTTTGAATTCAAATTCAAATTAAATTATTTAAATTGAAAACTTTACCAAGTTATTCAAAATAACTTTTCTCTTTAAAACTTCTTTTCAAAAGCTTTAACACTTAACCCAAATCCATTTCCAAAACCAATTGAAATTTCAATTTCAATTTCAAAAATATTAAATTTAAATCATCTGTGACTTAACCGATTTCCTTGTGAAATCCATATTTGTGTGTGTAAAAGTGTAGTCCAGGGGTTTTACACAGTAGTGCAACATTACAAATCATCACATCATCACATATTTAGGCATATCAATATCGATAAGCGGTATATTCCTATAATGCTTATCTTCCATTTACCAATTCACAGATAAATAATATACCTTCATCACAGATAAAATAAATTACATTCATCACAGCTTGAATTAAAACAAATTACATCACAAAGCATCACACAGTAGAGAATATCAAACAATTCGCAGCATTCAACAGAATATAATCATCCATAAGTGAAACCAATTAAGATATCTGATTAATCTAAACCAGATCATTTGCCTATGGATAATTCCTAATCAGGGTTAATTAATAATTAATTAATTACAAACATTTAATTAATTATTCTTTAATTAATCATTAATTACCCTTTAATTAATAATCATTTCATAATCACTTTAACTAATTAACCTTTAATTAATTATCCTTAAATTAATTACCCAAATTAATTAACCCCATTAATTAATTATTCTTTAAAGTAATTAACCCTTAATTACTTGGTTAATCAATCTTTGATCATTAATTACCCACTCTTAATTACTTTTACTAAGTAATTATTTTTAATTAATCATTTATTAATTACTTGATTAATTAACTTAAATTATTACTTAATTCTATATTAGTTACTTTCATTAAGTAATTTACTTCAAATAATTAATTTCTTTAACAAATAAAACCTATTAACCATTAAACATTAATTATCTAACATATAATATTAATTTAAAATAACTTTTCGAAATAAAGGTTTTATTTATTTAAACCTTTTTAAAACTTGGTAAATTTAAAACAATTTATTAAAAAAAATCCTTTCTTAACTAATTCTTAAATTTGGATATCACTTAATATAAGAAGAAAATTGTTTTAACAAGATTTAACAAGATTTAAATTTAAAAAACTTGATTTTTCTTTGAATTTCAAAACTGTTTTGGGCAACAGTGGTAAACTCGAGAAAATCCCATGTCTGCTTCGAGTTTGAACCCGAGCGAACCCCTGCTTCCACTTGCTTCGAGAAAAATGACCAATTCCCCGTGCTTGGCTTCGAGTTCCACCTTTCTTCCCAAAATCCACGAACCCAGACATGTACGCGAATGCACGTATACATGCACCGACCAACCACCCTCCTCCGATCATCCATGACAACTCACTCATGTCGACGATCAACCCCAAGGCAGATTACAACCTCGCCAACGATTTCGACAACCCAGATCGACAAATACGCTATAGAACCAAAATCGAGCTACTCAAGACACTGGAACCCAAACCGTTAATCAATTAACCAGCTCGCACCGATCACCACCGATCGCCTGAAACCACGCCGTCGCGTTCAGACATTCACCAGAGTCTCCTCCACCTGTTCCCCCACATGCGATCGCTTTTCGATCGTCCAAGTCGACGCAATGCCCTCGAGAACACGACAACCCAAAACTGTACACATAACCCTAGATCATCGCCGCCACACCACCTTCTCCATTAATAAATATAACTATTATTTTTCCGGTGATCTACATCTCCCAATCGACCTTCGACATCAACCACGATGAACCCAGACACGCCGATCGTCGGCCATTGACGAAAATGTCTTTTCCGTTCAACTCGCAATTTCTTAACAAATTCAAACATAAAAATCTTGATACTATTATCAAAATTCATTATTTTCAAAGATGAATCATATTATAAAATCAAAACAAGAATTCTAGACAATCGATTTTCTAACTTGATTTTGTTTTCACTGTTCTTCCTTGTTTTTGAAAGAATTACACAATATATTCATTTGAAATTATTTTTTAAAACAGGATCTTTTTGATATTAACAAGTTTCATTTAAAGATCATAGTCTAAATCTTATTGCCCAAGGAGTTATGGATTTATGAACAGGTTTTGAAACCTGTAAACTATTAACAGAGGGATGGTTTCTATATACAGGCATATATACTATATATATAGACATGCACGCACATTGATTATCTGTACAAACATTTTTCACAACAAACTTGAAGTATTCATCATAAACATCCCATGTATAAACAGATTCAAGCATTTGAAAGGTAGTTTGCTCACCTGAAATATATTTGAAATAGAGAACAACTTTTGTTTTGAAAAGCAAAACTGCTAACTTGATTTCCTAGAAAATCTTCTTGTTAATCTTCCTGTTTGCTTTAGTTGGATTGGATTTAAGTTTATAAAATGATGATACTTACTTTCTTTTTCTGGTTTGTTAAGTTATCTTTATGAACGAGTAGAAATAGAAAGAATGATGTACAGGCTAATGTATAAACAAGTACAAGATTTTTTTGTATTTGATCAAAGAGATTTTTTCTCAGTTGGAGGCTGATATGAGAGCATTAAATGCTTGTGTCCTTACCACTTTGCATCCTTATCCTTTTTTCAATTTCCTATGTACATATATGATTTCTTGCCTTGCATTGCAAACAAGTATCTTCCATAGTTTATAAATTTCTAGAGTTATCTTAAGTTTATTTCATATTTGAGTGTATTTTATTTTCTTTAGTCTTATTATTTTATAATACAAATAATTTCTATTTTTAATATGTTATTTGAATTTATTTATGTATTTATTTTATTTTTTTATAACTTATCTTATATATATTAATTTCTAACTTTATATATTTATTATACTTATGTAAATTTCATAGTTTCTAGTGTTGATATATATATATATTTATTTATTATTTTGTAAGTATATTTTGTTTGTATTTTATTTTACTTCATATATTTATTCCTATTTTAACTTAAAATTTAAATTCAATATATATATATATAAATTCAAACTTATTTATGCACACACATATATATATATATATTCACATATATATATAGAAGATTTAAATTCGAATGATTTAACACATATTTTATTTGAATTTGAAGAAACTCAAATCAATTTACCAATTAATTTCACAATTTTTATTCAAAAATTAAATTTATTATCAATTTAAACTTAGTTAAAATACGGGATCGTTACAGGTTCGCCCCCTTAAGAAATTTCGTCCTCGAAATTTGCCAGGGAGACACAAGGAAAGATAAAGAATATTTCATCAAATCAAACTGAGCATCTATTCTGCATTTGGCTTACCAAATCAGAATATCAATAATAGATACAAGAACGAATCTTTTTAATTTTTCCACAAGATACTCGGGTTATCCAGATCTGCGAAATATGCGGTGGCATTGGTTAGTTCAAAGGGATAACTAACCATTCGTAGAATATATTGGGACCCAAAAAAAGACAGATATATGGATACAATTCCAAAACCTTTAGTTTAGAAACTAAAATATACCTATCAACCATAGCAACCAAAGCAAACAATTTATCCAAACAAACAATTGTGACCTATTTGGAGTTTATGTCCCATGCAAATATATCAAATCTTCTTCCTGGATCTACCAGGAACCATCGAAGAATTGGAAAGAGATGCTGAACAAAAGAGATTGATAGAGAAAAGATTGTTTCCTTGTTGTTACAGGGTATTGACCATTTATAGTCGTATTCCCCTGTCCCCTATCTCATCCTCTTCTTCCACTCATACTTACTATCAGTGGATAGTAAGAGAATTTATTGAGGTGTACGGACAGATATCTTAGGGATTACTCATTCTAGGGTATACTTCACTATATCTCTAATGAGCTACTTAATGTGTTATACTCCTGAGCTAAACTTTAACCTTAGCTCTGATACCAAATTGTCACGATCCAAATTTCAGTGTTTGAAAATCGACACCCGTACTTCACTTGTACTCGTATGCCGCAGATTCAATCGTTGAAATTCTACTCGTGCCGGAGCTTATAACACATTAAGTATAACAACACAGCGGAAGAAAGAAATGAAGGATATCATATACATCATAAATGATACAATATCCAGAATATGATATACAACAATGATATCTATATGATACAAGAATATCAGAGACAAATAATAATGTTACAGCGGAAACAACAGAAGTGATAACTCCAAACGATCTTTAAAGGAGAATGAGTCCAACAACTCCAACGTCAAGCTCGAACCATCATCACGTTTCACAAAGATAAGCAAGGTCGGTCGTCCGGACGAACTCCAAAAACTGAACTAGCTCCCGATAATCTACTAAACCTGACTATCTGAAAACCCCAACTCTAGACTGCCCGTGTGGAAAATTATGGGCACCCAGAGTTTAGGAAGGGAACAATAAACTCCGAGTCAGTCATGCGACTGGTATGAGTAACAAAAGCAGTTGTTTAAAATAAAAACAGTTCAAAAGAGAATTCCGATATGCTTTTTGGAAAATGAAACTACCATAAAACCTCCCACCACACACACAATGCAATCACAGACTTGGAGGAGATTTCTTCTTATGATAGTCAAATATGCTTAATATGAGAAAAATCTTTTGATATTATTATTAGTGCATAGTGTGAAAATCCTTTCGAAAATATAATATTAATCTTAGCCAGCATAGGTACCATTATACTATGCCTACTATAGCTGCCACCTAAGGTGACAAGTTATACAAAGTGCAATCGTAAAGGGCTCGTATTGTTTCTTTGGATTTTCCAACGAATGGTCAGGCTAAGGAACTTTCTATGCCACATGGGAACGCCTCTGGAGGGACGCCCCGAGAACCTACCTGGCTCTCTGCCAACACAAGGCTGGTTACCCCCTTCCCGGGTAGTAATCCTGAGATATGCCACCCCCGGTCGTTTGCGACCTTTATCCGAGGCGCCTCGATCACAAAGCAACAATCACACAGTAAATGAGATTGGAGCAACCACACAGGTAAAATATCTGGGCTCCATACCATGATACCACCTTTTTCTAGAAGGAATGGACATACCCTAGGGGAGCTACCCCTGAAACCTTGCCGCATCTTTCCTGTTTCGACCATTACCGGTTTGTGAGGCTCAACGAGGTCTCGTCCACAAAGCTACGCTTTTCACGAAAGCCATGCTTTGATCAACAAATGATCAGCAACACACGGCAACACTTAGCATGCCACACTACCAAATTTGTAGTATATCACTGATAACCTTCAACTACATAACCTCTGAGCTCGTACGTCTCAGAGAAGGGTGTTAAGCTAAGACAATAAATTCTCCGCCACCAAACAGAAATGTATTTGAAAGAAATCAGCTTTATATCTCAAAGTGTAATGTCAGACATACAACCATACAAGTTTGTTCCGAGTTCGAACAGAACCAAAGGCACTTCCAAAGAAGCCCTTGCAATCCGGGTATTCACAATTCCGATCGGACTTCCCATCACTTAAGGAATCTCTATACCGTAGCTACTCGGTGTAGAGACAATCGATAGGTTATCCTACCATTCTCGCAAATACCCAGTCTTCACCACCGGTCTTCAAATGCTATCCATTTACGTCATATCACTATTCAGAATGGGTTATATGACACAAAGTCCTCTCCCGGCTAAACCGAATAATGAGCGTAATATTTTAAAAACATATGGATATTGGGATTTCAGTTAAGTCACAACTTATTACCCAAAACTTCTCTTTCAAATGTTTTAAACAAATTACCATTTTAATCTTTACAAAAAGATTCATCTCACAAAGTTCACCCAGTTTCACAAAGATCTATTCATAGATTTTCAAATCGATTTCCATTTCAATTGGATTAACTCGTCCAATCTTTAAAACAAAGATTTAATTAATAGCTTTCAAAATAATTCCATTTCGACCTTTTATACAAAAGGTACACATTTCCAATTTCAAAACAAAGTTCAACAATCTTTCACAAAGATTTATTCATAACTCGGAAAACCATTTTCATTTCAATTTGAAATTCTTTTGACACAAATTGGAAATTCATTCCTTATGTGAAAGATTCTATTATTTGAAAACAAATAGTTTTCATTTCGGAAAATCTGATTCATTTATACGAGTTAAAGTCCTTGGGTTAAATTCAAATTCTCAAAACCATACTTTTAAAATGTTTTAAATTCATATAAACACATTTATAACATCTTTTACCATAATTTCCAAACATGGAATTCAATTCCAAATTTTGAATTCAAATTCAAATTAAATTATTTAAATTGAAAAACTTTACCAAGTTATTCAAAATAACTTTTCTCTTTAAAACTTCTTTTAAAAAGCTTTAACACTTAACCCAAATCCATTTCCAAAATCAATTGAAATTAAAATTTCAATTTCAAAAATATTAAATTTAAATCATCTGTGACTTAACCGATTTCCTTGTGAAATCCATATTTGTGTGTGTAAAAGTGTAGTCCAGGGGTTTTACACAGTAGTGCAACATTACAAATCATCACATCATCACATATTTAGGCATATCAATATCGATAAGCGGTATATTCCTATAACGCTTATCTTCCATTTACCAATTCACAGATAAATAATATACCTTCATCACAGATAAAATAAATTACATTCATCACAGCTTGAATTAAAACAAATTACATCACAAAGCATCACACAGTAGAGAATATCAAACAATTCACAGCATTCAATAGAATATAATCATCCATAAGTGAAACTAATTAAGATATCTGATTAATCTAAACCAGATCATTTGCCTATGGATAATTCCTAATCAGGGTTAATTAATAATTAATTAATTACAAACATTTAATTAATTATTCTTTAATTAATCATTAATTACCCTTTAATTAATAATCATTTCATAATCACTTTAACTAATTAACCTTTAATTAATTATCCTTAAATTAATTACCCAAATTAATTAACCCCATTAATTAATTATTCTTTAAAGTAATTAACCCTTAATTACTTGGTTAATCAATCTTTGATCATTAATTACCCACTCTTAATTACTTTTACTAAGTAATTATTTTTAATTAATCATTCATTAATTACTTGATTAATTAACTTGAATTATTACTTAATTCTATACTAGTTACTTTCATTAAGTAATTTACTTCAAATAATTAATTTCTTTAACAAATAAAACCTATTAACCATTAAACATTAATTATCTAACCTATAATATTAATTTAAAACAACTTTTCGAAATAAAGGTTTTATTTATTTAAACCTTTTTAAAACTTGGTAAATTTAAAACAATTTATTAAAAAAAATCCTTTCTTAACTAATTCTTAAATTTGGATATCACTTAATATAAGAAGAAAATTGTTTTAACAAGATTTAACAAGATTTAAATTTAAAAAACTTGATTTTTCTTTGAATTTCAAAACTGTTTTGGGCAACAGTGGTAAACTCGAGAAAATCCCATGTCTGCTTCGAGTTTGAACCCGAGCGAACCCCTGCTTCCACTTGCTTCAAGAAAAATGACCAATTCCCCGTGCTTGGCTCCGAGTTCCACCTTTCTTCCCAAAATCCACGAACCCAGACATGTACGCGAATGCACGTATACGTGCACCGACCAACCACCCTCCTCCGATCATCCATGACAACTCACTCATGTCGACGATCAACCCCAAGGCAGATTACAACCTCGCCAACGATTTCGATAACCCAGATCGACAAATACGCTATAGAACCAAAATCGAGCTACTCAAGACACTGGAACCCAAATCGTTAATCAATTAAACAGCTCGCACCGATCACCACCGATCGCTTGAAACCACGCCGCCGCGTCTAGACATTCACCAGAGTCTCCTCCTCCTGTTCCCCCACATGCGATCGCTTCTCGATCGTCCAAGTCGACGCAATGCCCTCGAGAACACGGCAACCCAAAACTGTACACATAACCCTAGATCATTGCCGCCACACCACCTTCTCCATTAATAAATATAACTATTATTTTTCCGGTGATCTACATATCCCAATCAACCTTCGACATCAACCACGATGAACCCAGACACGCCGATCGTCGGCAATTGACGAAAATGTCTTTTCCGTTCAACTCGCAATTTCTTAACAAATTCGAACTTAAAAATCTTGATACTATTATCAAAATTCATTATTTTCAAAGATGGATCATATTATAAAATCAAAACACGAATTCTAGACAATCGATTTTCTAACTTGATTTTGTTTTCACTGTTCTTCCTTGTTTTTGAAAGAATTACACAATATATTCATTTAAAATTATTTTTTAAAACAAGATCTTTTTGATATTAACAAGTTTCATTTAAAGATCATAGTCTAAATCTTATTGCACGAGGAGTTATGGATTTATGAACAGGTTTTGAAACCTGTAAACTATGAACAGAGGGATGGTTTCTATATACAGGCATATATACTATATATATAGACATGCATGCACATTGATTATCTGTACAAACATTTTTCACAACAAACTTGAAGTATTCATCATAAACATCCAATGTATAAACAGATTCAAGCATTTGAAAGGTAGTTTGCTCACCTGAAATATATTTGAAACAGAGAACAACTTTTGTTTTGAAAAGCAAAACTGCTAACTTGATTTCCTGGAAAATCTTCTTGTTAATCTTCCTGTTTGCTTTAGTTGGATTGGATTTAAGTTTATAAAATGATGATACTTACTTTCTTTTTCTGGTTTGCTAAGTTATCTTTGTGAACGAGCAGAAATAGAAAGAATGATGTACAGGCTAATGTATAAACAGGTACAAGATTTTTTTGTATTTGGTCAAAGAGATTTTTTCTCAGTTGGAGGCTGATATGAGAGCATTAAATGCTTGTGTCCTTACCACTTTACATCCTTATCCTTTTTTCAATTTCGTACGTGTTTGCACAAAAAATGGACAAACACCTCAAAGTTGTATGATTTTGTAGATCTTATGTTGTTCTTAGCGATTTGAGTGGTTTATGCAAATATATGAAAAGCAGGGGCTAAACTGTAAAAAGACACGCAAATTTATAGTGGTTCAGCCAAAATGTGCCTACGTCCACTTTATATGTTATTTCTCTTCTCTTGTTATGATTACAAGTGCAAAGCTTTGATACAAGTAAAAGAAAGTTGTTTGAAAGTTCCTTCCGTGCTTGAGCTCTCAAAACTTGTCCCCCATTGTTGTACCCCTGCCCCTCTATTTATAGAGTGAGGCTGGGTGTAGGGGTCTTCGAAGTATATAGCTGTTGATGGGCCTGGGCTGACGTGATCTGGCCTGGTGATGTTGGTTCGGTAGTGGATGAAGAGGTGGATTGGTCCGGTAGAGGTTGAACTGGTGGAGGTTGGTTCAGTGAGGCGTGCTGGACCGGCAGGGATTTGGAGGGAGGTTGGTTCGGCGAGGTGTGTTGGACCGGCAGGGCTTTGGAGGGAGGTTGGTTCGGCGAGGTGTGTTGGACCGGCAGGGCTTTGGAGGGAGGTTGGTTCGGCGAGGTGTGTTGGGTTCGATCCGGTGGTACTTGGACCGGTGTGGGGTTGGTGATGGTTCGGCAGGGTATGAAGGTGGGTTGGTTCGGTAATTGTTCTGTTCGGTGGGGAATGAGTGCGTTGGTCCGGTTGTGCCTTCCCTTCTCTTGGCTCGGTAGGGGCGAAAACGCTCCCAACATTTGCCCCTCAAAGTGAGGTATATGCTGGTATATAGCTTACTTTGTTTAAGCCTGGCTGTCGTTGTTCGGTCCTGCGTGCCGAATGGATCGGTCCGGTGGCTCCTTCCTTGCCTATAAATATCAGAGTTATGCCACCGTTGCTCCTTACCGTTTGAGATTGCCGAACCGACTGATTGCTGAACCAAAGCTTTTACCCTTCGCCGAATCAGCTGCGTTAGCCGAACCAGGTGAGACCCTTTCACTGCCGGATGAACTTGTATACTGTACTACCGAATGAGCTTCGGGTTTCCAAGCACCGAATGAATGGTGGAGTACGATTGCCGAATGGGATTTAGTTGAGATGCCGAATGAAATTTTACATTTACTTTACCGAAAGTCAATGGGAGTCTGAGCATTTTGATTTTATGAGTGAAATTTCGTATTACACACATACTTGTTTACATCCTCTGTTCTAACGATGTTCTTCTTTGTGTTTGTAGATAAATGTCTCGAAAAGCAGAAACTCGCTCGGATAAAAGGAAGTCCCAGGGCGAAGGAGAAACTTCCTTATTGTGCTCTGTTCAGCCAGGTCCGGAACGTCATGGATCTACCCCGAGATCACTAGTGGACGGGTACGGCCCTCAGGAGCTTCTGAACTCCCCACCCGATTGCTTTCCTAGCTCCCTCAAGGAGGAGCAGCTTAATGTCATTTCCCGATCTTTTGGAATTGATAGGGCGCACTTGCTATTGCCAGGGAGAGAAGTTATGCCGTACGATCCTCCTGAAGGGTACTTCGCCTATAGCAGATACCACTGCATGTGTGGTGCCATTCCTCCTCTTAACACTTGGATAGCAAGCTTCCTCACATATCTAAAGGTGGCCCCATTCCAGCTTCAACCCAACTCCTATGCTATATTGGTGAGCCTCTTCGTCATTTTTCAGAGGAAGTATGGTCGTGTTCCTTCCAACCGGGAGATCCGGTATCTATATAATCTGAGGGGCTATAAGAAGGGGTCCCCATACATTAGCTTGGAGTCAGCTGTGACCTTCAAGCCGGTCTTGGATCTGTATTCTAAATTCAGCATGTTCAAGAAGGAGTGGTTCTTCGTCAGGGACGACTCAGTTTCTTTTAGGCGTTTCACCTCTGGATGTAAGTCTATACTTTATTTATAATTTCCATTCTGGTTTGCGAGACTTCTTCTCATACGTCTTCATTTTTGCTAGCGACAGGTGGCTTTGCAGTTGTGGAGACTGATCGCCTGGTTCAGATGGCGGCTGAGATAGAAGCTATTCTCGGGAGATATAGGTCATTCGCCTACCTAATCAGAAACACGACCCTTCTGGAGTATAACTTAATTCTTCCACAGCAGTCAGTAGTCAAGCTGAGGGAAACGACAGAGGAGAGGGCGGCTGCTCAGGCTAAGGGAAGTGTCACGGTAGAGAGTAGCAAGAGGAAACCTTTCACAAAACCTCCAGCCGTCGGAGGTAAGAAACTTAAGAAGTCGGACGGTCCCTCCCCTAGCAATTGTCCACTTACTCAGGAGGAGGAAGACGTAGAGGAGGAAAGAGGTGAGGGTGGAGGTGACCGGGAAGGTGGCGATGGTGGTGACGGCATCGGGGCCCTGCTTCCTGGGCAAGCAGGCGGGATTCAGGAGTGGACGGATGATGTATTCCACCAAGCTTTTGAGGGGCTGGACGGGGAACCGGCTTTGATAGAGAAAACTGGGTAAGCTGACTAGGCTGGGGCTGGTGCAAGCGAGCCTCCTCAGACTATTCCAGCCAAGGTGGCTTCGACGACTCAAGGTGAACTTTTGATTCCTGCGGGCTCCATTTATGATAGGGGCTTAGGAATATTTTATGACCTGCTCCCGTCCTGGAATGAAATCCAGGACTTATTGCAGTATCCTACTCCCCCCAGGGTTTGTACAATCACAGATGTGTTTCCTTTCTTTTTATCTTTTAATTTGCCGTGTTTTCTCGAATCATAGATCAATGTATGCTTGTGACACTTTTTCTTCATATCAGGAGCAGGTAAAACGGCCAAGGCCTCAGATCTTCGGCACAGGCTTGAACAGTACAAGCTCTCCAAAGCTTCCGCCAAGCCGAAGACTCCGACTCACCGTTCCGGGGATGTAGTCGACTACCGTCCTCTCCTCGGGGTTATTGAAGAGGGTATTCAGAAGAGAAAGAGGAGTCATCCCTTATCCGAACCTTCACTCGGTCCCCAGCCCCCAATTCAGCCCGTTCATGATATCACAGAGGAGGGTACTGAGTTTGCACTCTCTCCGCACCTGTCTGGAAACCCGACCGTTATTCAGATTGATCGTCCTGACTTGGCTCATAATCCATTCGTGGGTCATCCTGATCTGGATCCAAGTTCCCATGATGTTACTTTTGACGAGGTTACTGGCGAGCACCTTCTTCCCCGCAATCCCATGGTACGGGTGCTCGATGAGGCTAAGTCTTTAGATCTCGATCTACTTACTACTCGGATGGTTACCATGGGAGACGAGGCCAAGGCTAATATTGATCGGGTGGCGGAGGAGACTAGGAAGCTGATGGGGCATCATGCCCAGCTGGTTAAGGCTGGAGAGGAAATTGGGAGTGCCAACATTCGATTACGGTTGATGGTTTCGGACCAGGCGAAACAGCTTGCTGATCAAGCTATTCAGATTTCCCAGCATGAGGCTGCCTCCGGGCGGCTGAGGAAGGCTATGGAGGAGGCTAGTAAGGCGGAGCTGCGGAAGATGGAGGCTGTCTGTAAGGAGCAGATAAATATGGTCATCTCGACAGTGGATGAGGTTCGGAGGGCGGATCTTGAGCGGGTAAAGGAGATGTCGGGGAAGCTTGAAGCCGCAGAGCTTGCTCAGGTTAGGCTGAAGGAGGAGATGGAGGCGATGCGGAAATCCCTTCAGGATGACTGCTCGAGATACCGTTTGGAGAGAGAAGCTGCTGTTGGAAGGTTGTCGGCTTCCGAGGCCCGGATGAGGGAGTTTGAGGAGAATGAGGGGATGATGGATGAAATGCTTCAGGACATGTACTTCCGAACTTGGAAGCAGGGCAACCTATCCTGGATGGATGATTATCCTAGGGTCATGGCTAAGATCTATCTTCGGGCTTTGGAGGAGGCTAAGGCCGATGCGGATAAAGATGGTGGCATGGTCTTCAGCATGGATGCGGTCACTGCTCAGTTTGCCCAGGAGGAGAAGGTGGCGGTGAAG
This sequence comes from Allium fistulosum, assembly GCA_030737815.1. Classification (NCBI taxonomy): domain Eukaryota; kingdom Viridiplantae; phylum Streptophyta; class Magnoliopsida; order Asparagales; family Amaryllidaceae; genus Allium; species Allium fistulosum. The sequence continues at coordinate 668,521,466 of CM060906.1, forward strand.
GAAGGTATGTGGTTGCTTGCCGCTGAGGAGGTAGGCGTGCAGGTTGAGGATGACGATCAGGATAGTCAGGAAGCAGGCGCTGGTAAGTCTCCCTTTTTAGTTTCTCCATCAACTTGGTTGCTTATTGCTAATGAATCCTTTCTCTGACTGGACAGGGGGTCAACAGGACAAGGATAAAGCTCCACTGCAGCCGGCCCCTTGATTATACCTGGAAAAACTCTTTTTGTAGATTTGACAGGGTTGTATATGTTAGTCGAAAAATAGTAAAGTAGCCTTTAGGTTGTAATATTTTGCCACTTGTAATAAATAGTCTTATTTTTGACGTGTAATTCTTTAACTTAAGCTGATTTTGTCGTCTTCCGAATGTTTGTTGCTATTTTGACATGTCGTATGAGAAATATAGCTATGCATATTCTTGTAATTGAATTGTGTTTGATGTCAGGTTCTGGTTTTAAAACATAATTTCATGACTTGTAATATTAGCGTGTGGTGTGAACAAATTATAGTCATGTATTTGTACACAAAAGAAGAAAATACCGCCCTTCATGTTTTAATCGTAGATGGCAGTTTTGAATATCTTGTATGACCGAGCATGGAATGCAGTCGAGTGCCCTGCCATCCAATCGTGAGTCCCTACACCCATTGGCTAGTATCTCCTACTCTGCATCCTGTACTTTAGGGACCGTTATAGAGGATAGGAAAAAGCTTTTTAAGTAAAATTGAAATATGTGAAAAAGTAAAACTTCCAATCACGGAAGGCCTTCAATGTGCTTAAGTTCGTGGCAAACGGGTATTGTAGTCACTTTCCCTAGCTGTGGGTCTTGGAGACATTTGTCACCCATCTTACGCCTCCGCGGGGAGTTAATTCTTTTTTACCACAACCGCACTTAAGACACATCGGAGCCGAGATCGCGCACAGTAACTACCCGGGCCATTATGGCCCGTAATCATGGGTATTATTCGATTTACTGTGGCCGGCTAGCGTGGGTGCCGATCATCAACTGTGAACTACCCCTGGCTGGCCACACCTTATGTTTGGGCTTATAGTCGGTTCACAGTTGCCGGCGAGCCTAACGCCGTAATGAGCTGCCTCGGCTATAGTCGGCCTTCTCGGTGGCTTATAATCGGCTCATTACAGTTGGCTTTAAGGGCCGTCGCGAGCAATGAGTTAACCCGCAGCAGAGGGATGTTGGAGCAAAAGTGTCACATTGGCGAGGGCATAGATTCGCATAGTACCTGTTAGGTTTTGCCCAGGTGAAGTTGCGCCATGGAGTGCTTTGAGTGGAGATGCTATACGCATAGGATTTTGTTCAACAGAAAAGGATAAAGTTAACAAGTAGCCAAGATATAAAGGAACAAGTTAAAAAAGAGACAAAGTTTTTTAAAGTGGTTCGGCATGAAAAGGCCTACGTCCACTGATTCTCTTTGTTAATTCACTTTATATGGGCAGTACAAGTTAAGAAAAGTATCGACGGAGGTGCTGGATGTTCCATGCCCTCTGGAACACCTCTCCATCCACTGTTGACAAAATATAAGCTCCATTGTGGAGATCTTTATGAATTACATATGGTCCATCCCAGATTGGGTCTAGTGCTCCGGGGCGAGGGAAGATTCGCTTGAGGACAAGATCCCCTTCTTGTAAGGTACGATGCTTGAATTTGGAGTTGTATTGTGCTGCCACTTTCTGCCTGTGGGCTGCTGTTTTAAGGACTGCATCATTCCTTCTCTCCTCAACTAGATCCAAAGACATGTGGAGGAGTTCTTCATTCTCTTCTGGGTTATAGTGGATCCTACGGTGGGAAGGCACAATGGTTTCAACTGGGAGCATAGCCTCCGATCCGTATGCCAAAGAGAAAGGAGTGTGCCCTGTTGATGTTCTGAAAGATGTGCGGTAGGCCCATAGTGCCGTAGGGAGTTCATCCACCCAAGCGCCCTTCGACTTTTCGAGCTTCTTTTTTATCAGAGTTTTCAGAATTTTGTTGACTGCTTCGACTTGTCCGTTTGCCTGGGGATATGCTACGGATGAGAAGCTTTTATGAATTCCGTGTTCTTGGCACCAGTTGGCGAATTCCTCGCTGTCAAACTGAAGTCCATTGTCTGATATGATTTTGAGTGGGACTCCGTACCTGCATAGAACATTTTTGATTAAGAAGTTAATAACTTTTGCTGAAGATACTTTATTCAGAGGTTCCGCTTCCACCCATTTGGTGAAATAATCAACTGCCACTATAGCATATTTGGCCCCGCCTCGGCCCATTGGTAGCTCGCCGATTAAGTCAATTCCCCATATTGCGAAGGGCCAAGGGCTGGTCATCTGAGTAATCTCGGTTGTTGGTAGCCGAGGAATCTTAGCAAATTTTTGGCATCTGTCACACTTCTTGACGAAATCTAAGGCGTCCTTGCTTAAGGTGGGCCAGAAATATCCGTATCGGAGTATCTTTTTTGCTAACGTTTGCCCTCCGGTGTGATCTCCGCAGCTCCCCTGATGGATGTTGGATAAGATTTCCTTGGCTTCTCTCCCAGCGACACACCTTAATAACAGGTTAGAGAATCCGCGTCGATAGAGGATGTCTTCTTGTATTGTGTAGCGGGATGCTTTCCTCAAGATTTTCTTGACTTCGTTACGCCCGTTGGGTAGAGTGCCACTTTGTAGGTAGTCTCGGATGGGAGTCATCCAAGTTGCTTCTTCGGTTGCAGCTATCAGATTCACTTGCTCAAAACTTGGGGCTAGTTGCTTTGAGATGGTTACTGCCCCGAAGATGGTGATGTCTCTCACACTTGCTTGCTTTGCCAATTCGTCGGCCTCTCGGTTCTCCTCCCGAGGGATGTGTTTGACTAAGTAGTGGTCCAATCGGCTGAGAAGTAACTTGGTCTTCTTTAGATATGCTATGAGTCGTTCTTCTCGAGCTTGGAATTCTCCTAGTATTTGATTAACAATAAGTTGAGAATCGCTGTGAAGGCACAAAGAATTGGCTCCGATTTCTATGGCAATTTCTAGTCCAGCTATCACTGCTTCATATTCTGCATCGTTGTTGGTGGCAGCGAACTCCAACCTTATAGCGTAGTGCAGTTTGTTTCCCCTGGGAGTGATTATTACCACACCTGCCCCCGAGCCTTGTTCGTTTGATGCACCATCCACAAAGAGATTCCACTTGATATCTTCTGCTATTTCCAATTTCTCCTTATCTTCGTTGGTAGTGAATTCTGCAATGAAATCAGCCATGGCTTGTCCCTTGATGGCGGTGCGAGGGTGATAGGTGATATCATACTAACTTAGTTCAATGCACCATTTAAGTAGTCGCCCAGAAGTGTCGGGACGATGGAGTACCTGCCTCAGTGGTTGATCAGTCATAACTTTGATGGAATGGGACTGGAAGTAGTGACGCAGCTTTCGTGATGTGATTAGTAAACAGTATGCTAGCTTCTCAAGTTTAGGATATCTGACTTCTGCCCCAGTAAACCTTTTGCTGACGAAGTACACTGGCCGCTGCGTGCGGTTGTCTTCCCTTACCAAGGCAGCGCTTAGGGCGTGAGATGACACAGCAAGGTATAGGTATAATTCTTCGCCTTCGCTTGGAGTCGAGAGTACCGGTGGTTTCTGGAGGTGTTCGATTAGGTTAAGGAAAGCGGTTAAGCATTCATCAGTCCATTCGAACTTTCCTTTGTCTTTCTTTAGAGCTTCGAAAAAGGGGACGCATTTGTCCATTGCCTTGGAGATGAATCGGCTTAGGGCGGCCACTTTTCCATTTAGGCTTTGCATTTCCTTTCGGGTGGAAGGTATCTTGATATCCCTTAGCGCTCGGACTTGTTCAAGGTTTGCTTCTATCCCTCTGGCATGAACGATGAATCCTAAGAACTTTCCTGATGACACTCCGAAGGAGCATTTTAGTGGATTCAACTTCATTCCATATTGTCGAAGTACTTGAAACATCTTGCCTAGGTGGCCCACGTGATCTTTGGCTTTCCTTGACTTTACCAGCATGTCATCCACATATACTTCCATAGTTTGTCCTATTATCCCTGCAAACATCTTGTTGACGAGGCGCTGGTAGGTGGCTCCTGCATTTTTAAGTCCGAAAGGCATTACCTTATAGCAGTATAAACCTCGGTCGGTGATGAAACTAGTGTGGTCTTGGTCGGGAGCATGCATAGGAATTTGGTTATATCCTGAGTATGCATCCATAAAAGATAGAAGTTCGTGCCCGGCTGTGCTGTCTACAAGTTGGTCGATTTTGGGAAGTGGGAAGCAATCCTTTGGGCAGGCGTCGTTTAGGTTGGAAAAGTCAATGCAGGTTCGCCACTTCCCAATAGCCTTTTTTACCAGCACCGGGTTGGCGATCCATTCCGGGTAGATAGCTTCTCGTATGAAGTCATTGGCGAGTAGATTCTTTACTTCTTCATCGAGGGCTGCTGATCGCTCTGCCCCCATACTTCTCTTTTTTTTGTTTTACAGGCGCCTTGGTAGGATCAATGTTTAATACGTGGCAGGCTATGTCGGGGGAGATTCCAGTCATGTCAGCGTGTGACCATGCGAATACGTCCAAGTTGTGGAGGAGAAAATCGATGAGTTGTTCCTTCAATTCGGCTTTTAGTTGGGACCCAATTTTCAATAGTCTACTTGAGTCGTGCTTGTCTACAGATATAAACTCCATAGCCTCTGCAGGCTCGGCGGTGGCCTCCTCCTCTTTGTCCCTAGGATCTAATTCATTGAAAGGGTCGCTGGTATATCGAAGAGGAGGGGCTTTCTTTAGTTGCTATGCTTCTAGACTTTTTGTGCAGAGGGCAATCTCTACACCCTTCCCTTTATCCTTCCTGTGGTTGTTGCGAAGTTCAGTCACATAGCAGTCTCGAGCAACGTCCTAATCTCCTTCCACTTCCCCTACTCCGTTGTCTGTTGGAAATTTCATCTTTAGGCACCATGGGGCTAAGACAATTTGGAAGTCAGACAAGGATGGCCTTCCTAAGAAGGCGTTGTAGGCCGACTGGTTTTCTATTAGCACAAACGTCTGTTTCCGTACAGCGGAGCGGGGATGGCTTCCAATCTCAACAAAGAGGTCCAATTGCCCGAGGGGCATTTTCGCATCTCTAGTGAAGCCGTGTAGTGGTTTATCGCAGGGAGATACATCCTTCATTGATAGCTTCATTTTGTCGAATGCGTGTTTGAACAGGATGTTTACTGAGCTTCCAGTGTCTACCAGGATTCGGTAAACTTCGGCGGGACCAAGTCGGGCAGAGATGACCATGAGATCCATGTGAGGGTACTGCCTCCCTTCTAGGTCACGCTTACCGAATGTGATGTCATCACTTTCTTTCCGCTTCGGGTGGCGCTCTTCTATAACCGAATTGACATAGTCTTTATTGTCTCTAAGCGACTTTCCGTATCTTTCCATCTCTTTCCAGCTTCTGTCTGTGATGTGCGGCCCTCCTGAGATGGTATGGACCACTATCTTCTCTTGACTAGAGCTGCTAGCGTTGAGGTTTCCTCTGTCGGCCCCCGGTGAGGGTAGCCTTGGGTTTTCATTGGCAGGAGCTGGGGTCCTGTCCTGACCTTTTACATAGCATTCCAGTTTCTTTCTTCTGATGTGTTCCTCAATCAGATCTCGGAGATGATGGCATTCGTTGGTATCATGCCTGTGAGATTCGTGGAAGCGGCAGAACTTTCCAGACTTCTGTGCGTTATCTGATTCCTTCTTGTATGGTGGGCGTTTGTATCTAACTTCGCCTTAGGTGGCAAGGAAGATATTTTCGACGGTCTCGTTCAAAGGAGTGTAAGTGTCGAATCTTGGTCCTGGCCGATATAGGCGCTTTTCTCCCTTCTTGCCCCCAGCATTGTCTCTGGAATCATTTCTTCGAACGTCCCTTGCCACAGCAGGGGCGTTGCCATGGGTTGTTTTATTTTGCTGTCCTGACTGCCCCTCAACGGCAGCATCCTCAAGCCTCATGTATTTCCCGGCTTCATGGAAGAAATCGGGTAAAGTAGCTGGTTTTTCTTTTGTCAACCTTCTAGCAAATTTAGTGTCCGGATGCACACCACTGCAGAGGGCCATTAGGATAAACTTCTCATCGGCATCTTGGACTGCGGCTGCTGCGGCGTTGAATCTGGTTAGGTATTGCTGCAGCTTCTCTCCAGGTTTCTGTTTGACGCTGGATAAGGAATAAGCGTCCTTAGGTTGCTACACATGAATGCGGAACTGACTGATAAATTTTTCTTTCAACATCTCCCACGAGCTGTTGGATCCCTGGGGTAGATGACAGAACCAGGAGGTAGCAAGATCTGCTAAGAAGAGCGAAAAGCATTTGCACAGTACTCCCTCTGTCGCCCCACTCATGAGCATATGCTGCGTGTACCTCTGTAAGTGTACAACGGGATCGGAGGTTCCTTTGTAGGGTTCCATTGTTGGCATCTTCCATTCTCGGGGGGTGATGGCAATTTCGATATTGCGGGCGAAAGGGCTGCTTACTCTAGCGCCTATCCCTCGATCTCTTTGCTCCCGTTGGACACACTCTCTGAATAAGCATGCCATCCTTTCATCAGAACTTGGAGCAGATAGAAATGAGTTTGGTTCTGCTCTGTGGGGTTGATTCCGTCCAGATGACCTGTAGGGATGGTATCGTCTATCATTCCTCATATTTTCCAGTGGCTGCCTTTGATCTTCTGGGAGCATGCTCGGGTCAGCTACAGTTGGCCCTTGACTTGATCTCCCCCTGCTGGGTTCTGATCTAAGCACTTCCTCGGGTCCAACTTCGGGCTGGACTCTAGCTCGTCCCCGTTCACTGGCGTTTCTGTGGTTAGGCAGCATGACAGGCTCAGCTACAGTTGACCTTCGCCCGGTACCTCCCCCGTTGGGTTCGGTACCAAATGTTTCCTCAGGCCTAACTTCAGGCTGTGCTCGGTCTCGGCTCCTACCATGGCTACTTCTGCCGTTAGCTCCTTCGAAGAAGGAAGATCTTTGTTGTCTCTGAGATCCTCCAGACTGGGACTCGCCCCATGATTCAGTGTTGCGGTTGCATTCTTCAGCGTCCCTTAAGCCTGACATGAGATGGTCCACTAAGGCTTCCTGCTGGGACATGAAGCGGTTAGTTACTTCAGCCACAACTCTGTCCAGATCTGCCCTAGTAATTGCTGTAGGCTGTTCTGTGGCAGGAGTGGTTGGGTTAGCCTGTTCTTCATTTGTTACTGTTGCTGGAGGAGGACGATTTACTTGATTCGTGACAGCTGGATCTGGAAGACTGCTGGATGCGATGTTTTTTCCTTTGTTAACATCTTTTCTCTGTTTGGGAGGCATGTTTTCCAAGTAGCGAACGATGCTGTTAGGAAAGCTGTTAAGTGGATGAAGCTAAAGCTTCGAGCTTCTCCGCTCTCAATGAAAGCACCAAAAATGTTTGAACAAAAAATGGACAAACACCTCAAAGTTGTATGATTTAGTAGATCTTATGTTGTTCTTAGCGATTTGAGTGATTTATGCAAATATATGAAAATCAGGGGCTAAACTGTAAAAAGACACGCAAATTTATAGTGGTTCAGCCAGAATGTGCCTACGTCCACTTTATATGTTATTTCTCTTCTCTTGTTATGATTACAAGTGCAAAGCTTTGATACAAGTAAAAGAAAGTTGTTTGAAAGTTCCTTCCGTGCTTGAGCTCTCAAAACTTGTCCCCCATTGTTGTACCCCTGCCCCTCTATTTATAGAGTGAGGCTGGGTGTAGGGGTCTTCGAAGTATATAGCTGTTGATGGGCCTGGGCTGACGTGATCTGGCCTGGTGATGTTGGTTCGGTAGTGGATGAAGAGGTGGATTGGTCCGGTAGAGGTTGAACTGGTGGAGGTTGGTTCGGTGAGGCGTGCTGGACCGGCAGGGCTTTGGAGGGAGGTTGGTTCGGCGAGGTGTGTTGGACCGGCAGGGCTTTGGAGGGAGGTTGGTTCGGCGAGGTGTGTTGGACCGGCGGGGCTTTGGAGGGAGGTTGGTTCGGCGAGGTGTGTTGGGTTCGATCCGGTGGTACTTGGACCGGTGTGGGGTTGGTGATGGTTCGGCAGGGTATGAAGGTGGGTTGGTTCGGTAATTGTTCTGTTCGGTGGGGAATGAGTGTGTTGGTCCGGTTGTGCCTTCCCTTCTCTTGGCTCGGTAGGGGCGAAAACGCTCCCAACAGTACGTACATATATGATTTCTTGCCTTGCATTGCAAACAAGTATCTTCCATAGTTTATAAATTTCTAGAGTTATCTTAAGTTCATTTCATATTTGAGTGTATTTTATTTTCTTTAGTCTTATTATTTTATAATACAAATAATTTCTATTTTTAATATGTTATTTGAATTTATTTATGTATTTATTTTATTTTTTATAACTTATCTTATATATATTAATTTCTAACTTTATATATTTATTATACTTATGTAAATTTCATAGTTTCTAGTGTTGAGATATATATATATATATATTTATTATTTTGTAAGTATATTTTGTTTGTATTTTATTTTACTTCATATATTTATTCCTATTTTAACTTAAAATTTAAATTCAATATATATATAAATTCAAACTTATTTATGCACATATACATATATATTCACATATATATACAAGATTTAAATTCGAATGATTTAACACATATTTTATTTGAATTTTAAGAAACTCAAACCAATTTACCAATTAATTTCACAATTTTTATTCAAAAATTAAATTTATTATCAATTTAAACTTAGTTAAAATACAGGATCGTTACAGGTGAAGCATCAGAACGTTATAAAACTTAACTTAAAAAGGTAATTATTTTCAACTAACCTATTTATTTGTCACCTTACAATTGGTTGCCTTAACTTTTTAGAAAATTTTCTGAAAGTTGCATCCGAATTACAGAAATTAACATTTTAAATCATTTGCAAATAGCCCATTCTCCTTTTATAAATATATAAAACATTTAAGTCCCATACCTTAAATAATTTCATATATTTATTAAAACACTTAGGAAAATTCTATAAAAATTCCCATAAATCACTTTTAATATGTTTTCTAACATATAATAATTTCTGACCCAAAATCATAAGAAAATAGCCGTAATAAATTTTAAACCCAAATAAATATTTTCTTCACTAGAAAATTCATAATGAATCAATATTAATTTAGAAAATTTGAAATTTGAAACCCATTTCTAAAATATCATTTTGACCTTATTCTAAAATCGCAAGGCATATAGATGTCATTCAATAGGGTTTTCACATTAAAACATATCATAAAACTATATGGATTAGCATAAACCATCAATAAGCATATATATCAATTTTAACAATAAAAAACATGGCAATACACTTTGCAAAATATTCGGATTTGATCTAGAAACAAAAAACATCAAAATATGAGATGTAACCATTTATTCACCTTTAGCTTTGTTGTTAAGGAGTTGAAATTTGATCTTGGATTGAATTTCAATTAACTTGATTTAGCTTTTCTTCCCCTTACTCTTCTTTAATGGTGGACGGCCTCTAGGTTCAGTGTTTTAGATTGTGAACGTGAAAATGCTATTGTATAAAGGGTTTAGGGTATAAGAACTTAGCTTATTCCTATATTGTCCCTTATCTAATTTCCCTCTCCTATTTTATTTTAAACCCATTTAATTCATTACTTAACTAGGCACGACTACCCCTTATTTATTCAACTATCAATCCCTTAGCCATTTGATCTTTACATTATTCTATTTAATTTGGCTAATTAAATCTCCTGAATTATGTTAACTAAACTAGGTGTGTTACAAACCCACTCATGACATCATACATTAGTCCGACTATTCGTAGGTACTCGTAGCCAGATTAATTGGGCAAGTATACCTTACATAACTGGGACTAACCTTGCATCACTATAATAAAAATACCATTTCACAACTGCCAAAAACAGTTGTAATAGGTCTATTACAACTGGTACCCGGCGGTCTTTATATCCGCAGTTATAATAGAGCATGATTATTTTACAAGGGGTACGTACAGTTGCGAATAGCAGTTGTAAAAAGTCTTTTTAAAACTGCAAACAACAGTTGTAAAAGAGTTATTTACAAGTGCAAATAGCAGTTGTAAAAGAGTTATTTACAACTGCTTTCGGCAGTTGTAAAAGACTTTTTACAACTGCTATCTGCACTTGTATTAAAGTTTATCCCAATAGCCAAAACCACTTGTTATAAGACTCTTTTGCAACTGTCAGCTTTTGTTATAATAGAATCTTTCACAACTGCTTTTCGCAGTTGTAAAAGACTTATTTACAATTGTTTACGATAGTTGTAATAAATATTTTAACAACTGTTTCCGCCTGTTGCGTTAACATTTTACAACAGTTTGTAATATTTATAGTAGGATCTACTAAACTAGTGATGACAGTTGCAACCAATATTTTTACAACTACTACAGACTACTATAATTCATCTTTGCACAATTGCTTTTAACCATAAATTTCATGATATTATAATTAAAACCAATATTTCGTTAATAATACCCACAATCATTCAAATACTTGAAACAACACGAACCATTCACATTCAAAAACAATTCAAGTTTACACCATTTATGGAAATCATAACTCCATTCCAAAACATAACTAAATGCATAACATAAATCAATAAAAGTACATATACATACTAATCAAAAGGGATAAATTCTTTATGCCAAGAAATAGTCGTCCCAACCACTTGTCCAATCGTATAGATATTTGAATTATGCCTAAATAGAAGATCTTCAGGATCCATCACTGCTTCGACCCAAACTTTCCAAGTATCTGGTCCTAGTGGTACATGATGCACTAAAACTGTAGGGTCGGTAGATGCGATTGTTGCTTCTGCGACAACATTCCTTTGCCAACTCAATAATTTTCACTTTCTAGGCTGTTGCTGAAATTGTATATTAACACCAGTTGTGACGTTATTGCTACTCTGATGAGACTGCAAAAATAATAGAAAGTTAACAGCTATAAATTAATGTGTATGAAGTTAAAATGGATCTACAACCTCGCATATGACACCTTCCAAAAGCCTAGTGTATTTGCATTTGTGCATTTGTATAGAGCCATTTACATTTAAAACCTTGCATATGAGACTACACGATAAATGAACCATCAAACTGAATGTTTTCAAACATTCATGCTAATTCAAAATCCATAAAAAAGTGACTACTACTACTATTATTTGGAAATAATCAAAATTTCTATGCTCATAGTGAAATGTGTTAGGTGAACTCTACTTTTGGATATTTGTATAATTAAAACCGAGTCATCAATAGTGTTTTGAAGTAAAAATATTGCTACTGATAGTTAATTAAGAAACAAAGCTTTTGGAATTTTAATATTTATGCAAGAAAAGTAATAAACCTATGGAATTATGAATTTTTCGTTCATTATATTCGATTATAAACATGATTCGAACAAGAAAGAATCTTTAGAAATTGATGGTTCTGACCAGGAGAAGTAGCTAGCACTAAATAGGGATATTGTGTGCACTGGTATATGCATTGATAACAGTTCTTCAGAATCGAGTATACAAGATAACTAGAACTGTCTTGATATGCTTAAGAAAACCATATTGATATTTAATTTACCAAGCAAGGGGGTTGAAGTTGATGAAGTGAAGGGGTTGGATGTGTATACCCAACAAATTATTCTATCTATACAGAATCACCGACCACTATATACATATTATCCCAATATATATTATGCTACTGCATCCAAAGTTTTTGGACAAATTATCCAATATCACATATTCAAAATATTGTTATAAAATAACTAGAGCCAAACGCATGGAGAAAGCAAACCTCTTTATATTTTATCCAGTTTTTATTAGAGGTAATTAGCTTAAAGGAAAAACTTTAAACCAATTTTTAAACAAAAGACGCAACATTTAGAATTTAGGCAAAAGGACAGTAACGACTTTTTTCAATTTCTTGACTTCGACTGTTTCCTCCGCTTTCATCTAAGCTAGCCTGTAGCGACCCAACCTTCTACGCCCAGAAAGTCGTGTCATCTTTAAGAAAGAAAGGGATAGAAAAGAGAAAAGATAAAGAAGAAAGAAGAAACAACATCAGAATCTCAACAGCGGAACGAATAAATTATATTAATCACATAAGTATTACATAATATACATCATCAATCAGAGTTACACAGATAATAAATCACATACTAGACAGTTATAAACACCTGTCTAGTTTATACAACTGTATACAACTCAAGTACAACACAGAGATACCAACACAGCGGAACACTATACATATCTATAACGCTGAAGCCTCTTGCTCCATTGCTCCTCCATAAATCGTCAAAGCTAACCTGAATCCCTTGGCTACTCGTAAAAATTTGAGTACCCGAGAGTTAAAAAAACAGAAATAAACTCCGGGTTAGACATGGGTCTGGTATGAGTAATAGGTTAAAGTTGCTTAACTTTGAAAATCCTTTGAAAACAAAAGGTATCACGTAAGACTCCCCACACATAAACATGGGTAAGTTTTTACCTTACGCTAACCAAACATTTGATAGGAAATCCAGTGATATTATAATAGGGTCTAGGGTTTTCAAGTAAAATACAGAAATAGCTAGAATACTTACATCTCACGTTCCAACATAGTTGGGCACAACTAATACGTACGGCACTTATTAGAGATTGGATTCCATACAATGGCAGGACTACTGGGGTACCGCCCGTCACAGTACCTGGCCTAGATCAGCATACGAGGACCCACCCTAAGTCCCCTACAACACAAAGCCGGAACCATCCCTTACTGGACAGTCCCAAACAAGACAACCCCGCAGTCGGTGCGCAATTCCAACTGCCCACTAAGCCGAATAAAAAGGGACCTCTAGACATGGGAATATCTCGCTCTCAGTGGGTGCTACCCACGAAGCCTTGTTGCACCTCCCCTGTTTTAGCCATTCCCGGTTGATGAGGCTTGAGGCAACGATTACCTCATCAGAACACATCACTTAGAATGCTCATCGTCCACCTGATGATGTTCGGAAAGCATTCAATCCATACAAGTTTGTTCCAGGTTCGAACGAAACCGAAGGCATTATCTCATTGCACTCATATTGGAATCACCCTCAGAGTTAACGACAATAACCCTTGCACTCTGAATCTTCATCTTCACTTGAGATTCACGACCTATCGTTAAAATGGATCAAGGTGGTTTTCGGATATCCAAATCTGGAAACCCGATCCCGGTCTCATCGAAATCCAAAGCGCCATCTTTTAGGTCCAAGTTGTTTTAATGTTTAAAACAATTCCAATTTATTATCTATATCAACACAGATAGATAATTCACAATATCAGCATAAATAGATAATCTATATTATCATCACACTTCAACCAAAGCATCCATATCACACAGCATTATTTATCTCATATCTGAGATTCCAAACCATTCAAGGAAATCCATATCATCCATCATACATAAACAAGGATTAATAATCACACCATTTATAATTAATTTAAAATGAATTAAATCAATTACCTTATCTTTAATTAATTTAAAGTAAATTAAATTAATTACTTCATCATTATTAAACTTGCTCATATTACTATTAATTAATTATCAATCAATTAATTAATCATCATCCAATTATTCATTTAAATTTAATCATCCTTGATTAATTATCTTTATTTACATTTAAGTAATTATCCTTTAATTATTTTCACAAATTAATCATCTTTAACCAAATATAGAAATTAACCTTTACATTACTTCATTTATTAATTAACTAAAATTAATTACATTACTTAATTGATTACATTAATAAATCCCTTCATTTATTAATTATTTCCAAATAAATCCATTCTAAATTTCAGCATTAATTATAATAATTAATGATCTCTAATTACATTTTCTATTTAAATTAATTACATCAAGTAATTAATCTTTAATTAAACCACAATATTAATCATCTTTGATTAACCCCATTCAGTATTTAACTACCCTTAATTACTTCATTAAATAATTTAATTACTCCATAATTAATTATCTCTAATTAATCCTTTGATTAATTATACAAAGTAATTATACTCAAATTACTTCCATTAACAAAACATCATCCAATTAATTACATCCAGTAATTATTCATCAATTACTTTTCTGAGTAATTATACCTCCAAATCATCAAGTGATTAATCAAAATTAATTAAACTAAATTAATTAACTCAAATTAATCAAATTACTCAATTAATTATAATGAGTAATTAATTCCTTAATTACTTCCCATTAAGTAATTACACTTAAACAATTACAATGATTATTATTAAATTAATTAATCTAATTAATTATTAAAAATCAATTACATTAATTAATTATAAAATAATCTAGTTAATAACCTTCATTAACATTTATTTAATTACTTTTCTAAAATAATTAACTTACATTAATCATTATTAATTATAAGTTCCATTAACCATTCATTAATTAATTAAAGTCTAATCTATGATTCTTAATTACATATTAATTACTTAATTCATTATTTAAACTTTAATTAATACATTTAAACTTATAATTACAAATTTAATCAATACAAATTATCAATTATCATTCTAATTATCTTAATGGTTAATGGATTTAAATCCTTAATCTTTATTACTTAGAGTAAATTCATTTTCCATTATTGATTTAATTTTCACTTTCAATATGTTTGAAAACATTTATTTCACTTTATAAAACTAACTTTTTAAAACCATTAAATTACAAATTAAAGCAATTCATTTGTTATGAAGGGATTTTAAATCAAATTCCCTTAAGTTCAAAATATTTAAACTTATTTAAAGTATTTAAATTTATAAAATTTCTCCACTTCAAAATCTGGAATTTAAACTTTTATTTAGCTCAGTTTAACTTGATTTCAATTTTAAAACCAACATTTTTAAACTGTTAAACTGGGTACAGGTTAAAACTTTGAAACAAAAACTACCCGAGCTTCCTTGGTTTACTTCGAGTAAAACATCACAAGGCTTCGAGCAAAACAAGAATCAACTCGAGTAAATCCCGAGTACTCTTCCTACCCAAACCCAAACTCAACAGGAAACAAGATGCACGGTGCACGTGCACACCATCGATGATCGACTCCGGTCATCATCGCGTCGCCGAGTAAGTCGACCATGCCGCACATACCTACTCCAGATCGTCAACACCCCTTCCTCTCTTTGCAAACGAAAAGAGCTCGACCACAAACCTGGAACGCAAACAACAACCCAACTCCAAAAACCTGGAGGTTCGCCTTCCTCCAAATTCCGACCACCTGAGGACCACCACCACCGACCACAGCCTCATCTACCTCCCCTCTACAAAACCCCAAAAGCACGTGCCACTCGATCGAACGGTGACATCGAATGAAACGATAAACTATGGCACCTCAAAACTAGGTTTAGAAACTTTAAACCTTCGCCGCCGCCACCACCATTGTCTGACCACCACTCCACCATTTTTCCGAGCTTCCCCGATCACTCCTCCACCTCCAGACTAAAACTCGACATCTCCAGTCGACTAGATCATCCACGGCAACTCACCCAGACTGCTCTTCACTCCCTCCTCTAAAAAGTATGATTTTTGTTTTGAAAATCATGTTTAAGTATATAGATTCACTTTACATACCTGAATTCTTAAAACAAGAAATTTGTTTTAAACTTATTTAAAGTTGTACTTAGCTTTCTTGATTTCCAAAGACAATTACATGTTGTTTCAACCTTAATAAATTTTTAACACTTAGATTATAACCAAACAAACAACATTTGTTTACATCCTAAGTTCAAACAGTTATTAGATCAAGAGATGAAGGTTTGTTTACATATCTGCCTAAAAAAAATTAAGCAACGGGCTATCAGAGTATCAAGGGTACATATATACACCGATTTTTCACAATCACATATATACACAATACATATTATCACAGAGAAAAACATGCTCCATATTAACTTAAGTTATATTTTAAAAAAAATGTTACTCACCTGAATTTGTGAAAGAACAGAGCATCTAGATTTTGGAAAAAGCTTTTGATACTTTAAAACTTGAGCTGCTTGTTGTTTAAAAACTTGCTTTAGTTTGAAAAGATGTAGGCATTTGAAAATCTCAGGTTTGCATGCAAGCTTGATATACCAGGTTGAAGATGAATGCAGTAGATTTTTGAAAGAATGCAGGCATGCCTTTGAAAATAAGTTTACAGATCTTGTTTCTGGTTTGTATTAAGCTAGATTGTTGTTCAAACTGAAGTTTTGTTTTAGTTTTAAAATGGAGTATGCCTCAGATTTTACTCGAGACTGATATGAAGATTGATATGTGAAAGAAGCTTACAGATTGATGTTTATAACAAGCTACAGGGTACATTATTATACAAAACAGTATATAAGTTTGTACAATATCAGAGATAGTTTCTTAGCTTGGTGGTTGAGATTGTAAGTTTATGTACAAGAAATAATATTGCACTAGCTAGCATTAAATGCCATTGTCCTTAATATGTTTATTTCTTTACAGCCTACATATATATTTTGATTTGGTTGATTCTCAAGTCTGCATGCCTATCATATTCGAACTATTTGTTTACATACCTATCCTATGCAAGCCTACATGCTTACTTTTCTAACATGTTTATTTGACTATGCAGATTTTATTTGGAGGCTGGCAAATCTTTCTTATGTATTTTATTTCCTTGTTTTATATTTTGAAATGTATTTGAATGTTATTTCTTTTGTTCACTTGCCTATGCAGATTCCTGGTTTGATAATGGAATGTAAATGAATGTTATTCTAACACGTTGTTTAAATATTTATAGTGTATTTGTTTTATAATTTACAAAACTATAAAATTTATCTTATGTATATTTGTTTTATTTCTATGTCTAACTTATCACTTAAAATCTTGTATTCCTATATGTACATTTTTATTTATTATATTATTAAAAAAAACACATTTATCAATTTGAAATGATTTATAAAAGAAATTATCTTCTTACTATAAACTACTTATTTTATAATATATACTAAAGTATCATTTGACAAAATTGTATTGAAAACTTATATATATTTTAAATCATATTTATCAAGCTATACTTAAAAAGAAAATAAAACAAATCTTTTTGTTAATAAATTTAGATCTAAACTTAAGCTAAAATAAGTTTTAAACTATTTAAACATTTATCTTAAGTATTTAAAACCATATATTTATTTATTAAATAGCTTTAAAAAGCTTATTTTAAATAAATCATAATTCCCAAATCACTAAAATGTATATTAGAAATTTGAAAACATAATTTATTTGTTGAATTTTAAAATAAAGCTTTCCTATCTACAATATATACAAATATATATACATTATAAATAGAAAAAAATTTATTAGTTTTAAAAGATAAATTCACCAATTAGATATTTATTAAAAGAAGAGTATTAATTCAAATATTTTTGGCAAAGCCAGCGGGGTTAACTAGGCCCCTACCAGTTTTATTGCAACACAATAAAAGAGAAAAACACACAGAAGAATAGAAAAAGAGAAAAGAAACTAGACTAAAAGAACATTGGAAATAACACCAAGGACTCAAGCCCAGCCATGAATGAAATTGTTAGGGAAAACTCTGTTGCCATTCATCAATTGCATGTGGATGGCTTTCTTTACATCATGCCATAGAACTTCAATCTTTTTCCTTTGGTTTTCAAAAACTATTACATTCCTTTCCTTCCAAATTAGCATCATGTATATTTTCAAACAGACAACTAGCACTCTTGATCCATCACATCTCCATCTCGTAGCCTTGTAAATGATACTCCAGACCATACTCGAACTACCAGAAGATAGCTTATAGCCAGTAATGTAACTGATTCTGTACATCAAAAATTTGAGGATAGGGCATTCAAAATAAAGATGTTCAGTACTTTCCTCATACATGTCACAAAACAGACATAAAGAGGGACATTGCATTCCAATGTTGTTTAATTTACTTCTAGTTAGCAGAGCCTGATTTAAAACTTTCCACATCATCAAGTTATGCGAAGGGACAGAGTCATTAGACCAGATAACCGAATACCACTTGGTGGCTGGAAATGGAGAAAAAGCAGAACAAAAGTTGTACACACCTTTGACACCGTGTGATTTCAAGTCCCATGTAACGACATCAAGTTGTTGAGCAGTGTAGGAATTGGCTTGAATATCAGCCCACAAATTCTTGAGCATTTGATTACTAGTAATTGGCAGCTGCATTTTACCTTCATGAAAGTAGTCGTTGGCTTTTGCATCATAGTGAATACTAGATTGTTGTATCTGTTGATAATCGCAAACTTTGGATAGGATAATACCTTTACTAGACCATGGTTCATGCCAGAAGCTAACTTCAGAGTTAACAGATACTTGATATTGTATAATAGGTAGATAAACTTCTCTAAGCTTCAGAATATTCCTCCATGTCCAGCTGCTATTTTGTGAAATGTCCATACACCAAAAGTATCTGGACTTAATGCAATGTTGCCATATCCATTTAACCCATATTGTACCTTTCTTGTTGATGATGGCATCAAAATGAGAACTAACTGCAGCATGGTTCCACTTCCTAGGGTTAATAACACCCAGACCACCAAGCTTCAAGGGAGTTTCAAAAGTTGAATAAGAGCATGGAATCAACTTCCTATTATGAATACTGCCAGTCCAAAAATATCTATTAATCGCCGAACGAACCAATTGCATCAGCTTCATAAGGAGGATTAGAGCACGAGCCCAGTAGACAATAGATGAGAATACTACAGATTTGATTAAGACAAGTCTACCACTTTGGGATAAATCCCTATTCACCCAGGCACACATTACAGAAGTAATCTTATCGTATAAAGGTATACAATCAGCATTAGAAATTCTTTTAGCAATTAAAGGGAGACCGAGGTACCTCATATCATTATCCATGCAAGAAAAGCCAATGTGTTGATAAAGAGCAGCTTTTAGCGCATCACTTACACCCACAACTAACATGGAAGACTTAGCATGATTAATAGTAAGACCTGTCATACAGTAAAAAGACTGCAGCGCTTCCATTATGCCAGTCAGAGATTGAATTTCAGGCTTAGTAAACAACATAACATCGTCATCAAACATTATAGAGTTTATTAGAAGTGTAGAGCACTTAGGATGGAACTTAATTAATTTCTATGAGAATTTTGTGTTAAGTATAACAGTGAAAACGTCCATAACCAACAAGAATAAGTAAGATGATATTGGGTCTCCTTGACGAATGCCTTTGCTACTACGGAAAAAGCCCACTGGTCTTCCATTAATTACAATAGAAAAGGTGGGAGATGAGATACACACATAAATCCAAGACACAAATATTTTGGGGAATCCCATAATTGCCATTATTCTAACAATAGATGACCAGTGTATAGAGTCATAGGCTTTAGAAATATCAATTTTAAGAGCAGCAGCAGGGGTTATAGTACTTCTTCCATAACCTTTAAGCAACTCTTGAGCTAGAAGCACATTGTCAAGAATATTCCTGGATGGTATGAAAGCAGCTTGGTTCATTGAGACAACAGATGGAATAACACTAGCCAGACGAGTAGCAAGAATTTTGGTGATACATTTAGATATTACATTACAGCAGGAGATAGGCCTGAATGAAGAGACACTAGTCGGAGGAGAGACTTTAGGAATTAGAGCAATATTTGTGCAATTAACTTCTCCAAGTAACTTGCATTTAGAAAAGAAATTATGAATAGCATCACAGAAGTCACGGCCAAGCATACCCCACGTAGATATGAAGAATGTCACATTAAAGCCATCAGGGCCTCCAGATGAGCATTTGTTCATAGAGAAAAGGGTATCTTTGATTTCCTCATCAGAAACAGGCTTAATAAGAGTATTAGCTTCCTGAGTAGAAATGCAAGGCAATGCAAGCGACGAAATTTGATCAAGATCTGGAGAGAAGCCAGAAGAATTACCAAGCAGAGAAGTGAAGTATTCAATAAAAGCCCGATCGACAGTTTCAGCAGTAGAACAAAGGGAACCCTGTTCATCTAAAATGCTTAGAATATTCTCTCTAGCATGCTTAACCTTTAATGCATCGTTAACAAAGATATATCAAATCAATTTAATATTTAATATAAATTATTAAATTGATATTGCTCAAAATTCTGGGTTGTCACATTCCTCCCCCCTTAAAAGAATTTCGTCCCCGAAATTTAAAAGCAAAGGTAATTTAATAATCTATTTAAGATTTTAATTTTTAAAACACAAGCATATATCAATCATATGCTAACAACCATAACAACCAAATTATCTAATCAAACAAATCTAACCATCCAGACAAAATTCTGGATAGGATTTTCTCGAGTTTCCCAAGTATAAATACCGGAATACTCGCTCTATAGAATCCAAACAGTCTATACTACTAAGCTATAGAGCTCGTACTCATCAAGACCTACAAAACAAGACAGGATATCAGACTACAGAAAAGTCTGACTCAACAACCAAAACTTCCTGAACTGCTGGTTCCAAAACCAGAGATAGAATCTTACACGTACTCCCTCAGAGATACGTGAAACCCAATGAATCCCAGCTATCCAAACTGGCAATTCACTCCAAAAGACCAAACACTTAACCTCTCCAGAACACAGAGAAAATCCAGAACACCTCGGAGCTAATTTCCCAGACTTACCAAATTATAGAGCTCCTTTGAATTAGAGAAAATTCATCCAAATCAAATCTCCAACTCTGAAATCCAAATTCCTCCGTCTCTTATCCACCAAACTCTTCGGACGATCCAGAGCTGCCTTCATCCCTACTGATCAGCTAAATCTCCGCTGATGCCTTTCAGAACAATCTGAATCCAAAAACAATCCAGTAGAATGATCTTCTCAAGATCAACCAAAATCAAGAACACCACCCTTACTATCATCCGTAGAAAACAACTTCTCTTTTCCAGAAAAGAAAAGCAGATGCACTCCCAACTGCTTCCGCCGCACAACTCTGATCTGGGTAGATGAAAATGCTGATGACGAACACAAGCACAAACGGGACAACAAATTCCAAAAATATGGTTCAACAGATCCAAAAATAAAACTCAAAAGTTCCTCCAAAACTTGAGCCGCTTTACCAAATCCTCTCTCTAGAAACCATTCTACTACTAGGCTGAACCATCGGTACCACTTCTGGAATCCAGTCAATACCAAACTCAATCTCCAGATGCTAACAAAATTCTGACTTCCTGAAGTCATCCAGAAAAAAAAATCTCTGAAACACAAGAGAACGCTCAAACTATCGCAAGTCACTTTTGCGATTAATCCAGCCTAATTCCAAAGAAAAACTGTTCTCTCTTTACCAAACAGAACAGCTTACGCTTAACTAGCCAATCCAACGAAGGAACGGAACCACTCCGCTGCTTCTGAACTCCACTGCTAAGCTAGAAAGCTTCCTTGCCAACACACAGAACACTCCGAGCTGCACTGCTGACACCAATGCCAAGGAATTCCTAATCCAAAGCTCTTCGAGAAACTCGGACCTCAAACCAACCAGAAACATCCTGCTGAACACATCCACAACACCGAAGCAGACTCACTTCCTTAACTTGTTCCAAAGAAACATCTTCGGAGACATCCATAGTCACTGTGTCTCATCACACGGCTACTACATCTTGAGGGATCAAGATATCATGACTTGCTTCTGCCCAACCGACAGATCCAAACTCTACTCATCCAAACCTACACTTCAAAAATGATCTCCAAATCTTAACAGATTTCCTTCAGAGACTTGGTGAAATCCTTACACCGCAAATTCACTCGAGATGGTATTTGGTCTATAGTCTCGTCAGATACACTTCCAACCTCAACAAATTCAACCATTGGTAGTCGTGTTACACACACCACCACCCCATCTACCTTTATAACATATATTGGAAAACCCGAACAGGTAACCCAACCGATAGGTAGAACTATATATATATATATATATATATATATATATATATCAAAATACAAATACGCTCTCTCAAGAAAGAAATCACTTAAGAGCCTAGGTATTCACTCAACCTAGCGCTCTGATACCAACTGTAGCGGTACGCTCTCTCAAGAAAGAAATCACTTAAGAGCCTAGGTATTCACTCAACCTAGCGCTCTGATACCAACTGTAGCGGGACGCGCCAGTGGCGACTGGTAGGCTTTGCAACCATCCCAGACCCACCGTGGCATACAGTGATACCTCGAATTTGCTTTTACGGCCAGCCTCTCGACTCGCAACCAACCCAGGGCCTTATACTACCCAAAAGGGACATGTAGGGGTAAGAGTCTCCTGTTCGCCACCGAACCGCGACGCGAGAACCCCCTATCATGCTGTAATGAAGCAAACCCGATCCCAGTCTCATCGAAATCCAAAGCGCCATCTTTTAGGTCTAAGTTGTATTAATGTTTAAAACAATTCCAATTTATTATCTATATCAACACAGATAGATAATTCACAATATCAGCATAAATAAATAATCTATATTATCATCACACTTCAACTAAAGCATCCATATCACACAGCATTATTTATCTCATATCTGAGATTTCAAACCATTCAAGGAAATCCATATCATCCATCATACATAAACAAGGATTAATAATCACACCATTTATAATTAATTTTAAATGAATTAAATTAATTACCTTATCTTTAATTAATTTAAAGTAAATTAAATTAATTACTTCATCATTATTAAACTTGCTCGTATTACTATTAATTAATTATCAATCAATTAATTAATCATCATCCAATTATTCATTTAAATTTAATCATCCTTGATTAATTATCTTTATTTACATTTAAGTAATTATCCTTTAATTATTTTCACAAATTAATCATCTTTAACCAAATATAGAAATTAACCTTTACATTACTTCATTTATTAATTAACTAAAATTAATTACATTACTTAATTGATTACATTAATAAATCCCTTCATTTATTAATTATTTCCAAATAAATCCATTCTAAATTTCAGCATTAATTATAATAATTAATGATCTCTAATTACATTTTCTATTTAAATTAATTACATCAAGTAATTAATCTTTAATTAAACCACAATATTAATCATCTTTGATTAACCCCATTTAGTAATTAACTACCCTTAATTACTTCATTAAATAATTTAATTACTCCATAATTAATTATCTCTAATTAATCCTTTGATTAATTATACAAAGTAATTATACTCAAATTACTTCCATTAACAAAACATCATCCAATTAATTACATCCAGTAATTATTCATCAATAACTTTTCTGAGTAATTATACCTCCAAATCATCAAGTGATTAATCCAAATTAATTAAACTAAATTAATTAACTCAAATTAATTAAATTACTCAATTAATTATAATGAGTAATTAATTCCTTAATTACTTCCCATTAAGTAATTACACTTAAACAATTACAATGATTATTATTAAATTAATTAATCTAATTAATTATTAAAAATCAATTACATTAATTAATTATAAAATAATCTAGTTAATGACCTTCATTAACATTTATTTAATTACTTTTCAAAAATAATTAACTTACATTAATCATTATTAATTATAAGTTCCATTAACCATTTATTAGTTAATTAAAGTCTAATCTATGATTCTTAATTACATATTAATTACTTAATTCATTATTTAAACTTTAATTAATACATTTAAACTTATAATTACAAATTTAATCAATACAAATTATCAATTATCATTCTAATTATCTTAATGGTTAATGAATTTAAATCCTTAATCTTTATTACTTAGAGTAAATTCATTTTCCATTATTGATTTAATTTTCACTTTCAATATGTTTGAAAACATTTATTTCACTTTATAAAACTAACTTTTTAAAAACATTAAATTACAAATTAAAGTAATTCTTTTGTTTTGAAGGGATTTTAAATCAAATTCCCTTAAGTTCAAAATATTTAAACTTATTTAAAGTATTTAAATTTATAAAATTTCTTCACTTCAAAATCTGGAATTTAAACTTTTATTTAGCTCAGTTTAACTTGATTTCAATTTTAAAACCAACATTTTTAAACTGTTAAACTGGGTACAGGTTAAAACTTTGAAACAAAAACTACCCGAGCCTCCTTGGTTTACTTCGAGTAAAACATCACAAGGCTTCGAGCAAAACAAGAATCAACTCGAGTAAATCCCGAGTACTCTTCCTACCCAAACCCAAACTCAACAGGAAACAAGATGCACGGTGCACGTGCACACCATCGTGATCCACTCCAGTCATCATCGCGTCGCCGAGCAAGTCGACCATGCTGCACATACCCACTCCATATCGTCAACACCCCTTCCTCTCTTTGCAAACGAAAAGAGCTCAACCACAAACCTGGAACGCAAACAACAACCCAACTCCAAAAACCTGGAGGTTCGCCTTCCTCCAAATTCCGACCACCTGAGGACCACCACCACCGACCACAGCCTCATCTACCTCCCCTCTACAAAACCCCAAAAGCACGTGCCACTCGATCGAACGGTGACGTCGAAAGAAACGTTAAACTACGACACCTCAAAACTAGGTTTAGAAACTTTAAACCTTCGCCGCCACCACCACCGTTGTCTGACCACCACTCCACCATTTTTCCGAGCTTCCCCGATCACTCCTCCACCTCTAGACTAAAACTCGACATCTCCAGTCGACTAGATCATCCACGGCAACTCAAAAAGCCCAAAACAGTCGAACCCAAACTGCTCTTCACTCCCTCCTCTAAAAAGTATGATTTTTGTTTTGAAAATCATGTTTAAGTATATAGATTCACTTTACATACCTGACTTCTTGAAACAAGAAATTTTGTTTTAAACTTATTTAAAGTTGTACTTAGCTTT
Organism: Allium fistulosum; assembly: GCA_030737815.1. NCBI lineage: Eukaryota > Viridiplantae > Streptophyta > Magnoliopsida > Asparagales > Amaryllidaceae > Allium > Allium fistulosum. The sequence goes on from CM060906.1 coordinate 668,546,272, forward strand.
CTTGATTTCCAGAGACAATTACATGTTGTTTCAACCTTAATAAATTTTTAACACTTAGATTATAACCAAACAAACAACATTTGTTTACATCCTAAGTTCAAACAGTTATTAGATCAAGAGATGAAGGTTTGTTTACATATCTGCCTAAAAAAAAATAAGCAACAGGCTATCAGAGTATCAAGGGTACATATATACACCGATTTTTCACAATCACATATATACACAATACATATTATCACAAAGAAAAACATGCTCCATATTAACTTAAGTTATATTTAAAAAAAATGTTACTCACCTGAATTTGTGAAAGAACAGAGCATCTAGATTTTGGAAAAAGCTTTTGATACTTTAAAACTTGAGCTGCTTGTTGTTTAAAAACTTGCTTTAGTTTGAAAAGATGTAGGCATTTGAAAATCTCAGGTTTGCATGCAAGCTTGATATACCAGGTTGAAGATGAATGCAGCAGATTTTTTAAAGAATGCAGGCCGGCCTTTGAAAATAAGTTTACAGATCTTGTTTCTGGTTTGTATTGAGCTAGATTGTTGTTGAAACTAAAGTTTTGTTTTAGTTTTAAAATGGAGTATGCCTCAGATTTTACTCGAGACTGATATGAAGATTGATATGTGAAAGAAGCTTACAGGTTGATGTTTATAACAAGCTACAGGGTACATTATTATACAAAACAGTGTATAAGTTTGTACAATATCAGAGATAGTTTCTTAGCTTGGTGGCTGAGATTGTAAGTTTATGTAAAAGAAATAATATTGCACTAGCTAGCATTAAATGCCATTGTCCTTAATATGTTTATTTCTTTACAGCCTACATATCTATTTTGATTTGGTTGATTCTCAAGTCTGCATGCCTATCATATTCGAACTATTTGTTTACATACCTATCCTATGCAAGCCTACATGCTTACTTTTCTAACATGTTTATTTGACTATGCAGATTTTATTTGGAGGCTGGCAAATCTTTCTTATGTATTTTATTTCCTTGTTTTATATTTTTGAAATGTAATTGAATGTTATTTCTTTTGTTCACTTGCCTATGCAGATTCCTGGTTTGATAATGGAATGTAAATGAATGTTATTCTAACATGTTGTTTAAATATTTATAGTGTATTTGTTTTATAATTTACAAAACTATAAAATTTATCTTATGTATATTTGTTTTATTTCTATGTCTAACTTATCACTTAAAATCTTGTATTCCTATATGTACATTTTTATTTATTATATTATTAAAAAAAATAACACATTTATCAATTTGAAATGATTTATAAAAGAAATTATCTTCTTACTATAAACTACTTATTTTATAATATATACTAAAGTATCATTTGACAAAATTGTATTGAAAACTTATATATATTTTAAATCATATTTATCAAGCTATACTTAAAAAGAAAATAAAACAAATCTTTTTGTTAATAAATTTAGATCTAAATTTCAGCTAAAATAAGTTTTAAACTATTTAAACATTTATCTTAAGTATTTAAAACCATATATTTATTTATTAAATAGCTTTACAAAGCTTATTTTAAATAAATCATAATTCCCAAATCACTCAAATGTATATTAGAAATTTGAAAACATAATTTATTAGTTGAATTTTAAAACAAAGCTTTCCTATCTACAATATATACAAATATATATACATTATAAATAGAAAACAATTTATTAGTTTTAAAAGATAAATTCACCAATTAGATATTTATTAAAAGAAGAGTATTAATTCAAATCTTATTAACAAAGATATATCAAATCAATTTAATATTTAATATAAATTATTAAATTGATATTGCTCAAAATTCCGGGTTGTCACATTGCCCTACCACCATCTATCTTCAGCTACTGCTTGCCCTAGCCACCACCGTCCAAGCAATAGTCATCTGAAGTCGTTGTCGTCCAAGCCGCTGTCGTCCAAACCTCTCTCTTGTCGATGTTCGAATCAAATTGAATCTTCCATTGTCGACATCGATTTCTCCAAAATCGAGAAAGCTTAACTTGACGCCTCAACCCAAACCTACGTCAGAAATTACTCGATCTTTGAATTCAAGAGCTGCAAATTCAAGATCGAAGAAACGTATGGAAAAGCAAAATCTAGAAGAAGAAGAAAAAGTCTAAAAAGTACCATGAATTTCGAATGATATTTAGATATAACATTTCTATATTTGAAACACAGTAGATTGTGTTTAATATGATAAATGATAGACTAATATAGCATTTGTACTTTTAAATATAGTACCATTATCTAACTATGCAAAATGATAGTTGGATATAGCATAAGCATATTCCAATTGAACAAGGATGAAAAAACATGCAAAATGATACTTGAATTTAGCATAAGTATATTTAAAATGAACTAGCATGAATAAAATATACAAAATGAAATAAGTATTCGTAAAGAGAACTACCATGAATAGAATATGCAAAATGATAACTACATATAGCATCTGTATTTTTTAATGTAACATTTTAATCACAGTTCACTACCATGTTTATGATATACAAAATGATAGTTTAATGTAGCATTTGAGTTATGCAGTCCACTATCATGTTTAAAATAGGCAAAATGATAATTTAATGTAGAATTTTAATTATGAAGTCCAATATTATGATTACAATATGCAAAATGGTATTTAATGTAACATTTTAATCACAAAATCCACTACCATGTTTATGATATGCAAAATGATAGTTTAATTTAGCATATAAGTTATGAAGTCCACTATCACATTTAAAATATGCAAAATGATAGTTTGATATAACATATTAGTTATGAAGTCCAATATCAAAGTTACAGTATGCAAAATGATATTTACTATAGCATTTTAATCACAAAGTCCACTAGCATATTTAAGGCATACAAAATGATAATCTAACATAGCATTTGAGTTATGAAGTCCAATGTCATGTTTACAATATGCAAAATGATAAATTAATATAGCATTATAGTTATGAAATCCAATACCATGATTATAATATGCAAAATGAGATTTAATGTATCATTTTAATTACAAAGTCCACTGGCATATTTAAGGTATGCAAAATGATAGTTTAACATAGCATTTGAGTTATAAAGTCCACTATTATGTTTACAATATGCAAAATGATATTTTAATATAGCATTTCAATTAAAAAGTCTACAAACATGTGTAGGATATGCAAAATGATAGTTTAATGTAGCATTATAGCTATAAAGTTCACTATCATGTGTAAAGTGATAGTTTAATGTAGCAATTTCAAGGTTCAGTAGTATTTATAAGATATTTGAAATGATAGTTTGACGTGACATTTAAGTATGAAGTCAATTTCATATTTCTAGAATGATGAACTGCTGGATAATTGCAGAAGTATGAAAAGTTTGTAATGCAACTTTAAATTACAGTATAGTATTTTATTCCTATTACTTTCAATTATACTGAAATGCTATATACAACTAGCATAATGCAAAAACTTGATGTTCAAAATTTGTACTGTGAAAATCATAAACAACATATACTGTTGAGTACTTGGAAATGTTCAAAAATATTAAATACATATGTAAATTCCACAATATTTATGAATAATACAAATAGTTAACTATTAACATAAAATGCTATATATATAGCATTACACTTAAACAAATTTAACAACAGCTTGAAGCTTAACAGAAATACAATCAACATTAAATACACTATCTGAAACTAACAAGAGCAACATTCAACATCAGATACAAAATAATAAAACAATAAAAGACTAAATTGCATAATATACATAGAAATGCTAGTTTCATATATCATAATAATATGAAAGATATAGTAATCACATGCAGAAACAAAAAACTGATTAAAAAACATTACCAATCATCAATAATTCCAATACATGTCAATCATCCAGTTAAGATCAACATCGTGTTAGAACTCCATAGCGTTCACAAGCAGGCGGCGACGAGCTCAAACTCAAAACGCTCACAGCATCGTCTCCTATTTTCGACATCACAAAGCAAAACGAGGACGGCGAACTCGACTCAAGCAATTTAGAATGGAGGAGTGACGATCTCAATCTTCATCTGAGAGAAATGGTGAAGTGAGATTCATCTTCGAGTCGGCATCTTCAGGCGAATAGCAACAGTGAGTTTGGGAAGACAGAGTGGGGAATTTTATTTAAGGAGAAGCAAAGATCAATTTAATTTTTGGTAGTCGGCATGATTTGAGGTCGAGATTGAAGAGGACGCATGATTTAATTTTTTGTAAAGATTTTCCTTCAGCCGAAATTATAAAACCTGCGTCCTTAAAAGAGAAAAAAAATCTGTGCGTCTCTCAGGCAAAAAAACGTGATAAGTTTTTCCTTCAGCCTATTTTCCTGTTTTTATTATTTATTGTTACGTCATCCTTGAGTTCTACAAATTTAGAGAAAATTTTACAAACCAAGCATAGGCTCCATGAAATTCATAAACTAACAAATTCTGCTAGGCTACATATACCCAATGTTAGGAGATTCCATTCTGGATAATATAATAGAAATAAAGAGCGTTGTCGTAGTTTTGTTGATATAACGTAATGAAAGGGCGTGAATAATTTAATCCGTTAATTAAGTAAAGGCTCTAACCAAATCACCTTGACTCTTTGATTGCTATTAATCTAAATCATTTTAGGTCCTAGGTTAGGTAATAAATCAGCATCGACTTACAATAATGGGCATTTTTGAGTCCTTGTATAAATGTATCGTTAATCCAATCCCTACCTAAACAAATTAATCTTTAATTCATGCTTACCACCTAGCATCTGCCTAACAATTTTGACAACCTTGGATTGAAAAGGTGGACGCGTATTCAATAGCTTCTAATAAAGATTACAAATTTATAACATGCTACCTCGATTTTTAATATTATGCCCTGTAATAGACCGTTGGAGGCATTTTTAGGTTTCAGATTATAAAATTGTATTATGTATACACCTTTGAGTTATAACTCTGTTTTAGAAGCATGAAGTAGGGTATAAGTAACATCCTAACTAGGACTGTACCTATATGAAATTTCTAATCGTTGTAGCTGCATGCTGTATAGGTAGACTTTGTTGAAGCTGATGAGCAATGGAGATCAAGGCCAAGAGGCGGTCGAAACAGAAAAGATATATCAGTTGAGATTCTCATGCGAAAAAGAGTTGCTCTTATTTAAGATGACGATTCCATTCTCAATAATTGAACAGAGTATTTGTAGTGGCTACTTGCTCATTGACCATAAGAAGATACTTTTAGAGCGTATATACATATTAGGCGCACAAAATGTAAGTAATGTTACGGTAAATGAATAGTACTTGAACTCTCTATGGTTATAAATACACATTTAAAAGGTTCTTCAGAATTTGAAGCTATGGTTGATGAAAGTGATGGAGTTTACATGCTGGACATTGGTTTGGGAAAGAAAAATATTGAGGAGATTAGTATCATACTTCTTATGACAAGTTTGGAGCAAAATGGTATAGTCATTGTTATGGTAAACAATGTGAAGTAAGGGAGAGATGTGATGTCAATGCTTCGTCCTTAAATGCTGAAATGAAAAATATGCTAGAGATAGCTGTTGATGTTACAGTAGGGTCAAAACAAGATGATATGGATGCGGGGTACTGTAAAATAGGTGTAAATATGGACACAGAGATGTTTAGTGTAATGATGAATATGATGTAGAAGCAAGATTTATTGCTAGTGATAATGATGAGGGTGCTAACTATGGTGAGTGCTCTGATGTGCATGGGGATATTATCAACTGTGAAGGTCATACACAAAAAACATGCAAATGAAATATTAGTTAGAATGGATAAGTACAAAACGGCTGATGGGATTTTTTTTAAATTTAGCCTTTTTGTAAACTTATTACACTTTTTATGAATTTTAACTTAGAATAGCTTAGAAATAAACTAAGAGGTTCTGGAGGGAAACGTTGAGATATAAAGACTCTCTTTAAAAAAAATTATATAGTCAAAGTCATGTTGATCAAATCAAGTACTTAAATATTGACCAAACTTGTAACACACGGTGTGTCCCTACTAAATTAATTCTTTAGTTTAACTTTTTTTGCGAGCTATATGTGCTTAAATTTACAGTGATCAATGGTATCCTAATAGCTTTTTTTCCTCCTCGATGCACTAAAATGTCAACTACAGTGATCAAATGTGAATACTAAAAAAGAAATTGATTTCATACACAGGAAATAAAACTAAAAAATGCTAATCACCATTTAATCTAAATGCATACTTTGAACATGACATTGTTTCAAAAATACCTAAGGCATATTGCCACAAGGAGTCAGTAGTTCTTCCGCTACATTTTGTTTACCATTGATGTTCTGTTGAAAAGAAAATGTTAGACACACACTAATAAATTAAACGCATATCAATTACTCATTAACGCGGTGAATCAATTATAACTTACAGCCATAAACAAATCAGAGAGCTCTTTTATTTGAGCTTGCAAGGTTGTAATTTGATTTTCTAAGTCACGTACTTTTTTTTTCTTTTTTTGAACTAATCATATGAACTCTGAACTGAGTTGGTGTAACCCCAAAACCTAGCCCCCTTATTCTACCTCTGTGTTCCTGACCAAAAACCTTCGACACTCCATCTTCGTTCAATGATACTGTTCCTTGAGAAATTTGAGTGTTTTTATACTCTTTTATCTTAGACACAAATTCAAAAATATTCAATTTTCATATGTCGCAACATTAAATGTAACATTCAAATACTGGAGACAATTGCAAAAATACATGTCAAGTAAAATATATCAAATTCGACTATGTAATTGCCAAAATGGTTAAATGGAGTTAAAATGAAAAATGGAAAAATAATTTAATGTATTATCTATCCTTACTATGTAATCAGCGACAACAGAATTTGGTGGTTCTCCATTTTTCTTTGTGTGGCCTCTGCACCACAAATCCTCCCTACTAATATCTGATGAGCAACCACTTTCTTTTTCCTGCAAAAAGAGCTTAACAACTAAATATTAAACCATATTGGATATTTTTTTGATACTGATAATAAATGAATTTTACAAGTTATTTTTTTTACCATATCATCTGCTAGTCTTGTGTACCCCTTTCGATTCATAGTGTGTGGAATTGTGTTCAGCGCTCATATGGCCTTGTATTTATTGCTCGTCGACTAGATAAGAGAAATTCATTGGAATTAGGTATAATAAACTGAAATGAAAAATTCTCAATTATAGCCATCAAAATAAAACCAACTACCTCAAACTCTTCCGTTAATTTCTCGTTGATAAAATCATTCCACTCTTGAGCACTTTTAATATTATTTGGTTTTAACATGTTTAATTTGTTGGAAGCATCAGGACTCTTTGCTGCAACTTATATAGGTTTAACTAGCCTTGACTTTGCCTCTTTCCATCGCAGCCCCACTATCTGAAGGAACATACCTTGTTATATGTCATCCAACTTGAATCTTGCCTGTACAGTATGAATAAAATCTAAATTGCATGGTTACATTATGTATAAAAAGAAAATTCTAAATTGCATAGTTACATTATGTATAAAAAGAAAAATGTAAATTGCATAGTTGTTGAATACTTGTATTTCGATTTATTTGAAGTTATTGTTATGTCTCTTTTGACAGTTTGTTTGACAATTTTTAAACAAAAGAGATCAAATTTCAGCTTGTTTAAATTCATTCAAAAACTGAACTTAAAATCGAGGTATTTTTTCTATGTATCATGTTTCAGCTCTTAACAGGTTTGTAGTACCTGAATACATGTCCATATATTAGCCCTCAATTTTTCGTCGACTTTCTTCCAATTGCTAATAGTCACAGGTACCATGTCCCTTGCTAAAGTCCCAAGGTACGATGATAAATATTTGGAATTTGGACCAATAGGTTGATTTAGGTCATTGAACTCAATTTTAACCTTCTCATTCGGTGTCAAAGAAAATAATCTCACCATTGTTTTTCCTCATTTTCTCTTAGTTTTGACCATGTTCACCTCTTCGGAGGAAGAATCTAAATTTGTAAAGCAAACCTTTGGAGATGGGTAGGAGTGATATGTGGATGATTGGTTGAATTATGAGGGTTGAATAATTATATGGGATTGATGTTTTGAAGGGGAGTTGAATCATGAGGATTGGAAGTGTGTGTGGTAATGACGTTTTGGAGGGAAGTTGAATTAATAGGATTGGATGATTGTATGGGATTGACGTTTTGAATGGGAGTTGAATCATAAGGATTTGACGTGTGTGTGGTCACGACGTTTTGGAGGGTTGTTGAATCAAGATGATTGGATGAATGTGTGGTATTGACGTTTTGAAGGGGAGTTGAATCATGAGGATTGGACGTGTGTGTGTTAACGATGTTTTGAAGGGGAGTGAAATGAAGATAATTGGAGGACTTTATGGTAGTAACGTTTTGGAGGGGGGTTGAATAATAGCAAGGAATGATGGGTGGAGGAATTTCACCGTGCTTGCGTGGAGATTTTCTAACAGTCACATTCATATCCTTAAGAGTACAACCAACTTCAACTTCAACATCTTTCATTTTAGAGATTCTAATACCACTGTTAGCCTCAGTTAGACCACAAGCAGCTGCAAGTGTAGCAAGACTTTGCTTCTTTGATCTTTTCTTTGCTTGCTTCGAGCTCTGAAATTATTTGAACAAATATAGCACTAGTAAGGGTATAGTTGGAATTGAGGTAAAAATAGCATTAGCATTTACCTCTCCTTGATGTTGCTCGTTCTAACCCATAGATGCAACAAGTTCAAGCTTCTTTATCCAAGTGATCAACCTAGAAAAAAAACATAATATGTAAAAAATTAACATTATACTAATTAATATATAACTTTTTTGATATGTAACGACTTTGAATAATATCAATAAAAATAAGAAAACAACCATGTGTGATACGATGTAAATTGCTTTGATACACTTCTATCAAAAACTCGAGTACATCAATATGTGATTTGATAAGTCGTATCTTTTTAATACGAAGAGAAATTTATTCATTAGTTTACATAACAACATAACTAAACACTTTAACGCATATGACTACATATAAAAATACATATCAACAATGAATGCTTATTCATACCAAAATGCTATCGCAATTCTTCCTTATGTAACTTTCATCTTCATTATCAACATCCCTATCATTAAGTAGCGACTCATCTAGTGGTTTACTTGTTGAGTTTTCCTCCTCCTCATATTTTTCCAATTCATGAAAACCTCTAGGAGGTTCTTTCAAAACAACATACCAATTTGAAGAACTACTTCCTCTAGAGAAGAATACTTGTACAGCTTGTGTTCCTAAGATGAAAGGATCGCTTGCAAATTGATTTAGGAACCGATGTAAATTAAATAATGTAAATCCATCTTCAACCTTAACTCCACGATAAATATTTTCCCAATCACGATAATCCAAAGCAACTTGAAACAAACGGTAATCCAACAACAAAATCTCATGCAAGATGCTATAATAAATAATTTTCTCAACAGACCCGACTGCACGAATAGTATTCGCCTCAATGGAAACACCGCTATTTTACGTAGACTTCTCATAGTTTTTAGTATGGAAATGTTGTCCATAGACAATATAGCCAGTATAAGAGAGAGTCTATAACAAAAACCGGAGACCTTATAGAGAAGAAAAACAAATCAAATAAGGATGCTGGGTCTCCGGTTTTTGTTATAGTCTTGACTATAACAAAAACCGGAGACCCAACATCCTTATTTGATTTGTTTTTCTTCTCTATAAGGTATCTGGTTTTTGTTATAGTCTTGCAAAAACTGAAGACCCAGCATCCCTATTTGATTTGTTTTTCTTCTCTATAAGGTCTCCGGTTTTTGTTATAGTCGAAGTACATTTTATTATTTCGCTAACATCTAAAACATTTCTCTCATCTTTAACCTGGACATATGAAATGCTGTATATAACAATATAGGAGAATAATATGTGCATATATGAAGCTTAATTGGTCTAATGAAACAAAATATAACCATTTCAACTTTTTTCCAAACTAATAACTAAAAGTCCCTGAATGCAATTTTGACAATTCCACATCATTTTGTAAAAGCTGAGGGTACAAACGTTTCAACTCCTCCTTGTGCATTCTGCATATGCAAATGTACAAATTAAAATTTAATTGCTTTCATATAGAATGATCGATTTTAACTTATACTTACTCTATGTATGGCTCCACTTCATCAGTATCGAATAGAACATACCAATGAGCAGCATCAATCACCTCCTCGGAAAGTAACATGGGTTTTCCTTTGGAAATCGGACGCCCATCGAGTATGGAATCACTTTGTTGCACTTCATTCCGATTTTTTCTTCCTCCAAATTCATACCCATCTTCAATATATCTAGCACAATACTTAATGCATTCTTCAGCAGAATAGCGCTCGGCTATGCACCCTTTAGGTCGGGCTTGATTTTTAACATAACCCTTCAATATTTTCATATACCTATAATTAAGACATAAGCATAAAATGCTTTCATAAGCACATATTTTATTAATTACTTTAAGTATTCATAAAAAAATTACCTTTCAAATGGATACATCCACCGGTATTGTACCGGTCCACATATTCTTGCTTCCCTTCCCAAATGTACTGTCAAGTAAATCATGATATCAAAAAAGGAAGGGGGAAAGAATCTCTCAAGGTCACATAATGTTAATGAAATTTGATTCTCCATGGATTCTAATTTATCTCTATTAAGCACTCTTTGGCATAAGTCATTGAAAAATGAACATAGTCGTAGTAATGCATTCCTTGTACCTACGGACAAAAGCCCTCTCAATGCTACAGACAATTGTTGTTGCAACAAAACATGATAATCACGAGACTTAAGACTTGAAATTTTGTCCTGTTTTGCAAAACATTTTCCAATACTTGAGCTATACCCATCAGGCACCTTCAACTTCCTCATCCTATTGTAAAAGATCTCTTTTTTTTGGTCTGTTAAGGTGCATGGTGCAGTAGGAAGTAATACTTTACTTCCAACATTTATAGGATGCAACTTCTTCCTTATACGCATTGCTTCTAGATCTTGACGTGAAGTAATTCCATCTTTTGTTTTTTCTTTGATATCAGGCAATGTACCCAGAATGCTCTCGCAAATATTTTTATCGACGTGCATTACATCTAGATTGTGATGCAAGGGAAGTGTTTGCGAAAACCAGAAAAATGTGTATAATAGATTGATAGTAAAATACTAATTATAAGACATGGATATCAAATGAAAAGACATTTTACTTTTAGTTATATTTTACCTTCTAATAAGGCAAATCAAAGAAAATGGACTTCTTTTTCCACATTTAGATTCCTTTTTTCTTCACACCCTCTGCTTTCTTTTTCTCCCAGCTATCTCTTCCTCCTTTTTTCCCCCACTCATTAACAATATCTTTGACATCTTCGAAGATTTGAGCACCGGTATGCATTGAAGGCACTTGTCTAAATTCTATGGTTCCATCAAATAAGTTTTTCCAGTGGCGATATTCATGATTAGGTGCAAGAAATCATCTATGTGGCCCAAGTATGCGCATTTTTTACTAAATGGTAGCCATATCGAACATGTATTAATGCCACGAACATGACATGCTCTCTTACTTTTACAGTGCATCCTGCTAAATTTCCATAAGCTGGAAAATCATTTATTGTCCACATCAGAATTGCATTTAATCTAAATTCTCTACGATTGAGTGCATCATATGCCTTTACCCATTTATTCCACAATTTGTTCAAATCTTCAATAAGTGGTTGCAGATACACATCGATATCATTTCCTGGTTGTCGTGGTCCGAGAATTAATTAATAAAGATAGCATCATATTATCTTTATGCATACGAAGCCATGGAGGGAAGTTATAAGCAATAAAAAACATTGGCCAACAACTATATGTTGAATTCCAATCACCAAAAGGGTTAAAGCCATCAATTGCAAGGCCAAGCCTTAAATTTCGTGGACCAAATGCAAAGGAAGGATACATTCTATCAATTGTAGACCATTGAGAGGAATCTACAAGATGTTGTAATTTGCAATCTTCTCTTATATTACTGCTATGCCATCTTAATTGTTCTGATGTCTACGGCAACATGAACATTCTTTTTAACCTTGGTATGAGTGGAAAGTATCTCAAAACCTTCACAGGTATTTTGGATTGCTTTCCATCTTCTCTTGTCTTGTTTTTTTTCCAACGGGATTTGCCGCATTTAGGACAAAATCACAATGTGCAAGCTCTTTTCTAAATAGACAACGATCGTTTATGCATGCATGTATATTCCTATAACCTAAATCAAATGATTTAATCAGGTTCTTTGTTGCGTATGTTGAATTGGAAAGCTTGTTTTCCTTAGGTAGCATATCCCTGATGAGCTTAAGAAGTTCCATAAATGTCGTATCGGTTATACCATTTCGAGCCTTATGCTTATAAAGAAGTATCGTAGCAGACAACTTTATGTGGCTTGTACAACCAGGATATAAAGGTATTTCAGCTGTCTCCAACAATTTCTTAGTCCCTTTCCTATGTTTATCGTTAACAAGATATTCATTCTCCTCGTTTTCAATTTCTGCATCGAAGTACATTCCGTATGTACCTGCCACTTCGTCGGATTTATTTCGTGAATGACGTGATTCTCCATGAAAGATCCATACATCATATGTTGAATCAATTCCAATACACACCAAATGTGTCACAACATCTCTTGGAGAATGCCAAATAAGGTTCCTACATCGATGACACGGGATTACCCTCACTTTCAACATGCTTATGTACGGAATTTCGAGCGGCTTGCCTATATTCCACTGTCATTCTAAAAAAATAAACATGTCCTTAGTCAACCCTACATAGTTATAAGTACGAAAATATTAATCAAAAATTATGAAACCTTTGGTAAATTGATCCATGTTTTGTCCATATCTTGTGTGGATCCGATTGGGCACACATGCAAAAGAAGCTAGCAACTACAATAATAAAAGAAACTAGTAAGTTTTAAATAGTCCCTCCCTTCAAAAGCTACATGTAAAACTTGACTTTGATGATTTATGTTCAATTTCTTTAACCCCTGATTTCTTCACACATTTCCACAGCTTTCTTGAACTGCTACGATTGTGCAAGACTAAACAGTTCAGGATAGCTGTGGGAATTCATGAAGATATTGTGAATCTGTAGTTTATGTTAATTGTATAAATCGAGGATTTGTGCAAGGAAAATGTTCTACCTTAGATGTATGTTACTTAAATTCATTATATTATCAGGTATGATATAATTTCTTAGTAGTTGTTTAATTTCGTTTCGTACTTTTATTTAAATTCAGTTAAAGGTAAGAATTATGGTCAACTGACATATATTACAGAATATAAAATAGTAAATATTTGAAGAATTAACTTAGAGTTTGCTTGGCAAATCAATCAGGTAAGGCTGAATTTTCTCAGGTATAATTCAACTTGCATTTCCTTTTGAATATTAAAATCATGCACTACTTATTCGATTCACTTATATATTAGATCCAAACATTTGTTACTTTCAAAAGTTTGCCATATATAGCTGCATCAAACTATGTTGTTTGATTGCATTATTGAGTTATATTATTCAGGTTTACCGTAAAAGTAAATGCTATGACTGTTAAAAGTATAATTCATGCAGCTGCAAGTGGAGCGGTAAATAAATCTAGTAGACTCAGCAATCAAACATATGTAGTTTTGATAATACTGGCAAAAACAAAGCATTTGTAGGTTGAAACACACATACACGCAGTGAAGAAAATGCTATTGTTGTATGTGGACAGTTATCTTCTGGAATAATATGAAAATAACATGAGAAACCTTTAAAATTCAAGAAGATGTAATACAACACCTGATAAGCTTTATTTTGAAAATTTTAAATTTTCAGTTACTCTTTTGGAAGGAGGTCTTGATAACATTTATTCATGTCTCAAAAAGAAAACAGCAAGGTATATTTATAATTTTAGAACAGAAAAAGTGTTTTTTTTCTTTGACTTTCACACTCAGTTTTGTTGATCCAGTACTGAGCATTTTGCATTACAATTTGAATAACCTTTGGCTTAATTGCAGTATTTTAAGTTTGTTGCTCAATTGAGTTGAGCATGGACTTATAATTACACAATTCAAATATAAGACCGAATACCATTGATAATTCTAGTTATATAAGGAAAATAAAATGGTAGATATTAACAAAAATCTTCAACCGTTAACGTAGCCATATTATATTATTGAAATTCATCGCTTTGGTTAAGCAACCCAAAAATATGAATTTTAAGTAAATATAGAAGGGTTATGTTAACACTGCCCAAAGGGCGTATCTTAAGGTACCTGTAAGTTCATTGAAAACTTAAACTTTTCTTCCGAATATTACAATTATCCTTAGAAGTGTATAAATAATATATAATAAGCTTCGGTAATTAATCAATATAAACATGTGTCATTAGGGCACATTTACATTTTCCAATTTATGTATATTATATGAACTGCACCTAGCTGCCATCCTATAAAACTGTAAACATTACTGCTATTTTCAATGTCAAAAGAAAGTGTTTTTTTGGTGGATTATTGAGCTAGTTTCACACACACACAAACAAAAAAAAATAATGATAATAAAAACTATAACTTATAAAAGTCTTATTTACTTTCAGGTGCAAAATATTACCCCTCGTGGTAGAGGTGGAACGTATGCTAAAACCAGATGGCAAGCTGATTGTGAGAGATATTGTTAATATAATTAGTGAAGTGGAAAGCATTGCAAAATCTTTGAAGAGGGGGTAATAAGAATGACATTTTCTAAGAAAAATGAAGGGATCCTATGTGTTATGAAGACAACAAGGCGACCTATGAAACTAAACTAATAGTACCCTATTGTCTGTACATTCAAATACTCTGAGGCATACCAATATAAAGTTTATAAATATAATTTTACTTTCTCTGTTTCTTGAGAAGAAATGGATGTATGACTTTTAATGTCAAACTTGTTGTGGAGTAATAGAAATTTTGTAAGACAAGACAATGGAAGTCGTGAAGATTCCCTATATTATTTTGATGATCTTCTCGAAGGGTGTTAATATTTTTTAATTCATGTACAGTTTTTCCTTTTAAATTATCATGTACAATCTACAGTTATATTGTTCCATGTCTACACCATACGTTTTGTCAGTTATCTGAAACAAAAAGTCTAGGAAAATTTGAAACTATGGTTGAAGGATTCTAAACATTAAACTAGGAAGAAACAAAACCCTACCTACTCGGTATTTACTTAGGAGAAAACATGAAAACATTTTCTAACTCACAGGCTTATAGACCAAATAAGGGTTGTTATTTTTAGCACGATGAATCGATATTTTGGACCATTGGTAAGATATAAAACTGGAGCAGGATGATAGGCCATGGAAAAATGACAATGTAGATGCAGTGTACAGGCAACCAAAGTGTAGACATGGGCGATATTTTATTTGGTGTAACATACAGGCGTGGTTCATGTAGGTGTAATGCTTGCATGACAACAAACGGGTGCATATTTTGTTTTCTTATTGAAACAGTGCAAACCATAAGGAGGTTTAAATGATATCACAACAATTTACTTTTACCTTTTGATGTGTGCTTGCTTCTCCCCACTTTCTTTACCCTGTCAAACCAATAATATTGCAACAACATGAGTAACCTTATATATTAGTTTCATCAAGTAACCAATAATAAAGCTAAAGATATTAAAATATTACAAGTCTAACAGTCAGTTACACAATATAGTAGTTAAGGGGAAAATCATATATTCTCCTATATACTATGCCAAGGATGCAAAACTGAAATTCTGACAACTAATAGCTGACAAAAAGTGACATTATGCATCACTGCAAATTTGAATTATAATCCATAAATAATAACTTAATTTGCAAGAATTGTAATCTTATTAGAAATGTACATTGAAATATTTTTGCTACTAAGCTTAAGTTACAGAGTATAATCCCTGAGCAACATGATACAATGTGCATGAAGGACTAAAAAAAATACCTATTCTACAATTTAGCGAATTTACTATCTCGTTATAAACATTTAGCATGTTTCACATTCAAACTATATTTATAATAGGTAATAATAGAAGTTAGAGAAAATTGTTAAGCATAACCAATGTTCAAACAATACATCAAGTTAAAAGAAACATCACTAGTAAAAGATAGTACAGTAAATAACAACTTTTGTCACATAGAAAATTATGAGTCAATAGAATAAAGGACAACTGACTATCATACATAATCTGATGCAGTACATACCTTGATTGGCGAAGTAGTCGAACGACCTAACGAAGCTCGGCAACGACATAAATCCACCACAATACCATTCCGACCTAATTCTTCACTACAAGCTAAGCCCTATGTCGGTGACGACTTACGACCTAAGCCCTATGTCAGTGACGACTTACGACCTACGCCCTATGTCGGTGACGACTTACGACCTAAGTCCTATGTCGGTGACGATTTACGACCTAAACCCTTGTCACTGGAACCACGCAACAATCTCCGACCTAAACTGGAACCACGCAACAATCTCCGACCTAACGATAGCTCGCAGTCATTTTCCGACCTATCTCCAGTCTCCACTACGACCTACGACTCATCGCCAATTCCACGACTTAACTCCGATTGTTCCCAATCCCCAACCACCAACCGAAAACTATTTCGACCTAACCCTGAATCGTTGCCAGATAAATCGCGGCATGACTTAAGGTCGCGAACGAACAAACTACCTTAACTCGCGAGACTTGATAAGTCGGAAGTGAAGATGATAACTCGTGAGGAGGTTTTGATAAGTCGCGAATCAAAGATGATAAGTCGAGAGTTGTTTTCTTTAAGTCGCGTGAATTTCTTTAAGTCGGAAGACTACTGTTTCTCTAGGTCGTCAAATATTTGTTAAGTAGGTACTACTTTCTTATGTCGTTTGTAATTCGTTTGTAACTCGTATTGTTGAGTGTTGTAAATATTCTAAGTGTTAGGTCATATAAGACCTATGAGTTGTGATGTAAGTGTTGTGTTGTACGCCTATAAATAGGCGAGTTATATCATTTGTAAGGGGTTGTTGAATATTGAATAAAATTCTCTTTTGTTAGCTTTGTGCTTTCAATTTCAATTGGTAGTCGAGTGTATCTCCTATCTCCACTTACGTCATTCGAGTGCGCTCGAATCATCGTTTGCTGAAGCCGATTCACGGAATCTTGTGCGCAAGATCAACGTTGAAGAATCGTAGATCTCTTTCCCGGTATCTTCGGATCAACGAGTCAGAGATAGCTAGAGTTCGGTATCTTCGGATCAACGAATTCGGGCATTTCAGTATCCATCAATCCACAGATTGCTATTTTCATCGATTGAAGATCGTCTAGAATTATCCGCTGCGTCAATTTGGTATCAGAGCTTGTTTTAGCCAATCATAGCTAAATCGAGTCTTGGAGCCGAGAATTTGAAGTGTTGAAGTTGTGTTCATTGTGTTCATCATATTTTGCAACAAAGTTGGAGTTTTCGATCCATTTCATTTTGGATCAAAGTTCGAAAGGTGTTTGAAACTTGAAGTGTGAATTTGTTGAAGTGTTTGGGAAGTATTCAATCATGCCGCCAAGACGAGTTCAGCGTCATCGCAATATTAATGCTTTGTACGGAAGAGAAGAGGCCGATGAAATGGAGCAACGAATCAACGAGAATTTCAATGAGAAGCTTACTGAAGGGATTGGTCGATTAGAGAGAATGATGCTTGAAATGAGTCAAAATCAGAGAAGGGTTTCACCTGAATCGAGCCATGGAAGAAGTAGAGTTTCACCACATTCTAATCGGGAGAGAAGTATTGATAGTGATCATAGAAGCGTGGATCGAGATTGTGATAGAAATGTTGATGATCGAGGTCGTGATAGAAATGTGACTGATCGAGAACGGAGGAATGTAGATCGTAGGAATGTTGGTGGAAGAAATGGTGGTGGTAGAGATGTTGGTGGTCAGGATCGACATCGATATACATCGGATGGTGAAGAAGAGTATGATGGTGGTAGTGTTCATGGACGAGGACGTGGACGAGAAAGGAATCAGTCGGAGTACGATCACAAGTGGGAATCTGGTATGAAAACTGAAATTCCAGAATTCAAAGGTGGTATGCAGGCTGAGGAGTTTTTGGATTGGGTGGCTAATGTTGAAGAAATTTTTGATTTCAAAGAAGTTCCAGAACGTCGTAGAGTGAAGTTGGTTGCTACAAGGTTGAGGGGTAGAGCTTTGGCATGGTGGCAACAAACTAAACTTACACGAGAACGAATGGGGAAGTCAAAAGTTGAATCTTGGGAGAAGATGAAGAAATTGATGAAAGCAACGTTCTTACCTTACAATTATCAATCTCTGATGTATCAACGTTTGCAGAACTTGTGGCAGGGCACAAAGACTGTTAATGATTACGCAGATGAGTTTTATCAGCTTATTGCAAGGAATGATATCATGGAAACGGAAGAACAACTGACATCTAGATTCATTGGGGGATTGAGAATGCAGATCCAGGATATGGTAAATATGTTCGATCCTAGATCTGTGGCAGAGGCACATCAAAAAGCGTTGGCTTGGGAGAAACAGGGAAGACGAGGTGGTGGTATGTTTACCAATTCTAACAATCAAGCGAAGGGTGTTAATGGAAGTTCTAATGTTTCAAAAGTTGTTGCAAAACCAGTTGTAAAGGAGGTTGAGAAGGCGAAGGTTAACAACAGTTTCAAATGTTACAATTGTCAGGAGATGGGTCATAAAAGCAACGAATGTCCGAAGCCGAAGAAGAGAACCATGGTGACAGAAGTTGAGGAGGAAGATGAGGAAGAAGCTGAATGCTCTAATTCTTTGCCAGTTGAGGAGGAAGACTTACTGTCGGGATATGACGGGTACGCATTGATGATGAGGAGAAGTTGTTTAACACCGAAGCAAGAGGAGGAAAGTAGTTGGTTGAGAAACAATATCTTTCAATCTACCTGCACTATTCTGGGAAGAGTTTGTAAATTTGTTATTGATGCTGGGAGTTGCGATAATATTATCTCTACAGAAGCAGTGAAGAAGTTGGAGTTGAAAACCGAGAAACATCCTAAACCGTACAAGTTAGCTTGGTTGAGGAAGGGTGGTGAAGTGAAAGTTGGACGTAGAGCTTGTGTGAAGTTTTCAATTGGGAAGAAGTACAAAGATGAAATCTGGTGTGATGTCGTAGATATGGACGTTTGTCATTTATTACTGGGAAGACCATGGCAGTATGATCGAGCTGTGCAGCATGACGGACGGACCAACAGTTACAGTTTCATGTTCGAAGGTACAAAGATTACTCTGGTTCCGAAGAAACGCCAACAGGAAGAAAACAAAGTGGAGGAGATTGAAGAACTGAAGACGTTGTTATCTTTGAAGGAGTTTGTTAAGGAGGTCAAGGAGGAATCGGAAGTGTTCTTGTTGATTGGGCGTGAGAGCAGTGAAGAGGTTGAAATTCCAGAAGAAGCGAAGTCAGTATTGAAAGAATTTGAGGATGTATTTCCAGACGAGTTGCCTAAAGGGTTACCGCCGCTGAGAGACATTCAACATCAAATTGATCTTGTTCCGGGAGCAGTATTGCCACATAGACCGCATTATCGAATGAGTCCGAAGGAGCATGAAGAATTGAGGAGACAGGTAGAGGCATTGCTTGAACAGGGACATGTGCAGGAAAGTTTGAGTCCATGTGCTGTGCCAGCTTTGTTGGTACCGAAGAAAGATGGGACGTGGAGGATGTGCACGGACAGTCGGGCATTGAATAAAATCACTGTACGATACAGATTTCCAATGCCAAGGTTAGATGACTTGCTGGATCAGTTAAGTGGGGCTACTATCTTTTCGAAAATTGATTTGAAAAGCGGATATCATCAAATTCGGATTAGACCTGGAGACGAATGGAAGACAGCCTTCAAGACGAGAGAGGGGTTGTATGAATGGCTGGTGATGCCGTTCGGTCTTTCGAATGCACCAAGTACGTTCATGCGAGTGATGAATCAAATTTTTAGACCTTTCATTGGGAAATTTGTGGTGGTGTACTTTGACGATATTTTGATTTATAGTAGGAGTCTGGAAGAGCATGTTCAACATCTGAAGGAAGTGTTAATTATTTTACGAGAGGAACAATTTTATGCTGCGACAAAGAAATGCGTGTTCATGACGCATAGTGTTTTGTTCTTGGGGTATATTGTTTCGGAGAAGGGCATCCAGGTAGATCAAAATAAAGTTGAAGCAGTCAGGAATTGGCCACAGCCGAAGACAATTACAGAAGTGAGAAGTTTTCATGGGCTAGCGTCATTCTACCGAAGATTCATTCCCCACTTCAGTAGCGTGATGGCACCGGTGACTGATTGCATGAAGGGGAAACAATTTTCTTGGACGGAGGAAGCTGGGATTGCTTTTGGGAAGATCAAGAAGTTGCTGACATCTGCACCAATTCTTGTATTACCAGATTTTCAGTTATTGTTTGAACTGCATACTGATGCGTCAAAGGTTGGAATTGGAGGGGTGTTGAGTCAGAATGGGCGTCCTATTGCATATTTCAGCGAGAAGTTGTCAGGAGCAAAGATGAGATACAGTACCTATGATGTGGAATTTTATGCTGTTGTTCAAGCAGTAAAGCACTGGCGACATTACTTATTCCAGAAAGAATTTGTTTTATACACTGATCACGAGGCATTGAAACATTTACAAGGACAAGACAAGATTTCAGCAAGACATGCATCGTGGATTGCTTATTTGCAGCAGTTTACTTTTGTCGTTAAGCACAAGTCAGGGGTAACCAATCGTGTGGCTGATGCTTTGAGCAGGAGGAGTCATTTGTTGACGACGATGAAAGTTGAAGTGACAGGTTTTGAATTATTGCCAGAATTGATTAAAGAAGATCCTTACTTTGTGAAATCTGTTGAAAAAGTAAAGGAAGGAAGCACTGATGAATTTGTGTTGGTGGATGGTTTTCTGTTTAAAGGAAATCGTTTGTGCATCCCAGACTGTAGCTTGAGAATGAAGATTGTTAAAGAATTACATGAAGAAGGCCATGTTGGTAGAGATCGTACGCTACAGTTAATTTCACAATCTTATTTTTGGCCGTCAATGAGGAAAGAGATAGAGAGATTTGTGGAAAGGTGTCATATCTGTCAAGTTTCGAAAGGAACAGCGACGAATGCGGGGTTATATATGCCGTTACCTGTGCCTACCAAACCATGGGTTGATATCAGCATGGATTTCGTGTTGGGATTGCCGAGAACTCAGAGGGGAAATGATTCTATATTTGTTGTGGTGGACAGGTTTTCGAAGATGGCACATTTTATACCCTGTAAGAAGACAGCGGATGCAGTTCGAGTGGCACAGTTATTCTTTAAAGAAATATATCGTTTACATGGTTTACCCGAATCTATTGTTTCTGACCGAGATACTCGATTTCTGAGTCACTTTTGGTTGAGTCTATGGAAGATGGTGGGAACGAAGCTGAAGTTTAGTAGTGCATATCATCCTCAGACGGATGGGCAAACTGAAGTTGTGAATAGATCATTGGGAAATCTGTTGAGATGTCTTGTACAGGATAATTTGAAGAGTTGGGATATGAAGTTATGCCAGGCAGAGTTTGCTCATAACCATGCAGTAAATCGTAGTACGGGGTTCAGTCCATTTCAGATTGTTTATTCTAGTATGCCAAAAGGACCGTGGATTTAACGGTAATACCACACTCGAAGGGGACAGTTAAGAAAGCTGCTGATTTTGTTGAAGGACTGACGGAATGTCATCAAATTGTTCAGGAACGATTGAAAAAAGCAAATGAGAAGTACAAACAATCGGCAGATTTGAAACGAAGAAACGTTGAATTTAACGAAGGTGATTTGGTTTATGCTGTATTAACAAAGGATCGTTTTCCAGTGGGTGCATATAACAAATTGAAAGCCCGAAAGATTGGTCCAATAGAAATTATAAAACGGATCAATGAAAATGCTTATAAGTTGAAGCTGCCTGAGGATGTTTACACTTCTGACGTGTTTAATGTTAAACATCTTATACCTTATTTTGGAGATGAACAATCCAATGGGGAGGAACTTTTAAATTCGAGGACGAATCTCTCTCAACCTGGAGAGGATGATGCAGTACATACCTTGATTGGCGAAGTAGTCGAACGACCTAACGAAGCTCGGCAACGACATAAATCCACCACAATACCATTCCGACCTAATTCTTCACTACAAGCTAAGCCCTATGTCGGTGACGACTTACGACCTAAGCCCTATGTCAGTGACGACTTACGACCTACGCCCTATGTCGGTGACGACTTACGACCTAAGTCCTATGTCGGTGACTTGTCACTGGAACCACGCAACAATCTCCGACCTAAACTGGAACCACGCAACAATCTCCGACCTAACGATAGCTCGCAGTCATTTTCCGACCTATCTCCAGTCTCCACTACGACCTACGACTCATCGCCAATTCCACGACTTAACTCCGATTGTTCCCAATCCCCAACCACCAACCGAAAACTATTTCGACCTAACCCTGAATCGTTGCCAGATAAATCGCGGCATGACTTAAGGTCGCGAACGAACAAACTACCTTAACTCGCGAGACTTGATAAGTCGGAAGTGAAGATGATAACTCGTGAGGAGGTTCTGATAAGTCGCGAATCAAAGATGATAAGTCGAGAGTTGTTTTCTTTAAGTCGCGTGAATTTCTTTAAGTCGGAAGACTACTGTTTCTCTAGGTCGTCAAATATTTGTTAAGTCGGTACTACTTTCTTATGTCGTTTGTAACTCGTATTGTTGAGTGTTGTAAATATTCTAACTGTTAGGTCATATAAGACCTATGAGTTGTGATGTAAGTGTTGTGTTGTACGCCTATAAATAGGCGAGTTATATCATTTGTAAGGGGTTGTTGAATATTGAATAAAATTCTCTTTTGTTAGCTTTGTGCTTTCAATTTCAATTGGTAGTCGAGTGTATCTCCTATCTCCACTTACGTCATTCGAGTGCGCTCGAATCATCGTTTGCTGAAGCCGATTCACGGAATCTTGTGCGCAAGATCAACGTTGAAGAATCGTAGATCTCTTTCCCGGTATCTTCGGATCAACGAGTCAGAGATAGCTAGAGTTCGGTATCTTCGGATCAACGAATTCGGGCATTTCAGTATCCATCAATCCACAGATTGCTATTTTCATCGATTGAAGATCGTCTAGAATTATCCGCTGCGTCATAATCAAAGCACGATGAAAGCCATTATATATAAAGCAAAAGAGATCCATAACATCCATTGTATCACATTTCCAACAATTAACTCTCTCTCTGAATCGTTTAGTAACACAACTCGTTTGGAAACTATGGAAATCTTTAATAACCAAAAACAAGCTCTGGGTGGATTTTCTAGAACAATATTCAATGAGTTTGACTATTTGTTAGCACACGGTAATCAATTGTATTCAAATTAATATATGTACTCAAAGCTTGCTAAAAGCTACTTTAAGATTTATATGTCAAAATGGGATCTTTATTACATAGTAAACTACTCCAAACATTTTACAGGTTTACAAATACTTCACTTACACTTGTATATTAACAAGATACAACTCATTAGATTGCATTGGAATGTGCATTCCTTGTCACATGTTCAATCTTGCCCTGCCATTTCATTCTCATGCTTTGACTTAGTCAATCATTTTATTTCACAGACGATAATGCCATTTTTAACGTACATCTTCTACCATATACAACACTCATCTAGGCTATTGATGTTCACTTGTTAGCAAGTCAAGTACTTGACAACATATCTACCATTGTCCACTCAAACCTCATACAATTTCATGTAGTTATTCTTATTATCTTGGTTAAACTTTGTGTCATAGTGGTGAATGGTAAATCTCGATTGATGGCTTTCCATGGATTTCGTTCTTTTACGTTCACATAGTGTTGATAAATTTAATATTTTTTCAAAAACAAAAGTTACCTTACAACAACTCTTCTAACCAACTCAATCTTACTTCCATGCTTGTCAACTTATATGTAGATGGAATTTTATTTAGGTGAATGTTGTTCTTGGACTTCGAGAAGAGAATGGTCTTAGTTGAATGACTGTGTTCTCTAGAGATGAAAGCAAAATGCTCCTTAAATTCTTTCGAAGATGCATAAGAATCATCACAATCACCAAACTGATCAAAATCTTAAATTATTCACTTTCAAAATTCCACCTATTACTTAGAAATTATCATGAAAATATCGGATTAGGAAAGTTGACAAGGAGAAGAACTTATGACAAAGTTAGTTCTGATTGATCAAATTAGATTTTTTTTTCTTATTTTATTATTATGGATTTAACAAAGTTTCTCATTTTTATACTTAATTTTTATTCAGAATTTAAGAATTGACCCGTAATGAGGATTTGAACAAAACGTAAATTGTAAGATTAAGATTTTTGATTATACGTGAACATCGACCTGACAATTTCCTTAAAGCCAGTAGATTGAAGATTAAGACCCCCCACCCATAATCATTCTAGATCTTTTGGCTTTGTGCTTGGTCAATGGAATTTGAAGCTAAGATTTTGGCTTCAAATATATCATGTCATTTTTACAAAATAAGATTATCCGTACACGATAAACAAATACTACAATTAGAAAAACCAAAAGAAATATCGTTGTAATGCTGTACCTAATAAAAGCATACTTAAATATGCAGTCAACGATGATACAGATCCTATTTTGTGCACTAGGTTCAAATGTAGTATAACAACCGTATTGTATTTCAGTCTGATCATACACTAGTTAAGATAGCTGCATCATTTCAGTAGTAAGAAGAAAAAAAAAAGTTAAATTAAATGCTTTTTTGCTCGTACAAAATATAGTTTATAATTATACATATAGGAACAACCAATATAACAGAACTACAAAATAAGAACCCAAACGTAGTATCTAAATATACTTTATGTATATTTTAGGATTTTACGACACAATAGTCCAGATTTTCCTAGCGATGGGCTTAAGAGATCTATTGTTGAGTTTCTTGTTGTTCGAATTGATATCATCTTCAACATTGTCGTCATCAAATTTATTCATTTTTTTTATCGAGCTTATCCAATACCTATTCTCATGATTTTTTGCTTCATTGTAGAGTTTACAATTTTACATCCTCATGCTTTGATCTCTAATTAAAAGACTCTTTTCATGACAAAAAATAATAATGATAGTCAATGAAAATGTGCGTACGATAACCTTAATGGCTTTGTTAGCCTATTACACTAGTATTAAATTAAATGATATAGGTAAACAGCAGAGCTGCTACAATAATCAACCCATTAATATGAAGTTATGTGAAAAATATTAGGAGTGAAACCATGTAAAACTTCCAATCAACATTTAATTAGATTATAGTTGGCTTGTGTTGATTCATGTTAATTATTACTCAAGCATGCTTATGAACCTATTTTAATCAATATATAGCTTTGTGCTACTATGAATTTATAACATAGAAGTAAACTGTGCGGGGACTCAATATTCATTTTATTTCATTATTAAATAGAACATATACAAACCAATAAACCATGCAACAAAGAAGCTAAACAAATTTATCTAATATTGGCAAGTTACTGACATCTAGAAAGTGTTTGTTTTTAAAGACAAAAAATATGCGTGTGTTCAAAGTACATGTAGAGCATAGAGTAGCATTATATCTAATAGTTGCTTCATGTGCAATCTCATATTGTGTTGAAGGCAATATATTTATTATCAATAATCGCTGTGATAATGAAGTGGAAAACAATTAAGTAAAGAAGTGAAATATTTAACTAAAAGAAAATTGCATAGCTTTAAAATTAAAAAAAGTTTTGGTTGTGCTGAATATATGTAAATATAACTTTTCATTTGAATTGACAAAGTTTGAAGTTTATTAACTTGGACATCAACACAAATTTATAGACGTTATTAAAGATCCAGTTATTGGATTATATGGAAGTAAAGAGTATTGCAAATCCAATCAACTAATTAGCTGAACATAAACGTACTATTACAAACCATTATTATCATCTTCTATAAAATCAAATTATAAGCCCTTACATGTATTTGTAAAGAAGATCATTAATTTAATATTTGATCATAAAATTAAGATTCGGGAAATCATATAATACTTATCGTTGTTTCTTGATTTGGGAAATCATATAATATCTTCCTGTCCATTTCAAAGATGACCAAATCAAGAATTAAATCAAACATAACTTACTGCCAAATGAGACCCAATCAATAGAGAAATATTCCTAGTTTTCTCATAGGTTCACACAACAATAAAATAGCTAAAAAACAAAAGTACTGAACAATCAAAACACAACTCAACCAGCAATGACCCGGCGCATACTAATAAATAGATATAAAAATGATAATAAAAAATATGAAGTAAGATACCATACCTATATCAGCAGCAAAGCGAGCAAATCAGATGGCAGAGCAGAGCGCGGTTTGGCGGAGAGTGGCTGGTTAGGGTTTGTGGGTTTCGTCGATGGCAACGACAGTGAGTGGTCTAGCTTTGTCGATGGCAATGGTGGCGAGCGAGTTTAGCTTCGTGGATGGCAAGGGCGACGAGCTCAATGTGGTGGGGTTAGGGTTTAGATGTATGAAATTTTGACAGTGAGTTTTAGTGTACTTAGTTAATAAATTGAGCGGCCAGAGAAGCACCATTATCCCAGTGGTTAAGTGATTTGGCTTTGGTGCGAGAGGTCACAAGTTCGAAACTTGCGTAGCGTGATTCGAACGTTTATTGACATGTGATATGTTGTCACAGTGATTTGTTGTATATAAAGTACCATTTCAAAAAAAATTAAGCGGCCAACGAAATGAAGGGAGGGAAGTTGAAAATTTTATTGAGCTAGAAAGCGGTATTGTATCTATTGAAAAGACAACAAACACAAACGGTGCTTATTTCTTATAATTAAGCATTTACAACTGGCACAAAAAAAGCAGTTGTTATAGACGTATATTGCAACTGCTGCACAAATAAAGTTGTTAAAAGTACCTTCGTTATAACTGCTGGAAATATGCAGTTGTTAAAAATAATATATAACAACTGTCGGTTTGTGTTAGTTGTAAAGTAAAAGTTGCAATATGGCTGTTTTGTTGTAGTGCGTCCATTGTGCTTATTTCTTATAAATGATATCCCACATTAGTCGGCAAAGCCACACCGCTGGTACTCAGATTCAACTAGGCAGACTTCCATGTACTTTGGACTAACCTTGCATCTCTATAACTTAGTCATAACTTATATGTATACACATACATCATCCTACCCAAATAATAATTGAGGCCATATAAGGTATCCCTTTATTACGCCTCTAATGAAGAATTAATCCTTGATTTACACTAACTTCCTTCCTATAAATTTATATTACCTAACTATTCTAATAATACTAATTATCACGCTCAATACACTATAATCTGTATGGTTTTGGTTTTAATAGTCAATATATTAATATTATATACGTTTATTTTTATGATTTCAATTTAAGGTCTAATTATTACATTACAATAATTTGATAATTATTTGCTTATAAGGTATTTTGAAATATCAATCCCATAAAAAACTACAATTCCAACAAAAACCGCTACTACCATAGCTAGATAAAATAGATTCGTACAAACATGGAATACTTACAACTTGTTCCATATTAATAAATTAGAGTCCCTTCTCTGTTTTAAAGAACAGATCTTCACAAACTAGATCGCTTATGTTCAAGTCAACCTTTATATACATCATTTTGGAGTGCGCAAAGAGTTCCTTATTTATTTAAGTGATAGAAATAGGCGATGCAAACTACAAACAATTCAATTCATATTTTACACACCATTTCTAATTTATTCTTTTATGAACCCTTTAATACTCCAATTTAAAACATGAGAATAGGTTGAATGGACCATAGATTATCAGAGTCTAAACAAATAATTAGGTTCTAATATATTAATACCAAAAAAAATTATAATTCCAAAAACAAATAATTAGATTGATAGTTCCTTTGGAAAATTCTAAGGTTTTAGATGTTATATTTTCGTTTACCAAAATTTCTCAAGGCATAGATCAAATCCAAATAAATACTTTTCAATTAAAAAATGTGAAAAACTTGATATTTCCACTCATAGAGAACCATTTGCTTCTTAATTGGATTTGATTTCACTACGCTCAGTTCTCATTCAGGTCCCCTTCTTTTGGAATATACAACAAAGAGAATTGTATATAGAAATTAGATTTAGAATCAAAAGGTAGAGGAATAGAATCCGGAGTCAAAAGAATTAAATATCTAAACCTTTTATTTAAAAATCCTAACCGATTCTGGAACCTAAAGTAGAAGAAGAGATCTGATTGATACCACTCCTAATTCTCTGTTAGATCTTTTCTCTTTTTGAATATACAACAAATAGATTGTGTATTTATATATGTATATATATATATATATATTAGATTTAAGAAATTAGAAGACATGGAGAAGAAGGATTAATTTAAATTAGAGACTATAAATTAGAATTACCTACAAGAATGTTTACTATTTATAAAACCTTAAGGGGAAAGATTTTGACAGAGCTTCGTCGTTGCTTACAAAATTTTATAAAGGAAAAGTGAGGGTGTACGGGTCTATTTATAGAGGTGAGAAGGAACCAGAACTATGGGATTTAGAAAATAAAATCTGGACTGTTTAAAATAAGAAATCCTAGCCATTGTAAAGCATGACCGGTTGACCGCCTCGACCCAGCGGTCGGCCGGTCCCCTACCTGTGACCGTGATATATTTCTTGTTTTAATTTTAATTGATTGTATACTTTAATTACTTACGTAATCATCTTATCCCAAACATTTTATTAAACCTTGATTCTCTACCAAATTTTAAAATTCAAACTTCACGTTTTTAATTCAAATTTCAAATATTTATATTTTAAATTCGAAAACTTTAAATGTCCATAACTTCTCCGTTTGAACTCTGATTTCAACATATTTTATATGGAAATTGATCAGAAAATCGCCACAGACGCAATGGTGTAACTTCCGTTTCCAAGTTCCAACATCTACACAATTCCCATTTTAACATATTTTAATTACTTGATTTCTTATTAAATTTTATGAGGTATTACATTCTTCCCCCTTCCCTTTAAAAGGATTTCGCCCCCGAAATCACCAAGGGAAGATAGTGTAACGCGCACTCAACGACCATGTTATACAACCAATTTTTTATAGTAATCTATACAACCATCTAATCAACTAAAAATGCAATGTGATTATGTATACAAACATACTATAGGTGACCTAAATCCAAGCGTGAATGCAAGATCGTGACATATAGGTATGTATGCAAGCATCCTAAATGTACATAAAATTCTACGTGTGTGCAAAAATAATAGTAAAAAGTGTGGCAACCATCCCTACCATTCAATCTAGAAACCATGATGCAACCAAAAATCTTTATTTTTAGAGAGAAAAGTCTACCAGAGGAAAGCTCAGGATGAGAAACCTTCATATTTTCTTCAGTTTCCCATATGCTTTCCGCTAGGTTATCTCCCCATCGACACAAACCAACCCAATTTTCTTTGTTACAAAGCCTCTTAATAATGTGCTCCATAGTGCATGTGGTAGCATAGGTTAGGGGGTGGGCGAGGATCTGTTTCAATATTAATTAACTGATTAGGCTCTACTACAGATGCAATGTCGTGTAGACATTTCCTCGACTATGGAACATGAAAGACATCATGGACTCTCGCTACTAGTTCGGAAGCTCCACCCGATAAGCAAGTTTCCCCACCCTCTCTAAAACGAGAAAGGCCCAATGAACCTAGGCGCCAACTTTCCAGATGTACTAAACCTCATAACCTTTCTAAGAGGGGAAACCTTAATGAACACCATGTCACTAAAAGCTTCAATCCCTTCCTTCGCTTGTCAGCATAGGACTCCTGACGGTCCTGTGTAGCCTTCAACTGCTGCCTAAATACTTCCACCCTCTCCAAGGTCTTTCAAAATCCATGATCCAAGCTTTCCACTAATCCTCAAAATTCTTGTTCATTGTTTCTGTCTAACCATCGGTCTACAGATGATAAGCAATGCTAAGATCCAAAGTCGTTCCCCAAGCAGATTGCAAACTCCTCAAAAATTCCCTAGTGAACAAAGGGTCACTATCACTAACAATGCTAATTGGAACTCCATGGAGCCGCATCACTTCCTTGACATAAGTCTTTGCTAGAGATGCTGTAATCTTATTACTTGCAACAAAAATAAACTGAGCCAATCTACTATAATCTAAATAGCTTCATTTCTTCTAAGAAACCCATCAATAAAGTCCATCGATACATGCTCCCTATTCCAAGTGGGAACCTCCAATGGTAATGACAACCCTCCGGGCTTGCCGTGCTTAGCCTTAGTCCTTTGGCACGTTAAATTTCTAGGAACAAATTCAGCGACTCTCTCTTTATTCTTGACCAATTAGAAAATTCTCTTCATATCCCTATATAACTTATCACATTCGGGATGAATGGTGACACCCCATAAGCTTTGGGTTTGAAGCAATCTAATCTAATTTCCTTACTAACTTTCAGTCTTATCTTTCGTTTATTGCTAGTTAAATGCCTTATGAAATTTCCCTATTTACTATGTTCCTTAATATGAAACACAGTGATAAAATAGGAACATGCCTTATACCATACCAAACACTTTTTCTAAACGAGAAAATTAGCGATTTCAACCCAAAAATCTATAATAAAAAATTCTAGAAGCTTCCCTTAATCATTAACTAGTGTTAATGATGTTGGTGTCCTAATGCTCCTTACCAATTTAAGATGTACATTCCTAGAATATCATTCCACCATTACCCACATTCCTTAATTTTCCCTTCTTAGTTCTAATGAATATCCATTGCCCATAATAACTGGCCATTAATGAAAAAATTGACAATCTCTAATCAACTCTTATTAAATATATTTCAATCTATTTCCAGTTTGAATTTTTTTTATTATGGGTATTAAATTCCTTCATAATATCATATTAGCTTCCTTAATCAATCCACTATTTAATTCCTTTTTATCCTTTATTAACTACAAACTTATTACCTATTAAATCTGTAATTAATGTCCATAAATCATAGTCCTATAATTACTATAATGTTTATATTTAATATGAATACCATTGTAAATTATGTTATTTATATGTTTCTTATTTCTAATTATGAATTTCTAGACTATAACATTCCCTTCCATATTTTATTTTATCAGAGCCACACTTCCAAATTGGATCACCGCTAAAAATTTCCATAAATTAACCATAAGTGATATTTCTGCTTTGACTGAAATTACAATGGATTATTTCTTTTTTCTTTTATTGAAATAGACAGTGTAAACTACGAAAAGAATATCCATGCCTTACACCTCACTTTCCATTTTTGATGCATCCTTTGTCAATTCAAATGCCGCACTTTTTCATTTAAGGAATTAGGTAATTTATGGAAATTACAAAGTGCTTGCTCCCAATAAATCAAAATATGGAAATTGAAATTCAAAGGGAAACTTAACTTACAACCTAATTATAAATATGGAATATCTCAAAAACTTTACTAACATTCAACAAATAAGTGCTTGGGGCTGATTTCAAATTTCCAAATCTGTTTATACATACTATTCTTATTTTACTCATATTTTGAAACCTTTAACCTACCTTTCCTAGATAGTGATCCATGTCTACTACACAAAATATAAACTAAGAAATCCACATTATGCTAGTATGCAACATTTGAAATTCAAACCTGTAAAAGAATTCCCACATCTCGAATGAAAACCTTTAAGCATACTTCCAAAACAATTTCCAACTTGTAAAAATAGTTTGGGGAATTGAATCCCCTAAAGCATCTGAACATCATATTTTATTTTGTTTCGTATATCTGTTCCATTTTTATTAAACATTTAGGCAAAATCTTCCAAAAATATTTGAACTCAATTTTTCACAAATTTCAAAACATTTACCGCTTTATTCTTAGTCCTGAATTTAAAGGTTCTTAGATTACTTAGTAAAATAATTTCCCTTCTCTAGTACTTTTACTTCAAAGACTTACTTTTTTAAAGTAGGGACTTTAATCCAAAACTATATCGACCCGCTATTTTGGACTATTCGCATCCGCACATGTCGGACTTGAATAATTCAAAATACCGAATTGTTAATTTAAATTTGGCAAAACTGAGCATATACAATAAATAAAATAATCGCAGATCACATACACAGAGTAATAAATGCAGCGGAAACAAAAGATAGTAATTCATGAAGCTACTATATACATATCAGAGTTAAATAAGGTACAACAGAAGTTTCGAATCAATACTCAAATACAAGAATCAGAATACAATCACTGGAATCAACTGGATATCTGAAAGCTGGATAGATAGCTGGATCTCCAAGCGAAGCTCCAACTCCAAAGGCGAGTCTCGAATACTGATACACTCAGTCTGACCCGAGCGTAAAGAAAAACACAAAACACTCAAGTCAGGATTAACATTCTTATATCAATAAATCCAACTCAAGTGAAATAGCAACTGAAATACAAGTAACTCAAAGGATGTTTGGAATAACCATCCTTTAAGGATCCGTTAAACTATCTACTATGTAGTAGTGTACGGTAAATAGATAATGCCTATCAGTAAGATAAGTATCAAAAATAGTGTTAAGGCGTTACCATTATCCCCCTTAACACATTTTATATAAGCGTTATAGTCTATAAAACACTGTAAACTCCACCGTAAACTAGTGGGATATCAGGGAGTACTCCATAGGTATAACACAAAACAAATCGTAGTGGTCGCGTATATAGGGATATAAGTATGACAAGGCACATGAGGCAATACCCAAGGTAGTGAAACTACCGTTTGCCTGATCCGGACTGGTGAGAACGCATCGCCGCAGCGATCGCAACACCGCGAAACAACACTCCCAAAATCAAGGGTGCACCAATCGACAACAAGTAATGGGTAGTTTTCGAAGAAGTGTGTTCGCTCGAGGTAGCTGACCCCATTTGGCCCGACACGGCTCCTGTTTTAGTCATTTCCAATTTGACACAAGTGTCAAGGCTATCCATTGTCGTTCTCTTTCTTCAGTCATCACGTACATCATTCCAACCACTTCATTCTAGATCACACTCCGCGTATAGTTATTAAAGTGGTTTTCGGTTTAGACAAAGAGTATGTCCATAACCAATTCCGGTCTCTTTAATAACCTTCGAAATTATTACACCGATTGGTCGTTTAATATATTTCAAAACCAAATCAAATTCAAGTTCAAATAGAATTTGTAAACCAACATTTCATTTGTCTTTCTAAATCAATTTCCATAATTTACGTTTCAAAACTTTCAAATTACCATTTCAAAATCTTATAATACAATTTCGATTTTTTTTTAAAACCATTCCAATATTCATTTAAATTCGTATATAAGTTTTGTTCCGAAATCATTTAAAATGATTTAATCTACATTCAAATCAATTTAAATTCATTTATCGATTTCATTCAATATTCGTTAAGTAAATTTATCCTTCAAAACAATTTCTATTTAACTTCTAATTTATTAAATCAATTATTTAAGTTCAACTCCATTATATCAAAACTTACAAATTGCATTAAATTAAATTCATCAAATCAAATTCTTTACATTTCAAGTCTTACCTTAATTTCAATAAAACACATTTTATTTCTTATTAGAGAAATTCAATTTCACTTATTAATTTACTTAGTTACAATTTCAAAACTCAATTAATAAAGAAACTTAATTTCACTTCTTCAAGAATTTCAATTTTACTTAATAAAGAATTCAATTTTATTTAATTGTTAAACAATTCAATCTCATTAAATTATTAAATAATTTCAAAACTTAATTTTTAACTAATTTCAAAACTTAATTATTAATAATTCCAAATTTAATTATTAAATAATTAATTTTAAAACAACGTTCTTTCATCAACTACTATGTTAATATTTGATTCAGATTGTTAAATATTAACATTTCCTTTCATTAAAATTCAATTTCCAACTTCGTTTCAAAACCATATTATTTATTCAAATAAAATCTTCATTTTATTTTTAAATCAAATTATTGACCAATCGGTTTTTATTTAATTCTCTATCCTAGGTCAAAAATTTAACTTGGGTATTTATCATTTCAACGCGATTCCAATTCAATTCAAAATCAAAGCATAGCAAAGGGAACTTGCAGTGTGATAACTGGGATGGTGTCAAAGTAAATAAACAAGCAATAACAACATCAATATCAATCCAATCATCAATTCAAGTAATCCCGAAATAATCGTATTAATTCACATTGTTGTTTGTGCAAATTAATATAATTATTTCTAGAATCTACACTATCGTTTCATGTAGATTAAAGATTATTACACTAATTATTCTATGCAATTCTACACTTGACATCAATTATTCAATTTCATACTTCATCAATTAATACAACATAAATTCAAATGGTCAAGGGTAATTAACTATTTTTCTACATGTCAATTTATTTAAACATTTAAAGGGGTCATATTATATAAATTTTGTCTAATTAAATTCAACATATATATATATATATATCAATTTCAAGTCACTAACAATCCTACGTCAAATTCAATTTCATATTTTTATCACTTCCTACATTAACAATTTTAACGTCCAATACCAATATCAAACAATCAATCATCTATCAACCAAACTTGATTATCATCATATAAGTAACAAATCAGGGTGTCAGATGTCACAGGTGAACTGATACAGGTAATAACATATATAACAGTGTAAATAACTAACAGCAGCATATTTCAATTGTCGTTTCAATTGAAATCAAATTTAATAAATAAAAGAACATTAATCGTGAGTGATTGCTCACCTTTCGAGGCTAGGGATGATTTGACGATAGAGTATGTTACGATTCCAGGCATGGATTTCAAAGCAAGGCAAGATTGAACGCGAATTCAATGGATAAGCTGATAATACGAATAGACGAAATAAATCAGAAGTGGTTGATGAAGATGATTGATATAAGTGGACACATATACATAACCATATATATATAAATCAAATTCTACATTCAAACATATATTTATATAACCTATAAAATCAACCAACAAACCAAGAGTTTAAGACTGATAAAATGTAAGTGTTGTATGTTAAATTTAAAACAATATTTATTGTAAAATTTGTATTTATAGAATCAACGTAAATCCCAAAATAGTGTGTGTATATATATATATATACAAATATGGGTAAGCTATTTATATATGCAACAACTACATGCATGTTACTCAAAATGTCTGTAGACGCAATATAAAATATATATGCAGACCTATGTAAAAATATATAGGCACGTTACTTGAAAGTCTGAAATAACACTTAAACTGTTATAATATATGTATACTAATATATTTATTTTTCTCGAACATATCAATACATACCTCATACTTTGTATAAATATTTTAAAGCTATCCTAATCATACACATACACTGTCACCGGAATATATAAATGAACCCAAAGCTCCTACAGAACTTATATATTTAAAATCAAACATATACTCACCTAAGTAAGATATTTTCATAATTCAAATATAGTACAGCTTACATATAAATGAAGATAGCATTTGCTAAAATCGAGCGTATATAATTACAGTACAACCTATATCTACCATACATATATACACGGAACAGGCAAAGGTGACACAAAACCCAAAATCGAATATATATAACATGACTAGAAATCAATATATAACTAACGTGCGCCACTTTATAACCATACTGATCTCGGCCTATAATATATATGAAAATTAATATAATACAAAATATATAAAAAACACCTTATAAACACGAGTTGAGGGAAGAAGGTGGACAAGCTTCGGCGCTGCCATGGCGGGGAGGAATGAGATGGCAATCGGTTGATGGTGATCTGGGCACGAGCGGCAGTGCTCTGAGGCCGAACTGGGTGGGAAAGAAAGGAGCGGAGGGAAGAGCGGATCGGCTTTGGGCGCGGCGATGGGGAAGGTGTGTTTGGTCGGAGACGTGGTGGCCTAGGCAGTGAAGAGGGCGCGTGAGGAAGGAAAGGGGGCAGGGTCACGTGGACGGCGGTGAAAGGCGAGGTGGCTGCAGATGACGTGGTCGATGGGTTCGCCATGGCTTCGGGTAGTTGGGTCAAAGGCGGTGATGGGTTTTGGAGTCCAGGGTTTACGGATCTGTTGGAAAGATGAGTGCAGGCGATCGAAGGGCTGTGGTGGCGGTTCGTGGAAGGTCTCGGCCTAGCCTTGCGGCATGACTTCGGTGGCACAGGTCAGGGCAAAGTTGAGGAGGTGGGAATGGTCTTGGTTGATGGAGCGAAGCTGAGAGAGAGGGAGAGGAAGGCGGGAAGTTGGAACAGCCGGAGGTGGCAGAGGGGATGAGGCTGTCGATGGCCGATGAAGTGGAGAAAGAAATGGTGTCTGCGGTGAAGTTAGCATGGTCGGGTGTTGTTGGTCTTCATGGGGAAGGGTTGGAGGCCGAATGGGAGAGAGGGAGAGAGGGGACGCATGCAAAAGAGAGCACCAAAATATGCTTACATTAATATATACATCCTCAATGAACTGGCACGTTTCAAGAAATGAACAGGGGAAAGGTAGAATACAGAATGAACTGGCACACAGCATTGGGAACAGGAAATATTGAAATAACCAAAATTTACACGTTGAATTCGAGAAATATTAAATGAAGGTAGCTGCTCGAATTACACGAAGGAAATTGAATAGTGCCAGACAAACCAAAAGGCAAGTTGGGGTACCGATACGAAAATTGTTTCATCGATTCTGCAGCGAACCAAAATTCAAAACACAGAAATAAATATACTATAGAGATCAGCATGACAAGACAATCAAAATGGTATACAGATATCAGTAGTGCAATTGAATTATAAAATTCAAATTTTCTATTAGCGGAAAATGCAGGAAAAACGCAGAAAAATAAGATCGACGGAACTAAAGAAGTACGAATTTGGAAAAACGAAAAATGACGCCTTGCTCAGAAGATGATTTAGAATTTTTCCATATAAAAATATTTAGGTTTCGAAAACATTTTATTTTCATCGCTTTTTAACTGATTAAATTGAAGTAAATTTACGCACGAAATAAACTTTCATATTTTCGGACGAAAATTTTCCAGT
This sequence comes from Allium fistulosum, assembly GCA_030737815.1. NCBI lineage: Eukaryota > Viridiplantae > Streptophyta > Magnoliopsida > Asparagales > Amaryllidaceae > Allium > Allium fistulosum. The sequence goes on from CM060906.1 coordinate 668,583,443, forward strand.
TGCTATGTTTAACTAGACGCATTCCAAATATCAAATTATTATTTCAAAATTTTATCGTTTAAAATTTTACAAAATTTAATTAATTAAATAAATAAAACGACCAAAATTTACGGGTCGTTACACTCTCCCCCACTCAAAACTTTTCGTCCCCGAAAAGGAAGGAGGTAGGAGAATAGAAACAATCAGAAAAAAATAGATTGGAATACAAGTAAAACAATTAATTTAAACCATATAAATTTAAATTTAAATTAATTAATATTTAACAATTTGGTTAAATCCTTTTGATTTCACTTAAGTGAAATCATTCTTAACTATTTCTAAATCTATTATCTTATTATCCAATTATGTTTTAATTAACAAATTTCTAAAATCATAAATTAGAATAGTCATTTAATAAAATCATATTTATTCAACAAATTTAATTCTTCTTTATTCCAAATTATTATTAAGTTTATTCACTTAATATATCTTATTACATATATTTAAACCATATAAATTAATTTAAACCATATAAATTTCAATTTAAATTAATTTTATATTCATTAATTGATTTTAAATTCAAGGTATTTCCATAAGTTGACCTAATTTCAATTTATTAATTAACCTTCAAAACAAAATTTATTTTTCAATTATCTTATTATTCTATTTATCTCTATTAACATTTAATAATTAAAATTTAAGTGTATAACATTTATTATAACCACTCAAATTTTATTTATAAATTCAATTTATATTATATATTATCCAATTACATATTCAACTTCTGAATGATTTAGGTAAGTTGTATTAGAATGCAGTTGAACAGTATACAAATAAAATTTTCCTAATTCAATTATTCAAGTTTAAATATTTATTCCAAATTTTGGTTTTATTTATAATTAAAATCATATTTTAACAAAATTTAAGAATTAGATTTCCGATTAACTTTAAACAATTTAGAGATATATATAATATATTTATATCAAATCAAATTAAATTTTAAAATAAGATACCTATATATATAAATCAAATTATACTGAAGAAATTCAAATCAAAATATTTTTCAAAACAAAACCATAGCAAAGCTACAGAATAGTATTTCCACTTCGAAACTCGAAAATGAATGTCGATGATGTGGCCGCCATTACTGAAATTATTTTCCAGCGACGAAGAGAAGAGCACTGCTTTCAACATTTTAAAATTCTTTGAAAACGATTTCTATTCGAAAATACTTTCAATAATATATACTTTAAAATTTTAAAAACCAAAGTTCGAAATCACCGGAAACTAAATTCTCAAATTTCTGAATTAAATTCATTTCAAATTCCAAATCAATTTATAAATCATAATTATAAGTTCATTTAGAATAATAAATGATAATCAAATATTATCATTTCAAACAACCAATTTAATTAACTTATTAAAATTTCAAAAATTTTTACTAATATATTTATAGTATAATCATACAATTTTATTTCATTTACCAAATTTGAAAAATAATATTATGTCAATTTGTCTGTTCAAGTGTTTTGGAAATCCTATCGATAGCGTTGATCAGACGAATCGATCGAAAACCCAAATCAACATCAACAACTCAAACAACACAATGTATAAAACATTTTTAATATTAATTTACAAATACACTTCCTCGCTCGACGATACAAGGATGGATTTCAAAGCAAGGATAGAGATTCAAATTTGATGGACTCAAATCAAAGAGAATTCTGATTCGAAGACAAATTCGAAAGGAAAGATAAGATGATTCAATAACAGAATCGGGAGATGGGTAAGCTTATTTAATTTACGGGCAACCTTAACTGGATTGACCGTGACTTCACGAATAAGACTGATGCAGAATTCTAAGGTAAATCGACATTCGATCACCAATGATAAAATCAGGGCATACAAGAGATAGTAGCTTCTAAACCGAGGATATAGAAATCTCCGGTGAATCGATGCCAATTGTAAAGGAGTTTCACCCATTTACAAAATTTCGAAGAATGGCGAGACCGCCGATTCATTATAAAGATCATTCAGGGTGGAGTTATGGGATATTCCGGAATTAGAAGATGAATAGTGAGGGACACGAATGGATTTTGGAACCGTAGGGAACGTTCCAAAATTCAAAGGAATCGAGTCAAAAGGAAGAGATTGAAACTCGAATGAAAATGTTTCTGTAAATACATTTACCCTATATGCTGAGTTTTGCTTAGAGCTACCAAAGCTCTGATACCAACTGTAACGACCTGCTATTTTAGACTATTCGCATCCGCACATGTCGGACTTGAATAATTCAAAATACCGAATTGTTAATTTAAATTTGGCAAAACTGAGCATATACAGTAAATAAAATAATCACAGATCACATACACAGAGTAATAAATGCAGTGGAAACAAAAGATAGTAGTTCATGAAGCTACTATATACATATCAGAGTTAAATAAGGTACAACAGAAGTTTCGAATACAATAGTCAAATACAAGAATCAGAATACAATCACTGGAATCAACTGGATATCTAAAAGCTGGATAGATAGCTGGATCTCCATGCGAAGCTCCAACTCCAAAGGTGAGTCTCGAATACTGGTACACTCAGTCTGACCCGAGCGTAAAGCAAAACACAAAACACTCGAGTCAGGATTAACATTCTTATATCAATAAATCCAACTCAAGTGAAATAGCAACTGAAATACAAGTAACACAAAGGATGTTTGGAATAACCATCCTTTAAGGATCCGTTAAACTATCTACTATGTAGTAGTGTACGGTAAATAGATAATGCCTATCAGTAAGATAAGTATCAAAAATAGTGTTAAGGCGTTACCATTATCCCCCTTAACACATTTTATATAAGCGTTATAGTTTATACAGCACTGTAAACTCCACCGTAAACTAGTGGGATATCAGGGAGTACTCCATAGGTATAACACAAAACAAATCGTAGTGGTCGCGTATATAGGGATACAAGTATGACAAGGCACATGAGGCAATACCCAAGGTAGTGAAACTACCGTTTGCCTGATCCAGACTGGTGAGAACGCATCACCGCAGCGATTGCAACACCACGAAACAACACTCCCAAAATCAAGGGTGCACCAATCGACAACAAGTAATGAGTAGTTTTCGAAGAAGTGTGTTCGCTCGAGGTAGCTGACCCAATTTGGCCCGACACGGCTCTTGTTTTAGTCATTTCCAATTTGACACAAGTGTCAAGGCTATCCATTATAGTTCTCTTTCTTCAGTCATCACGTACATCATTCCAACCACTTCATTCTAGATCACACTCCGCGTATAGTTATTAAAGTGGTTTTCGGTTTAGACAGAGAGTATGTCCATAATCAATTCCGGTCTCTTTAATAACCTTCAAAATTATTACACCGATTGGTCGTTTAATATATTTCAAAACCAAATCAAATTCAAGTTCAAATAGAATTTATAAACCAACATTTCATTTGTCTTTCTAAATCAATTTCCATAATTTACGTTTCAAAACTTTCAAATTACCATTTCAAAATGTTATAATACAATTTCGATTTTTTTTAAAACCATTCCAATATTCATTTAAATTCATATATAAGTTTTGTTCCGAAATCATTTAAAATGATTTAATCTACATTCAAATCAATTTAAATTCATTTATCGATTTCATTCAATATTCGTTAAGAAAATTTATCCTTCAAAACAATTTCTATTTAACTTCCAATTTATTAAATCAATTATTTAAGTTCAACTCCATTATATCAAAACTTACAAATTGCATTAAATTAAATTCATCAAATCAAATTCTTTACATTTCAAGTCTTACCTTAATTTCAATAAAACACATTTTATTTCTTATTAGAGAAATTCAGTTTCACTTATTAATTTACTTAGTTACAATTTCAAAACTCAATTAATAAAGAAACTTAATTTCACTTATTCAAGAAGTTCAATTTTACTTAATAAAGAATTCAATTTTATTTAATTGTTAAACAATTCAATCTCATTAAATTATTAAATAATTTCAAAACTTAATTTTTAACTAATTTCAAAACTTAATTATTAATAATTCCAAATTTAATTATTAAATAATTAATTTTAAAACAACGTTCTTTCATCAACTACTATGTTAATATTTGATTCAGATTATTAAATATTAACATTTCCTTTCATTAAAATTCAATTTCCAACTTCGTTTCAAAACCATATTATTTATTCAAATAAAATCTTCATTTTATTTTTAAATCAAATTATTGACCAATCGGTTTTTATTTAATTCTCTATCCTAGGTCAAAAATTTAACTTGGGTATTTATCATTTCAACCCGATTCCAATTCAATTCAAAATCAAAGCATAGCAAAGGGAACTTGCAGTGTGATAACTGGGATGGTGTCAAAGTAAATAAACAAGCAATAACAACAATCAATATCAATCCAATCATCAATTCAAGTAATCCCGAAATAATCGTATTAATTCACATTGTTGTTTGTGCAAATTAATATAATTATTTCTAGAATCTACACTATCATTTCATGTAGATTAAAGATTATTACACCAATTATTCTATGCAATTCTACACTTGACATCAATTATTCAATTTCATACTTCATCAATTAATACAACATAAATTCAAATGGTTCAAGGGTAATTAACTATTTTTCTACGTGTCAATTTATTTAAACATTTAAAGGGGTCATATTATATAAATTTCGTCTAATTAAATTCAACATATATATCAATTTCAAGTCGCTAACAATCCTACGTCAAATTCAATTTCATATTTTTATCACTTCCTACATTAACAATTTTAACGTCCAATACCAATATCAAACAATCAATCATCTATCAACCAAACTTGATTATCATCATATAAGTAACAGATCAGGGTGTCAGATGTCATAGGTGAACTGATACAAGTAATAACATATATAACAGTGTAAATAACTAACAGCAGCATATTTCAATTGTCGTTTCAATTGAAATCAAATTTAATAAATAAAAGAACATTAATCATGAGTGATTGCTCACCTTTCGAGGCTAGGGATGATTTGACGATAGAGTATGTTACGATTCCATGCACGGATTTCAAAGCAAGGCAAGATTGAACGCGAATTAAACGGATAAGCTGATAATACGAATAGACGAAATAAATCAGAAGTGATCGATGAAGATGATTGATATAAGTGGACACATATACATAACCATATATATATAAATCAAATTCTACATTCAAACATATATTTATATAACCTATAAAAGCAACCAACAAACCAAGAGTTTAAGACTGATAAAATGTAAGTGTTCTATGTTAAATTTAAAACAATATTTATTGTAAAATTAGTATTTATAGAATCAACGTAAATCCCAAAATAGTGTGTGTGTGTGTGTGTGTATATATATATATACAAATATGGGTAAGCTATTTATATATGCAACAACAACATGCATGTTACTCAAAATGTCTGTAGACGCAATATAAAATATATGTGCAGACCCATGTAAAAATATATAGGCACGTTACCTGAAAGTTTGAATTAACACTTAAACTGTTATAATATATGTATACTAATATATTTATTTTTCTCGAACATATCAATACATACCTCATACTTTGTATAAATATTTTAAAGCTATCCTATTCATACACATACACTGCCACCAGAATATATAAATGAACCCAAAGCTCCTACAGAACTTATATATTTAAAATCAAACATATACTCACCTAAGTAATATATTTTCATAATTCAAATATAGTAGAGCTTACATATAAATGAAGATAGCATTTGCTAAAATCGAGCGTATATAATTACAGTACAACCTATATTTACCATACATATATACACGGAACAGGCAAAGGTGACACAAAATCCAAAATCGAATATATATAACATGACTAGAAATCAATATATAACTAACGTGCGCCACTTTATAACCATACTGATCTCGGCCTATAATATATATGAAAATTAATATAATACAATATATATATATATATAAAACACCTTATAAACACGAGTTGAGGGAAGAAGGTGGACAGGCTTCGGCGCTGCCATGGTGGGGAGGAATGAGATGGCAATCGGTTGATGGTGATCTGGGCACGAGCGGCAGTGCTCTGAGGCCGAATTGGGTGGGAAAGAAAGGAGCGGAGGGAAGAGCGGATCGGCTTAGGGCGCGGCGATGGGGAAGGTGTGTTTGGTTGGAGACGTGGTGGCCTGGGCAGTGAAGAGGGCGCGTGAGGAAGGAAAGGAGGCAGGGTCACGTGGACGGCGGTGAAAGGCGAGGTGGCTGCAGATGACGTGGTCGATGGGTTCGCCATGGCTTCGGGTAGTTGTGTCAAACGCGGTGATGGGTTTTGGAGTCCAGGGTTAGCGGATCTGTTGGAAAGATGAGTGCAGGCGATCGAAGGGCTGTGGTGGCGGTTTGTGGAAGGTCTCGGCCTAGCCTTGCGGCATGGCTTCGGTGGCACAGGTCAGGGCAAAGTTGAGGCGGTGGGAATGGTCTTGGTTGATGGAGCGAAGCTGAGAGAGAGAGAGAGGAAGGCGGGAAGTTGGAACAGCCGGAGGTGGCAGAGGGGATGAGGCTGTCGATGGCCGATGAAGTGGAGAAAGAAATGGTGTCTTCGGTGAAGTTAGCATGGTCGGGTGTTGTTGGTCTTCATGGGGAAGGGTTGGAGGCCGAATGGGAGAGAGGGAGAGAGGTGACGCATGCAAAAGAGAGCACCAAAATATGCTTACATTAATATATACATCCTCAATGAACTGGCACGTTTCAAGGAATGAACATGGGAAAGGTAGAATACAGAATGAACTGGCACACAGCATTGGGAACAGAAAATATTGAAATAACCAAAATTTACACGTTGAATTCAAGAAATATTAAATGAAGGTAGCTGCTCGAATTACACGAAGGAAATTGAACAGTGCCAGACAAACCAAAAAGGCAGGTTGGGGTACCGATACGAAAATTGTTTCATCGATTCTGCAGCGAACCAAAATTCAAAACATAGAAATAAATATACTGTAGAGATCAGCACGACAAGATGATCAAAATGGTATACAGATATCAGTAGTGCAATTGAATTATTAAAATTCGAATTTTCTATTAGCGGAAAATGCAGGAAAAACGCAGAAAAATAAGATCGACGGAGCTAAAGAAGTCCGAATTTGGAAAAACAAAAAATGACGTCTTGCTCAGAAGATGGTTTAGAATTTTTCCATATAAAAATATTTAGGTTTCGAAAATATTTTATTTTCATCGCTTTTTAACTGATTAAATTGAAGTAAATTTACGCACGAAATAAACTTTCATATTTTCGGACGAAAATTTTCTAGTTGCTATGTTTAACTAGACGCATTCCAAATATCAAATTATTATTTCAAAATTTTATCGTTTAAAATTTTACAAAATTTAATTAATTAAATAAATAAAACCACCAAAATTTACGGGTCGTTACACTCTCCCCTACTCAAAACTTTTCGTCCCCGAAAAGGAAGGAGGTAGGAGAATAGAAACGACCAGAAAAAAATAGATTGGAATACAAGTAAAACAATTAATTTAAACCATATAAATTTAAATTTAAATTAATTAATATTTAACAATTTGGTTAAATCCCTTTGATTTCACTTAAGTGAAATCAATCTTAATTATTTCTATGATTTCACTTAAGTGAAATCAATCTTAATTATTTCTAAATCTATTATCTTATTATCCAATTATGTTTTAATTAACAAATTTCTAAAATCATAAATTAGAATAGTCATTTAATAAAATCATATTTATTCAACAAATTTAATTCTTATTTATTCCAAATTATTATTAAGTTTATTCACTTAATATATCTTATTACATATATTTAAACCATATAAATTAATTTAACCCATATAAATTTCAATTTAAATTAATTTTATATTCGTTAATTGATTTTAAATCAAGGTATTTCCATAAGTTGATCTAATTTCAATTTATTAATTAACCTTCAAAACAAAATTTATTTTTCAATTATCTTATTATTCTATTTATCTCTATTAACATTTTATAATTAAAATTTAAGTGTATAACATTTATTATAACCACTCAAATTTTATTTATAAATTCAATTTATATTATATATTATCCAATTACATATTCAACTTCTGAATGATTTAGGTAAGTTGTATTAGAATGCAGTTGAACAGTATACAAATAAAATTTTCCCAATTCAATTATTCAAGTTTAAATATTTATTCCAAATTTTGGTTTTATTTATAATTAAAATCATCTTTTAACAAAATTTAAGAATTAGATTTCCGATTAACTTTAAACAATTTAGAGATATATATAATATATTTATATCAAATCAAAATAAATTTTAAAATAAGATACATATATATATAAATCAAATTATACTGAAGAAATTCAAATCAAAATATTTTTCAAAACAAAACCGTAGCAAAGCTACAGAATAGTATCTCCACTTCGAAACTCGAAAATGAATGTCGATGATGCGGCCGCCATCACCGAAATTATTTTCCAGCGACGAAGAGAAGAGCACTGATTTCAACATTTTAAAATTCTTTGAAAACGATTTCTATTCGAAAATACTTTCAATAATATATACTTTAAAATTTTAAAAACCAAAGTTCGAAATCACCGGAAACTAAATTCTCAAATTTCTGAATTAAATTCATTTCAAATTCCAAATCAATTTATAAACCATAATTATAAATTCATTTAGAATAATAAATGATAATCAAATATTATCATTTCAAACAACCAATTTAATTAACTTATTAAAATTTCAGAAAATTTTACTAATATATTTATAGTATAATCATACAATTTTATTTCATTTACCAAATTTGAAAAATAATATTGTGTCAATTTGTCTGTTCAAGTGTTTTGGAAATCCTATCGATAGCGTTAATCAGACGAATCGATCGAAAACCCAAATCAACATCAACAACTCAAACAACACAATGTATAAAACATTTTTAATATTAATTTACAAATACACTTCCTCGCTCGACGATACAAGGATGGATTTCAAAGCAAGGATAGAGATTCAAATTTGATGGACTCAAATCAAAGAGAATTCTGATTCGAAGACAAATTCGAAAGGAAAGATAAGATGATTCAATAACAGAATCGGGAGATGGGTAAGCTTATTTAATTTACGGGCAACCTTAACCAGATTGACCGTGACTTCACGAATAAGACTGATGCAGAATTCTGAGGTAAATCGACATTCGATCACCAATGATAAAATCAGGGCATACAAGAGATAGTAGCTTCTAAACCGAGGATATAGAAATCTCCGGTGAATCGATGCTAATTGTAAAGGAGTTTCACCCATTTACAAAATTTCGAAGATTGGCGAGACCGCCGATTCATTATAAAGATCATTTAGGGTGGAGTTATGGGATACTCCGGAATTAGAAGACGAATAGTGAGGGACACGAATGGATTTTGGAACCGCAGGAAACGTTCCAAAATTCAAAGGAATCGAGTCAAAAGGAAGAGATTGAAACTCGAATGAAAATGTTTCTGTAAATACATTTACCCTATATGCTGAGTTTTGCCTTGAGCTACCAAAGCTCTGATACCAACTGTAACGACCCGCTATTTTGGACTATTCGCATCCGCACATGTCGGACTTGAATAATTCAAAATACCGAATTGTTAATTTAAATTTGGCAAAACTGAGCATATACAGTAAATAAAATAATCACAGATCACATACACAGAGTAATAAATGCAGCGGAAACAAAAGATAGTAGTTCATGAAGCTACTATATACATATCAGAGTTAAATAAGGTACAACAGAAGTTTCGAATACAATAGTCAAATACAAGAATCAGAATACAATCACTGGAATCAACTGGATATCTAAAAGCTGGATAGATAGCTGGATCTCCAAGCGAAGCTCCAACTCCAAAGGTGAGTCTCGAATACTGGTACACTCAGTCTGACCCGAGCGTAAAGCAAAACACAAAACACTCGAGTCAGGATTAACATTCTTATATCAATAAATCCAACTCAAGTGAAATAGCAACTGAAATACAAGTAACACAAAGGATGTTTGGAATAACCATCCTTTAAGGATCCGTTAAACTATCTACTATGTAGTAGTGTACGATAAATAGATAATGCCTATCAGTAAGATAAGTATCAAAAATAGTGTTAAGGCGTTACCATTATCCCCCTTAACACATTTTATATAAGCGTTATAGTTTATACAGCACTGTAAACTCCACCGTAAACTAGTGGGATATCAGGGAGTACTCCATAGGTATAACACAAAACAAATCGTAGTGGTCGCGTATATAAGGATACAAGTATGACAAGGCACATGAGGCAATACCCAAGGTAGTGAAACTACCGTTTGCCTGATCCGGACTGGTGAGAACGCATCACCGCAGCGATCGCAACACCACGAAACAACACTCCCAAAATCAAGGGTGCACCAATCGACAACAAGTAATGAGTAGTTTTCGAAGAAGTGTGTTCGCTCGAGGTAGCTGACCCCATTTGGCCCGACACGGCTCTTGTTTTAGTCATTTCCAATTTGACACAAGTGTCAAGGCTATCCATTATAGTTCTCTTTCTTCAGTCATCACGTACATCATTCCAACCACTTCATTCTGGATCACACTCCGCGTATAGTTATTAAAGTGGTTTTCGGTTTAGACAGAGAGTATGTCCATAATCAATTCCGGTCTCTTTAATAACCTTCAAAATTATTACACCGATTGGTCGTTTAATATATTTCAAAACCAAATCAAATTCAAGTTCAAATAGAATTTATAAACCAACATTTCATTTGTCTTTCTAAATCAATTTCCATAATTTACGTTTCAAAACTTTCAAATTACCATTTCAAAATGTTATAATACAATTTCGATTTTTTTAAAACCATTCCAATATTCATTTAAATTCATATATAAGTTTTGTTCCGAAATCATTTAAAATGATTTAATCTACATTCAAATCAATTTAAATTCATTTATCGATTTCATTCAATATTCGTTAAGAAAATTTATCCTTCAAAACAATTTCTATTTAACTTCCAATTTATTAAATCAATTATTTAAGTTCAACTCCATTATATCAAAACTTACAAATTGCATTAAATTAAATTCATCAAATCAAATTCTTTACATTTCAAGTCTTACCTTAATTTCAATAAAACACATTTTATTTCTTATTAGAGAAATTCAATTTCACTTATTAATTTACTTAGTTACAATTTCAAAATTCAATTAATAAAGAAACTTAATTTCACTTATTCAAGAAGTTCAATTTTACTTAATAAAGAATTCAATTTTATTTAATTGTTAAACAATTCAATCTCATTAAATTATTAAATAATTTCAAAACTTAATTTTTAACTAATTTCAAAACTTAATTATTAATAATTCCAAATTTAATTCTTAAATAATTAATTTTAAAACAACGTTCATTCATCAACTACTATGTTAATATTTGATTCAGATTATTAAATATTAATATTTCCTTTCATTAAAATTCAATTTCCAACTTCGTTTCAAAACCATATTATTTATTCAAATAAAATCTTCATTTTATTTTTAAATCAAATTATTGACCAATCGGTTTTTATTTAATTCTCTATCCTAGGTCAAAAATTTAACTTGGGTATTTATCATTTCAACCCGATTCCAATTCAATTCAAAATCAAAGCATAGCAAAGGGAACTTGCAGTGTGATAACTGGGATGGTGTCAAAGTAAATAAACAAGCAATAACAACAATCAATATCAATCCAATCATCAATTCAAGTAATCCCAAAATAATCGTATTAATTCACATTGTTGTTTGTGCAAATTAATATAATTATTTCTAGAATCTACACTATCGTTTCATGTAGATTAAAGATTATTACACTAATTATTCTATGCAATTCTACACTTGACATCAATTATTCAATTTCATACTTCATCAATTAATACAACATAAATTCAAATGGTTCAAGGGTAATTAACTATTTTTCTACGTGTCAATTTATTTAAACATTTAAAGGGGTCATATTATATAAATTTCGTCTAATTAAATTCAACATATATATCAATTTCAAGTCGCTAACAATCCTACGTCAAATTCAATTTCATATTTTTATCACTTCCTACATTAACAATTTTAACGTCCAATACCAATATCAAACAATCAATCATCTATCAACCAAACTTGATTATCATCATATAAGTAACAGATCAGGGTGTCAGATGTCATAGGTGAACTGATACAAGTAATAACATATATAGCAGTGTAAATAACTAACAGCAGCATATTTCAATTGTCGTTTCAATTGAAATCAAATTTAATAAATAAAAGAACATTAATCGTGAGTGATTGCTCACCTTTCGAGGCTAGGGATGATTTGACGATAGAGTATGTTACGATTCCATGCACGGATTTCAAAGCAAGGCAAGATTGAACGCGAATTAAACGGATAAGCTGATAATACGAATAGACGAAATAAATCAGAAGTGATCGATGAAGATGATTGATATAAGTGGACACATATACATAACCATATATATATAAATCAAATTCTACATTCAAACATATATTTATATAACCTATAAAAGCAACCAACAAACCAAGAGTTTAAGACTGATAAAATGTAAGTGTTCTATGTTAAATTTAAAACAATATTTATTGTAAAATTAGTATTTATAGAATCAACGTAAATCCCAAAATTGTGTGTGTGTGTGTGTGTGTGTGTATATACAAATATGGGTAAGCTATTTATATATGCAACAACTACATGCATGTTACTCAAAATGTCTGTAGACGCAATATAAAATATATGTGCAGACCCATGTAAAAATATATAGGCACGTTACCTGAAAGTCTGAATTAACACTTAAACTGTTATAATATATGTATACTAATATATTTATTTTTCTCGAACATATCAATACATACCTCATACTTTGTATAAATATTTTAAAGCTATCCTATTCATACACATACACTGTCACCAGAATATATAAATGAACCCAAAGCTCCTACAGAACTTATATATTTAAAATCAAACATATACTCACATAAGTAAGATATTTTCATAATTCAAATATAGTACAGCTTACATATATACATATAAATGAAGATAGCATTTGCTAAAATCGAGCGTATATAATTACAATACAACCTATATCTACCATACATATATACACGGAACAGGCAAAGGTGACACAAAACCCAAAATCGAATATATATAACATGACTAGAAATCAATATATAACTAACGTGCGCCACTTTATAACCATACTGATCTCGGCCTATAATATATATGAAAATTAATATAATACAAAATATATATATATATAACACCTTATAAACACGAGTTGAGGGAAGAAGGTGGACAGGCTTCGGCGCTGCCATGGTGGGGAGGAATGAGATGGCAATCGGTTGATGGTGATCTGGGCACGAGTGGCAGTGCTCTGAGGCCGAATTGGGTGGGAAAGAAAGGAGCGGAGGGAAGAGCGGATCGGCTTAGGGCGCGGCGATGGGGAAGGTGTGTTTGGTTGGAGACGTGGTGGCCTGGGAAGTGAAGAGGGCGCGTGAGGAAGGAAAGGAGGCAGGGTCACATGGACGGCGGTGAAAGGCGAGGTGGCTGCAGATGACGTGGTCGATGGGTTCGCCATGGCTTCGGGTAGTTGTGTCAAACGCGGTGATGGGTTTTGGAGTCCAGGGTTTGCGGATCTGTTGGAAAGATGAGTGCAGGTGATCGAAGGGCTGTGGTGGCGGTTTGTGGAAGGTCTCGGCCTAGCCTTGCGACATGGCTTCGGTGGCACAGGTCAGGGCAAAGTTGAGGAGGTGGGAATGGTCTTGGTTGATGGAGCGAAGCTGAGAGAGAGAGAGAGGAAGGCGGGAAGTTGGAACAGCCGGAGGTGGCAGAGGGGATGAGGCTGTCGATGGCCGATGAAGTGGAGAAAGAAATGGTGTCTTCGGTGAAGTTAGCATGGTCGGGTGTTGTTGGTCTTCATGGGGAAGGGTTGGAGGCCGAATGGGAGAGAGGGAGAGAGGTGACGCATGCAAAAGAGAGCGCCAAAATATGCTTACATTAATATATACATCCTCAATGAACTGGCACGTTTCAAGGAATGAACATGGGAAAGGTAGAATACAGAATGAACTGGCACACAGCATTGGGAACAGAAAATATTGAAATAACCAAAATTTACACGTTGAATTCAAGAAATATTAAATGAAGGTAGCTGCTCGAATTACACGAAGGAAATTGAACAGTGCCAGACAAACCAAAAAGGCAGGTTGGGGTACCGATACGAAAATTGTTTCATCGATTCTGCAGCGAACCAAAATTCAAAACATAGAAATAAATATACTGTAGAGATCAGCACGACAAGACGATCAAAACGGTATACAGATATCAGTAGTGCAATTAAATTATTAAAATTCGAATTTTCTATTAGCGGAAAATGCAGGAAAAACACAGAAAAATAAGATCGACGGAGCTAAAGAAGGCCGAATTTGGAAAAACGAAAAATGACGCCTTGCTCAGAAGATGGTTTAGAATTTTTCCGTATAAAAATATTTAGGTTTCGAAAATATTTTATTTTCATCGCTTTTTAACTGATTAAATTGAAGTAAATTTACGCACGAAATAAATTTTCATATTTTCGGACGAAAATTTTCTAGTTGCTATGTTTAACTAGACGCATTCCAAATATCAAATTATTATTTCAAAATTTTATCGTTTAAAATTTTACAAAATTTAATTAATTAAATAAATAAAACCACCAAAATTTACGGGTCGTTACACTCTCCCCTACTCAAAACTTTTCGTCCCCGAAAAGGAAGGAGGTAGGAGAATAGAAACGACCAGAAAAAAATAGATTGGAATACAAGTAAAACAATTAATTTAAACCATATAAATTTAAATTTAAATTAATTAATATTTAACAATTTGGTTAAATCCCTTTGATTTCACTTAAGTGAAATCAATCTTAATTATTTCTAAATCTATTATCTTATTATCCAATTATGTTTTAATTAACAAATTTCTAAAATCATAAATTAGAATAGTCATTTAATAAAATCATATTTATTCAACAAATTTAATTCTTATTTATTCCAAATTATTATTAAGTTTATTCACTTAATATATCTTATTACATATATTTAAACCATATAAATTAATTTAACCCATATAAATTTCAATTTAATAATTTTATATTCGTTAATTGATTTTAAATCAAGGTATTTCCATAAGTTGATCTAATTTCAATTTATTAATTAACCTTCAAAACAAAATTTATTTTTCAATTATCTTATTATTCTATTTATCTCTATTAACATTTTATAATTAAAATTTAAGTGTATAACATTTATTATAACCACTCAAATTTTATTTATAAATTCAATTTATATTATATATTATCCAATTACATATTCAACTTCTGAATGATTTAGGTAAGTTGTATTAGAATGCAGTTGAACAGTATACAAATAAAATTTTCCCAATTCAATTATTCAAGTTTAAATATTTATTCCAAATTTTGGTTTTATTTATAATTAAAATCATCTTTTAACAAAATTTAAGAATTAGATTTTCGATTAACTTTAAACAATTTAGAGATATATATAATATATTAATATCAAATCAAAATAAATTTTAAAATAAGATACATATATATATAAATCAAATTATACTGAAGAAATTCAAATCAAAATATTTTTCAAAACAAAACCGTAGCAAAGCTACAGAATAGTATCTCCACTTCGAAACTCGAAAATGAATGTCGATGATGCGGCCGCCATCACCGAAATTATTTTCCAGCGACGAAGAGAAGAGCACTGATTTCAACATTTTAAAATTCTTTGAAAACGATTTCTATTCGAAAATACTTTCAATAATATATACTTTAAAATTTTAAAAACCAAAGTTCGAAATCACTGGAAACTAAATTCTCAAATTTCTGAATTAAATTCATTTCAAATTCCAAATCAATTTATAAACCATAATTATAAATTCATTTAGAATAATAAATGATAATCAAATATTATCATTTCAAACAACCAATTTAATTAACTTATTAAAATTTCAGAAAATTTTACTAATATATTTATAGTATAATCATACAATTTTATTTCATTTACCAAATTTGAAAAATAATATTGTGTCAATTTGTCTGTTCAAGTGTTTTGGAAATCCTATCGATAGCGTTAATCAGACGAATCGATCGAAAACCCAAATCAACATCAACAACTCAAACAACACAATGTATAAAACATTTTTAATATTAATTTACAAATACACTTCCTCACTCGACGATACAAGGATGGATTTCAAAGCAAGGATAGAGATTCAAATTTGATGGACTCAAATCAAAGAGAATTCTGATTCGAAGACAAATTCGAAAGGAAAGATAAGATGATTCAATAACAGAATCGGGAGATGGGTAAGCTTATTTAATTTACGGGCAACCTTAACCGGATTGACCGTGACTTCACGAATAAGACTGATGCAGAATTCTGAGATAAATCGACATTCGATCACCAATGATAAAATCAGGGCATACAAGAGATAGTAGCTTCTAAACCGAGGATATAGAAATCTCCGGTGAATCGATGCTAATTGTAAAGGAGTTTCACCCATTTACAAAATTTCGAAGATTGGCGAGACCGCCGATTCATTATAAAGATCATTTAGGGTGGAGTTATGGGATACTCCGGAATTAGAAGACGAATAGTGAGGGACACGAATGGATTTTGGAACCGCAGGGAACGTTCCAAAATTCAAAGGAATCGAGTCAAAAGGAAGAGATTGAAACTCGAATGAAAATGTTTCTGTAAATACATTTACCCTATATGCTGAGTTTTGCCTTGAGCTACCAAAGCTCTGATACCAACTGTAACGACCCGCTATTTTGGACTATTCGCATCCGCACATGTCGGACTTGAATAATTCAAAATACCGAATTGTTAATTTAAATTTGGCAAAACTGAGCATATACAGTAAATAAAATAATCACAGATCACATACACAGAGTAATAAATGCAGCGGAAACAAAAGATAGTAGTTCATGAAGCTACTATATACATATCAGAGTTAAATAAGGTACAACAGAAGTTTCGAATACAATAGTCAAATACAAGAATCAGAATACAATCACTGGAATCAACTGGATATCTGAAAGCTGGATAGATAGCTAGATCTCCAAGCGAAGCTCCAACTCCAAAGGTGAGTCTCGAATACTGGTACACTTAGTCTGACTCGAGCGTAAAGCAAAACACAAAACACTCGAGTCAGGATTAACATTCTTATATCAATAAATCCAACTCAAGTGAAATAGCAACTGAAATACAAGTAACTCAAAGGATGTTTGGAATAACCATCCTTTAAGGATCCGTTAAACTATCTACTATGTAGTAGTGTACGGTAAATAGATAATGCCTATCAGTAAGATAAGTATCAAAAATAGTGTTAAGGCGTTACCATTATCCCCCTTAACACATTTTATATAAGCGTTATAGTCTATACAGCACTGTAAACTCCACCGTAAACTAGTGGGATATCAGGGAGTACTCCATAGGTATAACACAAAACAAATCGTAGTGGTCGCGTATATAGGGATACAAGTATGACAAGGCACATGAGGCAATACCCAAGGTAGTGAAACTACCGTTTGCCTGATCCGGACTGGTGAGAATGCATCGCCGCAGCGATCGCAACACCGCAAAACAACACTCCCAAAATCAAGGGTGCACCAATCGACAACAAGTAATGAGTAGTTTTCGAAGAAGTGTGTTCGCTCGAGGTAGCTGACCCCATTTGGCCCGGCACGGCTCTTGTTTTAGTCATTTCCAATTTGACACAAGTGTCAAGGCTATCCATTATCGTTCTCTTTCTTCAGTCATCACGTTCATCATTTCAACCACTTCATTCTGGATCACACTCCGCGTATAGTTATTAAAGTGGTTTTCGGTTTAGACAAAGAGTATGTCCATAATCAATTCCGGTCTCTTTAAATAACCTTCGAAATTATTACACCGATTGGTCGTTTAATATATTTCTAAACCAAATCAAATTCAAGTTCAAATAGAATTTGTAAACCAACATTTCATTTGTCTTTCTAAATCAATTTCCATAATTTACGTTTCAAAACTTTCAAATTACCATTTCAAAATGTTATAATACAATTTCGATTTTTTTTAAAACCATTCCAATATTCATTTAAATTCGTATATAAGTTTTGTTCCGAAATCATTTAAAATGATTTAATCTACATTCAAATCAATTTAAATTCATTTATCGATTTCATTCAATATTCGTTAAGTAAATTTATCCTTCAAAACAATTTCTATTTAACTTCCAATTTATTAAATCAATTATTTAAGTTCAACTCCATTATATCAAAACTTACAAATTGCATTAAATTAATCAAATCAAATTCTTTACATTTCAAGTCTTACCTTAATTTCAATAAAACACATTTTATTTCTTATTAGAGAAATTCAATTTCACTTATTAATTTACTTAGTTACAATTTCAAAACTCAATTAATAAAGAAACTTAATTTCACTTATTCAAGAAGTTCAATTTTACTTAATAAAGAATTCAATTTTATTTAATTGTTAAACAATTCAATCTCATTAAATTATTAAATAATTTCAAAACTTAATTTTAACTAATTTCAAAACTTAATTATTAATAATTCCAAATTTAATTATTAAATAATTAATTTTAAAACAACGTTCTTTCATCAACTACTATGTTAATATTTGATTCAGATTATTAAATATTAACATTTCCTTTCATTAAAATTCAATTTCCAACTTCATTTCAAAACCATATTATTTATTCAAATAAAATCTTCATTTTATTTTTAAATCAAATTATTGACCAATCGGTTTTTATTTAATTCTCTATCCTAGGTCAAAAATTTAACTTGGGTATTTATCATTTCAACCCGATTCCAATTCAATTCAAAATCAAAGCATAGCAAAGGGAACTTGCAGTGTGATAACTGGGATGGTGTCAAAGTAAATAAACAAGCAATAACAACAATCAATATCAATCCAATCATCAATTCAAGTAATCCCGAAATAATCGTATTAATTCACATTGTTGTTTGTGCAAATTAATATAATTATTTCTAGAATCTACACTATCGTTTCATGTAGATTAAAGATTATTACACCAATTATTCTATGCAATTCTACACTTGACATTAATTATTCAATTTCATACTTCATCAATTAATACAACATAAATTCAAATGGTTCAAGGGTAATTAACTATTTTTCTACGTGTCAATTTATTTAAACATTTAAAGGGGTCATATTATATAAATTTCGTCTAATTAAATTCAACATATATATCAATTTCAAGTCGCTAACAATCCTACGTCAAATTCAATTTCATATTTTTATCACTTCCTACATTAACAATTTTAACGTCCAATACCAATATCAAACAATCAATCATCTATCAACCAAACTTGATTATCATCATATAAGTAACAGATCAGGGTGTCAGATGTCATAGGTGAACTGATACAAGTAATAACATATATAACAGTGTAAATAACTAACAGCAGCATATTTCAATTGTCGTTTCAATTGAAATCAAATTTAATAAATAAAAGAACATTAATCGTGAGTGATTGCTCACCTTTCGAGGCTAGGGATGATTTGACGATAGAGTATGTTACGATTCCATGCACGGATTTCAAAGCAAGGCAAGATTGAACGCGAATTAAACGGATAAGCTGATAATACGAATAGACGAAATAAATCAGAAGTGATCGATGAAGATGATTGATATAAGTGGACACATATACATAACCATATATATATAAATCAAATTCTACATTCAAACATATATTTATATAACCTATAAAAGCAACCAACAAACCAAGAGTTTAAGACTGATAAAATGTAAGTGTTCTATGTTAAATTTAAAACAATATTTATTGTAAAATTAGTATTTATAGAATCAACGTAAATCCCAAAATAGTGTGTGTGTGTGTGTGTATATATATATATACAAATATGGGTAAGCTATTTATATATGCAACAACTACATGCATGTTACTCAAAATGTCTGTAGACGCAATATAAAATATATATGCAGACCCATGTAAAAATATATAGGCACGTTACCTGAAAGTCTGAATTAACACTTAAACTGTTATAATATATGTATACTAATATATTTATTTTTCTCGAACATATCAATACATACCTCATACTTTGTATAAATATTTTAAAGCTATCCTATTCATACACATACACTGTCACCAGAATATATAAATGAACCCAAAGCTCCTACAGAACTTATATATTTAAAATCAAACATATACTCACCTAAGTAAGATATTTTCATAATTCAAATATAGTACAGCTTACATATATACATATAAATGAAGATAGCATTTGCTAAAATCGAGCGTATATAATTACAATACAACCTATATCTACCATACATATATACACGGAACAGGCAAAGGTGACACAAAACCCAAAATCGAATATATATAACATGACTAGAAATCAATATATAACTAACGTGCGCCACTTTATAACCATACTGATCTCGACCTATAATATATACGAAAATTAATATAATACAAAATATATATATATATATAAAACACCTTATAAACACGAGTTGAGGGAAGAAGGTGGACAGGCTTCGGCGCTGCCATGGTGGGGAGGAATGAGATGGCAATCGGTTGATGGTGATCTGGGCACGAGCGGCAGTGCTCTAAGGCCGAACTGGGTGGGAAAGAAAGGAGCGGAGGGAAGAGCGGATCGGCTTTGGGCGCGACGATGAGGAAGGTGTGTTTGGTCGGAGACGTGGTGGCCTGGGCAGTGAAGAGGGCGCGTGAGGAAGATAAGGAGGCAGGGTCACGTGGACGGCGGTGATGGCTGCAGATGACGTGGTCGATGGGTTCGCCATGGCTTCTGGTAGTTGGGTCAAAGGCGGTGATGGGTTTTGGAGTCCAGGGTTTGCGGATCTGTTGGAAAGATGAGTGCAGGCGATCGAAGGGCTGTGGTGGCGGTTCGTGGAAGGTCTCGGCCTAGCCTTGCGGCATGGCTTCGGTGGCACAGGTCAGGGCAAAGTTGAGGAGGTGGGAATGGTGTTGGTTGATGAAGCGAAGCTGAGAGAGAGGGAGAGGAAGGCGGGAAGTTGGAACAGCCGGAGGTGGCAGAGGGGATGAGGCTGTCGATGGCCGATGAAGTGGAGAAAGAAATGGTGTCTGCGGTGAAGTTAGCATGGTCGGGTGTTGTTGGTCTTCATGGGGAAGGTTTGGAGGCCGAATGGGAGAGAGGGAGAGAGGGGACACATGCAAAAGAGAGCACCAAAATATGCTTACATTAATATATACATCCTCAATGAACTGGCACGTTTCAAGAAATGAACAGGGGAAAGGTAGAATACAGAATGAACTGGAACACAGCATTGGGAACAGGAAATACTGAAATAACCAAAATTTACACGTTGAATTCGAGAAATATTAAATGAAGGTAGCTGCTCGAATTACACGAAGGAAATTGAACAGTGCCAGACAAACCAAAAAGGCAGGTTGGGGTACCGATACGAAAATTGTTTCATCGATTCTGCAGCGAACCAAAATTCAAAACACAGAAATAAATATACTATAGAGATCAGCACGACAAGACGATCAAAATGGTATACAGATATCAGTAGTGCAATTGAATTATAAAAATTCGAATTTTCTATTAGCGGAAAATGCAGGAAAAACGCAGAAAAATAAGATCGACGGAGCTAAAGAAATCCGAATTTGGAAAAACGAAAAATGACGTCTTGCTCAGAAGATGGTTTAGAATTTTTCCATATAAAAATATTTAGGTTTCGAAAACATTTTATTTTCATCGCTTTTTAACTGATTAAATTGAAGTAAATTTACGCACGAAATAAACTTTCATATTTTCGGACGAAAATTTTCCAGTTGCTATGTTTAACTAGACGCATTCCAAATATCAAATTATTATTTCAAAATTTTATCGTTTAAAATTTTACAAAATTTAATTAACTAAATAAATAAAATGACCAAAATTTATGGGTCGTTACAAAAACATTCAAAAACTCAATTATTAAACCAAACAATCAAATTTCAAAGAATTGCTTAATCCCAAAACGGAGCAAAATAATTTTCTTCTTTCAATAAATTTCCACATCAAAGTGGACCCGCCATGATTTTTGTCTCTGAGCTTTCGTGGATGAGTTTGAAGTAGAGCCTACCTTTTAGCTTTATTTGTTTTACTTTTGCCGGTTAGGCTTCTTGTTTTTGTCTGTATCAAGACTTTGTACGTTTGTTCGGCCTTTGAGGCATCAATAAAATTCACCATTTTTCAAAAAAAAAAAAAAAATTCCACATCAAAGATTTATTCCTTTAAAAGTTGGTCTTTTTATTTCAAAACATTCAAAAACATCTTTTTTAATGTTAAACAATGAAAAATGGAGTAGACATGATAAACTTTTATCTCATTTTCCTATACCATTCTCATCGCTCCTCTTCTATTCTATCTCTAACTAGATTAATGATACTATTTTATAAGTTCATAACGCTATTCCTATCCAAATATCTCACCATTGTTTATATTTTTCCTACTTAAATGGCTTCTACATCTTTTAAATGAGTTCGATTTCCATTTTAAAAAGAAGAATGTTTTTAAAGAACTTCCAAATCTATGAAATAAGAAAAATCATCAAGTCTAACTTATGCTCTATTTTACATTTAAAAGAAAAATCCCTTTATCGAAAAAAAATTGATTGAAAACTTTTTGAACCAACCAAAATTTTAAACTAAGAGTTTCAAAAATGAAAACCCCTTTAATCAAAACTTCCGACTCCATAACTTCTTTCTAAATTATTATTTTCCAATTTTTCTTACTTTTTCAAAACAACTTCTTAATAAACCTTTTGAAAAACTCATTAAAACATTTCAAAGAAGTTTCCAAAGAAAATCTCTTTATCAAATTCTTTCACAAGGGGTTAGATTTTAGAAAATCTTTTTCAAAGCAACAGCTTCTTTTTAGTTGTCTTCTCCATTGCATTTCTTCTTTCATCCCTTACTTCTGAATGTTTACAACTATACAACTTTATAATATTTTATTATTACCTAACATGCTTACTTACTATTCTAATAAATGTTAATTGTCTGTAATAAATGATTATTATTTTAACCGGATAATTTGTAAAGACATTTATTTATTCATTCCAATTTTTCCTATTATCTTTCCATAATTTCCCTAACAATCCCTTTAATCAATCCATTTATATCCTTATTATATTTTTGTAGCTTCCTATTTATTGCATATTTATTGTCCAATTAATTTTACTGTTTCAATCTCTTCAAAAAACATTCCTTATGATATGACCTCCATCGCTCCTTTCCTACTCTATTCATTTTTCCAACCCATAGTCGCTTCGCTCAACCTTTCAGAATATGGTCGCAACTACTTTTATGGTTGGAAATTATAAAGTAAATTCAAATTAAGTATACATAAATATATATATTTATATATAGAGTAGGGTTTTTGAATACTTTCAAAAATAACAAGTATGCCACTTATACGTATACCTAACCCCATTGATCGAGTAACCTAAGCTCTGATACTAGCTATAACAACCTGCCACAAAACGGATCTAATTTTGACCCAATAAAAGCCCGTCGAACCTTAGGCCCATCAGAAGGCAAGTTGTTAGATTGATAAAATTAAAATAATGTATAGTACATAGATCTATCTATCTATATTTTCGGAATCTCACGGCTCAGAAACAAATACCCATTTCATAAAGAAATCATTTCAGAAACATAATATGTTGAGTATAACAACATGTCTACATAAAGCCTCCCTAGTACAATATCTCAAAATAACACAACTGCCTTAACTGGGTACAATAAAAATACTTTAAAAAACATAATATATAGATAACTTCCACAAGCATTCATCTCCACCTTCGTCTTCTATATTAGCATTACTCTTTCTAACCTGTGTTGTAATGAAGAATGGGTCAAAACAACTAATGTCTGGTGAAATAAAAATCGAAAGCTTTACCATAATCGTACTTGGACGGTATTTTTTAAATAAAAAATCTGTCTTACATATTTACGACTATACCAAATGTAACAGTCGCCCTAAATGGTGGTGCTATAAATACTAATAACTTTAACAGTAACCCAAAGGCCTTTCTAGTCCAATTCCAAAATTTCTAATGCAACTTACATCAATGATGCAAGAGAAAGCATCCAAACCAATAAATACCCTTTGTTGGTGATTAGGCAAATGCTAACCATTTAATACCTATAACATAGGCAGGTTCCTGTCCTTTAATACCTAACCCATTCCCAAGTTCTAACACAACTATCATTAACGATGCGACAGAGAAGACCTCCAAACCACTTAATACCTCTTTCCTGGGGCTTAGGTAGACTCTGACTATTTAAGACCTATAATATAGACAAGTCCCCTTCATTTGAGACCTAACCCAAGGCGGGTCCTTATATGGTTCTTTCTAGCTGTCATCATAAGAAATCCCATTAGGCCATTTAATACTTCTTCTAAGAAAGTGGGGGACCCTACCATAGCTACTTAATACCTCAAATTTGAAGTGGACCTCTCTGGAGGATTTCGGCTATCGCATCCAAAATGTGATTTATGACCTATAACCCACTTATGACATCTCACATTAGTCCGACAATTTATAGGTACTCGTAGCAAGATTAACTGAGCAAAGATTTACCCTACAGAATTGGGACTAACCTCACGTCCACTATGATTATTTATTATAGGCAATGTCCCACATTAGTCCGCGAAGCCACAACGTTGGTAGCTAGATTCGACTGGGTAGATTTTCATGTAGCTTTGGACTAACCTCACATCCCTATAATTTAGTCATAACTTAGATGTATATTCACTATATATTCATCATCCTATCCAAATAGTAATTGAGGTCATATAAGGTATCCCCTTATTACGTCTATAATTAGGTATTAACTTCCTAATTTACATTAACTTCCTTCCTACAAATTAATATTATTGAATTATTCTAATAATACTAATTATCACGCTCAATACGCTAAATCAATACGCTATTGGTTTTAATAGTCGATACGTTAATGTTATATACGTATATTTTTTATGCGTGGAATTTATGGTCTAATCATTACGTTAAAATAATTCGATGATAATTCACGTACAAGGTATTTTGAAATATCAATCTCATATAAATCTACAATTCCAACAAGAACTGGTACTACCATATCCAAATAATAGATTTGTACAAACATGGAATGCCTACAACTTGTTCCATATTAATAAATTAGAATCCCTTCTCTATTTCAACGAACAGATCTTCACAAATTAGATCGCCTATGTTCAATTCAACCTTTATATACATCATTTTAGTGTGAGAAAGGAATATCTTATTTATTTAAGTGATAGAGATAGGTAAAGCAAACTACAAACAATTCAATTCATACTTTACACCCATTTTTATTTTATTTATTTCTTGAACCTTTTAACACTCCAATTTAAAACAGCCAAAATAGGTTGAATGGACCATAGATTATCCGATTCTAAATAAATAACTAGATTTAAATATATTAATACAAAAAACAATTATAATTCCAACATATACATAGATTGATATTTACTTAGGGAAATTCTAGGGGTTTTAGATGTTATCTTTTCGTTTACCAAAATTTCCCAAGGCATACATTAAATCTAAATAAATACTATTCAATTACAAAAATGTGAAAAACTTGATATTTGCACTCACAGAGAACTATTTACTTCCTAGCTGAAGTTGATTCCACCACCGTAATTCTCTTTCAGATCTCCCTCTTTTAGAGTATACAACAAAGTGAATTGTATATGGAAATTAGATTAGAATCAAAAACTAGAGGAATAGAATCAGGAATCAAAAGAATTAAAATCTAACCTTTTACCTAAAAATCCTAACTAATTTTGGCACCTAAAGAAGGAGAAGAAGAAGAAGTGATCTAATTTATACCGCTCCTATTTATCTATAAGATCTTCCCCTTTTTGAATATACATCAAATAGATTGTGTGTGTGTGTGTTAGATTTTAGAAATCTAAAGATAGGGAGAAGAAGGATTAATTTAAATTAGAGATTAGAAAATAGAATTACTTATCAGAAAGTTTACTATTTTCGAAACCCTAAGGGGAAAGATTTTGACAGAGCTTCGCTGTTATAAAATTTTATGAAGGAAAAGTTGGGATTAAGGGATCTATTTATAGAGGTGAGAAGGAACCAAAACCATCAAACTTAGAAAATAAAATTTATACCGTTTAAAATAAGCAAACCCTAGCTTCCATAAAGCGTTACCAGTCGACCGATCGTGGTTCAGAGGTCGATCGGTCCCATACCTGTGATCGTAATTTATTTCTCATTTTAATTTTAGTTGATTATATACTTTAATTACTTACGTTACCATGTTACCCAAACGTTTTCTTAAATGTCAGTTTTCTACCAAATTTTAAAATTCAGATATTTAAATTTTAAATTCAGAAACTTCAAATGTCAGAGTATTCACTTTCCCAAAATGGCGACATCTTGCTCCCCAAAATGGCGCTTCCTCTTTGCCTTCCACTTCTGAGTATTCACTTTCCCTTCATCTATTCATGCTGTCTCCACCCCATCTATTCGCCCTTTCTTGCTATACGCCTCATAATCTTCTCGCCCCTCCTATCGTCAATGGCTAAGTACCGCAGAGTAAAATAGAGATATATCTCCTACATTGAAAATCGATCGAGTACTAGATCTGGGCATGAGTATGCTTCCACCGCTCTCGAAGTTCCTTTGTCTATCGTCGCCATTTCTGGATCTGGAGCTCAGCTTCTCACTGCTTGCGATGGCACTGTCACAGTTGAAAATTCGTCAGTGTTGGTTGCTTTAGATTCCGATTGCAATAAGATACTGTTTCCTGGGGAATTGACCAGGCAACTTAGTACTCGGCCTCCCCATCGATCAGTTAAACAATGAGCGTTCGGCATGTTAAGACCGTTCGGCACGAGCACAGCGTTCGGCATCTAAAGGGCGTTCGGTATGGGATAACGTTCGGCATCTAGGAGCGTCCGGCATCGAGAAACGTTCGGTAGTGAATACCGTTCGGCCAAGGAAGAACGCTCGGCATAAAATCGTTCGGCATCCATGAACGTTCGGCCTACAAGGTACGCTCGGCATTCCCGGACTGTTCGGCATTCCAGCCTCATTCGACCTGCATCCCTCACTCAACACCACATCTCCTCCGGTATGTATCTCGTTCGGCAATCACCTGCAGTTCATCATCCAAGGTCATTCAGTACAAATGGATGTTCGGCATTCAGAGTGTCCGGCCTCACCTCGTTCGGCATAAAGGGGGAGGCTCGGCATTCTGTTGTTCAGCCTATCTAGTTCGGCGCATAGGACTTACACTATTTGGACCGAGTTATTCAGCTACCAGGCCCGCCAGAGAAGTCCAACCCACCTTTGTCTATAAATAGAGGGGCAGGGGCACAGTGAAATGGACCGGTTTTGGAGAACAATGGGGAGACTCTGCCATTTTTTATACTCTCCTCTTTTTAATTCAAACTTGTATTCAAGTCATCAATATATGGATTGTATCTGTATTCAACTACTTGTGAAAGAAATAAAGATCAAAACTCAAAGTGGACGTAGGCAATTACGCTGAACCACTATAAATCCGGTGTTCTTACTTTCTGCATTTAAATTAGCATATTCTTCCTTGTTTAATTTAACTTCATCACTTACATCTCTACACAATCTTTCTCAACGAGGTTAGTGACCAATTTTGGTGCTAACAGATACCATTGACTAAAGTCCCAATTTCAGGTATATCGAAACCTACTTCTTCCTTAGCTATACCTCCTATCCGGCATAATGTCTCAGCTTGGATTGGTGAACATGTTAGTTGCGATGTCCTTAGAAATGATGATAATGGAAATAACCTTGCTGAAATGAATTTAAACTCAGTTGAAAAGTAGATGTTGAGACTGCTGTCGCCAGTTCTGGTGTGGGTGTCGATGTTTCTTTAAATGAAGGCAAAACACGTAAATGCCCGAAGTTTTGATGATCTTGTAACCAGCTTTGTTGGATTGACTATCAATATTGCTACTACATCTAGCAATCTATTTGAAATTTCAATATTGGAAATGAATGTTAAGGGTCTCAATGAACCAGTATATGCCATTAATTGTGCTAGAACTTCTCCAGCTAATCATCAACAGCATTCCCTAGTTGAATCTGCTATTATGCATGAAGCTGCTGCTACTTCTCAAGATAGAATTACACCTTCAGTAGTTCCCCAGTCTACTGTGCTGAATACAAGAACAAAATGGTCCTCCTTATTCTCTTCAATGCCAAAAAATGCGGGAAATTTTGTGCCTCGATCCTTTGAAATGGATATCAAAGATGGGGTTATGATCCCCCCCTAAGGAGGTAATTCAAGCTGGAATAAATTATTGGTCAAACTATCTAGTTGGGTTTTTTTAGACTCTAACCCACCATATCTAGTGGTTAAAGACATTGCTTTAAAGCTTGGAAACCAAAGGGTAGTCTCCTAGTCCACATGGACAACTCTATGTTTTTCTTCAAAATCTCAAGGCCTGAGCAGCGTCTATGAATTCTTAGTAAAGATCCTATATTTATCAGAGGCAAGCCATTTATTGTCACTCCTTGGAGTTCGTCTGTTGACTGTTCCAGAGAACAGGTACTATCTATTCCTGTTTGGACTTTTTTCTCTCATATTCCCTTCGTTTTGCAACCTATGATAGGTCTAAACTGGCTAGCTAGTGCGATAGGTAAAGTAAAATGTTTTGATGCTAACACTGTAGCTAGGGAAAAACTAGTCTACGCTAAAGCTTTGATTGAGATTTCCCCGAATAAGCCTTTACAAGAAACAATCAAAGTAAGAGTGACCGAGGATTAGGTAGCGGAGATTGTAGTTTGTTATGATGGGAAGCCAGACATATGTATGTCCTGTTAGTCTTTTGGTCATATATCTTCAGCATGCTCTCGAAAGACATCTGTTGGTCCACTCTCAGTTCGGACCCCTCTACCTAGGCTTCCAAACATGAAATGGATCCCGAAAGAGTGCATTGTTCCTCCTCCTATGGCCCCTTCCGCCCTAGAGCCTTCAGTGCCTCCTACTATTCCCCTCTCTGGTGTTGTTATGGATTCTACTACCCCTTCTGAAATTTCTGATCCTGAATTTTCTCCGCCTTTCTTGGATTCTGGTATTGTGTGGAATCCTACTGAGATGCCTTGGATCCATGTACAATCCGACATGAGATATGACCTGGCTAGACATGATTTCCATACAATTGTTAGTGATGATGATGGTGAATCTAGGCATTTGCATTACTCTATAGATGGTGGTGAACTTATACTCTCGGTGGATGGAGCTCGTGGTAAGCGAAATAGATCTCTCCTCCTTGATGATAGTTGGGATAGGAGATATATATTCTGTAGGGAACACCCGGATTTTGTTCTAGATATTGTGTCTCAGTTTGTAGATTATTTTCATGTGTTAGGCCCAGTTGGAAGTGATTCTTCCTACTCTTGGGAGGAGGAACCGATGTTTCCTTAGTTTTTTTTATAGCTGCAGAGGCACCTTTGCTTCTCACCTGTTCTGCACTCTAAGTGGAATGACCACTATAAAACCATATATAGTTGTTTATGTGCATGTGTAGAACATCTTTTCTTCATTTATATACAGTGGCATGACCCACTATAAAGTCGGCTGGCTTTGCCAAAAAAGAAAACTTCAAACGTCTATAACTTCTCCGTTTGAACTATGATTGCAACATATTATATATGAAAATTGATCAGAAAATCATCCTGGATGCAATGGTGCAACTTCCATGACCAAATTCCAATATTTACAAAATTTCCATTTTTAACCTTATTTTAATTACGTAATTTCTTATAAATATTACGAGGTGTTATAATCACCCTATGATTCAACCATTGCTTTAGCCCCCAAATCAATTTATCCTTCTTCTTCATCGGGATGTTGATCGATTCTCGACCATACTTTGTCAATGCATTAAACTTTCGGTTGTAATCTTCAATAGAAAATCTCATTGCTTGAGATCAATGAACTCTCTCAACAACACACTCTTTTGAGACTTGGAGATGAACCGAACCTCGAACCTCACTGGAAACTGCTCCCAAGTAATCTCCTCTTCAATAATTTCAATAGTCATTATTTTCCACCAATCTAGAGCATCCTCGTGCGGTTGTCTAAAATCCAGCCACCTCTTTTGTGTAACATTTAGCCCTAGGTCCTTGAAAATATGCTCACTTACTTTTAGCTAATCTAACACTTACATAGCCGACTCCTTGCTGATAAACATCTTACCCTTAAGGCTCCTATAATCCATACTTCACTTAGAAAAAACCACCCTAGCCAGCTCTGGCTCAACTACTACCGGCATAGCTTCTCTCATCGTCTGTGCCATAAACTGCCAGAACAAGGCATTCACATCCATCCCTACAATTGGTGGGATGGCCTCATTCAGCATTGCCGAAGGCACTTCTCTACCAATTTCTATGATAGTCTGAGTACTATCATTCCGCTTTCTAGTATTGG
Organism: Allium fistulosum; assembly: GCA_030737815.1. NCBI lineage: Eukaryota > Viridiplantae > Streptophyta > Magnoliopsida > Asparagales > Amaryllidaceae > Allium > Allium fistulosum. The sequence goes on from CM060906.1 coordinate 668,614,020, forward strand.
AATCCTAACCTTGGGTCTTCTACTTCTCAAATCCATTTTCTGCTGAGAAGTGCTCATCAGAAATGGAAGAAAGAGAGCGATTTAGCAATAGAAAATCTCTAGTAAACTCATCTACAGTTCCATATAGCAAAATGCAAATACATCGTATAGCAGAGCATGCCCTCCTCTAGGTGTTTATCTTTTATTATCTAATGTTACTTAACTCTATTTAACTTAAAATTACCCTAACCTAAGCTCTGGTACCAAAAGTGACAACCATAAGATTTGAACTCTTATCATCGCTGAAAGCAACACCACGCACTAACCACTATGCTAAAAGATCTTTGTGGTAACTTTCTGAAAGGGATGTTACAATTTAAAAGCGATAGACTAAGCCAAACTATTACACCACTAACTAAAAAGACATGTGAATATTAATATTCATATTGTTTGATATTAATCGCTGATTTAATTTAAACCTACGAGTCACACAACCACGTTGATGATTTATATGCAATACCACACGATTTAATCAATTTATAATTATTATAAACTAATTATTTGCTTATTTGATGTATTAGGTGATATTACTATTTTGCAGGTGCATTAGTAATTAATCAAGTGTGTATATAATATATATATATATATATATATATAAGTATCGATATATGGTACCAATATGAATTTAAATATGATTTAATGATATTAATTGACTAAAGGGTTTGAATTTTTTATTGGTCCATATAGCCCACTAAAATGGTCGACCACAAAAGGATTTGGCGAAATACTTGGTAAAAGGAGAAAGAGTAAAAGGAGAAGAATTTATCTCCCCTTCTCTCTCTATTTAAATCAAGCTAGCCGCTATATTTTTTAACTTGATCCCTCATCTTCTTAATGGTCAAACTCGCCTACCTCCACCACCCTTAGCCGAGCTCTCCAAAAGTGATATATACATCAAAACAAAATAAAACAAGTGGTACTCTAAATAGTTGCGAAGTTTGGTGTCGGTTTTTTTTTCAAACAGGGGATCTCTTCAAACAAGGTGCACTCAAGGTCAATCTCTTCAAAGTATGAATCTATGTTTTATAATTTATATTTGATGTCATATACTCCTTATAGAACGATTTTGTATATGCATTTGTTTTCTGTCAAATTATCTAAGTTTAAATCACATTAAAATATCTATATTGACTAATACACACACACAGATATATATATATATATAATGTACTCAAAAATTGTTTATAAATTTAAATATACATTAAATATATTTTAGTTTTAAATAATAATAATTATTAAACTTACATTAATATTAATATAATACTATTATAATTAGACGTTAATAATTTCAAATAATGATTATATTAATATATACATATATACACACACACACACATATATATATATATGTAAATATTTAATTTATTAAAAATAATAACAAATTTCTTTTGGATTTTTTTAAAACCATGGCCAAAAAGAAATAAATAAATTATTTTAATATTTATTTTATTGCAGAATACATATTTTAATTATTTCATGCAATTTTTGTTGGAACTCATTTTGATTCGCAGTGGATGACATAGGTCAATTTCAAAAAAAATTCTCTATCTCAGTGGATCTACGAAGTCTAATATTTAATACTATATCTGATCTTATTATTTAATAAATTCTTACTTTATTTTGAATGGTTTTGCTTTATTTAATTAATCTAATTGATTAAATATATTTAATGCGAATATATGATAAAGAGAAGGGTTGAAAGCTAAGGATAAAGAAAGAAAAGAGAATGAGAAAATTAATTAGAAATGAATAGGAGAGTAATGCTCTATGGAGAATAAACTTCACTTTTGATTTCCAAATAATTCTCAACTAAGCCAAGCCCTTCTCTTTTCCATGTCTATATCTTATTTAATTAAACTACATTAATTAAGTGTGATATATGGATAAGAATGAACATATTTAATATGTCCATAGATAAATGATATGACGTGCATGTGAAATTTGTATCATAGGTGATTCGAACATGGTCAAATATATGCATTTATTGATAGTGGGATTTATATCTACCATGTATATACTTAGCATTTATATATATGTGTGTGGTAATTGCCATACTAAAATTCTTTGATGTAAAATATAAATATACATATTATGTTTTCTAAATTTATGTTTCATGAATAGCAAGTATAATCTTATGAAATTACCATTTAAAGTTTAATTACATCACAGTTTTCAAATTCATATCCATAATTAAAGTATCTAAAATTTTGACTTGGTAAACGTATATTCAAATGCTAGATCTAGATCTAAAGCATTAATTCAAAATTATGAAACATCTAAATTTTGGCTAATATTATTATTATAAAATACATATAAAAATGTTAGATATAATACATAGCCAAAATGATTTTATAATTCCAAACAAATATATTTTATATTTTGAACTCAAAATTTTAAATTTTATTTATGTTATTAGAGAAAATATGAATATGTATTATAAATAATATTTTAGCCAAAAATCTTAATATAATTTCTTATTATTTAAATTTCCAAAATGGATTTAGATTGGATAAATATATATAAACTAATTCAAAATATGGTATTGACCTAAATCATCTTTTTAAATAAAAATAGCCGACACAACTTCCGGTCCCTTTTTTTCTAATTCTCTATAGTTTTTGTTCATTTAATCTCTTCTAATTATATTCTAGTTCCAAAATCTTATTCTACTTTCGATTATTATGGCTAGAAAAGAGGAAGACGGAGGAGAAGGTTGGGAGGAAGTGGTGAGAAGTTAGGGAAATAAAATGGGCCATGGCGTAGCCTAAAAGGAGTCGGAAAAAGCTTATAGTAGGGCTGAAAGGGGGAAAATAGGGATTCTAGGCAACAACGATAGGGAGGTGAAGGGATTAAGGCATCCAAGATAGCTCCTCAACCGAACAAGTTCCAACTAAAATTTCCAATGGAAGTGGTTGCGAAAATGGCATCTTACTACAATGCAGTCAAGGGAGAGGCAATTGTGAATTCCTAATTGGTTGAGCTATATATGTTGCACCTATGGTAGAAGACGATACTAAAAAGGTAGTATTTCAAAAAATAAAGCAATTCATGAGAAGAACGGAGGATGGGCTTATTGTTTTCTTCTTTATATTATGCGGCAAAGGCCCTATATCAAAACTTTTAAAGCTTATGCGAGGAAAGTATGGAAGACGGAGAATAACTTTGAAGTACAAACGAGGGACAATGGATTCTTCATTAGTGAGAGGGGCTATTTTAAAATCCTTACATAGGGGTACGGTTCTTTGATAAGAACTTGATTATCATGAAAAGGTATACCCCTAGCATGAAAATAGATAGAGATCTACTCACCATTATGCCTATGCAGATCAAGTTACCAAGGCTGAGTTTTAAAATAGGAACCTAAGGCGGTTGGGCACTGGTAAGTACAATTGGTATTCCAATAAAGTTGAATGATGCAACCAAAAATAAGAAAAGAATATCATTTCTATTATACTAGTTGAGATGAAATATAAATCATGGTTTCCAGATATTATGGAGGCATCAATGGGAAGGGCGAGGTTTATAAACTTGAAAAAATATACGAAAATCCACCTCCACCGTGTGAGCATATGTTTTGGACACTTGAAGACAAAATGCCCGATGAGAAAAAAATGGGTTCCAAAAGATAAAGGTAAGGAGGACATAAATGAAGGCAATATTACTAAAGGGGAGCCAGTAGGTAACCCAACTCATAAGAACAAGGGAAGTCAAGTAGAACGTTAAGCTAATAAGAGGGAAGAGCCGGTTGAAGTCATGGCTGATGTCTCGGAAAATAGAAAGGAGAGTGATATCGAGAAGGGAGAAAGTTTCTAAAAAGGAAGAGGAGGATAAGGAAGAAGACCCATCCAAAGCATTAAATGAGGTAGTAAAGGCCATTCAGACACTGAATTCGATAAAATAGGATACCTCAACTCGATGGAGAAATGTAGCTCCAAGATTGGGGGAGTTAAGGCAAGGAGTTTGGAGTCCAAAATTGTAGATAGCTAAAAGATAAAGAATATGAAAAAGGAAGAAGTAACTCAGGATAAGGATAGCAAGTCCATAGGCATAAAGAGGGAGAAACGATTTCGTCGGCAAGTAGAAAGCATGCTAACTGAAGGAGCCATGCAATCCAAGATTCATATTACTTCTACTTCGTCCTTGGAGGGAGCTAGTGCCTCTAAGAGACAAGAGGAAAGGTCAGCATCTATCTAGAATTTAAAATGCCATAATTCATCATCGGACTTGGCACTTAAGGAGAAGGGTAAGGACCAAAAGCGCATGGAAAACACGAAAATACCGATGAGAAGGTTTCAGATGGTTCACTTGTTCATAATCACGAATCTAATAAGCTTTCAGACCTGAAAAAAGCTCAATCTCGAAAAAGTTTGAACTCATCAAGATAGATAAGTTAGTGATACAGAACCCAGAGTTTGACCTTATTAACTGTAAAAGGTGTGATGAACATGGGGGGCCTCTCAAGGCATGCCACTTCATAGCCATAACAAAAATTAATCATGTCCTTCATGATCTAGAATGCAAGGTGCTTTCAAAGGCCCAATATATTTAAGGGGATGCGTCATATTATATATAAGAATAAAGTAGGGCGTTTTGGGATAATGGAAAATAAACTCAAGTTTTCAGAAATAAAAAATCTGAATATAAGAATGGAGGCTAACCGGCAATTAATGAGCAATGTGGCATGCTATTACAAATGCCTAGTGTTTGTTTTAAATATCACAAAGGTATGGAAGCATCACATTATAAGCATTTGTGACCAAAACATCACTTTGTATCTTCTTAATGTGGGGGTGCCAAGTGTAATGTTTCGTTTGTGTATGCTCGTAATTTGAAACCCTAAGAAACAAGCTGTGGAATAACTTGGAGTACGATGCTATTACTCTTTTCAAACCATGGATTATAATGTGGAACTTTAACTATATAAGGTTTTTAAAGGAAAAAAAGTGGCAAACCTATTCCATTTAGTAATGCAAGAGCTGGACAGATAGATGATGATATTGGAGATCTCTTAAATGCTAATAAAAGAAATTTACTTTTCTTGGTGGTTAGGGCTAGAGCATATTATTCTGACTAAGATTAATAGAGTTTTTTCTAATGTCTCATGGATGCAAACTTTTTATTATACAACAATAAGCTACTTGCCTTCTTCAGTAATTGTTCACTCCCCCCTCCTTGTCTCCATCGTAGAAAAAATCCCAATCAATGCTAGACCTTTCAGATACATGATGCTTCTTAACGAGGACCACCTTGATGTATTTCTGGAAGGTTTAAATGTACCGGTTGAAGGCAAGCCTTTTTATTATCTTTTACATTAGAAGAAAGATTTAAAGAGGATTTCACATTGGTGGGAAAAGGACAAAAACAATCCACCAAAGGAAGTTTAAACCATTAGGACAGAATGTGCCATCTTGTAGAGAAAACTAGGAATTGATAAGGGCACAATTTAAGGTTTGAATTTCAGGAAAAGAAGATGCAATTAAAAAAGGCCATTCAGAAGGAGATCATAGCTACCAAGCAAAAAGCAAAATGCAATTCTCTCCTTTTAGGAGATGAAGCCCCAACTTTCCTCAATGCTAAGATGTTTATTAAGAGGTGTATCAAAAATTGGAATAATAGCATCTCTATCAATATGAGGGTTTGCAATGATCCGAAGGAGTTTGTAGAGATTATTTTGGAATACTATAAGGTGATATTCAATCAGAAATTGGATGAAGTTTTGCCTTAGGTAGTCTGCAAGAAAGTTACCATAGACTAAGGGAAAGAGTTTTTGAATGAAGATATAGATCTATTTTAAGTGAAAGAATTGTGTTTAGTGTCAGAGTCTAGTCGGCACCGAACCTAGATGGTTTCAATTTTAAGTTCTACAAAACCCACAGGACTATGTAAAAGGGTTCATCCTTGACTCTATTAAAGACATGGTCCGACAGTTAGAATTCTAAAAGAAAGTAACAACACATTCATTCATCTTATCCCAATGTCAAAATATGCCACGGAGATTAACCATTTTAGGCTTGTAATATGATATACAAGATTTCTACGAAGGTACCCTGTAATAGATTAAAATACTTTATGAATGACTTAATCTCTAAAAATCAATATGCATTTATCAAAGAAAGGAGTATTGTGGGCGGTTTATTATATGCTCATGAGAGGGTTAGAGGCTTTGGAAAAAAAGACAATATCAATATATGCATCAAAATCGATCTTCGAAAAGCATATGACTCGGTGAATAGAAGATTTGTTACTCATATGAGGAGACACAAAAAATGGATTATGTTGGTGTCGCAACTTGTAAATTCTCCAACGTTTTCAATCACTAGTCAAGGCAGTCAGTGGGATTCATTTGTAGTTCCAAAGCGTCCCAGACAAGGTAACCCTTTTTCGCCTTTACTTTTCACTATCATTATGCAATATTTTTCCCTTTTGATGGATGAGAAAGTTAGAAAGGGGAAGATCAAACTTGCATACGAAAAATTAATAAATTGAACCATCTTATACATGTGAATGAGATTTATATATTTTCCCAAGCGGATACTTCTAGTTCAATGGCTATTAAAGAAGTGTTTTCGACTATGTATGAGAGCTCTAGACTCCAATTAAATTACGCCAAATATAATGTGTTCTTTGGAGGAGGGATGATTGATATGACGGAAATAACATATATTCTTAATGTTAGACGTGATGAACTTATTATTAGATACTTGTATATACCTTTATTTTCAGTTAAATTGAGGGATAAGGATTACTCAAACCTGATTGATAAAGTTAAACAAGGAATAGAAGGTTGGGAATGCTAATTATAGCAGGATAATAAAATTGATAAAGTCGATGATATATCCCTTAACTCAATATTAGATGTAATGCTTTAAATTTCCAATGACAAATATCAACTATATAAAGCATGCGCACTTAAACTTCTTATGGGAAGGAAAATGTAGAAAAATTCCATGGGAAACAAATTGCCAACCGAAAGATAAAGGTGGTCTTAGGATAAAATAGTTTGAAGATATAATAAGGCCATAGGAATCAAATTAATATGGAAAATTGTTAATAAATAGGGAATTTTGGCAAATTGTCAAATTTATCAAGCATAATTCTTTTTGGGAGATTAAAAGTAGAAATGAGCATTCTGGCACTTGGAAGTATATGTTGAAATTAATACCGTATACAATACGGTGCATGAAAAAAATAGTCGATGGTATCTCAACGTCTTTATGGTTGGATCCACGGCTCCAAGGAGGTCGAATTGTCAATATTTTGGGTGCGGATAAGATGTTCTGCACTAGGAGTGAAAGGCTTCTCTTAGATGACATTTTAGAAGGAGGAGAATGGCAAAGTGATAAGTTAAGCTTTTTTAGTTTAGTACGAGTAGAAATCCAAAATACAATAATTTACAATGACATGCAACTAGACTATTGGAATTAGACTTGTTCAAAGGGTGACAAATACGCATTCAAAATGTGTGGGAGGCAATCAGAAATGCGAATGAGTTAAAAAAAAAGTGGTCTAATTTGGTTTGGACTAATATACATGTTCCTAAAATGGCTATATGTCTTTACGAAGCCATTAACAACTTCCTACTAACAAAGAAGAGACTAATACAAAGATATATAGACACTAACCCTTTGTGTGTACTCTATAATGAGGAGGAGGAAGACACTGGCCACTTATTTTTTAAATGTAGATGCATGGCAAACATCTAGAAATGGTGCCATGCAAAGCTTTTCTGGCCAGCGATGCACACAGAAATTGAACTGAATACTGAGGTTGAAATTTTATCATAAATTAAAACACAACAACAAAAATAATGATATAGCTAAAATTTTCCTATTAACCTCGGTATGAAGTATTTAGTAGGAGCATAATAATATATTATTCAAGTACTAATCTAGTAATGAACAAACCAATTGCAAAAGAATTCAAGACCTAGCTGCTATCAGAATGTTCAAATCCAAACATACATGCATCACAGAACATAACATCATAAGAGAAGAAAGCAAAAATTTTACCTCACCTAGATAGGTGGTTTTAGATTGCGATTGTGAACACTTGAGCCATAGTCGAACCTGATTCCTTTCATGATGCCTGGTCTGCTGCTTCTTTACTTGTTTTAATTTACATTTTGTTTTCAAAAAAATACAGGTTGAGAATAAGTTATACTTATCAGGCCTATGAGATAATGGTATCAATCCTGATCTTACAGTGCTAGCCTAACTCAACGACCTGAAACAACTAAATACAAAATAACAAGAAATTAGTTAAGAGAAGTAGCCATATTAGAGAATATTAGTGAGCTGATCATTCTTGAATCGACACCGGTGTTTGTTACTTTATAAGCAAGAATATTTTAGTGCCTGATTTTGGCCCTGGAAAGCAAATCTGAAACAAATCTCAAGTCAAATGCTATTGAAATAGCGTTTGAGTGAAAGATCTTGGAATTTCACTTTAGATCTGGCAGTCATGGCAACATCTACCTTAAGCTAGTACAAATCTACTCAAAGGAGAAGTATTTGGTTAAAGAGATGGCACGCAGTGTTGTAACAACCGCACGTTAATGGTCTCAATTGTTGACTAAATTGAAAATCCAAGTCCATTAGGGCACATATCGTTGGTATTGGTAAGCTATAATAAACATACTATATCAAAGAGCTATCTATATGAACTCGGAGCTGAATAGTAAAATATAGTAAAACATTTATACCAACTAAGTCTACAACCTTAGAACCAATATTATTCCTCGGATATCCTGTTGTCTTGTCAGTAAAGAGCATGAATGAGAAGACCAGTTCACCTACCGCTTCCATCTTGTCTCATTATCATGTCCATCTAAATCTACCATATGGGTTATAATGAGGAGGGATTAGGAAAATGTTGTATTGATTGGTAAATTACATACTTTATCCATAACACTTGTTTATGCCGATTGATTTCCATTTAAGTGTTATGTCTACTATTCATGAATTAGTCATTTAATTCCATATTTGTGTATGGTATGTCCAACCTACTTCGGGGTATAAGTATATACATGCCTATATGTATAAGCGTTACTGTACTCCCTGAAAAAGAAAACCCCGACCACTTAATACTTTTTAAATAGGGAAGAGGCAAACTCCAACAACCATTTAATACCTCAATCCCGAAGCAAGCCCGCCTTGGGATTACCCAACGTTATATATGAGAAATTCCTTAAGCGTTTAATACTTCTTAATAAGGAGGAGGCAGATCCAAATCAACCATTTAGTACCTCAACCCTAAAGCATACACCTTCTGGAATTATCCCAAACTTATACGCAAGCATATATCCCCTCAGATCCTATAGTTGGAGATGTCCCACATCAGTAATATGTATACATAACTGTTGGTAGCCTCTCATGGAGGGAAGACTTCCATTGTATAACCCTACCGACCTCACATTCTAACCCATACTAAACCAAGTCATTTATAATAAATCTAATTATTAGGCTGGGCCTAATGATTAACACCCATTGCAAACATATTATTGAGGCTATATAATTTCAACTGTGGAAATTATTATGCCTCATAAGGCCATTTATCAGTACTCATTTGTTTACTTGTTATGAACTTTCTTTTGTTTTATACGTTTACTATCTTTAAATTTTATCCTCGCTAATTTTGTTAAATGTCATTCACTGCTTCTTTTACCCCTAATTAATGCCCTTTATAAATGTTTTTTATATTCAATTTGGATAAGTATTAATAACATTTATTTATATGTTTAGAAATAAATTTGTCATGCCTATTTAGTATCCTTCATTAATGTCATATTTGGTCTCTGTATTTAGTTTCCTTCATCAATGTTATTTATATGTTTAGAAATTAAATCTCTAAACTTTTATACAAATTAAAATTAATTAAATATGATTTGATTAATGAGAATTAAAATTACTTAAATATGATTTAATTAATAGGAATTAATTAAGAAGATACATGCATACGTTATATAAGTTAATTAAATTATAATAATTATAAACAACTTAAGCTTATGACCATACATGTATAAAATAACGCAAGTAAGACTTAAATAAACCCAAAATAGTTTTTTTGGAATAAGTATATATGTAAGGTACATATATTGTGATTTTTGATGTGTTCGAAACTTAAATCATGAAGATGTTTCATAATAAACACATTATTCTTTAAATCGGCATCACTTAATATAAATAGATTACTTGCATACACACCAGTTGTTGAGAAAACTCAAGTTATAGCTGTTATGTGTAGTACTATCAATATATTGCTCGGACAACGTAAGATACATGCATAAATTTATTGAGCAAACTAAAGGTACATGCATTTTTCATAGGCCACCATGAAATGGTAGGTAAGGATGAATAATCTTTCTCAATTTTTTGAGAAAACTCAAGATCAAGGTGGTGACTAAGGCAAATACTACGGTTGGGAGTGTATATGATACAATGGATAAAGGGTTATCCATCGCTTACATGCCTATGATTTGTTGAGCAAACTCAAGGTAAGAATTCCAAGGCAAGCAAGTCCTAAAACTCACTAGAGGAATCGAAAATTTTCTATATTTTTCTTTGAGTCTTGAAGAATATAAAAATCTAATGGAAGCTTTGTTAGAAAAATAAAACAAAAACATTTAACCTTTCTAATATCGTAAGATCATATGTTATATACAATTAAAATAATCTATTTAATAAATTGTGCAACTAGTATAATTGGTAAATTTTTTATCAATTAAGATATAAAAATGAACTGAATTAAGATTGACATAAAAAAATAAAATACACTTAAAATAAATCTTCTGGCATACTGTCAATTAAAGACCTATGTAAGAGCCAAATTATACGACTGCTAAATATATTTGTACCTCAGGCACTTAAGTGTTTATTTACCTAAACCCATGTGTGTTCTACTATGCTAAACTCCAAAAATAATATAATAATATGGGTCTTTAATCCATATTCGAGCATATATAAAAGTTATGTGGTGACTAGTTGTGTTTGTAATATATGGAATCTTGATGAAACTGGTTCAATCAAAATAACCAATTAAACCATGATGATCATGTATTCAATACAACTGATTACAATAAGGATCTTGGTGTGTTAAATATAGATCTAAACAAAGAGTTACAAGATAGATCTAGGAATTCGATCATCGAAATGTCAGTTTGACCGCTTTATGTAAAGTGCAGCATATTTGATATCCTTAAATATTAAGGATAACCAAATGCACTTTTGTAAAGAGTTCGGTGCGACCTTGGAGTAAGGATTTCCTTTTAATAGTCCGACAATTTAGAAAGGACAGCAAATGTACGAGAGTGATGTAACATAGGCACTGTTGGATGAAGAGAGTGAATCCTCACTCTACTTTAGGAAGAGATGTCAGAAATGAGAATTGCATAAAATTTTGTAAGATACTTGCTATGGAATGAGAAATTGTATTTCTATTCTAAATGTATTATATCATAAAAAATTATTTTCTATAAATGTTATTTATACGAGTTTAAGATCATTAATCGAAAACTCTCGACTGTAAACTAGTTATAGTAAAATAAATAAATAAATAGCCCATAATAAGTAGTTGAATTGTAACAACCCTCACCTTAATGAGCCCGAATTTCGACTAAATTAAAAATCAAACCTATTAGGGCACAGATCAGTGGTTTTGGTAACCTATAATAGACATAAGTATATCAGAAAGCAATCAATATAAACTCACAGCGGAATAGAAAAATATAATAGAACATAATACTAAGTGAGGCTACTACCTTGAAATCAATACTATTCCTTGGATGTCTAACTACCTTGTTAGCACCAAGTATGAACATGAAGACCTCTCCATCTACCGTTCCCATCTTTCTCTAATAACTTGTCCCTCTAATCTATCCTAAGGGTTGTAATGAGGAGGAGGTCAAAACAACGTTCTGGTGACTAGAAAGTTACATACTTTACCCATAGCACTAATTTATGTCGATCAATTTCCATTTAAGTGTTATGTTTATTATTCGTGGCTAATACTTTCAATCTTATATGCGTGTACGATATGCCTAACCTCTTCAGAGGTATAATTATATATATGGCTATCACTTTACATACATACATATATATATACATACATACATACATACATACATACATACATACATACATATATATATATATATATATATATATACATATAAACGTCACTATGCCACAAAGTGAATTAGACAACAGTGATCACACAACATAAGGTAGATTTCCTGTTGTCCTACTTTTTCACACAACACATGGAAAAACCATATGCTGTGTGAATAGCCCATAAAATCTTTCATCTGTTGCCTAAATAGCCCGTGAATTTTTTCTATGTACATGCTTGTTATTCAGACAACATTTTATATGTCGTCTGATTTAAGTTATCAATTTTTTTAGTTTTGGCTCATCTTTTCCCTTGCAATTATTTCGTGGCCGCTTTTTTTTATTTACCCCTTTTTATTTTTTCCCTCTCATCTTTTCACCGTCTAAAAAAATCAAGCGTCTTTTGGAATTAGGGTTTTAGCCCCTTTGAAATTCATTCGAATCGTCTTACTCCTTTCATTCCTTGTTGACTGTGTGCTTCATTTCATGGCTATTGATGGTTGCGGCTCCTTGTTGAGTGTTCTTCAATTGATACTGGTATGATTTTTGTCCCTTTTGATTTATATTACTCTCGACTTTGATTATCCTACCAATGATGAATTGGGTTCTTTATATAGGAATTAATTTCCTATATTTTCATATATATGATAAGGTTTGAATTTCAAAGTATTTGCTTGGCCATCTGATTCCCTTTCGATTTCTACCCCCTTTTCGATTTTATATTGATCTCGACTTGATTTTTCTATGATGATTTGGATGTTTATGCGACAATGAAAAAAACTTGGTTGAAGTGCACTAACCAACATGTTTTGGTCATGTACATAAATATTTTGAGATATATGTGTTGTGATGGTGAAAACTTTAGTTGCTGCTTTATTAGTTCATGTCTGAGTTAGTGGATGTTTTAAACTTTCATGTATATACATACATATGTATGTATATATGTGTGAATTACCTTTTGATTTCTGTTTATTTGATTTTTGCACCTTACAATTTCATTTCAATTGATTATATGATTTTGGGAAGTTAAGTTCGACTTTGATCACTTCATTGTTTCGCTGGTCGCCCCATGCTTATTTTGTTGCCCCTTGCACTTGTAATTTTTCACTCATCTGTTAGTGTTTTCCTTGAACTAAAATGAAATGTTTTTCCTGATGCTTGACATTGAGTGATATACATGTTGCCTTTCTACTCACTATGTGCATATATACATGTATATACATATGTGTATATCTATATGTATGTTTTCATATACACTTTAATGTTTTCATATGTTCCTATGTTTTCATATATTTCCATACCTGTCGAAACTGTCCCTAGAATTTCTTTTTAGGAGCAGAATGTTTTCATTATCCCTTGTTTATTTGCTCCTATGTTTTATTGTACACTATCACATGACTCTCCTTGTTGCTTTAAGGAGAGCCATTTTGAGTTGATCTTGTTGTAGTGCACTTTGATTCCAATAACATCCATGTATATACATACATACATATGTATGTATATACGTGTGAATGTTGGTGGTTGATCTATACTTGTACATTGCTTTACTGCCTGAATGTCTGTGACACCGTCTGGTTTTAATTTGTGGCACTTGCTGTTTGTGGCACTGCTTTATTGCATTGTTGGCCTTGTCCATGTACTTGCACACTGCCTTGTTCAAGGTAGTGCCAGTGCACTGCCTTAAGCAAGGAAGTGTGCACTGCCTTGACATTGGTTGAATCCCTTTCATGTGCTTTGGTTTCTTGTTTGTGCACTTTGATACTTGCTACAGCACTTGTTGTTTTTCCTAAGCTTGTTTATGTGCACTATGATTTCTTGTTACACTTTCAATTGCAAATCTTGTTCCAATTCATTTCTTGTATATATACTTGTATATATTTGTATGTACACTTATGTGAGCTTGTATATACTTGCTTCAGCACTGTGATTTCTTGTTTTGCCTGAGCACTTGTTGTTTGATGCCTATGTATATAGATGCATATATACATATATATGTACATATGTGCATGCTCACTTTGATGATATATACTTGTTGCCTATAGCATGAAATGCTTGTCATGCATGTACCATTATACATGCTTCATGTGTGCTTATTTTGGTGTTCCTTGTTCATGCCTTTATCTGAACCATTGAACTTGTTTTGAGTTTCCTTGAGTTGCTTCTATGTGCACTGCAGTTTTGCTTGAGCTTGTTTATGTGCACTTGAATTCTTATTTATGCGCATTGCAGTTCTGAACATTATGCGCACTGCAGTTTTGCCTTAAAATTCTTACCTAGTTGTCTTGTTTGCATTTCCTAGACGTGCAAGTATGCATTTTCATGTATATACATACATACATATGTATGTATATATGTGCGAATGTGCAAATGTGCATTTCTTGGTTTGAGTATTCTGGTTGTATTATCTCACACTTGAATTACATATATTCCTGGTTTGACTATTCTGGTGTTTCACCTATTGGTGTACTTGTTTTGAACTTGAATTGTTGAAACTTGTTTTGAACTTGAATTGTTGAAACTTGTTTTGAACTTGAATTGCTGAAACCTTTTTTATGATATGTGTACCTGAGTTAAGCTCGAGGAGGCTCGGACTTGACCTTTTGCACATTTGCACTGTGTTGAGCCTTCGAGCTTGACTTTCAACAATCTGCGAGATTTAATCGATTTTACTACGGATTAAGTAGCCACCTCCGACAAACAAACAACTAACTAATTAAACTTTGAGGTCTGTAGGTATCCCTGTACGGATTCTTACAATAGTAGGAAGCGTAACCTGTTAGGGCATAACCCTAGTCTTTGTAACTGATCGCTTAGGACTGGTGGTCATAGCTTACATGCCAGCCCCACTACCAAATACTGGTCTAAAAAAATACTGATATAGCCCGTCGACCTCCCACAGTCAAAATCTCATTTAGACTAACCTAATGCAAGTCAAGGAAAATGCCCTTTCTAGTTACTTAATACCTCTTACTAGAAATATAGCAGACCTTGTTCCTTAAAAGTACTCGGTCATTTAATACTTAAAACTCGAGGCAACCCTTGGTATATTTTCCTTTACCTATACTCAAACGCATATCCCTTCCCCATGGGTCCTATGGTTGGAGATGTCCCACATCAATAATAAGTATCCACTTATTAACTTCTAGTAGCCTTTAGATAAAGGGAAGACTTCTGTTGTGTAACTCTAATGACCTTGCATTTCAAACCATACTAAACCAAACCATGTTAGTACCTTAGGTATTGGTTTTGATGATAACAACTATAGACATTATATAAAATATAAATACTAATATTTTATAATGTTATATATAGTATATAGTGCAGGATATTAGATAGGTGTTGATTAAGAATATTGTACAGTATCAGGAGTGGATTCAAGGTGCTGATATAGAGTTTCAAGAGTTGGAGAATGAAGACTCATGAGTATTCAAGAGTTTAAGATTTCAAGGTATTCCAGATAAGTTATAGAGTCGTAGAATTTATGTTAAAACCTTGATAGCACTTTCCTGATCTCTCTCTCATTCTCTAATTTTTTTTCAAATTATTTTTCAAATTATTTTTCACATATCCTGGTTTTAAAGTAATCTTTTCAAAATATTTCTCAAAATGATTTTTAATCTCTTATACTTATAAAGATATTATTTTAGTGTTTTTAAGTTTATATATATTGGATTTTTCTTTATACTTAAACAAGTTATAATTATATTGATTTTATAAATATATTATTTACATTATATTAAAATTTTCAAAATTATTACATAAAGTTTTATTATGATTGAAATATGTTAAAACTATGCTTAAATGATTTTATAAAGTATCAAACTATTTTACAAAACAACGAATTTTCAAAATAATGTTTTAAAGTATTTTTAAATTTTAAGAATAGTATGTCGACATACTCTATGTATGTATGTCGACATAGTGGCCGATTTTTTCAAAATTTAAATTTCAAAGGAAGTGACTTTCGTCATATCTCTTCACGACAGAATATGACCATTGTTCCTCTATAAATATCAAACTTCCAAATGAATTTTGAATTGTAATTTTCTTATTCATCTCTCCTCTTTCCACTTTCTCATTTTCTAAATCAAAACATACCCAAACTCTACTGAAATTCAACTAGAATCTAATTCAATCATCACTGGTTTGATTCTCCTTCATCTACTCTATGATTTCTCTCATCTCTCTCACTCAAACAGAGAGCAAAGTGCTATTCAAGAGTTATAGGATCAATTTTAATTAATATCAAAGATCTAAGTCTATAAAACTCTATCAAATCATATTGCTATACTTGTGGGTGTGATTGTAGCCCATAAAATCAATTGGGTGTGCTTAGTAGCCCGTAAATCTACTGGATGTGCTTGTAGCCCATAAATCAAGCGACTCTACCTAGAGGTTGGGATTCGAAAGGGTGTGTCTCGCAGCCCTAAAATCGAGATTGTATTTGCATTTACTAGTTGAAAAGAAATCCATACAAGGAATTGTGCATGACTGGATGTAGGGTAACTCTGAACCAGTATAAAATCCTAGTGTGTTTTTCCTTTTTACTTTTACTGCATTTACTTTTATCTGCACTTTGATTCTGTGATTGTTTCTATGATTGTTAATCACATCACTCCAAGTAGAATCTTAAAGAAGTTGAATTTTTTTCATATAATCCATTAAACACTATTCACCTCCACTTTAGTGTTAATTTAGCCATAAGATCCATATTCCGCTGACTCACATTTGGTATAAGAGCATTGGTTTTCAAAGTATTAATAATCTGGTTTTTGAAAAAGTTTCAATAGCAATTTTTGATAATATTTTTAATACTATTTTCGAAAAGATAATATGCAAAATCATCATAATGTTGTTTCATAAATTTGCATCTATTCATTATAAAAAATCACGTAATCTTTTGAAAATGTATGAATTGCAGGAATGGATGTACTATATGGTTTTTGATGAACAAACACCTAATGATCAAACTCTACAGGTCAAAAGGGACACCTGAATATTGGATAATGGATGCTTAAGACACATGACTGGAAATCCAGAGATTTTGAAGATATAATTTACAAAGATGGTGGATCAGTAAATTTTAGAGACAACTCTAAAGGATATGTGATTGGTATCAGCATTGTCGGTAATTCTAAAACTCCTACTATTTCTAATTTTTTATTAGTTAGGAATTTAAAGCAAAATCGGTTGAGTATTAGTCAATTGTGTGACAAAGATTTATTCTGAAGGACGAAGGCAAAGGTTGGGTATATTATTACTATTATTATTCTTGCATCATGTGTGTCTACTTGGGCACTCGGAGGGTGCCGCATGATAGGGGGTTCTAGCATTTGGTTTGGTAGCGAGCGGATGACTATTACTCCTACATGTCCTTGGGTTGGTTTAGTCGAGAGGCTTTCCGTAAAAGCAGACCACAGGTACGGGTGTGTGCTACGGTGGGTTTACTCACTGGCTAGTGATGGTTGCAAAGCCTAGCTGGCCCATCACACTTGTTATCAGAGCTTTGGTTTAGCGATAACCTTATCTTTGTGGGGTAACTCATTAGAGATAGGGTCAGTAGCACCCTAGAATGAGTTTGAGTGTATTAATAGATATGAGCGTGTATTTGTTAGTGAATATGAAATGTTTTATATTGTGTTGACTTATCGGTTGAGTGTTTAAGAATTCTGGTCGGTACGGGAAGTACAACCGTATTGAAGGGGTTTCTAAACTCTTAAATAAGGTAAACCAACATGGTATTGTTTTGAAATTGGGTAAATGAAATAATTTACCCTGATTATATTTTATATATAAAGAAATAATTTTTCAAAAATTATTAGAGTATATATAGTGTGAATTGGTTGTTAGAAATGATAATATTGATCATTATCATTTATTGTTTGAATATTCAATATTCATAAACTATTAGCTATTATATGATTATAAGAAAATTAAATTGTATAAATGTGATTTATAAAATATAATTTCTAAGTAAAATGAATATAAAGTTAAGAATTTGAGAAATTTAAATCCAGTGTTTCTGAAAATGGTTTTCAAGGTTTGGAAAATAATATTAGTATTGTTTAAAAGTATATACAAATACAGATTGTTTTCAAATAAATTTTAGAAGGAATGAATTCAGTACTCCCCTCTTCTGTCACTGGAAAATAATTTCGGTGATGACTGCGCAGCATCATCGACGTTCATTCTCGAGTCTCAAAGTAGGGGAGACTTCTGAGAAGCTTTGCTATGAAATTGTTTTGACAAACAGATTTTGGTTTAAACTCCAAAAGTATGATTTGATATATAAAAGAGATAAGTATATATACTTATTTCAAATGATTTGAAATGTACTTGGTGTTTAAATTTTTAAGTTCTGTTAATTAATAATCTTCAAATTAATTGAATGAAATGAAATATTTGAATAACTATAACTTATAGAATAGGAGAATTAGGAAATCTAAGCTAAATGTTTTGAGAAATTTTAGAGTTGAAGTGTGCAACCCTAAAATTGAAAGTAAAGCAAATTTAAACAAGTTAAAATAGTGAACACTCTAATTAAGTAAAATGAATCAGATTAATTTGTATAATACCAAATTACATTCTAATAACATATAATAAGACTTACCAAATGTTAGAAGTTGAAAGGTGATTTGGATATGTAATGGGATATTATACAAGTAAAAAAACTTAAAGTAATCAAAATGTATATAAATGGAAATTTAGTTGTAATAATAAATGTTATATACTTAATTAGTATATTATGAAATGATCAATGACGAAATGGAATAAGTAAGTGGAACCTAAGAAAGTAGACAAATGAATATAATAATATCCTTGTAAATTGGTTATAGAATCAAATATAAATTTGCAAAGAAATTTTGAAATTGAATTTGTAACTTTTGAGATAATTACAAACTTAGATAAAGTCACATATAGGAAGTTGGAATTTTATAGAATGATTATGAACTAAATTGATGATTAATAAAATGTTCACAAATAAATTTGTTATTAAATGAAATTATGAAAATGAATGTGAATGAAAATAATTTGGTATAACTAAGAATCAATTGGAATAAATATGTAAGTTGTACGTATATTGTTTTATTCGGATAACAATTTGATCCAGATTCGAGCACAGAATTTCGAGATAATTTATATCGATCCGAGTTAGGACTTTTCACTTGATTCTTGATGGCGAAACCTGAATATGGATTTTTGATTTGATTCTAGAATTCTCTATCATAGTATATGGCTATGCAAGGAGAATGACAGTTTCTGATCAAGGAACCAAATCTGAGTCTGCACTAGAGAGTCGTGTGGACGATGCTAGTTCGAAAGTGAAATTGTGTGATCGAGTGAGCGATCAGATTTGATATTGCGTACGGATGATATATGTACATCGTACGGGCTTAAGTAAAGTAAATAGTGGAAACTGAAAATGCAAAATATAAAATGATTTTAATTATATGATTGGATATCTTTGGTAAATAAGATGCATGTATTTAAAATCAAGAAAAATTTGGATAGCCCGACAAAAAGGTACATGTTTATTTTGGCATTTGATTTGATGGTTTTATGATTAGCCACTTGGCTTTTGTTTTCTTTTGTTAGTTTGGGGCCCATAGAGGCGTTTTGTAGTTGTGCCGATCTAGCTGCACAAAGGAGACGATGGCAAATTTTTCCAAAAATTTAAGGAGTTAGAAAATTTTTAATAACTGAAATTTGATTTTAGATTATAACTTGAAATGATTGAGTAAATAATATTATTTGGAATCTAGATATGAATTTGGGAATTAGTAAAAATGACAATGTGGTTTCAATAAATTGATTTTGGGAAGTTGTTTCAACTAATTTGTTTTGGGAAAGTTAATGGGTTTTAAGCCATTCTTTTCACCTTGGCAATTTCGGGGACGAAATTCTTTTAAGGGGAGAGAATGCAATGACCCAGAATTTTTGGTTATTTGAAATTGTTTATTTAATCGGTTTAAATATTGAAAAGTAAATTTTATAGATTTAATAACTTGAATTTCAAATATAATGAATTATTGGATAATTTAATTGTTAATCTAATAATTGAAATTTGGGTAAATAACTGAATCTTGAGTTCTATGCTAGATAAAAATAACTTCAAAGCTTATTTAATTTCTATTTACAAGAATGAAGGTAAATAAAATTTTAAATTTGAATTTAAAAGTGATTTACTCGATTTTAAAGATATCTTGTTTAAATTCACGAGTAAAAAGAGCGATCCGAGGCACAGTCTCGGAATTCGACGAAACAAATTCCATTAGATCCGTAATAGTGTATTATTATCATATTTCAAATTTTGTAGCGTTTGGAGTTACCATTTGGTCGTGTGGGATAGAAACGCGTTGAAATTAATATCGAAATTTAATATTTTAATTGGGTCCAAAAGGCTCCATACGATCGAATGGGACTCGAAACTTGTTCCATTGCATTCGGAATATGACGGCACGCCTCGATCGGGGTTCAAAATTGGTAGCTAGATATTTGTGAATTTTAAATAATTTATTTTCATCGATTTGACTGGCAGTTGACTTTCTTTCACATCAGCTTTCTTTCTTTCATTCAAGCCACATCCTACCCTACAATGTACAGCCCTTCTCTTTTAAATCACTTTCCCACCTTCATTTGCACGCAACAGTGACAAGAAAAAAATGGCAACTTCAAAAATCGATTTCTCTTAATATACTCAACGAAAAAATACGAAACTTTCTCTAAAAATCAAGTTTTGGTTCACGCTTCGATCCGGTATATGGTTTAAACGGTGCAGCCATGATTAATGGGGTTCGACTATGATGTCATGAGTGAGATATTGGCTAGGGTTGGGTTTTGAGATAATTTTGGGCAATGATTCGCGAAACAAACTTTGGATTTGAAATCGGAGGCACGTTGTTCACCTAGATTCGAAAATTTGGAAGGATCGACGACAATGTTGGACACAAGAACAGTAGCAGGTCGGGGTAGAAGAGCCGAGTCATGACTTCTCTAGTAGCTCCAGGGAGGTCGAGTTCGTGATAGGCAGATGCGGTCGTCGAGAGGGAGCCGTAGGCGAAAGCGGTTCGGCAAACGAAGGTCTCTAGCTCCGTATCACTCCAAGAACGTGCATGATAATGGATAGGTGGTGTTCTCGTGCACAGGCTGAAGCATTTGGGGAAGAAAGAGTTTGGGTGGGCTGGGCTTCTTTTTGGGTATGAGTTTATAAAGTGTAATTAGAGTTAATTTAATTAAAATTAATCGATGAACTTAAAAATTAAATATCTCTCTCATATGAGGTTCGATTGAGACGAGACTTTTTGCATTGCGATCGCGATGAAGAGAGCTTCGCAATGAAACTAGTTTGGATGGATTTGTAGATAGTGGAAATTTGGGTTAAAATCAGATGTTGTTTAGTTTTAGTACCAAAACGGAATGTCTCGGCGACAACAAGAATAAAGGTGAGTGTTTTATAACTCTCACAAGTACTAGAATATTTTTATGCTAGTTAAATTGAAATTATGAAGTGATATGAATTGATTGATTGTTTTTGATAACTTTAATTAACATTTAAATTGACATCTAATTTAACTGACAAAAATTTAAATTGACGATTAAATAGAACTTGAATTGAACTGTTTAGTAAAATTCCCGATTATTGAAAAGTGGGTAGTTGTTGTAATTTACTGATTGTTTGGATGATTGATTGTGATGGATGCCAATTGATTGATATTTGGATGATTGGATGTTTATTTATTTTGTATATATATCCTATTATCATCTTGTAAATTATTTATAGTATATAAACTATAAATTGAATCATTTCGAATAAATTAAGAAATAGGTTGAAATGATATATATCTATGACACTGTGATTTGGATTGAAATGATATATATCCATCCCTGAAATTAAATTGAAATAACTGATCACTTGGCCATAGGATAGAAAATTATATATGGACACCGGATTGATTAAATTAAATGATTTTAAAGTTTTTGATTTGAAATTATTTAAATGGTATTGATTAAAAAAATCAAAGTTATAGAAATCAAATTATTTTCGAACTTGAGCCCTGAATGTTGAAATTTAAATTTGGTAATCAAAATTGTTTAAATAATCGAAGTTGAGATTTTGAAGTTATAATCGAAATATAATTTGAATTTTTGGAAATCGATTTGTTTTCAAAAGATTGAACTTTTATTCGAACTTTGAATATTACTAAGTAAAAGTGATATAAAAACGATATTTCAAAATTGAGCTCGAAATTGAATTATATTTGAAGATTGGGATTTTAAACTGAATATTGAAGGATAATTTGATTTAAATTTTTTGAATCGATGTTTGAAAATCGAGCTCGAAATCAATATAAATTGAAATTTAATTAATTGGATTTGAAAGTGGAATTGAATTTATTTGAAATCGAAGTTGAAATCGATTTGAATTGAAATCGAAATTAGATCGATTGAATGGAAATTGGAATTGATTTGAATTGAGAAGTTGGAATTGAATTTGTTTGACTTTGAAACTATTTTCAAATAAATTATTTAATGTAAAACTATTTAAAAGCTATCTTCTTAAATATACAAATTATTTTGGTTTTCCAAATTATTTTGCTATATAAACCATTTTAATACTTAAACTATTTTAACAATTTAAAATATTTTAACCATTTAAACTATTTTTAACCATATAAACTATTTTTAACTATTTTAACCATTTACACTATTTTTAACTATTTTAAACTATTCAAACTATTTTTCAAAAATTCAAACTGGTCAAGAGTGGAATGTTATATTCAAATCATGGAATTAAATACGAATTGGGTTAAATGAAGTTATAACCCAAATTGGAATTCGAAACGATTTTGGAAGCGAAATCGAGATATTAAGGCAAAAATGATTTTGAACTGAAATAGTATATTTTGAGTAAATATGATGATTTCGAAATGGATTTGATGATGAAGCGAATATGATATTTTGATATCAAGTATGAACTGTTTTCGAAAGTTAAAAGTACCAACCGGTGTGAAAAATGACGTTTGGTTGCTAAAGAGACCGAGGCCGGATATGGGCATACTCTCTATCGATACCGGAACCACTTTAACAACTATGTATGTGGAGGAAACTCCAAAATGAAGTGGTTGGATTTGGCGTCGTTTGCTGGATTTGAAGAAAGAGAACGATGATGGATTTCCTTGGCACTTGTGCCAATTTGAAATGACTAAAACAGGAGCCGTACCGGCCAAGTGGGTTAGCTACCTCGAGCGGATGCACTTCTTCGTATTACCATCATTTACATTGTGATTTATTAGTGCGCACCCTCTGATTTCATAGGAGTGTTGGATGCGGTGGGCGATCGTGGCTATGATGCGTTACCACCAGCCGGGAAGGGTAAACTGGTAGTATCCTACCTTGGGCATTTCTTAACATGCCTTGTCATACTTTTATCCCTATACGAGACCCATATGATTTTGGTTTAGTGTTGTCATATCACGACGCATCCCTATCCACCGACCGTTTAACTGGTATTTTATATGCAAATTGTATGACAATGCTTAAAAACACGTTAAGGGGGATCAGTGTAAAGCCTTAACGCTAAGAAAAATATTTATTTTATTGATTAGACATTATATATGTAGCGTATTCTACTACATATAGATATTTTGATGAATCCTTAACAGATGGAAAATCCCGTAACATCTCTTGAGTTATTGCACTCACGTTATACACTAGATAGGAGATGTGAAATCCCGTAAACATCTTTGATGCTACTGCACGCATGTTATAGGCGATGTTTGTTTGTCTTACCTAAGGATATTTTAGTCCCGATTTGAGTTTTTTATCTTTTCATTACGCTCGGGTCAGTCCTGATTTTTTTTTCAGCTTATCGAAGATTTATTCTAGAGGACGAAGGCGAAGATTGGGTATATGTAACACCCACACCCCTTAGTATACCCCAAAAAGAACACACTAGAAGATGTGGTCCATTGTAGGTATAGCTAAAACTTTACAGAGACTAAGATTCACAAGACAATTAAATAAAAACAATGGAAACATTTAAACAATAACTAATTTAAAGGTTAAACTTCATAAAATAAGTCATAACCAAAATATGTCTCAAAATACCTAATACATATGTCTCATGAAAAATACCATCTCAGTCACAATATCAAAGTACAAAATCATCCCTCTCAAATAGTACCAGTACATAAAAATCCAAGTGAAAACTGAAAAGAAGAAGAATACATGAAGAAGAACTCCGTAGCTGAATCTCCAAGAAAGTCCGAAATCTATTGTCCCTGCCTCTGCTGGCCTATGGGGGAAAAAGGGGAAATAGAAGAGTGGGTCAGACTAAAAGTCTAGTGAGTGGAAGTAATTACTAGTATTTTTAAGCAAGATAAAGATAATAGACTTAGCAACAGTTCTAATATAAAAGGAAATAAAAGAAAAGATAAAGCTAGAACAAAATAAAGTTTAACTGTTTGCTTTGCTTAGATAGTTCGATTTGATTGTTTCAATTGTTTGCACTTGTCTTAGATAACTACTTCGATTAGGCTGAATTCCTAATCCTACTTTAATTAGGCTGAAGTCTTAATTCTACCCTTTGATCGACCTTCTATCTTTGTTGTGCCACTGTGAGCTAGTCCCATCCTGTGGGTCCCATATCAAAAGACACCTGTTTAGCGCTTCGAACTCAATAGCGAATTATCTCCCTGCACCGAGGCCGCACGTAGGACCATCGTTAGGCTCGCACTATCTATTGCTCCCACTTTGGACCTCTTAATTACCCTAAACAGCATAAGCGTGCCCAGCCTCACCTGAGTGTGTTGTGAGACCATCAGTTCCCGACTGAAGAGGAATACTGTCGATACGGGTCCTAACAAACAAAATCTAGTTGCGCCCCTTGCTCAAATCCCCAGATTTGAGCTTCTAATTATTGACCACTTATCTACACTAAACAGCACAAGCGTGTCCCAAGGGGAATGTTGCCGGTATGGGTCCTACTTCTTAATTATTGACCACTTATCTACCCTAAACAGCATAAGTGTGTCCTAAGGGGAATGCTGTCGGTACGGGTCTTACTTCTTAATTATTGACCACTTATCTACCCTAAACAGCATAAGAGGAATGCTGCCGCTACGGAACCTACTTCTTAATTATTGACCATTTATCTACCCTAAACAGCATAAGGGGAATGCTGCCGGTACGGGTCCTACTTCTATCTTTGCTTATTAACTTAGTATAAGTCTTTTTAAATAAATCTCTTCTATTACCTCTACTATATTTGCTTATTAACTTATCCTAAGTCTTAAAATAAGCCTATTTTGTTATCTCTGATTATAAATGCGTGTTATAATTTTGCTTATTAACTTAACCCAAGGTCTAAGTTTAAAAAATAAGCTTCTTCTGATGTTTCTTCTATTTTCTCTTTTAGTAATAATTACATGTTATAACTATGCTTGCAAATATCTTAAATTTGCCTATTTCAATCTATATCCAATTTATTATAGTTCTTCTTATTTTACATCTAATTTTCTATAAATTCAGTGTTCTTATATTTTAGTCCATATTAGCGAATTATTCTCTTTTAATTATTCCATTCGCATAAAAAGGGAATTAAAAAGAACTAAAATTTATAGAACAAATCCTAACGTAGAATAGATGTATACACAATATAAATAACAGTAAATAACTGTAAATACTGTAATAAACTGTAAATAATTGGGAAAACTATAATTAACAGTAAATAATTGCAAATAACTGAAATAGAATAGCTAAATGAAAATTGACTGGAAAGCAAGTCTAAAATTTACTTAAAAATAAACTGTAAATAAACTTGCATAAAGGTTATCCCAAAATTGTAGAAAAACTCCAACTATTGGAAACCCTATTATTTTAAATTACTTAAAAAACTAAAATAATTACTTAAAATAACACCTGTGTTTCTTAGCTCTTTTCCTTCGCCTTCTCGGATCCACTTGTAGGGTATAAAATATTTTAATTAAAAAGATCTTCTCCTCGGAAAAATATTCCTTTTAGGTTCTAGCCTCAGGCAATGAACCCAGATGGAGAAAATCTGAATGAGAAAAATAGCTAGGCCTAGGGTCTTATTTATAGTATCACTTATGGATCTCAAACCATTGGATTTGGAGATTAAATATGGTGCAACCATGTAATAGGCTCGATGGGAACCGTCGGATGGAAGCACGGACGCACGAGATGGAGTAAAAATCAAAAAACACATCACAATTTAACCTGGACAATTACTCGTCCAAAATACTAAGGCGGGTAAACCTGGGTGTCGACCCTTGTAGGAGTTAGGTCGGCTTAGCTGATGGAAGGGTCGACCCTAGGGTCGACCTAGCCATATATATGTGTGTGTGTGTGTGTGTGTGTGTGATTTCTTCTTTCTTCCGTAACTTCTTCGTTTTAGCTCCTATTTTGACAATCTATATATGAAAATTGATCAGAAAATTACCACGGACACAACGGTGCATCTCCCGTGGCTCAGTTCTAATGATTTCACAAAGTTATTTTATTATTAATTAATTCTTTAATTAATTACTATAGCTTAAATTTCGGGTTGTTACATTCTCCCCTCCTTAAGGGATTTCGTCCCCGAAATCTCTAAGGATAGAAGAATGAAATAAATGTTTTCATCAAAATTTTACAACCAACTACTCAATCATCATCCATTACATCCGTTGTCCTTAAGTTTTCTAATGCAATTCATGATACGTATGCAAATAGTGTGGTGTCAATGTCCCTAACTAATGCAAAAGATTAGCCGGTCTACTGATTCAGTCGACCTCCTTTTATGCAATCATGTTCGTGCCATGTATCGAAATGAATGCAAATTCCTAATGATAACCGATAGTTCTATATGCGTGCTACAATCATCATCCAAATGCAACAATCATGTGATGATCATCCATTTATTGCAACCATGGAATAAAGTAAAAATAAAAATGCAAATGCGCACACATCCATATGCATATGCTCTAGTGTCCTAATTAGGCCGATCCCTAAGAGATAATAGTGCCTAGTGTAAGTATATGCGTCCATTGGCATCCACTAGCAACCACTTGCAAACACTAGTATCCATCATACATAACATGTTCTAATAACATGTTTACATCAAATCCTACCATCCATAAGTTAGATCCTAAGTTCCACCCTCCCAAAGGATAATAAAGGAAAGAACCTATTCAAAACTAAAGATGGATATAGGTAATTTAAAATTTATTATCAAAGAGATGTGGATAAGAGGTACTTATTCTTTCCTAATCAAATCAATCTTCTCCGAAGTCTCTCTAACCATGTCGGGACCAAATAGCAATCTCTCTGTAGACTCTAACCAACACGAAGGCGACTTGCACGGTCTTCCATAAAGAGCTTCGAAAGGTGCCATTCCAATGCTAGTCTGAAAGTTATTATTATAAGCGAACTCTACTAAGGGAAGATGCTCCTCCTAAGTTCCTCTTAAATCAAGAATATACATCCTCAACCATGTGTGTCTTACCATCTTACTAATATCACTTTACTATTCTTCTATAGTCTACACACATGAAGCAACAATTCTAGGTTCTCACTAGTGTCCTATACACTTTACGGAAACTTCTATTATTACTTCTAAAAGTAATCATTGTTATCTCCTTCAACGGCTTACACTTTTTCCGTCACATCTAGGAAATGATTCCTATCTACTCCACATTTGAAAGTTTGGTTTGGTATTTATCATTTTATTTCAAAAACTAAGGCTTCTAAATTTTTAAAACATCAAATCCCAAAATATTTTGCCTATAAAAGTGTTAATTCCAAGTTTAAATTCAAAGATGCTTGGTTACTTAACATTTTATCTTTCTAGACTTGCATCTTTTGCAACCTTTTTGAATTTACTTTATTCCCCAAACCTAGAGGGGAAAACTTACAAATTCTAAGTTCAAAACTTATTCCTCCTTCCTTTTAAAGACCTTTACAGCTTTCCATAAAAATTTGGATTTTTAAATTTAACCGTTACCAAGTTTTTCGCTTCCAAAAACTTGTTTACTTTTTCACCAAACCATTTTTCTTTAAAATATCTTTAAAACGTTCTTACATGTTTTCAAAACATTTTCTTTTCATAGATTTTCAATTTTGCAAAAATTGGAGTAGATAAGAACAATTATTTTATTAAAAACTCCTTAACTTTCCAATTACTTAACCTTGGAGGAGTTCCTAACTACAATCGGGACTTTCTACAAAGGCCCTCTATAATATTTCTCCTAACCAACTCCATCTCTAATTATTACACTTCTTATTACACTTAATGGTTTTATACCTTAATATATTGGAACTACTTTATTATGAAACTATTAACGCTAAAAACCTTCTATGAATCCTTTAAAAGAAGACTTCATGTTTATGTGAAATTACAAGGAACTTATTTTATATTTTTCAAAATAGGCTATACAAAATATGGTGCTTCCCATAACTTGTATATCTCTTTCACATATTCCTTATAACTTGCACAAAACATCTTTATTTGTGATTTGGTTTCATAGAAATTTTTATCATTGTTCATTTTATTCCAATAGATTGAAGTATGTTTAATCTATAGTCTCTTACAATAGACAATTTCTATGAAATTTATTAATTTCCTAATATTTAACTTACACTTTTCTTTTCATGAAAACTCATTTTCAAAACTGTTTTAATATATCCATAAATAGAAAACATTTTCTCATACTTATTTAAATAATAAGTGCACTTACAAACCATTTTTTTTCTATACTTGGAAATTATCTTTAAAACACATTTTTATTTCGGTTAAAATCGATGTTGCATAAAACACCGTTACTACAACCCAAAAATACTAGTGTATGGATTCAATTAAAATAAATACTAATAAATCTCAAATACTATGCAAAAACATTTCTTTTGGAAGTCACCTACTATAACAATAGTGTTATAGTCTATGCCCCCTTTTAGTTTCTACAAAAACATCTATTACAACAATAAATGTTATAACCTACGTTTTCGATACTTAATACACTTTAGGTTTTTAGTTTCAAAAATTTTTGTTTACCTATAAAGAAACTAGCGAGCTATATATGCTCTATAATTCTTCAAAAAGAATTTCGCTTTTAATAAAATCATTTAAAAACCAATTTAAATCTCATACCACTTTTTTTTTAAAAAACCCAATATTTACTTTTTCAAAAATATTGACGATTATATTTTTCAACTTTTCAATTCTAACAATTTCATTTTATTGGGCTAGGCATAAAGTGGATTCTCTACTTACTATCCTAGGATTACCCTTCCTAAACCTTAGAAACTTCATTTCCTTACTAAAGTCTTTTATTCCTATTCCTCTTTTATGCTTATATTTATTCTAAGGCACCACCATTAAATCCACTTATCTGAAACAATTATAATTTTTGCAATTATCTACACACGGGCTTTCTTCTTTTCAACTGAATCTATTGTACATCTCCAATATTTTCCTACCTCTCTTTGGATTTCCACAATACGGACCTAAATGTACGAAATCGTTTCTCAAACTTCTACCATGTGTAGACCTTCTTTATGCCCCAAGAAACGCATTTCCTTAAACCAAAAGTGACACTTGCCTTCAACCGATGAATGCGAAGTGTACAAAGAACCTCCTCAAAATATCTGGGAAATCTCTAATGACTGGAACAGAATCTAGCTCTCTTAGTGATGAATCAAGGGAATAAAGGAAGCTCAACATGACTGACCCCTGTGGGTCGCAAAAAACCTCGAGAGTCCTACCGCTGCATGTCTCTAGTTTAACGACTCTCCTCTCGCAGTCCAATATCGCTCCATAAGTGGATAGCCAATACATCCCCAAAATCATCCCATACCCCTAAAATCCTAATACATAGGCATCACAATCAAACTCTACGCCTAGGATAAAAATTTTCAAACCCCTACAAATCAAAGTAAATGTGTCGATCCTCCTATAGGGTTTGAAACAACTACGAGGTCTACTATTAAGGAGATATCTAAGTGCAAACAATCAACTAAAGAACTCAAAATGAAAGACTGTGATGCACCAGAATCGAAAAGAACCCGAAGAGGAAAATCCGAAATAGAAATCAAACCTACTACAGAGACTTTCCTTCCTCTATCTGGTCCACTGCTAGAAGGTGCTGCATCCAAAGCCTGTACTTGCGCTGTAGGTGCGCTTGCTCTCTGCCCCATTCTCTGAGGACAAGCTCTACTATGGTGACCAGGCTGTCCACAACTATAACACCTTCTCTTCATCATCTTATTCTTATAGTCCCTTACGTAATGACCAAGTAGTCCACAACTATTGCATTTCCCGCTTTTCTTGATCCGCTTCTGAGGTCCTCCTTCTTTCCTCTTGTCCTTTTCCTTCTTACTCTTCCACCATGGCTTCTTAGAGCTTTTTGACTTAGGAACCTCTTTAAGCTCTCCCTTCAGCTGCCAAGATGTAGGCTGAACTCTCTGTCGGTCCTCCAATCCTAACAGCCCAAACATTCGCTCTGTGTCCTTCAACCTAGCCCGTGCCTCCTCGAAATCCTCTGTGCCAGAAAACGTTATGCTTCCTAGACTAGCAAAGTCCTTGCATAGCTTAGAAAAATTGGATGATGTAGGTTGATTAAAGGGATCTCCACCTATTGGTGCTATATTGGGCGCTTTCCCTGCACCTTTGGTACCGTAGCTCTATGGAACCAATCAGCCATACTATGCAAAGAAAAGAGAATTTAGGCTCGAAGGAATCGAAAGAAGGTTGAACTGGACTTTGAGGGGATTTTTTTTATAAAAACTCTCTTTTATACTTGAAAAACTATTTCTATAATAAGAGTTTCTTTTTGAAAAATAATTCTAGTTTGAAGATATGCTACTTTAAAAATAGGTTACTTTTGGAAAAATATTTTATTTTTTAAAACAAGTTTTAGGAATCCTGTAACCCTAGGCTCTGATACCAAATGTAACACCCCACACCCCTTAGTATACCCAAAAAGGACACACTAAAAGATGTGGTGCATTGTAGGTATAGCTAAAACTTTTTGGAGACTAAGATTCACAAGTCAATTAAATAAAAAGAGCGGAAACATTTAAACAATAACTCATTTAAAAGTTAAACTTCATAAAATAAGTCGTAACCATAATATGTCTCAATACCAATACACATGTCTCATGAAAAATACTATCCCAGTCACAATATCATAGTATAAAAGCATCCCTCTCAAATAGTACCAGTACATAAAAATCTAAGTGAAAACTGAAAAGAAGAAGAATACATGAAGAAGAACTCCGCAACTGAATCTCCAAGAAAGTCCAAAATCTACTGTCTCTGCCTCTACTGGCCTGTGGGGGAAAAGGGGGAAATAGAGGAGTGGGTCAGACTAAAAGTCTGGTGAGTGGAAGCAATTACTAGTATTTTTAAGCAAGATAAAGATAATAGACTTAGCAACAGTTCTAATATAAAAGGAAATAAAAGAAAAGATAAAGCTAGAATAAAATACAGTTTAACTGTTTGCTTTGCTTAGATAGTTCGATTTGATTGTTTCGATTGTTTGCACTTGTCTTAGATAACTACTTCGATTAGGCTAAATTCCTAATCCTACTTTAATTAGGCTGAAGTCCTAATTCTACTCTTTGATCGGCCTTCTATCTCTGTTGTGCCACTGTGAGCTAGTCCCATCCTGTGGGTCCTACAGCAAAAGACACCTGTTTAGCGCTTGGAACTCAATAGCGACTTATCTCCCTGCACCGAGGCCGCACGTACGACCACCGTTAGGCTCGCACTATCTGTTGCTCCCTCTTTGGACCTCTTAATTACCCTAAACAACATAAGTGTGCCCAGCCTCACCTAAGTGTGTTGTGAGACCACCAGTTCCTGACTGAAGGGGAATGCTGCCGATACGGGTCCTAACAAACAAAATCAAGTTGCGCCCCTTGTTCAAATCCCTTGATTTGAGCTTCTAATTATTGACCACTTATCTATCCTAAACCGCATAAGCGTGTCCCAAGGGGAATGCTGCCCGTACGGGTCCTACTTCTTAATTATTGACCACTTATCTACCCTAAACAGCATAGGTGTGTCCCAAGGGGAATGATTCCGGTACAGATCCTACTTCTTAATTATTGACCACTTATCTACCCTAAACATCATAAGGGGAATTCTGCCGGTACGGGTCCTACTTCTTAATTATTGATCACTTATCTACCCTAAACAGCATAAGGGGAATGCTGACGGTACGGGTCCTACTTCTATCTTTGCTTATTAACTAGTATAAGTATTTTTAAATAAGCCTCTTCTGCTATCTCTATTATATTTGCTTATTAACTTATTCTAAGTCTTAAAATAAGCCTCTTTTGTTATCTCTGATTATAACCCGCATGTTATAATTTTGCTTATTAACTTAACCCAAGGTCTAAGTTTCAAAAATAAGCTTCTTCTATTGTTTCTTCTATTTTCTCTTTTAGTAATAATTACATGTTATAAATATGCTTGCAAATATCTTAAATTTGCCTATTTCAGTCTATATCCAATTTATTACAGTTCTTCTTATTTTACATCTAATTTTCTGTAAATTCAATGTTCTTATATTTTAGTCCATATTAGTGAATTATTCTCTTTTAATTATCCCATTCGCGTAAAAAGGGAATTAAAAAGAACTAACATTTACAGAACAAATCCTAACGTAAAATAGATGTATACTAAATATAAATAACAGTAAATAATTGTAAATACTGTAAATAATTGGTAAAACTATAATTAACAGTAAATAATTGCAAATAACTGAAATAGAATAGCTAAAAGAAAATAGACTGGAAAGCAAGTCTAAAATTTACTTAAAAATAAACTGTAAATAAACTAGCATAAAGGTTATCCCAAAATTGTAGAAAAACTACAACTATTGGAAACCCTATTATTTTAAATTACTTAAAAATCTAAAATAATTACTTAAACACTCACATGTGGTCCTTAGCTCTTTTCCTTGACCTTCCCGGATCCACTTGTAGGGTATAAATATTTTAATTAAAAAGATCTTCTCCTCGGAAAAATATTCCTTTTAGGGTCCAGCCTCAGGCAATGAACCCAGATGGAGAAAATCTGAATGAAAAAAACAGCTAGGCCTAGAGTCTTATTTATAGTGTCACTTGTGGATCTCAGACCGTTGAATTTGAAGATTAAATCTGGTGCAACCACGTCATAGGCTCGATGGGAACTGTCGGATGGAAGCACGAACGCACGAGATGGAGTAAAAATCGAAAAACACGTCACGATTTAACCTGGACAATTGCTCGTCCAAAATACTAAGGCGGGTCAACCTGGGTGTCGACCCTTGTAGGAGTTAGGTCGACCTATAGGTCGACTTAGCTGATGGGAGGGTCAACCTAGCCCTATATATATATTTATTTATTTATTCTTATTTTCTGATTTCTTCTTTCTTCCGTAACTTCTTCGTTTTAGCTCCGATTTTGACAATCTATATATGGAAATTGACCGGAAAATTACCACGGACATAATAGTGCAACTCCCGTGGCTTAGTTCTGATGATTTCACAAAGTTATTTTATTATTTAATAAATTTGTTAATTAATTACTATAGCTTAAATTTCGGGTTGTTACAATATATTATTACTATTATTATTCCTGCATCATGTTGTCCGCTGCATTACTCCATTTATTCCAGATGTATATATAACTTTGATAAATGTTGTATAAATTATAATCAAATGTATAATAGAAGCAGCTTCATGAACTGTTTATTTGATTATTATATTTTTATCGCTCCGCTGCGAGATTCTGTATTTGTTTTCTTCTTCTTTTCTTATTTTTCTTAATTAACCCCATTGATTATCTATGTTCCGGATTGTTTAAGTCGGACATGTGTGGATTATTGTCGATTTAAACCTTCCGAAATGTGGGTCGTCACATATATTAAGTACAAAAATCTCAAATGATAATTTATGTCATTTGGTTGAATCAAGTGATCCTTGGATTGGGGGTAAAAGATTTGGTTATTTGAATTTCAAACTAACATATAAAATTGCTAAAAATGATCTAGTTAGAGGTCTTCCAAAAATGAATTTTAAAGTTGATAATTTATGCGATGCTTGTCAACTAGAAAAACTTAGAAGAAGTTCTTTTAAATCAAAAGATATGATTTCTACCTCTCAACTACTTAAACTTCTTCACTTAGATCTTTTCGGTCCCTCACAGATACAATCCATAAATCACAGTAGATATGTATTTGTAATTGTAGATGATCATTCTAGGTTTACCTGGACGATTTTATTAAAACTTAAAAGTGATGGTTTTGAAATGTTTAAAATATACGAATTCAAAATCAAATGGGTAGTAAAATTAAAACTATTCGGAGTGATCACATTGGAGAATTCAAAAATGAAAATTTTGAGAATCTCTGTGATAAGAAAGGTATAAATCATAATTTTCATTTTCGAGAACACGATAACAAAATGGAATGGTACAACATAAACATAGGACGATTCAAAAGTGCGCTAGAAATATGCTAAATGATAGTAATTTACCTAAAAAAATTTGGACCGAAGTAGTTGGTACTGCATTTATATATTAAATAGAATTTTAATAAGACCATTAACTAAGAAAATGTCATATGAATTATTCTATAATAAAAATCCTAAAGTATCATACTTTAGAGTTTTTGGTAGTAAATGTTTTATTTTAAATACTACAGATAATTTGCATAAATTTGATGCTAAATCAGATAAAGGAATCTTTATTGAATATTCAAGTAGAAGTAAATTTTATAGAGTTTTCAATACTAGAACTAATACTATTGAAGAGATATTAAATGTCTCATTTGATGAAAAATTTATAGTTTATAATCCAAATATTGATGAAGAAGAAAACATTGTTAACACAAACAAAATTAGTAATAATGAGATTACTGAAAACAAAAATAATAATAATTCAGAAAATTCACATCCAAATAAAAGAACAAAGTACTTGAAAGATCATTCTATAGAAAATATACTTGGAAATATTGAATCACTTGTAAAAACTAGAAATCAACTAAATAAAATGAGTAACGTTGCTTTTATTTCAACCATTGAACCTAAAAATCCAAAGGAAGCATCAACTGATGATTCATGGATTCTTGCTATACAAGGAATTAAATCAATTTACAAGAAATGGTGTATGGGAATTAGTCCCAAGATCTGAGGATGAATCCATAATAGGAACTAAACAGGTACATAAAAAAATGAATGAGCAAGAAGAGGTTGTGAGAAATAAAGCTCAATTAGTTGCACAAGGTTATTGTCAAGAAGAAGGAATAGATGTTGACGAAACCTTTGCACCCGAAGCAAGATTAGAAGCTATAAGAATTTTACTTGCTTTCGCTAATCATGATAATTTTAAGTTATATCAAATGGATGTTAAAAGTGCATTTTTAAATGGTTTTATTAAAGAAGATGTATATGTAGAACAACCTCCACTTTTTGAAGATGAAAAACTACCTAATCATGTTTACAAATTAAAGAAGACTTTGTATGGTCTGAAATAGGCTCTAAGAGCTTGGTATCACATATTTAAATCCTATATATTACAATCAAATTTTGAAATAGGAAAAGTAGATAGTACACTTTTTATTAAAAGAGATAAAAATTATATTCAGTTAATACAAATATATGTAGATGATTTCATTTTTGGATCTACCAACGATAAACTAAATAATAAATTCTCAGGAATAATGACTTAAGGAATTTGAAATGAGACATATGAGAGAACTAAATTATTTTCTAGGATTACAAATGAAAGACCAAGTAATGGAATTTTTATTAGTCAAGAAAAATATGCTAAAATTTAGTTAAGAAATTTGGTATGTCAAATACCAGTGGTAAACCAACTTTCATGGAAACTAATAAAAAATTAAATAAAGAAGAAAATTCAAAAGATGTAGACAAAAAATATATAGAGGAATGATTGGATCACTACTCTATATAACTGCTAGTAGACCTATTATAATGCATAGTGTTTGTCTCTGTGCAAGATATCAATCTCAACTAAAGAAACTCATTTAAAATCCATAAAATGAATTTGGAGATATGTAAACAATATATTAGATTGTGGACTCTTTTACCCAAAAGAAGACTCCTTTGAATTAATTTCATATAGTGATGCTGACTATGCTGGTTGCAAATCAGACCGAAAAAGTATAAGTGGAACTTGTCACTTTTTCGGACACTCTCTGGTTTAGAAAGAAGCAAAACTTTATATCTCTGTCTATGATAGAAGCAGAATATATTTCAGCAGTATTAGTATGTTCACGGTTATCTGTATGCAATAAACATCACAAGATTTTGGATTAAATTTTACTAATTTACCAATATAATGTGATAATACAAGTTGGATCAATCTATCTAAAAGTCTAACTCATCATGCCAGAACCAAACATATTGATATAAGACAACATTTTCTAAGAGATAATGTAAACAAAGAAATAATATCACTTGAATTTATAAATACTGAAAATCAAATAGCGGATATATTAATAAAACCATTGAATCAAACATCTTTCACTAACTTAAGAAGAGAGTTAGGAATTTGTTCTCTATTGGAAATATAAAAATAATGAAGTAAAAACTACAAATATAAAGAAAAACAAAATAATCAAAATTATAACATTTATGTCGACATATCCTATCCCCCTGTATCGACATATAACCGTAATTTTTGTTTTTTTTAAATTTACCTTTAAAATTCAAATTGGTGGTTATATAATAACCAAATTTTGACTTCCTTCTTCATTTCTTTGTATTCTCTCTGTTTTAAACTTATGAAACAAATGAACAATGGCCTCCTCTAATCCCAAGCATTTTAGAGAAGAGAATTCATCATTTTCCTTCCCTTCTCCTACCCAAGGCCTCTTCTAGAACACTACTTTGGCAAAAGTTATTAAATTGGAATGAGAACTGAAGAATGTTATGGAGATGTTGACTGAAATACAAGTTGTACAACTTTGTATGCCCAAAGAACACGAGAAAAAAAAGTAGAATTCTTTGCAATGTGCAAAATATCAATTTGATAACCCTTCCTACGAATCAAATAGTTATTGAAGATGATTCTGCAAGTTTGGCCATTCATAACCCCATTCAAGGCAGCAATGACGAGGAAGAAGAGGAAGAGGAAGAACACATGGAGGAAGATGACAAAGTCCGACGCGTCGGAGAAGTATGTTTCGATCAAGATGAAATCTCATCGAACAAAAGAGGAACTTTTGCCTTCATTATCCTCATTATCCTATTCACAAATCCCCGATCATTAGCACATTAGGATTGTACTTGGCTTTGTTAATTTGATTATGTGATGTGTATATTTAATTTAATTTAACATTTGTTTAACTTACTTATATGTACATTTTAAGACGTGATTGGATTATAGTGTGGTATTGAATGAATATATAGACTGGTTTGGTTACTATTAATGATTTTTGTTATCACTTATCATTCTTATATATCATTCTTATCATTATTTCCATTTCATTATTATCTCATTTTAGATATCACTTATTGTTCTTATATAAATCATTCTCATCATCATTATATGTCATTAGTCTATAATATTTTATTTAAAGGGAGTTAGAGTATGGGTTAGTGTTAGAGTTATAGTTTTAGGTGATAATTTTTTTTGATGACAAAGGGGGAGTTATTTTATATTTTATACACAGAGTCATCATCATCAAAAGGGGGGAGATTATTAGTACCTCGGGTATTGGTTTTGATGATAACAACTATAGACATTATATAAAATATAAATACTAATGTTTTATCAAGTTATATATAGTATATAGTGCATGATATTAGACATGTGTTGATTAAGAAGACTATACAATATCAAGAGTGGATTCAAGATGCTAATATAGAGTTTCAAGAGTTGAAGATGAGGACTCATGAGTATTAAAGAGTTCAAGATATTCCAGATAATTTATAGAGTCATAGAATTTATGTTAAAACCTTGAAAGCACTTCTTTGACCTCTCTCTCCTTCTCTAATTTTGTATTAAACTGTTTCTCAAATACCTGGTTTCAAAATAATCTTTTCAAAATATTTCTCAAAATAAATTTTAATCTCTTATGCTTATAAAGATATTATTTTATTGTTTTTAAGTTTATATATATATATTGAATTTTTGTTTATACTTTAATAAGTTATAATTATATTGATTATATATATATATTATTTACATTATATTACAGTTTTCAAAATTATTATATAAAGTTTTATTAAGCCTTGTTATGATTAAAATATGTATAAACTATGCTTAAATGATTTTACAAAGTATCAAACTATTTTACAAAACAACGAGATTTCAAAATAATGTTTATAGTATTTTTAAATTTGCGTATGTCGACATACTTTATGTATGTATGTCGACATAGTGGCCGATTTTTTTCAAATTTAAATTTCAAAAGAAGTGTCTTTTCATCGTATCTTTTCACGAATGGATATGATCCCCTATAACTGCCAGAAAATGAATTTTAAATTACAATTTTCTTATTCATCTCTACTCCTTCCACTCTCTCATTTTCTAAATCAATATATACCCAAACTCTGCCGAAATTCAACCAGAATTAAATTCAATCATCACTAGTTTGATTCTCCTTCATATATTCTTTGATTTCTCTCATCTCTCTCAATCAAACCAAGATCAAAGTGCTATTCAAGAGTTATAGGATCAATTGTAATCAAAATTGAAGATCCGAGTCTGTAAAACTCTACCAAATCATATTACTATACTTGTGGGTGTGATTGTAGCCCGTAAAATCAATTGGGTGTGTTTAGTAGCTTGTAAATCTAATGGGTACGCTTGTAGCCTAAAGATCAAGTGACTCTACCCAGATGTCAGGATTCGGGAAGGTGTGTCTCATAACCTTGAAATCGAGAATGTATTTGCATTTACTAGTTGAAAAGAAATCCGTACAAGAAATTGTGCGAGACTGGATGTAGGGTAACTCCGAACCAATATAAAATCTTGGTATGTTCTTCCATTTTTATTTTTACTGCCTTTACTTTTATCTGCACTTTGATTATGTGATTGTTAATTACATCATTCCAAGTAGAATCTTAAAGAATTTGAAAAATATTCATATAATCCATTAAACACTATTTACCCCCCCCCCCCATATAGTGTTAATTTATCTTTAAGATTCGTATTCCGCTGACTCACAAACCAGTCATCCTATGCCTAAATATTAGGCTAGGCCCACAAATTCACGCTCATCTTGAATGTATTATTAAAGCTATATAATTTCATACTATGAAAATTATATTGCTTCCTAGTATTTAATTCATATCTTATACGCTTGTTACATATATTCCATATAAGTTAATTGTCCATGATAAATGGTCACTATTATTCTAATTGGATAATCTCTAATGACATTTATATATTCGTTCTAATTCAACCTATTATGCGTATTTCCTTTTTCCATAAATGCCATATTGAATCCTTTAACCAGTCCCATTAAATGCATTTATGTCCTCATTTAATTCCCGTAACTTTCAATTAACTACCCATTTATTACCCAATTAATTTTGGAGTTACTATCCCTTTTCCATCTACACCTCCTAGTCTAATAGTTTGATACACTGTTAATAACTAGTTATCCTAATTATAACTAATATAAATATTGTCATAAATTACGCTATGTACATATTTTTATTTTTAATCGGTAAACATGATTATACATGTGTATATATATGTTTATATTTCTAACTATTATTTCCTAAATTAGAAAATTCCTTTCTACGTTTTAATTTATCAGAGCTATCCTTCCTAAAAGGATTACCATTATAACTTTCTATAAACCAAAAGTGAGACCGTGCTTCGTTTGAAATTACATGGAATTATTTCTTTTCTTTTATTGAAATAGATAGTGCAAACTACGGAGGGGATCGTGCATACTTTACAAATCCCTTTCATTTTTGGTATATTTATTATTACTTCAAACAATTAACTTTTTTTAGACATTTGTGGAATTAGATAATTTATGGAAATTATACGGAAACAGATACAACTAAATTGTATTCCGCTCCCAATAAATTAATACATAGAAATTCACATTCCAAGTCAAATTAGGGCAATCTAAACTAATACTAACATTTTACAACCCAACTATAAATTTAGAATAAACTTTACAACTTTATCAACGTTCAACTTTAACAATTTTAGGGACTGATTTCAAAATTTCTAGGTTAAGGTATAAATAACATTCGTATTCCAATTACCCATCTTACAAAATATGTAGGCGCTATACCTATGCATTCACTTTAACCTACAACTCATCAGATTTAATTAAATAAAATTCACCAATATAAATTTCAATGTTATAAATAAATTGTATAATTTCCATTCACCTTTCAAGCTTTCCAAAATTTCCAAATCCAAATTCATCCCTTTGATTTGATTTCTTCCCCTTTCCAACCCAAAAGAATATGTATAACAAGGTATGTACATACTATTAGAATTACCACTACAATTCTTTTTGGTGGTGCAAAGAAAACAAAAACGGTACCATAACTTACGATAGGGTTTTAGTGAACGCTGCTAAAAACATTCAACTAAAATCCAGGACTTTTTGTTGCATTTATTACTAACGTTACCAAAAACAAATTTTTGCAGCCTCCAACAAACGCAGCCAAAACTTTTATTGTGGTGTTCTCAAAACGCCACCAAAGGCTTACAATCGCCACTAAAAACTATTGTCTGCTAAAAATATATTTTAGTTTTAAACGCTGTTGTAAAAGATTATGTAGCATTTGATAAACGCTACTAAAAATTATTGATTTTCTCTTCCCGTTCTCCTAGTTGTGGTAGCTCATTCAGCCTCCACCACATTTTGTTTATAGCTTATATAATATATAGTAATAATAAATATAGTTCAGTATCAAACCAATAAACGCTTGTGTGTTTATCACATTCAAACAGGAAAACACAAACTAAACTATCATAAACACAATTAGTACATACCATACATAGATTAAGTAGCTTCAAGACAACCATATTAACCATATATCAATAACCGTACATAGAAGTTTACATAACCATTGCTAATAAAATGTTATAACCATACATGCACAGATACACTAAGGAAGTACCATAAACAACTAGTGCTGCAGTTGTTCATTTCTTCGGAAAAGCATATGTACTTGTGGACGAGTAATAATCAACAATGAGAGTTTGTTTATACTGCATTGGTAGTATGCATATTGAATGGAGTGAGACAAGAGAATTTGCAACTGATCTGCACTGCGAACCGAGTATACTACAA
The DNA here is from genome assembly GCA_030737815.1 of Allium fistulosum. Taxonomy (NCBI): domain Eukaryota; kingdom Viridiplantae; phylum Streptophyta; class Magnoliopsida; order Asparagales; family Amaryllidaceae; genus Allium; species Allium fistulosum. The sequence continues at coordinate 668,655,447 of CM060906.1, forward strand.
AATTGAATTTTGCACTGAGTTTGCAAACTCAATGTGTGAACCATAATTACAACCAAAATTCATTATTGCATAAAAAATAAATAATTACAACCATAATTCAGTATAAAATATAGTACACAACATATCAAACAAGTGCAAAATTATCTGGATAGCCTTGTAAATATTCTTTGCTCACTTCTTCAGCCTATGCAACAGCTTAGTGCCTCTAAGGGCAAAGTCAGTAATATTCAATAATAAAGTGCAAAAAATATTAAAGTACAAACTGAGGAAGTAAGTCCAGTCTATTCAGAATAGAGAAGAGCTCATGCACCATATCGGAATGCATAACTAGCACCAGCCCATTGTAATATATATATATATATATTAATTCTGAATTTCAAAACCATAATTTCAAAAGCAGTGATCCTTCTTAGGCAAAACCATGGTTTCAAAACCAGTCTACAAGATTCAAGTAAATATCATCTTGCGATGCCGGAGCATCCAATACCTAAAATACACCATCTAAATTAAATGTATTAAAAATAAATACGTAAAACCCAAAGAAATAATAAGTATAGTAAACCCAACAAACCTTATCAGGTTCAGGATGTAATGTGTTAAGTGTTGGGTATAAGGAAGAAAAGATAGTGCTGCGGCTCTTGATATTTTGAAGAGAGAATAATATAAATTGAATATATTTTTCTGGATATGAAATGACTTCACTTACATAGGTATTTATAGATACTTGTAAACATTGATCTAATCAATGCATGACTCTTGATAGACTTCATTAAAGTAAATTACATGACTCTTGATAAACTTCATGATATAGATAGATGCATGAATGATAAGAATCATTGATTGTAATTAATATTGCAAATTACTTTTCAACATCCCCTCTTAATTTGCAATCTTGAGCATACCACAGGACTTCACAAATTTCTCCATAGGAACTGCCTTGGTAAGGAAATCTGCAAGTTGTTCCTTTGTTCCAACAAACTCCAACCTGATTTCTCCTTTGCTCACCATATCTCGGATGAAATGATGACGCAACTTAATATGCTTCAATCTTGAATGGAACACTGGATTTTTCGTCATAGCTATCGCCAACATATTGTCACAACAGATTGTTGTGGGCTCCTTTTGAACTTGCTGCATATCTTCCAATAACCTTCTCAACCAAATTCCTTTACAAGTAGCATCCGAAGCAGCTATGTACTCGGCTTCGGCGGATGATAATGCCACTGACTTTTGTTTCTTCGAGCTCCATGAAACTACATTAGTTCCAAGAGAAAATAAGTAGCCTGAAGTGCTCTTTCGATCATCCAAAGAGCCTCCCCAATCACTGTCCGTATATCCAATTAGCTTCCACTTAACTTCTTTCATGTATTTGATGCTCATTTTCTTTGTTCCTTACAAATATCTCATGATCCTCTTGGCTGCTGCAAAATGAAGTTTACTTGGTTCACTTAAAAACCTTGAGAGCATACTCACAGCTTGAACAATATCTGGCCTTGTGTTAGTGAGGTAGATGAGCGATCCAACAAGACTTCTAAAAAGCTGTGCATCAGCTTTTTTAGCACCATCATCTTTCTTCAACTTATCACTCGTCGCCATCGGCGAGAAAACTAGATTGCAATTCTCCATCCGAAATTTCTTCAAGAGATCTTCAATATACTTTTCTTGTGATACGAGTATCTCCCCTCCAGATTGCTTCACTTGGATTCCGAGTAAATACTTCATGATTCCCAAATCAGTCATTTCAAATTCCTCCATCATTCTTTGCTTGAAAATTTTCACCATCTGCATGTTAGTACCCATGTAGATAAGGTCATCAACATAGATGCAAACAATCAGAATATCATGATTTTCTTTTTTCACATATAGAGAGGGCTCATTAGGACTTCGACGAAAACCATCTTTGAGAAAATATCCATCGATTTTTCTATTCCAGGCTCTCGGGGCTTGTTTAAGCCCATAAAGAGCTTTCTTAAGCATGCACACCTTGTTTTCTTCTCTTTCAACACAAAAACCTTGAGGTTGTTCGACAAATACCTCTTCCTCTAGCTCTCCATTTAGAAAAGCTGACTTGACGTCGAGTTGACATACTTGAAGCTCCAGCTGCGCCGCAAGAGCAAGAATAACACGGATAGTCTCCATTCTCACGACCGGTGCAAAAGTCTCGGTGAAATCAATTCCCGGCTGTTGCGAGTATCCCTTCGCAACAAGTCTCGCCTTGTGCTTTTGAATGCTTCCATCTTCATGATATTTTGTTTTATAAATCCATTTCAATCCGATCACATCCTTGTGTTTTGGCCTATCCACCAACTCCCATGTTTTGTTCTTTTCTATCATTGCAATCTCTTCCTCCATGGCTTTTCTCCAAATTTCTTCATTATCTGCAGCTTCAAAACTTTCAGGTTCACTAGTATAAAGAGCGAATTCAAATACCTCATAGATTTCTCGTAGTGAACGAGTCTTTCTTATTGGACAATCTGGACTTGAATCTGGAACATCATCAGGAGATCTTTGTTTAGTAGGATTTGGACTTTGAGGTGCCACAACGTGATCAGTTTCGTCGTCGGCATTCCATGATTCATAAAAATCATCTTGAGACACATGCACGGCTGATTTTCCTTCCTAACTCCATGATGTTGTTTCATCAAAAAACACATCTCTTGCAACCACGAGCTTGCGAGTTACAGGATTGTAGAGACGATAGCCCTTTGACTCGTCGCTGTAACCAATGAAGATCAGTTTCTCACTTTATTCATCAAATTTATCTCTATTTGGTGTAGAGATATGAGAATATGCGATGCTGCCGAAAATCTTCAAGTGATCGACAAAAGGCTTTTTCTTGTGCCAAGCTTCAAATGGAGTTCGATTCAAAACCGCCTTTGTAGGACATCGGTTCAGAATGTAGATAGCTATATGAAAAGCTTCAGCCCAAAAGATTTTTGGTAAGTTTTTGCCAATCATCGTGCTTCTGGCCATTTCGACAATAGTGCGGTTCTTCCGTTCGGCGACTCCATTTTGTTGGGGACTTCTCCGAATGGTGAGCTGCCTGTGAATACCATTATTCTTGCAATAATCCATATGTTGGATATATTTCATCCGGTCTCCCCGAACCAAACAAGCCGGACCACCCAACATACTTCTCACCGAACCAGACCCTTCCCAATTCCCACCAAACCACCTCCTGCCGAACCAACTCCTCTTCCACACCTCATCGGACCAACCTTCCTCCACAGAACCACCGAACCAACTCCATAACCGGACCAGCCCATGCCGAACCATCTCCGCACTGGACCAACCTCGCCATCCTACCACCGGTCCAAGCAACTACCGGTCCATTCTACACTCCAACCACCTCCGAACCAAGCAATGACGAACCAAGACGTACCAGGCCAGATCACATCAGCCCAGGCCCATCAGCAACTATACACATCTTGGACCCCTACCCCTAGGCTCACTCTATAAATAGAGGGGCAGGGGTACAACAATGGGGACAAGTTTGAGAGCTCAAGCACGGAAGGAACTTTCAAACAACTTTCTTTTACTTGTATCAAAGCTTTGTACTTGTAATCAGAATAAGAGAAGAGAAATAACATATAAAGTGGACGTAGGCACATTCTGGCTGAACCACTATAAACCTGCGTGTCTTTTTATAGTTTAGCCCCTGTTTTTTCATATATTTGCATAAATCGTTCAAATCACTAAGAATAACATAAGATCTACTAAATCATAGAACTTCGAGGTGTTTGTCCATTTTTTGTGCAAACATTTTTGGTGCTTTCACTGAGAGCTAGAAGCTCGAAGCTTCAACTTCATCCGCTTAACAAGTTTTCCTAACAGCATCGTCCGCCACTTGGAAAACATGCCTCCCAAACAGAGAAAAGATGTTAACAAAGGAAAAAACATCGCATCCAGCAGTCTTCCAGATCCAGCAGTCACGAATCAAGTAAATCGTCCTCCTCCAGCAACAGTAACAAATGAAGAACAGGCTAACCCAACTACTCCTGCCACAGAACAGCCTGCAGCAATTACTAGAGCAGATCTGGACAGAGTTGTGGTTGAAGTAACTAACCGCTTCACGTCCCAGCAGGAAGCCTTGGTGGACCATCTCATGTCACGCTTAAGGGACGCTGAAGAATCCAACCGCAACACTGAATCATGGGGCGAGTCCCAGTCTGGAGGATCTCAGAGACAACAAAGATCTTCCTTCTTCGAAGGAGCTAACGGCAGAAGTAGCCGTGGTAGGAGCTGAGACCGAGCACAGCCCGAAGTTAGGCCTGAGGAAACGTTTGGTACCGAACCCAACGGGGAAGGTACCAGGCGAAGGTCAACTGTAGTTGAGTCTGTCATGCTGCCTAACTACAGAAACGCCAGTGAACGGGGCCGAGCTAGAGTCCAGCCCGAAGTTGGACCCGAGGAAGTGCTTAGATCAGAACCCAACAGGGGGAGATCAAGGCTAGGACCAACTGTAGCTGACCCAAGCATGCTCCCAGAAGATCAAAGGCAGCCACTGGAAAATATGAGGAATGATAGACGATACCATCCCTACAGGTCATCTGGACGGAATCAATCCCACAGAACAGAACCAAACTCATTTCTATCTGCTCCAAGTTCTGATGAAAGGATGGTACGCTTATTCAGAGAGTGTGTCCAACGGGAGCAAAGAGATCGAGGGATAGGCGCTAGGGTAACCAGCCCTTTCGCCCGCAATATCGAAATTGCTATCACCCCCCGAGAATGGAAGATGCCAACAATGGAACCCTACAAAGGAACCTCCGATCCCGTTGTACACTTACAGAGGTACACGCAGCATATGCTCATGAGTGGAGCGACAGAGGGAGTACTGTGCAAATGCTTTCCGCTCTTCTTAGCAGATCTCGCTACCTCCTGGTTCTGTCATCTACCCCAAGGATCCATCAGCTCGTGGGAAATGTTGAAAGAAAAATTTATCAGTCAGTTCCGCATTCATGTGGAGCAACCTAAGGACGCTTATTCCTTATCCAGCGTCAAACAGAAACCTGGAGAAAAGCTGCAGCAATACCTAACCAGATTCAACGCCGCAGCAGCCGTAGTCCAAGATGCCGATGAGAAGCTTATCCTAATGGCCCTCTGCAGTGGTGTGCATCCGGACACTAAATTTGCTAGAAGGTTGATAAAAGAAAAACCAGCTACTTTACCCGATTTCTTCCATGAAGCCGGGAAATACATGAGGCTTGAGGATGCTGCCGTTGAGGGGCAGTCAGGACAGCAAAATAAGACAACCCATGGCAACGCCCCTGCTGTGGCAAGGGACGTTCGAAGAAATGATTCCAGAGACAATGCTGGGGGCAAGAAGGGAGAAAAGCGCCTATATCGGCCAGGACCAAGATTCGACACTTACACCCCTTTGAACGAGACCAGTTCATTAAGTGAATACCAATAAAACCTATCCAAGCGCTCTCGGAAAATCCAGTTCATTAAGTGTATAAAGAAAGCATGCGCATTAGTCAATCCGAATGGCATTACTAACCACTCGTACGAACCATATCTTGTTCTAAACGCTATCAATGGAATATTATCCTCCTCCACTCTCAATTAATGGAACCTCATCGCCAAATCCAATTGGGAAAGTACTTTGGCTCCACTCAACTGATTAAATAAATCATCAATTCTTGACAAAGGATATCGATTCTTTATCGTCTTCTTATTCAACTTACGATAATCGATGCACAATCATAAAGACCCATTCGCTTTCTTCACGAACACCGCGACCGCTCCCTAATGCGAATGCTTGGTCTAATAAAACTCTTTCCTTCTAAGTCCACCGACTACACCTTTAACTCTTTCATCTTGGTAGGTGTCATCCTTCTAAGCGGTCTGCTTATAGGTTCATCTCTAGGTACAAGATCTATTTCAAACTCAATAGCTCGTTTCAGTGGTAGTCTTGTATAAAGCTCAAAAACATCTGCAAATTCTCTAGCTATGAAAACCCGATTCAACTCATCTTCCTCCTCTATTACACCCAATAAAGCACAAACATCAATACTTAGATTCTCTATTAAGTATATAATTCGGTCACTACCATTAGGGTGTCTTTGGGATATTTTCCTATTGTGGGAAAATATCCTAGTATCATATTTACTTAACCAATCAATGCCCAAAATAATCTCAAAGCCCACGAAATCAAATACATGCAAACTACAAGCAAAGACATGACCTAATAATGCAAACTCTAAGTGGTCACATCTGATACCTTGAGTTGCACACCCTCCTATTGGATTCGCAACCCTTAAGGAAGTAACTAGGTATGAGGATTATATGTTAAGCTTATCTACCAAACATTTAGATATAAAAGAATGTGATGCACCGGTATCAAATAGTTCTCTAACAGGTATACCATGAATTGGAAGTGTACCTCCTATCATAGCTTTTCCTTTCTCCTCAACTGTTGGTCTCGAGGTAGCCGGTTCTAAAGCAAACACTTTCCCATTCTCCTCTTTAGCTAGTTCCTTGCACTAATTCTTATATTGTCCAATCCGGTCACAGTTAAAGCACTTGATATTCTTCCTTCCAATAATTGTATTTCCATCTCCTAAATGACACTTATTCTCAAAATGCCCTTTCTTATCACACTTGTAACACTCAACATATGCTTTTCCTTTCTTAGCTGCCCCACCCTTTTGAGCTCCCTTCATATGAATGAACTTCCTTTTTTGATTTTTCCCATTCCAAGCCTCCACTACCTTATTACCACCAAAGTAAGCAAGCATCTCCACATTTTTCAAAGCCATCTCCATGAATACATCATATGGATCCCTGATATGTGGCATGGTCGCCCTAGCAAGCTCAGGTCTTAACACACAGATGAACTTCTCGTTTCTCTTAATCACCATGCCCACGGTAGCATATCCATATTGGGACAGCTCCTCAAATCTGGTTGCATACTCAAGCACCTCATATCGTCTTGCGCCAACTCAGCAAACTTCCTCAATAGAGTTGACTTAGCAATCTCACCTCCTCAAATATCCTCTTGAACTCTGCCCAGATCAAAGTTTCCTTAGCCACCCCAATAGTAACACTGTTCCACCAGTACAATGCAGCTCCTTGCAGTTGCCTGGACGTCAATCTCCACTTTTGTTCATCATTCAAACCAAGATCAGTAAAAAATCTTTCACAGTGAAGCAACCAATTCTCCACTTCAATTGCATCCTCTATTCCAATAAATGATTTCCCTTCAAGTCTTGTGTAGTCTCTACTCAAAGCAAAAATAATGTTGACAACTACAACTTCCTGATTAGCTCCTCAAGCATTTCCTCCAACTAACGCAGCAGTAGCTCCTACTTGCATCATGTTGACAAAGAACTAATATATTGCTCCTATATCAACTGGTGGTGTTCCATCAACTACATTAGCAGCTGTTTGTTGACCCAGGTTCCTCCTAGTAATAGGCCCGACATTTCCATTAACAGTGGTGCTTCCTCTATCGAGATTCACTCTTCTGTTTCCTACCTTCATATCTAACTCCCTTAAATCTGGATTCGAACCTTAGTAAGATACGGAAGAACAGCCTAAGAGAAAGGGAGAATAGAGATATAGCGTATACTTATATATAGCAAATATATATATGTTGCTATAGCATATCCTATACCCCAATCTTATTCTCTGATTCATTTGGATTATGTTTTTCAAAACTCTTTTTAAGTTCAAAATTATTTTAATTTTTCATAAACCTATGCTCTGATACCAAGTTGTAACATCCTCCATTTTGAGGCCTGAAACTAAGCGCTACTAATGCTGCAGTCATCTATAGTATTAATTTCCTGTGGTAAAATGCGGTCATGTTAATGGTATCTATAATATCAGAAGCACAAGAATATGGAATAAAAGAAAACTTTCACATTTCATTTCAAAGTAATAATTTTATATTCGATACATTATCCCAAAACATTGCCAAAGTTCAGAAAAAATATAACTATTGCAAAATACTCCAAGAGCGACATATGAATATGCCATATTGGTTGATTAGAGTTAATAAATAGACAGATACATCTACTGTCAATACTTTCATACAATATCTGACATAACACGGTGGATAATAGTTATAAGTAGACTCCTACATAGCTAGCTTTGCCTCATGCACATCTCCGAAAGCTTTATCCACCAAAACCTACTTAACCCGTAAAGCCCTTACTCTCGACTTACTCAAGTCAATTTTTGAGCACCCGAGATTTTATAGGGAAAAACATAAACTTCACGTCAGACAAAAACCTGGTGTGAATAATAATATGCCATCTCGGTTTAAAGATATAAAGTGAGACCATGCCACTGAGAGAAACGAGTTTTCCCCTTACTAATATCCTTTCAAAATATATCTTTTGCAAATCAAGTCCTGCAACAAAACTGGTTAAAATAAATAACATAAACAATAATGTGCATGCATACAACATGGGTAATCATGAACAATCTATCTAAATCAAAGGACTATCCGTCCTAACATTATAGTTCTCTTAGGCTGACTACAAACCTATGGCTAACTTAGGTCTATCAGATATATCAAATTATCTAACCTACTGTTAGAAGACAACTGGACGGTTAGTCCGAAACTTTCTATTCCTAGGGTCAACTGATCCTAATGATTTTGTAGGCTCACCAATAACATATCTCATCTATGTGTATTCCTTTCTGCGCATAAATCTACTTTTATTCTTTCCCATGACAAAGCCCTACGTATGGAATTTTGGACTTATATTAGCTGGGGGATACAAGCTAAAGTATAGGGTGCGACCCTACACCAGTCTCCTCTGGTTTTCTAAACTCTGATTCAATTCATCCTATCACAATTTATCTAAAGGTGGTAAGAACACTAATCCTTTTAGTAAAATTCTTGGCTAAATATCCTTTTAGTTCCTTAAAAACATATTCTTTTACAAATGATTTAACTCTTGAAATCACACGTTTAGAATAAGGAAAATACAGCCCTTTAATTTAATCAAAATACTTATGCCATGATATATGCTTTTATAAAACAATATTGGTGAAGTTCAAAATCATTTTGAAGTTATCTCACTTCGAAACCATAAGCCATAGAGCTTGAAATAATAAAAACCTTTACATTGGTAAATCACGGCATAGATATAGCCGATGTGGGTATTCACCCTTCAAAACATAGGCCATAAGGCCAAAACACTAAAACTTTATGTATTGATAATCTTCAGCATCATTATCGCTATTTGAGGTTTTTTCCCATCTTCAATATAAAACATATTAAAGTCTTGGGTTTATAAATATAAGGATATATAGCCGAAGTCATCCCCTTTGTAGATCATAACTTAGAACCTTAAAAGATACTTGGCCAAAATAACATAGGTGGCTTCATTGGGGCAGAAGCAATAATAGGCGGCAACCTATACCTCTTCGAAAACAAATGTTAAGGGTAAAAAGCGATAAAAGACAAAGTCAAAGGAGTAAAACACGGGATCGCTGCCTTCGTAAAACACGCGGTAAGGAATAGAGTCAGGGTGAGAAAATGTGTCACTATATAGCGGATAAGAAAAGTGATATCATTATAGCTGAAGAGACTACTTCAAAAGTATAGGGTCGGCGACACTATTAAAAATAGATGGCATCAAAACATTTAAGTAAAACAGGCGACATCGTCCACTTCGAAGACCATAACTTCAACATCCCCTATCTAGAGGCCCAAAACTAAGCGCTACCGATGCAGCAATCATCTATAGTATTAGCTTCCGGCGACTAAGTACGACTATGTTAATGGTATCCATAATATCAGAAGCATTTGAATATGTAACAAAACACATATTTCAAAACAAAATTTTCATCATCACATTTAAATCAGATGTTCCATATTCAACTTACATAATCCCAAATACGTTCTGAGGCATAGATCAAATATACTTACTACAAAATACGCCAAGAGCAGTATATGAAGATACCCCCTTGGATGATCAGAGTCATATGGTCATAATTGACCTAATACAATCACAGCGGAAATACATCAAAACATAAACAAAACTACAACTCCTATGTAGCTATCTGTTTGCCTCCTGCATGCCTCCAGTAGCTTATTCTTCAACATACTAAAACCTGAAAAAGACCTTTATCCCTCAGCCTACTCAAATTAATTTTGAGCACCTGAGAGTTTAAGGGGAAAACATAAACTTCGAGTCAGGCATAAAGCCTGGTATGAATAATACTATGCATCCCTGTTTAATTTGTTAAGTGAGACCACGCCGCTTAGCAGAACGGGTTTCCCCTCACTAACATCCTTTTAAAACATATCTTTGCAAAACCTTTTCCTGCAACCAAAACTGGTTAAATACTGTAAAGCAATCATTATGTAAAGATACATAAATATCAGGTAATAATGAGCTATTTGTTCAAACACACAAGTTTTGTTTGGATAACTTTTAACCTTTGGCTGACTCGGGCTTACCAGACAACATAATCAACATTAAACTAACACATGTTAGCTATTTTTCTTCTTGTTAATCTATCCTTAACTATCTGTTAAATATTTCACTTCTGGATGGTCTGTACTTAACTATCTGTTAAATACTTCACTTCTGGACGGTTTGTCCCTAACTTAATCATCTCTTAGATCTTCCTGATCCTAATGGTTTTTCGGGCTCACCAATAACCTATCTGTATACAAACATATATTCCTTTCCGTGTATAATCATAATTTTAGTCTACCTGTGACAAAGCCCTACACACTGGAATTTTGGACAACAATTAGCTGGGGCTATTAGCTAATGCATGGGGCGTGACCCCAGACTAGTCCCATCTGGTATTCTAATATCTGAGTCATTTTTACTTAAGGATCCCCTCCCATAATTTTCCTTGAAAACCTTTTCAAAATGATTTAAAACCTTTAAATCAAACTTAAACAAGGAAAAGTATATAATCTTTATGCTTTACTCAAAATCATATCACCAAGTTATATATATATATATATATATATATATATTCTTTACTCAAATCTTAGTTGGTGAAAACATTTAAACATTTGAAAGAACCTCTTTCTAAACTTTTGAAATCATCCCTTTCAAAACCAATATCAAACATTTCGAAATCAAACATCAAACCTTTCGAAGTCATACCTTTCGAAAATAATAAAACCTTTGACATCCTTTGTTAAAACAACTTAAACATAACCTTAGAAAACCTTTGGAACGCCTTCCATTTAAACCTTTCGAATCCATTGAACTGAACCTTTCGAAATCGAACTAAAACCTTTCGAAACCATTCAATAAACAAACCTTTCAAAAACTTACCGGGTTCAATTTAAAACAAGTGGAAATCTACTTTTTAAAACCTTTCGGCTACATTGGAAGCAACCTTTCAACTTTGTCGAAAGCTCTGCTTCAAAAGCTTTAAAACAGTAGGCTTCTGCCTTTAAAACAACTCCTTCGAAAGTTTTGGGTCATGCTTCAAAACAAAAGTAAATCACCTAAGTCAAAAGCTTCCTTTCGAAAGCAATGGAGAAGCTGTTAATTTTTAAAGCAAGTAAACCTTTCAACTTTGTCGGAAGGTTCAAATCAAAACAAAACAAAACAAAAGCGGTAGTAACCTTTCGACTGTATCGAAAGGTTTCAAAACAAAATAGTGATTAAACTACAGTAACCTTTCGACTGTGTCGAAAGGTTTAAAAACCTTTATTTAAATATTAGACCTGGTCGAAAGCTACCAAGTCGAAAGCTCCAATTCGAAAGCAATGCAGGCGATCATTGGCTTATAAAACAAACATACTTCAACCTCTTTGGCAACCAACCTTTCAAATAAGAACCCATCGACCTTGTTCAATTCATTATGTACCAAGATACTTGACACCATATGCATTGAACTTTGACCTTGTCGAGAGCTAACCTTTTGACTTTGTCGATAGGTCTAGGTCAGAAGCTTTAATACCGTAAAACGCTCAAACATGTCAAAAGTATGATTTCTTTGTATTTAACTTAAAAAGGATAACTTTTCAACTAACATGCCATTATTTGTCAAATTCTTATTGGTTAACAAATACTTTTTAGAAAATGCTGACACTATTTTTGGAATTAAATAACCATTTTAGTTTATAAAATGCCCCTTCTCTTTAATAAAATATATAAAACATTTAAGTCTCATACCTTAAATAATTTTATATATTCATCAAATCACTTAGGAAAAATCTAGAAAAATTTTAGAAAATATATTTTAGTATGTTTTCCAACATATAAAAATTTCAAACCCCAAATAATAATTATTTTAGCCGCAAATAATTTATAGCCCAATAAATCATTTTCTTCACTAGAAAATAAATATAAAATCCACATTTAATTTATAAAATTATGAAAATTGAAGCCCGTCTCTAAAATATCATTTCTGACCTATATTTAAATTTTCAAGGTATTTGGATGTCATTTAATAGGGTTTTCATATCAAACATATCATAAAAACAAGTATGAACATGCATAATTCACCAACAAACATATATATAACATTAATCATCAAAACATGGCATATACTTGCAAAACATTTCAGGTCTAATCTAAAAACCGAAAACCATTAGAAAAATGGGATGTAGTAATTATTCACCTTAGCTTTGAGATTATAGGATGTGAGATTTGATGTTGATTTAGTTGATTATCTTCCTTCTCTTGAATCCTAGCTTTAATCTTCTTCTTGAGAATAAAAATGGTGGCCGGCCTTGGTAAGATTTTAGTTAGAGTGAAAATGAAATGAGCGTGAGTTTCATTCTTAAGGGTTTAGGGTATAACCCTTCTCCTATTTTCCATATTGCCCTTCTCATATCCTAACACATTAGCTTATGTTATTTCATTTTAGTTTGTTCATTAACATGGCACGACTACCCTTAGCTAATTAATCCTCAACTTATTAATCTCTACATTATTTTATTTTATTTTGTTAATTAAACATTCTAAATAATGTTTTAAAATTTGGGGTGTTACAGACTTCCCACCTTAAATAATTTCGTCCTCAAAATTAAGATAAGGTACGTAATAAAACAATCAAGGATAAAACATACCATCAAACAAATCAGGATAAGCATCTCTAACTCTGCTCTCAGTCTCCCAAGTACAGTCTTTAGCATCGTCACTCCACTGAACCTTTACTAATTTGACTGTCTTATTCCTTAACTTCTTCTCATCTCTTGCCACAATCTGAATTGACTTTCTAACTATAGTCAAATCTGGCACTACTACTAAATCTTCTAACATTGTAGGTGCCATAGTAGTCTCTGGGTCTCTAACACACTTTCTAAGATGAAAAACATCATGGACTCCAGCCAAATTACTCGGTAACTCTACTTTATAAGCGAGTTTCCCGATCCTTTCAACAATGCGAAAAGGTCCAACAAATCTAGGTGTTAACTTTCCTGACTTCCCAAATCTAATCACACCCTTCATTGGTGAAACCTTAATAAACACATAGTCTCCGACATAGAATTCCAAGTCCTTCCTTCTTCTATCAGCATAACTTTTTTGTCTAGACTGAGCTTCCTTCATCCTAGCTCGAATCAACTCAATCTTCTCTACAGCTTCTTTCACCAAATTCGGACCAAGAACCAACCTATCCCCGGTCTCTGATCAACATACAGGAGATTTACATGGCCTTCCATACAAAGCTTCAAACGGTGCCATCCCAATACTAGTCTGATAACTATTGTTATACGAGAACTCGACTAAATGAAGATGGTCTTCCCATGATTTATCCCCCGAAATCCAATACACAAGCTCTTAACAAATCCTCTAAGACTTTGTTAACTCTTTCTGTTTGCCCATCAGTCTGTGGATGGTAAGCGATACTCATGTTGAGCTTGGTTCCTAAAGCTTCCTGTAGACTCTTCCAGAACTCACTAGTAAATAAAGAATCTCTATCACTAACATTACTACTAGGAATCCCGTGCAGCCTGACCACATTCTTCATAAATAACTTTGCCGAAATAGGTGCCGTCCTAGTTGACTTTACCGAAATGAAATGAGCACTCTTAGTTAGTCTATCTACTATGACCCATATGCTTTCATTTTCTCTACTAGACCTTGGCAAACCATCAATAAAATCCATTGAGATAGAATCCCACTTCCACAACGGAACTACCAACGGTTGAAGCAATCCACTAGGCTTCTGGTGTTCGGCCTTTTCCTGTTGGCAATTCAAGCACTGCTTAACACATATACCAATGTCCCATTTCATACCTTCCCAGAAGAAACTTCTCTTCATATCATGTTACATCGCCATTCCTCTTGGATGGATAGTAAACTTCGAACGATGGCATTCATCCAAAACTTCATTCCCTTAACCTTTTGATCTGTTCAGCCAAAACTGGATCCTCCTCCTGTTTTAAATCTATCTTCTCAATCATTACCGGTCGAACTTCTAAATAAGATAATACAGCACTAACTGCACTAGAACCTACCTCGGATCTAAACTGCACTCTACAAGCTGACAATGCTTCCAAATCTTTCCACTCAGCAGTCATTGCCAATACTACATTCTGATGCTTCCTGCTAAATGCATCCGCCACCTTATTTTCTTTTCCGGGTGTGTACTCAATTCCAAAATCATAAGCAGCAATAAACTCCAACCATCTTTGCTGTCTCATGTTCAGCTCCTTCTGAGAGAACAAGTACTTCAACGACTTATGATCTGAATAAATCTCAAATCGCTTTCCCAAAAGATAATGCCTCCACACCTTCAAAGCAAATATAATGGCAGCTAACTCAAAATCATGCGTTGGATACATAATTCATGCAGTCTAAGTTGTCTAGAAGCATAAGCGATCACTTTACCTCTTTACATCAACACAGCTCCCAATCCAGTTCTGCACGCATCAGTATAAACAACAAAATCTTGATTCCCCTCCGGAATTATCAACACTGGTGCATGGGTCAGTAAGTGTTTCAAGCTCTGGAATGCTTCCTCACACTTATCATTCCATACAAACCTCACATCCTTTCGCGTAAGCTTAGTCATTGGTGCATCTATCCGTAAAAAATCCTTTAAAAATCGTCGATAATATCCGGCTAATCCAAGAAAACTCTTTATCTTGGTCACCATCTTGGGTCTTTTCCAATTATTCACCGCCTTAATCTTAGACGGATCTACAGAAAACCCTTTCCCTGAGACTACATGACCAAGGAACTTCACTTCCTTTTTCCAAAAATGACACTTCAAAAATTTAGCCTTCAACTGATGCTCCCTCGACGTCTCAAGCACTACTCTAAGATGAACTTCATGCTTCTTCTCATCCTTAGAGTATATCAAAATGTCATTTATGAAGACCAACACAAATCTATCTAAGTGCTCTCGGAAAATTCGGTTCATCAAATCCACAAAGAATGTCGGCACATTAGTTAGTCTGAATGGCATAACTAATCATTCGTATGATTCATACCTTGTCCTAAATGTCGTTAAAGGAACACTATCCTCTGCCACTCTAAGCTGATGAAATCCCATGGCCAAATCCAGCTGAGAGAATACCTTGGCTCCACTTAACTAATCGAACAAATCGTCAATTCTTGACAATGGATATCAGTTCTTTATCATCTTCTCATTCAACTTACGATAATTGATACATAGCCTCAACGATCCGTCCGGCTTCTTAGCAAACACTACGGCAGCTCTCCATGGCGAACTACTTGGTTGAATAAAACTCTTGCCTTCCAAATCCACCAACTTCACCTTCAACTCTCTCATCTCAATGGGTGTCATCCAGCTTGGCGGCCTACTCACCGGTTCTGATCCAGGCACCAAATCAATCTGAAACTCTATGGCTCGTTTTGGTGGCAGTCCAACTACCGGCTCAAACAAATCAGCAAATTCTCTAACTACAAAGACTCGATGCAACTCATCCTCCAACTCCATAATACCCAGTAGAGCATTCACTTCACAACTAGGGTTCTCTACGGTATAAACTATCCGATCAATACAATCCGGGTGACTAAGTGATATATTCCTATCATGGAAAAATATCCTAGCATCATATTTACTTAACCAATCCATCCAAGGGTTATCCTACAAAATCAAATACATGCAAACAACAATCAAAAGTATGACCTAGCAAATCAAACTCTAAATGGTCACACCTCATCCCAAGTGTTGCATAACCTCCTATCGGATATGCAACCCTTAAGGAAGTAACTAAATATGAGGGTTCTAGGTTAAGCTTATCTACCAAACATCGAAAAATAAAAGAATGAGATGCTCCAGTATCAAACATAACGCTAACAGACATACCATGAATCTACAGCAAGCCTCCTAGCATAGCCTTCCCTTTCTCCTGCACAACTGGCCTTGAGGTTGTGGGCTCCAATGCATAAACTTGCCCCCTTCCTTCTCTAGCAGGTTCTGAGCACTTATTGTTGTAATAACCGACCTGATCACAATTGAAACATCGAATATTCTTCTTCCCAATAGCTTCTTTTCATTTTCCGGTCCGACACTCATGAGCATAGTGTCCATTCTTATCACATTTGTAACAAACCACTTCAACCTTTCCTTTCTTCTGTGCTCCTCCCTTCTGAGCATTCTTCTTCTGGAAAAAGTTTCTTTTCTAACCCTGTCCCATCCGGGCCTCCTTCATTTTCTTCCTTCGACAAGCCAATGCCTCCCCCTATCTCAATGCTATCTACCACCACATCACTGGGATCTCTCAAGTGCGACAAAGTAGCACTTATTAATTTCGGCCTCCAGCCTCTTATAAACTTTTCATTCCTTCTGATCACTATATCAACCAAATCATACCCGTACCGGGCTAACTCTTCAAACTTTCTTATATACTCAAGAACAAACATCTCCCCTTATTCTAATTCCGCAAACTTCCTTACCAACACCGACTGTGCCATCATCGACATAAACCTTTCTGAAAACCTTCTCTTAAGCTCCTCCCAAGTTATGGTTTCCTCATCAACACCAGCTACAACAGTATTCCACCAGAATAAGGCAGCTTCCTGAAGCTGTCTCGAGGCCAATCTCCTTTTCTATTCGTCATTCAACCTTAAGTCAGCAAAAATCCTCTCGTAAAGTAGCAGCAAATTTTCCACCTCGATCACACTTTCAGTACCAATGAACGGCTTTCCTCCAAGCCTGGTATAATCTCTACTCAGATTAGCATACTGGTTAACCATCGAAATTTCCTGAGCTCCACCTCCAGCAGCGTTTCCTCTAACAACTCCAGCTGCAATTCCAGCCTGCATCATGTTTACAAAGAACTGATACATTGCTCCCATGTCTATCTGGGGAACCCCTGCACCAACAGTTTCAACTTGAGCCTGACAGGACCTCTCCTAGCATTTGGTCGGGCATTTCCATTAGTGGTGGTGCTATCTCCTCCAAGATTAACTCTACCTCTTCTTCCTTCCATATCTGTATTCAAGCACCGTGAGATACAAATGAATAGCCTAACTATGATAGGAGTCTAGAGATATAGCGTATACTTATATATAACAAATACAAGTATGTTACTTATAGCGTTATCCCATACCCCGATCTTAACTCTAATAACTAAGGATTATGTTTTCAAAAATCATTTTTAGTTAAAGTATTTCATAAACCATGCTCTGATACCAAGCTGTAACATCCCCTATCTAGAGGCCCAAAACTAAGCGCTACAGATGCTACAGTCATCTATAGTATTAGCTTCCAACGACTAAATACGACTATGTTAATGGTATCCATAATATCAGAAGCATTTGAATATGAAACAAAACACAGATTTCAAAACAAAAATTTTCATCATTACATTTAAAACAGATGTTCCATATTCAACTTACATAATCCCAAATACGTTCCCAGGCATAGATCAAACATACTTATTAAAAACTACACCAAGAGCGGTATATGAAGATACCCCCTTGGATGATCAGAGTCATATGGTCATAATAGACCTAATACAATCACAGCGGAAATACATCAAAACATAAACAAAAACTACAACGCCTAAGTAGCTATCTGTTTGCCTCCTGCATGCCTCCGGTAGCTTATTCGTCAACATACTAAAACCTAAAAAGGACCTTAATCCCTCAGCGTACTCAACTTAATTTTGAGCACCCGAGAGTTTAAGGGGAAAGTATAAACTTCGAGCCAGATATAAATCCTAGTATAAATAATACTAAACATCCCTATTTAATATGTTAAGTGAGACCACGCCGCTTAGCGGAATGGATTTTCCCTCACTAACATCCTTTTAAAACATATCTTTGCAAAACCTTTTCTTGCAACCAAAACTGGTTAAATACTATAAAGCAATCATTATGTAAACATACATAAATATCAGGTAATAATGAACTATATGTTCAAACACACAAGTTTTGTTTGGATAACTTTTAACCTTTGGCTGACTCGGGCCTACCAGACAATATAATCAAAATTAAACTAACACATGTTAGCTATTTATCTTCTGGATTATCTATCCTTAACTATCTGTTAAATATTTCACATCTGGATGGTATATCCTTAACTATCTGTTAAATATTTCACTTCTAGATGGTCTGTCCCTAACTTAATCATCTCCTAGATCTTCCTGATCCTAATGGATTTTCGGGCTCACCAATAACCTATATGTATACAAACATATATTCCTTTCGGTGTGTAATCATAATTTTAGTCTACCTATGACAAAGCCCTACATAATGGAATTTCAGACAACAACTAGCCGGGGCTATTAGCTAATGTATAGGGCACGACCCTATACTAGTCTCAACTAGTATTCTAATATCAGAGTCATTTTTACTTAAGGATCCCCTCCCATAATTTTCCTTGAAAACCTTTTCAAAATGATTTAAAACCTTTAAATCAAACTTAAACAAGGAAAAGTATATAATCTTTATGCTTTACTCAAAATCATATCACCATGTTATATATATATATATATATATATTCTTACTCAAATCCTAGTTGATGAAAACATTTAAACATTTGAAAGAACCTCTTTCTAAACTTTTGAAATCATCCCTTTTAGAATCAATATTAAACATTTCGAAATCAAACATCAAACCTTTCAAAGTCATACCTTTCGAAAACAATAAAACCTTTGACATCCTTCATTAAAACAACTTAAACATAACCTTAGAAAACCTTTGGAACACCTTCCATTTAAACCTTTCGAATCCATTGAACTGAACCTTTCGAAATCAACGAACTAAAACCTTTCGAAACCATTCAATAAACAAACCTTTCGAAACCATTCAATAAACAACCCTTTCGAAACCATTCAATAAACAAACCTTTCGAAAACTTACTGGGTTCAATTTAAAACAAGTGGAAAATCTACTTTTTAAAAACTTTCGAGTACATTGGAAGCAACCTTTCGACTTTGTCGAAAGCTCTGCTTCAAAAGCTTTAAAACATAGTATTTAAAACAATAGGCCTTTGCCTTTAAAACAACTCCTTCGAAATTTTTAGGTCATACTTCAAAACAAAAGTAAATCACCTAAGTCGAAAGGTTCCATTCGAAAGCAATGGAGAAGCGACTAATTTTTAAAGCAAGTAAACCTTTCAACTTTGTCGGAAGGTTCAAATCAAATCAAAACAAAACAAAAGCGGCAGTAACCTTTCGACTATGTCGAAAGGTTTCAAAAAAATAGCGATAAAACAGCAGTAACCTTTCGATTGTGTCGAAAGGTTTAAAAACCTTT
This sequence comes from Allium fistulosum, assembly GCA_030737815.1. Classification (NCBI taxonomy): domain Eukaryota; kingdom Viridiplantae; phylum Streptophyta; class Magnoliopsida; order Asparagales; family Amaryllidaceae; genus Allium; species Allium fistulosum. Next base: position 668,675,072 of record CM060906.1, read on the forward strand.
ACTTAAATATTAGACCTGGTCGAAAGCTACCAAGTCGAAAGCTCCTATTTGAAAGCAATGCAGGCGATTATTGTCTTATAAAACAAACATACTTCAACCTCTTTGGCAACCAACCTTTCGACTAAGAACCCTTCGACCTTGTTCAATTCATTACGTACCAAGATACTTAACACCATATGCATTGAACTTTGACCTTGTCGAGAGCTAACCTTTCGACTTGGTTGAGAGGTCTAGATCAGAAGGTTTAATACCGTAATAGGCCGAAACATGTTAAACGTACGATTTCTTTGTTTTTAACTTAAAAAGGATAACTTTTCAACTAACCTACCATTATTTTTCAAATTATTATTGGTTAAAAAATACTTTTCAGAAAAATTCTGCCACTATTTTCAGAATTTAATAACCATTTTATTTTATAAAATGCCCCTTCTCTTTAATAAAATATATAAAACATTTAAGTCACATACCTTAAATAATTTTATATATTCATCAAATCACTTAGGAAAAATCTGGAATAATTCCAAAAAAACTGTTTTAGTATGTTTTCCAACATATAAAAATTGCAAACCCCAATTAATAATTATTTTAGCCGTAAATAATTTATAGCCCAATAAATCATTTTCTTCACTTGAAAATAAATATAAAATCCACATTAATTCATAAAATTATGAAAACTGAAATTCATCTCTAAAATATCATTTCTAACCTATATTTAAATTTTTCAAGTCATTTGAATGTCATTTAATAGGGTTTTTATATTAAACATATCATAAAAACAAGTATGAAAGTAATTATTCACCTTAGCTTTGAGATTATAAGATGTGAGATTTAATGTTGATTTAGTTGATTATCTTCCTTCCCTTGAATGCTAGCTTTAATCTTCTTCTTGAGAATAAAAATGGTAGCCGACCTTGGTAAGATTTTAGTTAGAGTGAAAATGAAATGAGCGTGAGTTTCATTCCTAAGGGTTTAGGGTATAAGCCCTTCTCATATTTTCCATATTGCCCTTCTCATATCCTAACACATTAGCTTATGTTATTTCATTTTAGTTTGTACACTAACATAGCACGGCTACCTTTAGCTAATCAATCCTCAACTTATTAATCTCTACATTATTTTGTTTAATTTTGTTAATTAAACATTATAAATAATGTTATAAAAATATGGGGTGTTACAATGACATCGAGATTGTCCTATTCAACTTCGTCTCCAACCCTCCTGGATCCATTCCATATCATCTAGGATGATATCCTATGTATTCATTAGGGTCAATGACCTATAACAAGGGCATCAAGGATTTCGGCGTCAATGGCTTTAGCATGGCACTGTCGTAAATAACTAGAAAACTGTTATTTTGCTATTAAAAGTAATTTCTTTTCACCAACTCTTTTTATTTGCCAAAATCCTATTGAATAACAGTTTTTTTATCAAAAACTTTATCAGAAAACTGCCGTATATCAGAGATTATGTTTCATAAACAATTTGCACACTAACCTTTTATATTACTATTTTAATATAATAAATAAGCTTTTCTAGCTTAAATAATTCATAATAAATCTTAAACACTGAGGAAAAATCCCCAAAAATCACAATAAGTCAAATTCAATATATTATTTAACATATAAAAATTTCAAAACCAAAAACAAAATTTCACTATTTTTAATAATTAAAACCCGAAATAAACCATTTTCCAACCTTAGTAAATTCACAAAATATTCTTTTTAAATCAAAAAATTATGAAATTACACTTCTAAAATAATGTTTCTAATGTCATATCAAAATCTCAAGTCATTTGGGTGTCATATGATAGGTTTCTAACTCAAACTTATCACTTAATTTCATAAATAAGTTCTATAAATTACCAATAAGCGTATATTCTTTCATACTATCATAGCAAGGCATAATATAAGCAAAAGTATAAGATTTATACTAAAAACCAAAAATAATAATTAAAACATGAGATGCATAACTTTTATTCACCTTGGTTTTATATAGGAACTTGAGATTTGTGTTTAGACTTAATTTCCCTAAGCTTTCCTTTGATTTCCTAGCTTTACTCTTCTTGATTCCCCTGGTAATGGCCGGCCTTGTTCTTTTGATTATGTTCATGCGAATGAAGTGAATAAAGGAGAAGAAATGTATGGGTATGTATTAGGAATTATGTTTTATTCCTATTTTGTCCTTAGCATATATTCCTCCTTTTTATCTAAGTTTTATTTTGCTTTTTTTAATTCATTAATTAAGGCATGACCTATAATTAATCAAATCTCATTTTCCTTTATCATCCTACATTATTTTGTTTAACTTGTCTAATTAAACTACTAAATGATTTTAATCAAAATTAGGGGAGTTACAACTTATCATAAAGATGAACATGTATGTTTGATACGCAAGTAGTGTGTATATGCAAGTTCATTGAATATGTTTGAACCGGCTAAATGTCTATCGAGTTAGAATATAGCCGATCTAATTTAAATTAAAAATAACCGCAAGCGCACGGCGTACACTTTTAGTACGTGGCGAGTATGGGTCGATCCGTAGGGAATTGTTTAGATTTTAAAATTTCTATTCAATCAAATTAACCAAAGTTGAGAGTGTTTGTAGAAAAAATAGCAAAATAAAATGGATAAAAATATGAGAGAACAATTTAGAGGCAATGTCCTTCTCTAGATCACATAAATCAACATATATAAAATTATGATCTCTTTTTTGGTCATTAGTGAATTTAGTTGATATGTTTATCAATAAGTATGGAATATTTGTGCTATTAGTTAGCCTAATATAAACCATCAAACTTTATCATACCCACTAAACCACTTGCTAACCCTCATGAAAATTGACAATGAATTTGAAAATAAAATCTATTCTAAGCATGGCCTATTAACTATTGATTAGAAATATAGATCATCAAATTTTGATTTTAAAATCACTTCATTACCAACATCATATATAAATAAAGAAGTAATTTGTGTTTTGTTTGTTTAATCATAGCCTATTTGGTGTCAACAATATAGGCTATCAAATTCAAAGCTAAAACAACAAAATTTAAACCATTCAAACATTGTCATTAAGCACAAAAAGATATCAATAATTAGCAAAATGTTGAAGCTATATGATTAAGAAGTTTAATTACCCCTAAATTGAAGGGGTTTAGCCTCTCATATTTGTTATCCTTTCAACAAATGTAGCATTCAACATGAAATAAAAACAAGAGGAAAAAGAGAGCAAAATGAAAAGAGAGCTAATTAAAAAGAAATAAAAACTAACCTACTTGCATAAATAAAAAGATCTACACTAGTAACATGAAAGGAAAAAGCATATAAACAAAAAATGAGTGCATGAAGTAACATAGCATAAAAAGAAATTACATAAAAGAAAAATGGCCAAGTAGCCATGAATAAGAAAAGAGAGCTTTGATTTATTTGTGAGCCTCAAACTAAACTAAATGGAGGCTAAGAGACTAAAAGAGAAGGGATTACATGAACATATGGGGTATTTATATATGTTTTGAAACCCTAATCCTATATTTGAAACTACCCAAACTATCCTCTTAGGAAGTGTGGCCACCAAGTTATCATTAGCTTGAGATAATCTTCCATTAAGTGTGCATGTAATTTTAATAACCACTTAGCATGTGCATTAGCTCCTAATTGTACATCATAGTAAGTGGGTAGGTGGGGTCTTCCATGATTCATGAATTGAATTATTTATGTCTTCATTCCTTTGTATTCTCTTGTGCATGCATATTTTCCATGAAAACCTCTTCCAATTAAATCCAAATTCCTATTAAATAACTTAAAAATGTCCAAGTAAAAATTCTCAAATTAATATATGCACAAAAATGACCATTTTGCCCTTATATGATGATGAATAAATGATGATTTGAAAATAATTTGAATTTTGGTTTAAACATGTTAAAATACCCTATATGCTCATTTATTTAATTAAATTCTATAAAATATGGAAGTAAAAATATGCACATTTACGTGCACATCAGAATATAAAATGAAAATGGAAAACATAACATGCAAAAGAAATAAAAGAATTCGATTTGATTGAACAAGTGAGTGTGTTAGAATAGGCTCCAAAAGTAATTTAAAAGAATAAGATTCAATCTTCAAAAGCTAGTCCTCCCTATGATACATAATGATGTATCGATAAGGAGTGATCGTACTTTATTGTACAAAGTACGATTGATAATGAGTGAATTTGAATTAACTTCTTTCTATGAGGATGTGTACTTAAGGATATGTACATTGGTTAAATTTGATTTCATATAAGGCATAGTTTATGAAATCATACCTGATAAGTGTTGATAAAAAACCCTACATATCCTAGATCAATGAGTTGATAGATTGTGTGAGTCGAGAGGATGCATGTAATATTTAAAGGATCTTATATGAACCACTCAACCCAGATTGGTTGGCTAAATTATGATGTGAACATAAGTATCGTAAACTCAAAACTAAGTCTGTTTATACATAAAGCTAGTTCAAAAAAGTTTTCCGAATGCATATTTTATTGTATTGAGAAGTAATTATTATTTCAAGAAATGCCAACTTCACAACGAAGGAATTTCTTTTTGAAGTTATTGTTAGTAAAATGGTTTTGGATACGATCCAAAGATCAAACTAATTAGGTAAGATGAAAAGAAATTAACCAAGCCAAAATAGACACAACTCGTTAGAATGTCTAACAAAAACACTCGTACGTTAATGAGAAATTATGAATTTAATATCAACGTTGACAAAAGAACTTCCTCGGTTTTCATTAAGCCATTAGGGGTATTGGCTCTGCCATATGGCACAGTGTGCAAATCCGAAATGGGTTCCATGTACATTATCAAAAATATAATTTTGATATTCATACTCGAAGAATTATGATCCACTGGCCACAAATCTGTCTTCGAGAAGAAGACCAATGCAGTTAGAATATAGTAAGCAACATTGATAAGAATAACATCATAAATTTCAATTGTTGAAATTAATGTAACTGATTGGTTATTCAATGTGCTAAAGTTAATTCAAATTTTATTCGCAAAATTATTGCCTGATATGATTTTGAATATTGGTACATATATATTGAAATGAAAATTCTAAATAATGATTTAGAATATATGGTTTGCACATAACAGCCAAAGTTTCATGAGGTCAGTGAGAGCGATAACTAAGTTTGTAAGTACTAGATGGGATCCAAAAAATGATATGATAGTATCATTCGACAAGAAAGAACATTTAAAGGTACTAAGATATTTCTAAAATATAAGAAAACAATATACATGTTGGGCCAAAAATTGGCACAGCACCCCTAAAATATATAAAAACGAATAGATCTAGCAAGAAAACAATATGAACACATGGATTTTTATAGTGGTTTGGAAAATTCTATGGCCTATGTCCATATTAATTTTATTATAAAGATGATTGTCATAAACATAGGGGTTTACAGTTCAAATTCGTTTAGAACAACAAAGGGTAGCCTCCTAGGTGACAATGTCTAAGTGAAGATAGGGGAACGAAGAAGAAGATTTTCTTAAAAGTACTCTCCAAGTTGTTACAGGCTTGCTATTTATAGAAGAATCACCAAACAAAGTTGCCAGATAATGAAATGCAAGGTGAAACTCCAAATCCAAAAAAGTAAGAGAGGAGTCCCCTATGGCACAATATCATGTCGGTACTGATATGAATCATGTCGATATTGACCTGATTTGCTTAGTGCAAATACTTTGACTCTCCCATTTTTTGTCTTCTAGCCTCAGTTCTTCAAGTTCCAAGCACTTTTGCCATAAAAATCAAGTCGTTGCCGCGATGTTCTGACACCCCTACTACTTAATTTTTCTACTGTGCCTTTTGGAGTTGTTCAGCTACTTTGAAAAGGGGCCATAGAACGATCATTTTAGCCAACCATTCCTTGATAATTACTTCAGATGTAACGCCCCACCTTTTATACCCAGATCAACAAAGAATATTATAAATAATATCCTCTGCTAATTTGGAGAATAAGGTTTTGAAAGGAGCGACTATCGTGAAATTACTTCGGGTTAATACTGACATGTCTCATATCCCTCAACAAATAATAAAATGACATGAACAGTATCAGCATAAAGCAATAACATGAAGGCTCAATATATCCAGAACAATATAAAATATATCAGATATCCAAGATATATAACAAATCACAACGAAAGGATAAGTATCATAACATAGTAGCGAGTCTACAAAAATACAAGTTTAGGCTGACATAATAGCTTTAATAAGACAACACCATCAAGTAATACTAGCTAGCCAAAATATACATGTATAATGAGTCTCTAACTCAACAAAATCTAAACATATACATGCATCTATCACAAAAGTATAACAAGTCTAACATTTGCTAGCCCAAGTCCAAAAGCTAAGTCCTGCCACGTGCATGGTCTCGGCCTGACCCGAGTATTATATAAAAGTATAACAAACGGGTCAGCTTACAACTAATCAAAAGTGTTGGAGACAAGATAAGAAAAATAACAATAATATGACATGCATCAAAAGAAAACCAACAATATGCCCAAAACAACCACACGTAAGGCATAAAGCAAATCACCGTGTCATAACCATATCAAATCCTTAATAGACTATCATCTCAAAATACGGTGGAAATCATCTCAAAATTTTCAAAGCCATAAACCAATATATATAGCAAGATGCTTCGATGAATAACGGGAATGATTACCCGAACACTATACAAAACTATAATGATAGTCTCCCATCTCGATCAAAGTGCAGCAGGACAAGACCTCAACCGGAGGCTCACTATGTAGATTTTATGAGTGCACCGAAAAACTAGATGACATTCACTAGTCTAAAACTGCCGGTCACTAAAAATCTCGACGGACCAACAAGATCGATGGGTATGCAGCCACTGGAAATCTAAACTGGCTATAACTCATATAAAACGAAGCTCGTCGGAAAATTAGACGGGCATGTCTCATAATCATGAACAAGTCACCAGAAAACTAAATGGACTTGCCTATCAAAACATAAATTCTGATATCATATCGGCAAGAGTTGGACCGCGGTCGCCTAGGGATCTATTAGCTCTAAATGCCAAACACCCCAAGCAGAACACCATCCATAAGTGTCAAACACTTCCAATAGTAACTAATCGAATATTAACCGAACATCCCAAAAATATCCGACGTTATTCGAATATTTACTAAAAGTTAGTGAACTTCACTAATTTCTCTATTCGATAAGTCATGAGAATATCCGGACTAGATTTAACTACCATCCCATAACCAGTTGATAATTCTAATCCGTTTATAATCAATTCTTATCTCATAGAATTGAAATAATCAAAATTTATGAATAATCATATATAAAAACAAGACATTATAAAAAGGTATTTAATCTCAGGACTGCGGCTTATTAGGAATTTCAACCCTTTAAAACTCAAAATTCACGTAAAAATCAAACATAAAAGCTAAAGATGATAACCTTAGCTTTAATTCAAAAAAAGAAACACATGATTCTGACTTACGGATCAAAAGATATAGTGATTTCATTTTTAGATTTTTAAAATATCAAACTCAGAAAACTGATATTCACATAGCTGAGGCATTCGATTGCCATTTCGAAAATTTAACCTCAAAATTCTATAAAAATCAAAACATGAAAGTTGAATATGGTAACCTTAGCTTGAATCAAAAAACGATTCACCTAATTCCGACTTAAGGATCAAAAGGTATGTCGATTTCATTTTCAGGTTTTTAAAAATATCAAACATAGAAAATTGATATTCACAGGGCTGTGGCATTTGATTTCCATTTCAAAAATATAAACCTCAAAATTAAATTCGAAAAATAATCACCTAATTCCGACTTAAGGATCAAAAGAAATGGCGATTTCATTTTCAGGTTTAAAAAATATCAAAGTTAGAAAAATCACAGGGCTGAGGCATTCGATTGTCATTTCAAAAATCTAAACCTCAAAATTTTATAAAACTAAAAATAGAAAAGTTAAAGGTGGTAACCTTAACTTGAATTCCAAAGAAGAATCACCTAATTCCAGCTTAAGTATCAAAAGATATGGTGAACCTATTTTCAGGTTTTAAAATTACAAAACTCTAAGTAAAGTTAAATTCTACAAGGCTGAGGCTTAAAAAGCCAATTCGATCCTTTAAACCTCAAAATATTTTAAAATGGAAACACAAAAATTTAAAATGGTAAATTTATCTTGAATTCCTAAAAAGAATCACCTAATTCTGACTTACAGATCAAAAGATATGGCCATTTCATTTTCTGGTCTTGAAATTACAAAGCTCCGAGTAAATTTAAATTCCACAGGGCTGCGGCTTGAAAAGCCAATTCGATCTTTAAAACCTAAAATCATATAAAACTCAAAACACGAAAGTTGAAGATGGTAACCTTAGCATGAATTCAAAAAAAGAATCATCTAATTTTGACTTACCGATCAAAAGATATGGCCATTTCATTTTCAAGTCTTGAAATATTGAGAATCCGGTTATAAGAACTTCATGTTTCGAAAAACAAAAACTTGAATTTTGAATTCAAAACCTCATGGAATTCCATTCCGACAACCATTGTGAACCCATGGTGGTGTAATGACGCTATAATGAGAGTCTCGAAGCCATATGAATGATATTGAAGATAAATGGTCCAAAATTCAAAATCTCTCATTTAATAAAAATCAAAATTCACTTATGCAAATCACTTCACAAATGTCATTCTATGCAACCAAATGCGACAACCAACATGCACTATGACTTAGCACATATGACGGGCTATATGCAACCAATATATGCAAGTTATGATGGCTAGTAGGAAGAATGTGGTCATTAACACGATTAAAAAAATCAACCATGACAAAAACAAGCACATATACACAAATTTCCTTCATTCAAGAGTTTCACAACTCTCAAACAAGCAATATATGAATTCCATAATCCTATATTAGTTGTACTTGCGAGGAGAACTCACCTCCAATTGATTCTATAGCTTGAAATATGCCTTCTAAACCTTGCTATGACCTCTCTAACATCCAAACTCCCCTTCTTTCCTCACTAAATTGAAATTCATGGAATCATGAAAAATCAAAAACACAACAAAACCTAGTTTTGATTGTTCTAAGGGATCTAATAGGGACTAAAGAGCTTACCTTTGATTTTCTTGAATTTTTTGGATTTTATTGGAATTAAAATGAGAAGATTTGCACCTAGGGCTTCATGGAGTAAATGAGAGCAACAAAGAAGTTTTGAACGTGATTTTTTTATGAGGGGAGAAGAGGTTGGTGGGATGTTTAATGAGAAGGTCTTCATAAATGAATAAGTGGGCTTAGCCCATGAACAATACTTAGATAATTTTCCCTTTTTTACTTCATTTACTCTCATTTTCTCCATTAAAAGCTACATGATTAAATTCTAAAAGAATTCAAATACAAAATAAAAATAAAATTACTTTTATAACTCTCATATCATTGTTTAAATTATTTTAAACACATTTTAACAAAAATTCCAATAATAAACAATTTATTCAAAATTCCCAATGTTGAGGGTAAACCCAAAATTATTTGGTTTTTGTCTTTATAATTCCCATAAAAATATTCTGGACTTGTGAAAATAATTTATTCTATATTTAAACCTTTAATTAATGTTAAAAAAATTGATTTATTACCAATAAGCTCTAAATTAAATCTTAAATCCCAAATTGACGTTTTATATTCCAAGCATATATTTTAAAGTCTCAAATAAAATCATTTATCTCCTTTAATTAGCAAGCTCTATTTTCCGGGTTGTTACAGAACTCTCCCACTTAAGAAAATTGTGTCTTCGCAATTTCTCCTTACGGAGGAATTCATGACGTTCTATATTAGCATTACATCCATCTATTATTTACTCACAGTCTACAATGCATGATGCAAACAACAATCATAGCCAAGCAACCATACAACAAATACTATAGCACTTACCTAAAATATTCGCTGATTGAGACTTCTACCTGCCGTATCGAATACAATTTTTTTTAAGTATCGGAAATTCTAAAAAATATTAGCAGTCTTCTTTGCATGTAGGACATTTTAGAATATCAAAATACACAAGAACATTTATACATCTCCGAAGAGGCATCCCGATCACGAAGAACACAATTAACTATAAAAATAATGGCATATAAATTAATACTTACCTCGTTATACCCCAAAGGCATGCAACACCTCCTCGAACATGGCATTTCTACCATTTCTCCTTGCCCAAAACCACCCATTCACTTATGCCATTCATAATTATAAAGTTTTACATATAAAAATAACTACTATATACTACACATCCATTACAAAAACACACATGCATATAAAGATTCAAATGCATCAACGAAAACCAAAATTTTCCAAAAACTCACATTTAATCCAGTTATCCGAAAATCAATTTTCCACCTCATAAACTTCCAAAATTTCCAAAATTTAAAACATGAAAGTTGTAGATACAATTCTTAGCTTTCCATCAAGATAAAGATCACTAAATTCGAATTTATGGATCAAAAGTTATGGCCAAAACAAGTTTTAGATTTTTGAATTCCGGACTAAGATTAATCTTCTCATTTAAACACGATTTCAGTTTTTCTTTTTTAAGGGTGACTCGACAAAGAGGAGTTATAAAATCATTCCAAATTTATACATACACAATAAGCAAATAATTTCCATTTAAGTTCTACCTCTAACAATATTATACCACTTTTTAAATTAGAATTTACATGCCTAATATTGAATTCTATCCAAAATTTCAATTACAAGTTATATAAAAGAAATATAAAGCTAACACAAATTCTACTTTCTCAAGTATTGTATACTCAATAAAATAACAGTTTACTCTTTATGTAACGACCCCGAATTTTATATATATTTAAATTGATAATTAATTTAGTTTTGAATAAAAATTGTAAAATTAATTGTAAATTGATGCGAGTTTCCCCGAAATCAAATAAAAATGTGTTAAATCATTTAGAGTTAAATATTGTATATATGTGTGAATATATGTGTATATGTGCATATATGAGTAAATATGAATTTATATATATATATATATATATTGAATTTGAGTTTAAATCTAAAATAAATGGTTTAATCATAATAATTTGAGTTTATAAAAATATATTTATAGAATTCAAATGAGTGTTGATGTTAAACAAATATTTCAAATAGATTTATAGTTTTATAAAATGTGAAATAAACATATTAAATAATTCTAGAATTATATAAACTATAAAAAATGAATATTATATAGTAAAGCAAAATTAAAATGGAAATTTATTATATTTTAAAATGATATTGCAAAAGAAAAGAAAATAAAAATACATTCAAGTATATTCTAGTGTGAATAAATATACATAGCTATGTATATACACTTGCAAAAGAAAGCATATATTCAAGTGTAAACAAATAATATATAGTGAAGCTTGTAAGAGAAGCCACATCAAAATTATACTTATACATGTACAAACGAGATAAGGAATAAAATAAAATAAGTATTTGTACAAAGTAATTAATGTGGCACACCAAAGCAAGATGTATATCAACAGACCAAATATAAAAAAATCTCTGACCTTGTATTGTACAAAAAAATGAAATATCATCTTGTATTGTACAAAGACATTAATATCACTTGTACAATTATATTTACCCTGTACAACAATCTCCTACATATTAACTTCATTTCAGTTTCGTCCATCTGAAACTGTGTAAACCTGAGATAAACATCATCTTTAAAATTCAACTTAAAAACAACAACACAAATCAATTCAAATCAGAAGATCAAGTGAAGAAAGATTCCAGCTTGCCAGTTTTCAAAGCCTGGTTCAAAAGAATGCTCTGTTCATTCTTTAAGCACTGTGAGTAACTTCAATTTAAACTTGCTTAAGTATATTCACATATGTTGCTTATGTTTGAAATAAGTATGTTTATGTGTATATATATATATGTATGCAATTCAGCGATGCCTGCATGTTGTTTATCAGTAATACCTCTGTTTATAGATTTCTAACTCTGGATTGATTCAAAAATCATCTCTGCTTAATCTATTGATTGATAGGACTTAGTATCTAAACACGATTGGTTTGTTTGATCATAAAGAAAATTTTAAATTTTGAATTTGAGTTAACAAGGTAGAACTGCTCTGTAAAAACACTTAAGAACAGTCAATGTTTAATATAAGTGAAATTTCAAACATTTTAAAATATCAATTCAAGTTTATAACTTGAATTCTTATCTGTAATTAGGATTTTTAAAACTAAAATCACATTTTTGTGTTTAGTATTTAAAGTGTATTTCTGTGTTGTTGAATATTGGGGTTTTTGAGGATCACTGGTGATCCCAGTGATTGGAGAGGCTGGAGTTCTTTCTGGAGGTAGATGGGTGACTGGAGAATAAGGCAAAAATGATCGGTGGATGGTCAGTGGTCGGTGGTGGCAGTGGTGTTGATTTTTTTTCTAAACCTAATTTTTAGCTGCTTTGGAAATGAGTTCACATTGGGGTCTCGGGAGCATCGAGTGTCATGGGGTTTTGGAGGTGGCTAGAGGGGTGGTAGTCGAAGCTATGGCCGGTGGTGATGGCTCTCAGGTGGTCGGAATTTGGAGTACGACGAAGTTTCCAGGGTTGGGTATTTGAAGGCAGTCTGTGTTCCAGGTTTTGAATTGAGAGCTTGATTTTGATTCGAGCAAATGTGGTGGATTTCGAGGGCCGTGATGTTGTCAGGTGATGGTCGTTGATGGATTGAAGTGCTGGTGGATGGCCGGAGATGAACAGAGCCACAGCACATGTGCACCGTGCAGTTTAAAGTTCTGATGAATTTTAGTTGTGTGCAGAAGTGTTGAACTCGGGGTAGACTCGAGTTATTCGAGTACTTGACTCAAAGTAGAAGAGGAAATGACTCGAAGCAAATCTTGTTTGACTCGAGTCAGTTGTTTGTTTCAGGTTTTTGTAAAACATGACAGTAATTTAAATTTTAAAACAAATTTAAATGAAATTTAAATTTGTGTACTAGATTTAAACAAAGTTTAAATTCAGTTTGAAGTGTGAATTCAAATTCATTTTTGAATTCTAATCTGAAATGAAATAAAGTTTTAAATATTTTAAATAGGGGTTTCAGGTTTTTAAAACCTTCTGTTTTTCAGACTTTTAAATTTTAATTTAAAATTTGAAAAACAGAATTTTAACTGGGTTTAAATTCAAAAGTTGAGTTTCATTTTCAAATAAACTTTTGAATCTTGAAGTTTTAAAATGAATATGGATTTTAAATAAAGAATTTAAAATCAAGTGTTTTAAAGAATAATTAATTAAGGGTAATTAATTAAATGGTAATAAATTAAGGGTTAATTAATTAAATTAATGTGATTAATTAAGATTTATTAAAAAATTAATAGTTAATTGATTCATTAATTAAGATTGAGTAGTTAATAATTAAAGATTAACTAATGAATTTGAAAGGGAATTTATTTCAAATAATTTGTAATTAACTTATGATAATTAACCCGGATTAATAATTGATACATCTGATTTAAATTAATCAGTTGATGAATAAATTTACTTATGAATGTTTGGATTCTATTGAATGTTGAATTATTTGACATCCCCGATCTGTGATGCTGTGTGATATATTTTGATTTGTGTGTAATCTGTACTGTAGTTCATTTATCTGGAATGAATGTAACTTATTATCTGTAACTTATATATCTGTTATCTGTGATATGTGAATAAAAGATAAGCGTTATAGTTATACCGCTTATCAACTATATTTCTGTATTCTGATCCGTGATGATTGAATGATGTTGCACTACTGTGTAAAACCCTTGGACCACACTCTTACACACACAAATTTGGATTTCACGAGGAAATCGGTTAAGTCACAGATGATTTAAATTTAATATTTTTGAAATTGAAATTTTAATTTCAATTGATTTTGGAAATGGATTTGGGTTAAATGTTAAAGCTTTTGAAAAGGAGTTTTTAAGATAAAAGTTATTTTGAATAACTTGGTAAAATTTCCAATTTAAATAATTCAATTTGAATTTGAATTCAAAATTTGGAATTGAATTCCATGATTGGAAATTATGGTTAAAGATGTTATAAATGTGTTTATATGAATTTGAACCATTTTAAAAGTATGGTTTTGAGAATTTGAATTTAACCCAAGGACTTTAACTCGTATAAATGAATCAGATTTTCCGAAATAAAAACTGTTCGTTTTCAAATAATAGAAGCTTTCATATAAGGAATGAATTTCCAATTTGTGTCAAAAGAATTTCAAGTTTGAAATGGAAATCTATGAATAGATCTTTGTGAAACTGGGTGAACTTTGTGAATTGAATCTGTTATTTTTAACAGATTTAAAATGGTGATTTGTTTAAAACATTCGAAATGGAATTATTTTGAAAGCTATGAATTAAATCTTGATTCAAAGATTTAATGAGTTAATCCAATTGAAATGGAAATCGATTTGGGAATCTATGAATAAATCTTTGTGAAACTGGGTGAACTTTGGGAGATGAATCTTTTTGTAAAAGATTAAAATGGTAATGTGTTTAAACCATTTGAAGAAAAGTTTTGGGTAATAAGTTGTGACTTAACTGAAATCCCAATATCCATATGTTTTTAAATATTGCGCTCATTATTCGGTTTAGCCGGGAGAGGACTTTGTGTCATATAACCCATTCCGAATAATGATACGACGTATATGGATAGCATTTGAAGACCGGTGGTGAAGACCGGATACTTTCGAAAACGAAAGGATTACCATTGATTGTCTCTGCATCGGCTGATCCCCGGTATAGAGATTTTAGCACCCTTTGTGATGGGAAGTCCGGACGTGATTAGAAATTATCCAGATTTGCAAGGGCTTCTTTGGAAGTGCCTTTGGTTCTGTTCGAACCCGATACAGACTTGTATGGTTGTATGTCTGACTCTACACTTTGAGAAATAAAGCTGATTTCTTTCAAATACATTTCTGCTTGGTGGCGGAGAATTTATTCTCTTAGCTTAACACCCTTCTCTGAGACGTACGAGCTCAGAGGTTATGTAGTTGAAGGTTATCAATAATATACTCCCAATTTGGTAGTGTGGCATGCTAAGTGTTGCTGTGTGATTTATGATCATTTGTTGATCAAAGCATGGCTTTCGTGTAAAGCGTAGCTTTGTGGACGAGACCTCATCGAGCCTCACAAACCGGTAATGGTCGAAACAGGAAAGATGCGGCAAGGTTTCAGGGGTAGCTCCCCTAGGGTATGTCCATTCCTTTTGGAAAAAGGTGGTATCATGGTATGGAGCCCAGATATTTACCTGTGTGGTTGCTCCAATCTCATTTACTGTGTGATTGTTGTTGTGTGATTGAGGCGCCTCGGATAAAGGTCGCAAACGACCAGGGGTGGCATATCTCAGGTTTACTACCCGGAAAGGGGGTAACCGGCCTTATGTTGGCAGAGAGCTAGGTGGTTGTCAAGGCGTCCCTCTAGAGGTGTTCCCATGTGGCATAGAAAGTTCCTTAGCCTGACCATTTGTTGGAAATCCAAAGAAACAATACGAGCCTTGTACGGTTTTAGTTGTATAACCTGCTATGGAATGTGGCGGTAACCTGCTATTGAACATAGTAGCAATAGTATGCATACAATAATGGTTGTATGTTGGCTAAGATTAATATTATACTTTCGAAATGGTTTCGACACTATGCATTAGTAATAATATCAAAAGAGTTTTGTTTGCGTAGTAAGCATGTTTGACTATCATAAGAAGAAATCTCCTCCAATTCTGCGTTTGCATTGTGTGTGTGGCGGGAGGTCTTATGGTAGTTTCATTTTCCAAAAGCATTACCGATTTCAATGTTGAAAATTCTTTTGTTGTTTGTCTAAAGATAAACTGTTTTTGTTACTCACACCAGTCCCACGATTGACCCAGAGTTTATTGTTCCCTTCCTAAACTCTAGGTGCCCACAATTTTCCACACGGGCAGTCTAGAGTTGGGTTTTTCAGATAGTCAGGTTTAGTAGATTATCTGGAGCTAGTTCACTTCATCGGAGTGGATGACTTCACTTGTTTAGCTTGGTGCAACGTGATGGTGGTTCGAGCTGATGTTGGAGTTATTGGTCTTATTCTCTTTTGAGGATCATTTGGAGTATCACTTTTGTTTTTCGCTATATCATTATTTATCTCTGATATTGTTGTATCATATTGATATCATTGTTGTATATCATTCTGGATATTGTATTCATTGGAGTTGTATATGATATCATTCATTTCTTTCTTCCGTTGGGTTGTTATACTTACTGTGTTATAAGCTCCGGTGAGCCAGATTTGCCGTTTGAATCTGCGGCATTTCGAGTACAAGTAAAGTACGGGTGCCGATTTTCGAAGGCCAAGTCAGGATCGCTACATTTGGTATTAGAGCTAAGGTTGAACTTTAGCTCAGGAGTATAACACATTAAGTAACTCATTAGAGATAGGGTGAAGTATACCCTAGAATGAGTAATCCCTAAGATATTTGTTCGTATGCCTCAATAAATTCTCTTACTATCCACTGATAGTGAGTATGAGTGCAAGAAGAGGATGAGATAGGGGATAGGGGAATACGACTATAAGTGGCCAATACCCTGTAACAACAAGGAAACAATCTTTTCTCTATCAATCTCTTTTGTTCGTCATCTTTTCTCAATTCTTTGATAATTCCTGGTAGTTCCAGGAAGGAGATTCGATATATTAATAGGGAACATGAACTCCAAATAAGTCGGTCAGAATTGTTGTTTGGATGTATTGGTTGCTTTGGTTGATATGGTTGATAGATATACTTTAGTTTCTAAACTAAAAATTTTGAAATTGTATCCATATATCTATCTATTCTTTGGATCCCAATATGTTCTACGAATGGTTAGTTATCCCTTCGAACTAACCGATGCCCCTGCATATTTCGTAGATCTGGATAACCCGAGTATCTTGTGAAGTGTCAAATAGATTCGTTCTCGTATATATTATTGATATTCTGATTTGGTAAGCCAAATGCAGAATAGATATTCAGTTGATTTGATGAAATATTCTTCATCTATCTTTGTGTCTCGCTGGAAAATTTCGAGGACGAAATTTTTTTAAGGGGGGAAGTCTGTAACGACCCCGAATTTTATATATATATTTAAATTGATAATTAATTTAGTTTTGAATAAAAATTGTAAAATTAATTGTAAATTGATGCGAGTTTCCCCGAAATCAAATAAAAATGTGTTAAATCATTTAGAGTTAAATATTGTATATATGTGTGAATATATGTGTATATGTGCATATATGAGTAAATATGAATTTATATATATATATATATATATATTGAATTTGAGTTTAAATCTAAAATAAATGGTTTAATCATAATAATTTGAGTTTATAAAAATATATTTATAGAATTCAAATGAGTGTTGATGTTAAACAAATATTTCAAATAGATTTATAGTTATATAAAATGTGAAATGAACATATTAAATAATTCTAGAATTATATAAACTATAAAAAATGAATATTATAAAGTAAAGCAAAATTAAAATGGAAATTTATTATATTTTAAAGTGATATTGCAAAAGAAAATAAAATAAAATAAAAATACATTCAAGTATATTCTAGTGTGAATAAATATACATAGCTATGTATATACACTTGCAAAAGAAAGCATATATTCAAGTGTAAACAAATAATATATAGTGAAGCTTGTAAGAGAAGCCACATCAAAATTATACTCATACATGTACAAATGAGATAAGGAATAAAATAAAATAAGTATTTGTACAAAGTAATTAATGTGGCACAACAAAGCAAGATGTATATCAACCGACCAAATATAAAAAAATCTCTGACCTTGTATTGTACAAAAAAAATGAAATATCATCTTGTATTGTACAAAGACATTAATATCACTTGTACAATTATATTTACCCTGTACAACAATCTCCTACATATTAACTTCATTTCAGTTTCGTCCATTTGAAACTATGTAAACCTGAGATAAACATCATCATTAAAATTCAACTTAAAACAAACAACACAAATCAATTCAAATCAGAAGATCAAGTGAAGAAAGATTCCAGCTTGCCAGTTTTCAAAGCCTGGTTCAAAAGAATGCTCTGTTCATTCTTTAAGCACTATGAGTAACTTCAATTTAAACTTGCTTAAGTATATTCACATATGTTGCTTATGTCTGAAATAAGTATGTTTATGTGTGTATATATGTATGCAATTCAGCGATGCCTGCATGTTGTTTATTTGTAATACCTCTGTTTATAGATTTCTAACTCTCGATTGATTCAAAAATCATCTCTGCTTAATCTATTGATTGATAGGACTTAGTATCTAAACAAGATAGGTTTGTTTGATCATAAAGCAAATTTTAAAATTTGAATTTGAGTTAACAAGGTAGAACTGCTCTGTAAAAACACTTAAAAACAGTCAATGTTTAATATAAGTGAAATTTCAAACATTTTAAAATATCAATTCAAGTTTATAACTTGAATTCTTATTTGTAATTAGGATTTTTAAAACTAAAATCACATTTTTGTGTTTAGTATTTAAAGTGTATTTCTGTGTTGTTGAATATTGGGGTTTTTGAGGATCACTGGTGATCCTAGTGATTGGAGAGGCTGGAGTTCTTTCTGGAGGTAAATGGGTGACTGGAGAATAAGGCAAAAATGATCGGTGGATGGTCAGTGGCCGGTGGTGGCAGTGGTGTTGAATTTTTTTTTCTAAACCTAATTTTTAGCTGGTTTGGAAATGAGTTCACTTTGGGGTCTCGGGAGCATCGAGTGTCATGGGGTTTTGGAAGTAGCTAGAGGGGAGGTAGTCGAAGCTATGGCCGGTGGTGATGGCTCTCAAGTGGTCGGAATTTGGAGTACAGCGAAGTTTCCAGGGTTGGGTATTTGAAGGCAGTCTGTGTTCCAGGTTTTGAATTGAGAGCTCGATTTTGATTCAAGCAAATGTGGTGTATTTGGAGGGCCGTGATATTGTTAGGTGATGGTCTTTGATGGATTGAAGTGCTGGTGGATGGCCGGAGATGGCCAGAGCCACGGCGCATGTGCACCATGCAGTTTGAAGTTCTGATGAATTTTAGTTGTGTGCAGAAGTGTTGAACTCGGGGTAGACTCGAGTTATTCGAGTACTTGACTCGAAGTAGAAGAGGAAATGACTCGAAGCAAATCTTGTTTGATTCGAGTCAGTTGTTTGTTTCAGGTTTTTGTAAAACCTGATAGTAATTTGAATTTTAAAACAAATTTAAATGAATTTTAAATTTGTGTACTAGATTTAAACAAAGTTTAAATTCAGTTTGAAGTGTGAATTCAAATTCATTTTTGAATTCTAATCTGAAATGAAATAAAGTTTTAAAATGTGAAGATCTATTGATAGTTGTAAATACAAGTGTGATTGCGAATAATAAAATGTGAAGATCTATTGATAGTTGTAAATATAAAGGAAATTTAAGTTGTAAAATGAATTAAATTTAAAATTAATTAAATATAAAAGTAGTAATTGGAAACTAATTAAATTTGAATAAAACTAAATGTCAATAAACTTGGAAGTGTATGAAATTAAAATTTTGACTTGGAAATGTATAATTGATTTAGTGTAGATTTTGGATGGATGTTAATGTTTGATATGTATTGGTTGTTAGATGGATGGTAATTGATTAAATAGAATTCATTAGTGTAAATGGAATTGAATAAACGGAATAAAAATTTTAAATAATTAAATTCAAATTTGAAGTTTGATGGTTTGTACTTTGAAATAATAAAAGCAAATTTTTGGAAAAATTCAAAATTGTCCAATATATGCTGAAACGAAAACAACCATGACTTTTAAATGGCCGGACGAAATTCGATGATATTAGACTTTTCGGAAAGCATAGAAACTGTAGCACGACTTTTGTTTAGAGTCTCTTGATAAATTCCTTCATTTACTTAGTTAAAAATTTGAATCTTCTCGTTGGCATGTGTAAAAAGGAAGCAAAATCAGTAGCATATACCCATAGTATTTTCACCATAACATTTTACTGGTTTATCGGATTTTGACGATGTTGCTATTTCTGGAAAGCTAAGAACTTAAGTTAAAACTTTTGCTTTAAGTATGTTGTGTTTTGCTGTCATTTAGATGGTCGAAAAGGGGAGTGAACGTCGCTGACCTGCGCAATGCATTTCCCAGGCTGAGGTGTATCCATTTAGTAAAACGGCCGTAACTTTTGAACGGATGGTCCGAATTTGATGATTTTGGACATCCCGGAAAGCCTGAAACGAATTCAACAACTTTTATTTAGATCCCATTTTAAAATTTTATAGTTTAGGTGACCAAGAACTGAGATTCGTTTGCTGTCCTGGAATTGGAATTTCAGTTTTGAAGCTAAACATGTTATATGTATGTTGTTTATGCTAAGTATATCGATCTATCTTTATATGCATGGTTCTAACTTAGTTATTGAGCATTTTAGTAGGTAGCAAAGGGGTTGCGATTCGCTTGTGGAGCTCTCTTCTGCGCTAAATGCAAAATGTAAGTTAAAATGCTAATAAACGCTTAATAAAAGGTACGTTCTTGGATTACGGTTTATGTTGTGGTATATTATTGTGTTCCCCATGTTTTGGGATGCCTCATTCTTGTAATGAGATGTATATCATGCAATTATTACCACTGTGAAATTTTTCGGTCCTAGCCGCGCAAAGGAAGTGCTGCTGAAATTTTTCAAAAATCCGGGAGTTAGAAAATTTTGAGATTCTAAAAATCCTATAACTAAATTTTGCAAATAAGTCGAATATTTTGAATGAATTATATCTAAATGATGGTTTCTCCTTCTCCGTTCCTTTTCAAGGACGAAAAGTTTTAAGTGGGGGAGAATGTAACGACCCGTATTTTTAACACTTTAAAAATATGAATTAAAATAAAAAATTTGGATAAAAATCCGAAGGAAATAAAATTTTGTGTTGTTAAATGTGAATTACAAGTTAAAATACAAAACTGAATTCTGAAATAACTTATTTGTAAATTTAATATGGATGTTAACTTGTATTGAATGTAAGTAATGAATTGAGTTTGATTGTAAACCAAATTGGTTATGATTGTAAACAAAGAATAAATAAAATGGTAGATTTAATAGTGGAAGTTTATGTTATTGAAACTAATATAAATAAATGTAACTTAATATTACAGTTGATTGAAATCAGATAATAACTGAAACTGTAATTTGAAAAAGATGTTAACTTGTAATTGAACGTAAGTAAAGATTTAAATTTGAATGTAACAAGTAATTGAATTGAATCGAATTTGATTGTAAACAACGAAATAAATAAAATGTACATTTAATATTGAAGTTAGAATATGAAAATCAACGTAAATGAATGTAATTTAATATTACTATGAATTTAAATAAGATGATAGCTGAAGAAAATGAAAGTAAATGAATTACAAACTATTGATAATAATGTATAAGTAAATGGTTGATTCAATAATGAAAGTGTAAATCAAAATAAAAGAATTCAATTGGAATTAAATAACTTGAATTTGAATTACAATATAATTGAACGCTGAATCTAATGTAATCTTTTATACTGGATTTATAATGGAAAACCGCATTGTAAAAGATTGTTAATTACTGTGAAATTAAAAATGAAATTTGTGAACAATTGAAATTTGATTTAAAAGTTAATAATTTAAAATTGGGAATTATATATTGAAATTAGACTGTAGAAATAGCCATTTTTAAAAATGTCTCGGATTTCGACGAAACCAGTTTCATCGGATCCGTAACAGTGAATTATTATAAGGTTTCAATTTTCGTAGCAATCGGACTTGTCGTTTAGTCGTGCGAGCTTGAGACGCGTAGAAATTTAACGTCGTTAATTAAAATAATCGACTTCAAAAAGCTATCTTCCACATACGATTGAATTAGGCCTTGGGACTAGTTCCATTGCGTCCGGAACGGGGGTAAAACCTTATAAACGCCTGGCGGCACGTCTCGATTGGAGTTCGGACGACTTTGGACCTACCTATATAAATACACACACAAACCAAGATAGTTTTACTGTCATTTTAATCCAGAAACCCTAATTCTATCTCATGGCCGCCACCTATTCAATGGTCAGAATCGCTCGAACTTCTTTCCTTAATATCTCTCAATCCGTTCAACGAAATCAAAAAATTCCAAAAGCAAAGTTGTAGATCTCGACGAGCTCTTCAAATCCATACGGTTGATTCGTGCTAATTCGTCACGGATTCGCCCAGATCTGACTTGGAAGCGTGTACAGTTTTTCTTGGTTTACGTGCGAACGGTGGCGAATGGGGTGGCAAAACTTGGCGCGGAGGTGGAGCAAGGAGAGGCGCACGCGATGGCATCTCCTGATCAACGTCTGGTCGTCTGGTCGCTCCTAGTTGCGTGCGTGTGGAAGAAAGAGGCGTGCGTGAGTGGATTCTTGTTCGTTCATGTACATGCATCTCAATTTGAGGAAGAAAGCTTCTGGTTGGGCTGGGCTTTGGCTATTTGGTATGGGTTGTTTTAAAATAATTAAATTGTTTTATAAATTTAAATATCGTCGAACTTATAAAATGTATAATTTCTGCATACGATGTCCGATTGGGACGAGACTTTTTGCGTTGCGATCGTGATGACGAGAGCTTCGTAATGAAACTAGTTTGGACGAATTTGGAGACAGTCAAAATTTGGGCAAAAAACGGAAGTCGTCTGGTTTTAGGTCCAAATCGGAACGTCTCGGCGACAGAGGAATATCAAGGTGAGTGTTTTATAACGCTCACAACGTACTGAATATCTTTATGGTAGTTAAATTTGATATTATGAAGTGATATGAATTTTATTGGTCGTTGTTTGATAAAATTTAATTGTCATATAGATTGTCATTTGAATTCACCGTTGAAAATTAAATTGATAATCAAATTGAAATTAAAATTGAATTGCGATTAAGTTACCTGATATTGATAACTATGAAATTGCCGTGAATTATATTGTCTATTGGATGATGTATTTCGATGGATGCTATTGGTTGATATTTAAATGTTTGGATGTTTATTTGCTTATATATATCCTGTTATGCATACATATGACACTGTGATTTGGTTTAAGTGATATATATTCATCCCTGACATTTAATTGAAATAACTAATCACTTGGCCATAGGATAGAAAACTATATACGGACACCGGGTTGGTTAAATTAAATGATTTTAAAAGTTGTTTTGAAATTATTTAAATGAATTGATTTTAAGAATAAAATCCAATTTATGGAAATTGAATTATTTTGAATTGAAGATCGAGATGTTGGAATTTAAACTTGGTAAATGAATTTGTTTAATTATTCGAAGTTTAGATTTTGAAGAAAAAGTTGAAATACGGCGTGAATTTTCGAAAGTTGATTTGTTTTAAAAGATTGGACTTTTAATCGAATTCTGAATATTTCTAAGAAATTTATATGAAATGATATTTCAAGTTTGAGTTTGAAATTGAAAATAAATTTGAAATTGAGATTTAATTAATTTGGAATTGAATTGAAATCAAATTGAGATATAAATGGAATTATCAATTTAGTTTTCAAATGTGAATATTTAAAGCTTTGAGATATATGGAAATTGGAATGGCTTATTTTGTGGTTCAAATATGTATTTGAAAGTGATAATTTGAAATGGTTTATTGAGAAGCTGAATCGAGTTGAAATTGATGATTTGAGATTTGATTAAATTTTAAATTTTGGAATTTGAGTTTATGTGAATCGTTTTGTGGAATTTGAGGCGAAAAATGATTTTGAAATCGAAATGAGATTTTGAGGCGAAAAATGATTTTGAAATCGAAATGAGATATTGAGGCGAAAAACGATTTTGAAATTGAAATGAGATATTGAGGCGAAATGATTTTTGAAATGAAATCGTATATTTTGAGTAGATATGACGATTTTGAAATTGAAATGAGATATTGAGGCGAAAATGATTTTTGAAATGAAATCGGATATTTTGAGTTATGATGATTTTGAAATGGATTTGATTTTTGAAGCGAATATGATATTTTGATAATCAATTATGAATTGATTTTGAAAATGTAAAGAGCCATCGGTGTAATAATACGTAGTTATTAGAGAGACCGGGATCGGATATGGACATACTCTCTGTCGATACCGAAAACCACTTTAATAACTAGTATACGCGGAGTGTTGATCCAGAACGAAGTGGATGGTTTTGGTGAACGTGTTGATTTGAAGAAAGAGAACGATTTTGGATGACCCTGACATGACTAAAACAGGAGCCGCGCGGGGCCATTGAGGTTCGCCACCTCTAGCGGACACACTTCTTCGTTACCATGTCTATTGCTTTTGTGATTCGATTTGGGTGCACCCCTCGCGGTGTTGGGGTAGTAGCTGTTATGCCCAACATCAGTCCGGATCACGCAACTACTAGTATCCTAGTTGGTATTGCCTCATGTACCTTGTCATACTGATTATCCTATTCGCGACCACTACGATTTTGGTTTGTACCTTTAGTATATGGATTGCCCTCTGGTGACTTCCGGTTTTGGGGAAACTACAGTCTTGTATATGCTATTGGGAATAAAAATGTGTTAAGGGTGGAATGGGCCATGGCTTAACGCTAGTTTGATATTTTACTTTATGATAGACATTATTGTATATAGCGTATTCTATTATATAGTAGATAGTTTAACGGATCCTTAGGAGATGGAAATCCCGAACATCTCTTAAGTTAATGCACGCACGTTAAACACTGGATAAGAGGTGTCTAAAACCCGTAAACATCTCCGGCGCCATCACACTCATATTTACTTATTCGATTTAACCTACATGAGATATTTTAGTCCTGACTCGAGTGTTTTGTCTTTTCATTACGCTCGGGTCAGCCTGAGCATTTCAGATTAGGTTGAAGGTATATTCTGGAGGACAAAGACGGAGTTTGGTATTACATCATTTGTATTCTACTACTGTATTATTTTTCCGCTGCATTGTTGTATTATCTCTGATATGTATGTAACTCTGATTTATGATGTATAATAATAATCAAATTTATTTATTTAACAGCTTCATGAACTGTTATTTTATTATTATATCTTGTTCCTTCCGTTGCGAGATTCTGAGTTTGTTTCTGTTCTTTCTTTTCTTTTCTTATTTAACCCTAATAACTATCTGTATTTTGGATTGTTTGAGTCGGCATGTGTGTATGTTTTGTCGACTTGAACGGTCAAAAATGCGGGCCGTTACAGTTGGTATCAGAGCTTTGGTTTAGATTACCTTGGCTCTAGTGGGGAATGACTCGTTGAAATAGGGTTAAACCTTATGAATGAGTTTGAGTGTATATGAGAGAGCGTATTTGTAATTTTGATATAAAAATGATTTTATATTGTGTTAATTTGTTCCGTTGAGTATTTATGAATTCTGGTTGGTACTTGGGACGCCAAGGCATCGATAGGAATTTCTAAACACTCGAATAGGATAGATTGACATAATATTGTTTTAGATTATATTTTATATATAAAAGAATTATCTTGAAAATTTATAAATTTTGATTGTATTGGTTGTTAGGAGATGATAATAATAGATTATCATCGTTTATTGTTGATTAGTCAATATTTCTAACTATTGACTATTGGATGATTTTAAGAAATGAAACTTGTAAATATGATTGACAATGAATATAAATGGTAAATAAAATAAAATAAAAATGAATTTAAATTAAGATGGAGAATTTAAATTCCGGTGTTTTGAAAATTTATTAACAAAAATTTGAAATGTATAATATAAGTATTATATGATAGTATATTCGATTAGAAATTGTTTTCAAAGGATTTTCAAATGAAGTAAGTGTTATACTCCCCTCTTGACACTAGAGAATGATTTCGGTGATGAGTGCACGCATCATCGACGTTTATTTTCGAGAGTCCAAGTGGGGGAGATCACTTAATAGTTTTTCTAAATCCTGTTTTGATTAAAAATTGTAATTTTCTAAAGTATGAAATGAAAATAAGAGTATATATATATATTTCAATGCTGATTAAAATTCTTTTAAAAAGTATGATTTGAGATATAAAGATATTAGTATATATATATATTTTAAAAAAATGGTTTAAATCGAATCCGGTGTTGAAATTCTTAAGTTCTCTAATAAGGAATGATTTTAATTATTAAACTAAAGTAAATCTTGAATTGTTAGAAACTTATGAATTGGAAAAGGTGAAATTGAATTTAAGTGTAAAAAAAAATTAATTTAAAATTGTAGTAGTAACCCTTAATTTGGAAAATAATAAATTGGAAATTTATTTAATAGGTATAACACTCAAATTGAATGAAAAGAAGTTGTATATTGTTTAACTATATTCTATTTGCATAGCTATAACTTACCAAATACTTAAAAAGTTTGAAATGCTAATAAGGATAAGTAAATGAATAATATACAAGTGTGATTGCGAATAATAAAATGTGAAGATCTATTGATAGTTGTAAATATAAAGGAAATTTAAGTTGTAAAATGAATTAAATTTAAAATTAATTAAATATAAAATTAGTAAATGGAAACTAATTAAATTTGAATAAAACTAAATGTCAATAAACTTGGAAGTGTATGAAATTAAAATTTTGACTTGGAAATGTATAATTGATTTAGTGTAGATTTTGGATGGATGTTAATGTTTGATATGTATTGGTTGTTAGATGGATGGTAATTGATTAAATAGAATTCATTAGTATAAATGGAATTGAATAAATGGAATAAAAATTTTAAATAATTAAATTCAAATTTGAAGTTTGATGGTTTGTACTTTGAAATAATAAAAGCAAATTTTTGGAAAAATTCAAAATTGTCCAATATATGCTGAAACGAAAACAACCATGACTTTTAAATGGCCGAACAAAATTCGATGATCTTAGACTTTTCGGAAAGCATAAAAACTGTAGCACGACTTTTGTTTAGAGTCTCTTGATAAATTCCTTCATTTACTTAGTTAAAAATTTGAATCTTCTCGCTGGCCTGTGTAAAAAGGAAGCAAAATCAGTAGCATATACCCATAGTATTTTCACCATAACATTTTACTGGTTTATCGGATTTTGACGATGTTGCTATTTCTGGAAAGCTAAGAACTTAAGTTAAAACTTTTGCTTTAAGTGTTTTGTGTTTTGCTGTCATTTAGATGGTCGAAAAGGGGAGTGAACGTCGTTGACCTGCGCAATGCATTGCCCAGGCTGAGGTGTATCCATTTAGTAAAACGACCTTAACTTTTGAACGGATGGTCCGAATTTGATGATTTTGGACATCCCGGAAAGCCTGAAACGAATGCAACAACTTTTATTTAGATCCCATTTTAAAATTTTATAGTTTAGGTGACCAAGAACTGAGATTCGTTTGCTGTCCTGGAATTGGAATTTCAGTTTTGAAGCTAAACATGTTATATGTATGTTGTTTATGCTAAGTATATCGATCTATCTTTATATGCATGGTTCTAACTTGGTTATTGAGCATTTTAGTAGGTAGCAAAGGGGTTACGCTTCGCTTGTGGAGCTCGCTTCTGCGCTAAATGCAAAATGTAAGTTAAAATGCTAATAAACGCTTAATAAAAGGTACGTTCTCGGATTACGGTTTATGTTGTGGTATATTATTGTGTTCCCCATGTTTTGGGATGCCTCATTCTTGTAATGAGATGTATATCATGCAATTATTACCACTGTGAAATTTTTCGGTCCTAGCCGCGCAAAGGAGGTGCTGCCGAAATTTTTCAAAAATCCGGGAGTTAGAAAATTTTGAGATTCTAAAAATCCTATAACTAAATTTTGCAAATAAGTCGAATATTTTGAATGAATTATATCTAAATGATGGTTTCTCCTTCTCCGTTTCTTTTCGAGGACGAAAATTTTTAAGTGGGGGAGAATGTAACGACCCGTATTTTTAACACTTTAAAAATATGAATTAAAATAAAAAATTTGGATAAAAATCCGAAGGAAATAAAATTTTGTGTTGTTAAATGTGAATTACAAGTTAAAATACAAAACTGAATTCTGAAATAACTTATTTGTAAATTTAATATGGATGTTAACTTGTATTGAATGTAAGTAATAAATTGAGTTTGATTGTAAACCAAATTGGTTATGATTGTAAACAAAGAATAAATAAAATGGTAGATTTAATAGTGGAAGTTTATGTTATTGAAACTAATATAAATAAATGTAACTTAATATTACAGTTGATTGAATCAGATAATAACTGAAACTGTAATTTGATAAAGATGTTAACTTGTAATTGAACGTAAGTAAAGATTTAAATTTGAATGTAACAAGTAATTGAATTGAATCGAATTTGATTGTAAACAACGAAATAAATAAAATGTACATTTAATATTGAAGTTAGAATATGAAAATCAACGTAAATGAATGTAATTTAATATTACTGTGAATTTAAATAAGATGATAGCTGAAGAAAATGAAAGTAAATGAATTACAAACTATTGATAATAATGTATAAGTAAATGGTTGATTCAATAATGAAAGTGTAAATCGAAATAAAAGAATTCAATTGGAATTAAATAACTTGAATTTGAATTACAATATAATTGAACGTTGAATCTAATGTAATCTTTTATACTGGATTTATAATGGAAAACCGCATTGTAAAAGATTGTTAATTACTGTGAAATTAAAAATGAAATTTGTGAACAATTGAAATTTGATTTAAAAGTTAATAATTTAAAATTGGGAATTTTATATTGAAATTAGACTGTAGAAATAGCCATTTTTAAAACTGTCTCGGATTTCGATGAAACCAGTTTCATCGGATCCGTAACAGTGAATTATTGTAAGGTTTCAATTTTCATAGCAATCGGACTTGTCGTTTTGTCGTGCGAGCTTGAAACGCGTAGAAATTTAACGTCGTTAATTAAAATAATCGACTTCAAAAAGCTATCTTCCACATACGATTGAATTAGGCCTTGGGACTAGTTCCATTGCGTCCGGAACGGGGGTAAAACCTTATAAACGCCTGGCGGCACGTCTCGATTGGAGTTCGGACGACTTTGGACCTACCTATATAAATACACACACAAACCAAGACAGTTTTACTGTCATTTTAATCCAGAAACCCTAATTCTATCTCATGGCCGCCACCTATTCAATGGCCAAAATCGCTCGAACTTCTTTCCTTAATATCTCTCAATCCGTTCAACGAAATCAAAAAATTCCAAAAGCAAAGTTGTAGATCTCGACGAGCTCTTCAAATCCATACGGTTGATTCGTGCTAATTCGTCACGGATTCGCCCAGATCTGACTTGGAAGCGTGTACGGTTTTTCTATGTTTGCGTGCAAACGGTGGCGAATGGGGTGGCAAAACTTGGCGCGGAGGTGGAGCAAGGAGAGGCGCACGCGATGGCATCCCCTGATCAACGTTTGGTCGCTCCTAGTTGCGTGCGTGTGGAAGAAAGAGGCGTGCGTGAGTGGATTCTTGTTCGTTCATGTACAGGCATCTCAATTTGAGGAAGAAAGCTTCTGGTTGGGCTGGGCTTTGGCTATTGGGTATGGGTTGTTTTAAAATAATTAAATTGTTTTATAAATTTAAATATTGTCGAACTTATAAAATGTATAATTTCTGCATACGATGTCCGATTGGGACGAGACTTTTTGCGTTGCGATCGTGATGACGAGAGCTTCGTAATGAAACTAGTTTGGACAAATTTGGAGACAGTCAAAATTTGGGCAAAAAACGGAAGTCGTCTGGTTTTAGGTCCAAATCGGAACGTCTCGGCGACAGGGGAATATCAAGGTGAGTGTTTTATAACGCTCACAACGTACTGAATATCTTTATGGTAGTTAAATTTGATATTATGAAGTGATATGAATTTTATTGGTCGTTGTTTGATAAAATTTAATTTTCATATAGATTGTCATTTGAATTCACCGTTGAAAATTAATTTGACAGTCAAATTGAAATTAAAATTGAATTGCGATTAAGTTACCTGATATTGATAACTATGAAATTACCGTGAATTATATTGTCTATTGGATGATGTATTTCGATGGATGCTATTGGTTGATATTTAAATGTTTGGATGTTTATTTGCTTATATATATATCCTGTTATGCATACATATGACACTGTGATTTGGTTTAAGTGATATATATTCATCCCTGACATTTAATTGAAATAACTAATCACTTGGCCATAGGATAGAAAACTATATACGGACACCGGGTTGGTTAAATTAAATGATTTTAAAAGTTGTTTTGAAATTATTTAAATGAATTGATTTTAAGAATAAAATCCAATTTATGGAAATTGAATTATTTTGAATTGAAGATCGAGATGTTGGAATTTAAACTTGGTAAATGAATTTGTTTAATTATTCGAAGTTTAGATTTTGAAGAAAAAGTTGAAATACGGCGTGAATTTTCGAAAGTTGATTTGTTTTAAAAGATTGGACTTTTAATCGAACTCTGAATATTTCTAAGAAATTTATATGAAATGATATTTCAAGTTTGAGTTTGAAATTGAAAATAAATTTGAAATTGAGATTTAATTAATTTGGAATTGAATTGAAATCAAGTTGAGATATAAATGGAATTATCAATTTAGTTTTGAAATGTGAATATTTAAGGCTTTGAGATATATGGAAATTGGAATGGCTTATTTTGTGGTTCAAATATGTATTTGAAAGTGATAATTTGAAATGGTTTATTGAGAAGCTGAATCGAGTTGAAATTGATGATTTGAGATTTGATTAAATTTTAAATTTTGGAATTCGAATTTATGTGAATCGTTTTGTGGAATTTGAGGCGAAAAATGATTTTGAAATCGAAATGAGATTTTGAGGCAAAAAATGATTTTGAAATCGAAATGAGATATTGAGGCGAAAAACGATTTTGAAATTGAAATGAGATATTGAGGCGAAATGATTTTTGAAATGAAATCGTATATTTTGAGTAGATATGATGATTTTGAAATTGAAATGAGATATTGAGGCGAAAATGATTTTTGAAATGAAATCGGATATTTTGAGTTATGATGATTTTGAAATGGATTTGATTTTTGAAGCGAATATGATATTTTGATAATCAATTATGAATTGATTTTGAAAATGTAAAGAGCCATCGGTGTAATAATACGTAGTTATTAGAGAGAGCGGGATCGGATATGGACATACTCTCTGTCGATACCGAAAACCACTTTAATAACTAGTACGCGGAGTGTTGATCCAGAACGAAGTGGATGGTTTTGGTGAACGTGTTGATTTGAAGAAAGAGAACGATTTGGATGACCCCTGACATGACTAAAACAGGAGCCGCGCGAGGCCATTGAGGTTCGCCACCTCTAGCGAACACACTTCTTCGTTACCATGTCTATTGCTTTTGCGATTCGATTTGGGTGCACCCCTCGCGGTGTTGGGGTAGTAGCTGCTATACCCAACATCAGTCTGGATCACGCAACTACTAGTATCCTAGTTGGTATTGCCTCATGTACCTTGTCATACTGATTATCCTATTCGCGACCACTACGATTTTGGTTTGTATTTTTAGTATATGGATTGCCCTCTGGTGACTTCCGGTTTTGGGGAAACTACGGTCTTGTATATGCTATTGGGAATAAAAATGTGTTAAGGGTGGAATGGGTCATGGCTTAACGCTAGTTTGATATTTTACTTTATGATAGACATTATTGTATATAGCGTATTCTATTATATAGTAGATAGTTTAATGGATCCTTAGGAGATGGAAATCCCGAACATCTCTTAAGTTAATGCACGCACGTTAAACACTGGATAAGAGGTGTCTAAAACCCATAAACATCTCCGACGCCGTCACACTTATATTTACTTATTCGATTTAACCTACATGAGATATTTTAGTTCTGACTCGAGTGTTTTGTCTTTTCATTACGCTTGGGTCAGCCTGAGCATTTCAGATTAGGTTGAAGGTATATTCTGGAGGACGAAGACGGAGTTTGGTATTACATCATTTGTATTCTACTACAGTATTATTTTTCCGCTGCATTGTTGTATTATCTCTGATATGTATGTAACTCTGATTTATGATGTATAATAATAATCAAATTTATTTATTTAACAGCTTCATGAACTGTTATTTTATTATTATATCTTGTTCCTTCCGCTGCGAGATTCTGAGTTTGTTTCTGTTCTTTCTTTTCTTTTCTTATTTAACCCCAATAACTATCTGTATTTTGGATTGTTTGAGTCGACATGTGTGTATGTTTTGTCGACTTGAACGGTCAAAAATGCGGGCCGTTACATA
This sequence comes from Allium fistulosum, assembly GCA_030737815.1. Taxonomy (NCBI): domain Eukaryota; kingdom Viridiplantae; phylum Streptophyta; class Magnoliopsida; order Asparagales; family Amaryllidaceae; genus Allium; species Allium fistulosum. The sequence continues at coordinate 668,707,339 of CM060906.1, forward strand.
ATAAATTAAGGGTTAATTAATTAAATTAATGTGATTAATTAAGATTTATTAAATAATTAAAAGTTAATTGATTCATTAATTAAGATTGATTAGTTAATAATTAAAGATTAACTAATGAATTTGAAAAGGAATTTATTTCAAATAATTTGTAATTAACTTATGATAATTAACCCGGATTAATAATTGATACATCTAATTTAAATTAATCAGTTGATGAATAAATTTACTTGTGAATGTTTGGATTCTATTGAATGTTGAATTATTTGACATCCCCGATCTGTGATGTTGTGTGATATATTCTGATTTGTGTGTAATCTGTACTGTAGTTCATTTATCTGGGATGAATGTAAATTATTATCTGTAACTTATATATCTGTTATCTTTGATATGTGAATAAAAGATAAACGTTATAGTTATACCGCTTATCAACTATATTTCTGTATTCTGATCCGTGATGATTGAATGATGTTGCACTACTATGTAAAACCCTTGGACCACACTCTTACACACACAAATTTGGATTTCACGAGGAAATCGGTTAAGTCACAGATGATTTAAATTTAATATTTTTGAAATTGAAATTTTAATTTCAATTGATTTTGGAAATGGATTTGGGTTAAATGTTAAAGCTTTTGAAAAGGAGTTTTTAAGATAAAAGTTATTTTGAATAACTTGGTAAAATTTCCAATTTAAATAATTCAATTTGAATTTGAATTCAAAATTTGGAATTGAATTCCATGATTGGAAATTATGGTTAAAGATGTTATAAATGTGTTTATATGAATTTGAACCATTTTAAAAGTATGGTTTTGAGAATTTGAATTTAACCCAAGGACTTTAACTCGTATAAATGAATCAGATTTTCCGAAATGAAAACTGTTCGTTTTCAAATAATAGAAGCTTTCATATAAGGAATGAATTTCCAATTTGTGTCAAAAGAATTTCAAGTTTGAAATGGAAATCTATGAATAGATCTTTGTGAAACTGGGTGAACTTTGTGAATTGAATCTGTTATTTTTAACAGATTTAAAATGGTGATTTGTTTAAACCATTCGAAATGGAATTGTTTTGAAAGCTATGAATTAAATCTTGATTCAAAGATTTAATGAGTTAATCCAATTGAAATGGAAATCGATTTGGGAATCTATGAATAAATCTTTGTGAAACTCGGTGAACTTTGGGAGATGAATCTTTTTGTAAAAGATTAAAATGGTAATGTGTTTAAACCATTTGAAGAAAAGTTTTGGGTAATAAGTTGTGACTTAACTGAAATCCCAATATCCATATGTTTTTAAATATTGCGCTCATTATTCGGTTTAGCCGGGAGAGGACTTTGTGTCATATAACCCATTCCGAATAATGATACGACGTATATGGATAGCAATTGAAGACCGGTGGTGAAGACCGGATACTTTCGAAAACGAAAGGATTACCATTGATTGTCTCTACATCGGTTGATCCCCGGTATTGAGATTTTAGCACCCTCTGTGATGGGAAGTCCGGATGTGATTAGAAATTATCCGGATTTGCAAGGGCTTCTTTAGAAGTGCCTTCGGTTCTGTTCGAACCCGGAACAGACTTGTATGGTTGTATGTCTGACACTACACTTTGAGAAATAAAGCTGATTTCTTTCAAATACATTTCTGCTTGGTGGCGGAGAATTTATTCTCTTAGCTTAACACCCTTCTCTGAGACGTACGAGCTCAGAGGTTATGTAGTTGAAGGTTATCAGTAATATACTCCCAATTTGGTAGTGTGGCATGCTAAGTGTTGCTGTGTGATTTATGATTATTTGTTGATCAAAGCATGGCTTTTGTGTAAAGCGTAGCTTTGTGGACGAGACCTCATCGAGCCTCACAAACCGGTAATAGTCGAAACAGGAAAGATGCGGTAAGGTTTTAGGGGTAGCTCCCCTAGGGTATGTCCATTCCTTTTGGAAAAAGGTGGTATCATGGTATGGAGCCCAGATATTTACCCGTGTGGTTGCTCCAATCTCATTTACTGTGTGATTGCTGCTGTGTGATCGAGGCACCTCGGATAAAGGTCGCAAATGACCGGGGGTGGCATATCTCAGGTTTACTACCCGGGAAGGGGGTAACCGGCCTTATGTTGGCAGAGAGCTAGGTGGTTCTCGAGGCGTCCCACTAGAGGCGTTCCCATGTGGCATAGGAAGTTCCTTAGCCTGACCATTTTTTGGAAATCCAAAGAAACCATACGAGCCTTGTACGGTTTTAGTTGTATAACCTGCTATGGAATGTGGCGGTAACCTGCTATTGAACATAGTAGCTATAGTAGGCATACAATAATGGTTGTATGTTGGCTAAGATTAATATTATACTTTCGAAATGGTTTCGACACTATGCATTAGTAATAATATCAAAAGAGTTTTGTTTGCGTAGTAAGCATGTTTGACTATCATAAGAAGAAATCTCCTCCAATTCTGCGTTTGCATTGTGTGTGTGGCGGGAGGTCTTATGGTAGTTTCATTTTCCAAAAGCATTACGGATTTCAATGTTGAAAATTCTTTTGTTGTTTGTCTAAAGATAAACTGTTTTTGTTACTCACACCAGTCCCACGACTGACCCGGAGTTTATTGTTCCCTTCCTAAACTCGGGTGCCCACAATTTTCCACACGGGCAGTCTAGAGTTGGGTTTTTCAGATAGTTAGGTTTAGTAGATTATCTGGAGCTAGTTCACTTCATCGGAGTGGATGACTGCACTTGTTTAGCTTGGTGCAACGTGATGGTGGTTTGAGCTGATGTTGGAGTTATTGGTCTTATTCTCTTTTGAGGATCATTTGGAGTATCACTTTTGTTTTCCGCTGTATCATTATTTATCTCTGATATTGTTGTATCATATTGATATCATTGTTGTATATCATTCTGAATATTGTATTCATTGGAGTTGTATATGATATCATTCATTTCTTTCTTCCGCTGGGTTGTTATACTTACTGTGTTATAAGCTCCGGTGAGCCAGATTTGGTGTTTGAATCTACGGCATTTCGAGTACAAGTGAAGTACGGATGCCGATTTTCGAAGGCCAAGTCAGGATCGCTACACTTTACCAATATTCCAAAAATTTCGAAAAACACCAAAATTGACTTCTAGCTTTCAAATATACTAGATTTTCATTTGTAAACATGCACACTTCTTAAGAGTTAAACCATCCACTTTAAGCACTTAATTGGCAATGTAAGAGATCCAAATCAGTAGATTTATTTAAAATTTAAACCATTCAACATTCATTTCTAAAAGTGTATATACATCTGTGTAGTTAATGCCCCGTTATTACCCCGCTATAACCCCGCTATATCTCATAGCGGATTTCTACCGCTACGATTTTTTCATATAGCCCCAAATATAGTCTTTCCGCTTTAAGCCCCGCTATTTCCGCTATATCCCGTTATTCCTGCTATATTTTGCTATTTCCGCTATATCTTCTTTAAAAAAATGAATTGAAAATTGACATTTATATATTATAAAAATTACGAAAATAATTTAATTGATTTAATTTTTTATATATATTTTTAGAAATGAAAATACTCTAATATTCTACTAAATTCAATTATGTTATATAACATATTTACGTTTATTTAAAGTATATTCACACATGTTTTTATTTAAAATTATTTATGTATTAATTATAATTCAATTGAATGATAATTTTTCATTTAATTACTATTTATATATTTGTAAAAACATTAAGTACGAGTTTTAAATGCTATTTTAGAGTCATCCGCTATATCTTGCTATATCCTCGCTGTATCCCCGCTATGACTTTTTGCACCTCCACCGCTTTGGATCTGCCGAGCGCTTTAACTGCACAGATATACATATACATAAATATATATATTCCAAAACTCAAATTTTAAGTATAAGATCAAAGGAAGAAATCATACATCTAACACTAATAATTTTCCCATATTCTACAAATGAAATATAAAAATCAACTTGAATTCAATAATACTTTAGCGATTTAAAAATTATTCCTACTATTCTTCCCATTATTTTTAAATGTATATAATTCCATTTCATAGCCAAATGAGATCAAACTCTCTAATCAAAAGGTGAAACAAATTTTACTAGAGTTTAATACCTCATTCCATATCTTAAATAGATTTGAAATTCTCAAATATTATTGAAATACAATTGTCTTATTCATAAATCATCCAAAATGAATAAAATTTGATTTTTGTCCTTTCTAACATAACTAATTAAAATCCTCTTGTTAACCATCTATAATTAGCTATTCACTAAAAGGTTTAACAAGTCCAAATAATGTTATTCATTTGGTTTCTCATTTCATACATTACAAAATGGGGCATTTCACCAGAAGGACAAACTTTGCAGTCCGATTAGTTTCTAGGACACACATTTAAAGAAATTACTTTCAAGGCCAAAGTCAGCAGAATAATTACTTTTAAGGACAAAGTCTGCAGTCCAATTACTTTCAAGGACATAATTTCATAGGTTTTTAGGCCCTAGAAACTAATTATTTTACGTTTTGTCCTTGAAAGTAATTATTTCAGTTGTGTGTCCTAGAAACTAATTCCACTTACTAAAGAGGCCCTTGTGGCTAATTTCCACTTACAAAATTCTAAAATCAACTTTTGAAATTTTAATTTCACTTTCTCAATTTAAAACAACTTTTATGGTTTATATATAAATTAACCAATTAGTTTCATCTATATAAAATACACACTTCATTCATGAGAATAATCCATAAACACACATTTATATTCTTCAAAACAACCATTTTAATCATATAGCAAGCCCCTTTCTAAAACAAAATAATTCAAAACTCAATCTGCACCATAAATTTTTTTTTCCAACAAACACATTGCTAATTTAGGCTTGCTATTAAAATCTAGTTTAAGGTGTTTCAAGAATTTTCAATCACCAAAGATATGAATCTTATAAATGCTTTCCAAGTATTTATTCATTTCAAGGGAATTCTCAGCAAATAACTTATATTTACAAATTTTCATTATTCCCCTTTATTTTCTATAATAAATTACTCCTATCTAAACTTTTGAAGATACACCAAAGAGCCATTCAATTACCAATGAAACTTTAAAATCATTATAGCTTAATCCTTTCTAAATAATAAAACCATAAATTAGAATTTCACTATTTTCTTTTTAAGTCAAGAATTTCCATTTTTTTAACTCCTAACCATACATTTTAGAACTTCCCACTTAAAATCTCTATTTAAAATAGAATTGCATATAAACATTCTAAGTTTTATATCTTTAAAATATATGAATATCCATTTAATTTTAAGACAAGATATAGGAGACAATATCAACTAACCACATTACTAAATTTCAAATCAACCCAACAATTGCTTAGAACCTAATTGTACAACCCAAATAGAAAATTTTAACATTATTTTAATATCTTAACACATTTACTATTTAATATTTTCTTGAAACTCTAAATTTCCCACTCAAATTTTTAAAGCAATCTTTAAGGGTTTATTTATAAACAATTCCATAATTTAAAAGATTCAGGCATCAAACATAAACTAACAGTCAATTAACATAAATAATTTAATTTAACACATCTGTTGAAGCCAAAAATGGGCATCAACACCCAATAGAATCTAGTAGATATTAAATGAAGAATGAAATTAAAACATAGCCGAAAGTATAAATGAACAGATAGAGTTTTTATAGTGGTTCGACAATCTTGGTCTGTGTCCACTTCATATTTTTATTGATATTCCACTTGATTATGATTATAAGAGTGTTTGGATTAGCCGGAATCCATTAGTACAAAAGTGAAGAATAAAAATGGCAGAGCCTCGACAAAGAAAGTAGGATCTCTTTTCTAATGCCATGTCTGTTGTATTTATAGGGGAAGACGTGCAAAGATCGAAACTAAATTTTGGCAGAAGGTTCAGGAGACCAAGGCGAGGCGACCCAAAAATTTGCAAGCCCATCGGGCCCACAATAGGGATCGGTAACGATCCCTATTAATGCATCCAAATGGGCTGCAATCCATTTGAGGTGATGTTAGATTCTTGCTCTCCAAATTTTGTACAATTCCGATGTACGGTTTATGAGATATCGCATTTTCCATGAAGTAGTGTTACTTGAATTCTGATTTCTGCCGATCCCTCTAGAGGGATAGGTACCGATCCCTCCAACTTGCTCCAAATGGCATGTGATGCCTATGAGATGTCCCACACGTCCTAATTAGGTTATACCAAGTTTCATGTTGATAGAATATGTAGATTTTGAGTAATTGACCGATCATTGTTGCAATATGTAGTGAAAGCTGAATATGGACGACTGCTTTTATACAGATCCCTTTTGATAGGTGAAGTAACTTGCTCATAACTTGAGCATACGAACTCCAAATGACTTGAAACTTGGAATGTAGCCTCATAGGGCCTTCCTTGTCACTCTATATCGATCTTACCAAGTTTGGGACATTAATTGAGAATATGTACTGATCCCGTAAGGAAAGGGATAGGGATTGAACTCCCGCCCAAGGGAGGCATTATTCCATACTTAGAATATTCTGGAGAGCCTATCCGTTGGCTTCGGCTGATTTTCGCTTCAAATAATTACCTGCGCTTGACTCTAAGCTTAATAATCATCTCTCCGGGTTGTCTTTCTCGATGATCGCCCAGTCTAGCTTGTCCAGTCAGTCTGAATATAGCCGACCAAAAGGCCAGATAACACTTGCCCCCCAAAGTATGTCTTGTTGCGTACATGGCTTGCTTTGAATGGAAGCAAGTTAGATTCTCCAGAAAGAAATCCATCCAGTTTACTAAATAGTCGTTATCCTTCCATTTTATCCTCCCAAAGTGTTGTATCCCTCTTTAATCACCATGAAGCTTGGTCGATTCCCAATAGTATAAATTCAAGATTGTACTCCATCAGTTGCTATCTGTGTCCGATTCTACAGAACTAGTAAGCTTTGGCTATCTAATCTAGTCTTTTCTTTAATAACTCCAAGTAAAAATTCAATTTCTGTCGATTTCAAGAAGTCGAATTTTTTGAATATACATGTGCATGTTCAGGTACATGTTCTTGTCATTGGCTCCCGGAAGTGTTTATACACTCACGAGTCGTAAACAATTCCTTCTAGTTTAATTGCAATTGGATCGCAATTCCTTGTTTATATATTATTTTATAATGAAATAGGTTGTTGTAAAAAGTCACTCGATGAGAGGGGACTTCAAGTTCTACAGGGATGACGACCTCGGAGCCGTAAGCAAGGGTGAATGGAGTATGGACAGTCCTGGACTTGTGGGTGGTTCTCTATGCCCATAATGCTGATGAGAGTTCATCGATCCACTTGCCTCTAGCCCTTTCCAAACGTTTCTTCATAATGGACTTCATGATCTTGTTCACAGCTTTAACCTGTCCATTTTCTTGAGGGCGAGCAACTACCACAAATCTCTTTTCAATATGATGCCGACGGTAGACGTCTTTGAATTTAGCGCTATCAAATTAGGTTCCATTATCAGTTATAATGGTTTGTGGAAGGCCAAAATGACATATGATGTTTCGGACAATGAAGTTGGTCATTTTCTTCATCGTGATCGTGGTTAAAAGTTCTGCGTCAGCCCATTTAGGGAAGTAATCAACTGCTGTGATGGCGTATTTCGCACCACCATTAGAATCGACAAGAAGCTGATGATGTCAATACCCCAAGTGGAAAATGGCTATGGAGTGACCATTTGAGTAATTTCTGTCGGTGGGGCTCTCAGGAATTTTGCACACATCTAACACTCGTCGCATTATCTAGCGTGATCAACAGCATCTCGATTGACAGTTGGCCAGTAATACCCGCAGCTGATTATTTTCTTTGTTAGGATTTGACCCTGGTGTGATTGTCGCATTCTTTTTCATGAACTTCTCTTAAGACTTGTTTGATATCATCAAGGGTGATATACCGAGGTAGGGGAATGGAGAAAACCCTTTCTATATATAACTCCTTCTTGGATGATGCAACGTGAAGCTTTGAGGAGTATCCATCGGTTTTCATTCCTCCGTTCAATAAGAATTCCCCATTATATATAGTCTTTGATAGGAGTCATTCATGACTCCTTTTCTGACTCTATTTCTAAGATATAGTCGATCTCCATCTGTTAATGCTTGGAATGTTATGTACTTCAACTAGGACAAAGTCCATTTTTTGCACGTCCTCAAAACTGGCCAGCATGTCCAATGACTCGGCTTTTTCATTTTGTCTCTGAGAATGTGTGTAATGGTGTAATACTTGAAGTCGCCCAGTAGCTTTTGGACCCAGCTGAGATAAGGAACAAGATGCTGCCCCCTAGTAAGATAATCTTCCCTGACTTGGCATACTACTAACCAGAAATCACAAAAGATATGTAAATTTTCCACTCCCAGTTCTATAGCAAGTTTCAGCGTGGCGATCAAGGCTTCATACTTAGCTTCATTATTTATTGTAGGGAAGTCGACTTTCAGGGCGTAGCAGATCGATCGTTCCTTAGGAGTAATTAATGTAACTCCGATGCCAGAACACCGGTCATTGGAAGTTCCATGTGTGTACATTTTCCATCGGTTAACCTATTCTCCACTGCTCTTCGAATAGTCATCTAATGCAGTGAATTTGGATATGAAGTATGCTAATGTTTGTCCATATATAGCTATTCGAGGGAGATAAGTGATATCGAATTGGCTTAGCTCAATCTTCCATTTGAGTAACCTTCCAAATGTCTAAGGTTGTAGTAGGACCTGTCGTAGCGGCTGGTCGGTGTAGACGTTAATGGGGTGAGCCTGTCAATCACTTGGTTACATCATATACTGGTCTTTGGATCTGTTTCTCTTCGCATAACATTGCGGTGCTTATGGCATGTACCAACATGGCTAAATAGATGTATAAATCTTTGTGATCCGACGGCTTGGATAGGATGAGAGGTCTCTTTAAGTGATCTACCAGAGCTTAAAATGCTTCAATATAGCCTTGCATCCATTCAAAGTTTTTTTCCATCTGCTGATTAGGTCGAAGAAGATAGTAAACTTGTCGGTGGCCCTAGAGATGAATCGGCTTAGGGCGATGACCTCTCATTTAGACTCTATACCTACTTGATTGTCTTTGGTACCTAGATGTCTTTGATTCCCTATATCTTGTTAGGGTTGGCTTTAATTCTGCGAGAGTTGAACATTAAACCCAGGAACTTCCCTAACACAACACCAAAGAGCTTTCAAGGGACTGAGTTTAATTCCATATCTTTGGGTAAAACTGAACTTCTTCGCTAAGTCATCGATGTGGTCGTTTGATTGTCGTGACTTCACAAGCGTATCATCCACATATACTTCCATCGATCGCCGAATCTGATCTTTGAACATCCTGTTGACCGGTCTCTGGTAAGTAGCTTCACCATTATTTAGTTTAAACGACATCACAACATAACAATATAGCCCTACATCGGTAATGAAGCTGATGTGCTTCTGGTCAAGGACGTGCATCAAGACCTGGTTGTACCCGGAGTACGTATCCATAAATGAAAGCAGTTCATATCCAGGGTTGAGTCTACCAGATGGTCTATCCTCGAATATAGAAAGCTATCTTTCGGTCATGCCTTATTCACGTCTGAGTAGTCGACGCACGACGGCTACTTTCCATTAGTTTTTCTCACAAGAACTGGATTTGATACCCATTTCGGGCAGAGGGTGTCGCGAGTAAACCTATTGTTTTTGAGTTTATCTACTTCCACTTTAAGTCTAGCAGACCTCTCCAGATCCATGATGTGTTGCATTTGTCTCACCGAAAAATGCCTTGGGTCAATATTTAATGAATGGCTCGCGATAGTCGGTGAGATCACATGCATGTCAGAATGGGTCCAAGCGAACACATCACGATTTATTCAGAGAAAGCCAACTAATTCCTTCATCATGTTGCACTGAGTTGTGATCTGATCTTCAGTATCCATAATGGGCCGCTATGGCTGACTGTAATGTCGACTGTCAGCTCAGCGGGTGCGATCTTCGATTCTTTGATTTCAAACGTAACTATTTCGCATAACAATCAACGTGAAATATGGTTGGGACGGTCAATGATGACGGTTACTCTGGTCGAATCCTAGATTCTTGTCATGAGTTATTAAGTCTGATAGTGAAGGGCTCTAAATGCTTTGAGCGATTATCTACAAATGGCCAAAGATAAGGCTTAGAAGCACGTTGAAGAAAATATCGAGTAGGGGTCAGCCTAGAGTTGTGTGCAGCTGCATAGCTAGATCTAGCTTTGAGTTTGAATCTGCTTGTGTATTTGAGTAACGTGCTTTCCATTCACTATACTAGCGAACTGTTACTCATCGTTCAAGTTGGAATGATAGTCAGTTGCTTATGAGCTTGGGCATCGATTCGATGATTCTATCTCTAAGCATCCTATCGGTCGTAGCCTCGATTCATGGTAAACACTATATAATAGTTACAATATCTAGCTATCGTAGCCAGTCTTTTGATGATCACACTTCTGCTCCCAGTCTCAGGTTGATAAATGTACTGCATGGATGGTCGAGTCTCGTCCTAGCTATGTTTATACTCCCACCTAAGCTCCAAAAACATAGAGTTGATCGTTGAATGGTCGATTCGCATTCATCTTGTTTCTCGCTTGTGCCCTAAAGTCTGGGGCATACATCGATAAGTAGGAAGGCAAGCCATGTCCACTTTAGCTTTACACTCTTTCCCATTGAATCGTAGGATAAAGTTAGTTGATGGAAGGCTGAGTCTTACCTATCATGGATTGTATTATAGTTTTTCCTTCTAGGGGGGATACTTCGATGCTCCGTCGGATTTCAAGCATGAGTTGGGTACTGGACGGTGAACCACGTCCACTTTGATTCATATTCTATAATCAGATCTAGGGGTAGAGTTGGCTCAGGTGCAGTCGGGTCATGCTCATTCGGTTTCATACTCCATCTGATAGATCGAATGAGGGTGCTAGAGAATTAATCATCAAGCCTTCATGGTTTATTCTCTTGTCCACACTCCGGTGATCATTGTTTTTCGAGGGACATCCGGGTCACATCTGTTCGTGTTTGGTGTGGATCGATATTGACCGTCGACCCAATGATGCAATATTTTCAGTTGCTCATAACATAGGACATCGTTCTGATTAGTTTTATACTAAGGATTCCTTGTCGTCGTTGACTTAAGTCGTAAAGAACGCCAAACCAGAGCTATAGTGAGCCGTCGTATTCAGCTTTTAGTGATGTACTCCTGCCCCCAACATTGATTTGGTGAGGCCATAAGTTGGACGGTCGAATTCTATCCTTAGCGATTTTATACTCCTCCCATCGATTTTAGGCCGGAGTTGTTGGGGCATAGAACGGTCGAAATCCGTTCATCCGTCCATTGAGTTTACAAGTTAGTCTGCACTTTGGGGACTTAGAATTATTTCGTGAGCGGTCGATTCATACCCGGATTGTTTATGTTCCAGTCTGTACTCCAGGGAGTTAGAGTTTTCTCGTGGGCAGTCAGTTTTCCACCCGAATTGTTTATACTCATGTCCACACTCCAGGGACTTAGAGCTTTCTCGTGGACAGTAGTTTTTTCGCCCGGGGTAGTGTTTTTCCACCCGAATTGTTTGTACTCCAGTCCGCACTCCAGGGACTTAGAGTTTTCTCATGGGCAGTCATCTTTCCGTCCGAAGCAGTCGTTTTTTCGCCCAAATTGTTTATACTCAAGTCCGCACTATGGGGACTTAGAGTTTTCTTTTAGGTGGTCGTTTCCCTGCCCGGGGGAGCCATTTTTTCGCTCGAATTGTTTACACTCCAGTCCGCACTCCAGGGACTTAGATTTTTCTCCTGGGCAATCGTTTTTCCACCCGAGGCAGTTGTTTTACAGCCCGAGTTGTTTATACTCCAATCCGCACTTTGGGGACTTAGAGTTTTCTTGTGGGCAGTTGTTTTTCCGCCTAGGGCAGTCGTTTTTCTGCTTGAATTGTTTATACTCTAGTCCGCACTTCGGGGACTTGGAGTTTTCTTGTGGGCAGTCGTTTCTCCGCTCGGGGAAGTTGTTTCGTCGCCCGAATTGTTTATACTCCAATCCATACTTCAGAGACTTAGAGTTTTCTCGTGGGTAGTCGTTTTTCCGCCCAGGGCATTTGCTTTTCCACCTGAATTATTTATACTCCAGTCCGCACTCCCAGGACTTAGATTTTTCTCTTGGGCAGTCGTTTTTCCGCCCAGGGCAGTCATTTTTCCACTTGAATTGTTTATACTCCATTCCACACTCCGGGGACTTAGACTTTTCTTGTGGGCAGTCGTTTCTCCGCCCATGGTAGTCATTTTTTCATCCGAATTCTTTATACTCCGGTCCACACTCTAGGGACTTAGAGTTTTCTCATGGGCAGTCATTTTTCGGTCGGGGCAGTTAATTTTCAGCCTAAATACACAACACCAAAACAGTGATTTTGCAACATTTTATATTTGCTAATTTCTAACACTTATAAATGTTACAGCCTACTAACAAAAAAAAGCGTTAGGATACCTGAAAAAGTGTTGGGAAATATAAATAATGTTATTTTATAAACTTTCCAACACATGGTTATAATTTACAACACAAAAAAGTGTTAGAACAGTTGGTAAATTTGTAAATAACTCACTAAAAATTGGACCCTTATGTAATCTTCTATATGTAGCATTTTCTAACGCTTTCCCCTTCCATCACCACTATCGGCCGCATAATTTTCAATTAGATTAGGGTTCCCCTTCGCGCATTCCATCGCCATTTTCTAACGCTTTCCATTCCCATTCCATCACCAGCATCGATAGATCAAAACTTTGGCCATCTAACATCGAGCGACTTAAGACTAGGGTTCCCCTGTGGCGCGTCATCTCCAGTCGAGCCATCTAACATCGAGCGACTTAAGACTAGGGCTTCGAGAAGGAATCGATGATGTCAGGTGATTGCAGGAATCGATGATGTCGAAGAATCGATAATGGTATGAGCTTTTAATCTTTAGGTCAATATATCAAGTTAATGAAAAGTGATAATTTATCGCAATAATATTTTTATTTGTTTATTAGGAAATTGCACAGTTTTTGGCATTGAGAGCGTAAGATGTAGGTCGATCTGATATTTAGTTTTTTTATTTGTTTCCTTTGAGAAGATCAGAAGACCTACTTTTAAAGGATTCTCTGTTCTATATATCAGACTTTGATCAGGTAATAAAGTTTATTATGTTTTGTTTTGTTTTTATGTTGCATTTTTACTGTAGATTTGACGAGCTGAAATCCTCTAGTTTCCATATCCCTTGGATTTCATATACTCTGTTAACTGTTAACTCGATTAATTAGAACATGAAATAGAGTACATGATGAATGATTGAGGTACACAGGGTACATAGGTATGTAAATATAAATGGTAGGACCAGAAAATTATCTACTAAATTTTACCTATTACTTCAGTGTTTGACTGAGCGTCAATTCTTTGTTGAGTAAGGAGAAAATGATTAAAATGTCTGTTTTTAGTTTGATTATATTTGCCAATTGATAAAAAAATTTATTGATATTAACCAACATACATATATTTTCATGAAATTGTAGTTTGTACTATTCCTTCCTGTCTTTTTTTTTCTCATAGTTAGGCTGTTGTTGTTGGTATATTTAGATAAAATAATGTATAGTATTAGATAATAGTCAGGCTTTGTATTTAAGGTTCATTCTGATGAAGTTAATTGTAGTAATCTATATGCGCAGATATAATTTATGTAAGCATTGCTCTCATTTGTTTACAACTGAATGAAATAACAACTGATTTCTTTTTTTTTGGGATTTTTACAGAGTTAATCACTATAGATGTTAATGGGCTGTTCCATATCAAGTAAACTTAAATCATGTGTAAGCATCTCTACTTCCGAGGAATTGAGTACAATAAACGGGTGAATTTATTGCAATGATACAGAGAAGAATTTGAAGGAAACACAATTCTTTGAGTACTTGGGGAATTCTAACTCATATAACAAAAAAGCTAGTTTTTTATCAAGTGAATTTGTTCATACACTCGTTGATAGCGAAGCATTGTTAATTTGTGAAAGATAACAGTCAATGCCTTACTTACCAACTATTTGTTTCTATCTACAGTAGGCAGCTAATGAAAGAGATAACATAGGTGATCAATATGTTCCTTCTTCTTGAAACTTTTTTTATTTTCTTTTTGATTTACAAAGCATACATTAATTTATTCATATATACAATCTATAGATGCTCAAAGTGGATTTGAATACAGTGCTATACCTCTTGGACCTCTTGGTCCTGTTCATCATGAAGATCTGCAGTCAAACTTAGAAGCAGAGGTAATTCAAGTATATATTGTGTGTACAAAACTATGCTTAAATTACATATGTAAGTCATAACGCTTTGTAACTATAATATATCTCAGTCCCCAAATAAAATTTAGTTAGGGTCATACTATTTTTGTAGAAATATATGTAATCATTTTCTGTTCATACTAAAGTGTCCTTCAGACTAAAAAAACAACTTACTGTCGTTGAAACTAAATTTTTTTGCAACTTCTTTCCTATGCGTATTTTCCCTTTTTAAAAATGGTACTGGAAAAAGGAACAAAATTCTCTTAACTGCACTTAATATTGACAAAGTTTTATATGATTCAAATGATCAAAGTTGTAAGAATTCGTCTCAACCGATACATTTTTGTTGTGTCATATTTTTCTCCGGGTGTTGGAATCAATTCTAGTCATTGATAAAATTGTTGAACATATGCATTAGGTGGAAAGAGGAAAAATAATTGAAGTGGACAAAAGAAGAGGGACGTATAACCTTGAAGTGGGCCGACCATTCAGCTACCGCTTTTAATACAAGTTATTAACTAGTTTATAATTAATTATCTGTTTGTTAGTATAAATTGCCAATTGTTGAGATGTCTATGATACATGAAGACGAGTAAAAAGAAAGGTTAGATTTGAAGTATTTGGCAATGGAGTATGATATGTCTTAAAGTCTTTGGATCAATGCATCTAATATTTTCATGTGTTAAATAATGGGAAACAAACGCATGCTATGCTGTTCTTCTGTTTCGAAGAAAGTTATAATATCAAATGGCAGCGTCAGCATGAATGCTTTATACTATTGTCAACTGTACTAGTTGATGGTTTCGCCAACATTTGTCCGTGCATCAATAGTTTGAGGTGATCAATCAACTGAAAGTTAAAACAACGAGGTCTGAGGAAACATGAGCCGTCTCCTTCCCACGTGTTGTGGGTTCCAATTAACTACATCTTATCTCAGTCCACTTAAAATTTAGTTTTGAACTGTTGAATGCCTGGGTTGTAATTTTAAGATGATGGTGATTCATAAATGTATATGCATTGTGTTGAAGTTTGAATGAATGGTAATGGTGGTTGCTTGTAAAGTTGTAGAAGGCAGTTTGACTGTGATTGATGTGCAGTTGTAGAAGGCAGTTTGACTGTAGTGGAAGGCAACTGACAATGGTAGTCGGAATAGTGGAAATTGGTTTAGGCGATGCTTGATTTTGGAGACTAGTGAAGTTTCAGTTTCGATTGTTTTTTTTGGGAGTGAAGTGAAGCTTTTATGCAGTACCGGTATTTGTTTTGGATTGTTGTATTGGACGTTGAAGAATATTCAAAACCATTAGAGTTTGGAGTGGATGATCAGGAATGGTTAGGTTAACCGTAAGTTAAACTTTAAGTGTATTTTGAAAAAAAAAATTGAAGCTTATGTTGTAATAATATATGAATATATGACGTTGTGGTATTTGAAATATGTAAATAATTGTTTATGATATATTATACTACATTTGCAGAGCGTTTAAACTTTGCATTGAATATGTATGATGAATTATTTGTGATATGAAAACCATTATTTGCAGAGTGTTTATATTTAAACTTTGCGTTTAAGTTTTGGTATATATATATGTGTGTTACTAAATAATCATTTTCCAACACTTATAAGCGTTACCGTATATTTCGTTACCAACACTTATAAGCGTTACAATGTATTTCTGTACCAACACTTATAAGTGTTACCGTATATTTCGTTACCAACACTTATAAGCGTTACCGTATATTTAGGTACCAACACTTATAAGTGTTAGTAATACGTATGTTTGTAACACTTATAAGTGTTACAAATTTGGCCGCTCCATTCCTCACTGTCCATTAGTAACACTTAAAAAGTGTTACTGAAATTATTTGTAACACTTATAAATGTTAGAATTTGCCTGTTTTGGTGTAGTGATAGTTTATACTCCAGTCCGCACTGTGGGAACCAAGAGTTTTTTAGATGGGTGGCTAGTCATACCCATTTTTGATTTATACTTCAGTTGTCAAGTCGAGGTCAGAGCTGTCGAGCGAACGGTCGAACCATGTTCATCCATGGAATGGAATTCTGCCCCCAACATGAAGGACAGAACTTGGCAAGTAAGACGATTTATTCATATCCGCTTGGTTGTTCTATCTCCTCTTGTCATGTCAAGGAAGAGAGTAGGCAATGAATTATCGGATCACATCCATGTTTGGGTTGGACGGTCAGGTCACATCCACCTCAAGTTGTAGTCGTGTCCATGTGTTGAGGGTGGTGGTTGATGAGTAACCAGTCGGTCATGTCTACTTTAAGTCGAGCTTTCGAACTGCTCTTGTGTTCATGGCAGGAGTTAACGTGGGATGGTCGAATCGCGTCCACTTTAGTTGGACCTCGGTCATGCTGAGCTTCGGGAGAGACATAAGTATTTTGGAGAACTTCAAGTATGAGCTGGGGAGTGGATGGTTGGGTCGCATCCACTCCAAGTCTTTCTTTGGTCTCCAAGTTAGGTGTGAAAGTTGATGAGTAGACGATCAGTCATGTCCACTTTTTGCTGGACCTTGACCTTGTCAGGTTTTTCCATCTCGAGGCCTTGGCCCTATGTCAGGGGCATATGGTAGCTGATGAGTGATTGAATCACGCTTATCTTGATGAAACTACAAAGGTCCGATCATGGTCCACGGAGATTGGTTAGCGCCTAACTCTAGATACTTGGTTACCTGCATTGTATGCAAGTAGTTTAATTCAAGTTGGTCGTAGTTCCTAACATAATTGAAATTGAAATTAAAATAAAATAATTCAAAGAAGATCGGAATAAATCTCATTGATAAGTAAAGCAGCATCGTGTGGTCACTATTCCACTTTTCGCCTAGCTCCTTTCTATGGGATGTCGATTGTTAATGATCCAATTGATAATTAGAGTTCTTTATTGATGGGCATCGGATGTTCCCTGACCGCCATTCTACAGGGCTTGCACATACCGTTGAAGATTTCCTTTCTGAATCAGCTTTTCTATCACATCTCAAGGGTGTTTGTAATCGCCAATGTTAGGACCGTATGCATCTTGAAATATACAACATTCCTCGGATTTTCTCTAGGCTTCGATGGACTCTCTCGAAGCTGGTTTTCAGTACTACTCTGAGTAGTGAGTCTCCAAGTAGATGTTATTGATTGAATCATTCAAAGCAGTATATGAGTCGAATTTTGAGATCCTAGATCGTCTCCTCGAATCTGAGTCCTTAACCAATTGGGCCTGTATTGTTCTTTCTCCTAGTCTACTCTACCTCCTCCTTGCTTAGGTTCTGATTCACTTTGTAATAGAAATGATCCAAGGTCTTAGGAGGCTCTCCAGCTAACTATTTGCCAAAATCTGTCTAGGGGTCGATTCCCTTCATCAATACAATTAGTATGATATCCTCTCTAGCATCTGGAACAAATTGATAATGACATAACATCCTTAGTGTGAGTCGCATGCATTCTAAACTTCTCGACAAACTTCTGATCTGGTTCATTGGACGAGGAGATGGATTTGGGCGATAATCGCATAAACTGCATGATCAATACACCTTTGAGGAATATAGGAATTCATGAGATGCAGTCCAGGGTCGAGTTTCCCTGAGTAAACCGATATGATGGTACATTAAATCTCCTCGGATATATTGCACATTGAACGACTTTAATGAATAGGCTTTGACTGGGGGAGATGTTTCTATCATCATCAATCCGGTTCGTATTTAAGTTACAGCTACCTGTTATTGCTTGTGAATGATGTATGCATGCCCGAGATATCAGCAAAGCAAGATGGATCGGTACTGACGGATCAGTGGTCAGTTACTTGGAGTCGGACCCAAGAAAATCTTCTATTTGCTTGGAGTCATAGAATTCGAAGTGCTGGGCCAGTGAAGAATGGTGCTTGAAGTCATCTTGGCGTTTGCTTGGAGGAAATCTTGGTTTTACCCAAGTTTGAATTTGGGCCAAACTTTCTTGGGTTTGCTTAGAGTCACATCACCTATGTTCTCCAACCTTTGGGAGTATCGTCTGAGTAGCGGTTGCTTGTCCATTCCTTGGTTTCAATTCAGAAGCTGCCGCTTGATCCTCTATGCCCCAGTCAGTTACAGGACGTAAGGGAAGTGGATAGAATGCACCGTCTTTAAGTTGAGTACCGAATCCAGAATAAGGGCACTACGCTGTGGCCCAGGTTCGGGTGACTTTTTTAGAGCTAATTTTTAAAAAATGGATCATACATGATTCATAAATTTTTTAAAAAAATGGATCGTACGCGATGCATACTTTTTTAGGTATAGAGATCGGTAATATAGGGATCCGTCACATGACCTTTTGAGGGAGGGATTGGTAGTATAGGGGTTTGGTAACATAGTACTGATCCCTTGTTCGCAAACATCTTGTCGCATTGGGCTCAACATACGGAGTTGGAGGGATCGGTATTGAGCAAGTATGAAGGGATCAGTATTGAGCAAGCACGGAGGGATCGGTATTGAGCAAGCATGGAGGGATGGAGGGATCAGTATTGAGCAAGCATGAAGGGCTCAGTATTGAGCAAGTGTGGAGGGATCGGTATTGAGCAAGCATGGAGGGCTTGGTATTGAGCAAGTGTGGAGGGATCGATATTGAGCAAGTGTGGAGGGATCGATATTGAGCAAGCATGGAGGGCTCGGTATTGAGCAGGCATGGAGGGCTCGGTATTGAGCATGTATGGCGGGATCGGTATTAAGTAAGTGTGGAGGGATTAGTATTGAGCAAGTCTGAAGGGATCTGTATATATACTTTTTTGGAGCGATCGGTATATATGCTTTTTGGAGCGATCGATATATATGCTTTTTGGAGGGATCGGTATACATATATTTGCCTTGGTGAGGGTTCGGTCATTTAGGCTATGGGGTCGGCCATTTTGGCCTTGAGAGAGGGATTGGCCATCCCCTAACTTGAGTGCAAACTTCAACATCTTATCCCAAGATCTTGCATACATGAGTGAATCCAATCCCTTCCAAATGGGCATGAATAGATGAACACTCCAAACAAGAACATTGGCATCATTATTCCCATCAACTCCGCGCGAAGTTGATTTAATTCTTCTAACCATAGCTATCATCTCCCTTTAGATTTCCTTCAAATTTGAGTAGAATAGAAGGTTTATCGTTTGAAAGATGGATCTATTTCGCGGATATGGGAATCCACAAGTAGATGATGAGATCCAATCGAGCTTAGAATTCATTTCTCGGTGAAAGCACCAAAATGTTGATGCCAAAAATGGGCATTAACACCTAATAGAATCTAGTAGAGATTAAATGAAGAATGAAATTAAAACAGAGCAAAAATTATAAATGAACACACATAATTTTTATAGTGGTTCAGCAATCTTGGCCTATGTCCACTTCATATTTTTATTGATATTCCACTTGATTATGATTACAAGAGTGGTTGGATCAACCAGAATCCATTAGTACAAAAGTGAAGAATAAAAATGGCAGAGCCTCGGCAGAGAAAGCAGGATCCTTTTCTGACGCTATGCATGCTGCATTTATAGGGGAAGACGTGCACGGATCGGACCGGAATTTTGGCAGAAGGTTCAGGAGACCAAGACGAGGCGACCCAAATGCAGGCCCATCGGGGACCACAATAGGGATTGGTACCGATCCCTATTAATGCATCCAAATGGGCTGCAATCCCTGTGAGGGATGCCTTATAATGTTAGCTACTTTTCCCTAAATTTCATGCAATTCCGACGTACGGATTGTGAGATATCGCATTTTCCGTGAAGTAGTACTGCTTGAATTCTGATTTCTGCCGATCCCTCTAGAGGGATAGGTATCGATCCCTCCAACTTTCTCCAAATGGCATGTGATCCCTATGGGGTGTCCCACACATCCTAATTAGCTTATGCTCCAAGTTTCATGTTGATAGCATCTGTAGATTTTGAGTAATTGACCGATCATTGCTACAATATGTAGTGAAAGTTGAATATGGACGACCCCTTTTATACTGATCCCTTTTGATAGGTGAAGTAATTTGCCCATAACTTGAGCATACGAACTCCAAATGACTTGAAACTTGGAATGTAGCCTCATGGGGCCTTCCTTGTCACTTTGTATTAATTTTACCAAGTTTGGGACATTAATTGAGGATATGTATCGATCTCCTAAGGAAAGGGATAGACATTGAAATTCCGCCTAGGGAAGGCATTATTCCATACTTAGAATATTCTAGAGAGTTAATCCGTTGGCCACGGTTGATCGTCACTTCATATCATTACCTACGCTTGATCTCTAAGCCTAATAAATCATCTCTCCGGGTTGTCTTCCTCGATGATCGCCCAATCTAACTTGTCCAGTTGGTCTGAATATAGTCGGACCAAAGGGCCGGATAACAACATCCATACCAGAATTAAAATCATCAAATATACTTCTCAAAAGTACACATATATATTTTTTCCTCAACATTACTTTTAAAGTAAAAATTCCATCTCATACATTTCACTAAAATAAATGCCAAACCATGCACTAAAATGGTTAGTCACTGCACTCGGCTGCGATGTTGACAATATTAGTATCAACATCGCCTCGCCCCAGTTTACCAGCTTCCACTCTTATCTAACTGTCAAAACATTAATTTAAATTATTTAAAATCCAAAATGTTTTATTTTCAATCAAAATTACTATTTGTTATGTCAAAGCATCTCACTCCAATGTTTAGGAACTCCTATCGACACAATGGCGTCCCATGTATCGACCAGAATCCATAAACATCTTCCGGACAACCCAACACAACATCTCTTAAAGCTCTCCCAAAATGGTAATAAATTTGAACCTTTAATAAATAATGGATAAAAACGCTTTTTATCATTTTCAAAAATTAAAATTTTGCTTGTTTGAAATCATTTACTTTGCAAAATTTCAAAAGCATACATAGAATGTAATAATAGCACACATTACATACAACATCCATTCAATCAATCAACAAGCAAAAATTATGCGATGCAATTTTCCAAAAATTATATTTTTATAACCAGGGCTACACACACACACACATATATCTATTCCAACCATATCATATATTTTAGATAAGCACACAACAACAAAACAATCAATCTCCTTCAGCGAAAACTATTCTCTAGCCTTCGCTATGCAACCCTGATCACAACAAAATCACATTCAAAACATCTCGCTTCTTCATAACATGAATTTGTGAAGTCAAAACCATTGCGAGATACCAATTAGGGTCTTATACAGTTCCCCTAATTGATAACTTCCCTTAACAAAACCACTCAAGAAACAACTCCACTTACCAATATCGACAGTACTGGTCAGTTCAACACTTCATCCTATGACTCCCTTCTTAATTCCGATTCAATCAAGGATTAACACATAGAGAGGGGGTTTTAATACAGTAAAAATACTTTATATAATAAAATATCTAATACATGCCTAATAGATTACCCTAATAAGCATCAATTATTCCTATCCCTTATTGATAATAATAATATCTACCTACCACACAACCAAGGGGACATGGCACTAGGTCATAATAGGTCGGGATCAGTGAAAAATCATACTTTACATTGTTCTGACCAGCTCTGATACCAAGCTATAACGCCCCACCTTTTATACCCATATTAACAAAGAATATTATGAATAATATCCTTTGCTAATCCGGAGAATAAGGCTTTGAAAGGAGCGGCCACCGTGAAATTACTTCGGGCTAATAATGACATGCCTCATATACCTCAACAAATAATAAAATGACATGAACAGTATCGACACAAGTAATAACACAAAGGCTCAATATATCCAGAACAATATAAAATATAACAGATATCCAAGATATATCATAGATCACAACAAAATGATAAATGTCATAACATAGTAGTGAGTCTACAAAAATACAAGTCTAGGCTCACATAATAGCATAATAATACAACACCATCAAGTAATACTAGCTAGCCAAAATATACATGTATAATGAGTCTCTAACTCAACAAAATATAAACATATACATGCATTTATCACAAAAGTATAACAAGTCTAACATCTACTAGCCTAAGTCCAAAAGCTAAGCCCTACTACCTACATGATCTCGGCCTGACCTGAGTATTATATAAAAAATATAACAAACGGGTCAGATTACAACTAATCAAAAGGGTGAGATAAATGATAATAAAAATAATAAAAATATGACATGCATCAAAAGAGAACCAAAAATATGCCCAAAATAATCACACGCAAGGCATAAAGCAAATCGCTATGTCATAAACCATATCAAGTCCTTAATAGACTATCATCTCAAAATATGGTGGAAATCATCTCAAAATATGCCCAAAACAATCATACGCAAGGCATAAAACAAATCACCATGTCATAAACCATATCAAGTCTTGATAGACTATATCATACGCAAGGCATAATCACCATGTCATAAATCATATCAAGTCTTGATAGACTATCATCTCAAAATAAGGTGGAAAATCATCTCAAAATTATCGAAACCATGAACCAATATAAAAACAAAGATGCTTCGATGAACAACGGGAATGATTACCCAAACACTAAACCAAACTATAATGATAGTCTCCCATTTCGATCAAAGTGCAGCAGGATGACACCTCAATCGGATGCTCACTATGTAAATTTCATGAGTGCATTGGAAAACTAGACGCCACTCACTAGTCCAAAACTGGCTGTCACCAGAAATCTAGACGGACCAACAAGATCGATGGGTATGTAGCCACCGGAAATCTAAACGGGCTACAACTCATATAAGATGGAGGTCGTTGGAAAATTAGATGGGCACGTCTCATAATCATGAACAAGTCACCGGAAAACTAAACGGACTTCCCTATCAAAACATAAATTCCGATATCATATCGGCAAGATTTGGATCGTGGTTGCCTACAGATCTATCAGCTCTAAATGCCAAACACCCCAAGCAGAACACCATTCATAAGTTTCAAACACTTCCAATAGTAACTAATCGAAAATTGACCGAACATCTCACCAATATCCGGCGTTATTCGAATATTTGACTAAAAGTTAGTGAATTTCACTAATTTCTCTATTCGACAAGTCATGAGAATATCCAGACCAGATTTAACTACCGTCCCATAACCAGTTGATAATTCTAATCTATTTATAATCAATTCTTATCTCAAAGAATGGAAATAATCAAAATTTATGAATAATTATATATAAAAACAAGACATTATAAAAGGGCATTTAATCTCAAGGTTGTAGCTTATTTAGCCATTTCAACCCTTTAAAACTCAAAATATAGGTAAAACTCAAAACATAAAAGTTGAAGAAGATAAACTTAGCTTCAATTCAAAAAAAGAATCACTTGATTCCGACTTAAGGGTCAAAGGATATGGTGATTTCATTTTCAGGTTTTAAAAATATCAAACTCAGAAAATTGATATACACAATGCTGAGGCATTCGATTGCCATTTCAAAAATCTAAACCTCAAATTTATATAAAACTCAAAACATTAAAGTTGAAGAAGACAATCTTACTTGAATTAAAAAAATAGAATCACTTGATTCCAATTTATGGAGCAAAAGAAATGGCAATTTCATTTTCAAGTTTTAAAAATATCAAACCCAAAAAATTGATATTCACAGGGTTGAGGCATTCGATTGCATTTAGAAAATCTAAACCCCAAAATTATGTAAAACTCAATATGAAAGTTGAAGATGGTAACCTTAGCTTAAATAAAAAAAAAGATTCACCTAATTCCGACTTAAGGATCAAAAGATATGGCGATTTCATTTTCAGGTCCTGAAATATTGAGAATTAAGTAAAAAGAACTTCATGTTCCGAAAAACAAAAACTTGAATTTTGAATTCAAAACCTCATGAAATTCGATTACAGCAATCATAGTGAACTCATGGTAGTGTAATGACGCTACAATGAGAGTGTCTAAGCCAAATTAATTATATTGAAGATAAATGCTCCAAAATTCAAAATCCTCATTTAATAAAAATCAAAATTCACTTATGGAAATCACTTCACAAATGTCTTTCTGTGCAACCAAATGCGACAACCATCATGCACTATGACTTAGCACCTATGTCGAACTATATGCAACCAATATATGCAGGTTATGATGGCTAGTAGGAAGAATATGGTCATGAACATGATTAAAAAAAATCAACCATGACCAAAACAACCACATATACACAAATTTCCTTCATTCAAGAGTTTCACAACTCTCAAACAAGCAATATATAAATGCCATAATCCTATATTAGTTGTACTTGTGAGGAGAACTAACCTCCAATTGATTCCATAGCTTGATATATGCCTTCTAAACCTTGCTATGACTTCTCTAACTTCCAAACTCCCCTTCTTTCCTTACTAAATTGAAATTCATGGAATCATGTAAAATAAAAAACACAACAAAACTTAGTTTGATTGTTCTAAGGGATCTAATAGGGACTAAAGAGCTTACCTTTGATTTTCTTGAATTTTTTGGATTTTATTGGAATTAAAATGAGAAGATTTGCACCTAGAGCTTCATGGAGTAAATGAGAGCAACAAAGAAGTTTTGAACGTGGTTTTTTTTGATGAGGGGAGAAGAGGTTGGTGGGATGTTTAATGAGAAGGTCTTCATAAATGAGTAAGTGGGCTTAGCCCATGAACAATACTTAGATAATTTTCCCCGTTTTACTTCATTTACTCTTATTTTCTCCATTTAAAGCTACATGATTAAATTCTAAAAGAATTTAAATACAAAATAAAAATAAAATTACTTTTATAACTCTCATATCATTGTTTAAATTATTTTAATCCCATTTTAACAAAAATTCCAATAATAAACAATTTATTCAAAATTCCCAATGTTGAGGGTAAACCCAAAATTATTTGGTTCTTGTCTTTATAATTCCCATAATAATATTCCGGACTTGTGAAAATAATTTATTCTATATTTAAAAGAACACACCAGGATTTTATATTACTTCGGAGTTACCCTACATCCAGACCCGCACAATTCCTTGTACGAATTTCTTTTCAACTAGTAAATGCAAATACAATCTCGATTTCAAGGCCACAAGACACACCCTCCATAATCCCGACCTTAGGGTAGAGTCACTTTATTTCCTAGCTACAAGCATACCCACTAGATTTACGGGCTATAAGCATACCGAGCTGATTACGGGCTACAATCTCACCTAGAAGTATAGCGGTTTGATTTGATAGAGTTTTACAGACTTGGATCTTTTAATCTTGATTACAAATGATCCTATAACTCTTGAATAGCATTTTGATCTTGATTCGAGTGAGAGAGATGATAGAAATCGGAGAGCAAATGAAAGAGAATCAAACTAATGATGATTGAGTTTGATTCCGGTTGAAATTCGGCATAGTGTGGTTATTTTTGTTTAGAAAATGAAAGAGGATAAGGAGGAGAGAAGAAGAATGAATATTAATAATAAAATTCGTTGGCAAGACAAGTATATATAGAGGAATAACGATCATGTCTGTTCGTGAAAAGATACGATGAATAGACACTTCTTTTGAAATTTGGTTTTTGAAAACCACGGCTAGTATGTCGACATATAGGGGTACAGTATGTCAACATACTCTTTGTAATTTTGAAAAACACTTTAACATATTATTTTGAAAATGTATTGCTTTGTAAAATAATTTGATACTTTATAAACATGATTAAATATAATTTATATACTTTTAAATCATAATAAAACTTGAGTAAAATTATATGATAAGTTTTTTGAAAAATAAACCAATATAAATCAAAATTTAATAAAAAATAACTTAATAAAATATAAAAAACTTAAAATAATATTTATAAGTATAAGAAATTGAAAACTATTTAAATGTTGTTTTGAAAAGTATGTTTAAAAACTTATTTAAAAACAAAGAGAGAGAGAGAGAGATCAAGTGCTATCAGAATTTTAACATAAATCTATGACTCTATTACTTATCTAGAATATCTTGAAATCTTGAACTCCTCAAAACTCATGAGTCTTCACTCTTTAGCTCTTGAGTATCTATGTCAACATCTTGACTTGATAATGTACAGTCTTCTTAAATCATCATCTATCTAATATCCTGCATTATATATTATATATCTAGATAAAACATTAGTATTTATATTTTATATGATTTCCCAAAGTAGTTGTTAACAATACCAATATCTCAGGTACTAACAATCTTCCCTTTTTCGATGATGACAACTTTGTATATAAAATATAATATAACTCTCCCTTAATCTATGCCTAATAAAACTACCCTTTAATCTATGCCTAGAATTTTATATATTTCTCCCCCTTTGTCATCAGTTAAAAACAATTAACTATAACTATAATTCTTACCCTATTTCTTAACATTAATTCTAACTCCCCCTAAACAAAACACTATACTCATAATTATATAAATATGTATATATAAGTAAAAAGTAATATGATCATGAAATACAAACGACAAGAATGATATATAAGAAATATGATATGTAAAGTGAGATAACATTATTCAATATTTCAAATAATATCAAGCATATATAATGTCACATACCTAACAATATTTCAAATTCAAAAAAAATTCAAAACCAATCAAATCCAAACAAACCAAATAAACCAATCCAATCAAATTAAGTATATATATACAATCAAACCTATTTTTAAACTAGACATTTCATGGGACTTCAACTCATCCATCAACGCCAAAGATGGGATCCGCTTTAATAGCAACCTAATCTTCATCGCCTTTGTTGATGGTGCACACTGGAATAGCGGTTGGTTTTTCTTTGTTCAGGGCTGAGATCATCCATCAAATTGCATCGAAATACCTTTCTTGCTCCTTGATCATCTGCGTTTGACTCAATTCTAAGTGTCTCTTGTTTCATAGGATGAAAGAAAGAATGTTTTTGAAAGATTCAAGCATTTATTCGAGGTTTTCGGTTAATTTTTGAATAGAAGAAGACATTATTTATGATTTGGAGTTTAGGAATGTAAAGGAAGAAGAAAGAGAGTGGGTAATGGGTGATTTCTAGTCTGAATGTGTATTTAAAGGGGTGGAAATTCATTGGAATTGAATAGACATTTGTTGTCTATTCAATTTTCAAAATTAAAATTCTGAAAACCTATCATTGTATGTCGACATACATACCTAGGGTATGTCGACATATACATACAAATTTTCAAAACTGTTTTGTTTTGATATTCTTATGTATTTAACTTATACTATTATACTAGTTATGATTTCCAGAGATGATAATCAATGTACAACAACAAGGAAACATATTTTTCATTAACATTAAGGTAGAGAGTACATAGAACATAAGAAAAAAATGAAAAGATACATACATTCAAACTACACTTAAACTAAAATAACCAAATACAACACACTTAAACAACTACATATTAACTAGAAGGATGTGGATAAAGAGGATGATGAAGAGATTCCACAGTTGCATTTCACTTTTCCAAAGAATTTGTCCATTTTGTTGGAAATAGTGTTTAACTTCTTACTTATGGAACACTTAAGAACCATTTGGTTTTCAATATTCTTCTTTTGATTGTTGAGAAGGTCTTAGTTGGTTGGACAAAGTGGATATTAAATGCTTTCTAAAGATGTTTCCTCCTCCTCCACTTCTTCTTTTTCGATATCCATTTCTTCCCCTTCTTCCTCTTCCTCCTCTTTATGTTCTAACCTCTCTTCATTCTCCGCAAGTGTTTCATATGGCTCGAAAATTGATGGAATTTTCATAAGAGTTATATTTGCTTGATTAAACACTTTACGAGAGACAAATTCCTCTCCTTTAAAGTCAACACCAAAATAATTGAAAATACGGGTAAGTTAAATAACATGAAATAGTGTATTTTCGTGGTCGAAAAGATTTTTAGAATTCATCCAAAATAAATTATGCCCAATTTATATCATATCGACCATTAATGGAAAAAAGGGCTTTACAAACTTTCAAGGTAGGATTATTAAAATTTCCCGAATGAAGGTTAATAGTCTGTTGTAAAAGAAGATTAAGAATTCTAGCTTTTGGACGGAAATTTTGGTTTTTAAACTCAAAACTATCATCACCTTCAAAAATGTTATGAAAAACTCCGCGATCATGCTCGTCAATTTTGAAAAAAAGTAAGGTCCATTCCGGTAGATTTGCATCCAAGAATGGTACCCAAAAGTTCGCAATGTAAAACGATTAGAGTTCCTTTAACACTACTCCACACTTTCCTTCTCCACTAGCTGTGACACCCCATACCACATGTTTTACCAAACCGTTTAATTCTCCTTCTCATTCGCTCGAATAGTGCAAAAACGTGTATTTTATACATAAATAATTTTCTTGAGAAAACAAGCTTTTCAAACCATTTTTCGAAATCAATTTTGAAAACAATATTTGAAAATTCCCTTATTATAGAGAATAAGTAGATTTTATATTTGAAAATACACGTTTTTGCACTATTCGAGTGAACGTGAAGGAGAATTAAACGGTTTGGTAAAACACGTGGTATGGGGCGTCACAGCTTGGTATCAGAGCAGTTTTTAACAAAAAGAAAACAAGTTTATAAATTTATCTACTGAAGCAAATATATTCACAGTTTTTGCATTTGAAGCATTGTTTTTGCTAGATTTTGTGACTTAAAAATTCCCTTTCAAATTTGCATAAAACATTTTGACCAAGTGTGGATAGTAAACAAAATCATTTTGAGAAGCATCAATTAAACCGAGACTTCCATTTTGAGAACAAAGGGTATCAATTTCATAAGTAGAAAAATCATTAAAAATAGCAAACTTTCTCGTAGAAACTTTTCCATAATTCATATAGCTAATATAAGCTTTTGTGGCTTCTTAATCATGGAAGAGAAAGTTTTTGATAGTTTTGGAGAGTCTCATGGAGGTTGGAGTGCCTAAGGAAGCCATTGATGAATGATTTGAGGAGATAAGAGAGTTGTTGAAGGTTTGAATTTTGAAATGAAAGGTGAATTAAATGAAAAGAGATGGAGATAATAAATAGAGAATCAAATGACATGTTCTCTGGTCAAGAGACACCTTTTGAGAACATTGGGGTAGGTGAAAAGGTGGAGGGAAAATTCAAATTTTGAATTTGAAATTCAAATTCAAATTCTGCACATGTATGTCGACATATGCTAGGGGTGTATGTCGATATATGCATTGAAAATTTCAAAACTGATTTGTTTTTAACTATATCTTATTTTATTTTACATATAACTATTTATAGTTATTCTATTTGCAGAAACATATATTAAAAATAGTAAAAATTATTTTAAATATATTTTATAATATTATTGTATTATAAAAAATATAAAAATCACATAATATTCAACCAATATTATTATTAATTTATGAGATATTCCTAACAATCGAGCAATCAAAAATTCAAATGATATAAGCTTTTAATATATTAAATGCATGCCTTTTTCTGATCCTATTTCACCAATTATATCTGATTCTATATTACTGTGAAGCACATGTTGGTTATTTCTGTATCTGATTCATTTTGACTTGATAATGTGTCTGAGTCATCTAGTGTCGCAGTATAGGCTCTTCTCCATTTTCTAGATGAATCAGTGTTTGGTGTGGTTTTCAGTTTCTCTAAATGCAGACAGTCTCATTTTAAGTGACCAGGTTCATTGTAGTTATAACATCTAATGCCATTTCAGCTTCCACTTTCGTTTCCAGGATTTTTGTTGTCATTTCTTTCAAAATTGTTCATTTTCCTATATTTCAGGAATTTTCTGAAGTTCCTTGTCATGAAAGCAATTTCTTCATCATTATCAGTATCTAAATCTAGATTATCCGTCATTGCATTAAATGTTATGGATTTCTTTTCTATTACTTTGTTTTCTCTTCTGCCCTACATTTGTGCCTCAAATGACATTAAATTACTAATTAACTCTGCAATCTTTAGTTTGCTAATATCATTAGGTTCTTCGATATCAAGAGTCTTTTGGTCTCATTCAGGAGTAAGTGAATTGAGGATTTTTCTAACTTGATCCTCCTCAAAGAAACTTTTACCCAATGCAATAAGTGAGTGTACTATATCTTGAAATCTACTATACATATTAGATATGGAATCATTTGGACTCATTTTAAATTATTGAAACTGGTTTGTTAACATGGAAATCTTGGTCTGTTTAAACTTACTTGTCCCTTCATGCGTAACCTGCAAAGTTCTCCAAATTTCAAATGCAGACTTATATTTAGATACTCTATTGAATTCATTTCTATCTAGTGAACATAGTAGTGTATTTATGGCCTTATAGTTACTTTATGCAACTGCCTTTTGTCAGCGGTCCATTGTGCAGAATTAGTCTCGAATTTAGTGTACTCGGTTTTTGTGATATTCCAAGTGTTTAATTCAATTAATTATAAATAGATTTTCATTCTACATGACTAATATATGTAGTTACTGCCATTAAAAAGTGGTGGTCTAGTAGTAGATTGTTCTTCAACAAATGAATTACTAACAAATGTATTGACTATTTTACTAATAGTACTATTACCAGTGTTGGTAGCCATTTAAACTTTTCAAAAATCAAATTATGAACACTTTGAAAACCAATGCTTTGATACCAAATGTAAGATTGCGGAATGGGTATCTTAACGCTAAATTAACACTAGAGGGAGGATGAATAGCGTTTTCTAATTTATATGAATCTTATGAAATTATAGTTAGAATTATGCAATTACTAACCATAGAAACAATCACAGAATCAAAACACAGATAAAGTAAACGCAGTAAAAGTGAGAGGAAAGAACACACCAGAATTTATACTAGTTCGAAGTTACCCCACATCTAGTCCCGTATAATTCCTTGTATGGATTTCTTTTTAACTAGTAAATGCAAATACAATCTCGATTTCAAGGCCACGAGACACACCCTCCAGAATCTCGACTATTGGGTGGAGTCACTTGATTTCTGAGCTACAAGCACGCCCATTGGGTTTACGGGCTACTAAGCACGCCTAATTGATTTACGGGCTACATTCTTACCCACAAGTATAGCGGTTTGATTTGATAGAGTTTTACAAACTGGGATCTTTTAATCTTGATTACAAATGATCCTATAACTCTTGAACATCACTTTGATCTTAATTGGAGTGAGAGAGATGATAGAAATTGGAGAGCAAATGATAGAGAATCAAACTAATGTTGATTGAGTTTGATTCTGGTTGAAATTCGGCAGGGTATGGTTATATTTTTGTTTAGAAAATGAAAGATGATAAAGAGGAGAGAAGAAGAATGAAAATTGATAATAAAATTCGTTGGCAAAGCATGCATATATAGAGAAATAACGGCCATGTTCATCCTTGAAAAGATACGATGAATAGATACTTCTTTTGAAATTTGATTTTAAAATATTATTTTGAAAATGTATTGCTTTGTAAAATAATTTGATATTTTGTAAACATGCTAAAATATAATTTATATACTTTAAATCATAATAAAACTTGAGTATAATCATATGATAAGATTTTTGAAAAATAAACCAATATAAATCAAAATTAAATTAAAATAATACTTAGTAAAATATCAAAAACTTAAAATAATTTCATTAATTAATTATTCCATTAAAATTATTTCAAAAGTTTTAGCTAATAGACTTAGTAAAAGAATGAATGATCTAATTGACTGTTCACAAACTGCTTTCATTATGGGGAGTAATATCACTAACGGTGTGGCTGTTGTTCAAGAATACATTAATCATTATTGTAAGGATAATATTACTTGTGCGATTCTAAAACTGGACTTTGCGAAAGCTTTTGATTCGGTGGATTGGGATTTTCTAGTTGATATGTTACATGCTAGAGGTTTCAGTCATAGATGGATTAGTTGGATTATGACTTTCATTAAAACTGGTAACTCCAGTATAATGGTTAATGGTATTTTAGGTAATAAAATTCAATAAACGAAGTTTAAGGCAAGGTGATCCTCTATCGCCTATTTTGTTTAGCTTAGCCGTGGATGTTTTCGCTAAGATAATTAAAAAAGCGGTTGATAATGGATCTTTCTAGAGTGTTGGTAGTGAAATCACGCATAATGGTCTATCTGTCCTTCAATTTGCAAATGATACCTTACTGTTTACCTCTCATTTGCCTCATCATGTTATTACCCTTAAATTTATATTATATAGTTTTGAACTTCTTTCAGGTTTAAAAATAAAATTTGATAAAAGTTCGGTTTTAGTTTTAAATGATTTTGAAAAGGTTGAAGATTTAGTTACTAATACGCTTAACTGTAAAACTTTGAATTTTCCTTTTGATTATCTTGGTTTTCTGATTAGACCAACTAAACTTAAAAATAATGATTGGTTTATTATAATAGATAAAATTAAAAATAGGATTTCTAATTAGAACGTGAGATTTTTAATCGAGAGCGGGTAGATTAGTTCTTATAAACTCTGTTTTATCAGCTCTACCGATCTATTGGATGTCTATGCATCTTTTTCCAGATTGGGCGATTAACAAAATTGATAAAATAAGAAGGGACTTCTTATGGAGTAGGGACAACTCTAACAGCGGTATTAAATGTTTAGTAAATTGGGAAACTGTTTGTAAATCCCAAAAAGAAGGTGGTTTAGGAGTCATTAATTTGCGTAACATGAATTTGTCTTTGTTAGGGAAATGGTTATGGAAATTTAAGGATATTAATGATAATCCTATTTGGAAAGAAATCATTTCTAAATATTACTATAATTGTAGTAATAATTTACATCAAATTACTCCTACAGTTATAAATAAATTGTCTAATTTTTGGAAATCAATTTTAAAATGTCATGAGATTTTTAACCTTAATACTAATACAATGGTTCATTCAGGAAATAGTACTTCTTTTTGGCATGACCGCTGGATTTCTGTTATCCCTCTGAGGATATAATTTAAAGAGCTTTATGAAATTTGTAACCTTAAGAATGCTTTAATTATAGGTGTTTTTTCTCCTGAAAATGACCCCCTTGGAATTTTAGTTTTAATAGAATTTTAGTAGGTACAACTCTTAGGCAACTTTCTTTGCTTTATGCTAGATTGAATCTATATAATATTGATAATGAAAATGGTAATACTAGTTTGGAATGGGATAAAAGTAAGAAATATACTTCTAATTCTTTTTATAAATTCCTTAATTTTTCGGGTGTAGCTAATAGCTCTTTTAAATTTATTTGGAAAACAAATGCTCCTCCTAAATCTAAAATTCATATGTGGTTAATCATGCATGGAAAACTAAATACTATATAATTTTTAAAAAGAAAAAATATGCAAATTGATAATAAATGTTATTTTTGTAACCTACAATTTGAAGATATTAAACATGTATACTATTATTGCATGGATACTTACTTCATTCTGAGTAACACTCTCAAAATCTTTAACTTTAGTTTTACAACTAAAATTACCGACTGTGACTACTATTGGAATAATTTAGATTTAAGTTTAAAATGGAAAATAGATTTTTACTTGATAATGTATTCATTATAATTTGTTGGTATATTTGGTTTGAGAGAAATCAGAGAATTTTTAATAATAATAATAGTCATTTAATAAATTGATTTTTATAATATCTTCATTTTTTTAATTGGATCTCAAATCCAAAATATAAATTAGCCAAAAATAATCATTTTAAAGAATATCTTAATAAGGTTAGTAATAATATTAAGTTATTTAAACATAAAAACAATATTTTTGACATTTATAATTGTAGCATTAACATTTTTTCAGACTTAAATGATGATTTCACTTATTATCATAATATCCTTTTAATCAAAGGAGCATAAGGATAAGTTTTAATTTGTTTTAGTTTTAGTTTGTTTTCGTTTATACATTTTTAACTTCTTTTGATCATGGATTCTTTTTTAGTCTGCTTTCTAATTTTTATTGTTTCCTGTTCTTTTATCTTAGCTTTTGTATCTTTACTTTTATTTCATTAATACATACATGTATATAAATTTCATTTATATACATATATGTGTATTATTCTTATAATTTTCTTTAGTTCCTTTTACAAATACAGGTTTTGGTCAGAAATGGTGTTAGATTATTTTTTCAAGTTCACAGGATTGCTGTTTGCAGTGAGGAGTCCTTCTCAGTTCTTCTACATCTTTAGTGTGGCGTTCTATTTTCTGAATGATTCACTTTTCAGCGAGGTGCTCCCTCCAGTTCTTCTGAGTCTACAGAGTGGCACTTTCATTCCAGATCATTCGCATTTCCAGCTCTTCTGAGTCTACAGCGTGGCGTTTCCTTCTCAAATGGAACTGTCTTCTAGTATCATTGGCACTGAGTTGCTTCATATATTTTTAGGTACTTCTAACACCTCAATATCGGGCGATGGCCTTGCCAGAGCTTGATATTGGGGTGTTATGGGCGGTGGCCTTGCCGGATCTCATTCTAGAGGTACTTGAGTTATTTGTACTATGATTAGCTACCTACCAGGCATATTGGCAGCACCTTATCTTCTGTGATATATATGTATTTACTTGTGTGCTCTCCTCTATTCTAGAGGATCACACATTTTTCTCAAAAACTTAAAATAATATTTATAAGTATAAGAAATTGAAACTATTTAAAATTTGTTTTGAAAAGTATATTTAAAAACTTTTTTAAAACTAGAGAGAGAGATTAAGTGCTATCAGAATTTTTTCATAAATCTGTGACTCTTTACCTTATCTGGAATATCTTAAAAATCTTGA
Organism: Allium fistulosum; assembly: GCA_030737815.1. NCBI lineage: Eukaryota > Viridiplantae > Streptophyta > Magnoliopsida > Asparagales > Amaryllidaceae > Allium > Allium fistulosum. The sequence goes on from CM060906.1 coordinate 668,742,296, forward strand.
ACTCTTCAATACACATGAGTCTTTATTCTCTAGCTCTTGAGTCTCTATGTCAACATCTTGACTTGATACTACACAGTCTTCTTAAATCATCATCTATCTCTATATATTATATATGTTGATAAAACATTCGTATTTATATTTTATATGATTTCCTAAAGTTTTTGTCATCAAAACCAATATCTCAGGTATTAACACGGTCATGTCAAGATTTGGCCATAGCAAACTCTAAGTCTTCCTGGTGTGGAACCTTTGCCTGAAATGGAACTGACAACACAAGGCCCCTTAGTCTTGGTTACCTCATTCCCATTCAACTTTAGCTTCGTGTTTCCTTCGGTTTCACTTTGAGTCTCACACAACATCCTTCACATTGTAATGGCCACACATCCTTGTGCACTTGAAATGCATGAATACCATCCACTAAAGCGTGGTAAATTACAGGTTGTTGCTCAAATTTCAATAGGAAGGTTCTTTTCAAAGAGTGGTTGCATCAAACGCACTCCGACGTCTGAATTATTCTGTTGCACATTACTTCAATTTACTGCATTATCTTATGTTCCTGCACAGAAAGCTCCACGTCGCTCCAGATAGCGATTTCGTTATCAATTATTTGACGATAAATATAGGTAAGATTGACACACAGTTCCATCGTGCGATGGAGCTCGTTTGCCAGCACGAGCAGGCTATCTATGTAGAATGTTACATTCGCCTCTATGGGACACATGACACGCACTGCATAGATTGAAATTTCCAATTTGTCCTGGTCGACGTTCAAAATATGATTGGCCAACGCACGTCGACATCCATTTGATTTTGGACATCGTTCACATGGGTTTATAGTAAAATAAAATTTCAAAATAAAATATTCCTACCTTGTTCACTATCAGGTTTTTCGGTCCAAAATGACTCACCATTCACTTCATTTCAATGTTGGCACTGTGCCATCAAATCCTCCAGAAGATGGGTCTACCACAGATCAAGCCTCGACATTCATGCCTCTAGAACCAGACGCTCAATCATAGCTAAGTTGCAAGGGATGATAGTACTAGTAGCTTCAATCTAGGATCTGCCTCCTCCTTTTAACGAACAAATTCGTTTAAGGGTCTTAGATGATCCCTAGAATATATTAAAATCAGTATTAATACCTCAGTCACTCAGCATAATATGCATTCAACATGGAATCCTAGAGGATGACATCATGCTCCCGATAGTTAAACAACGGGCCCACAATTCTCCACAAGGTTATATAGTCTGTAACAAGTTCATGTGCCTAGGCGCGGCTATACTACCCTTTAATCCATTCCTTCGAATGTTCATGCAAAAGCTTGGGCTCGCTCCCACTCAAGTACACCCCAATGTATATGCCTTGTTGAAGTTCATATACGTCCTATTCATGGTGTAACTTCATCGACCTCCAACCTTTAGGGAGTTGACATAACTTCTGAGCTTTAAACAACATAGTGAGTCGCCTTCCTTGTTAATAGTAGAATCCCGGTGCTGCTGTAAAGTCATCGAGGCACTTCACAACAAACACTTATATTTTAAAAATGAGTACTTCTTCGCTTGATGCCCCTTTGGATTCAACCTACTTTGGTTGTTCGTCCTTTCCATTCTTCTTGGTATTTGGATTCTTACCATCGAAGTATTTACCTTCTTACCCGCTCTCTTTATAGATATTCTTGCTCAAGATAGAAGCACTCTATACTCCAAGACTCTAGAGCCCCTTAAATGAGTCAACTTTTAATTCTGCACCACCGCTTACTTCTTGATGAACGAGAACCTTCTCCAATATGGTCGTCTACACACTGAACAATTATCCATTCCAACCGAACTTTCATCAAGAGGGTCTAGAGTATCCATTAGGTCTTCTCTCATATTCGCAGCTCCAATAAAGATATCCAAGTGGGTTCCAAAGGCCCATAAGCATAGCGAATGTCAATGAAATCACCAATAGAGTGGTGGAAGCAAATATTGCTGGTGGAGTGTAAGTAGAAAGGGAAGAGAGAGTGGAGAAGGAAATGATACACAAAGGAGTAAAAGAAATAGAAGGAGGAGAGGAAGAGAAAGAAGAAGGGGAAGAAAGAGATGAATAGGAGGATGATGAAGAAGTTGATAATGATAAGGACTTTGGTCAAGAGGGAAATGAGTCGTACGGAGAGACATCTCCAAAGAGTACCGAAATTTCTGCTTCACCACATCCCTAAAGAATAATCGTCAAGTCCACATAGTTATTCTCAGGTTTGAGTACAATTCCAGTTATTGAGGCGACTGTTCACAAGGGATCTTCGGAGAACATCTTTGGTTCACCCAGCGATCTTGACATCCCGATTTATGATTTTCTTAAGCAGTATCTTTGAGATTTAGCTTTCCATTCGAGGATCTCCTAGCTGAGAGGGACGAAACCCCAGCTTTACAACCTTCTAAACATGGTCCGTAGAGTACTTAGGGCAACACCAGTACTGTACAAACTTCTAGGATCATGAATGATCATGTCTTGCATTCGTCCTTACATCAGTATTTTGAGGCTGATATAATCTTTTTCTTTCATTTCAAGTACAATGGGAAGAGACCGCTTCCACTATCTACGTTCAGGCATCGGTGAGTGTCAGGGAACCACCCTAGAACCTAACCCTTGTCGCTCTTCTTAACACCGGGAAACCAAGGAGGAAAGGAAAAAAAGGAAAGAGGGAGTACTATGAGGACAACGGAAGAAGGAAATTCCTGGCCGAGGAAAGAGCACTATGACCAAGGGAAGAAGTCCTGCGATTCTCTTGACCGCCATAGTCCAATCTCTGGTTCATCCCAATCGCTCTCTCATCCCCTACTTTCTTCTCAACAAACCCCGGCGATCTAACCCTCGGTCTCAACTGTATCAATCTCCTAAAAATCCAAGGAGGTTCCTACTCATCTTTCTCTACCACTACCCCTTTAGGCTCATGCTATCAAGATGCATGCCGCTTTTCCTAATCTCCACCTGACATGTGTGAAGTTTGATCATGATATTAAGGATATTCCCCGCAAAGAAGCCAATCATAGAGCTGGAGGGGTCACTAAGCTTATTAGTCAACTCTTTAAGTGAAGGAAACTGACTTTTTCTCTCTCCGATGTCAACAAAATTAATTAGACAAAGATCCAGTCATTTTAGTCAAAGAGGAAGAGTTACGACATCATGATAGCTAACTATAAGAAAGAGTTAGCTGAGCTCATAAAACAAAGGGATGAAGCTTAAACATTGGATGGAAACTATAATGCATGTCTCATGCACACACCCAAGCCCTTATTGTAGTAAATGACTAGCTCTAAAAGGCTCACCATGAGAATGATCATCTTATAGACCAAGTGATGCCAAAGATAAGGCAATCAAGGAGAAAGACACGACACGCTAAGGATACTCATTTCAAACACTTCATGCTGAAGTTGAAAAACCCAAGGCCAGTCTAAAGGCCGAAAGAGAGTAAAAAGTGGAAGCGTAGGTTGAACTTGGTGGTGTTGTAGTTGAAATAAACCAACTTAAGGACCAAAAGTCATGGAGAAAGAAGAAATGAATGTCTGTGCGATTTTATTACTTACTGTAACTCTGTATATGTAAGTAAATTTTTGTGATGCTCAGTTATAGTCCATTGTATACTACTGTTTACCACTGCTAAAGTATTTCTATCTTGGGTAAACAAAACTTATTATTCATTTGACCATCTCCGTGGTAGACTTTGTTCGTCCATGGTTGAGTTTCGCCCAGACGTGAATAGGTCATGGTCAAAGGAAGGTTCGACTTCATCTTGTTTCTTATTTCCTGGAAACAACATTTCGAGTATCTGTCTTTGGACACCATATTTTGATCTCGTCTGCCCCTTGGCATTGATCGAATTTTTTCATTGATCCTCATCACCTTCTAGCACCTAGGCATGCCCCATTGGTCCATAAGTAATACGTAGTCCATTTACCCATGATTCAATCAATTACCTTTGAGCATAAACATCAACCTCGCCTAACTCCAAGCGTTGATCGGAATAGCTCTTCGACAATCATCATTTTATTCTCGACCGGGCATGTCCTGCCAAGCCGCAAACATGGTCGTGGAAATTCCAATTATACACTAATTCCTATCTCTATGAATAAGTGTTTCAGGCGCCTATCTCCAAGCTCCTAATCTCAATCTCTCATGTTTCTAGGTGTTGATCGAGAATATTCATTGATCGTCCTTGCTTATCCACGGCTAAGAATGTCCTACCAGGCTGCAAGTGTGGTCATGAAAATCTTGGATGTACACTAGTTCCTATCTCCAAGAACCGGTGCTATGGGTGCCTAACTCTAAGAATCAATCGTTGAATTTGCCTAACTCTAGGCGTTAGTCAAGACAGAATGGATAAGGGTGAATTATCTGATCGACTTGTATGATTATTGTGACGACTGCCCAATGCCTTCGACACCCGATATACTTATATGGTGCACTGCTGTAGTGCTCGGCCAATGTAGGATGCCAGCCAAAGGTGAAAAGAAGAGAAAAATTCATAGTATCCATCATATATCTCACAATGCATCAAATAAATGTAATATTAACATCATAGATATAAATCAGTCAAGACAGTAAGAACTAAATGAACCATAATATATGATACACAGGTTCACAAAGTTATACAAGATGGTGATAGAGTTTATACAACTGACAATATACTCAAAATATAAACTGTCTCTAAATATCATAAGCGAAGACTTTCTAGACTCCACAGTGTTGTGTAGTGGAATAAGCATAAGTAAGTCCATATATAATACGAGAAACACCATCCTCTGCTTGTCCTCTATACAGTAACAATGTACTATAAGATTGTGGAATAGGGGTCTTAAGGCTAAATTAATACTAGAGGGGATGAATAGTGTCTAATTTTTTATGAATCTTTTTGAAATCTTTTGAAATTATACTTTGAATAATGGGATTAACAATCACATAATCAAAACACAGATAAACAGTAAATGTAGTAAGAGTAAAAGGAAAGAACGCACTAGGATTTATACTGGTTCGGAGTTACCCTACATCCAGTCCCGTACAATTCATTATACGAATTTCTTTTCAACTAGTAAATGAAAATACAATATCGATTTCAAGGCTACGAGGCACACCCTACAGAATCCCAGCCTCTGGGTAGAGCCGCTTGATTTCCAGGCTACAATCACACCCACTAGATTTATAGGCTACTAAGCACACCTAATTGATTTCACGGGCTACAATTACACCCACGGGTACATCGATTTAATTTGGTATAGATTTACAAACTCGGAACTTCAATCTTGATTACAAATGATCCTATATTCCTTAAATAACACTTCAATCTTGATTGGAGCGAGAGAGATGATAGAAATCAGAGAGAAAATGATAGAGAATCAAACTAATGGTAATGGAGTTTGATTCTGGTTGAAATTCGACACAGAATGGTTATAATTTGTTTTAGAAAATGAGAGAGAAGAAGGAGGAGAGAAGAAAAATGAAAAGTGATTAAAAAATTTGTTGGAAACACAGGTATTTATAGAGGAATAACGGTCATGTCTATTTGTGAAGAGATATGATAAATAGACACTTCTTTTGAAAATTGAATTTTGAAATTCACGGCTAGTATGTCGACATATAGGGTTAGAATATGTCGACATACTCTTTGTAATTTTTAAAAACATTTTAAAATATAATTTTGAAAATGTATTGCTTTGTGAAATAATTTTATGCTTTGTAAATATGTTTAAATATAATATATATATATAAGCATAATAAAACTTAAGTATAACTATATGATAATAATTTTGAAAAATGAACTAATATAAATCAAAATTTAATAAAAACAATAACTTGGTAAAATATTAAAAACTAAAATGATAAGTATAAGAAATTGAAAACTATTTGAAAGTTGTTTTGAAAAGAATATTTAAAAACTTATTTAAAAATAGAGAGAGAGATGAGAGAGAGAGATCAAGTGCTATCAGAATTTTAAAAATTATTCTAGACTCCATAACTTATCTATGATATTTTGGAATCTTGAACTCTTTGACACTCATGAGACTTCATTCTTGAGTCTATATTAACAACTTTAACTCTTCAATCTTTACTTGATACAGTACAGTCTTCTTATATCAAAACATGTTTAATATCCTGCACTATATACTATATGTATCTTGATAAAACATTAGTATTTATATTTTATGTGATTTCTTAAAGTTGCTGTCATCAAAATTAAATCCTCAAATACTAACAATCTCCCACTTTTTGATGCTGACAACTTTGTATATTAAATTTAATATAACTCCTCCATAATCTAAGCCTAATATGCAAAACTCCCCCTTACTCTACCTAGTATTTTATATATTTCTCCCCCTTTGTCATCAATCAAAAATAACTAACTATATCTATAATTCTAACTTTAACTTTTAATATTAATTCTAACTCCCCCTAACTAAAAAATTATATAATATAAACACATATAGAAGTAATAAATAATATAATCATGAAATGCAAAACGACAAAAATGATATATAGGAAACATCATTCAAAATTTTAATCAATTCAAGTATATATAATGTCACACACAAAGCAATATTCCAAATTTAACCAAATTCAAAACCAATCAAATCAAACTAAACAAACCAAACAAAATTAATTCAAGTATTATATACAATCAAACCTATTAAAACTAAACATTTCTTAGGACTTCAACTCATCCATCAGTGCCAAAGATTGGATCTGTTTTAATAGCCTCCCAATCTTCATCATCTTTGTTGATGGTGCATTCTGTATTAGCGGTTGGTTCCTCTTTGTTCAGAGCTAAAATAATCCATCAAATTGCATCGAAATGCCTTTCTTGCTCCTTGATCATCTGCATTTGACTTAATTCTAAGTGTCCCTGGTTCCGTAGGATAAAAGAGAGAATGTTTTTGAAGGATCCATGCGTTTTTTCGAGGTTTTTGGTTAGTTTTTGAATAGGAGAAGCCATTATTTATGATTTGGAGTTTAGGGTAGTAAAGGAAGAAGAAAGAGAATGAGCGATAATGATTTTCTTGGTTAAATGTGTATTTATAAGAGTAGAAATTCATTAGAATCAAATAGACACTTCCTGTCTCTTCATTTTTCAAAAATAATTTTTTTTAAATAAGCCGTTGTATGTCGACATATATGCAGAAAGTTGTAAAGTTGCTTTGTTTTGGTATTTTGATATATTTAGCTTATACTATTATACTAGTTATGCTTTCCAGAGATGATAATAAGTGTATAGTAGTAAGCAAACACATTACTACTTAGACAAGGATTACATAGTTCACAAAGAAAAGAAAGATACATAACACCACATCAAACTCAAACTTAAACAACCAAGTACAATCATACTTAAACACAACTAAAACAAACTAGAAAGATGTGGGTGAAGAGGATGATGAAGATATTCCAAGCTTGCGTTTCACCTTTCCAAAGAACTTATCCAAAAATAGTGTTTAACTTCTTACTCCTGAAACGTTTGAGAATCCTTTGATTTTCAACAATCTTCTTTTGATCGTTGAGAATGTCTTGATTGGTTGGACAAGGTGGAAAGTCAATGCTTTCTAAAGAGGCTTCCTCCTCCTCTTCTTCTTCTTCTTTGATATCCATTTCTTCCCCTTCTTCCTCTTCATCCTCTTCTTGTATTTCTTCCTCCCCTTCATGTGCTAACCTTTCTTCTTTCTCGCAAGTGTTTCATATGGCTCAAAAATTGGTGGAATTTACATAAGAGCTGTATTTTCTTGATTAAACACTTTACGAGAGATAAATTTCCCTCCTTTAAAATCAATGCCAAAGTAGTTAAAGATTCGGGTAAGGTAAATACAACGAAATAGTGTGTTTTCATGTATGGAAAGATTTTCGGGATAAAATTCATCCAAAATAGCTTGAGCCCAATTTATGTTGACCATAAATGGCAAAGAGTGCTTTACAAACTTTTAAGGTAGGATTATTGAAATTTCTCGAACGAGCAGTGATAGTATGTTGCAAAAGAAGATTAAGAATTCTAGCTTTTGGATGAAAATTTTGATTTTTAAACTCAAAATTATCATCTCCTTCAAAAATATTATGAAAACCTTCTCGATTATGCTCATTAATTTTAAAATCAGAAAGGTCCATTTTGGTGGATTTGCATCCAAAAATAGTACCCAAAAGTTCACAATTCAAAACAATTAAAGTTCCTACAACACTACTCCATACTTCTCCTTCTCCACCTTCATAAAATTTCCCTTTCAAATTTGCATAAAACATTTTGACCAAGTGTGGATAGCAAACAAAATCGTTTTGAGAAGCATTAATTAAACAGAGAATTTCATTTTGAAAACAAAGAGTATCGATTTCATTAGTAGAAAAATCATCAAAAATTGCAAACTTTCCCATAGAAATTTTACAATAATTTATATAGCTAATGTAGCCTGCTTCTTGATCTTGAAAGAGAAAGTTTTTGATGGTTTTGGAAAGCCATATGGATGTTGGAGTGCTTGAGGATGCCATTGACGAATGATTTGAGGACATAAGAGAGTTAATAAAAGTTTGAGTTTTGAAATGAAAGGTGAATTGAATGGTTAGAGATAGAGGTAATAAGTAGAGAATCAAAAGACATGTTCTCTGGTCAAGAGACACCCTTTCAGACATTGGGGTAGGCGAAAAGGTGGAGGGAAAATTCAAATTTTGAATTTGAAATTGCAATTCAAATTCTGGACATGTATGTCGACATATACTACAGGGGTATGTCGACGTATCTATCGAATTTTTCAAAATTGAATTTTTTTTAACTATATCCAACTTTATTTATTTACAACTATCTAAAACTATAAAAATAGTTAAAAATAATTTTAAATATATTTTATATTATTATTATATTATTTTAAAATACAAAAATACAATAATATAAAATTATAAAAATCATACATTATTCAACCAATATTATTATTAATCTATAGGGTATTCCTAATAATCAAACAACCAAAAATTCAAATGATATAAAGCTTTTAATACCTTTTTCTGATCCTATTTTACCAATTATATCTGAATTTTGTATTGCTGTGAAGCACATGTTGGCTATTTCTATATCTGATTCATTTTAACTTGATGATGTGTCTAAGTCATCTAGTGTCGCATTATAGGCTTTTTCTCTGTTTTCTAGATGAATCAATGTTTGGTACGGTTTTCAGTTTCTCGAGATGCGAGCAGTCTCGTTTTGAGTGACCAGGTTCATCGCAGTTATAACATCTGATGCCATTTCCGCTTTCACTAATGTTTCTAGGATTTTTGCTGTTATTTCTTTTAAAATTATTCATCTTCCTATATTTCAGGAATTTTCTGAAGTTCCTTGTCATGAAAGCAATTTCTTCATCATTATTAATATCTGAATCTAGATTATCCGTCATTGCATTAAATGCTATGGATTTCTTCTCTATTGCTTTGCTTTCTCTTCTTCCCTGCATTTGTGCCTCAAATGACATTAGATTGTCAATTAACTCTTCAATCTTTAGTGTGCTAATATCGTTAGCCTCTTCAATTGCAAGAGTCTTTTGGTCCCATTCAGAAGTAAGTGAATTGAAGATTTTTTTAATTTGATCCTCTTCGGAGAAAATTTTACCCAATGCAATAAGTGACTGTACAATATCTTAAAATCTACTATAAATATCAGATATGGACTCATTTTAAATAGTTGAAACTAGTTTGTTAACATGGAAATCTTAGTTTATTTGAATTTACTTGTGCCTTCATATGTTACTTGCAAAGTTCTCCAAATTTAAAATGCAGAGTTGTATATAGATACTATATTAAATTCATTTCTATCCAGTGAACAAAACAGTAGATTCATGGCTTTAGAGTTACTTTGTGCAACTGGCTTTTGTTTAGTAGTCCATTATGCAAAATTTGTCTCAGGTTCAGTGTACTCAGCTTGTGTGATATTCCAAGTATCTAATCCAATTGATAGTAAATAAATTTTCATTCTACATAACCAGTATGTGTAGTTACTACCATTAAAAAGTGGTGGTCTAGCAGTAGATTGTCCTTTGGGAAATGAACTACTAACAAGTGTATTAACAGTGTTACTAACAGTGCTATTATAGGTGTTGATAGCCATTTAAACTTTTCAGAAATCAGATTATGAAAACTTTGAAAACTTTGAAAACCAACGCTCTGATACCAAATGTAAGATTGCAGAATAGGGATCTTAAGGCTAAATTAACACTAGTGGGGATGAATAATGTTTTCTACTTTATATGAATCTTTTTGAAATCTTTTGAAATTATACTTAGAATAATGAGATTAACAATCACAGAATCAAAACACGGATAAACAGTAAATGCAGTAAGAGTAAAAGGAAAGAACACACCAAGATTTTATACCGGTTCTGAGTTACCCTACATCCATTCCCGTACAATTCCTTGTATGGATTTCTTTTCAATAAGTAAATGCAAATACAATCTCAATTTCAAGGCTACGAGACACACCCTCCAAAATCCCAGCCTCTGGGCAGAGCCAATTGATTTCTGGGCTACAAGCATACCCACTAGATTTATGGGCTACTAAGTACACCCAATTGATTTCATGGGATATAGTCACACCCACAAGTATATCGGTTTAATTTGATAGAGATTTATAAATTCAGAACTTCAATCTTGATTACAAACGATCCTATAATCCTTGAATAGCACTTAGATCTTGATTGTAGTGAGATAGATGATAGAAACCAGAAATTAAATGATAAAGAATCAAATTAATGGCAGTGGGTTTGATTCTGGTTGAAATTCGGTAGAGTATGGTTATTATTTGTTTTAGAAAATGAGAGAGAAGGAGGAGAGAAGAACAATGGAAAGAGATTAAAAAATTCATTGGAAACACAGGTATTTATTGAGGAATAACGGTCATGTCTATTCGTGAATAGATACGACGAATAGACACTTCTTTTGAAAATTAAAATTTGAAATTCACGGCTAGTATATTGACATATAGGGTTAGAGTATGTCGACATACTCTTTGTAATTTTGAAAAACATTTTAAAATATTATTTTGAAAATGTATTGCTTTGTGAAATAATTTTATACTTTGTAAATATGTTTAAATATAATATATAAATTATAATCATAATAAAACTTAAGTAAAACTATATGCTAAGATTTTTGAAAAATAAACTAATATAAATCAAAATTTAATAAAAACAATAACTTGGTAAAATACTAAAAACTAAAATGATAAGTATAAGAAATAGAAAATTATTTGAAAGTTGTTTTGAAAAGCATATTTAAAAACTTATTTTAAAATAGAGAGAGAGAGAGAGAGATCAAGTGCTATCAGAATTTTAACAAATATTCTAGACTCTATAATTATCTAGAATATCTTGGAGTCTTGAACTATTGAATACTCATGAGTCTTCATTCTTGAGTCTATATCAATATCTTTAACTCTTCAATCTTTACTTGATACTATACGGTCTTCTTATATCACCACATGTTTAATATCCTACACTATATACTATATGTATCTTGAAAACATTAGTATTTATATTTATATGATTTCTTAAAGTTGTCATCAAAACCAAATCCTTAGGTACTAACATGTACCACTTAATCCTACTATCTAGTCTACTCATTTAAGAGTACCCGAGATAATAAGAAGCAAAGCAAAAATCCTCAAGCCAGACAACAGCCTGGTGTAAGCGATAAGAAATCTCAAAATATTATACAAATTGATATAATAAGGAATAAAGGTGTACGAACCATACCTGACTTGTTCGTACAACCAAAGGGTTTGCACATATAAATGATAATATGCCACTCTACAAACATCATAAAGGTGTACTATATCATAAGTACAATGTTGGATGTTTTGGTACCCACATCTACAGTACCAACATTATATGATATCCCTAGAGTGACAGACAATAGGGAAAACAAGCAAAGCAAACATAACATCCATCAAACAATTCTCACTGTCACTCAATGTATCCTGAATATATGATAACTTGTATGACCATTCTTCTACCAAGGATTAATGGAAAAATCCTGGTTTTCAGTGTACTCTCCCACCAGCTCAAAGCTGACACTAGATCCATTCCACCGTTCTAAGGTATATGGATATGTTCCAATGATCCGGTGTAGCCATTCCAAGTACCCAATGAGCGTCCTCATAGTACCCCTGTTAACGAGTCCATTTGAAAACGCTCTTGAGTATTAACGATCCCTTAGCATGTGTATCCAAGCAATTTCCTTGCTCCATATAGTTTTTATTCATTCTGAGGAGTGAAACCATTCCACATTTCTTTCTTTACGTGATAGAACTATCCAACATGTTATCCATGTGTCACCCTTCTAAGAACCCACCCTAATGGATAATCATCCTCATGACTCCATTTGATATCGAGTCATCATTATAAAAACATAACTCTATCATAGTCAAGTTACCATCGTCGAAGTTCCGAAGCTATCATCCTTCATCATGCTATGACATTGCAACCGAATGCCGAACAAGCAAACACCTTCAACATGGCCTATAGGAACCCTGAAACATCCTCTGAAGATATGGTCAAGATTGACCTTCTCGATTCGTGTCAGTACTGATCAAAAGAGATCGGTGCCGGAATGAATTTCTTAGCCAATGCTCAGCCAAAATTTGGCTAAGTAATTTCCTACCCGATCATTTCCTTTTTTTCATGCCTAGAGCTCCCTTTCTTTATTCCTTAAGTCTCTTAGCCCATAGCCCACTTCCATGTGCCAAAAAAGTAATTGGTACTGATCAAAAGTGGTCGGTACCGAGTTGAGTGTTAGAACCTCCAACTTATGTTTCAATGATAACAACTATAAAATCATATACATAGATAGACTTTATCAAAATTGCAGGTATATACTACAAGAAGACACCATGATCGAAGATATTATCGAAGATATTAAGACTCAAAGAGAGAAGAAGATTCATTGATCATACTAAAGTTTATTCTATTACAAAAGAGTCCTAGATAATATATTGTTAAGTTCTCCTTGAGTATATATGCATACACAACTTTATATACTTCAAAAACACATAGAAAACTGCAATTTCACCTCACAGACATCTGAGGTATACTCACAGACGTCTGTGACAAGTTTTGGTTTAAAAAACAAAAATACAAACAGACGTCTGTGATAATTTTCAGGTTAAAAAATAAAATAGTCACAGACGTCTGTCATTACATCACAGACGTGTGTCAAGGAAAAAACTGTCATATTCGAAAAGACACTTCTTTTTGAAACCAAAGGAAATCTTCTTTCATGAAGAGCTGCTGCCATTAAAATGAAAAGTTTTCTTCAAAAAGCAATAACTCTTCATCCGCACCTCTCCAACTCTATAAATAAGCATCTTGATTGAGAACTAAGAAGAACTTGCTCTTGATCTTATTCTATACTCTCTTGATTTCTAAGCATATACACTATTTACATACTCTCAATCGATTATAACCTTTTGGTTAAATTCACTTCCTGAAACTCAAGTAATCATATTCATATACTCAAAGGAGATCATAGGAAGATTTGTACTGTAAGTCAAAAATTGTGTTATTAAACACAAGATTGTCAAAGACACTTTTTGTATTAAGCCTATTTCTCCAGGCGAAGTGAGGGTAGTTTGTTTAAAGGAAATACCAAAGAGGAGCTTCGGGACTGGACATAGGACGGAAGGCCCGAACCATTATAAAATCTCTGGTTTGCATGCTTTTTATATTCTACAATTTTTTTACTGTTGCATTAATATATATATATATATACTTGCATATTATACACAAGTTAAATAGTATACGATTCACTAGACTTTTAATTGGTATCAGAGCACGGTTATTTCAAGTTATAGTAACACATAATTAAAACATATTTAATATGGCAAGTACAGTTCAAGAAGATCAATCTACTACACGTCCTCCACTATTCACTAGATCTAATTATGCTTACTGGTCTACACGTATGCGTATTTTTATGGAAGCTAATGGTCTAGAAATTTGGTGGCAACCTAAAAGAAATATGAAGCCCCTAACACCGATATAGGCACATGAACTGATGCACAAAAAGCGTAGGCACCTAACAATGCCAAAGCCATGAATGTTTTATTTTGTTCACTCGGTAAAAATGAATTTTCTCGAGTCATGTTGTGCACTACTGCTTATGATATATGGCATACATTACAAATTACTCATGAAGGAAAAGTCAAGCAAACAAAAATTCCATTCTACAAAATCAATTTTCATCTTTTAAAATGAAATCAAATGAGTCAATTATTGACATGTGCTAGATTTCAAACTATACAACACGATCTTATGGCACTAGACATTAAATTCACTGATTTTGATTTAGTCACACGAATTTTGAACTCTCTGACAAATGAATGTGAAAGAAAAGTTTTAGCCATCGAAGAAGCTAACGATCTTTCCCAACTCAAAGTCGAAGAGTTGATCGGAAATCCGATATCATATGAAGCTAATTTACAGAAAAAAATAGCAAAATCAAGAAAAGAAAAACATCGCAATTGAGGCAAACAATGACAACTCCGACTTGGAAGATGATGAGATTGTTTTCATCGTCGGAAATTACAACAAATTAAAGAAGTTCCAAAAGATGACAAAATTTCAAAACAGCAGCAGCACTAATTGTTAGGAAATCAATTCCTTGGTTTCGATGATCACAACTATGCAATGGAAAACAAATGTACATATATATCTACATTTACAGGAAGATGATAAAGTAACATCACCAAAGAGACAAGAACAAGACTCAAAAGAAGTATCAAGAGGCTACAAGTCGATAGAATTGGAAAAGGAATTGCACAGACACAGATACGGCAACATGCACACATTCAGACGTTTGAATACACTAGCCAGACGTTTGAATGATTCCGCTGGTTTACAAATCCTAAGGAAACAGACGTCTGGTTAATATATCAGACGTCTGGAGAAAGTCTCTGGTTCACAACTCAGAAGAAAATAGACGTCTGATCCTGAACTCAGACGTTTGAAAGACATCCAGACATAAAACAGAAATGAAGACCAGACGTCTGGATAATAAACACAGACGTCTGAAATGCTACCAGACACAAAAAATATATGAAGGCCAGACGTCCGAGGTCACTTTCCAAACATATGATTATAGGCTCGACTGTGTATTTTAAAAGTCCAACTGTCACATCCGAAAAGACACATCCGCTCCTCTTCACTGCAACTCTTCATCACCAACAGGAGCAACTATACAACGATTGTTAATGGAGGCAACTACACATAGAAACCCTTCACCACTATAAATAGCATTGGGAATTCAAGAGAAAGATTCACCTTACTCACTTACGCTCTTATCTCTTATACTCGGATTTATACCTGATCTCTAAGTAATCAACTATCTGTATTTAACTCTTCCATATATACAGAACTCCTCATTCAAATATTCTCTAGATAGATATATATATATTGGAAGCATTTGTACTCAATAGTCAACATCCGTGTTATAGAACACATTCTTGACAAAGAAACTCTGCTATTGTAAACCTGTTCCTCCGGGTCAAGTGAGGGTTAGTTGAAAGGAAATTCCGAAGAGGAGCTTCGGGACTGGACGTAGGACGGGAGGTCCGAACCAGTATAAAATCCTAGTGTGATTATTTTCATTTACTTTGCTACTATCATTTATCAAGTTATATTATATAGTTAGCTGTTTATACTTGCATATATATATATATATATATATATATATATATATATATCCTATACGACCCACTCATATAGACTTTCACTAATTCCTCAAATCAAACATCGATAAAATGCTTCGGGTGTAACAAATTTGGCCATATGAAGAAAGACTATCCACTACTCAATAATGATAAAAAGAAAAACAAGTTTGAAAATTTCAAGAAAAAAAGAAGAGCACTTCAAGTAACTTAGGATAACTCCGACTCTTCCTCTTCATCCGATAGTGATAGTGACTCAGAACAAGTAAATGTTCGCTTCATGGTTAATACTGATGAGGTTTGTCCTGAATTAAAATATAAAGAACTTCTTGAAATTAGTATGGAATGAGATGACAAATATAGAGAATTATAAAAGTTAAATAAAGAAAATATAGGAAAATTAAACTGAGCTGAATTAGAAATTGGAATGTTAAAAGATGAAAAAAGTATTTTAGAAGAAGAATTAGAATTAGCACAAAATGAATGCAGAGAATTATCATCTCATAATACTACTCTAAAATATGATATAGAGAATAACAAAATAGAGAATCATAAACTTGAAAAAGAAATATGAATTAAAACAAAATTTACAATTAGCTAATATAGAAAATTCTGATCTCAGAAATAAATTAGATAAAATTACTAACAATGTGCCAAAATTTAATAAAGGAAAGCAAAATCTAGATAATTTGATAAAGGTTTCAAAACCATCCGGAAATAGGAATGGTTTAGGATTTAACAAAAATAATCATAAACATTCTAGAAACAATGTAATCTCTAATAATAATAAGAGTTTAAAGAAGTATAGTACATTATATACAAATTTTAGAAAAACAAAACTTAAATAAAAGGAAACAAAAATGATTAAGATGTGGATTCTTAAAACAAATAACAAACTGATTAGACAAAAACACATATATATGTATCTAAAAGAAATAGTTCATAATGAAAATTATACTTCTAAAAGTTTGAAACCCTCATGGGTATGGCTACCTTCTCCTACTAACCCATAGGACCCTAAAAAGGATATGGGTACCAATTAAAACTTTTTATATTTACAGATACTCAAAAACATAAATAAGGAGAAATGGATACTCGATAGTGGATGTTCCAAACATATTATGGGAAATGCACACATGCTATCAAACATCACTTACATGGACGGTGGCACGGTCACTTTTGGGGATAATTCCAAAGGATATGTTATCATAATTAGAAACGTCATTAATGTCGGTACATCTACTTCTCCTATTATTTCAAATGTTTTGTTAGTTAAAAATTTAAAACATAGTTTACTTAGTATAAGCCAATTATGCAATAAGGGATTTAGAATCGATTTTGAAAAAGATAAATGCAATAGCTTTGATCAAAATAAAATTTTAATTTTTGAAGGAACAAGAAATCGAAATATTCATATTCTAAACATGAATATTAATCACAGTAATGATTTATGTTTAACCGCAAATCATGATGATCCATGGATATGGCATAAAAGATTTTGTCATATAAATTTCAAATATATAAAAACACCCCATCGCGATGCCCGGTTTAGCATAGAACATTACAAGTAATGTCGTTTTCTAATCCAGAGAATACGGCTTGTTAAGGGCGATCGAATGTGAATATATCCTTATACTAATATTGACACGTCATTTATACCTTTTCACCTAATATCTGAACTAAATTTGACGTGTACAATTTTAATACAAAGTAATAGACACACCGATTTCTCAGAATCGGAACAATATATCATATAAATAACAGTCACAGATCACCATGGAGCAATATACATATACAAATTATTTAGTTTACAAAATGAAATACTATACTCGATTGTTATACAAATTTAACAATTCTCTAATCTCAATTATTCATTTAATATACAAAGTTGTCTCAAATTTCCATATTTTTTTATCATTCACAAAACTATTTTAACTACTCTTTTAAATCCATATTAAAATATAACCATTTTATTATGAAATAAACGAAGTTTTATAAAACAATTTGGTAAGAGGATTACCCAAAATAAATTTCAAAGTTAAATATCTATGTGATGCATATCAACTTGGAAAATTAAAGAAAATCTCGTTTAAATCTAAAATAGAAATCTCTACTAAACAACCTCTTGAATTATTTCATTTGGACTTATTTGGTCCAATTCAAGTACGTTTAATAAATCATAACAAATATGTCTTTGTAATTGTAAACGATTTTTCAAGATATACTTGGACACTATTTTTAAAACATAAAAGTGATACATTCGAAATGTTTAAAATTTTTGCTAAATGAATTAAGACTTTAATGGATTTAGAATAAAAAGTATAAGAAGTGATCACGGTGGAGAATTTGAAAATGAATTATTTACTAATTTTCGTAATAAAAAGGGAATTACTCATAATTTTTCATTTCCACAAACACCACAACAAAATGGAGTAGTCGAAAGAAAAAATTGCAACTTACAAGAATGTGCTCGAACTTTCCTAAATGGCAGTGACTTACCAAGGAATTGTTAAGCCAAAACAGTTGCTACTGCTTGTTGCATTTTAAATCGAGTAACTCATAGACCTATGACTAAAAATACATGTTATGAAATGTTCTTCAAAAAGAAATCAAAAGTATCATATTTTCGAATATTTGGATCAAAATGCTTTATTTTAAATACAAAAGATAATCTTGATAAATTCCATTCAAAAGCCGATGAAGGAATTTTTGTTGGTTATTCTTATCAAAGTAAAGCTTATAGAATTTTTAACAAATGAAAAAATGTTATGGAAGAAATTCTTCACGTCTAGTTTGATGAAAACATCAAAAATTTAAACAAAGATGATGAAGAAATTTCTAACTCTAATCAAAATAGAATCACTGAAAATAATAATAATCAAAATAATAAAATTGAAAATAATAATAATAATCAAAATAATATGATTGAAAATGATAATCAAAATGGGTTGAATTCACCTCCCGCATTTTAAAAGATCATCCAATTGATAATATAATTGGAAAACAAGATTATAGAATTTCGACTAAAAGACAAATATATCAAATGAGTAATGTAGCATTTATATCTAATTTTGAATCGAAAAATTATAAGGAAGCATCAAATGATGATTTCTGGGTTTTAACTTGCAAGAAGAACTTAATCAATTCGAACGTAATAATGTCTAGGAATTAGTACCAAGGCCAACCGATCAATCAGTAATTCAACAAAATGGGTTTTTTAAAATAAAGATGACGAAAACGGAAATATCATACGTAATAAAGCTAGATTAGTGGCACAGGATATAATCAAGAAGAGGGCATTGATTATGAAGAGATTTTTGCTCCGGTTGCACGTCTTGAAACCATAAGAATATTATTTGCTTTTGCATGTCATCGTAACTTTAGGCTTTTTCAAATGGATGTTAAAAGTGCCTTCTTAAACGGTTTTATAAAAAAATGTTTACATAGAACAACCATACTTTTTGTTCATGAAAAATATCCAGTTCATGTTTTCAAACTTAAAAAGGCATTATATGGTTTAAAGCAATTACCTCGAGCTCGGTAAGATCGATTAAATCACATTTAACTAATTTCGGATTTCAAATTGGTAAAATAGATACAACATTATTTATTAAAAGAGAACAAAAGGATATATTAATTGTTAAAATTTATGTTAATGACATTATTTTTGGATCTACTAACAAAAATTTATGTAATGAGTTTTCTACAATAATGACAAATGAATTTGAAATGTCTCATATGAGTGAATTAAATTTCTTTTTAGGATTACAAATAAAAAAATTAAACAATGGAATTTTTATGAACCAAGAAAAATACTGTAAAGAATTATTAAAACGTTTTGGAATGATAATACATCAAGTAAGCCCACTCCAATGAGTACTACTACTCATCTAGACAAAGATGAACATGGAAAAGAGTTTGATTAAAAACTATATCGAAGCATGATAGGATCCTTACTATACTTAACCGCTAGTAGACCAGATATTATAATGAGTGTTTGTTTATGCGCAAAATTTCAAGCATAACCTAAAGAATCACGTCATCTTGCAGTTAAACAGATTTTACGATATTTAACCAGCACTGAAGATTATGGCTTATTTTAGCCAAAAGGCAGTACGTTTGAATTTGTATCTTATAGTGATGCGGATTTTGGTGGATGTAAATCAAATAGAAAAAGTACAAGTAGCACATGTCACTTTATTGGTCAATCGTTAGTTTCTTGGTTTAGTAAAAAAGCTAAATTTTGTTTCTCTTTCAACATGTGAAGCCGAATATATTTCTGCTGCCTTAGCTTGTACTCAAGTAATATACATACAACAAACACTTAAAGACTATGGAAAAATATAAACAAATCTCCAATATTATGTGATAATACTAGTGCTATAAATTTATCTAAAAATCCAATTAATCATTCTCGAACAAAGCATATAGATATTCGTCACCATTTTTTGAGAGATAATGTTGAAAAAGAAATAATTACTCTAGAATTTGTAAATACCAAAAATCAAATAGCGGATATTTTTACAAAACCATTAAGTGGGCAAGCCTTTATTAAGTTAAGACGGATCTAGGAATTTGTTTGTACACTTATTTGATTAACTAAAGTTATAATTTATAGTCACTTAAGTCCGTGATAACTTATATGAATTTCAACTAAATATTAATGACCCTGAATTAATAACTACCACATATTTTTTTTTTGATAATAACCATTCAAAAATAAGCAATTAAATAACCAGTTAAAATCCTATGGTTTAACTCAATTATCTCAACTGCTTTCCTAAATATAACTATATTTTATCTTATAAATTCAGTTATGTACACTTAGAAATAAATAAAAACAGATAAATTTTATAAAAGCAAATAAAAACGATGACCTCCGATCACGACTCCACCCACTCAACTATTGACTACAAATCCCCATCTTCCAGCAGCACGAACGTATCTCCAACAAGAACCACTCCTACTTCATATCCTTCTCTAAACATTATCGCTTCACCAACATACCATACTGGCTTCTCTTCGAAAGGAAAGAAAGCTAAACATTCAATTGACCTGAAATCATCATCTCTTCTCGACAAAGTCGATGAGATACATCATTATCAACAAGAGATGATTGGCGTCCAACGTGAGATGTACTTTGAGCAACTTCGTCAAGGATCCCATTTAAACTTTTTTGAAAAAGTGTATTCTCGTAATCTATGGTCATTCACTAACAAAAGATTGCATTCATTAAAAGTCTCCACGATTACGAGAAACTCCAACACGAGCACACAACAGTACTCCGAGAAACCTATGCAAACCAGGACCCTCAAACCAACCTTGGATTGACTCCCCAGCTCGTCCAAGTTAGTCCCCACTCAAGCCGTTACTTGACGATACGAAAGTTGAACCAAATTCGTGGGATGTTCAACAAAACAATAATTCTGATTTTTTTGACAAACACTAAATATATATATATATATCGTATATTCATTTAATAATGGTTGATATGTATTTTGGTTAATGTAAACAATGTATTTTAATAAATTGTCTTCATTAAAATTGAAATTCTTCTATACATTAGAAATATGCACATCACAGACGTTTGTTACTAAATCACAGACGTTTGTCAGCACTTTCGGGAAAAATTCCCTATAGTCACAAACTTTTGTGGGTACATGACAGACATCTGTCAACACTTTCGGGAAAAATTTCCCTGTAGTCACAGACGTTCGTGGATACATGGCAGACGTCTGTGAGAACTCTCTGTTTAAAACTCTTTCAGTTACAGATGCCTGTTGATTCAACATAGACGTCTCTCTACCCTTTCAACCTAAATTTTACCGATGCCACGGACGTCTGTGCCCTATTGACAGATGTTTTTCGCGCCTCAGTCAGTGGCCCTATATAAAGGATTTTACCCCTCTTTTACCATAATCTTCATTTCAACCTCAAAATTCTAAAACCCTAATTCTCAAAACACCCAAATTTTCAAATTAATGGCTCCCAAAAAGATTTCCATCTCCAAGAAGCCAAAAGAAGGCCAAACATCTTCTTCTACTTAAGCACCGGTTACCCAAACTCATATTAATCAATGGCTTTGTAATAATCCAAGCACAATTAGACGATTTGAGTCTCTTACCCAAAAGAAGATTGACTCTGGACCTTTTTAGCACCTTTCAAATGTTATGGAATATAATATTCTTGGAATTACAACGAATGTCGGATGCTGCAATTTGATTAGCTACGCTGCTAATAAGATTACCATTGACCCCCTTGCTATTTATCTCTTCTACTCAAATTTATGTAGTTCAGAGATTTGGAATCCTGAAAATGATAGGGGTTGGTTATGGTCTACTGTATATGGAAAAGTAGTTAAAATATATGTATATACTCTTAGGTGAATTTTGGGTTATTGCTATGAAGGGATTGATTTGATAGAAATACTGGATCATAGTCTATTACCTAAGGATGAAATTACACATCAAATATGGGAGGATAATATGCCACAATGGAAATCTATCTATCTTCGACCTCGTGCCAGGCTTTTAAATCGTATGATAATTAATACCATTATTTCTCGTCTTGGTAGTCATGAACAAATTTATTCCAATGATCATAAAGCTTTATATGCAATACATTCTCAACAACGGGTTAATTGGGCAAAATTTATTCATGACCAAATTAAAGGATTTTGGTCATAGCACCACCGTTCCATTATGTATGCTCCTTATATCATGTGCATCCTGCAAGATCTTAACGTTCCTTCGTATGTATCACAATACGAAGAAATTCCCACCAAAGATAGTGGTCCACGATATTTGTCGCTAATGCATCTTCCAAAAAGTCCTCGTTTTATCCCTTTTAGTCAATGGACACAACGACATCAACAAGAAGAAGAACACCATGAGCCTCCTCCACCTAGCCCTCCTCGACAAAGCTACTCTCATACTTCCCGACAACCACCTTCATCCAGTCATCATGCCAAAAAAAATTCTGACTCTGAGTTACAAGAAGCTCGTCTTGAACCAACGCCGAACAAATCTCTTTCTGATTTGGCCATCAAAAATCAAAGAATAATCACAGCAAATCAGAGAGCATTAAATAGAAAGATGATAGGATTAGAACATTCCCTCTCCACTAGAATGACAAAGATGGAGAAAACATTGGACAAAGTGGTCTCCACTTTAGGGAAAGTAATGCGCAAGGTCCATGGCTGCTCTTTCTCACATCATCATCCTCACCTTCCCCAACACCTCCACCTCGGGAACAAACACCAGTCTATCACGCACAACCCTCTCCTATAAGTACATCACAGAACTGAAGTGATCGAGGGAAGACTCCTACAACCTGACAAAGAGGAAGAAGACAGTGATGAGATGTATGTGTTCGACACTCCTCATTTTCAACAACCATACATGGCATTTTAAGGTCCTTCTATTCAAGAAGATGAGGAGTACAATGACCAAACACAGTAGCCAGGCTCATATGATCAGGATCCATCTTCTTACTGGGAATATTATGAGAATTATAGCAGATTATCTTATTCCCACAATCAATATAATTAGATTTTAATTTCAATATAACTCATATGCTTGTTTGTTCTTACAACTTCTCCCTTCCATTTTTGTGTTGAACATTACTATTTAATGATTGCATGTTTTGGTTATTTAATATTTGTTGGCAACATTATATATCATTTTTTGTTTCCTCCATTTTTGATAGTGAAAAAGAAGACAAAATATTGCATATACATAGGGGGAGAAGCATATACATAGGGGGAGAAGCATATACATATGGGGAGAAGCATATACAAAGGGGGAGTCAAAACATAGATAAACATAATAATACTTCTATTGTTGATGTTTAATTATATGAATGAATAGTTGATTTATGATTGGATAGTTGTCATCATTAAAAAGAGAGAGATTGTTAAAACCTCCGACTTATGTTTCAATGATAACAACTATACAATCATATACATAGATAGACTTTATCAAAATTGCAGGTATATACTACAAGCAGACACCGTGATCGAAAATATTATCGAAGATATTAAGACTCAAAGAGAGACGAAGATTCATTGATCATACTAAAGGTTATTCTATTATAAAAGAGTCCTAGATAATATATTGTTAAGGTCTCCTTGAGTATATATGCATACACAGCATTATATACATCAAAAACACATAGAAAACTACAATTTCACCTCACAGACATCTGAGGTATACTCACAGACGTCTATGACAAGGTTCGATTTAAAAAACAAAAATACAAACAGACGTCTAAGATATACTCACAGACGTTTGTAATTACACCACAGACGTCTGTCAAGGCAAAAACTGTCATATTCGATAAGACACTTCCTTTTGAAACCAAAGGAAATCTTCTTTTATGAAGAGCTGCAGTCATTAAAATGAAAAAATTTCTTCAAAAAGCAATAACTCTTCATCTACACCTCTCCAACTCTATAAATAAGCATCTTGATTGAGAACTAAGAAGAACGTGCTCTTGATCTATTCTATACTCTCTTGATTTCTAAGCATATACACTATTTACATACTCTCAATCGATTATAACCTTTTGGTCAAATTCTGTAACAACCCTACATTTTGTAACTATTTTTATTGTATATTTCAATTATTTTTAATTTGAATTTTTGATTTAAAAACTTTATTTTATTTTGAAATTATTTTTAAAATTTTTTTTATTTCAAACATTTCATTTTAAAATATAAATTTTGATTATCATATGAAATATAATTCCAAACTTGTATAAATTGGATATTTTCCTGAAAAGTATATTTGTGGTCAAACTGGTCAAACTTTGACTTTTGAAATTTTAAATTTTAAATATTTAAATTCTTAAATTTTATCTTTTATTATGAAAACAGATGTAATAACATGAATACTGCTTTTCGTTTCGTTGGAAACGGAGTTAAACTGTGAAAGTTATGTATATTTCAATTTTGAGTGCAATTTGTTTTATTTAGCAATTTTGTTATTTTAAATTATAAAAATTATATTTTTTTTCTTTGTCATATTTTATTTTAATATGGGTTAATATGTTATTTTATGTATATTTTTGTCTTTTAATATTTTAAAGTCATAATATAATTTTTCTAAAGTCTATTGAAATTTATTTCAATTTATTAAGCCTAGTTTTGTATATATTGCTATTTTCTTCATTTAATTTATATAATTTTAATTTTAATTTATTTAATTTATTTGGTTACTTTATTTCTGAGTTCTTTTATCTTTATTACCAGTATTTTCATGTATTTATAAATTAAAATAAATTAGTGGAAATTTGAAAAGTTTTAAACTCTTTATATTCCAAAGTCTTTTCCTCTTCCACATTTTCATTTTCTCAACCTCCACCTTTATGATTTTTTGGCCGTGCATTTCTTCTTCTTTCTCAACTGTATTCTTTCATTTTTCACGTACTCAAACCTTCTCAAATCAAGGAAAAAAACTCACGGCCATTGCTTGAAAAGAATTTGGTAAAACTCTTCTCCTTTTTCATGTTTTCCTCTCGATTTACATTGATTTGCACTTGCCTTCATCCCCTTCTTTGGATCGGCCTGCCCTCATCCGCCACCTTAGCCGCCTCCACCACCATCCCCTCTGCCTAGCACCTCCTCCAGCCCCTCCCCATTCCATTGCCTTGAGCCATAATGAAGAAACTCGACCAAAGTTTTGAACAACATCATCCATACATGTCAAACCGAGCCTACCTAGACATCTCCTTTAAACTCCTCCTTGTCGCCACTTGCTCCACCTCCACCAGCCAAATTTTAACTTGAGACACCTCTGCACACCCCCTACTGACCACACCTGAAATAGCCATGCCTTCCTTAGCCTTGGCCGAGCCCAAAGTGGCATAGAAAATCCATGCTTTTGCCTTGTGTTGTTAGCCCCTTGCCTCACCAACTAGTGCACCTAGACTTCAACACCTTCAAACACCATGCTAGGCCAACCCTATGGACCCAAGACCAAATCCAAACTCAACCCTTGACAGTACATTTCAGACCTGTAGCTGAAGTATAGGAGGTTGAAAGCAAGTGCAATGATTTGGATTGGTTTTATACAATCGTTTCTAGCATTGTTTATTGAATTTTTGGGTTGAAATCTTATGTTGTTTGTAATTGTTTGGTTTGAATGTGACAAGGCAATTAGCTTTGGCTCTCCCACACTCAAATCATATTCGTGTTGTCGTGCCTTCGAAGATTCTGTGTTGTGTGGTTGTGTCGTCATCTCTAGTTTAAACAAGTGAGTAATTCTCACCAGACGATGTGTACTTATATAACTAGTAAACTGACACCATTTGAATCTGTAAAATTATATCATCCTGTTATAACTGTTATATTATGATCATATAATGTTTGCCCCTGTTATTACATATGTTATATCATCCATTACTGTTATATATTGTTCTGTTCATTTTTATTAGTTTATCACACTACAAGTTCCCTGTAGATTAGGTTCACTATGGGTTGAAATGATACATACCCGAACGGACTTTAGAATAGGGAAAGATCGTTATGGGCTGAAATGATAAGCCCGAGCGACTTTTTATTTATTTTATTTAACTTGGGATTGCGGGCTTGAAATGATAGAACCCGGTTTTTCTTTGTAAATTACGGATTGAAATGATATATATCCGTATCACTTGACCTAGGCTAGAAAATTTTATACAGACCCGTGGTTTATATATTTTTCTGAAATTTTTAAAAATATTTTAAAAATGTAAATATTATGATATTTTGAATTAAATTTTATTAAAATGATTTCTATAAAATATTAGTGATTTTCTACAAATTAACTAAGTAAATTAAGTAAATGGTGAAGTAGAATTTGAAATATAAGTTAATTTTGAAATTTATGATTCTGTTTATAAATGGAGTTTATGTGAAGTATGAATATATGACAAATTTTGATTTGAAATGAATTTAATGATATTTATTAAGTAATAATAATTTTTAAAAGTGTTAATGATTTTGTATAAATTAAAATATGAAATAAATGAATATTTAAGCTGAATTTGGAAATATAACTTAAATTGAATTTTGTGAAATTTGTTTAAAAGTAAATTCTTAATTAAGTAAAAAAAATGGAAATAAGTTATATTTTGGAAATTTAAACTTAAGTGTTAAGTTAAATTTTGAAATAAAGAAATGAAAGTTTACTTGTTATTTAATTTGATTTTTGGGTGGAAATTTGACTTTATAAATCATAGAAATAAAGGTATTTAAATGATTATTTTTAAAAGTGAAAATATATGATCTTATAAGTTAAAATGATTTATATTAAAAGTTAATTATGTGTGAAATGGTAAATAAAACTCTGAATTTGATTTGACATCATTTTTGAAATGCAATATAAAGATATTACAGCATTGGAAAATGCTGTAGTTGTTTTAAATGAACCAAATAGCAAATTTGAACTAAGGATTATTATAGCACTTTGTTAGTGCTATAGTTGTTAAATTTAACTAAAATTTTAATTGAAACTAAATTAAGATATTACAGCATTTTTAAATGCCGTCTTTTGTTAATGAATTATTTTAAAACATAACATTTCGTAGCATTTCCTAAGTGCTGCGAAAGTTGAATTTTCTTTGTTTAATAAATTCAAATGAATAAATGATCTTTGAAAAAGATTTAAATTTTGGAAATTAAATATTTAATTATTAAATATAATGCATTGACTTTAAATGATTTAAATGGAATAGTTGATTTGGGAAATACAACTATTTTGAAATGTGATTAAATGGTATTTAAATCTAAATTAAATAAATGATGTTTTGAAATGACATTTTGATATTTTGAAATGAATTTGAAATGATATTAAATCTTGGAATGAAAAATTGAAGTTCATATTAGTATGAAAGATATTTGGTTTACTTGTAATTTGAATCTATTTAAAAGATATTGGACTTATGAAATATAGGATATTAAAGCTTTGGAATTTATTTTATAATTTGGATAGTTATTTTGTGGATTAAATCTATATTTGAAATTTATAAGATTTGAAATGGTCTATGGAAATTTAATTGAAATAAATGACTGAATTGAATTGAAACTTTGGAAATTGAATACTTGATTTGAAATATAATACTTACACTTTTAAATGGATTTTAATAAATTTATTTGTTGGAATATAAATTATTTAAAGGTGACTTGAAATGATAATAAATGAATGATATCTTTGAATTTAAAAAGGTATTTAAAGTTGAATACTTGGATTTGTACTCAAATAATGATTGTAAACGAAGTTTTGAAAGGATATGATATTTTGATATATTAAACTGATTAGAAATGAAGTTTTGAAAGGATATGATATTTTGATATATTAAAATGATTTGAAATGAAGTTTTGGAAAGATATGATATTTTGATATATTAAAATAATTTGAAATGAAGTTTTGAAAGGATATGATATTTTGATATATTAAAATGATTTGAAATGAAGTTTTGGAAAGATATGATATTTTGATATATTAAAATGATTTGAAATGAAGTTTTGGAAAGATATGATATTTTGATATATTAAAATGATTTGAAATGAAGTTTTGGAAAGATATGATATTTTGATATATTGAAATGATTTGAAATGAAGTTTGAAATGATATGTTATTTTAAATATATTGAAATGGTTTGGAATTGATTTAATCTTTATTTTGATAAAGATTTGGATTTGAAATGATATTCTATTTTGAAGTATAAAATATTATTATTATTTTAATTATAACCACGGGTTATAATAACGATTGGTTGTTAAAGGGACCGGGATCAGATATGGACATACTCTCTGTCGATACCGAAAACCACTTTAACAACTGTGTACGCGGTGGAGTTTCCAGAATGAAGTAGGATGGTGGCGACGATCCTAAGGTATATACATGGACCCAACTCCCGTGAGTTGGCATAAGGTGGCTAAAACAGGAGCGATCTCGGACCAGTGAGGTAGCACCTTGTTTCCTGGAGATTTGACCGGGCAACTAAGTACTCGGCATCCACGAAGCGCTCGGCATCCAATGAGCGCTCGGCATCCAGGAGTGCTCGGCATCCAAGTTCGTCCGGCATCCAACGATTGTTCGGCATCCCGAGAGTGTACGGCAGCCAGAGGTGTTCGGCATTCATCCAACCTCAGTCAACTTCAACCATCGCTCGACATACACTCCCCACTCAGCACCTCACTTCTGTTCGGCATAAGAAGATCGTTCGGCATTCTTCCCAGCATGTCTGGCTTCGATTATTGCTCGGCCTACTCTTCCCACATAACAAGCATCATTCGGCATGAGGAGGATGGTTCGGCATCCGACCGTTCGGCCTGTTTGGTTCGGCATACAGTGACCAGTCCATTTGGGCCAAGGGATTCAGCCACCAGGCCCATCAGAGAAGACCAACCCACCTCCGTCTATAAATAGAGAGGCAGGGGCACAGTGAAATGGACCTTTTTTCGGGAACACTAGGGAGACTCTGCCGCTTTCAAGACTTATCCTCTTTACTTAGCAATTGTATTCAAGTATTTGATCTACGGATTGTATCTGTAATCAGTCATCAAGTAAAGCAATAAAGTTTAACCTCAAAGTGGACGTAGGCAATTACGCTGAACCACTATAAATCCGGTGTTCTTACTTTTTGCATTCAAATTAGCATATTCTTCCTTGTTTAATTTATCTTCATCACTTATATCTCTACACAATCTTTCTCAACGAGGTTAGTGACCAATTTTGGTGCTAACACTTTGGTACTTTCACTGAGAATTGAATCCTCAAACCTCAAGGATCTGCTTTGAAGCTACTGGATTGAATAAATCCCCCAAAGAAGATCTGACTCATTCATAGGACGTTCGTTGATTCTACTCAAAGTTCGTACCAATAACTCTACAATGGCAAGACCACGTACCAGATCAGCCACTCATAATGCGGACGCCCACGAAACTGCTAGCGTACAACAAGCAGGACCTAGCAATCAGCATGCGACTCCAGGTGCAGGGACTACCGCCCTGGACCAAATGCCGGTTGTCACCAGAATAGAGTTCAACGACTTGATGAGAGAACTCAGGGAAATCAGGAGACAACTTGGAGAGCAGATGCCAGCCAACGCCAACCTCATGACACAACTCACTAAACAACAGCACCAGAATGCTAGGGGCAAGCCCGCTCCTTATTCCTCATCCGACAGCTCGACTTCGTCCGATGAACCTCCCAGGCGTAGACGCCGTAAGATTGAAACTACGCAGGCAGGTGCTGCTGTTCGAACAGCTGGAGACCATAACCAAGCCGGAGCTGGAAATTTAGGAGCTGGAGTGCAGATGGAGGCTAAAGGCCCAGACCATCAAGATGCCAACGGTGTCGAACCTCAAGATGCGCATTTGGCAGATCACCAGTAGAGGAGGCATCAGCATGATCAATCGCGTAGAACAGACTCCAACCTTCCACCTTCCATACAAACACCAGACCTGACAGCCATGACTAGACAATTGATGAAAGATAATCAAGGCTTATCAAACGACGATTGGGGAGTGTCAAGAAGTCATACTCCATTCACGGACATTGTTCTACAGGCAGCGTACCCCCAGAAAGTTTAATATGCCAACTATCCCGGCTTATGAAGGAAAGACTGATCCCAGACAGCATGTCATGAGGTACGAATGGATAATGGATTCAGCTAGAGCAAATGATGCAACCAAGTGTAGGTGCTTTCCAATAACCCTATCTGGGATCGCTACCATGTGGTTCACCCGACTTCCTACGCAGTCCATATCCAGTTTTGAGGAGTTGGAGAAGAAGTTTATAGAACAGTTCAGGATACACACTACTCGTCCAAAGGACGTGATGTCTCTATCAAGTGTAATCCTGACTCCTGGGGAGTCATTGAAGAAGTATTTACAAAGATTCCATGTTGCGGCGACTGAAGTCAGTAATCCCAATGATCATGCAATTCTTATGGCTGTGATGCGAGGTGTGGATCCGGATTCTGAGTTTGAAGACTGGCTGGCAGGAAAACCTCCGACTATGCTAGATCATTTTTACTCAAAGGCACACCAGTTCGTAAGAAGAGAGGAAGCCAGGTGGGTAAGGCGAGATAAGGCACCGGGACCTGTCCAGGAGTCCGTGAAAAGCAACATTGCTGTGAAGCAGTCCGGAGACAACTCGGGAAAAGTTCAAGTCAATGTCCAGAACAAACCCGGGCAACCTAAGGAATCCGGAGGAAGAAATCAAGGGAAAAAGAGAGAAGCGGGGAAGTGGAAGCCGAGGATTCCAACATACAACGAGTACCCCGCTGAATGCGTCTCTTGAGAACATTTACCTATCAACCTGCAATACCTTTCAGTACAGAAAGCCACGTCCAAAGGTGTCAACCGAGGAACAAAAGCGGACTGGGAAATACTGCCGCTTCCATGAGACTTATGGGCACAATACGGAAGAGTGCAGACAGCTACACGACGCTATAGAGAAGTTGATCAGGCAGAAGAAGTTACAGGAGTTTGTGAAGAATCCACAGGAAGGAGGACAGGGAACATCTAATCCAGGTCGTGCACCAGCTCCGCGTCATCCCGAGGAGCCTGCCCGGACTGTGGGCAGACTGGTCATAAACACGATCATCGGCGGGCCTCACCCTGCGGATAAGAACTAGCAAGAGATGGAGTGGTATGCTAGTTCCCTGAAGCACGCAAATTTCGAGTGTTATTCCAACGTAGAGGATGGGACCCCTGCTAAACAGCTGCGCGTGATGACAGACGATATTGTATTCAGAAGTAGAGATGCTGACCAAATAGAGGCTCCTACCATCGACCTGATGGTCATATCTGCGACAATCGGGCCGGCTTATGTGAAAAGAATTTTGATAGATTGTGGAAGTTCTGTCAACATCATCTTCAAGAAGGCTTATGACCAAATGAAGATGGAAACAAAGGATTTAAAACCGTCTAAAGCTCATATACACGGCTTTAATGGCGCAGCGACCGATGCAGTGGGGTATGTTGAGTTACCAGTTGAACTGGGACAAGGCGAGCGTCGGAGGGTGAAAATTCTACCCTTCGTAGTTTTGGATGTGGATTCTCCATACAATGTGTTCTTAGGGCGACCAGCCCTGGATGAGTTTAGGGCAGCATTAGCCCCATGGTGCTTGACTTTGAAGTTCCCGACTGACAAAGGAGTAGGTGTTGTTCATGGCGACCAGGCAACCGGTCGTGCATGTTATGTGGCTGAGCTCCGAGAGGCCCAGTGGAGAGAGAAAGGAAAGGTTGCGGACAAGTCCGTCCGCATCCAGAGTAACGACAATTGACAAGTAATGCTCGAGCCCTGGCTCGGGCATAATTCTCGGATCTACAGAGACATAGATCCGAGGGACGACGATGAGGAACCCAGGGATAAAAAGCAGCACCAGCTGAACTAACAATTGACATTTCAGTCAGTCGAGACGATCCATCGCGAGTGCTAAAGATCAGATCACAACTCAGCCCCGCAATGACTGAAGACCTTGGTGATTTCCTCCGAGCGAATCTTGATGTTTTCGCTTGGACACATTCTGATATGTGTGGGATTTCTCCTGCTATTACGAGTCATATGTTGAACATAGACCTGAAGTACATCCCAGTTAAACAAAAGAGGAGAGGAATGGACCCGGAGAGGTCCACTGCTCTTAGAGAGGAGGTGGACAAACTCAAAGCCAATGGATTCGTCCACGACGCCCTCTACCCTGAATGGGTATCAAACCCCGTGCTGGTAAAAAAGGCGAACGGGAAATGGAGAACTTGCGTAGATTATTCCGATTTGAACAAAGCGTGCCCCAAGGACAGTTCCCATTGCCCAGGATTGATCAGTTAGTCGACTCCACTGCAGGACACGAGTTGTTGTCATTCATGGATGCGTACTCGGGATACAATCAGATCCCGATGCATATTCCGGACCAAGAACACACCAGTTTCGTCACAGACGTCGGGCTATATTGCTATGTAGTAATGCCTTTCGGATTGAAAAATGCAGGAGCGACTTATCAACGTTTGGTGAATCGAATGTTCAAAGACCAGCTTGGTAGAACGATGGAAGTCTATGTGGATGACATGCTCGTGAAGTCACGACAGTCAAACGACCACATTCGAGACTTAGCGGAGATGTTCGATATACTCAGATATTATGGGATGAAGATCAACCCTCTGAAGTGTTCCTTCGGCGTTGCATCAGGGAAGTTTTTGGGATTCATTGTTAATGCTAGGGGAATCGAAGCGAACCCAGAAAAGATTCAAGCTATTCGAGATGTGCAAGGGCCCAGAACTATAAAGCAGGTGCAAAGCTTGAATGGAAAGGTGGCTGCGCTGAGTCGATTTATATCGAGAGTCACGGACAAGTGCATTCCTTTCTTCGATACAATAAAGAAAGGGAAGAGAAATTTCGAATGGACATCCGACTGTGAGGAATCATTCCGAGATCTGGTGAGGCATTTGGAGAGTCCTCCAGTGCTGTCAAAGCTAGTAGACCACGAGATGCTGTACGTATACTTGGTCGTATCCCCACATGCTATAAGTACGGCTTTGGTCCACGAGGAGGACCGAGTCCAAAAGCCGGTGTATTACGTTAGTAAATGTTTAACGGGGGTAGAAAGAAATTACCCTAAAATTGAGAAATTGGCCTATTGCTTGGTGATTGCATCACGTAAGCTACGCCCATACTTTCAAGCACACTCAGTCAGTGTCTATACCGATCAGCCCCTACGGCAGGTACTCCAACGACCATAAACTTCTGGAAGGCTGTTAAAATGGAATATCGAGTTGAGCCAGTTCGATATTACCTACCTTCCATGAAGAGCCATACAAGGGCAAGCATTAGCAGATTTCATCGCTGAGTTTACTGTACCTGACGAACTAGATAATCACAGTGTCACTCCCCCCGTTCGATGGAAATTTTACACCGATGGGGCATCAAACGACCGTTGCTCCGGAGCTGGCGTAGTTCTTGTAACTCCAGAAAATCGATCGATTTGTTATGCTTTGAAGCTCAATTTCCCGGCTACGAATAATGAAGTAGAATATGAAGCACTGGTTGCTGGCTTAAAACTCGATGGAGAACTCGGGGTTAAATCAGTTGAAATCTTTTGTGACTCGCAGCTGGTGGTGTACCAAGTGCGAGGAGACTACCAAGCAAGGGGACAGAAGCTTGCTCCGTACCTTGTTCTGGTTCAGGAACTATTGTCGAACCTCGAACATTATGACA
Organism: Allium fistulosum; assembly: GCA_030737815.1. Lineage (NCBI taxonomy): Eukaryota > Viridiplantae > Streptophyta > Magnoliopsida > Asparagales > Amaryllidaceae > Allium > Allium fistulosum. The sequence continues at coordinate 668,776,190 of CM060906.1, forward strand.
TTTTGCATGTCCCGCGTGAACAGAACAAAGAAGCCGACTCATTGGCTAAATTCGCAAGCACTGGCGATGCACAGCAAATGGGATTGTTTCCCGTTGAAACCTTACATGCTCCAAGCATAGATGCGATGAAAGTTGATTTTGTGTTGGAAACAGGAATCGAGAGAGAGTCATGGATAACCCCATTCAACTATACCTGACGACTGGGACCTTACCAGAAAAAAGGAGCGAAAGACGACAGGTCATTCGAAAAGCCGCACGATATATGATGCAGGATGGAGTAAAGTATCAGAAGGGGTTCTCGGTCCCCTTATTACGATGCATTACCCATGATGAGACAAAGCGGGTCCTGAAGGAGGTTCACGAAGGAGAATGTGGCGACCACACTGGGGGGCAGACACTAGCAAAAAAGATCCTCCGTTATGGATACTATTGGCCAACTGTAAATCGGGACGCTGCAGACTACGCAAGAAAATGTGACAAGTGTCAAAGATATGCGAAAATCCCGAGAGCTCCACCAACAGAACTCACACAAATGGTTAGTCCCTGGCCATTTGCAATCTGGGGAATCGACATAATCGGCTCTTTGCCTATATCCAAAGGTGGTACAAAATACGCGATAGTTGCAGTCGACTATTTCACAAAATGGGCCGAGACAGAACCTTTAGCCACAATCACCTCTAAGAAGGTCATTAATTTCATTGTACGAAACATTATATGCCGCTTTGGCCTTCCTTGAACCATCATTATGGACAACGGAACGCAGTTTGAAAGCAGAGAGTTCAAAGATTTCTGTTTAAAGTATGGCGTTGAAAAGAAGTTTGCCGCCGTTGCGCATCCGAAAGCTAACGGACAAGTCGAGGCCGTAAACAAAATAATGAATTCCATACTGAAGAAGCGTTTGGAGAAAGCCGGAGGAAAGTGGGTAGATGAACTCCCGACAGTATTATGGGCTTATAGAACTACCTACAAGTCCACGACTGGCCACACTCCATTCGCCTTGGCATACGGCTCAGAAGCCGTTATACCCGTGGAACTTGAAGTTCCATCGCATCGAGTGACATATTATGATCCCAGGATGAATCCGGATCTCTTGTTGGAATCACTGGATTGCATCGATGAAAAACGTGAAGAGGCTGAACTAAGGGCGGCAGCACATAGGCATCGAGTCAAGCGATATTACGATAACAAAGTCCGCCCAAGGATCTTTGATGTGGGTGATCTCGTTTTGAAACGAGTTTTCCCAGTACCATCGCGTATGAATCCCAACTGGGAAGGTCCATACGTCGTTGAACGGAAGCTTGGAGAGGGAACATTCAAGCTAGTGACCGTTGATGGCGTGACACTCCCCCGGGCGTGGAACAGTGAACATTTGCGACATTATTACATTTAGCCTGTTTCTTTCTTGTTTTAGGCGCAGTTATTTCCTGTATGTTTTTACCGTTATCTCTTAGTTTCTTTTTGACCGTGTAATTAGGCAGTTTAGTTGGTTTTCATTAATAAAGGCTTGAAGTCGTCTTTTCCATGAATTACTAATGTTTCTATATCTCATAGGCGGGTGATGAATTGCTGGAGTTACATTATTCTGTATGATGTACGAACTCGTATAACCAACTTCAATCTCCGAGTCCCTTGAGTGCGGACCGGAGTACTCTAAGTCCCCAAAGCGCGGACTAGAGTATAAACGACTTCAATCTCCGAGTCCCCTGAGTGCGGACCGGAATACTCTAAGTCCCCAGAGCGCGGACTAGAGTATAAACGACTTCAATCTCTAAGTCCCCTGAGTGCGGACCGGAGTACTCTAAGTCCCAAGAGCGCGGACTAGAGTATAAACGACTTCAATCTCCGAGTCCCCTGAGTGCGGACCGGAGTACTCTAAGTCCCCAGAGCGCGGACTAGAGTATAAACGACTTCAATCTCCGAATCCCCTGAGTGCGGACCGGAATACTCTAAGCCCCCAAAGCGCGGACTAGAGTATAAACGACTTCAATCTCCGAGTCCCCTGAGTGCGGACCGGAGTACTCTAAGTCCCTAGAGTGTGGACTAGAGTATAAACGACTTCAATCTCCGAGTCCCCTGAGTGCGGACCGGAGTACTCTAAGTCCCCAGAGCGCGGACTAGAGTATAAACAACTTTAATCCCCGAGTCCCCTGAGTGCGGACCGGAGTACTCTAAGTCCCCAGAGCGCGGACTAGAGTATAAACGACTTCAATCTCCGAGTCCCCTGAGTGCGGACCGGAGTACTCTAAGTCCCCAGAGCGCGGACTAGAGTATAAACGACTTCAATCTTCGAGTCCCCTAAGTGCGGACCGGAGTACTCTAAGTCCCCAGAGCACGGACTAGAGTATAAACGACTTCAATCTCCGAGTCCCCTGAGTGCGGACCGGAGTACTCTAAGTCCCCGAAGCACAGACTAGAGTATAGGCGATTCAAATCTCCGAATCCCCTGAATGCGGATCGAATTACTCTAAATCCCTGGAGCGCGGATTTAGAAAAAATTCTAAGTACCCAAGAATATGGAACAAGAAATACGCCACTCCAAAGAATGTTCGAACAATATAAGAATGGATTGGGAAATTATGCAACTCATAAGAACTTGAGTTTTGACCACAGTTATTCAGAAAGCTAAAAAAGCAAAAGAATCGTTCAAGTGACAAAGAAACTAAACTTTACTTAATAGTCCAAAATGGGGTTACAAAACTATTCCTCCAAAACTTGGAGTCAAAAATCTATCTACACAAACTACGGAAACGAAAAAATAAAAGTAGTTACAAGACCTAAGCAAAATCTCGTTGAACGAGTATAGCGACTATTTCTTCGGTTTCTTCTTCTTGTCTTCCTTTGTTTTCTCAGATGACTCCTCTCCCTCACGCTTCTTCTTGGATTTTTTGCTTGCCAAAGAAGCTGAGTTAGGAGTGGGAGAAGGAACATCCAGCGGTTTGGATTTGCCAGGGAGAATGATTTTCAGAGGTCTATTCCACGGGTCGGTAAGTTCCAGTATTTGAGGCTCGACTTTGATCTCGACCTTCTTTTTCTCCTCTTCTGCGAGTCGCTCCTTCATGCTCATCTTTGAAGTATGATCGGAGGCGCCAGTGATCTCGATTTCATCACTCCCTTCGATAGGAGATGAAGTGTCAAACTTATCATCATCTAGCGCCCCGATCACTTGAGCGTCAAGGCCAGGAGTTACTCCCGCATGAGCAACATCGCTTGTTTTCTCTGCCTCCTCCTTGTCGTCATCGCTCCTCGGAGTTGGTTCAGGATCAGAGCAGCCTGCATAAAAACATAAAGAATGAACATTAGGGCCAATAACCGCTAACAGGAAGTGACAGATCTTTGAACTTCTAAAAGAAGAGTTTTATACCGGGTTCTGGCTGGCTATCAGCTGCGCGCAGAGTTTCACCCTCCAGAATAGGAGATAGCACATGAATGCCAAGACCAGGATCTTCCGGATCATAGCCGGCGTGCTGCTCAAATGGATCAAGTGTTGGCCGACCGGCCGATTGAGCAGTAGGAGGAGCAACAAAAGGAGGAGCTGCAACCTTAGCCCCAGATGGACCAACTTCGTCGTCTTTCTCTTTTGGTAGGGGAGAGCCTTTGCTCTAAAGAGCCAAAGTTGCAAACAAGTCCGCTGGCTCATTCCCTCTGAGAAATTCTTTCACTAGAGCCTCCTCATCGACTTCCATAGTGCCCGACTCGATCTTTCTGATCTTTATTAAAGTTTCCCAGGCCTCAGCTAGAGATTCAAGATAGCCCTCGCCTAGGAATGTCAAGTCGCGATGCATAAGGACGCGGGTGCTGTATTCGGCAATCAGCGGGTCAAACATGCACTTGACCTCTTCTCTACCAGCCTTTGTAGCTGCTTCGAGGCGAGAGTCAATCTCCTCAGAAGCTTTTCTCTTGCCCTCCTCACGGGCTTCGTCTTTCATCATCTCAACCTTAGCGAGCTCATCGTCGAGCTTTGTTTTTAAGAGCCGTGTAGCAACAATTTCGTTGCAGTATCATTGGGACTCTTCTTGAGCAGCTATTTTCTCTTCTTTCTCCTTAGAGAATAGCTCTTTCAACTCTTTGACTTGCAGGGCGAGTGCGTCCCTTTCTTTCTGGATAGAGTCTTTTACTAAGGCAAGGGCCCCGCCGCACTGGACTGCTTCATCAAGTTCCTTTTTGTGGGCCGCCTCTAGACGCGTGACGGCCTCAGCAGTGTCTTTCGCATTTTGCTCCACGGCTTCAAGTTTCGACTTATATGAAGCAAGCTCTTCATCTTGACTTTTGATGATGTCCTTGTCGAAGATAGCTTCCAGCTTCAAACGGTCAATCTCCTGTTGGCACTCAACAGATACTTCAGAGACTTTTTCGACCAAATGTGCAAACGCGTCATGTTGAACATAGACGTCGTTGTTGCAGGCGAGAGTGCTCTGTTTGACGTGCCCTGGGATGTGATGAATAGTTGGGAGAAATTTCAGGCCGTCGAAGCAGATTTTTGGAAATTTAGCCTTAAGATCGACTATCTTCTCTGCTATTGTTGGGTCAGCCGCAGTAACAGGGGGAAGGCTTTGAAAGTTCTGTTCTCTTTCGGTGTTCCCGAGATTGCCATGTACTCGATGAACCGAAATGTTGGTCTCGGGAGACATCAGGTTGAGACCCCTTCTACGAAAGCTTTTCTCTATCTGGCTCAGCTTGAGGAGGGGGATCACGAGAATATGAAGACTGGGAATACGTTTTCTTTCGATAAGACGAATCACGAGGACGGTTGTCTCGATCTTCGTAATCGTCTCTGTCCCTACGTCTACCGGAGCCTGAATCCCGTCCCGAATGGTGAAATACAGAAGAACCGTGGAGGCGATCGAACCCGTGGGAGCGTGTGATAACCCTGATTTTTGTGCGTAATTTCATGATTTAATTTAGTTTGTATTTGTTTGAAATTGCATTAGGAAAAATAGGAATAGGAAATTGATTTGCAGATACAAAGTATAAAACATGTACATGTGCACAAGACAGTGTACACGTGCACACAGATTTCTGTGTAACAAAATTTGGCAGAAATTAATAGATAAAATAAAATAACTGATTTAGAAATACATATGCATAAAAATAGAATTTTGTCTTTAAATAAAATATAGTACAAAGAAAATAAGAGCTAGGCTGAAATAAACTTAAAATTATTTAAAGAAAGAAAAAAAAAGGCTTAAGTATACATAGGTTATACATGTATACAGTCAATCAATCTCTGGAAGAAAACAGAAGTTGCATGAAAATGGCATGAGTCCCTAAACAAGCACTTTATCTATTCTCAGTAATTTCTTTTATTAAGAAAATAATAACAATAATAATAGGAAGTCATGCATATGACATGACCAGGGAAAATTAAAAGAGAGGAACTAATTTCTGGAAAGGAAGACAAGGACCACATACCCTTTTATTTTCTTGAATCAAACCAGAGGCAGGCTATGTTTGGGATGGGGTAGAACTGACATTGGGTAAGTCCATAAACCCTAGTAACAGCCAAGATTTATATAAAAGGCCTAGTATAGTAAGACCATATATTTTTGTTCTTCATTAACCTAAAGAAAAATATACAAGGCATAAACCAGAGAAAATAGGAGAAGGCAGAAGACTAAAAGGGGGTTCATAAGGCATAGGAAGAAGAAGGATTAAGGTGAGTAATCTCACTGAAAACTTTGGCATTAAGACCTGAATATTGAGGCAGCCAGTTTGAACTAATTTTCTTTTACAAGTTATGTTTTATGATTGGATGACTTTGGTTTGTTAATGATTTGTTTAAGGGTAAAACCTCTATCTGATTTACCCAGAAAAATAAGAGTCATGGATTCATGAACTAAAATGTTTGTCTGAGATATGGGTTAGCTTTGAGATTGAGTGTTTTCTTTTATAAGTTTTCTTTATAAGTTGTTTATAAAAATCCCCGGATTCAAGTAGTGGGTATATGGTCTGAAGGTAGAAAGAAATATGGGCTGTGACATTGTGTTGTTGCTTATGTCTCATATTAATTAAAACAAAAGAAAATGTAGAAGTGCAATGTTGTACATGTGCTGAGCTTCTATGTTTTATGAAATACCCAAATCAAATATACTTGTGGTTTAGCCAGATCATGAATCTGATTGAACCAGAGGTAAGGGAAAATATATATATAGCAAATTACTCAGGACCATATGCTTACATCTTGATCCAGTGAAACCCACAGGCAAAAATAATGTGCTAAGAAGTCACTTCCCTCTTTCATGATAAAATGTTTGCTTATGAGAATATAACTTACCAAACTCTGGATGAATACATATTGCTTGCATTATTTATATTTCCCTGATTAAGAAGTGAGATGCAGAAGGGATTAGCACTGCTATGAAAAATAATAATAACACTTAGTAATTTAACTAAGGACTTGGGATCTTAGGGCTACCAAAGTATAGCTTGGCAATGGGAATATTGCAAGTTCACACATGGTATATTTATACCCAGGGGCCTGAGTGTGCTGGGTTAACAGAGAAATGTCCCAGGCAGTGTGTGTTTAAAAAGAAGAAAGTAGCTAAAGACCATGTTATATTTGATAATGAATTCTAGGAATAGATTCAGGAGAGGCCTGGGCAAAATCCCTGATGGCCAGTAAAGTTGAAAAGGAGATGATATCTGAATTAATGTTTGTATTTGGTTGTTTTGGTGCTTTTTATGGATGAATCTTATGATTGTTTTCTATGAATCAAGTCATGGTGATTATATGTGTAAATAATCTGCTAACATTGAGATGAAGGAACATGCTTCACAAAAAGAAAAACAAGCATAAGGAAGATACTGAGTTTCTTATTCATGTAAAGTTTGTTTGTAAAGAGAATTGAATAAGATCATGTTTTCAGTTGGATTATTCATACCAGACAAATAGTCTGACCCTTTTGTGTTTATGCACCATTGGGTGTCTCATATTCATATGGGGCAGTTCATGGTGGTTTTGCAGGGAAATAGGAATTGCTTTGATCAGGCTTGGATGTTAAACTGCTTAAGATTTGGATGCTATGTTTTTAAAAGACTTTGCTGAAGTAAACTACACCTTCATGATGAACTAGATTAAGACCTATTGTTTAAAATTACTTTGAGAAACCAATGTATGGTTAATTGCTGTTTTGTAGTTGTTGAACTTATATGTCTCAGCTGAACTATGGGCTTTGTTTTGTTAAATGCTTTGCTAAGAAAAATGAATTCTAAGCTTCAAGAACAGTTAGGCTATAATGGTAGAAGATCTGAGATTAAAAGAATTTGTGGTTTGTATGTATATCTATAGAACTGGCATAAGAAAATCCATGTTCAAGTCAAAAATAAAATCTGATAGAAAGAGTTTGAATTGCTTTAAAAAGAAAATAATATAGCAGGTATTTTGTAACTGAGTAGTGCAAACCAGAACAAGGCTAACATAGCCCTTTTTCTTGAGCCTGGGTCAAGCCAGCAACTAAGGACTTAAATTAAATGTTTGGATCTGTTTCATAGCCAAAGTATATAATAGGTTCAGACAATTTTGTTCACAGGAGAAAAAAAAAAACAAAAATTGGGTTTGAACCGACCAGCATAGCACTCGAACTCGTGACCTCTCATGTGTAAGTTAGGCGCGTTTCCATTACGCCTAGATGTTGCTTGTGTTCACTTAGGATCCACTTTCTGTTAGCCTGAGTTTGACACTATATAGACTGTAACACAATCATTCATATTAAAAGCTTGCTTTCCACTGATTATTACTTGATCATTCCTTAATTAGAATAACAGACTAAAGTTCATGTTTACAGTGGATCCTATGGTCAAAAATCAGATTACAATAATTAATCCTTTTTTTCAAGGAATTATCACATTTTAATAGATTTAAAAGGAATTCTACTTACATAATAACATGCTCTGATTCTAGTAGAATATAACATAGATATCTTCATATATGTATGTTAGGGATGATTTAGATTTAAAACAATATTTTTATATTGTGAAAGATCCTGGATATATTTTGTTTATTGGAGAAAGAAAATGACCCTGGGAAATGTATTTGTAATGAATGATATATCTATATATCATTTCTTATAAAAAAAATCCTTATGAAATTAGGGTGGAAATAGGAGGGTCATTTCAGTTGGTATCAGAGCTATGTTGTTAAATAACATAGCAAATTTTTTTTTGTATGAATTTGTTTGCATTGGATGTATAGAAGTGTTTACTGCTTTGGATGTTTTGTTTTTTTATTTACACTATTGATATCTATTATGACAGAATAAGTGATAAATTGAAATGAATTAATCTATAGAGCATTAGGCAAAACAGACTAACCTAAGTGTTATATCCATAGAGCTATGGTAGGACCCAGACATCAAAATGTAGGAACAAGTGAACCACCCATGGTGAATGTGCAAGAATTCATGAGGGCCATAAGAGATGGAGTAGGCAACAGGCAGGAAAATCCACATGAGGAACTTTCCAAACTACTCAAGACTTTTACCAATCTTGGAGGCAAAACCTTTGATGGCACAGAAGGAGTTATGGGGGTTCAAAATTGGCTTAGAATTTTGGAAAGAATCTTTGCAGACATGCAAGTTGAAGACCAAAGGAAGAGGCAAATTGCATCCAGGCAATTGAGAGGGGCAGCTTTGGATTGGTGGGAGGTTATCATAGCTGGAAGACCTGAAGGAGAAGTAACATGGGATCAGTTTAAAGCAATGTTGGAAGGCAGATTTATCCCTACATCAGCCAAGGAATCTTTACTGGAGGAATTCATCAAATTGAGGCAAGGGACTATGAGTGTCACTGAGTACACTCAGAAGTTTGAATCATTGGCAAAGTATGGTGCAGTGCTCATCACTACTGAGGAAGCTAAGAATGGCAGATATATCCAAGGGTTGAACTCTAGCCTTAGTAGAGCCATGCTACCATATAAGGATAAAACTTTTGATCAAGTTTTGGATTTGACTCTGAGCATTGAACAACATGATAAAGCTAGAGAGAATTTCAGGGCATTCAAAAATAATCAAAACAAGAAGGGAAAGGGTAAATTTCACCCTTATGATAAAAAGAAAACAGACATAACTTCAACCAAGAAACCAGAAGAAGCCAGAACTGCTGAAGTTAAGAAGAGGATCACTTGTTACAACTGTGGACAAGAGGGGCACATGAAAAATAGGTGCACCAATCCTAGACCAGCATCCTTCAATTGTCACCATTGTGGGAAGGAAGGTCACATAAAGAGGAACTGCCCAGATTTTAAGCAAGGAAAATTAGGGGCTTTGGAAGGGAAAGGCAAGGCAGCTGAGGGATCAAATGTTGAAAAGCATGGTCAAGTTGAAGGTACTTTGCTTATCCATTCAATACCTTTAACAGTAGTATATGATACTGGGGCTACACACTCATTGATCTCTCATGATATTGCACAACAATTAAAATTGAACTGTATGATTGTTGATAAACCACTGCTAATTAGAAGCCCTATAGGTAGTTCATGTGTCATGGGTATGATGTGCATGCAACTGGGATTAAATATAGGAGGACATGTGTTTGAGTCAAACCTATATGTGTTGCAATATCCAGACATAGGAATTATTTTAGGAGTTGATTGGTTGAGTAGATATAAGGCTATCATAAATATGGAGACATCCACCATATCATTGAAGGTTTCTGATGGACAAAGAATAATCGTTCTTTGTGAGGCAAACAAAAATAGAAGTATAGCCAACCTTTCTGCATTGTCAAATGAAAAACCCATGCCTGCATTAGAAGAGATCCCCATAGTTAATCAATATGATGATGTGTTTGGGGAAGTAAGAGGAGTTCCTAATCACAGGCCAGTTGAATTTTCAATTAGAATAATTCCAGGAGCTAGCCCAGTGGTTAAAAGACCAACCAGAATGGGGCCTAAGGAATTGATGGAGTTGAAAAAGCAATTAGTTGAATTAGAAGAAAAAGGTTTTATTAGACCCAGTAGCTCATCATGGGGAGCACCAGTAGTCTTTGTTAAGAAACATGATGGATCCCTGAGATTATGTATTGACTATAGGGAATTAAATAAAGTCACAGTTAAAAATAAATACCCCTTACCAAGAATTGATGATCTCTTTGATCAATTGAGTGGTGCAAAGATATTCTCCAGGCTTGATTTAGCCTCAGGCTTTCATCAGATGAAAGTAGAAGAGGAAAGCATTAAGTATACAGCCTTTAACACCAGATATGGACTTTATGAATTTTTGGTGATGCCATTTGGCTTAACAAATGCTCCTTCCTATTTTGTTGATTTGATGAATAGGATTTTCAGAGAATACTTGGATAAGTTTGTATTAATATTTATTGATGATATACTAATTTATTCTAAGTCAGTTAGAGAGCATGAGAACCATTTGCATATAGTATTTGAGAAATTGAGACAGGAAGACTTGAAAGCAAAGTTTTCAAAATGCACTTTTTGGCAGAATGAAGTGAACTTTCTAGGCCATATTATATCAGAAAAAGGAATAGCTGTGGACTCCAATAAAGTCATTGCAGTGCAAGCTTGGAAAAGGCCTACTAATGTCACTGAAGTCAGATCATTCATGGGAATGGCTGGTTACTATAGAAGATGTATAAAAGATTTTGCAAAAATCTCAATTCCATTAACCAGATTGACTAGGAAAAATCAAGTGTTCACTTGGACTGAGGAATGTGAAAATGCCTTTGGGAAATTAAAAGAAGCACTGGTACAAGCTCCAATTCTAAAAGTACCTGAGGGAAATGAAAACTTGGTGGTGTATACTGATGGAAGTGGACAAGGGCTTGGAGCAGTATTGATGCAACAACATCAGGTAATAGCTTATGCTTCTAGGCAGTTGAAATCAAGTGAAGTAAGGTATGCTACTCATGACCTTGAATTGGCTGCTGTAGTGTATGCCCTTAAGTTATGGAGACACTACTTGTTAGGGGCAAAATTTGAAGTATATACAGACCATAAATCACTCAAATATTTGTTTTCACAAAAAGAATTAAATATGAGGCAGCAAAGATGGATTGAACTCTTAGCCTCATATGATTTTGAAATATTCTACACACCAGGTAAGGCTAATAAAGTAGCAGATGCCCTAAGTAGACAACATGCTAAAGTGGCCAGATTAATGATAGAAGAGTTTAACACTTTATCATTATTAATTGATTCAGAGATAAAAAGTGATAACATAGAAAACATGAGCTTATGCAGTGGGAAGGTAGAAATGGGAAAATTAAGTTTTATTACTCTGGGATCAGAATTGAAAAATAAAGTTGCAATGCTACAAAACCAAGATCCATTTTTATTTGGAAAGAAGACACAAATATTAAATGGTGAGACAGTAGAAGGTTTTCAGTTGAATGATCAGGGCCATCTGAAGAAAGGAGAAAGAATATGTGTTCCAGCAATGGATGAGTTGAAGCAAGAAATTTTGGATGCTTACCACAAAAGCAAATATACTATACACCCAGGAAGCACAAGAATGTATCACAACCTCAAGAGAGATTATTGGTGGAGTGGTATGAAGAGTGCAGTGGCAACCTATGTATCAAAATGTATGGTTTGCCAGCAGATGAAGGCTGAGTATCAAAAACCCTCAGGAATGCTTCAACCTTTACAAATACCATAGTGGAAATGGGAAGACATATCAATGGATTTTATTGATGGTTTGCCTAGAACTAGGAGGGGAAATGATAGTATTTGGGTAATGGTTGATAGGTTAACCAAGTCAGCCCACTTTATACCAGTAAAATCAGAAAGAAATGCTAATACCCTAGCCCAGTTGTTTATTAAAGAAGTAGTCAGACTGCATGGTATACCAAAGACTATAGTGAGTGATAGAGATACCATCTTCACTTCAAAATTTTGGCAGAGTTTTCACAAGGCAATGGGGACTGATTTATGTTTGAGTACAGCATACCATCCTCAATCTGATGGTCAAACAGAAATTGTGAACAAATTGCTTGAAGACATGTTGAGAGCATGTGTATTGGATTGGGGAGGAAGCTGGGAAGATTACATATATCTAGCTGAATTTGCATACAATAACACCCATCACAGTAGCATAGGCATGGCCCCCTTTGAAGCTCTCTATGGAAGGCCATGTTTATCACCTTCAAGTTGGCATGAGTCTGGAGAAAAAGTGGTCTTAGGACCAGAAAATGTGAAGGAGACTTCTGAAAAGGTAGCCTTGATCAGAAAAAGAATTGCCTCTGCCCAAGATAGGCAAAAGAAATATGCAGATCAAAGAAGGAAGGCAGTACAATATGATGTTGGGGATTATGTGTTCATCAAGATATCACCAATGAAAAAGGTTCTAAGGTTTGGGAAACAAGGAAAGTTGATTCCTAGATATATAGGACCATATAAAATTCTAGAAAGAATAGGGACAGTAGCCTATAAATTAGAATTGCCAGAAGAAATGAGAGCAATGCATGATGTCTTTCATGTGTCTCAACTAAGGAGATGGGTTCATGATAAGGAAGCAATACTAGAATCCTCTAAGGATGTGCAGATTGATCCTAGAATGATCTATGAAAAGGAACCAGTGGGCATAGTTTCTAGAGAAACCAAGAAATTGAGAAACAAAGAAATTAAATTAGTAAAAGTACAATGGAGTCTAGACCCAAATGATTGCACATGGGAAGTGGAGGATAAAATCAGAAATGATTATCCCCAGCTGTTTGATTGAAGAAAAGGTAAATCTATATATATATATATACATACTAATGAATGTGTTGGTTGAATATGCATTGTGATTTTTATCTTGTGTTGATATGCATAGTGCTTAATAGGTGATTGGTTTGAAAATGGTTTTGAAATCAGAAAAATTCATTTTTCTGAAGAGATGATACTTAAGTTAAGTATGAAAGAATTGTGGGACACAATTCCTAAAAGGAGGGGTATATGTGATAACCCTGATTTTTGTGAGTAATTTCATGATTTAATTTAGTTTGTATTTGTTTGAAATTGCATTGGGAAAAATAGGAATAGGAAATTGATTTGCAGATACAAAGTATAAAACATGTACATGTGCACAAGACAGTGTACACGTGCACACAGATTTCTGTGTAACAAAATTTAGCAGAAATTAATAGATAAAATAAAATAACTGATTTAGAAATACATATGCATAAAAATAGAATTTTGTCTTTAAATAAAATATAGTACAAAGAAAATAAGAGCTAGGCTGAAATAAACTTAAAATTATTTAAAGAAAGAAAAATAAAAAAAAGGCTTAAGTATACATAGGTTATACATGTATACAGTCAATCAATCTCTGGAAGAAAACAGAAGTTGCATGAAAATGGCATGAGTCCCTAAACAAGCACTTTATCTATTCTCAGTAATTTCTTTTATTAAGAAAATAATAACAATAATAATAGGAAGTCATGCATATGACATGACCAGGGAAAATTAAAAGAGAGGAACTAATTTCTGGAAAGGAAGACAAGGACCACATACCCTTTTATTTTCTTGAATCAAACCAGAGGCAGGCTATGTTTGGGATGGGGTAGAACTGACATTGGGTAAGTCCATAAACCCTAGTAACAGCCAAGATTTATATAAAAGGCCTAGTATAGTAAGACCATATATTTTTGTTCTTCATTAACCTAAAGAAAAATATACAAGGCATAAACCAGAGAAAATAGGAGAAGGCAGAAGACTAAAAGGGGGTTCATAAGGCATAGGAAGAAGAAGGATTAAGGTGAGTAATCTCACTGAAAACTTTGGCATTAAGACCTGAATATTGAGGCAGCCAGTTTGAACTAATTTTCTTTTACAAGTTATGTTTTATGATTGGATGACTTTGGTTTGTTAATGATTTGTTTAAGGGTAAAACCTCTATCTGATTTACCCAGAAAAATAAGAGTCATGGATTCATGAACTAAAATGTTTGTCTGAGATATGGGTTAGCTTTGAGATTGAGTGTTTTCTTTTATAAGTTTTCTTTATAAGTTGTTTATAAAAATCCCCGGATTCAAGTAGTGGGTATATGGTCTGAAGGTAGAAAGAAATATGGGCTGTGACATTGTGTTGTTGCTTATGTCTCATATTAATTAAAACAAAAGAAAATGTAGAAGTGCAATGTTGTACATGTGCTGAGCTTCTATGTTTTATGAAATACCCAAATCAAATATACTTGTGGTTTAGCCAGATCATGAATCTGATTGAACCAGAGGTAAGGGAAAATATATATATAGCAAATTACTCAGGACCATATGCTTACATCTTGATCCAGTGAAACCCACAGGCAAAAATAATGTGCTAAGAAGTCACTTCCCTCTTTCATGATAAAATGTTTGCTTATGAGAATATAACTTACCAAACTCTGGATGAATACATATTGCTTGCATTATTTATATTTCCCTGATTAAGAAGTGAGATGCAGAAGGGATTAGCACTGCTATGAAAAATAATAATAACACTTAGTAATTTAACTAAGGACTTGGGATCTTAGGGCTACCAAAGTATAGCTTGGCAATGGGAATATTGCAAGTTCACACATGGTATATTTATACCCAGGGGCCTGAGTGTGCTGGGTTAACAGAGAAATGTCCCAGGCAGTGTGTGTTTAAAAAGAAGAAAGTAGCTAAAGACCATGTTATATTTGATAATGAATTCTAGGAATAGATTCAGGAGAGGCCTGGGAAAAATCCCTGATGGCCAGTAAAGTTGAAAAGGAGATGATATCTGAATTAATGTTTGTATTTGGTTGTTTTGGTGCTTTTTATGGATGAATCTTATGATTGTTTTCTATGAATCAAGTCATGGTGATTATATGTGTAAATAATCTGCTAACATTGAGATGAAGGAACATGCTTCACAAAAAGAAAAACAAGCATAAGGAAGATACTGAGTTTCTTATTCATGTAAAGTTTGTTTGTAAAGAGAATTGAATAAGATCATGTTTTCAGTTGGATTATTCATACCAGACAAATAGTCTGACCCTTTTGTGTTTATGCACCATTGGGTGTCTCATATTCATATGGGGCAGTTCATGGTGGTTTTGCAGGGAAATAGGAATTGCTTTGATCAGGCTTGGATGTTAAACTGCTTAAGATTTGGATGCTATGTTTTTAAAAGACTTTGCTGAAGTAAACTACACCTTCATGATGAACTAGATTAAGACCTATTGTTTAAAATTACTTTGAGAAACCAATGTATGGTTAATTGCTGTTTTGTAGTTGTTGAACTTATATGTCTCAGCTGAACTATGGGCTTTGTTTTGTTAAATGCTTTGCTAAGAAAAATGAATTCTAAGCTTCAAGAACAGTTAGGCTATAATGGTAGAAGATCTGAGATTAAAAGAATTTGTGGTTTGTATGTATATCTATAGAACTGGCATAAGAAAATCCATGTTCAAGTCAAAAATAAAATCTGATAGAAAGAGTTTGAATTGCTTTAAAAAGAAAATAATATAGCAGGTATTTTGTAACTGAGTAGTGCAAACCAGAACAAGGCTAACATAGCCCTTTTTCTTGAGCCTGGGTCAAGCCAGCAACTAAGGACTTAAATTAAATGTTTGGATCTGTTTCATAGCCAAAGTATATAATAGGTTCAGACAATTTTGTTCACAGGAGAAAAAAAAACAAAAATTGGGTTTGAACCGACCAGCATAGCACTCGAACTCGTGACCTCTCATGTGTAAGTTAGGCGCGTTTCCATTACGCCTAGATGTTGCTTGTGTTCACTTAGGATCCACTTTCTGTTAGCCTGAGTTTGACACTATATAGACTGTAACACAATCATTCATATTAAAAGCTTGCTTCCCACTGATTATTACTTGATCATTCCTTAATTAGAATAACAGACTAAAGTTCATGTTTACAGTGGATCCTATGGTCAAAAATCAGATTACAATAATTAATCCTTTTTTTCAAGGAATTATCACATTTTAATAGATTTAAAAGGAATTCTACTTACATAATAACATGCTCTGATTCTAGTAGAATATAACATAGATATCTTCATATATGTATGTTAGGGATGATTTAGATTTAAAACAATATTTTTATATTGTGAAAGATCCTGGATATATTTTGTTTATTGGAGAAAGAAAATGACCCTGGGAAATGTATTTGTAATGAATGATATATCTATATATCATTTCTTATAAAAAAAAATCCTTATGAAATTAGGGTGGAAATAGGAGGGTCATTTCAGAGCGCCCCATGTCACCTGCATAGAATAAAAATAACGACGAGTTAGGAAAAATCTGGGTAATGGAAAAACTTGAAGTGTATGGTGAAGTGCGTGTGTGCGTGTGTGTCCTAGTGTTCCCCCCGACGGACCAGTTCCTTTATCTTTGTTGATTGGAGTGTTATCTCCCTGAACTGGGGGTTGAACTCCCTCGTCGCCTCTAGCGGGCGAGTGAATTTTAAGGGCTTCTGGATCGTCGAAACCGTAATTGAGTAGATCGTCGGGAATGGTAAGGTTCGACAGACCCTTTAAAGAACTTTCCATGTGCTGTGAAGAAGCCTCTTTCTCTGTCGGGATGAGCGTAACTTTGGAAGTTCCGCCAACTTTCTCCTTCCGTATCTTATACGTCAATTTCTTTTTCCCCTTCGAAGGGGAAGATGATGTTTCAATATCGTGCACTTCGACCGCCGGGTCCCAAGCAGGACCCACATTCTCGCCTTGTGTCTCAGGAGCTTCATCCTTTTTGTTTTTTCCCCCTTCATGTGCATCGGGGGTATGGCGTGATGACGATTCAGCTTGTTTTTTCCCTTTATCAGATGCGGACTTGGGAATGGAAACGCCCTCAGGAAGGCTAATCCCGCGACCTCTTGCTAACAGTCCAAACCTCGATAATGACTCATTTGAAATGATGGTTCGGATGTCCCGTTCCTCGGCAGGAAAAGCTCTAATGGCTTCGACGGTCTCAGAATATCCTCGGCCCTCAGGACGCGGGTTAATACCTGAAAAGATGAAACAAGAAGTTATAAAAAGCATAGATCCGATTGAGCGCAAATGTCAACTCAGGGAAGAGACTTACTGCCTTCGACCCATCTCCTCGTGAAACCAGGAGGGCAACGCACATAGAACCATTCTTGTTTGTACAGGGCGAATTTGCTACATGCTCCGGTCAAATCTGGCATTTGTGGTACGGCTCGAGGAACATAAAGGAGGGGCTATCTTTCCGCTTCTTGATCATATAGATATATCCGATGTCGCTGGAAGTTGGAGGCCTAGAGAAGACGGCCATGAAAAGTAGGTAGGTCCCGTATATGAACATGTGACCGTTTGGATGTAGCTGCGACGGGGCGATGTCTATGTATTGCAACACGTCCCGAAGAAATAGATTGAATGGAGGCACGCTGCCCATCCAGTACATAAACTTATTACAAGCAGTAAACCCGACTGGGGGCAGATGAGGACGATCATGTCTCGACGGGACCAACACATCGACGAAATGGATTCCGTGGATGGAGCATATTCGCCGAAGCGCGACTTCGTTAATCTTCGAAGCCTGTGAGTCGATCGGATTGTCCAAGAGAATCGATGCCTCCAGGGCATCGGGAGCTAAGTTATGAGCAGGGGAAATCGACGGATTCGAAGTATCCGTGACTTCTTACTTTGAAGACGGCCCGGGCCTATCTGAAATAGTGGCGGAGCTAGATTTTTTAGACATCTCCAATAAATAGTAGATATGGCAAAGCACCTGTGAGAGCTATACTTGAAAAACGTTCAATGTTAGAATTAACAACACGAATATTCCCCCCACGTGGTGTGCAAACTAGTGAAATCAATCGTGTATAAGCATTGAAAATTTGAAAGTCACAAGGTTACTGGTATAAAACTGAGTGTCGAGTCATCGCCTTCAAAGACCGTCATCGTTGACCGTCCCCAAAAACCTACCTTAAGGTGGTCATTGTTTCAGATTCAGAAAACGTTAAAAGAAGTTATCCGATTATGTTAATCTAAGGTTTATATTTACTGAAGCTAGGGAGTTAGTAGTCCGGATCAGTTTGATATGCTAGTATGCTAGAGTCCTTATCCTTGTTTGGTTATGTGATTAGGCAAGGCAATTGATTGTTCGGCCTAAGTATGGTTCGGCATTTATGCTTGGTAGGCACTTATGATTGTTCGACATTCGTGTTGTTCGGCCTAAGTGTGGTTCGGCATTTATGTTTGATCGGCACTTAAGATCGTTCGGCATTCGTGTTGTTCGGCCTAAGTGTGGTTCGGCATTTATGTTTGATCGGCACTTATGATTGTTCGGCATTTGTGTTGTTCGGCCTAAGTGTGGTTCGGCATTTATGTTTGGTCGGCACTTATGATTGTTCGGCATTTGTGATTGTTCGGCAAAGCATCGTTCGGCCAAGGTCCTGCTCGGCCAAGATGACGTTCGGCATCTCCACTAATTCATGCTTCCACCCTAGCCTTCCATTCCACTGTTCGGCGTATGATAGGACACGCCGAACCAGAGTTAGTCCGAGCCTTAACGATTCGGCACTCCACCCTTGGCTACAGTTCCACTCCTCTCCTCCTCCATCTACACCGAACAACAAGAACAGGTCGCTCGGCGAATCATCCCAGATTATGTCATTCGACACCCCAATCACCTCCAACACTTCCTCTATTCTTTCTTTTCTTCCAGTCTCGTTCGGCACGAAGAAGCTAGGCTTAACTACCACACATCACCCAACAACTCCTATGTGTGATCACCCCTGGTCATTCCTCCTCGCCTCACATCATTCAGCCATAACGATATCCTAATCAAAGTTTTCCACATGACCCTCTCGGCTACGCACAAACCTAAGTCTCGTATTGAAACTATTTAATCATGGAAGGGATTTAGATAGAAGGGATAATACCTAGATTAGTAGATCGAAACTTGGGAAGGATTGATTAGGCTTTAAGTCCGATTAACAGGCGAGAATTGCAAATCTTTAGAGAATGACAGAAATAAAAATGGAAAAGAAGAGAAGAGGGAGGATGCCTGGTTTTATAGGGAAGAAGAAGAAGTCGAAAAGGCTATATCCGGTGGAACCGGTCAAAGCCGCAACGTTCGGCTTCGGAACACAAAGTCGCTCGGCACATGAGGAACGTTCGGCTTCGAATGCATCGTTCGGCATTTATACCACGTTCGGCACATGTAATACCCCAAAATTTTGTGAAAAATCATTTTTGAAAAATGATTTAATTTTTGAAATATTTAGATTTAAATATGATGAAATTTCTGGAATAAATAGTGTGCAAGAATATGTGTGCACGTGCACACTGAAATGGCACAAGGAAGAACTCCAGATTTCTTGGATTTAAAACAAGAATTGAAAAGCAATACAAACATGATTTTTGGCAACATGGATATTTGATTTCTGGATCATCTTAGAAAATAAGAAAAGTAGGTTTTACTTTAAATCAGTAAACAAATTTTATTTAAAACCCAGAAGAGAAAATTATGTATATTAGTAAACCTGTATACATATAGGTGCATATGCTTCTGAAATTAAAGAGAAATTAAAATAAGCTTAGATAAGATATGTGTACAAATATATATATATTTTTAAGCACTGAAAAGTATATATATATATAAGCAAGTAAAACTATGACATTAAAATGACATGAAATGTGATACAAGTTAATAAGCTTGTATAGGCAAAAATAGCAAAGGGGATTTTCAGAAATAATTAAAATATAAAATAGGATAGTCACACTTTTAACATGACTAGGTGAGTGGCCATTTTCTGAAAAGTAAAAGAAAGAAAATGCAGCCTTTAAATTGGTTAATATGGCCGGGGTATTATGAATGAAAAATGCATGATGATAGCCAGGACAGAAATGGAATTCTGTTTCAACAAAACCCTAGAGGAAAAATGCATATAAATAGGCAGTAGAATTGTCTTTACCCCGGGCTGCACAAAAATAAGAAAAGAAGAAAAAAAAATTGGAAGGAAGGAGAAAACACTCAAACAAGAATTTTCTGGATTAATAAGAAGAAACATTTAGGTGAGTAATCTCACTGAGTTCATGGCATTAAGACCTGAGATGAGGCAGCCACTTTTTATATTGCTATTTATGTATTTCTGGTTTTGATGTATATGATTTCATCAATGCTTTTTGGATGTCTTATTTTAAATCTGATATGATTTAATATGGATGATTTTGGATGATCTTTGATTGGTTGAGACATTTGTCTTTGGATGAGTATTATACTGTTTTATTTATTCTCATAAATGTTAAAGTTTAGGATCTTAAAAATTATATAGAGAATACTCTCAACTGTTATAGATCTATGGCATGGAAACTTTATAAAAATGATTGGAGCTGCATTGTACTTGGTATAAGTGCTGAGGCTTGAAAAGAAAAATGTTAAGGGTGCAATAGAAATTTTCTAAGTGCTGAGCCCTTAATCAAATCAAAAAAAAAAGAGAAACCCACAAGCTAAAATTATGATTGAACCAGATCTTAAATCTGAATCAATCATAAAGGCTTGCAGATCAATATAACATGCCATGCCTCTTTTACAGTTGAAAATGTTCTTATATTTTACCAAGATCAAGACATATTGACCCCATTTAGGAAATAACTGTCTGATTATTTCTGAGGAGAATTATGCTAGAAGAAATTATGGATGTTTCCATGTTTGCAGTGATATGTTCACTTAGCATATTTGATGATAGGATTTAAGACAATACACTAGTAAATAAACTAGGGAAGGGAAGGCCAAGAAGATTGCTGGAATGCTTGTCATATTTGAAGTATGCAAGTTGGCACATGGTTTGTTTAAGCCCTGAGATCTTTGTGCAATGATGTGAATTAGTTCATTGCAATGTGTCCCAGTGATTCCTAAATAGCAGATGAGGCAGGGATTTAAATTGAATATTACAACCTGTAAATGAAGAAATAGGAATATGGATATTTCTTAGGTTGAATGGTATGGAACCAAGATGATTCCAGTGAATGCAATTGTTGCAATAGATAATTATGTTTGCATGATTAAGTATGCAAGTGTTAGAATGATAAATGAATATATCATACCTAAATCAACTTAGTTATACTATGTTAAAGTAACTGATTGCAGAAATTAGCTTAAATAACAAGTTAGTACCCTTATATTCTCTATTGCTTAATATCATGAATAAATTGATGTTACTCATACCAGATCATAGATCTGACCCTTGTTTGCTCATGGCATCTGGGGTGTCTCATTTTAAAATGAGGCAGCCACTCATGCTCTTTCAGGTAACCCAGGCACTAAGTAAAATGAAGTAATGGCTGTTATGGAGGAGTGAATGAACATGCTAGCTAGTTTTCAATAAGAGCTTAAATTGATTATATCTTCATGTATTCAGGAAAAATATTATGTTTCTAAGATTTCCAGTCATGTATTGAATATTTTATGGTCAGTGATCAAGTTGCCCTTATGATCTGTAAAGTGTCAGATTAAAATTTGTTGTTCTGTTGAAATGGTTGTGTGTTAAGGTTTGATTTGTTTTTGAGGTGGTGTCTGAAATATAAACAAAAAAAAAATATGCTCAAGTATGTTCATATAAATAAAAATCTGGAAGAAATATACAATTATGTGATAGCATAATTTATATATGTATTAGCCAATCTTGTGACATAACAGAGCACTGAGTTTTAGAACAAAATCTGGATTTAGCAAGAAGTAAACTTAAAAGGATTTTATTATCTTTTACTGAAATGCTTTGTAAATAAGTTTGAATTCATTTCTGAATTGTATTGAGAAGAGTAAAATGTTTTCTTAAAGCTTTAGACAGAATGCAATGAAAGATATCTCCATTGCTTTGAACTAGTGTGGCAGATACAAGATTCATGAGTTATCCGGCTTCAAATAAATGAAGTATTGGTTGATCATGATAGATTGTTTTCTCAAAATAAAAAAATGCATTTCAAAGTTTCCCCCAGTTTTCTGGAAAATGAGCAGAGATATTGACATGTACATGTATATCTGTGTACATGTTGATATTTGAGCAAAAATATGATTATAAATTCTTAAAACAGTTGTAGGAATGGGTTTTAAAAATAGTAAAGTAAGAAGAATTGTTTTGTATGATAGGTTATAGGCAAACATTATATATATATGTACAAAGATAAGTAGGTATCAGATTTCAAACTATACAAAAAAAAACAAAAATTGTGTTTGAACCGACCTGCATAGTACTCGAACTCGTGACCTCTTGTGTATAAGTTAGGCGCGTTTCCATTACGCCTAGATGTTGCTTGTGTTCACTTAGGATCCACTTTCTTTTATACTGAATTTGATACTATCCAGACTTTAACTCAATCATCTATATTAAAAGCTTGTTTTCTACTGATTATTACTTGATCATTTCTTAATTATAATGACAGACTGAAATACATGTCTCCAGTGGATTTTATGGCCAAAAATCAAGATACAATAATTAAATCTGAATTGCTAAAAATCTAGATCAAACAGAATGTTCTTGTAAAAAAAAAAAAAGTATATACTCTGAACTTAAACAAGGAGAACACATACATCTTCATATGTATGTGTATGTTATTAGATATACACTGATATATTTATATTGGTAAGTTATTTTGATCCTGGATATATTTTGTTTATTGGAAAAAGAAAATGACCTTGGAAAATATATTTGTAATGAATGATATATCTATATATCATCTCTAAGTAAAAAAAAAAATCCTTATGAAATTAGGGTGGAAATAGGAGGGTCATTTCAGTTTGGTATCAGAGCACTTGGTTGCATTGATTGTTAAGTATTATAGAAATGTATTATGTCTGTTTGTTTTGGATGAAATAATTTAGATAGGAAAATTAGAAATTATAGAAGTACTCATAATATACTAATACCATTTACCCAGAATTTAGTTAGCAGACCATGGTAGGAAGAGGATCTCATCACAATGCAGGACCCAGTGCACCTCAAATGCTTGATATGCAAGAATTTGTGAGGCTTTTAAGAGATGGAATTGGGCATAGGCCTGAGAACCCACATGAAGAGCTTTCAAAACTACTGAAGACTTATTCCAATTTGGGAGGCAAGAGTTTTGAAGGAACTGAGAGTGTGATGGAAATTCAAGCATGGTTGAGAACACTTGATAGGATTTTCAATGACATGCAGTTGGATGACCAAAGGAAGAGGCAAGTAGCTTCTAGACAACTGAAAGGGGTAGCTTTAAGCTGGTGGGAGGTGATCATAGCTGGAAGAAATGAAAATGAAATTACTTGGAACCAGTTCAAGGAGATGTTGGAGGCAAGATTTGTACCAGCATCAGCCAAGACCATTTTGCTTGAAGAATTTATCAAACTTAGACAGGGAACTTTGAATGTCACTGAATACACTCAAAAGTTTGAGGGGCTATCCAACTATGGAGCAATGCTAGTGGCAGATGAAGCATCCAAAAATGATAGGTATATAAAAGGACTGAACCCAGGACTTAGCAGAGCTATGCTACCATATGCAGATAGAACATTTGATCAAGTAATTGATCTGGCTTTGAAACTGGAACAACATGACAAAGAAAGAGAGAAATATAGGAATTTTAAGAGCAGCAACAAGAAGGATAAGGGAAGATATCACCCTTATGATAAAAAGAAGGAGGAGGCAGACAACAGGAAGGGTAAAGATACAAAAGCCAATGATACTAAGAAGAAATTGGTTTGCCATCATTGTGGAAAAGAAGGACACATCAAACCAAGGTGCCCAGAGTTAAAAGGAGGAGCCTTCAAATGCTACCTATGTGGGAAAGAGGGGCATATGAAGAGGAACTGCCCTGAGAATAAACAGCAAGGGAAATTGGCAACTTTGGAAGGAAAAGGCAAATCTGCAGTGAAAATTGATGCTGAAAATCATGGCCAAGTGGAAGGTACATTACTCATTTGTGCCATACCCATACCAGTAGTATATGATACTGGAGCAACACACTCTTTGATTTCCTATGAATTAGTTAAAGTGTTAAAATTAAACTGCATATTGGTTGAAACCCCATTGCTTGTACAAAGTCCCCTAGGGAGTTCTAGTGTTTTGAACATGAATTGTGTGGATGTGGAGTTAAACATAGGAGGAAATATTTTTATCTCCAATTTATATGTTTTAAATTACCCAAATGTAGGAGTTATATTGGGGGGTAGATTGGTTAAGGCAATTCAAAGCCATATTTAATTTAGACTCATCCACCATATCATTGCAAAATTCTAGAGGCCAGAGAATCCCAGTACTATGTGAAATAGCTAAGGAAGGGAAATTGTATCATTTAGTTGACTTAGGAAAAGATCTGAGTGAACTAACCATTGAAGAAATTCCCATAGTTAATGAATACTTGGATGTGTTTGGGGAAGTTAAGGGTGTTCCACACCACAGACCAGTTGAGTTCCAAATTAATCTCATTCCAGGAGCAAGCCCAATAATCAAGAAACCTTATAGAATGGGGCCAAGTGAACTGAAAGAATTGAAAAATCAGTTGGAAGAATTAGAAGGCAAGGGATTTATAAGGCCAAGCAATTCCTGCTGGGGTTCTCCAGTAGTGTTTGTAAGAAAACATGATGGTACCTTGAGAATGTGCATAGATTACAGGGAACTAAATAAAGTAACCATCAAGAATAAATACCCATTGCCTAGAATAGATGATCTCTTTGACCAACTCAGTGAAGCTAAAATATTTTCTAGATTAGACTTAGCATCAGGATTCCATCAAATGAAGGTTGAAGACTCAAGTGTTAAGTATACTGCATTTAACACAAGATATGGCTTATATGAATTTTTGGTTATGCCATTTGGTTTGACAAATGCTCCTTCATATTTTGTTGATTTGATGAATAGAATATTTAGAGATTATCTAGACAAATTTGTACTGATTTTTATTGATGACATTTTGATTTATTCCAAGACAGTGGAAGAGCATAAAAATCATTTGCATTTAGTTTTGTCAAGGCTAAGGGAAAATGATTTAAAGGCAAAATTTTCAAAATGTGCATTTTGGAAAGAAGAAGTGCATTTCCTTGGGCATGTTATCTCTGCCAAAGGAATATCAGTAAACCCTAACAAGGTAGTGGCAATCCAAGCATGGAAAAGGCCTAGCACCATCAGTGAGATTAGATCATTTATGGGGATGGCAGGATATTATAGGAGATTTATAAAAGATTTCTCAAAAATATCATCACCACTTACTAATTTAACTAGAAAGAACCAAGCCTTTGTATGGACAGAAAAATGTGAGCAAGCTTTTATCAAAATAAAGGAAGCTCTGATTAATGCACCAGTATTGAGAGTGCCAGAAGGAAATGAAAATTTGGTTGTGTACACTGATGCAAGTGGCTCTGGGTTAGGGGCTGTGTTGATGCAGCAAGACCAGGTGGTAGCCTATGCATCTAGGCAATTAAAGCCACATGAAACCAGATATGCAACCCATGATCTTGAACTGGCAGCAGTTGTGTATGCTTTGAAACTTTGGAGACATTATTTGTTAGGTGCCAAATTCATTTTGTACACTGATCATAAGGCACTGAAATATTTATTCTCACAAAAAGATTTGAACATGAGGCAACATAGATGGGTAGAGTTCCTAGCTGCCTATGACCTAGATATACTATATACACCAGGCAAGGCAAATAAAGTTGCAGATGCCTTGAGTAGACAACATGCCAAGGTAGCCATGTTGATGATGGAAGAGTTTAGGGATTTGTCTATACTTACTGATTTGGAAATTGAGGAAAACAGTGAGGAACAAATGATGCCTATTGAAGAAGGTGAAGGTAAAGGAAAATTAAGTATGATATCTCTGCAATCAGATTTACTTCTTAAGATTGGGCAAATGCAGGAACAAGACCTAAACATGGTGGAAAAGAAAATGCTCATATCAAAAGGGGAGGAAGTAACAAATTATCAAGTTGATAAAAAGGGATATTTGAGGAATAAAAATAGGATATGTGTTCCAGAAAATATAGAATTGAAGGAGGAAATATTAAATGAGTACCATAGGAGTAAGTACTCCATACACCCAGGTAGCACCAAGATGTATCAAAATTTGAAAAGAAATCTTTGGTGGAAGGGGATGAAGTCAGATGTGGCCAGATATGTTGCAAGGTGCATGACTTGCCAACAAGTCAAGGCAGAGACACAAAGGCCATCAGGACTATTGCAACCCCTTAGCATACCACAGTGGAAGTGGGAGGATATATCTATGGATTTCATAGATGGTCTGCCTAGATCTAAGAAGGGAAACACAAGTATATGGGTAATAGTGGATAGGCTAACCAAGGTAGCACATTTTATCCCAGTTAAAACAGAAAGAAATGCTCCAAAATTGGCTCAAATATTCATGAAAGAGGTAGTAAGGTTGCATGGCATACCCAAAACCATTGTGAGTGATAGGGATACCATCTTCACCTCAAGATTTTGGAAAAGTTTTCAAGAGGCTATGGGGAGTGAATTGTGCTTAAGCACTGCCTACCACCCACAATCAGATGGTCAAACTGAGGTAGTGAACAAAGTCTTAGAGGATTTGTTGAGAGCATGTACACTGGACTTTGGAGGCAACTGGGAAGACCACCTCCATCTAGCTGAATTCACATACAATAACAGTTACCAAAGCACCATAGGGATGGCACCATTTGAAGCCTTATATGGCAAGCCTTGTTTATCACCTATATGCTGGGTAGAGACTGGAGAAAGGGCTGTTCTTGGACCTGAATATGTTAAAGAAACTACAGAGAAAATTGGGTTAATAAGAAAAAGAATAGCAGCAGCTCAAGATAGGCAAAAGAAATTTGCAGATAGGAAGAGAAAGCAAGTGGAATATGAAGTGGGAGACTTTGTTTTCATCAAGATTTCACCTATGAAGAAAGTCATGAGATTTGGCAAGCAAGGTAAGCTTACACCAAGGTATGTTGGACCCTATAAAATTCTGGAAAGAATTGGTTCATTGGCTTACAAATTAGAACTGCCAGAGGAAATGAAAGCAATGCATAATGTTTTTCATGTGTCCCAACTTAGAAAATGGGTACATGATAAAGAAGACATTTTGGAAGAGCCTACCAAAATTCAAATAAACCCTGACTTGGTTTATGAAAAAGAACC
Source organism: Allium fistulosum (assembly GCA_030737815.1). Lineage (NCBI taxonomy): Eukaryota > Viridiplantae > Streptophyta > Magnoliopsida > Asparagales > Amaryllidaceae > Allium > Allium fistulosum. Next base: position 668,803,202 of record CM060906.1, read on the forward strand.
AGTGGGGATTATAGCCAAGGAAGAAAAGAAATTAAGGAGCAAAACCTTGAAACTAGTTAAGATCCAGTGGAGTAGTGATCCTAATGACTGCACATGGGAGTTAGAGGATAAGATTAGGATGGATTATCCTAAGCTTTTTGCAAATTAAAAGGTAATATTTTTTTTTTCTGGAAAACAATTTTTGTTATGCATGGTTGATATGGTTGAATTTGTTTGCTTATGCATATGTTTGATAAGTTTTCAGAAAAGAAAAAGATGCTCACCATAAATGTTAGAGAAATTGTGAGGACACAATTCTTAAAAGGAGGGGTGAATGTAATACCCCAAAATTTTGTGAAAAATCATTTTTGAAAAATGATTTAATTTTTGAAATATTTAGATTTAAATATGATGAAATTTCTGGAATAAATAGTGTGCAAGAATATGTGTGCACGTGCACACTGAAATGGCACAAGGAAGAACTCCAGATTTCTTGGATTTAAAACAAGAATTGAAAAGCAATACAAACATGATTTTTGGCAACATGGATATTTGATTTCTGGATCATCTTAGAAAATAAGAAAAGTAGGTTTTACTTTAAATCAGTAAACAAATTTTATTTAAAACCCAGAAGAGAAAATTATGTATATTAGTAAACCTGTATACATATAGGTGCATATGCTTCTGAAATTAAAGAGAAATTAAAATAAGCTTAGATAAGATATGTGTACAAATATATATATATATTTTTAAGCACTGAAAAGTATATATATATATATATAAGCAAGTAAAACTATGACATTAAAATGACATGAAATGTGATACAAGTTAATAAGCTTGTATAGGCAAAAATAGCAAAGGGGATTTTCAGAAATAATTAAAATATAAAATAGGATAGTCACACTTTTAACATGACTAGGTGAGTGGCCATTTTCTGAAAAGTAAAAGAAAGAAAATGCAGCCTTTAAATTGGTTAATATGGCCGGGGTATTATGAATGAAAAATGCATGATGATAGCCAGGACAGAAATGGAATTCTGTTTCAACAAAACCCTAGAGGAAAAATGCATATAAATAGGCAGTAGAATTGTCTTTACCCCGGGCTGCACAAAAATAAGAAAAGAAGAAAAAAAATTGGAAGGAAGGAGAAAACACTCAAACAAGAATTTTCTGGATTAATAAGAAGAAACATTTAGGTGAGTAATCTCACTGAGTTCATGGCATTAAGACCTGAGATGAGGCAGCCACTTTTTATATTGCTATTTATGTATTTCTGGTTTTGATGTATATGATTTCATCAATGCTTTTTGGATGTCTTATTTTAAATCTGATATGATTTAATATGGATGATTTTGGATGATCTTTGATTGGTTGAGACATTTGTCTTTGGATGAGTATTATACTGTTTTATTTATTCTCATAAATGTTAAAGTTTAGGATCTTAAAAATTATATAGAGAATACTCTCAACTGTTATAGATCTATGGCATGGAAACTTTATAAAAATGATTGGAGCTGCATTGTACTTGGTATAAGTACTGAGGCTTGAAAAGAAAAATGTTAAGGGTGCAATAGAAATTTTCTAAGTGCTGAGCCCTTAATCAAATCAAAAAAAAAAAGAGAAACCCACAAGCTAAAATTATGATTGAACCAGATCTTGAATCTGAATCAATCATAAAGGCTTGCAGATCAATATAACATGCCATGCCTCTTTTACAGTTGAAAATGTTCTTATATTTTACCAAGATCAAGACATATTGACCCCATTTAGGAAATAACTGTCTGATTATTTCTGAGGAGAATTATGCTAGAAGAAATTATGGATGTTTCCATGTTTGCAGTGATATGTTCACTTAGCATATTTGATGATAGGATTTAAGACAATACACTAGTAAATAAACTAGGGAAGGGAAGGCCAAGAAGACTGCTGGAATGCTTGTCATATTTGAAGTATGCAAGTTGGCACATGGTTTGTTTAAGCCCTGAGATCTTTGTGCAATGATGTGAATTAGTTCATTGCAATGTGTCCCAGTGATTCCTAAATAGCAGATGAGGCAGGGATTTAAATTGAATATTACAACCTGTAAATGAAGAAATAGGAATATGGATATTTCTTAGGTTGAATGGTATGGAACCAAGATGATTCCAGTGAATGCAATTGTTGCAATAGATAATTATGTTTGCATGATTAAGTATGCAAGTGTTAGAATGATAAATGAATATATCATACCTAAATCAACTTAGTTATACTATGTTAAAGTAACTGATTGCAGAAATTAGCTTAAATAACAAGTTAGTACCCTTATATTCTCTATTGCTTAATATCATGAATAAATTGATGTTACTCATACCAGATCATAGATCTGACCCTTGTTTGCTCATGGCATCTGGGGTGTCTCATTTTAAAATGAGGCAGCCACTCATGCTCTTTCAGGTAACCCAGGCACTAAGTAAAATGAAGTAATGGCTGTTATGGAGGAGTGAATGAACATGCTAGCTAGTTTTCAATAAGAGCTTAAATTGATTATATCTGCATGTATTCAGGAAAAATATTATGTTTCTAAGATTTCCAGTCATGTATTGAATATTTTATGGTCAGTGATCAAGTTGCCCTTATGATCTGTAAAGTGTCAGATTAAAATTTATTGTTCTGTTGAAATGGTTGTGTGTTAAGGTTTGATTTGTTTTTGAGGTGGTGTCTGAAATATAAACAAAAAAAATATGCTCAAGTATGTTCATATAAATAAAAATCTGGAAGAAATATACAATTATGTGATAGCATAATTTATATATGTATTAGCCAATCTTGTGACATAACAGAGCACTGAGTTTTAGAACAAAATCTGGATTTAGCAAGAAGTAAACTTAAAAGGATTTTATTATCTTTTACTGAAATGCTTTGTAAATAAGTTTGAATTCATTTCTGAATTGTATTGAGAAGAGTAAAATGTTTTCTTAAAGCTTTAGACAGAATGCAATGAAAGATATCTCCATTGCTTTGAACTAGTGTGGCAGATACAAGATTCATGAGTTATCCGGCTTCAAATAAATGAAGTATTGGTTGATCATGATAGATTGTTTTCTCAAAATAAAAAAATGCATTTCAAAGTTTCCCCCAGTTTTCTGGAAAATGAGCAGAGATATTGACATGTACATGTATATCTGTGTACATGTTGATATTTGAGCAAAAATATGATTATAAATTCTTAAAACAGTTGTAGGAATGGGTTTTAAAAATAGTAAAGTAAGAAGAATTGTTTTGTATGATAGGTTATAGGCAAACATTATATATATATGTACAAAGATAAGTAGGTATCAGATTTCAAACTATACAAAAAAAAAACAAAAATTGTGTTTGAACCGACCTGCATAGTACTCGAACTCGTGACCTCTTGTGTATAAGTTAGGCGTGTTTCCATTACGCCTAGATGTTGCTTGTGTTCACTTAGGATCCACTTTCTTTTATACTGAATTTGATACTATCCAGACTTTAACTCAATCATCTATATTAAAAGCTTGTTTTCTACTGATTATTACTTGATCATTTCTTAATTATAATGACAGACTGAAATACATGTCTCCAGTGGATTTTATGGCCAAAAATCAAGATACAATAATTAAATCTGAATTGCTAAAAATCTAGATCAAACAGAATGTTCTTGTAAAAAAAAAAAATAAAGTATATACTCTGAACTTAAACAAGGAGAACACATACATCTTCATATGTATGTGTATGTTATTAGATATACACTGATATATTTATATTGGTAAGTTATTTTGATCCTGGATATATTTTGTTTATTGGAAAAAGAAAATGACCTTGGAAAATATATTTGTAATGAATGATATATCTATATATCATCTCTAAGTAAAAAAAAAATCCTTATGAAATTAGGGTGGAAATAGGAGGGTCATTTCAGCACACACCTCAACAACTGATATTCTCAAGAAGGCATCTCTAAGAAGATTTAATCAAGGTTCGAAGCGGAGCATGGAGGATACGTAATTCAAAGCGTATCACGATTGGTCACGTAATACACTTTGGGGGGCAAGTGTTTCCTAGAGATTTGACCAGGCAACTAAGTACTCGGCATCCACGAAGCGCTCGGCATTGGAAAGCGCTCGGCATCCAATGAGCGCTCGGCATCCAGGAGTGCTCGGCATCCAAGTTCGTCCGGCATCCAAAGATTGTTTGGCATCCCGAGAGTGTACGGCAGCCAGAGGTGTTCGGCATTCATCAAACCTCAGTCAACTTCAACCATCGCTCGGCATACACTCCCCACTTAGCACCTCACTTCTGTTCGGCATAAGAAGATCGTTCGGCATTCTTCCGAGCATGTCCGGCTTCGATTATTGCTCGGCCTACTCTTCCCACATAACAAGCATCGTTCGGCATGAGGAGGATAGTTTGGCATCCGACCGTTTGGCCTGTTTGGTTCGGCATACAGTGACCAGTCCATTTGGGCCAAGGGATTCAGCTACCAGGCCCATCAGAGAAGACCAACCCACCTCCGTCTATAAATAGAGAGGCAGGGGCACAGTGAAATGGACCTTTTTTCGGGAACACTGGGGAGACTCTGCCGCTTTCAAGACTTATCCTCTTTACTTAGCAATTGTATTCAAGTATTTGATCTATGGATTGTATATGTAATCAGTCATCAAGTAAAGCAATAAAGTTTAACCTCAAAGTGGACGTAGGCAATTACGCTGAACCACTATAAATCCGATGTTTTTACTTTCTGCATTCAAATTAGCATATTCTTCCTTGTTTAATTTATCTTCATCACTTATATCTCTACACAATCTTTCTCAACGAGGTTAGTGACCAATTTTGGTGCTAACACACCTCTTATCGGACACACTTCTTCGATACCATTCTATTACTTTGTGATTGTTTGGGTGCACCCCTTGATTTGGGAGTGTTGTTCGAGGTGGAGCGGTAGTGGCTGCTATGTGTTTCCATCAATCCGTGTGTGTAATTGGTATATCTACCCTGGCATTGCCTTGTGTGCCGTGTCACCTACCATAGCGATCTTTACTACGAGTTTGAATTTCTCCCGTAGCCTGTGGAGTATCGAGGGTAGCCCCCGTTTTTGGGAGTATGCTAATACTGGATAGACTACTGGGACTATTACGTGTTAAGGGGAATATTGGGTCACTCCTTAATGCTATTTAAAAGTATGTTTATTTTATATTAGACATTATTATAATAGCGAATATTACTACATAGTAGATAGTTTAACGGATCCTTAAAGAATGGGCGATCCCAAGCATTCTTTAAGTTACTTGTACCTTATTACAGTTCACTTGAGTTGGTTTACATTATATAAGTATATATTGTCCTGACTCGAGTGTTTTGTGTCTTGCTTTACGCTCGGGTCAGCCTGAGTTATTCACAGATTTGGATTTCCACTCTCTTGGAGATTTGAATCGCTGGAGATTATCTGCTTGTTATGTCCTATCTATTTCAATTTCGTTGTTCTACTCAGCTTGTACTTGGTTATTTTATTGAGACTTTTGTTGTACTTTATTTCTTCTATTGTATCTTATTTAACTCTGATATATTTACATAGTAGCTTCATGAACTACTATTTCTTTTACTTCCGCTGCATTATTTTACTCTATGTTTGTGATCTGTGATTATATTTATTTACTGTATATTTTGAGATTTGCCAAATTTTATTTACAACGCGGTATTTTAAGCAATTCAAGTCCGATATGTGCGGATGCGAATGGTTGAAAATATCGGGTCGTTACAGTTGGTATCAGAGCTTTGGCTTTGAGGCAAAACTCAGCATATGGAGTAGATTTAGTTCGAGCTTGAATCTCTTCATTTTATTTGATTTCCTTCGAATTTTGGAACGTTCCCTGCGGTTCCAAAATCCATTCTTATCCCTCACTATTCATCTTCTTGTGACTCTGGAGTATCCCTTAACTCCGCTTCGAATGAGCTTTATAGTGAATTGGTGGTCTCGCCAATATTCTAATGACTTGTAAAAGGGGGAAACTCCTTTACAATTAGCATCGATTCACCAGAGATTTATATCTATCCTTGGTTTAGATGCTAATATCTTTTGTTATGCCAAACTCTATCTCTTGAGATCGGATGTAGATTTACCCCCAAAAAAATACACATTTGATCTTATTCATTAAGTCACGGTTGACCCGGTTAAGGTTGTCTGTGATTTATCTAAGCTTATCCATCTTCATATTTTGTCAATTAATCATTTTGTCTTTGTTTCCAAAATATCTCCAAACATTTTTGAATTGTACTTGTAAATTTATGTTTTGTTTTATATATTGTGTTGTTTGAGTTGTTGATGTTGATTTGGGCTTCCGATCGATTCGTCTGATCAACGCTATCGATAGGATTTCTAAAACACTTTGACAGAACAAACTGACACAATATTATTTTAAAATTTGGTTAATGAAATAAATTTTGATATAAGTAAATATTATGGAACTTAATAAATTGATTTAAATTGATTATTTGAAATGATAATACTTGATTTATCATTCTATAAATGAATTTATAAATAGTTGTTTATAAATTTGATTTGGGAACTGAAATGAATTTAAATCAAGAATTTGAGAATTTAATTTCCGATGGTTTCAAACCTTGTGTTTAAAGTTTTAAAAGGATATATTATTTAAAGTATTTGTGAACATAAATTTGTTTCCAAAGAATTTTAAAGTTTTAAAATTTTAGTGCTCTTCTCTTTGTCGCTGGAAAATAACTTCGGTGATGACCGCGGCATCATCGACGTTCATTTTCGAGTTTCGAAGTAAAGAGACCATTCTGTAGTCTTGCTACAGCTTTGTTTTGGGAAATTTAATTGATTTGAATTTCTAAAATATGATTTGATTTATAATATATATAGATATATGATTTAAATTTGATTTGACAAATTATGTACATACATTTATTTATCTCTAAATGGTTTGAAAGGAATCGGAAATTTTATCCTTAAATTCTATCTTAAATAATAACTTCAAGTATAAAAAGAAAATCAAAAATTTGAATAAATATTCAAGCTTGAAATGATTGAATTAGAATGTCTATATTGTATATTAATTTTAGAAAGTTTTATTTGTATAATTCTCAATTGCATTCCATTATAACTTACCTTAATTTTTAGAAGTTAACAATGTAATTGGATAATATACAATATAAAAAGATTTTTATAAATAAAATTTGAGTGGTTTTAATAAATGTTATACACTTAAATTTTAGTTATAAAAAGATTAACTGAGGTAAATTGAATAAAAGGGTTAATTGAATAATTTACAATATAAAATGTTGCTAAAGGAACTAAAAATAAATTAAAACAGTTATAATAAGTGTAAGTATATTTAACATAGGTGATAAAATATATTGAGTGGGATAAATTTAATTTTAATTAGGAATAAAGAAGAATTAAATTTATTGAATGTTATACACTTAATTTTAATCAAATCCATGATTTTTGAAATTGTTGGTTTAAGAAATTAGATGATAAGATAATGAAATTAGAAATAGTTAAGATTTATTTAACTTGTGTAAAATTAATTATCTATTTAATTTGAAATTTCCATAGTTTCAAACTTATTATCTTATTTTGTTTTCAAACTGTCTGTTAGTTGTCCTTATTTTTCCTTATCTTGCTACAGACTGGTATAGGCATCTTTCTATACTCTTTCTGTTTAGAAATCTTTCTATAATCTTTGATGATCTTTGGTACTCAATTGAATCTGAGCACTGCTTGCCATCCACAGACCATCGGTCAAGCGGAAAGGGTGAATCAGATTCTAGATGATCTTTTTGTACTTGTGTTCCTGATTCTGGAGAATCTTGGGAGGACCATCTCCACCTTGTTAAACTTACCTATAACAACAGTTATCAGGTATAATTCTAATCTTCTTGTCATCTTGTCTTAATCTTAATTCACTCTATCTTTTTCTGTGCTCCCGTACCTCATTCATTTTCGAAGATGAAAAGTTTTGAGTGGGGGAGAGTGTAACAACCCTACATTTTGTAACTATTTTTATTGTATATTTTAATTATTTTTAATTTGAATTTTTGATTTAAAAACTTTATTTTATTTTGAAATTATTTTTAAAACTTGTTTTATTTCAAACATTTCATTTTAAAATATAAAATTTGATTATCATATGAAATATAATACCAAACTTGTATAAATTGGATATTTTCCTGAAAAGTATATTTGTGGTCAAACTGGTCAAACTTTGACTTTTAAAATTTTAAATTTTAAATATTTAAATTATTAAATTTTATCTTTTATTATGAAAATAGATGTAATAACATGAATACTGCTTTTCGTTTCGTTGGAAACGGAGTGAAACTGTGAAAGTTATGTATATTTCAATTTTGAGTGCAATTTGTTTTATTTAGCAATTTTGTTATTTTAAATTATAAAAATTATATTTTTTTTCTTTGTCATATTTTATTTTAATATGTGTTAATATGTTATTTTATGTATATTTTTGTCTTTTAATATTTTAAAGTCATAATATAATTTTTCTAAAGTCTATTGAAATTTATTTCAATTTATTAAGCCTAGTTTTGTATATATTGCTATTTTCTTCATTTAATTTATTTAATTTATTTGGTTACTTTATTTCTGAGTTCTTTTATCTTTATTATCATTATTTTCATGTATTTATAAATTAAAATAAATTAGTGGAAATTTGAAAAGTTTTAAACTCTTTATATTCCAAAGTCTTTTCCTCTTCCACCTTTTCGTTTTCTCAACCTCCACCTTTATGATTTTTTGGCCGTGCATTTCATCTTCTTTCTCAGCTGTATTCTTTCATTTTTCACGTACTCAAACCTTCTCAAATCAAGAAAAAAAACTCACGGCCATTGCTTGAAAATAATTTGGTAAAACTCTTCTCCTTTTTCATGTTTTCCTCTCGATTTACATTGATTTGCACTTGCCTTCATCCCCTTCTTTGGATCGGCCTGCCCTCATCCACCACCTTTGCCACCTTTACCACCATCCCCTCTGCCCAGCACCTCCTCTAGCCCCTCCCCATCCCATTGCCTTGAGCCATAATGAAGAAACTCGACCAAAGTTTTGAACAACATCATCCATACATGTCAAACCGAGCCTACCTAGACATCACCTTTAAACTCCTCCTTGCCGCCACTTGCTCCACCTCCACCAGCCAAATTATGACCTGAGACACCTCTGCACACCCCCTACTGACCACACCTGAAATAGCCATGCCTTCCTTAGCCTTGGCCGAGCCCAAAGTGGCATAGAAAATCCATGCTTTTGCCTTGTGTTGTTAGCCCCTTGCCTCACCAACTAGTGCACCTAGAATTCACCACCTTCAAACACCATGCTAGGCCGACCCTATGGACCCAAGACCAGATCCAAACTCAACCCTTGACAGTACATTTCAGACCTGTAGCTGAAGTATAGGAGGTTGAAAGCAAGTGCAATGATTTGGATTGGTTTTATACAATCGTTTCTAGCATTGTTTATTGAATTTTTGGGTTGAAATCTTATGTTGTTTGTAATTGTTTGGTTTGAATGTGACAAGGCAATTAGCTTTGGCTCTCCCACACTCAAATCATAATCGTGTTGTCGTGCCTTCGAACATTCTGTGTTTTGTGGTTGTGTCGTCGTCTCTAGTTTAAACGAGTGAGTAATTCTCACCAGACGATGTGTACTTATATAACTAGTAAACTGACACCATTTGAATCTGTAAAATTATATCATCCTGTTATAACTGTTATATTATAATCATATAATGTTTACCCCTGTTATTACATATGTTATATCATCCATTACTGTTATATATTGTTCTGTTCATTTTTATCAGTTTATCACAGTGCAAGTTCCCTGTAGATTAGGTTCACTATGGGTTGAAATGATACATACCCGAATGGACTTTAGAATAGGAAAAGATCGTTATGGGCTGAAATGATAAGCCTGAGCGACTTTTTATTTATCTTATTTAACTTGGTATTGCGGGTTTGAAATGATAGAACCCAGTTTTTCTTTGTAAATTACAGATTGAAATGATATATATCCGTATCACTTGACCTAGGCTAGAAAATTTTATACAGACCCATGGTTTATATATTTCTAAAATTTTAAAAAATATTTTAAAAATGTAAATATTATGATATTTTGTTTAAATTTTATTAAAATGATTTCTATAAAATATTAGTGATTTTATACAAATTAAATAAGTAAATTAAGTAAATGGTGAAGTAGAATTTGAAATATAAGTTAATTTTGAAATTTATGATTCTGTTTATAAATGGAGTTTATGTAAAGTATGAATATATGAAAATTTTTGATTTGAAATGAATTTAATGATATTTATTAAGTAATAATAATTTTTAAAAGTGTTAATGATTTTGTATAAATTAAAATATGAAATAAATGAATATTTAAGCTGAATTTGGAAATATAACTTAAATTGAATTTTGTGAAATTTATTTAAAAGTAAATTCTTAATTAAGTAAAAAAATGGAAATAAGTTATATTTTGGAAATTTAAACTTAAGTGTTAAGTTAAATTTTTAAATAAAGAAATGAAAGTTTACTTGTTATTTAATTTGATTTTTGGGTGGAAATTTGACTTTATAAATCATAGAAATAAAGGTATTTAAATGATTGTTTTTAAAATGTGAAAATATATGATTTTATAAGTTAAAATGATTTATATTAAAAGTTAATTATGTGTGAAATGGTAATAAAACTCTGAATTTGATTTGACATCATTTTTGAAATGTAGTATAAAGATATTACAGCATTGGAAAATGCTGTAGTTGTTTTAAATGAACCAAATAGCAAATTTGAACTAAGGGTTATTATAGCACTTTGTTAGTGCTATAGTTGTTAAATTTAACTAAAATTTTAGTTGAAACTAAATTAAGATATTACAACATTTTTAAATGCCGTCTTTTGTTAATGAATTATTTTAAAACATAACATTTCGTAGCATTTCCTAAGTGCTGCGAAAGTTGAATTTTCTTTGTTTAATAAATTCAAATGAATAAATGATCTTTGAAAAAGATTTAAATTTTGGAAATTAAATATTTAATTATTAAATATAATGAATTGACTTTAAATGATTTAAATAGAATAGTTGATTTGGGAAATAAAACTATTTTGAAATATGATTAAATGTTATTTAAATCTAAATTAAATAAATGATGTTTTGAAATGACATTTTGATATTTTGAAATGAATTTGAAATGATATTAAATCTTGGAATGAAAAATTTAAGTTCATATTAGTATAAAAGATATTTGGTTTACTTGTAATTTGAATCTATTTAAAAGATATTGGACTTATGAAATATAGGATATTAAAGCTTTGGAATTTATTTTATAATTTGGATAGTTATTTTGTGGATTAAATCTATATTTGAAATTTATAAGATTTGAAATGGTCTATGGAAATTTAATTGAAATAAATGATTGAATTGAATTGAAACTTTGGAAATTGAATACTTGATTTGAAATATAATACTTACACTTTTAAATGGATTTAAATGAATTTATTTGTTGGAATATAAATTATTTAAAGGTGACTTGAAATGATAATAAATGAATGATATCTTTGAATTTAAAAAGGTATTTAAAGTTGAATACTTGGATTTGAACTCAAACAATGATTGGAAACGAAGTTTTGAAAGGATATGATATTTTGATATATTAAAATGATTTGAAATGAAGTTTTGAAAGGATATGATATTTTGATGTATTAAAATGATTTGAAATGAAGTGTTAAAAAGATATGATATTTTGATATATTAAAATGATTTGAAATGAAGTTTTGAAAGGATATGATATTTTGATATATTAAAATGATTTGAAATGAAGTTTTGGAAAGATATGATATTTTGATATATTAAAATGATTTGAAATGAAGTTTTGGAAAGATATGATATTTTGATATATTAAAATGATTTGAAATGAAGTTTTGGAAAGATATGATATTTTGATATATTGAAATGAAGTTTGAAATGATATGTTATTTTAAATATATTGAAATGGTTTGGAATTGATTTAATCTTTATTTTGATAAAGATTTGGATCTGAAATGATATTCTATTTTGAAGTATAAAATATTATTATTTTTTTAATTATAACCACGGGTTATAATAACGATTGGTTGTTAAAGAGACCGGGATCGGATATGGACATACTCTCTGTCGATACCGAAAACCACTTTAACAACTGTGTACGCGGTGGAGTTTCCAGAATGAAGTAGGATGGTGGCGACGATCCTAAGGTATATACGTGGACCCAACTCCCGTGAGTTGGCATAAGGTGACTAAAACAGGAGCAATCTCAGACCAGTGAGGTAGCACCACTTATCGGACACACTTCTTCGATACCATTCTATTACTTTGTGATTGTTTGGGTGCACCCCTTGACTTGGGAGTGTTGTTCGAGGTGGAGCGGTAGTGGCTGCTATGCGTTTCCATAAGTCTGTGTGCGTAATTGGTATATCTACCCTGGCATTGCCTTATGTGCTGTGTCACCTACCATAGCGAGCTTACTACGAGTTTGAATTTCTCCCATAGCCTGTGGAGTATCGAGGGTAGCCCCCGTTTTTGGGAGTATGCTAATACTGGATAGACTACTGGGACTATTACGTGTTAAGGGGAATATTGGGTCACTCCTTAATGCTATTTAAAAGTATGTTTATTTTATATTAGACATTATTATAATAGCGAATATTACTACATAGTAGATAGTTTAACGGATCCTTAAAGAAAGGGCGATCCTAAGCATTCTTTAAGTTACTTGTACCTTATTACAGTTCACTTGAGTTGGTTTACATTATATAAGTATATATTGTCCTGACTCCAGTGTTTTGTGTCTTGCTTTACGCTCGGGTCAGCCTGAGTTATTCACAGATTTGGATTTCCACTCTCTTGGAGATTTGAATCGCTGGAGATTATCTGCTTGTTATGTCCTATCTATTTCAATTTCATTGTTCTACTCAGCTTGTACTTGGTTATTTTATTGAGACTTTTGTTGTACTTTATTTCTTCTGTTGTATCTTATTTAACTCTGATATATTTACATAGTAGCTTCATGAACTACTATTTCTTTTACTTCCGCTGCATTATTTTACTCTGTGTCTGTGATCTGTGATTATATTTATTTACTGTATATTCTGAGATTTGCCAAATTTTATTTACAGCACGGTATTTTAAGCAATTCGAGTCCGACATGTGTGGATGCGAATGGTTGAAAATATCGGGTCGTTACAGTTGGTATCAGAGCTTTGGATTTGAGGCAAAACTCAGCATATGGAGTAGATTTAGTTACATAATCACTTTTCATTCGAGCTTGAATCTCTTCATTTTATTTAATTTCCTTCGTATTTTGGAACGTTCCCTGCGGTTCCAAAATCCATTCTTATCCCTCACTATTCATCTTCTTGTGATTCTGGAGTATCCCTTAACTCCGCTTCGAATGAGCTTTATAGTGAATTGGCGGTCTCACCAATATTCTAATGACTTGTAAAAGGGGGAAACTCCTTTACAATTAGCATCGATTCACCAGAGATTTATATCTATCCTTGGTTTAGATGCTAATATCTTTTGTTATGCCAAACTCTATCTCTTGAGATCGGATGTAGATTTACCCTAAAAAAATACACATTTGATCTTATTCTTTAAGTCACAGTTGACCCGGTTAAGGTTGTCTGCAATTTATCTAAGCTTATCCATCTTCATATTTTGTCAATTAATCATTTTGTCTTTGTTTCCAAAATATCTCCAAACATTTTTGAATTGTACTTGTAAATTTATGTTTTGTTTTATATATTGTGTTGTTTGAGTTGTTGATGTTGATTTGGGCTTCCGATCGATTCGTCTGATCAACGCTATCGATAGGATTTCTAAAACACTTTGACAGAACAAACTGACACAATATTATTTTAAAATTTGGTTAATGAAATAAATTTTGATATAAGTAAATATTATGGAACTTAATAAATTTTGATATATTTACATAGTAGCTTCATGAACTACTATTTCTTTTACTTCCGCTACATTATTTTACTCTGTGTCTGTGATCTGTGATTATATTTATTTACTGTATATTCTGAGATTTGCCAAATTTTATTTACAACGCGGTATTTTGAGCAATTCAATTCCGACATATGCGGATGCGAATGGTTGAAAATATCGCGTCGTTACAAATTCACTTCCTAAAACTCAAAGCAATCATATTCATATATTCAAAGGAGATCCTAGGATGATTTGTACTATAAGTCAAAAACTGTGTTATTGGAACACAAGATTGTTAAAGACACTTTTTGTATTAAGCCTATTCCTCCGGGTGAAGTGAGGGAAGTTTATTTAAAGGAAATACCGAAGAGGAGCTTCGGGACTGGACGTAGGATATCCAGAATATATATATTCTACTTTTTTTACTATTGCATTAATATATATATATATATATATAAGCTCGCATATTATATACAAATTAAATAGTATATGATCCACTAGACTTTTATTGAGTACTTAGCCAAAATTTGGAGTTAGATATCCTGAAGCTTCCTTTCTTGCCTTAGCTAGAAGCTTGCCTCGAAGTATCCTTATCTTCGACCCGAAGCAACTTCCCACCAACCTAACTAAATCATCCTCCATCGAGATCTAGTTGACCATCCAAACCAACTCCAATTCACTTGCGACCTAAAGTACAAGCTTCTCACCTCCTCTAGATCCCCTCCTTCAAGTTTCATCCCATTTTGAGTAATTTTGACTTCATTTTGCCCAAATCGATTACTGATTCCTAACTATCCTAAAAGCACTACAAACCATATCAAAGAAAACATGCAATATCAGCCATCATGTATATACACTCATTCAACATAGGCAATCAATTCAACATAGTAAATATACAAAAATCTACCTAGATCTATCTTTACATTAAAGTGACAATATTATTTAAAAGAGGTTATAAAACCATATAATCTCTCTTTTTAAATTCAACCATAAACATGTTTAAGGGTTAAATTAAAGTATAAAATCATTTAACATGGAAATCATATCAAACATCATTTTTAACTATATGAATAAGCATAGAATAGTGAGAGATCAATAATCACTCACATAATACCTAAAATACCAACTTAAATGCTCAAATATGAAGTGGACAGCAAAGAACATGAATTCTAAAGCACCAAGATGATAGATTTACAACCTCCTTCACTAATTACCTTTCTAATGATGAATTAGACTAAGATTAGTAAGAGAAAGGCGAGATTTTCGATGAAATTTGAACTAATTGTGGTTTAGAACTGTTTTTAGGAAATGGGAAATGATCTAACTCTGTCCATCACCCCTAATTAGGCATGGTTCCCATATTAGTGGGCTTATGTATAGGCTTAGTTTAATTTCCCATTAATTTGTCCAGTAACTAACAAAACTTAAAAAGGCCATATCTTCTAAATAGTAAGTACTTTTTCCTATAATGGTCATTCTATGGAAAGAGAAACAATCATCCCAATCTAACAGAAGTGGTTTTAGGCGCTAATTCAACTCTTATCTAAGGTTATATGCTTTACAAAATTTATGGGTCCAAATTGTTCGAAAAAAATTCTAAAGATGGAAAATGTCCTTAGTAGTCATTTCTCAAAGTTTTATAGTCATATAACCCCATACGAATTAAATAATAATATTTTATGATCCTTCCATAAGTAAACTATGGATTGTTACACTATTCCTACTTAGGAATTTCACCCCTGAAACCCCAAAAAATCAAAGAATAGTCAACCATAGTTATCATACATGCCTAACAATCATATACAACCATCAAACATATCAAATAGGCAGTCATGCAACCAATAATATAGATAAGCATATCCTAACATGCGAGATATTAAGACATCCTATATGATATCAAAAGTGAAAATAAATACGATAAAAAATAATCCTTACCATGCAAAGGGCTCCGGAGATGCAGCCCTCATGCTCTCCTCGGTTTCCCACGTGCAATCGCCTTCACTTTTACCCCCATTAAAGCTTCACCAACTCCACCATCTTCCTTCTAACCAGTTTTGTATCGTGTCCGACAATAGGAATGGGTCTATGAGGTATCGAAGCTTCTGATTCAATCTCGGTATCATCAAGTTGATCTTGGGTAATCATCATGCCTAAGTTATCCAGAAAATTCTGCAAGTGAGAGACATGGAATACATTGTGCAAGCCCGCTATCTTCTGAGGTAAATCAAGCTTATATGTTAGGTTCCCAATCCTCTCTACTATCGAAGAAGGAACTACAAATTTCATTACCAACTTCCCCTTACTACCGAATCAAACAACATGCTTCAATGTTGAAATCTTCATGAACACCATATCGCCAATAGAGAAGTCCAAATGCCTACATATCTTATCATCATAGCTCCTCTACTTACCTTGAGCATCCTTCTTTAGTTGTTGAATGATCTTAATCTTCTCTGAGGTTTCTCTAATCATATCAAGACCGAGCATCAGTTTCTCACCTGCTTCCTACCAACATGAAGGAGAGTTACACGGTTTGTCATACAATGCTTCATATAGTGCCATACCGGTACTAGATTGATAACTATTGTTGTATGCGAACTCCACCAAATGCAAGTGATCGTCCCACGAGCCTTCAAAATTGAGTATGCAAGCTCGTAAGAGATCCTCCAATACATGATTCACTTTCTCGGTTTGCCCATCCATTTGTGGGTGGTGAGCCATACTGAGATGAAGCTCTGTCCTCAATGTCTCAAGTGGTCGCTCACAATACTCTTCGGCACACCATGGAATCATACCGCCTGTTTCATAGATAACGGCCAATTTGGATGTCGTTCTACTAGATTTAACGGGTATGAATCAGGCACTCTTCGTCAATCTACCGATTATGATCCAAATGCTATCGTAACCTCCTCTGGTCATCAGCAATCCATTGATACTTGCTCGCACTTCAATTCAAGAAATTCAAGTGATTGCATCAACCCAGTCGGTTTCATTTGCTCGGCCTTCACCAACTAGCAGTTCATACACTTCGAGATGAATGTTCCAACATCCTTCTTCATTCCCTTCCAATAATATGTCTACTTTATAGCACAGTACATCTTATTACCGTCGGGATGTATAGTCAACCTAGAATGATGGCACTCTTATACTACCTCATCTTGTAATTCATCAACATAAGGAACAAACAATCCCTCATTCATATGGAGCCAACCATCTTGATCGAGCCCATACTGCTTCATCTCCTCAAACTATACCCCTTCCTCTATTTTTTCCATGATCTTTGTTAGTCTATTGTCTCACTTCTAACTAGTACCGATCTGCTCAATCAAAGTAGGTCTGACAGTCAAACTCGCCAACATCCCTTGCTCTAACTCGCAATGAGGTCTGAAGTCATAACCAGCAATATACTCCAACTACTTCCACTCTACGAACATCGCTCCTAAATTGGAATGTCTTCTACTAAATGCATTTACAACTGCATTTCCCTTACTAGACATATAAGAAATGCTAAAGTCGTTCAAAGCTAAGAACTCCAACCATCTCTGCTGATGAAGGTTGAGGTATTTCTAGGGAAGAAGGTACTTTAATAATTTACGGTTCGTGAATAACTCAAACCTTTCTCCTAATAGATAATGTCGCCAAATCTTCAAAGAAAACATTGTCTCTACCAACTCCAATCATGCGTAGGGTACTTCCTATAATGTAGTATCAGCCGTCGTCAAGCATAAGCGACATCCTTACCTCCTTGCATCATTACGACACCCAATCTGGTAACACAAGCATTGGTGTGTACCGTCATCTCCTCATTCCTGCTCGGAATGGTCAACCCTGGTGCACTTTCAACTTCTCCTTCAGACTCATGAATGCATACTCACATTTTGTGTCCCAAACAAAAGTCTGATTCTTCTTCCCCAGATTGGTTAACAATGCTGCTACCTTCAAGAAGTCTTTAATGAAATGTTCATAATATCTCATCGATCCTAGGAATCTTCTCACATCAATAGAATTCTTGTGTTGGTTTCAATCTTGAATCGCTTCCACCTTTGTAGGATCTATGCGATACCCTACTTGGAGACGACATGACCCAAGATTCTCACTTCCCTTCTCCAGAAATGACACTTCGAGCGCAATCCTTAAGTGCATCTTGTATTCCTTCATCTTAGAATAGACCAGAATATCATCCACGAACACAAGCATGAACTTGTATAGGTGATCCCGAAAGAAACGGTTCATGAGATCAACAAAGTATGTTGGAGCATTAGTTAGCTCGAACAACATAACCAACCACTCGTAGAAACTGAATGGCATATGAAACGCTGTGATCGGCACACTCTCCTTCGCCACTCTTAGTTGGTGAAATTCTGTTGCAGATCCAATTGAGAGAACACCTTTGCATTGTGGAGCTGGTGGAACAAGTCATTAATAGGCGGGAGTGGATACTTGTTCCTCCTCGTCACCTTATTCAACCCACGGTAACCTACACACAATCTCAAAGACCCATTTGCCTTCGTGGCGAATACTTTGGGTGCATCCCCTCGGATATACTCCTACGAATGAACCCTCATCTCAATAGGTCATTCACTTACACCTCTAACTCCTTCTACACTCTGGGTGACATACACCTTAAAGGCATAACTATCATCTGGCATCCTTCTTTAAGTCTAGCGGAACTTAACCTCTCAATGTGGCAGTAATCCAGTCACCTCCTCAAATATATCCGATACTCTTTAATGATAGGCACAGATGACAACTCATAATATAGGACCTCAAGCGAGTATATAAAGCTAACCATAACCCCATCCTCTGGTAGGTAACCAATCACTACCTTCCGTCCCTCCTCATCCCCAATCATCACCAACAGCTTCTCACAGTCACCAGTACCTCATACTTTCTCAGTTGGTCTTTCCCTGAGATAATCCCAAATCCAATGAAACTCAAAATAAAGCAATCACAAACAAAAGATCATCTCTGACTCAATAAGAAAAAACCACAACAAACCATACAAAGCTAGTTGGGTCTCCAACTGGGATTGTCACTACTAATGGTTGGTTAACTATTTCAGGTTCAATCTCAATCTATCTACCAGGTCACTAGATATAAAGGAATGTGATGCCCCATTATCAAACAAAATACATAAGGAAACCCCTATATAGAAATCATGCCTTAAATAGCGATACTCTTCCCCTTCTCCTTCATCGAGGGAGGACTAGACGAAGTTGGGACAACATCCAAAGCATATGCCTTCACCATCTGCTTTTGTTGCACTGGTTCTGGACGATTCGTTTGCATATGTCCAAACTTGCCACAGTTACAGCACTTCTTTCCATTAGCTTTGTAATCTCTAATCAAGTGGCTCTTATCTCCATAATCATAGCAAATAGGATCCCATTTTACCTTTTTTTGAGCTTTCTTCCCTTAAAACATCTTCCTCTTACCATTCCACTTCTTCTTGCCTCCACTGCCTTGCTGTGGTTTTGTCTCTTCTGTAACTATAGTAGACTTGGGCTTAGGGTACAAGCTCTCAAGTCGAAGGGCTTTCTCAACTACCTTCTCAAATGGCTTATTGGTGTGCCCTACGAGCTTCTCACCTAAGTAATCATCCAATTCCAAAATCAGCCTCTCATTCTTCTTTAATGTAGTGTCGATGAAAGACATTCCATATTTCGACAAGGCGTCGAACTTATTAACAAATTTGGAGACAGACATGTCACCCTGCTTCAAATAAGAAAATCTTATAAACAATATTGACTTCTGAGAAGCCGAAATGAAATTATCCTCGAATCGGGTTTTGAACTGATCCCAAGTAAAGTGGTCCTCGAGTGTGGCAACATTAACGGCGATCCACCATTTCATGCTTCTCCCTTGAAGTTGTCAGGAATCCAGCCTCCTCCAATTAACATCATCCAATTATAGGTCAACGAAAATCCTTTCACAGGTGTCCAAATAATTATGTACTTCCATAGCCGATTTCGTTTTATGGAATGGTTTTCCACCAAGACTGGAAAAGTACTTATTCGGCTTAGCAAGCAAAATCGACTCTAGGCGCCTGCCGCAACATCCTCCATTTTGAGGCCCGAAACTAAGTCCCACGGATGTTGCCGTCAAGCACGATATTAATTTTTGGTGACAAAATGCGGTTATGTTAATTGTATCGATAACATCAGAAGCATAAGAATATAAAAAATTTCAAACACATTTCAATAGTAAACTTTTTCATTTCATATTCATTACATAATCTCATCGATCCCACGTTCAGATAAAATATAATCATTACAAAATACTCCAAAAGCAACAAATGCAGATGCCTCTTGTTGATCAGATTCTAATACTTGACAGTTATAGCTTCTGTCATTACATCTATTTATACACAAAACAACATGGCGGAAAATAAAAGCTCCTACTAATATCTAACTTGCCTCTGCACATCTCCAGAAGCTTATTCATATAATGTGGAATTTTGAAAAGCCTTACTCCCAGCCTACTCAAATGAGTTCCTGAGAGTTTAAGGGGAAAGATAAAAACTTTTGATCGGACAAAAAGTGTAGTGTGAATAATAAATTGTCATCTCGAACCAAAATAGATATATAGTGAAACCATACCATAACGAAATGGATTTTCCCCTCAGTAAAATCGTAACCAATTATGCCAATCAAAATTCATGCACCTACAACCATAGTGGTTAGACCATAGTAAAATAATCATTCGCAACATGGGTAAGTCCGACTAATCTATCTTCATTGTGTTATTACTTACCCCACCCAAAAACATATAATGGATTATCCATCCCAATTTAATAGACTATCCGTCTAAATTTAAATGACCCTCCATCTAAGTTTAATCTGACTATCTTCTTATATGTATGTGGACTACCCATCCCATATATAAACACTATGCGGATTATCTATCCCAGGCCATATGGACTACCCATCACACATGGTTTATCTAATTAAAATTCAAATGGACTATCCATCACACATGTCTCATTTGTCTAAAATTATGTGGACTACCCATCATACATATCATAGTTTTCCTAAGATGACTATGAACCCATCATGAACCATATAGAGACTATCCATCTCTGGTATTATGTGGACTATCCGTCACGCATCTCATAGTTTTCCTAGGATGACTATGAACCCTCAAATATTAATTTATAATTTGAATATAACATTATTCACACAAGTGTCCAATCTATATCAATTAGTTCCCCAATTAGGATGCCAAACCCTTAAACTTATAGCATATCAAAAATAATATACATTGGCATCCCCACTGAAGTTGTTAAACTCATAAAATACATGACTTGTCAAGCCATCAATATAATAATTCGAAATAGAAAGCTTATGGCATTTATGCCATTAAAACAACATCGAACTTTTATCCGAGATTCGAAGACAAAATTCTGATTTTATAAATTATAAGGCTAAGCTACCCAAAATCATAAGGTTATTGACTTTCTTAATATATAGCCTATCTTTCCTTTAAAACATGACTTTTAATTTGCTTGAAAACAAGGCATCTCGGCCCACAAAGCATTAGTTACGAAATAAATGGGTTACGGCATCAAACCACATAACCTGGTTGCCGAAAATAGGGAAAAGTTTGACGTTGGAGCTGACAAGCTACGACATCAATTACCCAAGTTGATGTCAATTTATTACGGCATCAATATTTTAAAAAACTATGATGTCGAAATTATGGTACTTCAGTTATTATGCCGCAAAACAGTTAATATCGAAAATGGTGACTTGCGACATCAAAGCCTTAAAACATTTTCTAACGGCTTTATAAAACTACGGTGACTATGCAGCTACTTGAAGGTTATTAGAAATATGTGGCATCAAAACCTTTAAAGCATAGGTTTCAAAGTTAAAGGCTTACGGCATCAATGACGTATGATATGGGTTTTAAAACAAAAGGACAAGGGATGATGCGCTTTAGAAAACAAGGTAAAGCTTCGAAATCAATATCAGATCTCTTCACCTACGAGATGTCGCATTCCTCCTATGACGAATATTGGATATCACGAGGGATGCCACATGTCGCCGATGGAATTACTGTAAAAAAAATTAAAACAGTTTTCTTTCCTTTTTAAACCAATTTCTTTTTACCAACTCTAGTCCCATGTCAATTCTATTGGTTAAAAACAAACTTTATCAATTTCTTTGCAGAAAAACTGTCTCAAGTTAGTTTTATTTTTCCAAATACATTTCGTAGCCTACCATTTAATATTATTACATATTAGTTATAAGCTTTTCTGGCTTATTAAATTCGTAGAAAATCATAATCATCTGCGAAAAATCCCCAAAAATCACTAAAAATCAAAATATATATTCTCTCCCACAAAAATTTCGGGACCAAATAATTATTTAACTATATTTTATAATTAAATCTTGAAATAAACATTATTTCCTTAAGAAATTTATAAAATATTCATATTAACTTGAAAAATTGGAAACTCATCTCCAAAATAATATTTTTCATAACATACTAGAAAATCAAATCAATTGAAGATTAAAAACTTAGGTTTTACCTTTAAAACCTATCATAATAAATCCATAAAATTTCCATTAATAATTATTCTATCCAAACAATGAACAAACATCCATAATATGGCAAAACAATCAAGATTAATTCAAAAATTAGCCATAACCGAATTCAAACACAAATAATAGAGATGGTGAATTATTATTCACCTTAGACCATAACCAAATTCAAACACAAATAATAGAGATGGTGAATTATTATTCACCTTATGCATGATGAGATTGAGATTTGGTGGAGTTTAGCTTCCCTAAGCTTTGTCCTTTGAATCCCTTTTAGTTTCCCCTTCTTTCTTCCTTGACTATGGTCGGCCTCTTTGTTTTCTTTTGATTGTTTTGTGAATGTAAATGGGAATGAATGAGAGAGCGAGGGCTTAGGAGAAGAAACAAGGCTCTATTCCTAATTTTCCCCTCTCTTTTATCCCCTTCTATATTAAGTTTTAAAACATCCTTATTAGTTAATTAGTTAAGGCATGGCCCAATTAATTTTCAAATCTCGTCCTCCTTATCCCACTATATTTTTTCTATTCAACCTATCCAATTAAATTTCCTGAATAATATTAAACTAAAATTAGGGGTGTTACAGAGTTCCCTTCTTAAAGAATTTCATCGTCGAAATTCAGTAAGGACTACACAATAAGCATACCAAACATGCAAACAATTGTAACAAACAATGCTAGTACATCCTACCAGCCAAAAAGTCTATGTAACAAATATAGATCATATCATCATAACAACCAGGATAAGTATCCTTAATCATGTCCTCTGTTGCCCAAGTACAGTTTTTCTCGTTGTCACACCACTGGAATTTCACCAACTTGACTGTCTTATTCCTTATCCTCTTCTCATCTCTAGCCACAACACGAACAAGTTGCCTCGCGATTCTACTACCAAATCTTTCAATGCAGTCGGTGCAATAGTAGACTTTGGAACATGCACACACTTTCTAAGATGAGAAACATGAAAAACATTATGGACTTCTACCTTACTCGATAACTTTATTTGGTACGTGAACTTTCTGATCCTCCTTATAATAGGGAAAGTCCAACATATCTAGATGTCAGTTTTCGTGACTTTCTAAATCGTACCACACCCTTCATCGATGATACTTTAATAAAAACACGATCTCCAACAGAGAACTCTAGATATTTATGCATATTATATGAGTAACTTTTTTACCTAGTGTAACATCCCCCACTTGGAGGCCCAAAACTAATGGCTACGGATACTATAGTCATCCATAGTTATTAGTCCTCAGCGACCAAATGCGGTAATGTTAGGTACATTGATACAACAGAAACACATGAATATGAAAAAAAACCATTAAACAAATTTTCTCATTCCATTTCAATCATATTTCAAATTCATTACATAATCCCTAATTCGAGAACCATGTTCAGAGAAAATATAATTATTACAAACTACGCCAAGAGTGACATATGAAGATGCCCCCTTGGATGATCAAAGTGTGTGTGTGTGTGTAGACAACTGAACAACTTTTCCTTTTCATCAAAACACAGCGGAATCAAATAGAAAAGGACTCCTTATTAGCTAGCTTGCCTCCTGCACGTCCTCGGAAGCTTAGTCGTCTAAAGGAGAACCTGAAAATCCTCAATACCCAAACTACTAAAAATCAATTGAGTACCCAAGAGTTTAAGGGAAAAACATAAGCTTCGAGTCAGACATAACGCTTGGTATGAATAATAAACTATCATCTCGAACCATTTAGATATCTAGTGAGACCATGTCGCTTAGCGGAATGAGTTTTTTCCTCACTAGTATCTTTCCCACAAATATATTTAATAACCATATATTGTGCTCCTACATCCACAATGGTTAAAAACATAGCAATTTATAATATCATGATGATATGCAAACATGCAAAATATCTTGGATTTCCCATTCCCAGTCATTTGCTATCTGTCACAGTTATAATTTCTAGGGTCACTATTAACCTATTAGTTTTCATGGGCTGACTAAAAACCTGTTTAAAGCTAGGGACTATATGTCCGGTCTCATAGTTTTCATGGGATCACTAAGAACCTATTGGCCCCTGCCAATAACTTCATTCAATTATTTCATGAGTTCTCCCTAAACATATTGGTATCTCCAATAACTTCTCATATGTCATAGTTTTTATGGTTGACTATGACCCTATTGACTTCTGTCAATAACTTTATTCGGATATAATTTTCATGGGATCACTACAAACCTGTTGGCCCCTGCCAATAACTCGATCTAAAAATAGTTTTCATGGGTTCACTATGAACCTATCTAATCTGATATCTTCTTGATTAGTCTTTGGGCATCCTACGTTCTAGTCTACCCGACCTCTTGTATGCAACTTTATTCATTCAGGAGTTAATTCAATTTATATTCACTACTGGGTCAACCTAGCTGGTTATTTTCCCCTTTCTCCCCAAATACATTTATGGGTCCACTATATAGTGAATATGTTTACAGAAGAAGCAAATACAATAACACAATAATACCAACATTTATGGTTTAATACCCTTGAAATCATTTCCACATGAAATAAGGTTAATCCCTTTTACACATTATTGTTATCAAGGAATGCTTCTTTAAAAACTCCAAATTAAAAGCCATTTCAAAGCTCTTTTATATTGCCATGGGTTTTCTTTATAAATAAGAGTGGGTTCTTTGTTAAAAAACTACGGCTTTCAAAACCTTAGAACTTTACTTTTGAAACCATTAGAATATCTCTTTCGAAAGCATTCAAATCTTTTTTCAAAACATTAAGCATGTTCCTTTCAAGACACTTTAAAACATCTCTTTCGAAACCATCAAAACAATACTTTCGAAAGTATTAAAGCGTCACTTTCCTATTTATAGGAGCATAGCTTCGAAACCATTTGAAAGTACCTCTTTCAAAACCATTAGATTTTATCTTAAATAACACATTTTGGTCACAGTGAACATAAGCGAAAGTACCCCTTTCGAAACCATTAACCTTCAATTAAAAGAGTTTGGGAAAAACAGATGGCTTTGAAACCATCCTTTCGAAAGCTTTAATCTTTAAGTAAAAAAATTGGAAGGATGGCTTTGAAACACCTTTCGAAGCCATTGCCTTCGAAACCTTTAGTTTAAATGGCTACTGGAGCCCTTTCGCAAGCATTGGGAAGTTGCTTGTTATATTTATAAAACAAAGCTTACCTTTCAAACTCGTTGATAACTTCAATCTATTCGAAAGGCATAAAGACGGCAGCACGGTTTCGACTAGGTTCAAACTACCCTTTCGAAAGCTCCATTTAAAACATAAAACGCAACAACTCATTCGAAAGCTACTCTTTCAAAACAAGAAGGCGGCAACCCCTTTGAAAGCTATATTAAAGTAATTCAACCCTTTCGAAACCATTGTTTTAATAGAAAGGCAAGCGGCATCTCTTTTGAAAGCAAAGCAAAGACCTTCAAAAGCTATTTTAAAATGGCCTCGACCCCTTCGAAATCATGCTTTCGACTTTATACCTTCCGCCTTTCTTCAATCCACCGCATACCAAAGCATTGATACCAAGTGTATTGGTTTCGACTTGGTTGGGGCGGAGGTATGGGGTCAAAAGGTTGCCATTGGAAGTGGCAAAACAATAAATCTATGCAAAAATGTTTTGTTGCCTTTTTCAGTAAATGTTTTTAACTAACTTGCCTATTTGTAAAAATATAATTGGTTGCCATAAACTTTACCAAATCTTTTTTAAAAGACTGCCGAATTTATCTAAAATTAATTAAAAATAATTTACAAGGTAGCCCTTCCCTTTAACAAAACAATTAAGACATTTAAGTCCTCCAACTTAAATAATTTAACTTACATAGTAAATTACTTAGGAAAAATCCCCAAAAATCATCAAAATTCACTTTTAATATGTTATAAAACATATATAAATTTTAGACCCAAAATCCTTCATATAATAGCCAAAATAAATTTTTAAACCCAATTAATTATTTCTTCCTTCAAAACATAATAAATTATTCATAGCTTGGATAATTACGATAATTTAAACCCATCTCCAAAACAATTTTTTTCATAACATATTAAATCCTCATGGCATTCGAAACCTACTATATACGATTTTAGCCTTAAAATGGAATAAAACATTTACCAAACATAATTGTTTGAATCAAACATATCATGTAATCTAAGCATAACATCATTAAAATTATCATAAAGGTTTTAAACTTAAAACCCAAAATCAAATTCTCTTTAAAAACAAAAATATGATGGTTTTGATTATTATTCACCTCACTTCGGATAAGGAACTTGAGATTTGATCTTGCTTAATTCTACTTTCTTGATTCCTTAGCTTTTATTTGAATTTTATCCTCTTTTCCCCTAGGTTATGGCCGACTTGCCCTTGGGTTTATGTTTTAGAATTATGAAATTGTGAAATGAAAATAGGAATAAGGGTTTAGGAGTTAAGGGTTATGGTGGACAGTTATTTCCCATAATACCCTTGCCTTATTCTCTTATTAGTTAGCTTATAAAACCATTTCCATAAACTCATTCTTTTAATCATATTTGGTTAAGCATGTCATCTATTTTAAATTTCAAATCTCAATCTCCTTATCTCTCTAAGCTTTACATTATTTTATTTTATTTATCTAATTAAATCTCATGAATAATGTTATTTAAAATTAGGGGTGTTACACCTTTGCAGACCCTCCTTCATTCGAGGTCGGATCAACTCAATCTTTTCCATGGCTTCTCTCACCATATTTGGACCAAGAACCAATCTGTCTCTGGTCTCCAACCAACATGCTGGTGATTTGCATGGCCTTTCAACAAAGCTTCGAAAGGCACCATTCCTATACTAGTTTGATAGCTATTATTATAGGAAAACTCAACTAAATGCAAATGGTCTTCCCATGACCTACCAAAATCTAGTACGCAAGCTCTTAGCAAATTTTCAAGTACTTTATTGACTCTCTTTGTCTACCAATTCATCTGTGGGTGATAAGCGGTACCCATCTTAAGCTTGGTACCTAAAATTTCTTATAGACTCTTCAAGAATTCACTAATAAATAAAGTTTCTCTATCGTGGACTATACTACTAGGAATTCCATGGAATCTAAAAATGTTCTTCATAAATAACTTTGCTAATACATATGTTATTCTGGTCGACCTAATGGGAGTGAAGTGTGCACCCTGGGTTAGTCTATCCAATATATCCCAAATATTCTAATTTCCTATATTCGACCTTGGTAGCCCATCAATAAAATCCATGAATATGGAATCCTATTTCCAAACCGGTATGTCTAAAGGATGAAGCAATCCACTTGGCTTCTGATGCTCGGTTTTCACTTGCTGGCAATTCAAACATTGCTTCACTACATAAGCCCACATCCCTTTTCATACGTTCCCATAAGAAACCCATCTTCATATCCTGATACATCTTAGTTCCTCCAGGATGAATAGTAAACCTCAATCGATGACATTCCCTAATAACTTCCTTCCTTATGTCACCAATATCCGGAACACACAATCATTCCTTCTTTCTTAACCATCCATTCAGAACACGACTAAAGTCCTTTAAATCATCAATCTCGGTTCCACTTTCAAGCCTTCTAATCTTTTTCGGTTAGCAATGGATCATTCCTCTACTTAGAAGCAATCCTTTCGATCGTCACTGGTCGAACTTCCAAACATGACAACATGGTAGTTTCCCGACTAGAACTAGTTGTTGATCTTTATTGAACACCACAAGTAATCAATGCTTCTAAATCCTTTCATTTTACTATCATAGCTAACACCACATTCTGATATTTCCTGCTAAGTGCATCGGCAACTTTATTTCCTTTTCTTGGCATATACTCAATACCAAAATCATAAGCTGCTAATAACTGTAGCCATCTCTACTATCTCATATTCAACACTTTCTGAGAGAATAAATACCTCAAAGACTTTTGATCCATAAACAGCTTAAATCTTTCTCCTAAGAGGTACTATCTCATCACCTTCAAAGCAAAGATCATTGCTACCAACTCCAAATCATGATTTGAATACCTAACTTCATGTGGTTTGAGCAGTCGAGAAGCATAGGCAATCACTTTACCTCTTTACATCAATACAGCTCATGATCCTTTCTACATGCATCTATATACAACACCAATACCATCTGGCACAACTAACATGGATGCATTGGTCAATAAATGTTTTAGCTTCTGGAACGTTTCCTCACATATACTAGACTAAATAAACTTCATGTCCATTCTGGCTTGTTTAGTCAAGGGTGCTACTATCCGAGAGAAATCCTTGATGAATCTCCTGTAATAGCCATCCAAAAAAACTCTTTATCTCATTCACCGTCTCGGGTCTCTTTCAATTATTTACTGCTTCAATCTTAGTTAGATCTATGTAACAACCCGGTTTGCATTACCAATTAATAAATAAAAGTTAGGATTTTTATTTATTTTAATGAAGCATAAAAGGATTTGGAATAACAAAATTTATTTGAAAAAGGCTATTTTAATTAAATGGGAAATATGGGATTTTAAAATGAGGATAAAATGTTATTTTTGGAAAGTTAAATATTTTAGGAGAGATTTTAAAACGGGTTTGGATAAGAAAAATGAGTTTTATAAACATATATGAACACTTAGACTAATTTTTGGAAACATGTAAATAGCTCTCTTCTTATTGGGTTACTAAAACCTAGCCCAATAACCCACCCTAAACCTCCTCTATAAATTATCTCAAACTCTCCTAACCTCATTCATTCATCCCTAATCAAAACCCTAATCATTTCCTAAAGCTTTCTTAACAAAAATGGCCTCTATCTTCATCTCCTTCTAGTTTTAGCTTATGCAAGTCATTTTATGCAAAGGTAATGCAAATACCCACCTCAAATCCGTTTTTATATCTTTCTAATTTCTGAAATTAATTTGGTAACACATTTTTATGTGTTTTTTTGATCTTATAGCCTCCTAATCATCTTTTGCTAACTTGGGTTGATGCTATAGTGGTCTTTGTTGCTTTCTAGAGAGGTATATTGCTAAAAACCTCTTCTAATATGTGTTTAATCATCTTTTGATTTCAGTAATCAGTTAGTAACACATGTTTTATTATGTAACATGTGAATCATAGCTCTTTGATCATCTTTGCTTTCATTTGGGGTGTGCACATAAGGTGCTTGTGATATTGCTTCCTAAGGTAATGCTAAGCTTTGGCTCTTTGTTCCCTTTAGTATAGTGTAGTAATCATAATAGGGTAGTTAGTGATTGATATTGGTGAAATTTGATGCCAAAAACTTGATGAAAACACCCCAAAATCACCAAAATCAGCATTGATTGCTGGCTGGAATGTTTCAGCCTGAAAACAGGTTGAAACAGTGGTCTGAGAGCCCAGAGCAGGCCTGGGTTGCACCCAGGCTGCTGCCCAGGCGCAGCAGGCTAGCCCGGTTGGGCTAGTCGGTAGCAGGCCCGCCCTTAGTGGGTGGGCGCGCATGTGCAACGCGGGTCCGCATGTGCGGCCCGCTATTTCCCCCAGCCCATGCGGGCTGGGGGCTTACATTCCCCCCCTAGCCCATGCGGGCTGGGGGCTTACATTTTCCCCCCCAGCCCGCATGGGCTAGGGCTTACATGGTCTCCCCAGCCCGCATGGGCTGGGGCTTACTAATATTATTCCCCAGCCCAGGCGGGATGGGGCTTAATATTATTCCCCAGCCCAGGCGGGCTGGGGCTTAATGTTTTTCCCCAGCCCCGGGCGGGCTGGGGTTTGTTGTTTCTTCCCCAGCCCAGACGGGCTGGGGCTTGCAAATTCTCCCCAGCCCAAGCGGGCTGGGGCTTGATCAAACCAGCTGCACCGCATGGTGAAGCCTGGTTCACAAGAATGGGCTGCACCATGCGGTGCAGCCGGCTTCTATGAAATGGGCTGCACCCACTTGGTGCAGCCGGGTTCCGACCCACCGGTTGCACCATTTTGGTGCAACCGAGTCCGGGTTGCACCATTTTGGTGCAACTGCTTCAAATTGATTGTTTCTGCAATGAACCTTTGGGTTTCAATTGCGAATCAGAAATGGTCGAACTTTGGTTCACAACCAATTGGGATATTTTCCAACACGAATATTGGTTTTCAGTGATTCTCTGATTTATCGATTTCTTTGAGATCTGTCTCTAGATTTCGTACACGGGTTTTATGAATTATTTTCAAAGGATTTTTCACTCCTAAATGGCTTTCGAAACTATTATATAATATTATTTTTAATTAGTAAACTATTTACTCCATAATAGGAGAGTTTTCAAAAGCCGTTTTAAAGTGTTCTCAAAATCAATTATAAATCCGTTTCGAACCATTTTTTTCTATAATAAAAATCTCACACTCACTTTTTAGCACGTCGAGCGAAGTGGAAAGGTGCTTAAACGGTTAGGAAATCTCTGGCCTATGGAACCGTGTGTATTTTCTTTTCGGTTAATCCCCGACCTATTCGATTGATCGTTTTGACCTTTGGGTCTAGTTTACCGATGATACGAGGTGAACTTTTTATTGTTTGGAATGTGAGCTTGCTATTGGTTAGTAAACCGTTTAGTGCGAACGTGGGGTATGGGACTCATTGTTAACACTTTACGGGTTCCTCTCCAAGAAGTTTGTGACACATTAGCCTCTGGGCGGCCAGTACTGGACCTCTGGGTCACCACGCCTCTGGGCAACCGTCTCTGGACACCTGGTCTATGGAGCAGTTTCTTTTTTCGGCATGTGCCTCTGGGCCTTTATCCTTCTGGGAAGGATCTCGCCGTCTCGTGCGTTCCGCATCTGTGCGAGTGATCGATCATAACTCTACAGTACTTGGCAATAACGACTTCGGTCGGTGCACGTGCTATACTTGTATTATCTGATGATTTTTATATCCATTCGAGTACCGCCATTCGGTGTTGGTTCTATGGAACCATACGATGTAAGTGCGATTACCTTGTGGATTCATAGTGTCTCAGGACACTGCTTTTCAGTGTTTGATTTCTTTGACTTTTCAGTATATCCCCATTGCTCTTTGGAGCATCGATCTTTGCTTGGGCATTGATTACAGACTCTGGTCACACATGGGATTATTGCCTATGGGCAACTTTATATAGCTTTGGCTACGCCGATGATATGAAGCGATTTTATTTATTCAACACTTTGGTGCTGATATTCTCTTTGGAGATTTTTACTGTTGATTGATGATTAGGGACCGTCATTATATTCATGTGGTCCAAAATACTCTTCTCTTAGGAAAAGTACTGTTTTATTTATGTACCGCATTATTATATATCTCAGTTATTACTAATTGTTTAGCTAGCCTGACCCGAGTGTTTTCGCTTGGGTCAGACCGAGTTGTTTCAGGTTAGGTCTCTAGACTTAGCTTTTGTGCTTCCGCTTGGACATTATCTGCTATGCTGATAGATAGCGCTTTTATTTGTCCACTATTCCGCTACTCTGTTATTATTCAGACTTTGATATGTACATATTTTTGACTCACATGTGTGGGCAGTGGCTTTGTACCCACTTATAGTATTTGGATCTGTATTGACGATGTATTGTTCTGAGACTCTGTGATGTTATGTGATACTGTTCTGTGATGCTATTTCATTATGTTATTATGCTTTGTCCTGATAGGTCTTTAGCCATTGTAATTTTGTTATAAATATTTATTGAATATGTCGAACCACTTGAAAAAAAAATATATATACCATCCTTTCGACGTATTCAGTAGATAGTTATAGCTTGATTACAAATGGTCGCTTCCACTATACTCTATTCTCCGCTTTAACAGACAGTATTACTCCCGTAATACTCTTTGTTACAGTGGGTCTTAGAGTGGGGCGTTACAGATCTACAAACAACCCTTCTTATGAAATTACATGACCAAGAAAGTTCACTTCTTTCTTTCAAAAATGACACTTTGAAAACTTCGATTTTAGTTGATGCTGCATCAACGTCTCAAACACTACTCTAAGATGAATCTCATGATCTATTTTATCCTTAGAATATATCAAAAATGTCATCAATGAACACCAACATGAACCTATCCAAGTGCTCTTAGAAAATTCGGTTCATCAAGTCCAAAAAGGAAGCAAACACATTAGTTAACCTGAATGGCATCACTAACTACTCATACGAACCATACCTTGTTAAAAACACCGTCAAAGGAAAACTGTCCTCCGCCACCCTTAATTGTTGAAAACTTATCGTCAAATCCAACTGGGAAAACACTTCGGATCCACTCAACTGATCAAAATAATCATTAATGCTTGGCAAAGGATATCTACTTTTTATCGTTTTCTCATTCTTCTTACAATAATAAATACACAACCTCAACGATCCATCTGATTTCTTCACGAACACCATAGCCGCTCCCCATGGCAAATTGTTTGGTCTAATAAAGCTTTTTCCTTCTAAGTCCACCAACTGCACCTTTAATCTTTCATCTTAATATGGGTCATTCTTCTAGATGATCTACTTACGGCTTTAGCTATAGGTACAAGACCAATTCTAAACTCAATAGGTCTCTTTGGTGGTAATCCTGTAATTGGTTCTAAAACATCTGCAAATTCTCTTAAAACTAAAACCCAACTCAACTCATATTCCACCTCTGTTGCACTCAACAAAGCACAACCATCTAAACTCAAATTCTCAATTGAGTATATAATTCGATCACTACTATTAGGTTGTCTTAATGATATTTTCCTATCCTTGTAAAATATCCTAGCATTATGTTTGCTCAACCAATCCATACCCAAAATAATCTCAAAGCCCACAAAATCAAGTACAACAAACTGCAGACAAAAGTATGGCCTAACAACTCAAATTCTAGATGGTCACATCTCATCCCAAGAGTTGCATACCCTCCTATTGATTCATGACCCTTAAGGAAGTAATAAGATATGAGGTTCAAAATCTAACTTATCCACCAAACACTGAGAGATAAAAGAATGTGATGCACTAGTATCAAATAATACTATAACAGGCATGCCATGAATCAAAAGTGTATCTCCCATCACAGCCTTTCCCTTCTCCTCTGCTGTTGGCCTAGAGTATGATGGCCCCAAAGCAAAGACCTTTTCTTTTTCCGCCTTGGCCGCTTCTAACATTTATTCTTATAATTCCCTACTAGTTGCAATTAAAGCACTTCACATTTTTCTTTCCCACAACCATCTTATCATCACCAGATCAAAACTCAATAGCATAGATCCCTTTTTTGTCAACCTGTAAAAAACGATATCAGTTTTCCCTTTCTTGGTAGCTCCACCCTTTTGAGCTTCCTTCCCCTTGAAGAACTCTCTCTTCTTACTCTGAGAAATCTAGGTTTCCACCTACTACTCCTTCACAAAAGTCAAAAGCATCTCCTCGTTCCTTATAGCCATCTCCACCATTACATTACTTGAATCCCTGAGATGCGGCATTGTTTCCTTGGCAATCTCCGCTTTAAACCTCGGATGAACTTTTCATTTCTCTTAATCACGATATATATGGTGGCATATCCATAATTAGACAACTCATCAAACTTAGTTGCATACTTCAGGACAGACATTTTTACTTGCTCCAATTCCATAAATTTCCTAAGAAAAGTTGACTTGGTTATCTCAAACAAGAACCTCTCCTCAAACCTCCTTCTAAACTCAGCCCAAGTCAATTCCTTTTTTGGTACACCAACGGTCACCTCGTTCCACTATTACAAAGTAGCTCCCTGCAACTGCCTTGATTCCAATCTTATTTTCTGCTCATTGTTCAAACCTAGATTGGTAAAAATCCTCTCATAGTGCAATAGCCAGTTCTCCACCTCAATAGCATCTTCAGTTCCAAGCAAAGGCTTTCCTCTAAGACTAATGTAATCTTGGATCAACTTAGCATAGTTTTTACCAGTAGGCACCATAGGATTAGCTCCTCCCACATTAGCTGGATTCCCTCCAGCCAAACCAGCAGCAGCTTCAGCCTGCATTAAGTTGACAAAGAACTGATATATAATCCCTATATCTACTGGTGGGGTTGCGGCATCCACACTAGCATTTGCATTTTGATTAGCATTTGCCAGCTAACCCTGGTTCCTTTTAGTATTGAGCTGAACATTTCCATTAGTTGTGGTGCTTCCTCCATCTAGATACACCCTTCCATTTTCTGCTTCCATATCTTGCTTTCTCATAATCTGCATACGAGCCTTAATATGATAAAGAAGAAATGCCTATGAGAGATGGGAGAATACACTTATATATAGCAATTACAAGTATATTCTACAGTGTTATCCCATACCCTGATCTTATTCTCTTATTCTTTGGATTATGTTTTCATAAACTTTTAATCTTTTAAATTTTTACATAAACCTATGCTCTGATACCAAACTGTAACATCCTCCATTTTGAGGTCCGAAATTTAGTGTTATGGATGCTGCAACCATCCACAATATTAATTTCTGATGAAAAAATATGGTCATATTAATGGTATCGATAACATCAGAAGAACAAGAATACGAAAATTTTCAAATACATTTCAATAGTAAACTTTTTCATTTCATAAATAAATAAAATTTCATATTTATTACATAATCCTATTCAATCCCGCGTTCAAAGAAACTATAACCATTACAAATTACTCAAAGAGGGATATATAAGTATGTCCCCTTGGTTGATCAGAGTCGAATACTTAACAATTATAACTTCTGCCATTACATCTATTTAGACACAAAACAATACAGCGGAAAACAAAAGCTCCTACTATTAGCTAGCTTGCCTCCTACACGACTCTGGAAGCCTATTCATCTGATCTGGAAGCCTGAAAACCTTTCTCCTGACCTAATCAAATGAGTACCCGAGAGTCTAAAGGGAAAGACAAAAACTTTGGGTCAAACAAAAAATCTGGTGTGAATAATAACCTGCCATCTCGAACCAAAATGGATATCTAATGAGGCCACACCGTAGAGTGGAATGGATTTTCCCCTCAATAGTATCGTAACCAATTATGTCAATCAAAATTCATGCACCTGCAACCATAGTGGTTAGAACATGGTAAAATAATTATTTGTGGGCATGCAACATGGGTCGGTCTGATAATCTGCCTTCACTGTGTTATACACTTCCTTACCTCACCTATAATCATATAATGGATTGTCTGTCCCAATTTAATAGACTATCCACCTAAATTTAAATGACTGTCCATCTATTATTAATCTGACTATCCGTCCTATATTTGTGTGGACTACCCACCTCACATATAAACATTATGTGGATTATCTATCACAGGCCATATGGACTACCCATTATATATGGTTTATCTAATTAAAATTCATATGGACCATCCATCACACATGTCTCATTTGTCTAAAATTATGTGGACTATCCATCACACATATCATAATTTTCCTAGGATGACAATGAACCCATTATGAAACATATAGAGACTATCCATCTCTGGTATTATGCGGATTATCCGTCATGCATCTCATAGTTTTCCTAGGATGACTATGAACCCATCGAATATCAATTTATAATTTTAATATAACATTATTCACCCAAATGCCCAACCTATATCTATTGGTATCCCCAATTAGGTTGTCAAACCCTTAAACTTATGGCATATTGAAATAATGTATATAGGTATCTCCAATGAAGTTGTTAAACTCATAAAACATATTTCTTGACAACCCATTAATATAACAATTCGAAATAGAAAGCTTACAACATTCATACCGTTAAAACGACATCGAACCTCTATCCAAGATTCGAAGACAAAATTTTGATTTTATAAATTATAAGGCCAAGCTTCCCAAAATCATAAGGTTATCACTTTCTTAAAACATAGGCTATCTTGCCTTTAAAGCATGACTTTTAGTTTGCTTGAAAACAAGGCATCTTGGCCCACAAAGCATTAGTTACGAAATAAAAGGGTTACGGCATCAAAAGCCGAATAACCTGGTTGCCAAGAACAAGGAAAACATTTGATGTCGGAGTTGACAAGCTACGACGTCAATTACTCAAGTCAAAATCAATTTCTTATGACATCAATATTTTAGAAAACTATGATGTCGAAATTATGGTACTTCGGCTATTATGCAGCAAAATAGTTAATATCGAAAATGATGACTTGCGGCATCAAATCCTTAAAAATTTGATGATGGCTTCATATAACTGCGGTGACTATGCCATTAGTAGAAGGTTGTTGGAAATATGCGGCATCAAAACCTTTAAAGCATAGGTTTCAAAGTTAAAGACTTACGGCATCAATGCCATGTGATATGGGTTTTAAAACAAAAGGATAAGGGATGATGCGCTTTAGAAAACAAGGTAGTGCTTCATAATCAATATAGAACCTCTTCACCTATGAGATGTCACATTCCTCCTATGATGGATGTTGGATATCACAAGGGATACCGCATGTCGTCGATGGCATTACTGTAATAAACATATCAAAACTGTTTTCTTTCCTTTTTAAACCTATTTCTTTTTACCAACTCTAATCCCTTGTCAATTTTCTATTGGTTAAAAACTAACTTTATCAATTTCTTTGTAGAATGACTACCATAAGTCATTTTATATTCCAAATCCATTTCGCAACCCATTATTTAATATTCTTACTTAATATTAATTACAAGCTTTTCTAGCTTATTAAATATATGGAAAATCATAACTTTTTGAGAAAAAACCCAAAAATCACTAAAAATCGTAATATATACATTATTTCTCCTGTAAAAAATTTCGAACTGCATAACTATTTAATTATTTTTAATAATTAAAACCCAATTAAACACTATTTCCTCTTTAGGAAATTTATAAAATATTTATATTAACTTGAAAAATTAGGAAATTAATGTTATATAAGATAGTGATGGAGTTTATACAACTGGTAATAAACTCAAAATAGAAATTGTCTTTAAATATCATAAGCAAACACTGTCTAGGCTCCACAATATCGCACAATAGAATAAGCATAAGTCTATATAAATTATAAAAAAGCACCATCCTCTGCTCATCCTTTGTACAGCAACTGCGTACCACATAAGCCCGCTTTCTACTCATATAAGAGTATCCGGATAATAAGAAGCAAAGCATAAAACCTCGAGCCAGACAATAGTCTAGCGTGAGTGATGAGAAATCTCAAAATACTATACAAGTTGATGTAGTAAGAAACAAGGGTATACGAACCATACGTGACATGTCCCTGCAACCAAAGGCTTAACAGATAACCTCAATAACATGCTACTTTACAAACATCATAAAGAAGTAGTACATTCTAGGTATAATGCCAGGTGTCTAGGTATCCACATCTATAATACCTATGTCCTATGACATCCCTAGAGTGATAGGCTATGAGAAAACAACCAAAGCAAAGATATCATCCATCAAACAATCCTCATTTTCACTCAATGTGCCCTGAATATATGATAACTCATTTAACCATTCTTCTACCAAGGATTAATGGAAAATTCCCGACGTGTAGTCTCCCACCAGCCTAAAGCTGACAGTAAATCCATTCCATCGATCCAGGGTATACGGTTCCACTAAACAGGTCTAGGTAGCTATTCCAAGTATCTAATTAGCATCCTTACAATACCTCTGCTTACCAGTACATTAGAAAACACTGAGTATTAACGATCCCTTAACATGCGTATCCAAGCCATTTCCTTACTCCATCTAGTTTCTATTCATCCTTAAGGAACTATTCCACATTCCTTCGTTTCCATGATAGAACCATTCAACATTCTATCCACATGCAACCATTCTGAACCCACCCTTATGGATAGTCATCCTCATGACTCTATTCAATATTGAGCCATCATCATCGGAACATAACTCCATCATCGTCGAGTTATTATCATCGAAGTCCCAAAGCTATCATCCTTCATCGTGTTATCACATCGCTACCAAACGTCGAATAAAAAAGCGAACACCTTCAACATGACCTACAAGAACCTCGAAGCATCCTCTAGAATTTAGCAAAGATTGGCTTTCTCAATTCTTGTCGATATTGGTTAAAAGATATCTGTATCTGTATGAATTTCTTAGCGACACTTAGCTAAAATTTGGCTAAGTACTTTCCTCCTCGATCATTTCCCTTTTGGCATGCCTATAGCTCCCTTTCTTCATTCCTTAAGTCCCTAAGCACATAGCCCCTTCCATGTGCCCAAAAAGTGATCAGTACCAATCAAAAGTGACTAGTACCGAGTTAAGGACTTAGCCCAAATTCTGAGTTCAAACTCCTAAATCTTCTCCTCGTGCCTTATCTCAAAGCTTGTCCTAAATTATGCTTTGTCTTTGACCCAAAGAAACTTCCCACCAACCTAAACTGAAGCTTCCTCCATCGAACAGATCTTTGATCGGTATAGCAATCTAGTTGATCACCCAAACCAACTCCAATTCGCCTACAACCTGAAGTACAATCTCCTTTCCTTTTACAGAGCCCCTCCTCCAAGTTTCATCCCAGTTTGAGCAATTTTGACTTCGTTTGGCCCGAATAGACGATCGATTCCTAATTATCCTAAAAGCACTAGCAAACCATATTAAAGCAATACGTGTAATAGCAGCCATCATCCATATACATTGATTAAACATAAGCAATTAATCTAACATAATAAACATAAAAGAATCTACATAGATCTTTCTTTACATTAAAGTGACAATATGATCTAAAAAGGTTACAAAACTATATAAAACCCATTTTTATATTTTTTAAATTTGGTCATAAACATGTTAAAAGGTTAAATTAAAGTTTAAAATCGTTTTAACCTAGGAATCATACCAAAAACATCATTTTTAACTTATATGAACAAGCATAGAATAATAAGAGATCAATAATCACTCACCAATACCCAAAATACCAATTTAAATGCTCAAATTTGAAGTGGACAGCAAAGAACACAAATTCCAAAGCACCAAAATGATAGATCTACAAACTCCTTCACTAATTAGCCTTCTAATGACGGAGGCTAAGATTAGTAAGAAAAGATGAGATTTTTAATGAAATTTAGACTAATGAAGGTTTAGAGCTGTTTTTGGAAAATAATAAATGATCTAACTTTATCACATCACCCCCAATTAAACACAATTCCAAAATTAGTTAGTAGGACTAAGTATGAGATTGTTTAGTTGCCTATTAATCTGTCCAGCAGCAAACAAAACTTAAAATGACCATATCTCCTAAATGGTAATTCCGTTTTCCTATAGTGATCGCTCTATAGAAAGAGAAACCATCATTTCAATCCAATGAAAGTGGTTTTAAACCCTAATTCAACTCTTATCAAAATTTATATACTTTAAAAAAAATTATGGGTCCAAACTGTCAGAGAAAAATTCTAATGATGATAAATGTCCCTAGTAGACATTACAACATGTTTTCTATATCGGAGGTGTTTGCAAACTACGTATTTTCCATCTTAGCAGCAGTGTTCTTGAACTATGTAGTGTTGAAGGATCTTATCAAAGAACTCTGAATCTACAGCTTATATTCTTCGTCACAAGGATGATCACTTTCCAGATTATGATCGTGGCAAGCGTTTTGCTTCAGCCGACTCTGTGAAGTAATCCACCGCAACAATAGCGTAATTAGCTCTTCCTTTCGACATTGGTATCACGCCAATTACATCAATTCCCCAGACTGCAAATGGCCACGGGCTAACCATTGAATAAGCTCTATGGATAGGGCTCTTGGAATTTTCATAAACCTCTGGCATCAGTCGTACCATCTGGTGTAATTGGAGGCATCATGGTTTATTGTTTGTCAGAAGTATCCACAGCAAATGATCTTTTTTGCTCCCGTCTACCCCCCGATGTGGTCACCACAGCCAACCCCATGGATTTCCATGAGGATATTCCTAGCCTCATCCTTAGTTACCCACCAAAGTAGGGGGTTGAGAAACCTCTCATGTACATCACTCCTTTTTGCATTATGAATCATGACACTTTACAAAGGAGTTTTCATCATTTGTTCCTTCCTTTCGGGAGAGTTCCGTTCAACAAATAGTCCATGACCAAAGTCATCCATGACTCCTTTTCCTCCTTGGTCTCTAAGATCTAATCGACATCCATTTGATCGACGCTCAAAGCCAATAAAACCTCCACTGGAACCAATCCCATCAACTACGCATCCTTAGAACTAACCAATTTGGCCAATGAATTGGCTTTCGTATTTTCCTCTTCGGAGATGTGCGTAATTATGTAATTCTCTATATCATTCAACAGTTCCAGTGTCTTCATCATGTAAGGGGAAAGTCTTGCACCCTTAGCATGGAATTCCTTTTTTACCTAAATTTCACCAACTAGCAGTCACTGAACATATGCAGCATCCTTGCCCCCAGCTCTTTCAAGTGGAAACCGAAAGCCGAAGAGTACAATATTCTAAAAGATTAAAGCTTTAAGAGACAAGAGTAACCTAAAATAATATGCAAAAATAGTGTAATACATTTGAAATCTCGATCATATGCGTGTACATTATAGATATAGCCAAGTAAAGGTGTGAACAAAGTACACCTCATCAATCTGCATGCTATACCTAAAGCAAGATGGATCATTGCCAAGTGCCAACCATCTAACATCTTGGCTCAAAAGTCCAATCCACATCATCGATTTATATCTCTAATGCCTTTAAATATGCACGGACCTCAATGCAAAAGGGGAATTTTAGGACAAAATATAATTCAAATATTAAGTAACAAATTGTATTTTTCTATATTAGAGCTTTTATTAAAACATATTAATGGTGGATAGCTAGCTCGGCATTGTAAAAGCCTTCCAACT
Source organism: Allium fistulosum (assembly GCA_030737815.1). Taxonomy (NCBI): domain Eukaryota; kingdom Viridiplantae; phylum Streptophyta; class Magnoliopsida; order Asparagales; family Amaryllidaceae; genus Allium; species Allium fistulosum. The sequence continues at coordinate 668,844,421 of CM060906.1, forward strand.
TCGGTATAAGTATCTGAAGAAATAAAGAATAAAGTGGATGTAGGTTTTATCCCAAACTACTATAAATCTAGGTGTCCATCTTTACTACTTTGTTATTTTTAACTTCAGCTTAGCTCACAGAACTTACTCTCGGCATAAACTAATAAGTTTTACTTTCGGCACAACTCATAAAACCTAACCTGATATTCAACACTATTTAAAGCCTTTGGTAACCAGCTTATCGAAGCTCTCAAAATCTAATCAACTAACTAAAGTTTCACCTTCGGTCCTTGGGTGTTGGTGTATGAAAAATCAAACCAACAAAAGTCTTTTTGAGAATACTATTGATCTTAGGTGTTTATATTATACTTTAACTATGGTCAACCAAATGGTGATAATGATCTTGTTACAGTCATGGTTGGTTTAATTTGAACTACTTAAAGTGAAACACTATTCAAGATAGGATTCATCTCTTACAATATAGAAGATTAGCAATACCATAATCGATAGTCGACTTAAAGTCAAATCACTAGCTGGAGTAACTTGGTTACTTAGTAAGTGTTATCATATTGAACCAAGGACTTTAAATATTAAATATTACAATTAAATAAAGGTATTACTAGAGTTTTGGCCGTTAACCTAGCTCTAGATATCTGAGTGATATAGTGATGATGAAGAGACCATATGCACAATATATCATTGCTTAGGGATTTGCTTACATGACTTGAAATAGGATTTAACCTAAATGATATGTAAGCAATTGAACTCATGTCCAATGTTGTTCCTCAGCAAAGTCTGTACAAGGTTTAATATTTAAATGTTTAAATATTACTAAAGGTTGCACACTAGGGAGTCACACAATATTATAAGTATTGTAATATAAACTTAAATGTTATTTTGACTTGGTATTGTATTAAAATTAATATTTTATACTTTATAAAATAATAATAAAACATTTTTTCGAAAAATTGAAATTTATATTTACAATTTTATTATAATATAATTTTAAATATTCCTTTTGATCGGGTATTATATTTTAAATTTAAATTTCAAATCTATTAATCCATAAAAAATTAAAATTAAATTAATTATTTATTTAAGGGTCAAGCCCATTATAATAATCATATAGATTCCAATAGTTTATTTAAAGGGTTACATGTATTTAATTGATTAACAAATTTATATTAACTATTTAATTACATATGTAACTAATATGCACATATCAATAAATAAAAATATTTAATTCATTATAAATAAGCCGAAAATTATAATATGTATGCTTTATGTTTATGTGTGTGTATGTGTGTGTATTTGAATATGTATTTGTATGTAGATGACATATGTTAGAGTGTTTTATAATATATATAATGTGATTATATTAGCATATAGTGAGTGTTTATAATATATATATATATAATATAATATAATTATATTAGCATATAGTGAGTGTTTTATAATATATATATAATGTGATTATAAATGGCAATGATTGTTTATATGTATGCTTATACAAATTATAGTACTTATAGACACTAATGTTATATGTGTGTGTCTATATATATATATATATATATATATATATATATATATATATATTTCATTTTGACATTATTATAATATTATCAATGAACATATGATGTTCACCAAAAACAATATATTATATAATCAAAATTATTATGGAAAAGGTAATATTAACCCAAAACAAATCTCATTATCTTAAATCAAACTTTTAATATGATTAAATGTAAAATTTATTATTTGTGATAACACATATAAAAGATTTAGTATATAATGAATAAAAGAACTATTTTTGTTTTTAAAATTCCCTCTTTTGCTTCATTGTCCGATACATCTAATCGAACATTAATCACTTTAGAAAGATTCTAAAATCAAGATATAACAGTAATATACGAAGAGGAAATTTTTGAATATTTGTTCCCTTTTTGAGTTTCCTTTTAAACATTACCCTACTATAAGCCACATAGAATTAGCAAAATTTTAAGTAAGTTAACGATAAGTTAACATTTCAAGGCTCACATGATCACTAACTTAAATAACCCCACGTAAAGGCTCTTCCACTATACCATATCAATATGCACTTAGAAGGGCCCACCAAGGATAAATATCTTAAGAAGGTTAATCAGAACCATTGAGAAGCTCTTTCTATAAAATTAAAGGTGTTATTATGAATATCAAAACGGATTATACCCATGTAGTCCATAAACTGGGTTTATTTTCTTCCCTAAATTAGTTGGATATGTATCACTTACAATTTGAACAACTTTGTAATCAAATTTAGAAGGTATATGATGTAATTTTACGTTCTCGTATTAAATCTTGTTATTAATTAAATGAATATGAAACCTATAATTATGCATGCTCTTAACATAGATGTTTCTATAAAAATAATGAACTTATTTTCACTATATGGGAATATTATAAAAACCTATGGATAAATTGAAAAATTTGATAATGTTTGACAAAATTATTGATAGCGAAGTATGATATTGTTGAAATATGGATGTGCTCAAGGTCGATTCTATACATTGGGCTCCTCTAAATAAGCATAAATTTTATTGCCTCATGTAAAAGAAAAAGAAAAATCTCTATAAAAAAAGATAATAATTTATTAAACATTATTGTTAATTTTAGATGATTTAAATCTATTTCAAATATTAAAAGGGAGAAGATATTAATTGATTCCCATAGTCAATCAAATATGGAAAATAAATAGGAAAAATAATCAATTAATTATAGAAGATATATTAATTGATTTGAGGAATCAATCAAATAAGGATATACGTGGAAACAAATACCAATATGCTTGTGTTGAAATCAAATAAAGTAAATCCGGGAAGTTTTCATCCTTATCTCCAAAACAGATGTCATCTTTACACCTATGTATATGAAGACATTTGTTCATCTTTTCAACACAAGAAAACAAGAGAGTTCTCCATAAAAATATCTTCAATAAGATCATTATTTCTGTATCTATTTTAGGATGAGTGAAATTTATTAAGTGATTTATGCTCTTTTCATATTGTACTCCTTCTTAAAGTGAAGAAACAATAAAGGTTGTTAGGTCCGAGGATGTAGGCAAAGCTGAACCTCGTTATATCGGTGTGTTCTTTCCTTTCTATCTTTTATCTATAATTCGCACTCTTTGATTTTCTTTTTATTCTCTTTGTTGGATTGGAATTATTTTGATTGTCCATAGACTAGAATATTGGGTGTTCCGCTTTCTCTTTCCAAAACTCTATTTTTGTACTACATTTTAGTATCAGAGCTTGTTGTTATGTTTGAAGACTATTTCAGCTATGTCTAATTCTACATGGAATAGCACTGGTATAAGCTCTATAATTATGGAGTCGTTAAGATTTTGGCACATGGAAGATAAAGATGGAAGTGGTGTTAAAGAAAGAGAGAACTTTTAAGGTTGTCTCAGATCTAGAGAAACTGAAGATTTTAGCGCCTGAAGAGATTGGGGAATTGGAAGAGGATGTTCTAACTACCATCAAGCTTAGCATTTCTGATGAAGTACTTAGCGATTTTTCTCATGTGAAATCTGCTAAGGAATTATAGGATGCTCTTTAGAAAAAGTTCTACGACAAGTTTCTCACCAACCGCATTATCCTATAACAACAACTTTACTCATTAAAGATAAAGCCTGGAACCAATGTATTAGCTCACATGGATGCCCTAAACACACTTTTTATGAATCTTTGAGCATCTAAACTAAAAATTAAGGATGAAGCGTAAGCTATCTTTCTTTTATATTCTTTACCTATGGAGTATAACACTTTTGACTCTATGATCTATGGGCATTTTTCTATTTTCTTAGAGGACGTGAAGACAAATTTGCATAATGAGATGTTGAGGGGAAAGTTAGCAATCATGAGCATGGAGAATGATTGCGAAGGCGTTATTGCGCAAAAGGGAAGAAGTAAGAGTAGCCCAAATTAGGGGTGGGCGTGGGTCGGTTTGGTGCGGTTTGGAGTCCAAACCGCTTCCGCACCGCATCAAACGGTTAATCAAAAATACAAACCATTATACTAATCTTTTAAACGGTTCGGTTTCGGTCCGGTTTGAATGTAATACAGTTCGGTTTCGGTCTAGTCTGGTTTGAATCCGTATTAAATATGAAATAAGAGAATCACTTCCATCAACAATCAATTTATGAAGGCAACTGTGTGAAACTTTTACACTTAAAAGGTTAAAACACACAATGTTATACTGAAATGAAAGATTAGTTCTTAATTGTATGAATATTTCAATTTGACATCTACCTACAAGTGAGATTTTTTTGGTAGATTAACCAAACATCAACATTAATCAATGCATAGTCATTAAGGAAAATGACTAGGATAAGATTATAATTAGTATTTATCCAAAAAAATGAGATGAAAAATATTATACCAAAACTATAACTTCTTCCTTTATGACAGTGATTATTATTAATATAACAACAACATACGCTAAAAATAGAATGTACATCGTTAGAATCTAAAATAAGATAGGAGTTGCTTATATTTTTATTATAAGATTACTAGTGTAAATTTTCGGTTCGGTCCGGTTTAATATGGTTGGTTCAATCATCCAAACCGCAACCGAACCGTATCGATGCAGGTCGGTCCGGTTTGGGGTATCTGCTTTGGTTAGATGATTCGGTGCGAGTTTCCGCACCGTTTTTGCGGTTCGGTGCGGGCGGTTTCTGTATAGCGGTGCAGTTTATGCCCACCCCTAGCCCAAATATTGTGAAGATGGAGCCAAGTTAAGATCTCAATCAAGGGGAGCTCCGAAGGGAGTTTTTCATTATTGTAAAAGGCCTAGATATTATATTGAAAGTTGCCCCAAGTTGGAGAATAAATAAAGCCGTTACCCAAAAGACTTTAGCTTATATAGCGGAGGCATCAGATTCAGAGAGTGATCCTGGCATTTTTACAGCTTCTACCTCTTCTATGAAGAGTTCTATTTGGGTTATTGACTCTAGAGCATCCTATCACATGACACCTGATAGACACTCATTTTTCACTTATCATCACTTTGATGGAGGAGTGGTCCTCATGGGAAAGGCCACTTTTCACATGATTGGTATTGGAACAGTGAATGTCAAGATGTTTGAAGGTGTTGTTCATACTTTGTGTGATGTCAGGCATATGCCCGATTTGAGGCGTAGTCTGATCTTTGTTGGAAAGTTGTGCAATCTTAGCTCGAAGTGTGTAATAGAAAAGGATTCATTGAAACTTACAAATGCCACATTAATGGTAATGAAAAGGGTAAAAGCCGGAAATCTATATTTGCTAAAGGGTATGAGTGTTCTTCTTTGATTTTTGATACCGATTCTACCAGATTGTGGCATTTTCACATAGGACACATTAGAGAGCGTAGTTTGGAAGTGTTGAGAAAGAGAGGTTTGATTGATGGTATTCATCATTAAAAATTTGGCTTTTGTGAGGGATGCGTACTTAGAAAGCAGACGAAGGTTTCTTTCGACATTGCAGAGCATAAATATAAAGATGTTTTAGAGTATACAGATATAGATGTTTGGAGCCTTACACCATGCCTATCTTTTAGAGAAGCCAGGTATTTTGTTTCATTTGTTGATGATTTTTCTAAAATGGTATGGGTTTACTTTATGAAGTCCAAGGACGAAACTTTTAATAAGTTTCATAGTTGGAAATCTCTTATTGAGAAGCAATCTGAAAAGAAAGTGAAGATTCTTTGTTCAGATAATGGTGGTGAATTCAGTTCTTAAAAATTCACTAAATTTTGTGAGTCCGAGGGAATCAAAAGGCACTACACCACACTAGGAGACCCTCAGTCAAATGTGGTTGCAGAGAGGGTGAATCAAACATTGTTAGAAAGAACTCGTTGCTTATGTCTAACTGTTGGATTAAAGAAGAGATCTTAGGTAGAAACATTATTTATGGCATTTTTTCTCATCAACTATACACCTTCTACCGCTATAGATATGAAGATTCCTAAAAACGCATGGTAGGAAGAGCCTGTTTTATATTCCTTTCTCAGAGTGTTTGGTTGTCCAGCTTATATGCATGATAGCAAAGGGAAGTTGGATCCAAGATTGTGCAAGTGTATTTTTCTTGGTTGTAGGAGAGGAGTTAAGGGTTATAGATTGTGTGTCTTACTACCCAAAAGATTGTTACTAGCAGGAATATTACACTTGATGAAAAGGCTATGTTGAAGGTGGATCCTTCTTCTTCTATTAATGATGACGTTGAGAGGACAAATTCAGAGTACCAGACACAAAGGATCCTCAAACTTACATACAATTAAATATGGTGTTTCTGATGACACCATGGTTGATAAGGAGAGGACCGAGGATCAATTTCAAGGTGGAGCCCAAATTCAAACTTGACCAATCAGAGAGACGAAAAGACCTAGATGGATACATGATTTTGTGGGATTAAGCATTGAAGACATTGACTTTGATGACATGGCAGCCTATGCATTAAGCATAGTTCATGATGAGCCCAAAGACTATAGAGATGCCATTAGTTCAGTTAATAGTTCTAGTTGGTTAGCAGCTATGGAGGAGAAAACTGAGTCTTTGCACAAAAATCACACTTGGAATTTAGTGCCACTTTCTTCTAACAAGAGAGCAATTGGGTGTAAGTGGATCTCTAGGGTGAAAGACGGCGACAATGGTGACTTGAGGTATAAGGCGAGATTAGTGGTGAAGGGTTATGTTCAGAGGAAAGGTGTGGAGTTCCATAATATTTTTCTCTAGTCTTCAGACAAACTTCCATTCGCATTCTTTTTTCGTTGGTTCCCACTTCAACATGGAGTTGGAACAATTAGATGTCACGACAGCATTCTTGCATGGTGACCTTGAGGAGGACATTTACCTACAACAGTCAAAGGGGTTCATTGATAGTAGTAGGCCGAGTCATGTTTGTAAGCTTAACAAATCTCTTTATGGTTTAAAACAGTCTCCTTGACAATGGTATAAGAAATTTGATAAGTTTATGATCTCACATGGTTACTCTAGAAGATTTAAGGACCAATGCTTCTATTTTAAGAAGTGTAATAAAGATATCATCTGTTTATTGCTTTATGTTGATGATATGTTGATAGCTTCTAAGAGCATGACTAGAATTTAAAAGTCGAAAACAGAGCTCAATAAGGAGTTTGATATGAAAGATTTGGGAAAGACATAGAGAATTTTGGTGATAGAGATTCAGAGGGATAGAAAGCAAAGAGTTTTGAGGCCCACTCAAACTTAGTATATCGAGAAAGTCTTATCTCGATTTGGTGTGGAGAAAGCTAAACCAATGGCTACTTCGTTAGGCTCTCAATTTCAATTATCCATAGATTTATGTTCCACAATCGGATGAAGACAAAAGCGATATGGCGCAGTTGGAAGCCTTATGTATGCAATGGTATGCACAAAGCCTGACTTAGCTCATGTAGTTGTTGTTGTTAGCAGATACATGTCTAATCCAGGCAAGACTCATTAACAAGCAGTAAAGTGGATTCTACAATATTTGAGAGGCATTTCTGATATTGGCTTATTGTTTGGAGGTAGCGACATAACTCTAAGGGGTTATTGTGATTGAATTTACGCTAGGGATAGAGATGGTAGGAAATCAATTTTGGTCTATGTTTATACACTTGGCATAGGCCTGATTTCTTGGAGATCCAAGCTACAATCTAAGCTTTATAAACTACAGAGGCAGAGCTTATTTCTATTGTGGAAGCAACTAAGGGAGTATTGTATTTATTACAGCTTTTGGAGGATTTACCAATGATGTAGAAGACGGTGGAGTTATTTTCAGATAGCCAAAGCATCGTTCATCTTGTTGAGAATCAACCCTATAGCTCACGGATAAAGCACATTGAAGTTATAAGTTTCTTTCTCATGATTGAAGAAGAGAGAAATAAGATAAAGCTATCGAAGATACACACAAAGGACAATCCAGCTGATATGTTAATAAAATTGATTCCAAAGGATAAGTCTGAGCATTGCTCAAACATGATCGGTGTGGTATGAGCTACCTAAAGCTATGGGGTGCTGACCCAACAACCAGTTTAGTTAATTGATGGATATATTTAAATTGAGCTAGAGTGTTAAATTTGGACGATTTAAATCTATTCTAAATATTAAAAGGGAGAAGATATTAATCGATTCGCGCAATCAATCAAATATGAAAAATAATCAATTAATTATAGAAGATATATTAATTGATTTGAGGAATCAATAAAATAAGGATATACATGGAAACAAATACCAATATGCTAAATTTCTATTGAAATCAAATCAAGTACATCCAGAAAGTTTTCATCCTTATCTCCAAGACAGTTTTCATCCTTGCACCTATATGTCTCCACTATAATATCTTCAATAAGATCCATATTTTTGTATCTATTTTGGGATGAGTGAAATTTATTGAGTGATTTATACTGTTCTTATATTGTATTCCCTTTTGAAGTGAAGAAATAATAAAGGTTGTTGGGTCCAAGGACGTAGGCAAACACGAACCTCATCATGTCGGTGTGTTCTTTCCTTTCTGCCTTTTATCTATAATTTATGCTCTTTGATTTTCTTTTTATTTTCTTTATTGGACTGGAATTGTTGAGAGTGTCCATAGACTAGATTATTGGATGTTCTACTTCCGCTGCCCCCAAACTCTAATTTAGCACTACAACTATTTCACTAAGTTCACACACATATCAGGATGCTTTAAAAATACATGTTAGATAAATACAGAAATGCAATCGTTCTACGAAGAAATTAACATTTCTATATATTCAGCAAAAAAACATCTAATAAAGTTTCTAAAAGTATATTCTTCAACTATGTGTTCACATTTTTGAAATATCTAAATACTCATTTTCAGTTATGATTATTATCAACCCACTTAATTTATCTTATAGTAAAGTACCTACAAGTAAGTTTTTATTAATTTTTACTTGGAAAAGCTTCTTTTTATGGAAACAACCACAACTGGTATAGTGAAAAAAATTGATATGTAACTCCCATATTTAAAAATCCATTTACACTGCGGTAAGTGATTAAGAAGTTAAAACGACTAATTGATTTTCTTTATGTAGGTGTCAATATCATTTTAATTATCTAATTCAGAAAATAATAATTTTATCTGATTAAAAATACTAACTTGCTCGCTTTATTATTCAAGTAATCGATTAACAAAATAGTCAATGAACCATTAATTCAATATCCAATCAATTCAGCCATCACTAATCCAATTCTACAATTAGTGAATTGTGAGCAATTTATTGTAATGTTTTGTTAATTTTCCTAACACCGATTTCACTATCTATTTTTAAAAGTTGGTACTTATATGGTAGTATATATTAATACTACAAGTCTTGGGTAGTATACAACATACTACATGTCAATATATGTCCAAATCACGCTATGCTAGTTTCAAACATGTGACCTCCTACACTAAAGTCGAAGCACCTAACTACTGGGACAGTGGTGCGGTCACTAATTTCACTAATAATTGTGAAATGTTTTTGTTTTTCAGAAATCAGTTTTAGAAAGTCCAAGAATAAAACCTAAATTGAAGATGTCTATTACAATGATAAAAGTGATACTAAATGATAAAATAAGGTTAAATTGAAGACAGCCTAACCTCTTTCTTCTTGATTGTATTATGTACCTAAATTCATTAAGTTTATAGAATATATACTAAGTTTAGAATATTTTACCAAACAATAAAAATAACCTTTACAGGCTAAATTCACTTAATTGAAGACATTACCCTTGCTTTAAAAGGAAAGAAGAGGCAGTGTAGATAGTGTCATAGCACAAAGACGGAGCTATAGGACTGGAGAAGCAAGTCACCTATCGTAGGGGTTGTAACAACGTAATATTGGCGTGCTATAGTGGTGGTAGTCCTGTTTCCTTCTTCCATCTTCTTGATGTGTAATGAATTGAGATTTACGTCAATTTAAGGTTAGATACAGTTATTTTTAGGATTTGGTTGTGTGGGTGGGTTGTCCTATTTAATGGCCTAGTTTTCCTACCCTCAAAACCGAGTCTGGATGTGTTACCCTGAAGCAAAATAAAACGGAGTTGAAGAAGCAAATGGTATGTTTGTGTAGAAATATGCAAATAATAATAGTCATTGAAAATATGACATAATTATACATGGAAGAGGCAAGACATGAGATTTCGACGGAGAATGTTAACATTAACTAATTGACGTAAATAAACTTTCATTACTTTTGACACATCCTTTCGGTAGAAAGTTTACCCTTGTACTTTTACGTGATGAAACTCAAAGAGTAGTGTTCAAGGTATTTTTTTTATGTTTGCCCCTTTGAAAACAAGATGACTATAAAGAAAGCTCTTAAAGGCCAAAAAGCCTTGGCATCAGCATATTATTATGGGTTGCAGAATAATAGATCTTAAGGGTTAATTTAACACTATAGGGGGATGAATAGTGTTTTCTAACTTATGCAAAAAAAATTAAAATTCTTTCAGGATTAATATCAAATCACGGACTAACAATCGGTTACAGATGCAATCATAGATAAATATAAAAGCAGCAAATTAAAAAGTAAAGAGCTAGAGAGATGACACCATGAATTTCATACTGGTTCGGATTTCTCCTACATCCAGTCTCATACAATTTCTTGTATATATTTCTTTTTAAGCGCCTACTTTATACAGTAGCAAGCAAACCAATTATAATCTCTATTTTAAGGTTACGAGACCCACCCACCTAAACTCTGAGTTTGGGGAAAACTCACTTGATTTAAACGGGCTATAAGCACAACCATTGTATTTGAACGGGCTACTAAGCGCACCCAATTGATTTGAACGGGCTACAAGCACACCTACACAAACAAAAGTGGAGTTGAAGTTTTTACAAAGACAAATAGTTGTACTTTGGATATAATGGATCCTATAGCCTTTTAGATATCACTTTGATCTTTGAAATAAGAGAGAGATGCTTTTAAAACGGTGAGTAAGCAGTAATGAATCGATATAATAAAGTATGAATTGATTTTATATGATTTTGAATAGAATAGAGTATATTTTTCAAGAGAATTTTCAAGAGACTAAGGAATGGGAAGAAAGCAAGTAATTAGTTAGTTAAAATTACTTTGCACTCCTCTTTATATAGTAAATGAACAGATGTATCCATTCGTGAAGGATTGTATCCAAAAGACACTTCCATTCAAAATTAAAAATAGTTTAATGGCCTACATGTTGACATATAGAGATATGTATGTCGACATATCCTAATGAAATTTGAAAAATATTTTCTTTTAAATTGTTTTGCAAATTCTATACTTTGTAAAATAATTTACAATATAGTTTTACAATATTTTGAACTCTTAAAAACTTTTTATAAAGTATTTTAAAATATATTGTGAAATTTAAATAATTTATTTTTTTATTTTGAAATATCAAGGATTAGAAATTGGAGATAAGGATCATACATTACTATCAAGGACTAAAACAATACATTCTAATGATTCTAAGCGCTAAATTATAATCTTGAGCTCTTCATCTCTTTGTCTTTGAACTGATGAGTCTTTAAATCTTTATCTTGAGTCTTTATACTGTACAATCTTCGATTCAGCACCTATGTAATATTTTACACTACATACTATATACCTTGGCAAAACATTAGTATCTATATTTTATATAGTTGTTGTCATCAAAATTAATAATTGAGGTATTAACAATCTCCTCCTTTTTGATGATGATAACCATTAAATATTCATGTATATAAAATATGATATAACTCCCCATGAGTTACATAACTCTCCCTAAATATATGCATGCATAAATTTTATATTTTTCTCTCCCTTTATCATCAACAAAAATAGGTGAAAAATGAAACTTCCCCTGAATGACATACTTATAAACTATAAAGTCAATAATTTAAGTGATATGACAAGAAATATGAGTTTAACTAAATATGAATAATTCAATTAATAATTAAAGCAAAAATAAGGACATTAAATAAGACATATTTAGATGCAATATGATATAATCATGGCATATATTAAAATATATAATAATAAAATATAAAACTGAATTCATTTAAATAAGATAAGACATTCTTTATTTATTCAATCCAAACTATATAAACTAAACTAACAATCCAAACATACATATCTAAAAAGTCAATAAACAAACTTGACAATAACACTACCAATTCAACTCTATACAATCCAAGCTAAACATATGTGTTAATCCAAAAAATGGATCAATGCCCTAGGTTGAGTGTGAAAGCACCAGCCCTATTTCTCAAAGCAAACAATATAGAAAATGAATGAAAAAAGAGCATAAATAGTAAAGAGACGCAAGAATTTTATAGCGATTCGGTTGTTAACGAAGCCTACGCCACTTTATATCATTTATTAGCTGACTGCTGTTGCAAGATTGATCTGGATTACAATAGGATTGTATTGCCTAAGTTATATCTAAATCACAAGTACTTGGAGGCAACCGGAGGATCTCAGTTGCTCCTTTGTGACTATTGTGTGGGAGAAGAGTAAAGAAGAGTAATGGCAAAGTTGCAGTAGGCAGTCCAGAGATCACTTTCATGTTGCATATGGGATGATATTTATAGGAGTTGGAGAGCACTTAGGCCAGAGCTGCTTTGCCAGAAGCCTGTAGTCGTCATGCAGAGGAAGCTAAAAAGTTTGGGGGTTACCGGAGAAAACTATTTGGATCGGTACCGACCCAAATGGATCGGATTGGTACCGATCCAAATAGTCAAGCATTTTTTATGCTTTGACTACTTGGTTATCTTCCTTGCTTTGATATGATGCTCTCCATCTAATTTCATAGCTTGTTGATTTCTTTCGATGATGATTCACTTGTGAGTTAGAGTGAACTGTATTCTAAAATAGATGAACCTTCACTTCTTGAACTCGGGTGCTTGGAATGTTACCAAACTTGCTGGATGAGCTTAGTGGATTCATAGGAATGTGTTGCAAGAGATTTGGAAGACCAATGATCAACCAATTCGGATCAGTACTGATCCAATTGGATCAGATCGGTGCCGATCTGAAAAGTTAGGCTAATTTTAGCCCATACTTCTTAGAGACTTTTGTGATGCTCTTTTGGGTCTTTCGGTCAAGTTTCGAGTCGTTCTAACTTAATCTAAATGTTCAAACTCCTTTCTAATTCTGCTGGGCTAAAAATTGGTTTACATTTGCCTTCCAGAGTATGCTTTCGTTGAAGACAAGGTGTGCTCTGGTATTGATTATCTTTAGGTTTCTATTTCGAGGAGTTTTGATGTTCGTTTTGAGGTAGCTTGAAATGCTATCTACGAAGTATTGGTTATCTATTCAGTCCTTAATGTGAATCTCCACTGTTCAAGATTACAAAGTGAGCTTGACTTGATAATTTCCAGAATGCATACGAACGTCATGTAGAACATTTCAGAGGAATTTAGGATCATTTGGAAGCATCAATTTGGGCCAATTGGATCGATAGGCACCGATCAGAACGCTTAGAATTTTTCAGTGAATTTTTGCTTACTTAAACCTTAATTCAAACCTAGTCATTTCACTTTTGACTAGTTATCCATTTTTGACCTCAATTCTAATTTCAATTCTTAATACCAAGGATGCAATCTTTGCCCTGAAATTTACACGTGGTCGTTGGTCGGTAAGTAGTTCCAACGTGATGAGTTGGAGTTGACCAGAGTTGAAAAAAAATTGGTGGAATTTTCCTTCACTAATACTGCTTTTGATCAATTACTTGGTTGGTTGTTCATTAACCGTTTATTCTGGTTTTAATTAGAATTCAGCTCGTCTATATCGGCAAAGCAATCTACACCCGAGAGATTACGTAACGCTTTGGTGTGGTATAGAAACCCCTTGCAATGGTTCTGGGACGGTGATAATCTCGAAGGGAGATGGTAGAATCTTGGACTGTACTCGGTCGGTAGTGAAGCTGAGTTTTTCCTCTGACAAGTGTACACGTTGCGGAGCCAAATCTTGATTTCTGTCTTCGATTGTCTTTTTTCGAGGAATTGGCTAAGTTTTGATCATCGTTTTGAAAGCTAGTATGACAATTTATTTCAAAATTGGATATAGTGGATGATTATATCATATTTCTTTTCTTGTTTCTGCACTTTTAGTGATCTTGAAAAGAGAAGCTTTCCACGTCGCTTCGGACAGTGGTTCTGTTATCGATTTTCATTGATAACGGGTAAGTTCCAAGAAAGATAATCACAAAGTGCAACATGGATAAGCTATGTACAAAGGATGGTCAATGTCCTTTGACTTACGTTGACTTCCCTAGAATTCTGGGCGTTGGTCATACGGGGATTTTATTCAAAGTAAAATATACCTGACAATGTTGAATGCTAAGCTTTGTTATTGAAGATGACTTTCTGGTCATCTCGTTTTTAGTCTGGTGGAGGAACTTCCATTCCTCCAAGAGCTGGATCCTCTGCAGCTTAGGTTTCGCCTTTTATTCCCATTGTGTTAGGACAATTGAGTATGGTTGAATTATAAGGTACAGTTACTATTGTAGAGTTGTAGTTGAAGTTCGATCAAGCACAGCTTCAGTCTTCGAAAACCAATGCATGAGTTATTCGGTTGCAAATATCCTTCCTTTTTGGTTTTTGGAATTCAACCTGCACACCAACTTCTGTCTCCGGGGAATATTAGCTTAATTACTTGGTTTCGAGGATTGCTTTTTCTAGAACTATGAGGTAGCCTGTTCTAGCCAGTTCCATGATTGTCCTTGTTTATGCTTAGTCGAGTTCATGCTCAGTTGAGTTCATTTGACAAAGTGTTCATGTATATGCCCTGATCCGCTGGGTTGATTACTCTGAATATTAAGTCGATATGTTTTCAGGAGACTAGGTCTCCAGAGCAATACATTTGATTGCCCTAATTTGATTGACACGATAGATCCTATCTTCGAGAACTAAGGACTTTGCTACTTGTTTCCAAGCTCTACATTTTATAGTGATGTCGGTAAGTATTGAAAAGATGCGTTTCTAGCATCTTTTCCTAAAGTAAATTCTTTTGAGTCTAATGTTGAGATCCTAATCATGTATTGGTTTCTATCTTCGGAAACTCATGTATGGATGACTCAACTCTGTGGATTTTTCCTTAATGTTGTGGATCTTCGGATAACGCGAGATTCCAAAAGGTAGAGATGAAGTCTCGATCAAGCTCTTGCTTCTGTTTTCGAAAGCCAATGTATTGATAGTTTCATTTTAGGGGTCTCTTCTTAGTATCTCCAATCTTCGGGCAATGGCATTCCCTTTGCAAGTTGAGACCAAGTGATCTAGTCGGACCTTAAGTAAGTCATCAACCCTTCTCATCATCGCCAAGCTTTGAACGATGTTAAATTCCTGAATGTTAAATCCTTCGTTTCCTTGGTTAGTAATTTTGTTGTCGACGTGCTCTATTTTGCGAGACAAACCCGCTATCTAACCAATCTCGTGGTTATTCATGTTTGGACTTGGCAGCGCTTCTTTCGACCAAGTATTTGTACGTTAACCCATATTCAAGGGACTAGCTATTTTGAATGCCTTTATTTGGACATTTGTGAGAGATCGAAAGTTGTGGGATAAATGATTCAATTGACTCCAAACTGGCTCCTAATCCTATTCTGGGATTGAGGAAGTCCGACGATTTCTGATTGTCCAGGAAATTTACCTCCTTGTCCTTAGCCGTGCGTGTCTTGCTTAACTGCCAACATTGTCGTGAAATTCATGTTCATGTGTTAGCTCCTATCTTCGAGAGTGGGCAACTTAACTGCTTGGTTCCAAGCAAACTTCTCTTGAAGCTGCCAATCTCTGGACGGCATCAAATTTCTTCCTAGGCTGAATATTGGAAGTTCAGTCGTGTACCAGCTATTATCTCTGGAAAATAGCATGTGAACGGCCAGATCCCTGGGATTTCCCTTCGGCACCGCCTTATCTTCGAGCAATGGCTGATTCCTGTGATGTAAGGTCGAACCATCCAATTGACCTTTGGAAGGTTATGTCTTCCCATTTTTACCTATCTTTGGACGACAGTAGTTTTCCGAAGACAACAGTAGTTGGGGACCAACTTCTATCTTCGGAAGTTGGTGCATCAGTGGTTCACTACGTTGAGTGTTTCTCATTGACACTGTAGACTAAAGTTTTCCTAGCGTTGCCATGGCAAAGCTGGTAATTATTGAATAACAAATTTCCCGGTATTGTCGGGGCGGTACTTAGGAATAGGCCTGTCAATGGGCAGGGTTCGGTCCGGGTATTATAAAACCCGAACCCAAGTCTAATTGCAATAATTAAAACCCAAGCCCGACCCAAACCCGCAGGGTATTTCAACCCAATATCCGAGCCCAGCCCGTCGGGCTTTTTAAGCCCGTTGGGTAATAACTATATACCTAACTCAGAATATTATGTTAAACCATATTTTAAAACTACAACTTTGGTAAAATTTGTATACAAACAATGTTAACGTATAAATTGGACGGTGATGTAGTCAAGCTCATAACAAAAGTATGCAAAAACAATTACATGTAAACAAACAAAATGGTAAATAACATATGCACTCATGTTTTGATACGACGAAAAATTAATAGTCGGGTCGAGCCCTAACCGGACCGGGTTTTGATAAAACCGTACTCGACCTGGATCGGGCCTGAGTCGGGCTTGGGTATTAAAAGTCAAAACCCGTACCCACATAAATAGGGCGGGTTCAGGCCAGGCTCAGGCCGAAATTTGTACCATTGACATGCCTACTTAGGAAGCAGAAAGTTTCCCGGCGTTGCCGGGGCAACACCGGTACTTAAGAAATAGAAAGTTTCCCGGCGTTGCCGCGGCAACACTAGTACTTAGGAAACGAGAGAAGGCCTCGGCGTTGCCGGGGCAACACCTACACTCAGGAGGTTGGGATTAGTTTTCCCATTAGTCTGGCGGTGCCTTTAATCCAGTTGGGTACTAGTTCTGGTCTTCGAAAACTAGCACTTCGATGATTGGAATGTAGAAGTCTTTTCTTAGTGCTGTCTGTCCTTAGGCAGTGTAAAGTCATGTGATTAGGGTTGAATCATTCATTCGATCCTATAAAGTTGAGTAGATTCCTTTTAACCCAATATGGCTGCTTTCTCGACGTTGCTTAACTCCGGGATACACCACATACTAGAAGGATAAGAGTCCCAAGTGTTTCCATTACTTAGCTTTTTTTATAACTGTCAAGTGCTCCCTTTAGTGGTACAGGGTCTTTGCTTAACCAATTCCATGGTTACTCTTGTTTGTGCAGGGTTGAATTTCCTCCGACCTATTTTTGTTGCGAACTGACTTTCATTTATAGAACCCATTATTCCCAAGCGCTAAACTTTGGGCACTTATAGAAGATTGGATATTGTGGGCGAGTCGTTACATTGTCCCCAATACACTTGCACTCTTCCCATCGTGGTCACGGATTGGAAGAGTTTGGTAGTGCTTGCCTTGAGTCTATGATAATTAGCTTTGCTTGTTCGATGTCATATGTGCTCTGCTAGGGTGTTAGCGTTGTTGCAAGTACCCTCCTTATTCATTGGTTTCAATCTTCGGGAATCAATGGTTTAACTTCTCGATTCTAAGTGTTCACTCCTTGTCGTTGTCTATCTTCAGGCAACAGTTGGTTTTCCGCAAGCAGGAGTTGAGATATCTGATCGATCCCTGCATGGTTGATTATACCAAGTGTAGCTAAAGTCCGGGCCATGATGAATCTATGACGATCGGAAGTTATCCTTCTTAATGTCGCTAGTCTCTGAGCGATATCAGATTGCTCAAAGATGAGTTATTCCCTCCGAGCATAGCCAATCTTTGGGTTATGCTGGATTCTTGCAAGTTGGGGTTTAGGAGCACAGTCGAGCACCTGCTTCTGTCTTTGGAAACCGATGCGTTGTGACTTGATTCTGGAAATGCCTTCCATCGTCGTATATATCTAGTCAATAGTAAGTTCCTCCTTTTATCGCCTATTTTTGAGCGATGATGAATTTTAAGGAGTTCGATTTTCTTGTTGATATGATGGTCTGGAGTTCTCGATGTTGTTGAGACAATATCGATGTCTAGCTGGTTGGAGCAGTTTCCCTTTTAATTCCAGAGTCATTTAGCATATTATATTTCTTTGTTGCGATTGCCAAAATATTCTGTTCAGCATATTAGAACCATAGAGCGATTTTTTTTTGTCCTGACCAAGTGTTAATGTGTTATGTGTGCCCCAGTCCATGGGGTAGGTTATTCTGTACGCTTGAGGTTCTGGGTGGCTATCTGGATGCCCCTAGTCGAAGTTGCATCGCAGCTTCTATCTCCGATGGTTCTAGTCACTTGAATGCCTTGAATTTAGACATTTTGCGTATTGAATTTAGTCAAAGATCAATTTCTTTGCCGACCTTTTGGTTTGGGAGTTTTATTGCACTACTAGAACAGTGTGTCGGTCCTTTTGGGTAGCAGGGATCGACACTTGTTAATCTTGAATGTGGTTCCACTAATTCAAGAAGTAACACACGACTTATGGGATGCACACAAAAGCTTCAAGCCTTCCTGATGCTGCTGGAGCGACACCGGTTCTTAGAAGGACATGATATCGATATGACCCGTCGATCCGGAATGGTTGAGTTCTTCTCGACGTCACTAGCCTTCAGGCAATGTGAGGAGCTTGGGCTTCGAGAATGTGGTTCCACGGCACAAGAAGCGATGCGTGACTTATGGGCACGCACGGAAGAGTTTTCACGCTTGCTTGAAAGTGACCCCACTGGCCTAAGTAGCGATGTGCAGCTTATCAGATGCTTTCTTGGAAGCGGTTTTACTAATTCAAGAAGGGATGTGCGGCTTCTGAGATGCGTGGCCTAGGAAGTGCGCGGCTCATGAGATGCGCGGCTTTGAATCCTCGATGCCACCGGCACGACATCAGTTTTTGGGAGGCGTGGATCCAATTTTCCTGTCGATCCGGCAGTTTGACTTCACTGGTACGCGGCTTCGTCGGTGCCAAGAGATAAGCGATTTTTTAATTAGGTAACCAAGGCTTGGATAATCCTTCTGTGTTTTGGGACAATGTGCACGACCAAACATATCGCGTTGACATGGTGGAGAGATTTATAGTTGATCGTATGAAAATGGATATGAAGAAGAGCCTATGGGAGTTCAGGGTAAGACTCTTAGCTTTTGGTTCAATCTACCTTCAAAGATTGGATCTTCAACTAGCACACGGTCTAAGAGGAAGAGGAACTGGTCACTAAGGGTGGTAAAGGAAGAGTTGGGAAGGAGTAAGCAAGTATTATGCCTCTATTTCGTGTGTTGTGCTACCCAAGTCATTAAGTCCGCGGTTGTCAGAATGCCAGAATTTTCGATCGGACGTAGCAGAACTATGGTATGATTAGTCTCAGCCTTCTTTCTGGCTATTCAAGTGTGTGTGGTTCCCCCCATGCCACAGGGCTATTCGTGCGCTTGAATTGTATCCAGGGTTTCTTCACATCTTTTTTGGTTTCCCCCAATCCAGTAGATGCAGCTGTGTCTTCTATACGATTAAAGCATGGGAAAACCCTCTATCTTAGAAGACTTATATATTACGGATCCGAGATAGTTGGTTCTCCCAGATTTTGAATCTTGGATTAATTCAAGTCGGCCTCTGATTAACCATAGGGTTGGCTCAGTTTTGGTGCAGTTTTTGTTTGAGTGACTTCGAAGCTCTGGAATTCAACACTATTTGTTTCATCAATAGTTGTTACTTCTACGGAGTGATCGATATGATTGCCGATTTATGGCCTCGGAGCATGACTTTGTTGACTTCAGGGAGCTCTGGATCAGATGACTGATGATATTCTAGTTTCCCTTCATGACGTTTTAGTTCGTGAAGGACTTTTAGGACCAGATGACCGTTGATCTACCGGTTCGCCATCACGACGCTTTATTTCATGAACGACTGTCATGTTCGTGAAGGTTTTTAGATCAGATGATTCTACCGGTTCACGTTCACAATGGATTAGCTCATGAAGGACCTTCAGTTCGCGAAGGGTTTTTGGATCAGATGACCACTGATCTAATCGTTCACCTTCACGATGCTTTAGTTCATAAAGGACCTTTACATTCACGAATGGTTTTTGGATCAAATGACCTTTGATCTACCAGTTCGACTTCATGGCACTTTAGTTCATGAAGTCCTTTACGTTCACGAGGATTTTAGATCAGATGACCGCTGATCTACTGGTTCACCTTCATGACGCTTTAGTTCATGAAGAACCTTCACGTTTGCAAAGGGCTTTTGGATCAGATGACCGTTGATCTATCAGTTTGCCTTCTTGATGCTTTAGTTCATGAAGGACCTTCACGATTGCAAAGGTTTTTTGGATCAGGTGACCACTAACCTACCGGTTCGCCTTCAGGACGCTTTAGTTCATGAAGGACCTTCACGTTCGCGAAGGGTTTTTGGATCAGATGACTGCTAACCAGACGGCCTTGGAGCGGTAAATCGTCAACTTCAAGAGGAATTTTAGGGTTTGGCTTGTGGGAAAACAATTTTATTGGTTCTCGAAAACTAGGGGGTTGGATCTGTTTATTTAACAATCCTTCGGACATGCCTTCTCGACACTAATGGAGCAATGTCGTTTCTCAGAAGGAAGGATTGATATGACTCATTAATCGGGCGATTAGTAAGTCTATGCTTCTCATTCATGGTTCGAAGGCATAGACGCGTGCCTTTTGTCGTGCTGCATACAATGCCCCCGGTGTCCTGGTAAGGCTCACTTGGAAAATGAAAGCAGATAAGGATGGATGAGAGGGCATCTCTTTATGTTACTACCCCATTCCCTAGTAGTTAGCTAGTTAGAGTCTTATTTGATAACCCTCCTTTCGTCAGTTGACCCAGGCGCTTCTCCGCTAGGTCTTAGTGGTCTTGCTAGAGAAGAAGGCCTCTGAGGTCCTGTGGCTCCCTCACTGTCTGGTGGTTCTTTAGGTCTTTGTGGCAGGCTAGATGCATCACGTTCTTTGCTCATGCAGTACGGAGTCTACATCATTCCAGAATTCTCCTTTCTAGTTCATCAAAGGTTGAGATGGATCTTGGTGGGAGTTTGGTATACCATGCAGAAGCAACACCCTCCAAGAAGGTAAGGAAACATTTGCAGCATACAACATTTGTTGTTCCGACTCCATCCTCATGCCAACTATACTTATGCAAGTGTTATTTTGAGGCATGTCGTCCTGTTGCAAGATGGCATAGTAGGCACAATGAACTTCTCGGGATAGTCTTCCCTTCTTAGTAAACTAAGTTCGGCTCAGTGCAGAACCCCGATCATTATCAGCCTCGTTAGTTTTTAAGTTCTATTTGTTTGCAATGGTTATTAATAATGTATGCACGATTGTACAATGTTTGAATGGTTGAAAATACCGATCTGTGATGAACGCTAAATTTTCCTGAACTGGACGAGATCAGTATGGGGTGACAAGGAAGTCCCCATAAGGCTAAATTTCAAATTTCAAGTGGTTTGGAGTTCATATGCTCGAGTTATAGGCATATCGGTGTTGATGGATTGGCGATAATTTTCTTGGAGTCCGACCCGAGAAAATTTGTAGTTTTCTTGAAGTAAGCACTCTATTCGCTTAGAGTCGTGGAATTTGAAGTGCTAGCCAGCGACGAACGGTGCTTGGAGTCTTATTGGTGTTTGCTTAGGGAAAATCTTAGCTTTACCCTGAAAGTAACTATGCTATAGGATCGAAATGGCCAATAGTTGTAAATAATGTAAATGCAGTGGTAGTGCGATATAAACTAAGTTATCTACAGATGCAGAATATGAGTATAAAAAGTAAATAGTAAAGTAAATGACACCAGAAATTTTTATACTGGTTCGAACTCCCGTTCTACGTCCAGTCCCAGACTCCTTCTGGAATTTAAACTAGCAGCCCACACTTAACTCGGAGGAATAGGTTTACACCGCCTGAGCAACCAAATAGGACTTGACAGCCTGAGCAACCGAACAAGACAGGACTTGACCGCTTGAGCAACCGAACAGGACTTGACCGCCTGAGCAACCGAACAGGACTTGATTACAAAGTAGATTTTCTTGACCTTGTGTATTCTAATAACACGGATTTGTCACTTGTAGTACACCCTTCCTATAATATTTTCCTTAAGTATGATATGTGTTGTTGTGTGTATATGAAGATTAGGAGTTTCAAATTGCTTTAAGAAATATAGAATTGTGATCGTAAGCAATGAATGTATGAAATCAAGAGAGTAGTTAATTCAGAAAATATGATTCAAGTAAAAACAAGTAAGTGAAGTTATTTGTTCTTGAAAGTCATGTATATATATAGTAGATAGAAAGTTACAACTTCTGGTGAAAAGATGTTATCGAACAGCAATGATCATAACCTTCTGCGAAGAAGAAAACCATTCATGAAAGGAAGTGTCTATTCAGAAAATAGCAGTTGGAACCAGGTCAGTCGACTGGTCTATGAACTTCACTCGACTGAATTTTAAATTATAAACGTGCATACATATGTGCACAAGTTCAATAGGCTGCCTATAGATATTCAGTCGACTAAATGACCTTGTTCAGTCGACTGAATTGTATTGATAAACAAAAATTACCATAGCTCATTTGGTTGGAGCACCTGTCTTCTAAACTAGTGATCCGGGTTTGATCCCTACTCCATGCATTTTTTGAAAACTTGATTTTGATTAAAATATGCATGCAAGTTTATTTGAATGTAAATGATGATTGTTGAGGAAAGATTTTAACAAAGCACTAAACTAGACTCTATATACACATTTGATGACTCTTGTTAAAATATATAACTATACAAACCATACTTTGAGTCGTTGTGTCCGGATGTTGTCATAGTCGTAGATTCGTGGATTGTTGTTTCATGTTAGCAATCAAAACCTATGATCCAACATACCCGAGTCTTACTTCGGGCCAAAGTTTTAGGGGACTGCTTCGAGTCAAACGGGTGATTACTTCGGGCCTGAGTTCGGATCAACCCTGAAGTGAATTTTTTTGTGACTGTTTCGATGATTTTTGATAACCACTTGCCCAGTCCTCCATGGATCGGTCGTCAGCAGCCGTGAAGAGTGTTTGACTTTGCAAACAGTCTTGGTTAGCTGGCTGAAGCCTAGGCTCTCCATTCTTCGGGAGGGCCATTCCTACGGGATTCTGCTGGCTTGCAGATGGTCGCGTTGGAGCAGTATGGACTTCTTTCCGTTGTTTTGAACCTTAGCACGCGGCCCTGGCCCATCTTCCTTAAGTGGATCATCATCCTTTGAATCGGAATCGGCTATTACCACATCCTCTTGTAGAGTACTCGCTCCTAAGTTTGGATTTACAGCAAGTGCTAGTTCCATCAATCCCTCAGTTGTTGTGCTTGATCTAATGTTCTTCTAGGCGCCATAAGTTAGGTAAAATCTCTGGATCTAACTTCTGAATCAGCAAGATTCTAGGTAGAGAGCTAGATCTACGTCTGAGTTCATTGATCTCTCATTGAAAGCACCAAAATATTAAACCAAAAAATGGATCAACACCCTAGATTGAGTGTGAAAGAACCAGCCCTGTTTCTCAGAGCAAACAATATAGAAAATGAATGCAAAAGGAGTAGAAATAGTAAAGAGACACAAGAATTTTATAGTGGTTCGACTGTTAACGAAACCTACATCTACTTTATATCATTTATTAACCGACTATTGTTACAAGATTGATTTGGATTACAATATGATTGAATCGCCTAAGTTAGATCTAAATCATAAGTAATTGGAGGCAAACGGAAGATCTCAATTGCTCCTTTTTGATTATTTTGTGGGAGAAGAAGAGTGAAGAATAGTAATGGTAAAGTCGCAGCAGCCAGTCCAGAGATCCCTTTCATGTTGCAGATGGGATGGTGTTTATAGGGGTTGGAGAGCTTGGGCCAAAGCCGCTTTTTCAGAAGCCTGTAGTCGTCATGTAGAGGAAACTGAAGAAGTTTGGAGGTTATTGGAGCAAAATATTTGAATCTGTACCGATCCAATTGGATTGGATCGGTACCGATCCAAATAGTTAAGCATTTTTTATGCTTCGACTACTTGATTGTCTTCCTTACTTTGATATGATGCTCTCCATGTAATTTCGTAGCTTGTTAATTTGTTTCGATAATGATTCACTTGTGGGTTAGAGTGAGCGGTATTCTGAATCAGATGAACCTTCACTTCTTGAACTCGGATGCTTGGAATATTACTAAACTTGTTGGGTGAGCTTAGTGGAGTCATAGGAGTGCGATGCAAGAGATTTTGGAAGACCACTGACCAACCAATTTAGATCGGATCGATGCCGATCTGAAAAGTTATGCTATTTTTAGCTTATACTTTTTTAATGACTTTTGTGGTGCTCTTTTAGGTCTTTTCGGTCAACTTTCGAGTTGTTCTAGCTTAATCTAAATGTTCTAACTCCTTTCGAATTCTGCTAGGTTAAAAACCCGATTAACAATATGAATTAATGCTTCTTTTTGCTGTTGGGAAACTTAATGATGGGGCAATAAGGATAGTGGAGACAAAAAGTTCATTTTTATTCCATAAGAATTCCATCACGATCAAAGGAAACTTCTCCTATACACTTGACTTCATCACCATATTCAGCATCACCATTCTCTTCCTCTTCTTCCTTCTCTTCTTCATCATTAATGATTATGAATGACATGAATGGGGGTTTCCACTTTAATTACTATTGGATTAGCTTCTCTATCCAATAGATGCTTCTGAAGGTTGCAAAGGATTCGCCTTTGATTTTCTTGTGCTTTTAAGAGGCATATTTGAACGACCTCCATTTCTAAAAGCATGTTGAGTACATGCTTCAGATCAATATCTATTTTGGTAACTTTGGCCATGGTGGTGTTTTGGAATGGGCCTAGAGCTGAGGAATTGAAGTTTAAGGGGTTGGTCTCTTCTCTTGGTCTCTTAGAACTTGAAGAATCCATTAATTTTTATTTTATTTGTAATTTACAGAAAGAAGAAGACAAAAAATGAAATTAAATTCGAAATTTGGTGGTTATATAAATAGATTTCGAATTTTGAATTTAAGAGGGAAAATTTGTTTTTAAAAACTGGCATGTATGTCGACATATAAGATTATGTATGTTGACATATGCAGGAAAATTTGTTTTTTCATTTAAATTTAGAATTTTAAAGCTATTATATTTATATTTCAGTGAAAGAACATATTCCTAACTCTCTTCTAGGTTTAATAAAAAATGTTTAAGGTAAATATTTCGTTAATATATCGACTATTTGATTTTCAGTATTCATAAATTTAAGTGAAATGACTCCTTCATTTACTTTATCTCTTAGAAAATGATGTCTTATGTCTATATGCTTGGTCCTAGCATGACATTTTAGGTTTTTAGACAAACTTATTGCACTAGTATTATCATAGTATATTGGCGATTGTTTTAAGTTCAGACCAAAATCTTTAAAGTTTGTTGCATTTAATATCTTATGAACAGGCTAACGCAGCCGAGATTTATTCCGCCTCTTGTAGGTAGAGACATAGAATTTTGTTTTTTGCTAAATCGGAAAACAAGAGAATGTCCTAAAAAGTGACAAGTTCCACTTGTACTTTTTCAGTCTGATTTGCATCCAGCATAGTCCGCATCACCATATGAAATTAATTTGAAGGAGTCTTCTTTTGAATAGAAGAGTCCATAGTCTAGTGTTTTGTTTACATATCTTAAAACACGTTTTTACAGCTTTTAGATGAGTTTCCTTAGGTTTAGATTGATATATTGCATAGAGACAAACTTTATGCATTATATCAGGTCTACTGGCAGTTATATAGAGCAAAAATCCTATCATTCCTTTATATAGCTTTTTGAACTACATCTTTTGAATTTTCTTCCTTGTTTATTTTTTCGCTAGTTTCCATTAGAGTTGGCTTTCCACTAGCATTGGACATACCAAATTTTTTTGCCAAATCCTTTGCATATTTTTCTTGACTTATAAATACCATTATCTAATTATCTTATTTGCAATCCTAAAAAGAAGATTAATTCTCTTATATGACTCATTTCAAATTCCATAGTCATTATATCCGAAAATTCTTTATTTAGTTGTTCATTTGTTGATTCACAAATAATATCATCTACATATATTTGTATAAGTTGAATATCATTATTATTTCTTTTAATTAATAATGTACTATCTACTTTTCCTATTTTAAAGTTAGATTGGATTAAATAAGATTTAAGTCTTTCATACCAAGCTCTAGGAGCTTGTTATAGTCCATACAAAGCTTTCTTTAATTTATAAACATGATTTGGAAGTTTTTTGTATTTAAACTGGGGTTTTTTCTACATAAACATCTTCTTTGATAAATCCATTCGAAAAGGCAATTTTAACATTCATTTGAAATAATTTAAAGTTATTATAATTTGCAAAAGCGAGTAAAATTCTAATGGCCTCTAATCTAGCTACAAGGGTAAAGGTTCCATCAAAATCTATTCCTTCTTTTTTACTATAACCTTGAGAAACCAAACGTCTTAATTTCTTAGGACTTCCGATTGTTCATTTAATTTATTTCTATATACCCATTCAATTTATATTACAGTTTTATTCTCAAGCTTTGGGACTAATTCCCAAATATCATTGCTGGTAAACTGATTTGATTCTTCTTGCACAGCAAGAATCCATGAATCATCTAATGATGCTTTCTTTGGATTTTTAGGTTCATATGTTAAGATAAAGCTACATTGGTCATTTTATTTAATCGATTTCCTATTTTTACAACCGACTCTATATTTCATAGAATATTTTTTTGATCTTTCAAATATTTGTTCTTTTATTTGAATTTGATTTTTCTGAGTTATTATTATTTTCATCATTAGTAGTTTCTATATTTATAATTTCATTATTTTCATTTTGATTAATATTTTATTCGTTATCAAAACTGGTATTATTTACTTTAAAATTTTCATTAAATGAAACATGTAATGTTTCTTCAACGGTATCAGTTCTGCTTTTAAAAACTCTATAAGTTTAACTTCTATTAGAATAGCCAATAAAAACTCCTATATCTGATTTAGCATCAAATTTATCTAAATTACCTTTCGTATTTAATATAAAACATTTACTACCAAAAACTATGAAATAAGATACTTTAGGCTTTTTATCATATGCATAAGGAGTTTTCTTTGTCAAAGATCTTATTAAAATTCTATTTAAAATATAGCATGCCGTAGCAACTGCTTTAGCCTAAAAACTTTTAAGTATGTCACTATCATTTAGCATAGTTCTAGCACATTCTTGTATACTTCTACTTTTACGTTCTATTACTCCGTTTTGTTGAAGTGTTCTAGGGAATGAAAAGTTATGTGTCATTCCTTTCTTACTACAAAAGTTTTCAAAACTTTCATTTTCGAATTCTCCTCCATGATCGCTCCTAATCGTTTTAATTTTAAGTGACTTTTGATTTTGAATTCTTTTAGTAAAAAATTTAAATATTTCAAAAGCTTCACTTTTAAGTTTTAAGAAAATTGTCCATGTATATCTTGAAAAATCATCTACAATTACAAAAACATATCTATTATGATTTACAGATTGTATGAGGATCCGAAAAGGTCTAGGTAAAGAAGTTCAAGGGGTAGAGAAGTAGAAATCATATCTTTTGATTAAAAATAAATTTTATAAAGTTTTCCTAGTTGGCAGACATCACATAAGTTGTTGACATTAAAACTTATTTTAGGGAGACCTATAACAAATTCGTATCTAGCAACCTTAGATGGGTGTTTAACATCCAAATGACCAATCTTTTATGCCAAATCCAAGGGTCTCTAGATTCAGCCAAAAGTCACATATTGTCATTATACACTTTCATACTTATAATGTAAATGTTACGTTTCCTAATACCTCAAAAATTATGTTTGACGCATTATCTTTGATGTGACAAATATCTTTTTCAAACTTAATTTTAAAACCTTTGTCACATAATTGACTAATACTAAGTAGGTTATATTTCAAATTCCTAATTAGCAAAACATTAGAAATAATAGGAGTTTTATGGTTACCGACATTGCGATGTCAATCACATATTCTTTAGAGTTGTATTTGAAGTTAACCGATCCACCATCTTTGTAAACAATATCTTTCAAGATCTTTTAATTTTCTATTATGTGTCTTGAGCATCCACTGTCCAGTATCCATTTGTCCTTATTTATCTATGATGTATGAATATCAAGTGCATATTCGCTATTAGCCATATAACATACCTGTTCCTGCAATTTAACATTATACCTTTCCAAAATACAAATTAGTTTTTGATCTATTTGAAAATAACATATTGGTTTTACAAACTTGTTTTTCTATAAAAGTGTTAAAAAGAGTACTAATAATATTATTTGCTATTTAAACTTTTCGAAAATCAAATTATGAGTTTTCGAAAACCTAGTGCTCTAATACTAAATGTGGATTAAGGAATAATGGATCTTAAGCCTAATTTAACACTAAAGTGGGTGAATAATGTTTTCTATCATGTAAATCTTTTTAAATTCTTTCAGGATTAATATCAAATCACAGATTAACAATACAGATGTATACTAACAATCAATCATTGATAAATATAAAAGCAATAAATTAAAAGGTAAAGAGTTAAAGAGATGACACTAGGGATTTTATACTGCTTCGGATTTCTCCTACATCCAGTCCCTTACAATTTCTTGTACAGATTTCTTTTCAAGCGCATAATGGTAGCAAGCAAACCAATTACAATCTCTATTTCAAGGTTACGAAACCTACCCTCCTGTATTCCGAGTCCGGGGCAAACGGACTACAAACACACCCATTAGATTTGAACGGGCTACTAAGCACACCCACTTGATTTGAACGGGCTACAATCACACCCACACAAACAAAAGTAAAGTTGATGTTTTTATAAAGAAAAATAGTTGTACTTGAGATATAGTGGATCCTATAGCCTCTTAGATAGCCTTTGATCTTTGAAATGAGAGAAAGATGCTTGCAAGATAGTGAGTAAGTAGTAGTGAATCAATACAATGAAGTATGAATTGATTCTATATGATTTTGAATAGAATAGAATATATTTTTTAGGAGAATTTTCAAGAGGGTAAGAAGTAGGAAGAAAGTAAGTAATGGATTAGTTAAAATTTGTTTGCACTCCCCTTTATATAGTAAATGAACAGATATATCCATTCGTGAAGGGTTGTGCCCAAAAGACACTTTGATTCCAAATTTAAACAACAAGTTAACGGTCTATATGTCGACATATCCTAGTGAAATTTGAAGAATTTTTTCTTTTAAACTGTTTTGAAAATTCTATACTTTGTGAAATTTGAATATAGTTTTTGAATATTTTGAACTCTTAAAAACTTTTTATAAAATATTTTAAAATATATTTTGAAATTTAACTAATTTATTTTTTTATTTTAAAATATCAATAACTGAAAATTGGAGATGAGGATCATAGATTGATATCAAGGACTTTAACAATACATTCTATTGACTCTAAACACTAAATTATAATCTTGAGTTCTTCATTTCTTTGTCTTTGAACTCATGAATCTTCAAATATTTATCTTGAGTCTTTATACTGTATAGTCTTCGATTCAGCACATGTGTAGTATTCTACACTATATACTATATAACTTGGCAAAACATTAGTATTTATATTTTATATGGTTGTAGTCATCAAAATCAATATTTAAGGTATTAGCACATATTTCTTTCACTTTTGAACCCTTATAATCAGGCAATATTTCCTCTGGATTATCCATTACCCTTGAAAGTCTATCCCTAGTTGGTGGGCTTCAGTCCAGGGGCAGTTTTCATAGGGTGCTTGGGCATGGTGGTTGAAAGAGGTGAGGGAGGAGGAGTAGCAGACTGAGAAAGGGAAGACTGAACTAAATTTAGAGTAGGTGCTAAGCACTGCTGAGTGCTAGTCTGCAGCCATATAATTTAAATAATTCTTGCCAAAAATTGCTAGTACATATAGGGTCACAATCACTAAGGCATTCCATGATGTTTAACTACATTATCTAAGAATAATTATGCAACTTATTGGGCAGCATAAGGGTGTGTGAGGGGTATAAAGTGTGCATACTTTAACAACATGTCTACTACAACTAAAATAGTAGAATATGAATAGCATTTAGGTAACTAAACTATAAAGTCCATTACTATAACTTCCCATATTTGGTCCGGGACGGGAACCATATTTGGTTCGGGACGGGGAGGGGTTGTAACAAACCAGGTATGTTAATGTTTTTTGATTTAACTCTTCGACAAATATCATAAGCACAAACAAAGGTTTGTACATCACTTTTTAGTCTTTGCTAATAGAAAACTTGCTTAATTCTGTACAAAGTCCTTTCCATACCTGAGTGGCCTGCTGATGGAGAGGAATGAAATTCTTCCAAAAGTGCATCTTTTTATATTTAAGCATTGGGATTAATGAGTATTTTCTATAACAAAAATATAACCCCGCATGTTTGCTATATTTAGAATTTTCTTGTGATATTTTAGTCATTTTCCTTTCAATGATACAGTAAAAAGGAGCCATTTGTACCAAAATTTCTATGTCCTGAAGCCATGGGCTTTCAACTATAGAAATTGCTTGGAATTGGTTTATAAAGTAAGCTTATAGTTCTTCATTACTCCTCGATGGGTAATCTACAACAGTATTCTCCATTCCTAGTTTATATTGTACCATGTAATCCAAGCCCAATAATCTATTTAACCACATATGTTGAGTGGTATTTGTCAGTCTTTGATCAAACAAGTGTTTCAGAGACCGGTGGTCTATCTTGATAATAAACTTTCTTCCTAACAAATATTGAGACCATTTTTTTGTTGCTAAAATTAAAACTTGGAGTTCTTTTTCATATGTGGACAGAAGTAGCTTTTTCCACTGAAGTGCTTGGCTTAGAAATACTATTGGCTTTCCTTATTAAAGAAGCATAGCACCAATACCACTACTTGAAGAGACTAGTGGGTTGGAGAGACGGTCTTTTTATTGTTTAAAAGCTGCTTGTGCATCTTGATTCTAGGAAAAGGAATTTTTCTTCAATAGATCAGTTAAGGGTTTAGCAATAGCTTTATATCCTTTAACAAACTTCCTATAGTACTCAAATAATCCTAGAAATCCCTTAAGAGCTTTGACTGAATGTGGCTGAGGCCAGTCCTTGGTAGCTTAAACTTTAGCATAACTGATTGCAACTTCATCTTTTGAAATGGCATGTCCTAAATAGTCCACTTGAGATTGTGCAAATGAACATTTAGAAAGCTTTGCCACTAGTTTGTTTGCTTTCAGGACCTGAAAAGCCAAAACTAATGATGTAAGTGTTCTTCCCAGTTTGAGTTGTAAATCAAAATATCATCAAAGAAAACTAGGATGAACTTCCTTATATATTCTCTGAAAATCTCATTCATCAAAGCTTGGAAGGTTGCTGGAGCATTGGTTAAGCCAAAAGGCATAACCAAAAACTCATAATGCCCTTCATGAGTCTTAAATGTTGCGTTGTGTATCTCATCAGAGTGCATTCTGATCTGGTGATAGCCTAACATTAAGTTAAGCTTGGTAAAGTATTTTTTGTCATTTAACTCATCAAAGAGGTCATCAATTAAGGAAATTGGGTATTTATTCTTTTCTGTTATTTTGTCCAGTCCCCTATAGTCAACACACATTCTCTAACTTCCATCACTTCTTTTAACCATTACTACTGGGAGGAATAAGGGTTGTGGCTAGGTCTGATTATACCTTCTTGAAGCATTACTTGAATTAGTTTTTCAATCTCATTCTTTAAGTGGTAAGAGTGTCTATAGGGTTTAAGATGGATAGATTTGGAAAGTGGAGATAAATGGATTTGACGATCAATTGGTCTAGGTTGTGGGTTTTTGAGAAACCATTTCAAAGTTTTGTATGACATTTTGTATTAGTGGTGGCATTGGTTTTGGGTGAGTGGACAGGTCATGGTGTAGGAAGCATAGAATGTTGTGTTGCTTGTAACATGAAGCACAAATTGTTTGTGATTAGGGTTTTATCCATTTGCTTCTCTGATGTCTAATTTGTTAATTGGTGTCTTGATTCCTTGTAAAAGAATATTTGCTCCATTATGAGAAAATTTAAGTTGTTTTTTAAAAATGAATACAATGTCATCAAAGAGACTTAACCATCGTACTACCAACACAATCTGACAACCATCAAGTGGAAAAAGTAACAAGTCTATTGGCATTTCTAGGCCTTGGCATTTCAAAAACTCCTTTATAGATTCCAGGTTGATATAATTGCTCACATCTAGCTACTAGCAGTTTAAAATTGTGTGATGTTGTGATATGGAGACCTTATTTTTTAGCCAATTGATCCGTGATAAAGTTGTGAGCAGAGCCAGAATCAACTAGGAAGTAAACTTGATGTCCCAAGATAATTCCATTGACTCGAATTGTACGGGTAGCTGGGATACCTGATAGTGCTTGAAGAGATATGGCTAAGGTGGTGTCAAGTGTTTGGTCTTGGTGTATATTGCTATCATGTATGTACTGATTTTATTGTAACACTGGGTCTTCTTCATTGGAATAAAATCCTTTTTGTTGTTGGAGTGAAAACCATTTTTCATCACAAGTCTAGCACGGACCTTTATTTCTTCTTGTACTAATGTCCGATGGGTAGAGTTTGGTTTTATTCTGGGTTAACTAATAATGAGTTCTGTAGTTTTGTTGAACGTGGTATTATGGGTGTGGCTTGGTGAGTAATCAGGCTGGTAGTTTGTGGATTAAGATAAGGTTTAAAAAAATTGATGCTCATGAATTTTTCTTTATATTTCTTGGCTGAAGTGATTACTTCTTGAAAGAATTTAAGTATGGCGCTAATACTTCATAGCGTATTTCATCTTTTAAGTCTCCAACAAATTTGTTCATGAGGTATGTAGGGTGAAGTTTGTTAAGGAGACCAGCTAGCTGCTCAAATTTGCTTAACTAATCTCTTACTGAAGTGGTTTGTTTTAAATTAGCAAGTGAATCAAATGGCCTTGCCAATTCTGGTGGTCCAAACCTAGTGATACTTTCTTCTTGAAATACTAGTCATAGGAAAGCATTGTCAATGTTTTTTGAATACCAATTAAACCACTAGAGTGATTCATCTCTTAGAAGAAATGCACAGATCTAAACCCACTCACCTGATGGAATATCATGATATAATAAAACATGTTCTGCTTGCTTAAGTAAAGGTAAAATGTTATTGTCACCATCGTCGCTTGGAAATTCAAGTTTTAGCGATTTGTGCTGACATAATTTGAATGGTTGTGGTTGTGGGGTTTGTCTGAACTGAGATGAATGTGTTGGGTATGTGCATCATTGAGGTTGTGTCATGGGGACTGGATTATAAAGAAGATGAGGAGGTGTGTGTTCTAAACTTGTTGTTTGCCTTGGAGGTGGGGCAGTAGTCTGAAAGTTGACATGATATGAAGGTAGGTTTGGGGTTGGTAATATCCCCAATGAATGAGGATAGGTGGTGGGGAATTGAGCAAAAAAAAATTGGATCTATGATAGGTTCATGGTGATTTGTTGTGTTGTTAGAGTGGGGATTTAAGTATTATGGATCAGGCTGGTGTTAAACATGGTTGGTTATTTTGTTCATCAAGAGTTTAATGTTTGATTAATTTATGCGAGTTCAGATCTGATACCTGAGATTTCCGTAGTCATTGTTATATTGAATGTATTTTGTTTAGCTTTCTATGCATCATTGATTTCAGGAGAAAAAGATGTATTATGCAGCTCCAGATTAACGTGATTGGTTTTATAAACACCAGTTATGTCTTCAGTATGGAGTGCTAACTCTGAATTGCTAACTCTGAATTTGATACCACTTGGTGGGCTTCGGTTGATCTAGGGGAAATTTTCTTAAGGTACTTGGACATAGTGGTTAAAAGAGATGAGGCGAGGGAGTAGCAGCAGCAGATTGAGAAGGTGAAGACTGAATTAAATTTAGAGAAGATGAGAGGAAAGACGAAAAGATTTCAGAATAGTTTTCATTTTATTTCATTAAAAGATTCCATTTACAAATCATATGGTCATATAATAGCATAATCATTACTTAAGCACATGCTCACTATACTCACGTTACAACATTTGCGAACACTACATATTATTATTTCTTCCTTCTTCATCAATCATCTAACTCTCCAAGCATATTAATTGTTCGATTAAATTCCTGCAACTCTATTTTGCTTGGTTTTCATCCTGCTGCTTATCAATTTTGGTGTGGCTCTGACTAAAATAATTGTTGGTCATACCTCTCAGCATCACTCTCTTTGTATGTTCATCATTCGGCTATATCATGTGTGCACCATGCACACCTGCACGAGATGTGTCCAGTATTGATAGTGCTACTTCTTCCTGCATTTCGGTTTCTACTTCTCTGCGAACTTGTTTTAATGGTTTCTCTATGCTTTAGCTACTAACTACAAGGTATTACTGGTCAATTGGCAATGTTGGATGGTAGGGTCATAACACTAGTATCCTTTAAAAAGGTTCAAGCCTCAACAATAGCATTAATCCTTCACAAGTAATGAGTCCTTAAATGAGGAAAGCTCTCGATGTTGAGGCAAATCCCTTCAGATGATCGGTCTAAGGGAATAAAAAACCCAGCGCAGCGGAAAATGGATCGTGATTGTAGTGAGACGAAACAAAAGGAGATAAACATCAGAACAGACAGTCACAGATCTATGCAATGTAGAAAAATAAATAACACCAGTATTTATAGTGGTTCCACTACCGCGAGGCAGTGTACATCCACTTAGGGAGAGGAGATTTTATTAATCACTGAAAGATTAGAGTTACAAGATTGATTCACTTTTGGAGGCTATACATAAGAAGAATTTACAATATAGACAAAATTCTGTAGAGTTTCAGCTCTTTAGGATGGATGCCAATGTTGTCCAGAAGCTCCACTATTTATAGAGTGAAGAAATGAGGAGGAGTAGCTGCTATATAGTAGCCCTGAGGTTTGGTTCGGCACATCTGGTTCGGCATCACTTTGGTTCGGTCAACTTGTATCGGTATCCATCTGGTTCGGCATTTGCATCTGATCCGGCAAATAGCACACATGTTTTAGTTTGGTATGATTTGTACCGGCATGCTCTAACACCGAACCAAATATTTGGTTCGGCCTTCAGCGTCTCAAATCTGGACCGACACTACTTGGTTCGGCATCAACTCAATGCCGAACGAAACACCACCGCTCCATAAATATGGAGCGGAAAAACCTAGCAACACCGGAAGAGATTTCTCGTCCGGCATTTCCACTTCTCCTCTTCATTACCGAACGAGATCAGCTGCTCCAACTTCACCGAACGAAAACTTCTTCTTCAAATGAAGCCCTACCTTCCCAAATCAGCATCGAACGAACTTCTTCTCTTCCAGCATCGTCACTTGGATCTAGGATTTTAGGTGCTTCACTTCCTCCTCCACGACTTCAACTACGCAAGTGATGGAATCAAGGTAACAATTCCAACAATCTCCACCTTGTTACCTTATTATATACAAGCCATCCAACTCCATCTACACCACTATGCTCCAGGCAATGAATACTTACTCAATGAGCTTCGGCAATGCCACCACCCATTAACAAAGTGTTCAAAGTACCCAATCTGTGTAGAACCTATCAATCTCCACCATGAAAACAAATGTCTCCATCATCTGACTCAACTCTCTCCCGTGCCACCCCGTGGCACCTAGCACTTCATTAAGCGAATCAAGTCTGAGCAATGCTCGAACTTAGCAACAGGCAACGACTTGGTAAACATGTCTGCTGCATTCTCCTTTGTGTGAACTTTTTGAAAATGAACTAGCTTCTCTTCACTCATCGAGATAGGAAACGACTCTCTCGTATCAATATGCTTCGTCCTCGAGCTGAATGTTAGATTTTCAGCTAAGTGAATTGCACTTTGACTGTCGCAATGCACATTCACTCCTTTGTATGCGAATCCCAAATCACACAACAATCGCCTTAAATAAAGCGCCTCCTTAGCTACTTCAACCGCAGCTATGAGCTCTGCCTCTGTAGTAGACAAAGCCACAATCGTCTGCAACCTCGCTCTCCAACAGATCGCTATCCCACCAAAGGTGAACACATATCCGGAGGTTGACTTCCTTTGATCTCTATCATCGTCATAGTCGGAATCACAAAATCCAACTAAGATGAAATCTCTATCTCTGCCGCCAAAGACAAGTCCATGGTTTGGAGTTCCTCTAAGGTATCTGAAGATACACTTCACTACTTCCCAATGCGTCTTTCCTGGATTTTCCATGAATCTACTCACCAATCCAACAGCCTGTGCAATGTCGGACCTAGTGCAGACCATGGTATACATCAAATTGCCAACTGCACTTGCATAAGGGACCTTCTCCATGTAGGTCTTGTCCTTTTCCAAGATCGAAGAGCCTTTACAAGAAAGCTGTAAGTGCAAAGACATGGGTGTGGTGATTGCCTTTTCCCCTTCCATGTTAAACCGAGAAAGCACCTTTCAAATGTATTCCTTTTGAGTGAGTCTCAAAAGTCCTAGCTTTCTATCCCTTTGGATTTCTACACCCAAAATTTTCTTTGCTTCTCCATGGTCTTTCATTTCGAATTCTGCTTTTAGCTTTCGCTTTAAACTATCGATTTTAGCCTTATCCTTGGAAGCAATCAACATATCATCCACGTACAAGAGTAGGTACACTCATCTACCATTCTTTAAATGCTTGAAGAACACACAAGCGTCTTTGATGCTACGATCAAAACCAAGTGAAAGCATAAAAGAGTCAAACCTTTTGTACCATTGTCTAGGCGACTGCTTAAGTTCATACAATGACTTCTTCAATTTGCAAACCCAATTTTCTTTCCCATCTACAAAAAATCCTTCTGGCTGCTTCATGTAGATGGTCTCATCCAAGTCTCCATGCAAGAAAACGGTTTTCACATCTAGTTGCTTCAGCTCCAAGTCATGAGCTAGCAAAATGCGGATGGACGTATACCTCACTACTGGAGAGAATATCTCATCATACTCCAATCCCTTTCTTTGTGAAAGCCCTTTAGCAACTAGTCTAGCCTTGTATCTCCCATCATCCTTCACCTTGAACACCCGTTTGCAACCTATGGCTCGGCTTCCTTGAGGAGGTGGTACCAAATCCCAAGTCTTGTTCTTCTTCAATGACTCTAACTCCTCTTCCATAGCGCACATCCACTTTGAACTATCACATGACTTCAAAGCTTCATCAAGGTCAAGCGGCTCCTCATGAACCACATGTAGGGCATAGTTAAACTGATCGCCAAAGCTAAGGTTCGTAAACTGCCAATCACCATACCTTTCGGGCGGCCTAATAGTCCTACGACTGACCCGGGTAGGTACTGCTTCGCTTAAACTTCTTTCAGCTCCACCTTAAACTGAACTTCCTCTAGATTCATATCACCAGCACTACTAGAAGGTACCTGTGGGCTATCATGTGATGTTTCATCAACCGTGTTTTCTTCGACAGCATCAACAACAACTCTACGATTTGGCTGGAACACGGGAACTTCTTCTACCTCCTTAGGCCTATCAGAATCTTCCGATGTGGTAGGTAGCTTCTCCTTCGGATTGAACATAGCAGACTCATCAAAAGTAACATGTCTAGAATGAACAATCTTCCGGTCAATAGGGTTCCAAATTCGATACCCTTTGATACCATCGGTGTATCCCATTAGTATGCCCTTGTATGCTTTAGCCTCCAACTTGTCATCACCTATATGGTGAACGTACACAGGACAACCAAAAATTCAAAAGTAACCAAGATACACTGCTTTACCTCTTCACTTTTCCTCTGGAATCTTCTCATCTATGGCTGAGCACAGAATTCGATTTATGATATGCGCTGCAGTTGATAATGCCTTAGCCCAAAAGCCTCTAAACAAACCTGCCGTCAATCTCAAGCAACGAGCCTTCTCCAGTAGAGTCTTGTTCATCATTTCTACAACCCCATTGGATTGCAGATCACTGGGTGTAGTGAAATGTCTCTGAATGTCAAGCTGTCTACAAAAGTCGAGGAACTCCCTAGAGACAAATTCACCGCCATTATCAGATCTCAACACCTTCAACCTTGAACCAGATTGGTTCTCAACAAGCGCTTTCCAGTCTTCGAACTTCTCAAAACTCTCTGATTTGGCCTTCATCACATACACCCATACTTTTCGAGAAAAGGCATTAATGAAAGAGATAAAATACTTTGCTCCTCCAAGAGAAGGAGTAGCAACCGGTCCCCAAACATCTGTATTCACGTACTCAAGTACTCGCCTCGATCTATGGAGTCTAACTCCAAAAGATACTTTATTTTGCTTGCCTAACACACACTCCTGGCAAAAGTCCATCTTATCGAAGCTTTCTCATTTGATCATCTTCCGTCTTCGAAGCATCTCTAAGCCCTTCTTTGAAATATGACCCAACCTGAGATGACAAAGCCTTGTGGCATACAAAGCACGAGAACTGTCTACTCCAACGCACGACTCTCAAAGAACCGTGATTCCTTTTAGCAAATACAGATTTCGGAACACATCTCCTATCATAAGAACCTAGTGCACCTCTCGAAACCTTCAGACTATCCTTCTTGATAGTTACCTTGCATCCCAAAGATGCCAATTTTCCTAAAGAAATTAAGGACTTCCGAAGACCTGGAACATACCAGACACCTGTCAAAGTGCGTATCACTCCGTCAAACATCCTAATCCTCACTGTACCTTCCCTCACTGTACCTTCACTCATTGCTCTACAGCTAGCATCATTACACATAAGAATAGAGCTTCCCTCTCGTCCAACGAAAGAACTGAAGTAATCCTTATTAGGCGTCATATGGAAAGACGCCCCCGATCCAACACCCAATGATCTGAGACATCCGACACTGCTGCAGACAACACATCGTCAGATACAGACTTCTCCACCGCAAATGATGAAGATCCGTCTTCTTCCTTTTTCTTCAAATCTGGACAATCTTTTTTCTAGTGACTAGGTTTCTTGCAGATAAAGCACTTCCCGTCCTTAGACTTTCCTCTCTTTCCATTATCGGGCATCCTGGACTTGGAACACCCTTTAGAGTGTCAATTCTTCTTATCATCTCTTCCTCTTTCAACAAAAATGCCATGACTACTACTTCCGCCTCTACTGCCTTCACTTATCTCCTTCATCTGATCTCTCAAGCCCTCAGATAGAAGGCCTGACTTTACATCTTCCACTGTCAATGTGTCTCTAGCGAAGATAAGGTTGTTAGCGAAACCTGTGTAACACTCCAGAAGAGAACACAAAATAATCATTGTCATTTGCTCCTCATCCATCTTCAAGTCAACAGTCTTCATCTTCATCACGAGATCATCAAAGAAATTAAGATGTTCCTTCACTGAAGTACCATCTCTCATCCGCATGGTAAAAAATGTCTTCAGCAATATCAGACGGTTAATCGGAGATTTCTGCAAGTAGAGATTCTCCATCTTGGTCCAAATGCCACTAGCAGTGGTCTCACTGCTAATCTCTGAAACGACATTCTCTCCCATGGCTAGCTGTAAAGTAGTAAACGTTCATTTCTCCATTTCCTTCCTTTCCGCGACTGAGATGTCAACCGTCAACTCCTCAGGGGCAAATACTACTGGATGGGCTTCATTCCTCATTAGAACGGCCTTCATCCTCCATTGTCACTTCTCAAAGTCTTTATCCTCATTTCATTTCTCAATTGCCAACTGTGATCCTAACGCGATATACATTCCTCTAGTATAGGGTCTTGTAACAACTGGAGTCGCTTCATCTCCTGTCATTGCGTCTAACACTCTTTAATCAACCTTGCAGCTTCGATACCAGACTGTTCGAGAAAATCCCTTCAGATGATCAGTCTAAACGAATAAAAAAACCCAACACAACGGAAAATGAATCATGATTGTAGTGAGACGAAACAAACAGAGATAAACACCAAAACAGACAGTCACAGATCTATGCGATGTAGAAAAATAAATAACACCAGTATCTATAGTGGTTCCACTACTGCGAGGCAGTGTACGTCCACTTAGGGAGAGGAGATTTTATTAATCACTGAAAGATTAGAGTTACAAGATTGATTCACTTTTGGAGGCTATACATAAGAGGAATTTACAAACGAACAAAATTCAGCAGAGTTACAGCTCTTTAGAATGGATGTCAATGTTGTCCAGAAGCTCCACTATTTATAGAGTGAAGAAATGAGGAGGGGTAGCTGCTATATGGCAGCCCTGAGATTTGGTTCGGCATCACTTTGGTTTGGTCAACTTGGTTCGGTATCCATCTGGTTCGGCATTTGCATCTGGTCCGGCAAACATGGTTTGGTCAGGTATGATTTGGACCGGCATGCTCTAACATCGAACCAAATATTTGGTTCAGCCTTCAGCGTCTCAAATCTGAACCGGCACTACTTGGTTCGGCATCAACTCAATGCCGAACGAAACACCACCGCTCCATAAATATGGAGCGGCAAAACCTAGCAACACCGGACGAGATTTCTCGTCCGGCACTTCCACTTCTCTTCCTTACCGAACGAGATCAGCTGCTCCAACTTCACCGAACGAAAACTTCTTCTCCGAACGAAGTCCTATCTTCCCAAATCAACACCGAATGAACTTCTTCTCTTCCAGCATCGTCACTTAGATCTAGGGTTTCGGTTCTTCACTTTCTCCTCCGCGACTTCAACTCTGCCCGTGATGGAATCAAGATAACAATTCCAACGCTCGAACCACTCAACGCCAACCCTCCAAAATCTATTGATGTGGCCTCATGGACGCTCTAAGCTTCGAATAGGTATCTCCAAACTCATAGTCCTTAAAATT
Source organism: Allium fistulosum (assembly GCA_030737815.1). Lineage (NCBI taxonomy): Eukaryota > Viridiplantae > Streptophyta > Magnoliopsida > Asparagales > Amaryllidaceae > Allium > Allium fistulosum. The sequence continues at coordinate 668,885,165 of CM060906.1, forward strand.
CGAATTAGTTGACCCCGGGCGCCGCCACCAACGACGCAACCAGAGCATGTCAACTTGAACCGAGTCAAATGCCCTAAAAGGCGGAACTACATGGATAAGTCATCATTTTAATTCAAGATCTTAGTGATTAAATACCCTGCAAAATATCTCTCGAATACTGAGTCAGTCTGCTACTAACAATAACAAAGCTTAACATTTAAAGGGATTAGAACTACCATCAACACGACTTGTATTTTCACCTTTTCCTGCAAATATCCATTGCAATTGTACCAAAATAGTAATGCAATAAGTAACTTTTAAAATGAACTCTGTTGAATTGAAACACTATAAATTTGCAGTTTTTTCCTTTTAGTAATTCTCTATATAATTTATATCATTAAAATCACACCTCAGTTCTCCAAAATCATAGTAGTTGTGCATTTATAATTCATATACTCGGTTGATAAGCATCTTCGAACTTAATTGTGCATTTTTATTTCATACGCTTGTTTGATAACCATCTTCAAAATTTAAGTTGATTCATCCAAAATCAGGGGTCATTAGTGCTAAAAGGATACTATACAAAAGAGGAACATCACGCACACACACTAATTCATGCACGCACTAGCAAAAGAGGATATCACACATGCACACACATAGAGACCAACAGAGACGGACGCTCAATACTGCAATTTTTTTCAAAAGCAAACAACTGGAATTAGTTCAAGATGAACAGAGAAACACATGCACAACCGCAATCTTTTCAAAGCACACAACTGCAACCATTCAAACAAGATAACAATCTGAACGGATGAGTAAGAAAAACAATGTTTTGCAGTTACAAAGGGAAATTTCACCAGCAGTTCACACGTATATAGGACTTATTACAGCATCAACAGTGCCGCCTACAGCAAAAATACCACTAGCCAAGTGACATATAACAAGGTATAACAGTTTTCCCTGAGCAAGAGAAAATTTTGTTGTGCCTAATCTTGATAAGGTGAGCATCTCAGGAAACAAAGTATAGAGCCGTGTATAGCTAAGAAGTACAATATTAATATATAAACAATCTAATTAGTATTACAATAAACAACCGATCCTTTGTTCATAAAGGCAAGACGGAACGTGAATTTTGTCTATGGCTATTCCTTCCAAGTCCTAAACCCAATCCAACGGGCGCTCCTTCTTGTGAATCGTGTGCATGTTTATGTGATCTTGTATTTTTACTATCAACATCAACACATATATGGCTATGATTATTATGGTCATGACCATTCTGTGACATTGAGTTTGCATTACATCTACTCCTTTGAATTAATCCCAATTCTTCAGACTCTGGTTCTTCCTTCACTTCTATATCTTCATTGTAGCCTTTGAACAGAAAGTCTGAGCAGTTCTTTCTGAAACCGTGATCATAAGGGTTTCTGAATCGACCGCCTGGGCCTTTCAGATAGTTGTACCGTAAGGCATTTGCCATTTCATTTGTTGTTATATTTTGAGATATCTGCACAAGTAATCGGAAGGAAAAAAAAATAAGAAAGTGAACGAAACTGAATAATAAAGCTTCCTCTTGGTTTATAGCTATGAATAAGTTCAAATTTAGAACCAGACCTGTGACGCTTGTACTCCAGTAAGTACTGCAACTCCAAAGAAAAGAAAGAAATCCATAATTAAGAAGAAAATGGCGCCAGGGAGATGGGTAACAGCATGGTTTATCCATGCCCCAAATGTTTCTGGAGCATTTGGATCGGTCTTCATCCCTGCACACACGATTGTCCCCTCTTAGATATTTATTAATACAATTATTGGCGGCACTTTATACTGTTATGCTAATGGTTTTGCTTTTGTTGGTTTATTATTATTTGTGTAATGAAATTAAATAAGCTTTATTTATTACATAGAAATAAATTAGAATCTATGAAGAATCAGGTTGGATTAACACTATGCAATCTTGCGAGATTCGTTTCCCCTTCAGACAATACATTAAGGCAAGAATTTGTGGACCAGAACAATATCGGTGGATGTTTTATTTGAGAGGTAAAATTTGTTATGAATACTTAAAGTAGTTAATAATATATGCACTTAATAGAATATTTCGCGTTTTATTTATTACAACAGTTTAGTCGAAGATTTCCCTATTTGTACATCAACTTACCTTCAACGATTACAGTAATTTATACACCAACTTACCCCCAAGGTATGCATTATAGCCAAGTTAAAAAAATGAACAGTGGAGAGAGAACTGCAATTACAAATGCCTTTACTGAAATATTACACCTCCAGTGACGTGATATTTTTGATAGCTCAACTGATATTTAATCTGAAAATAAACTTATTTTTTCAACATTCTGCAAGACATATTTGATTACCTTATTAAGAATACAATTCTAGATGATATGTTGGATCAACTTGGGAGATTTTTAAGGCTCTTAAAAAGTTTATTAGTTTTTAACTGAAGTCGTAAAGGATAATTTGATATATCATACGTAGACGAGAATACAAACTGAAAAAGAAAATTGTTGGGCCAGATAGATCAACAAAAGCAAAATCCGCTATAAAAAAACAATAAATAAGCCATTGAACGTACTTATAATGGTGACAATGCCAGTTATCACCATTGCAGACACCTCTAGAGAAAGAAACATGAAAAACTCCCACTTATTCCTCTGCAATTATTCATTAATAATTAATCAAACTAAGCAAAAGAGAGAACAAATAAACAATATAACAAATTTGAGTAATAAAAGTCAAACTACCTTCCCAATACAGTTTGATACCCATGGACAATGATGATCAAATTGCTCGACACACCGTTGACATGTGGAACAGTGCTTAGCCCGCAGAGGTCTAACTATCTAAAATATAAATTAAACGGTAAATATAAGTGGCAACATTAGAGTGAGAGATTATTCCAATACAGCTAAGATACATTGTTTCCCAATTGACTTATTAAAATCCAAACAGTGTTCTAGCCATGACATACAATCAATTACAATTACAACACACTGGTATCGTACCATAAAGCAATTCAAAAATGCACATAAAGCGGGAACAAAACATCAGAGTTATATACACTTTCAAAAACTTAATGAATTAAACAAAGTAAGAAATGCCACCTTGCATGTAGCACAAAGCTGGGACCAATTTCCAGCAAGCAATGCAGGATTATTAAGTTCCATCTTCAATAGTGGCTCCTAGACATGGCATCGATAGTTATTATAAGTAATTATAAATTTTAATTACGGAAATTATTTAAATATAAAATTTAGGAATAATAATAAACAATTTCCTCAGTGCAGGTATAATACTATGTTAGCAACTTTTTCCAACTTACATCATCCCTAAGGTTCTCTGTATCACGTACATGTGTTTTAATATAACCAGGATCCTTCCTGCAAGAAAAAGACAGAGCTTTCCAGTATTGTGGACAGTATTATAATGCATACCCTACCACTTTTTAGCATCAGAAATTTGTCGCTGGAGTTATCAACTGTTACTATAGGGTGTACAGCTTCTAACTGAAGCAATTTGTGTTGTTTTTTAGGTACAACGCAAAAGTAATATAAGCAGGCCATTAATCGAGGTCACAAAAATCGTTTTTGAAAAACATTTGAGCTGTGGTTTTAGCACAAAAATATAGAAGATAAAGCAATGAATGACCTTTAAACATACCTGCTACACCTATAAAACATAAACAACCCAATCGTTGACAATATAACCCCGGACCAAGCGAAAAGTCCAAAACCAGCTGTCATTTTCGGAAGACTCGATGCTACAAGTTAATGGAAGTGAGTATAAGCAATGATGTGTATATTATATCATTAAATTTGAATGAAGATGATATAACATACCAGTGAGAACTGAATTTGTATATACGAAAAGTAGAACAGCAATTATGCACCACAGGAAAGGCGCAAGGCCTAATTTTGATAATTTACCAAGATGGCTATGTGAATCACAATTTCTATCAAACACTCTTCTAGCATTTCCCTGAAGAAAACATAATTCTTAAATTTAATTATATTGTACCATAAGGATATATTCCTACTAGATGATTTAATAAGTTCATTTTGTGAACAATCTCTATCAACAAAATGTATATTAGGTGGTTCATTAAAAGCCAAACAGCAATCGTAATAAAATGTTTAATCACACTATAATAAGTAAATGATACTGCAAGTCACGGAGCAAAGAAAATGGTCGAAGAAATAGTGAAGTGTCCAATAAGTTGTTATTGAATAAAGAAACAAATTTCAAGATAACTGCAAAAAATATTATCTTTATCCACTTTCCTTTATCATTTAACAAGTTACCATTTTTTGGCGGTCACTTCAAAATGAAAGGACAAATATTTAGAAGTCGCATCACTTCTTTATCATGTATAAATAATGAGTACAATCTGGATTAAAAGCAAGAAGGTAATGTGATAGCATTTACGTACATAAGACAGTCCTTGTCAAAGTTTTAGATTGCAATTTCATTATGAGTTCTTAGAAGATAACTTAAATTAGTCCCAGATTACACATTATGTGACAAATTAAAATTATGTAATAATACGAACAACAGAAACAAAGGATAATTTGTTCACGGTTGACATAAATAAATATATTAAATTCTCATGTAATCTTTCACGCAAAAGACAGATTAAACCCTATGTGGGAGTAATGTTCTTAGAGGGATTCTAAATCAAAATTTTCAACCTCAATGATAAGAGTGAACAATGGGAGTACGTTGACAAGTAAACCCCCATGAAAGAGGTAATAAAATGTGCTTGGAGTTGGAAGGATTCTAATTCCAAGACCTTCAACCTTAAATGCAAATAAGAGTGAACAGTGCTAGTATGTTGCAAAGGGTATAAGATACCTACTAGGAAAAAAGCAACTTGCCGATGATTTTTATCAGCAGCTAACTGTGCAGGAGTAAAACCACTACTATCTGTAACCATCAAATCCTCTTTCTTCCCTGCTTGAACTAAAACAGTGCATGCCTCTAGATTTCCTCTTAAAGCAGCCCAATGAAGAGGTGTGCAGCCTAATAAAGATAGATCGACTCAGTTGGTATAGTAGATAGAAATAAAATGTGTCAGAACGTAATAGCAGTATGGAGAAAATTTTAACCTCCTTTATCTTGCCGTCCTCTATAGGCATCAAGAAATAAAAGAAGGCGAATGCAATCTGCAAATCCTTTGTATGCTGCCCTGCAAGTACAAAATTTATTTACCATGAATAAATAAAGCGAAGTAGAATGACATAATTAGATAGATATGACTATTCTAGGTATGTTTTCCAGCTGAATGCGAGGTTCAAAATAATAAATTTTAATTTACAAATACAAATCTTACAATCCTAATTGGCTTCAAAAACTTCCGCTGGATTCCATTCAAAATAGCATGAGATATGTCAAGCACGTTTGTTTTAGAAAGGGAAAAAAAAGGAAATATGGGATTCAAATATTTTCATGTGCGAAGAGCTAAAAAAATTATAAACTTTTACTTCAACCAAAAATGGTACCGAATTGGATGAAAATACCATATGTACAATATAAACAAAAGAATATGAAATCAAATACCAATGCAAAGGGCTTCTTCCATCACCATCGGGTATATCTGGGTCAGCATTCCATTTAGCAACAATATGGTATAGAAATGATGTTTGTCCATACTGAGCTGCAACATGTGTAGCCTGCAGTGAGTTATGATTACAACAATTAGCTAATCACATAGCATACACAGCCTTTAAACAACGTGGTGATATTCCTTATCACTTGTAAAACGATTATACAATTGTCGAAATTTTAAGCATGCATGACTAACTTACTATCCTGTCCTCCGTAATGGATGTATAGTAACTGTAATTATTTGCAGTATTTTGAAAAACAAGCCAAAAAGAAAGGATATAACTCACAGCAGACAAAGAAGTCAAATTGATTCAGAAAAAGCAATACAAACATATATATGGTGGCAACATATCAAGATGATGGGACACTGACATTGATTCTGAGAGCCAAAATTCGGTTTGCATACACCAATGAGCTCTGGTTGATATAGAACAAATTTTATGTTATTTATTCGTTTTACAAATTGAAAAGAGGAACCGATTACGTTAATAAAAGAAAATAAACACGCAAGAAGCATCAAGTGGCATTTTATCACATTTAGGAAACAAAATTATGTTCCCGTAAAACACTGGATTTAACATCTTTTTTTTCTGTATGAAATTCATAATTCTGACATTGAAATCAGTTACATTTATCCCGATTATTGAATACAGTAGCAATTAACCTTTTGTTGTCAAAATATGATCCAATACTTGGTACTGCCAAATCCTGTGACATGTTTTAGCAGATATGTGTAAGATTATGAAATCATCTAAAGCTATTTAATGTACCAATGGTGGAAGCTGCTACGTTTTTTTTATCCAAGGTAAGGAAGCACAAATTCAGTTATTCAATATATGTCACCAGAAGGTCCAGAACCTCTGTGAGTGAGAGTATTTTACCTTGAAATTACACACACGCATGTGCGTATGTAGGTATATGTTATTTAGTTATAAGCATAAAACAGCAAGCGTGAATTTTATTCATAAACCAAAATTTGCTTGACATACACAATTTTTTTGGAGCAAACTGGTATACACCAATATTACTTAACATACACCAACATTTTACAATAATACATCTAGCTTCACCTTCCACTATTTTCCCTCTTTCAAACTTTAAACCCATTTCCACAAAAACCCTAGAAATTTTCAATGCCAAATCAAATCGAAATTCAACAAAAAATTGTAGCATCTGTATTTATTTATGTCAAATTTATTCATTTCTAATTAAAGCGATTTTGAGTTTCAAAAAAGAGGTTTAGTTAGTCTGAAATAGGAAGGGTCGGATGTGAAAGTGGTCTCAGCTGATATGTAGGGGTTTTATTATCAAAATATAAATATTATTAATGAACTTCTTCATCGTAGTGTAGTAATTTGATTGATTCTTTTTTTCTCAAGGGTTTTAGTTTTGATGAATTATGAAAAGAGATATCATGTTATCACCAGTGTAATTAAAGAAGGATGGCAATTTATTCATAGTTTTTTTATAAAAACAAATGGTGTGTTAGGAAATTTTTTGTTTATAAACAGAATTTGCCAGCGGCATGGTTTTAAATCTCCTATATCTCGCTGGAGATCTCCTCCGATATCTTATTTTCATACATCAGTGGTACGATCATTCTATCAAAAGTCGATAGTCGGTACCGAAAATGCTGCAATTCTGTCAAAAATAAGATAAACGGAGCAATAGAAGTTAAAATTTGGAAAACGAAATATGACGTCTTACTCAGAAGATGATTTACAAATTTATTGCATAAAAATATTCAGGTTTGGAAAACATTTTATTATCACCAAATATTAACTGATTTGAATTGAAATAAAATTACACAAGAAAATAAACTTGCATATTATCTGATGAAAATTTACCATTTGTTATGTTTAATTAGACGTATTCCAAATATCAAATTTTTATTTCAAAATTTTATTTTTTACAATTTCACAAAATTCAATTAAATATATAAATAAAACAAGACGAGATATCAAATGTCATTCATATCTCCCGACACTCATCTCGTTCGAAATACTCAAATCTCGTTCGAAATATGGATCAATAATTTTTTTTCTTCTTTTGCATAATATTGCTCATTTTCATATAGATTGAAAAAAAAACTATTCAATTTGATTACTGTTTATCGACTCCCTGAACATTTTTACTTTATATCTTGATGAGTCGCAACAAAAGACTTCGTTCCTTTTTTATGTTCAAATAAGATGATATTATTCAATCATTGCCAAATAAATTAAGCTAATCAAGCTATTATCCTTCTTCAAAACATTAGTTTCAATTCTTTTTTCTTGGCAAATCAAATATGATACAATTTTTTATACTGAGAAAATTATAATTATTAAGTAAATCTTTAAAACATCAATTTTAGACACACAAATTACTCCAAAATATTCTCGAGATATAATTTAAGCCCCGAGATGTCAACCTGGAATGTACACCTGAGATACATTCATCTCGTCTGATATCTCCTCCGATACGAGATAACTTGTGTGAAAATTTCAAGACAAAACGTCGAGATTTAAAACCTTGACCAACAGTTAGTTCACCTAATTTGGAACCCGATCAACCAACAAAAAAAGCAAGATAAGTAAAATGTATTTTTAGTAGATGAGATATTAAAAATAACATGTAATTTATAAATAGTGGATCATGTGCCATTTGAAGGGATTAGTCAAATGTTATTATCCACCTCTGAATATCAAGGTAACAAATAACCTAGGACTTCATGTATGCAAGACCGACTGATAGGCTAGGCTCAGTAGGCACATGCCTAGGGCAACTCCCAAGAGGGGCAGCAACCCATGTGTAAAAAAAAAAGAAGTTTGCTAAAAACCCTAATTCCAGTCGTACTCTAATTTCTCTCCACCATCAAGTAGCCGCGATGCCACTACAATCTACCGCCGCATCCCCTGGCCATGACCATCAACCACATCAGTGGGCTGCCACCATCGATCGTTCCAATTTACCATCCATTAGTGTTCTTTTTTTTGTTGATAATTATGTAGTCATTTCCCTCTTTCCTTCTTTTGCAATTAGTTTTCTCAACATGTTATTTGAGAGATTAGGTAATTTAATTGGCCGATTTGATACATGTTCCAGGCTTTAGGTTTTGATTATCTTTTGCATGTTTTTATACTGTTGGAAATAATGCATATAAGTCGTTTGTTTTAACTCCTCTGTAGTTTAACAGTTATTTCAACTCATGTTATGTCCTTATTAATTGATGTTGTACATGCATATAGGTGGTACAAACAAAACTTTAGATGTTAATTATTATATGTCATTTACTCTCTAAAATAATTAGTCTAGGTTTTGTTTACTCGTTATGAACTGAACGATTTTCTAAAATGGTCATACCTTTTTCTACACTCAATCATCCATTATTGTTTATGTGATTTATTACAGATTGGATAAAAGATATGTACCTATGATAATATATGAAAGGAATATAATTTTATGAGAGGATGAGTTAGTTATAACACATTTCATAATAATATGTGCATCTAAATGGAGTCTTAAACAAAAACGTCTATTTTGCTTCGTGACTTCTCTTTGTGTTGGTGAAACAATAATATCGTTGGGGTATTTATCTTTACCATTATTATTGCAATGTTTATGCTACACCTTGGGATTCTTTTAAAAAACTTCCACTTGGTTCGTCGCTTGTTTGTGATATAAAAAATGTGCTGCTATTGGCACCCAAAAGACTGCTTCTGGCTACCATGGTATTTTTAATACATATCAATTTTTTTATGTACTACTTAACACCAAATTCAAAATTTTCATTCGGCCATAAACAACTGTGCATCTTCGATTTCCACCAGCTGTTCGCAGCCATACGGTAATAAACAATCGTGTGTCTTTGATTTTGATTTTTGACGGTCATTCACTGTCGTACAATAATAAATAGCCAAACAAAATTTAGGTGCCTATTTCAAAATACAAATGATGTATGGCATTAGTAAGCATGTAAACAAAGTTTTCATGGTGGTCATTAGTTATGGGAGGCAGAAGTAATTTTTTGGGTGCTTATAGTAATACCCTATAAAGATACATTCATCTTTAGTGAGAGAAGTAGCTATTATTGACATACTAATACCTAGTGGTACATCATAATTTTATATATTATTTATGTATTTTGAGTGGATTTTGTTACACTTGTGAACTCAAGAAAAAAAATTGGTACTGGTTTTTCTTTTGAAAATAAATGCAACCAAATTATTTTTCGCCTTGGGCAACCCAAAGGTCTGAGCCGGCCCTGTATGTATACCACCTGGATAACTGGACACCCAAATCATGATCGCAACAACCCAATTGCAAGAGATCTGTCAAATGCATGGCTGTATAGGACCCTAAAAATGTTTGTACCATGTATCAATCAAACTCTACAATGTTTTTTATGTCGATTCCTTATTTCATTCTATGGTTTACTTTTATTAAAAAATCATTTTTAGTCGGTAGTATTTTTACTGGGTGATTGTTTACATTTGTCTTTTATGATATTTCAGTTGGTAAGTACGTTAAAAGCCACACAGCATACATCAGAAGATTCAAAACCAAGTTAAATTTCCACAGCTTAGGCGCACAAGAAAACTGTGATACAGTCCTCCAGTATATGGTATAAGCAGGAGTAAAATGCCATATTTGCTTAAACATGACTTTAACAAAATGACATTCTTCTAAAGTCTAAACTACAATGAAAAAGCAATTAAAATGATGTTAATATACTTAAAACTAACTGATATTGCAGCATCAATCGTCCCGTTCTTCCAGTGTCTGGGTTGATTAGCTAGAACAAATTTCACAGTTAGCCTATATATAACTGGCTATTAACCACAATCATATTAGATTGCAAATGATCTCCGCTATTAGGAATGACATGGTAGAATCAACTTGAATTGCTTAAAAATTCTTTCCATGTTACAGTTAAGCAAATATAGAGTAAGCATCCTTTTAAATAATGAAAGAAATAATCTCTCTATGAAAAACTAACAAATTCTAGCACGGAAAAAACAATTGATACTTAGAACAATGTAAACCATGTGTAACAACTCAACACAAAAACATTGTTAATATTTTAAGTTGCATTTAATGCACGACAAGTGCTTTGTTTAAATATTGTGCAACATGTATGGCTTTGAGTGAAAAAAAGAGTATATTCTATAGCTCAAAGAGATATTCCTGTATGTGAGCTTTTTTTAGTGCAGTGAAAAAAGAGGTTCACTGCCAAACGATGTAACATAAAATCATAAGCATTGATATGTGACTCACTTGTATATACATAATTACAGACAACCAATATACTACACTGTTGATTCTATATATCAATAATATGTGTGTGCGTGCGCGCGCGTTAACAAAAAACAACAGTAATGACTATACCTGATAGCCATACAAGTCAGTTGCATTAACACGAGACCCCTCCTTTAGTAATAGCTCAGCGATCGGTATGTGACCGCGAACTGCACTCCAGTGTAGAGCTGTTTGTCCAGTGTTATCTGTTGCATTAACATCACCTCCATGCTGAACAATGAATTTAAAAGATTAAGCACAAATATATTCAAATCATCTTTCACAAAATATGAAACCAAAGCATGTAACGTAATGCTCAGGAGAAAAGCCAATCCATCCAATTGGAGAGGCTTATCAACACATTTATTTTGGTCAAAATATGAGTTCAATAATGGAAGTGTGCACACAAATCATCTAGTTTACAATAGATGTTACCCCCCCCCCCCCCACTCAATTATCAGCAAATACGCAATGTTGTGTTGAATCAGGGTAATTTCAGGGCCTCGGTAGGTAATTGTACGTGAACAAATTGTACATGCTACAGCAAGAGCCAGAACCAAATCCATAGCATTGATGATTGATATATTGCAAATTGATGATGATAGATAGTAAAGAAGAAATATCCGGGAAGCAACACAAAAAAGTAAACTACAATCAGAGCCAAAGATAACATCAATGATTGATATTATTATTTCATTTTATAAGTATCAGAAATTAGAAAGAATTTTTCCATCTTTAGCTTCCTAAAGTTGGATATTTGGTCAACTTTCAATAGAAGTCCGAAACTTCATAACCTGGACTACTTTTTAATTCTATTTGAATAAATGCTTCTACTTTTCGTCCTATATCAGAAATGCTGATAGTTTGTGGCCCTTCTCATACCCGAAGTTTAGTAACAGTATGATAAATTTCTTTCATTCATGCACCAAGGATCATAATGACATTCATGCTCTCGTCTCCATGAAGAACAATGGTATAAAGAAATGTTGATGCTTACTGATGCCATTATGTCTGAATGGCCTGTAGGATGACAATGTCATGAGTACATTCAGAGTGTCATGGTTACAACATTGTGCTATTTTGTGCTAAAAACAGTTTTTTTATGACGTTGGAAAAATGTATATACAGAGATAAGAGATATATCATTGCACCTTTCTTCAGAAAGTAGTTTCCCAAAGTGTTGCATAAAACCTAAAGTCAAAATGTTTCCATATTGTATCATATACAGTTACATTTGCTGTCATATTAATAATCTCTTTAGGACTGTATGGTTGTGGCTCTGTAGCCTAAGACTCATTTAAGTTTTAATATGTATGCATGTTTTCCTTCTTATTCTATGCATATATAATGCTTAGTTCACCGCTCAGGATACTCTTTATATTGCTTGGTTAATCAAGAACGATAAGTCCAATTTTCAAACAAAAACTGCCTGGATAAGGTAACTCCCGACCTGCAACAACTAGACCCTAGAGAAAAACAGTATCCAAACATAATAGCATATACGTATAATCGATGAACTACAGAAGTAACTGTGCTATGGCCCATGTGGGTATAGTTTACAATGCCAACCCCAAGACTTGATGCCATAGTTATACATTTAACTATAATAACCTTTTATTTGTACTTTGGTTAGACGTAGAATATTCTCTTGGCTAGACAAATAATATTACTATGTACTATTTAACTTAATGTGCATGTGTTAGGTAGGGCTATCAATGGATACTCGAAAAATCTGAAATCTGTCCGCATCCGCATCCGAAAAGCGAATAAATATCCGATATCCGGAAAAACGGATGCGGATGCGGATACGAAGACATCCGCATCCGAAAATTATCCGTCCGGTTTTTGTCAAGATTATAGTTCAAATTATGTATATTTTAGTGCAGTGAAAGATATTTGTATATTATTTTATTAACAGAGTAGTTTATATTATATGCACTTAATACTTATTAGCTACTCGAAACTATTTATTATCATCATATTTGTTAATTTTTAACACTTTTATAATCAATAAGATTGAAAAATATTTATGTTAAACTAAAATTTTCTTTTTATAATTCTTGATTTATCGGTCATTAGCGGATAAGATAATTATCCGATATCTGTCCGTATCCGCGGATGCGGATATCCAATATCTCAAAATGATTTCGGATGCGGATATGGCACTATCCGCATCTGAAAGCATCCGTTGACAGACCTAGTGTTAGGATAGGTTTACTTCCAGTACGTATTGCCTAACTAGTATGCTTCTCATTCTACATTTATGCTCCGTTTGAAATAAACTACGTTTCTGCTTTTTGAAAGACAAACCAATTCATTTTAACTTTTAAAAAAAAAACAAAAACAAAAAAAACTTATTTAAGTCGATCAAAACGTGGCCTTAATATGCAGAACTATCTTCTGCACCAACAAGCATAATCTATGCAACTAACTCTTAATGATTAATGCAAACAATTGTTCATTTTTGTGTTCCAGTTTCATTTAAACCACTGCTACTATATAGCACTTGGATACTAACTTCAACACAATATATCCATATCTCGGTTAACAAAACCAAAACAACTCGTGACTAAATTATAAAACATTAAAATTTCTGCTCTTAGCCACTTACTAGAACAAATTTCTCCGTACACTTTCACATCTCCCCTAAAATGTCTTTAACCCTACTCAAAAACACATCCAAACTTTTCCAATACTAAGGCCGAACAAGACCCGCAGTGCACAAAACAGGTAATAACGCAAATTCAAAAATAACCCAAAATAGAAAATCAGACCTCGATAATATACTGAGCAGCAGCAGTTCTATTGTTAAGAGCAGCCCACTGAAGCGCATAGTATCCACCTCCATCAGGCTCGGTAACTGAACAGCCTTCTTTCTCAACCAATCTCTGCAATTTCTCGAGATCTCCGTATGCAGCAGCAGTATACACGTCGTTTTTTAACGATTCTTCAATCGGTGGTTTAGGCTGCTCTTCTTTTTGGGTTTCCTCTACTATTTCGATTTCGGATGACATTTCTTGTTCCGATCGACTCGATGAGATTGACTTTTGAATATCTCTTGTCTGCCGAATGCTGTAGAAATGAGTTGTTTGACTTTGTTTTTTCTTTTGGAGCAAACGAGGATGAAGAGAGAGAAAGTGAAAGAGGAATGAAAGAGGAAGTCGGAACTCGGAAGCCAGCAGATGGGTCGGGCTAAAATTCTAGTTAAAATAAATTTCTAACAACATACAAATGTACCTCTAATCTTGGATATTTTATAAAATTTCTATCTAGAAAAATGGTTGGAATATTCATTTTGATGATTCTGATTTGCTTAACAAATGATACTCATAGAGCAAACATTAAATGATATCAGTATTGGATCTTAAGTTTACATGAGGTGTGTTCCCCTCGGTTCAACTTTAAATTTAAATGTGAGCACAATAAGATTATTTATTATATCAAATTTTATGTTTTACTTTATGCCTCAATGATCGATCCCAAACAAATATATGCTTGTATGGACTAAATAAATAACTCGGGCAGGGTGAGGACTCTGACAGTCTGACGTCTTGGCTCCGGTGATCAAATTATTAAAGTGAGTTTGCATTCGGATAGCTTGAGTTAAAAGGGCACGGAATAAACTATCTCTCGTACACACTACTTTAGGTCTTATACGAGTTGTTCGAATTGAATAATATAGCATTAGAGAAAAATAAAAATTTCTCAACTAACAAAATCGGAGTGAGTAAAAAAAATAAATTTTATGTCATATAAACAAATAACAAACCCCTAAATTAGGCTAGAAATCTAGCTATGACTGTAACCGTGCTCAAAATATAATATAATGTGTGTGACATGTTTAAATGTACTATACATTGTATAACTCTGCTCAGTTATAAACACAAATTCGTCATTATAGTCTACATCCATAAATAATTGAATATAAACTCTGTAATTAAAAACGTTTTAAAATAGATTTCCAATTTCTTTAATGAAATCACTTCAATACAAAAATTTAAGTAATTAGAAATCATATACCAGAGGTCCACTTGCAAGTGCTGTCAAAATACTAATTTTCTATACAATAAAATATTCTAGAGGACAAATTTAGAGGCTTTTTTAGTATTAAGGACAGCCCATTATTACTTTTACTTCAAGGACAAAAATGTTTAATTCTGCATTTGAGCTCTAATTCATGCTCTTTCTTCTTCTTTTGGGTGACCGTAAAAGATTAACCCTATCATTCAATTTCCAACTCTCAAGCTCTCTCCTTTTGCACAATACCATAAACGCGAGCACGAGATATCCTCTTCGGAACTCAAATAATTTCACTTCAATTCGTAAAGTAACGAGAGAGCTTTTTGATATAGCGACGAGTGAACGAATCACTGGTTACTTGATTCGATACTTCATCAATTTGGGTTTTAGCTGGAAGAGCGGAAGAAGAAACAATGGAAATTCTATTAACTTTTATGCGCTTTGAACTGAATAAAGTATATGTTTGGGGAAGAGACAGAGTTGAGTTTGAGAATTTGAGAGCTGTATTCATTTCTGTGAGGATCAGTTTTTAGGTATCATTTTTGTTTTTTCTTGGTATCATTTTTCACAATAATGCAGTATGAAAGTTTTTTAATATTTTGTTTGTTTGAGTACGTAAAAAAATGAAGTTATTATAGAGTAAATATGATGATATGCACCAAACAATTAATGAGTTGAATTAATATTCTGTTAGTATTAAACATTTAATGAAGTCTGTTTGAGTATAGGTTTTATTACTAATTTGAGGATCGATATTTAGGTACAAAAAAAGAGTCAAAGGTTTCTGTTTTTTATGTTGTTATGGAAAAAGTCCCTGCAGAAATGAGTATGTAAATTTAGTCCTTATTTTTGAAAAATAAAAAACGCAAGATGTCTTGTACTTATCTAATAGAAAATGCAAGGTAACTTGTACTTTTCTGTTTTTGAAATCTTTTCGAAATTTTGAAAAGCGCAAGTTATCTTGCACTTTCTATCATCTGATTTTGAATTTTTGAAATTTTTGAAAAGCGCAAGGTAACTTGCGCTTTCTAATTTTGAAATTTTGAAATTTTTAAAAAGCACAAGCTAATTTGCACTTTCTAATTTAGAAAAAACAGGGACCTAATTTACATACTTATTTCTACAGGGACTTTTTTTGAATCAACATCAGAAATAGGGACCTTTCGTGCAAAGCCCCATTTAGGTATCGGTTTTATATACTGTAGGTATCATTTTTGAAAAATCAATTTTTTTGTGATTGTTGTTGTATAAAGAAAATTATTGTACAGGAATAAAATGACAATCTGAAGCAAATATTTTTTTACTGATGTTTTTTTTTTGCAATGGTGACAGTAGTCTTCTTGTTTTGTTTGTATTCGATGATAATACTTTCAGCACTCGGTTGTCTTTTGATTGCTCTTTTCATGATCTAAAGAATGAAATTTATCATTATCGGTCTCAACTTACTCCTTTGTCCATTAAGATTTCTTACGTGCTTGAGAATGAAATTATCGTGGTTGATACTTTGTAGTATCAGTTGTTGTGAAAAAATGATATTTTGTAGTAATATATTTGTGGTATTGGTGTGTATTAGATTATTTCTTAGTATCAGTTTTTAGGTATCAGAATTTAATCATATTTTACTGTATAGTATCGAATTTAGTTATCAGGTTTTAGGAGTCAGTTTTAGGTAGTAGTTTTTAGGTATCAGTTTTAAGTTAATGCTTGATTAAATTTTGTTTTAATGTTTTTTTATTTGCAGGTTATTTTCTTTAGCTATGGGTATAGTTTATCTAGAAAATGCGGATACTTGGAAATGATTTTTGAATCATTTAAAGCAAATGCTTCAAGAAGATCGTGATTTGGTTTTTATGTCGGATCGCCATCAAGGTTTGATTTAGGTGTTCGTGGAGTTTTTCCTTCATCCTTTCATAGTAATTGCTATCTTCATATGGAACAAATACTTCAAGAAAATGTTGAGTACTATTTCACCGTGGATGCTTATCATTTTTCTTATGCTAATGCTATTAATCATATTCCTAATTTTGATAAGCCTATTGTTGATGCAAGTGTTGAAGATGTTATTAAGCCATCTAAGGAGAAACGTGATGATGGTAGACCTTCTATAAAACGGAAAGAAGGATTTGTATATTTTGAAAATAAGCAAAATAGATGTGATGTATGTAAGCAATTTGATCATAATAAACGTAACTGTCAAGCTTCTAAGAAAATATGATTTTTTTTTCATGTTTTTATGTATTTGTTGAGATTTATACTTTGTTGTACGACTTTTTTGGCAATTTTACGTAATTGAACATGGTTATATAAGTATATTGGTTTAGCATATTTTTAATTTGTCATTCATTTGCTCTTTGTAATTGAACTTGGTTATATAGTTTCATTTGTAGTTTCATTTACAGTACCAGTTTTGTAGTATAAGCAGTATCAGTTTTATTATTTATTTGTTTGTAGGTTATATAGTAATATTTGTAGTTTCGTTTTAAGTATCACTTTTGCAATATAACTGGTATCAATTTTTTTATTTGTTTTTTTGTAGGTTATATGGTGACATTAGTTGGTTTATTCAATATTAGTTGTTTAGTATTAGTTTTTAATACTATTAGTATCAATTTCAAGCATGTAAAAATATGGTATCGGTTTTTGCATGCTACTAGTATCAATTTCAGGAATTACAAAATATAACATCAGTTATTGCATTCTATTAGTATCGGTTTCAGGTATAACAGAACATGGTATCAGTTTTTGATTATATTGGTATCAGTGCAGTTTCAAGTATAACAAAAAATAGTATCAATTCATGCACACTTTCGTATCAGTTTGATGTATAAATTAATCTAAATATAGTAACAAGATAACATCACGTGTAAGAAAAGTTAAACAGAGCTAATTTTTACAATATCAGAAATAAGATTGTAGTTTTTACAACAAACTGACATAGTTTCAACAAGTGTTTATATCTACATTAAAACAAAGCTAATTCAATTAGTTCTAACACTATATCTCAAATGTATATTAGTTGAACTGAACATCACAACAGTTTTTACAACAAATTCACTTTTTTATATTGTCTTCCTTTCCAGTGTTGACATGAACTTGGCTAAATTCCAGCAGTGATCATTGTTCGTCAATATGTCATACACAATTCTTGCTCTTGTTTGCAACATTTGTTCAGGTTTTATTTTGATTGGTATTTGGCTTATGTTCAATGATATGATGAATATCATGATATATATATCACAGTCAACCCTGTTTAAAGCAAAATATATTGTTATTATCAGTTTGCATCACTCGTAGTATTGGGTATATAACAAATATATAACATTGTATTTAAGAGATAATGGCGCAAACAGATCATATGCTTTGAAATAAAATAATTAACAGTTTTAGTATCAACGTTAAGTATCGTTTTTGCATATATTTTGGTATTGATTTTGATATAAATTATAATCAAAATAATTTATAAAATAATTAGGTATCAACTTCAAACAAATGGCTACTAGGTATCAGTTTTGCATTATTTTGGTATCACTTTTGTCATACATGACAATCAAATCAATAATTAAAATTACAGAGAATTAAAGATGTTACTTTTGCAAATATATAGGTATCAGTTTTGATATAAATAACAGTCAAAATAATTTATAAAGTAAGTAAGCGTCAACTCCAAATAAACAACTACTAGGTATCAGTTTTGTATTATTTTTGTATTACTTTTGCCATGCATGACAGTCAAATAAATAATTAAAATTACAGAGCATCAACTTTTATTAAATAGAAACTAACTATCAGTTTTGCATATGTGTGTGTGTGTGTCTGTATCAGTTTTGTTATAAATAAAAGTCAAAATAATTTATATAATAACCAAGCATGAATTCCAATCAAATAGCCACTAGGTATCAATTTTGCACTATTTTGGTATCACTTTTGTCATACAAGACGGTCAGCTAAATAATTAAATTTACAGAGCATCAATTTATATCAAACATAAACTAGGTGTCAGCTTTTCATATATATAGGTATCAGTTTTGCTCTAAATAACGGTCAAAATAATTTATAAAATAACTAAGCATAAATTCCAATCAAACGGCCAATAGGTATTTGATTTTGTTATTATTTTGATTGTTAGCTGTATTGTTAAGTAAAAAAAAATTATACACATGTTCATTCGTCATTTGCGGTTTTGCATCAAAGTTGCCTTGAATATCGTGTCATTGGATTTGAAAATGCTCATGCTAAAAATTGTTTGAACCGAGCGTGGAGCTGCTATCTGAATTTGTATTCGTGATTTCTGTCTATACTGAAATGAAGAAGTCGAGTTGCATTGGAGTTGTCAAAACTTTTGAACTAATGTATTATAAAACATACACAAGATATTGCTTGGTTACCAGTTCATGCTTGGGCATGAAAGGGAAATATTGCGTGCTGCGGTTCAAGTTTTATGCTTCAGAATCCTTTTCAATTGCACGCTTTATTTCCAGTGTTACCCTTACTACATTTCCCCTCGTAATGATTCAAACCTCTGAATAGGAAAGCATGTCTGTTGTAGAGAAAAAAATATTCTAATTTGGTAATAGATGTATTGATTTCATAGTAGTTTACCATCGTTGTCTACTACAGAAAGACGTCTGTATTTTGCAGTTGTCGTGGAGTTACGGTTGCTTGAAGAAGCTCGCTGTTGGATTTTTGTTTTCCTGTATCTTAGTCGGTGTTGGAACTGGACTAGCCCGCAGCGGAAGTTATGGGTGAATTTCAAAATTTTTACCATATTGGATCTTTTATTGGGCTTATGAAGTCTAACTGAATTAGAACATTTCTAAATTTCAATTAAATAAAATCATTTATTTTATTTAAATTCAAATATATTCTGATATGAAATTAATTTTATTTGATTTAGTTTATACATAAATGTATCATATACATATATGTGTGAGTGCATGTGTAACATAATAATCCGTGAAAGATATAATATGCTCATATGTAGATGTTGGGATTTACATCGCTGTAGACATATTAGCTCATTTTGTATGTCATGCATGTTGTCCAAATATATGCATGTAAATGTGTTACAATACACACACACACCACACATATGTATGTATAAATATATTATATAAAATATGAACATAAAACATTTATATATAGATAAATATATATATATATAGAAAGAGAGAGAACAACTATTAAAAATTATTTATAATTCAAAATTAACTTAGTTTGCAAACATAATAATTTTAGTATTTTAATTTGTATATATATATTATGAATAAAATAATGTTTTCATCCATAAATAATTAACATAAAATAATCTATTGATGAAAATTCAAATTTATCATTTTAGAAATTTTAAGATCATAAAATAGAGCTTAGGAAAAATCTGGAGATTTTTCAAAGTTGAATTATTATTTTTAAAAACAAATACATTGATTTCGGCAATAATTATTTTAATATAAAATAATATATTATTAAAAATTCAAATTTTAAAATTTTAAAAATTCTACGATCATGAATGAAAGGTTAGGAAAAAGTTTGAAGAATTTTTTTCTATATGTTTCTGAAATGATATAATATTTTTTTTAATATAAAATTGAATTTTTAATGTAATAATTATTTTATATATAATAAACAATTCAAAAATTCAATAAATGTTAACTTAAAATTTTGAATATATGTATGATAATTAGTTTTTGAATTTGTAAATTCATATTATATATAAATAAGTGTACTAAAATTTTTAAATCATATATATGTCTTATATATGCTATTACGAGAGAGAAATATACACTAATATATATATATATGAATTTATTAATAAATATATATAAAACAATTATTAGTGATAAAAATTGATTTTGTACAGTAAACACCATTTGTATATACATAAATCAAATAGTATAATAAACAAATTATGCACATAACCAAACTGATTGGTGACAGCCACATCTACTTATAAAATATCACCTAACTAAACATATAGTAGAAATATATTTAGACATATATGAAATTGCTCATTATAGGACCATAGAATGTAATTTAATTACTGTAATATGAATTAAAATTATCAATTTAATGATGCCTTTGAATCCACGTCGAAGCAATGACTTCCTTCCTTTTACTGTTCTTGATTCGTCAGATTGCAAGTCCGTAATCACCGACCTCTAACTATCGAATGGTATTATTTTAATTTGAAATATATTTGAGAATTTTGGAGTGGATTGAGAGCTATGTTTTAACCAGCAATGTAGAAGCTAATGACGGCCAAAAAGGTTAGTAATTGTTTATATATATATATATAGGGTTGTATTGAGAGAAACGAGGAAAACCTTTTTACCCATTCTCACTTTATCTCAACCCATTATCTCCAAGCCAATTCCCTATGTTTTAGCCACTCCTAGACCTTCCCAAAATCGAAATTTTGTAGCCTTAATGATGGGCCTTAAACCCATCTAAGCCCAAGCCAAAATACTATGCAATTAAATCTAATTTAATCGCTTGTCGATATTATATATCGATCGATATATTTATAACTGTTATAAATATATATAACATTATTTATTTCTCAAATCATATTCGAATTTTATAATTAATATTTTTATAAATATTAATTAATTTAATTAATTTATAACAATTATAAACTAATTAAATCGTTCGGTCTTAAGAGAATTCATCATTTCGGCTGTGTAACTCTTGGATGTAAATTTGGTCAGCGATTAACATCGAACTTATGACGACCCGGAATTTTGGATGTTTGAAATGGGAATATTTAATTGATTTAAATATTCAAAAGTGAATTTTAGCCTGAATTTCGAATATCATTATTTATTAGGTAATTTAATTTTTAAATTTAATAAATTTGAAATTGTGTAAATTATTGAATCTGTTGTTTCAAGCCTGTTAAAAATATTTTAGAGGCTTATAAAATTTATATTGGTTATACTGGAGATAGTAGAAGTGTTAAATTCGAGTTTGAAAGTGTTTTCCTCAGTTTTGAAAATATATCGTTTAAATCGATATTTAAAAATAGCTTTCCGAGGCACAGTCTCGGAATTCGACGAAACCAGTTCCATTGGATCCGTAATAGTGTATTATTATCGGATTTCAATTTTCGTAGCGGTTGGAGTTGTTGTGTGAGCATACGATATATAAACGCGCTGAAATTTATATCGAATTCAATATAATAACTGGATCCAAAAAGCTATCTTCTCCATACGATCAAATTAGGACTCGAAACCTTTTCCCTTGCATTCGAAATAGGGGTATAACATTATAGATGCCTAGCGACATGCCTTGTTTGGAGTTCGATATGGTAAGTTGCTTTTGGAAACGAGATATTTTGGGTTTGAAATAAAATAATATATATAATCAATTCAACTTTCCTTTCAGTCGAAATTTATCAAATCAGAGCCGACTGGTTTCGTTCAAAACACGTTAATATCAAATCGTGTCTCCCTTTCTTTTTCAAAGCTGCGAAGAGATTTCAAAAAAACAACAAAAATTATTTTGGCTGACCTCTTTAAAATCAAACAAGAAAATCATGGCCGATAGTAAAAAAATCAGGAATCAGCTATTAATTCTCGTTCGAATGAAAACATCAGAAAACAAATAAACGAACGAATGAATTTCCGTTCGAATCAGCTATTAATTGAGCGACCTTTCTCGTTCGAATCATCTGCGAACTCGTCAAGGGGTAGGCGTTCGAAGTTGCTCGAGTCCAACGAGCTCGTGAACCTAGGGCGAGGCGCGACGGGGTCGGGGAAGGTGACTGTATGTTGGATGTTGGGTCGCGATGTGGGAATCGACGGCAAACTCAAGAGTGGTGAGCTTGAGCTCGAACGTGAGAGGCCTGGTCGGAGTCGAGGAGAGAGGCAATCGAAGAGTCTGATTTATAGGGTTTGCCTGGAGCTCGCGATCGACAGTGAGGTCAAAATCGTGAAGAAAACAAGACGAGATGGAAGTGGATTGCAAATTAAAATCAAAGGTGAGTTAATCTCACTCATCTGGTTGTTATTTAAATTTAAATAGATAAATTTAAATAATTGATTGAATGATTGAATTGGTTTGATGTGCTATATTATATATAGTAGTATATATAATATATATTGGAGTTGGTGATATTCCCGCATTATATAGCGGATGAGACCCTATGCGCCGCATAATAGCGGATGATATTTTATTAATCCCATATACCGCGATATTCCACCTCGAAGTGGAATTAGTATTATTCTAACATCTGTGGATGCAGGGAAAACAGGTTGGAGGGATCCAACTGGATTCCTCAAAATTATTTAGATTGTTTTATATTATGTGTTATGAATATTGGATATTCTGTGGTGAGTTATATTGATAATTGGAAAATTGAATGTTATGGTTTGCTTGAATATTCGGTACCCAAAATTACCAAAATATATAAAAGTGGATTTTGAAAGGAAAATAAGGAATGGATTTTCAAGTGTGGAAATTAGGGAGGCATCCCTATCATACTTTCATATTGTAAAGCAGGTCCCTGTCAAAGTTTCATTGTAAAGCGGGTCCCTGTTTTCTGGAAACGAAGAAAAATTATTGCTGAAATGTCAGCAACTTTTATAAATAAGTGCTGATATTTCAGCAACTATCTGTGTCAAAGTTTTATTATAAAAACAAAGAAAAATTATTGCTGAAATGTCAGCAACTTTTATAAATAAGTGCTGATATTTCAGCAACTATCCGTGTCAAAGTTTTATTGTAAAAAAAAAAAAATTATTGTTGAAATGTCAGCAGTTTTTATAAATAAATGTGGATATTTCAGCAACTTTCATAAACAGTGTTCACAGTGTACAGAAATGTTGCTGAAATATCAGCAATTTTTATAAATAAGTGTTTATATTTCAGCAACTTTCATACATTATGTTCACAGTGTACAGAAATGTTGCGGAAATGTCAGCAACTTTTATGAAATGTTACATCATGCTCTGCAATAATCGTGAATAAAAAACAGGGACCTAATTTACACTGAAATTTAGTGAAGGACTTTTCGTGAATTTTGAAACTTAATAAGGACCTGTGCCAAAAGTACCCTTTTCAAGTAAACTAATTTTAAAGAATTTGAATAAATTTAAGAACAAATTTGGAAAAGAATAAAAGTGATTTCAAAATTCAAATAAATATAGAAAAAGGGGATTTTGGATAAGCAGAGAAATAATGAATATTAAGCTTAAGCAATATTATTTAAAAGAATAAAGAATTTATTTTAATTCAAGGTTTAAATTTAATTAAAAAAGAAAAAGAAAAGGGATTTGGGAAATCTGAAATTTGTATTCTCAGTTTAAAGGGATTTTTCAATCGTAATAAAGAAATGAAATTTAAAGTTAAAGGATTTTGAGTTAAATGGAGTAAGTAAAGAAATTTATTAAAAGTGAAGTAAATTGGAAATCAATTTTGGGAATTGATTTAAGTGTTTAAACGGGATTTTTAAAAGAGAAGTGAGACTTTGGATTTATAAACTGGGTTTATAAAAGTGAAGAAATATATCAGTGAAGAAAAGTGTATTTCCCTGAATAGCCAAGTACGTTTCAAAGTAAACTTTTAAGTATAAGCTAAAGGTTTAAAAGTTGATTTAAAGTATGTTTTGGAAAATCTATTAAATGTTTAAACTTTAAAGTAAGTATTTTTTTCAAATCTATTTTAATAGTAATTATTTAAAGATGGTTTGGTATTATGTTTAAATGATAAAAGAATCTAGTTTTATATTTTATTAAGTAGCTTTATTTTAAATATTCTTAAAGTATATATCTTTGAATAAAGTATTAAAGTAGTTTTAATTTAAATGTTTTAAAGTATATTTTATAATAAAGTGTTTCTAAATTATTTTAAAAATCAAATGTTTTTGGTACTTGGTGATTTCAGTGGAAATAGGAATATTTGGAAAATTTATTCCATGAGAGAAGGACGGTTTGAAATTGTTTTCAAAGGATTTAAAATGGAAATATATCTTGTGAAGATATTTTGAGGTTAGCAAATAATTTGGAAAATTATTTATTGATTGATGGATGATTGTGAATGTTAATTATAGTTAAAGAACCGACTATCAATATTGGCCAATGCGTTGATCGTTTCGAAGAGACCGGGATCGGGATTAATTTCTCGAAAACCACTTCGATCCGGTTTGTACGTTTTCGTGGAAAACGAGTTGGAATCAAAGATGGAATAGTGAAGTGCAAGGGCTAGTCGCTACTAATCCTGAGGATGATTCCAAATGGATGTAGTAGGAGTAGTGCCTTCGGTTCCGTTCGAACCCGGAACGGACTTGAACGGATGAATGCTTTCGGAACATCGTCAACGGACGATGGGCATTCTAAGGGATATGTTCTATAAGGTAACGCTTAGCCTCAAGCCTCATCAACCGGGAATGACTGAAAATCAGGGGTTATGCAGCAAGGCTTCGTGGGTAGCCCCCACTTGAGAGTAAGGTCATCCCTGTCTAGATGTCCCTTTTTATTTTGGCTTAGTGGTGCGGTTGCTGATCCCAACCATGGGGTGATTTTACTCGGAATTATCCAGTAAGGGATGGTTCCGGTCTTGGGTTGCAGGGAAGCGGGCGTACTCCTCAGTACTGTGATCTAGGCCACGTACTGTGATAGGTGGTACCCCAGTGCCTAGTCATTGATGGAAATCCATTCTCCCTACGTGCCTTGTACGGTATTTGTTTGTATTACCCACTTTGTGGCTAGTATGCTGGAATTTAATCATGTAACATGTTCAGCTATTTGAATAAGTATTGAAAGAGTCTATGCGGTAGGATCGTATAATATGGAATAATAAAATGGTCTAGGTAGATAGTAGTAAGCAGTAAGTAAAGTAGACACCAAGACTTTATACTGGTTCAGACCTCTTGTCCTACGTCCAGTCCCTAAGCTTCTCTTAGGAATTCAACTAACCAACAACCCTCACTTAACCCAGAGGAATAGGTTTACAACTTACCTGAACAACCGAACGGGATTTCTTGCCTCAACTGCCGAAGAGGGCTTCAACTAGATACTAAAAGTATTTCTGACTTGTTGTGTTCTTGATAACACTAATGAGTCAAATTGAGTACAGCTTTCCTATAATCTTATCCTCGAGAGTATACAACGTGTTTGTGAAGATTTAGGAAAAGTGAATTGCTATGAATCAAAAGGTGTTATTGTTAAAACAGAGATTCAGGCAATTGAAGTGGTTTGTGATTGCTTTTGAAAACTTTAATAAATCTGAAAGTATGTTCAAGAAAAATAGAAAGATTAAAGCAATTAGAATTGGTAATTTGCAATTGTTAAAACCATGTATTTATACTAAGAGATGTATTTGTTTGCTAGAGGTGCATGCAAGAGATGCTTCCATTTCCATTGGAGAATGGTTGCAACTCTTGGGAAGAGGAAGGTGTCTATTCAGAGAAAATTCGCAGTTGCAGATTTAGTTGACTGAGCAGGAAATTCAGTCGACTGAAAATATACAGAGAAATTTTCAGGAATGAATTCAGTCGACTGGGCAGGAAATTCAGTCGACTGAAACTGTGCATATTTGTAATTCTGTGCCAGTTTCAGTCGACTGGCCATGCCTGTTCAGTCGACTGAACTATAAAAATCTGCACAGTGAATGTGTACATAAAAATGAAGTTTTACGGATGTGTTTTAATGTTCGTGCAAATCTCTTGAGGATAGATTTTAACAAATAATCTAGACTTTAGACCTACAAAAATCATACTCATGTTTACACTTTGGTCTTCATCGATCTTCCTCTGATTTTGCATATATCTCTTCCTTTTTGTTGAAGCACATTGTCATTGATCAAAATCTTCGTGTATCAACATTCTCCCCCTTTTTGATTGATGACAACACTTATGTTTGTAGAGATGTAATTATCTTTCCTTCCCCTGAATATATGCACTATCTTTCCTACAAAACAAAGTTAGTAACATAGATTTCTCCCCCTTTGTCATCGACAAAAAGGAAGTAATAATTTGTAGAAGTATATAATTGTTAAACAAAGCAACCACTATCCAAAATCCATTTTCTTTTCTTGAGTGGGACCTGCAAAAAATAAATACAATATTGGTACCCACCTTTCAATAGGGTCCTAAAAGTTAGAACTTAGGAAACCAAACCCAATTTGGTTCAGTATCCTTTTTATAAATATAATTTTTATTATTATGAACACTATCCATAAATGCTTTAATATATTTATTCCTAATTAAAATATTGTTAGTCGTTGGAACCCAAATTTTAACTATCTTAGTTTCTTCTTTTGTTCTAATAGGTTCTCTTAATAACATTTGTTGTTTTGAATCAATATTCCTCTTAAAATTTGTATTTTTCTTTTTAGGAATTTTTGACTCTTTTATATATCCTAATCTATGTTTATTTGAGGAGGATTGAGAATTTTCTAAAATCTTAGATAAATTTTCTCTTCCTTTGTTAAAATTGGAGACATTTTTAGTGATGTTATCTAATCTAACTTGAAGACTATTATTTTCTAACTCAACTTGTCTAATCTTAGTTTTTAACTCATGATTTTCAGAGACAATTATATCATTCTTTGTCTTTTGAGTTTCAATTTCTTGACTTAAAAGTGATAATTGAGTTTCCGAATTTGAAAGAGACTCTTGAACTTTTTCAAGTTCTTCTTCTAGAATTTTCTTTTCATCTTTTAACATATCTCTTTCAAATTCAGCTTTGTTTTGATTTTCACGAGTTTCCTTGAGTTTCTTTTTAAGAGTTTTTATTGTGCTCAAAAGTTCTGTGTTTACATCAATTAAATCGTCGAAAGTTAAATTACTAACCTCAGATTCTTGAGCCATAAAGCATACATTCGCTTGTTCATTGTCGCTATTATTATCACTTTCAGATGAAGATGAATCTGAATCGTCCCATGTTACAGAGAATGCCTTCTTTTTACATTTGTCTTTCTTATTCTTGTTGTTGAAGTTTTTCCGATTCTCCTTCTTTAGCTCCGGACAGTCTTTTATCATATGACCTTTCTTGTGACAATTAAAACATTCCATATTTGAGGATGAAGGTTTGTTCAAGAAATTCTTTTTGAAACCGTTTTCATTTCCTTTTCTATATTTTAAGAATTTCTTGAAATTTTTGGCAATAAATTCTAGATCCTCATTTTCAGACTTTGATTCTTCCTTTTCTGCGTGAAAAGCCACATTTTTTCTTTCCTGTGTTTGATCTTTCTTAGCTTGCATGTTAACTTCATATTTCATAAGACATAAGATTTCCAATTAATTCTTCTGGTTTCATTGTAGATAGATCGTTTGCTTATTCGATTGCTAAGACTTTTCTCTCCCATTCATCAGTGAGTGAATTTAGAACTTTAGATACAATATCAAAATCCGTGTATTTTTCTCCTAGTCCTATTAAGGCATGATGAATGTCTTGAAATCTCGAGTACATGTCATTGATGGATTCATTCTGTCGCATTCTAAAGTTTTGGAACTGGTTCTTTAGCATGGAAATCTTTGTTTGTTTGACCTTGTTTGTGCCTTCATGTATGGATTTAAGTGTACTCCATATCTGATGTGCAGTAGTACAAATGCTAACATGATTGAACTCATTTCTATCCAAAGCGCAAAATAACATATTCATAGCTTTGGCATTTGCACTAGCTTCATTCTTCTGAGTATGTGTCCATGTAGAATAATCAGTTGTGGGTACAACGAGTTCTTCTTGAGTTGCATTCCAGGCTTCAAAGCTTGTTGCTTGCATATAAATCCTCATCCTTGTAGCCCAATAATTATAGTTTAGTCCATTGAATAGAGGGGGTCTTTGAGTAGATTGTCCTTCCGCAAATGTAGAGTTATAGGTAGATGTTGTGCTTGAGTTGTTTTCCATATTATCAATATGTCAAATAACGGTGTTATGGTTATAGGACGACCTTGCTCTGATACCAATTGAAAGAGTCTATGCGGTAGGATCGTATAATATGGAATAATAAAATGGTCTAGGTAGATAGTAGTAAGCAGTAAGTAAAGTAGACACCAAGACTTTATACTGGTTCAGACCTCTTGTCCTACGTCCAGTCCCTAAGCTCCTCTTAGGAATTCAACTAACCAACAACCCTCACTTAACCCGGAGGAATAGGTTTACAACTTACCCGAACAACCGAACGGGATTTCTTGCCTCAACTGCCGAAGAGGGCTTCAACTAGATACTAAAAGTATTTCTGACTTGTTGTGTTCTTGATAACACTAATGAGTCAAATTGAGTACAGCTTTCCTATAATCTTATCCTCGAGAGTATACAACGTGTTTGTGAAGATTTAGGAAAAGTGAATTGCTATGAATCAAAAGGTGTTATTGTTAAAACAGAGATTCAAGCAATTGAAGTGGTTTGTGATTGCTTTTGAAAACTTTAATAAATCTGAAAGTATGTTCAAGAAAAATAGAAAGATTAAAGTAATTAGAATTGGTAATTTGCAATTGTTAAAACCATGTATTTATACTTGTAGAAGAGGTGTATTTGTTTGCTAGAGGTGCATGCAAGAGATGCTTCCATTTCCATTGGAGAATGGTTGCAACTCTTGGGAAGAGGAAGGTGTTTATTCAGAGAAAATTCGCAGTTACAGATTCAGTCGACTGAGCAGGAAATTCAGTCGACTGAAAATATACAGAGAAATTTTCAGGAATGAATTCAGTCGACTGGGCAGGAAATTCAGTCGACTGAAACTGTGCATATTTGTAATTCTGTGCCAGTTTCAGTCGACTGGCCATGCCTGTTCAGTCAACTGAACTATAAAAATCTGCACAGTGAATGTTTGCATAAAAGTGAAGTTTTACGGATGTGTTTTAATGTTCGTGCAAATCTCTTGAGGATAGATTTTAACAAATAATCTAGACTTTAGACCTACAAAAATCATACTCATGTTTACACTTTGGTCTTCATCGATCTTCCTCTGATTTTGCATATATCTCTTCCTTTTTGTTGAAGCACATTGTCATTGATCAAAATCTTCGTGTATCAACAAGTATTTGTAAATAGACACTATTATAATATCAGAGGATTTGATAAGAAAGTGTTTTGGCTATCGTAAGGTAAAAACCCGACATGTTTATTTGTGGCGTGGTCTTACGAGATGCTTTTGATTTCAAAGGGTTTGGAAAACTTTAATAATCTAATTGAGTGTGTTTTCTCACGCTGGTTTTCCAAACTGACTCGGGTGTTATTTTATTATAATGCTCGGGTCAGACCGAGTATTATAGGTTACAGGATATGATGCTGTGGAGCTCAGGAGACGAGCTGGATTTCGAGACGTATCACACGTATATGATATATATTCCGATGTGTTGTGTATGTTGTGTATTCTATATGGGACAAGTTATTACAACTGTCCTGAATCGTGATGTTGATTGTATTATACTTTGATTCTGAACTCTGATGATGTAATGTATAAACAGATGTATTTTCTTTGTGTAAAGATCATTTATTATCTATTATATTTTATTCCGCTGCGATGGTTAGATTCTGTTGTTGTTTTATTTTCTTCTTCTACCTCTTCTTCTTTAACCCAAATGGTTCGTATTTCCGTTCTTCTTGAGTTCATTAATGGAGATTAATGTCAATTTAAGGGGTACGGATTTGCGGGTTGTTACAATGGTATCAGAGCCTAGGCTAGCAATAACCTTGGCTCTGGTGGGATTTCTCATTGAAATAGAGTCCATAGTACTCTAAAATGAGTTTGAGTGTATTAATAGATATGAGCGCGTATTTGTTAGTGGATATAAAATGGTTTTATATTGTGTTGATTGGTTGATTGGTTGATTGAGTAGTTTATGGATTCTGGTCAATGCGAGTAAATAACGTTATTGATAGGGATCTCTAAACACTTGGATAGAATAATTTGACACAGTATTGTTTTAAAATAGGGTAAATGAAATAATTTTACCCAAATTATTTTTGTGTATAAAAGAACTAATTTTCCGTAAATTATTATAGTTATATTTGGAGGCTTGGTTGTTAAGGAGTGATAATATTAAATTATTATCACTATTGTGAGAAAATTGAATAAGAAATTGAAAACTTATAACCAAAGTTAAAGAATAGATTTATATAACAAATGGAATTTGAAAATATAAATTATAAATGTAACTTATAAATTGAAACAAACTTCCAAAGAAATATTTGAATAAGGATTGGAAGGTTTTGAAGTGTTGAAAAGTTTGGGAAGTTTAAATTTCTTTGGATTTGAAAATGGTTTTCAAAAGTTTTGGAGAAATAATAGTACTATTTCGAAAATATCTTTGAGTAGGATTTGAAATCTGGTGAGGTTTGGGATTTACAAATATTTGAAATGCTTTTGATTGGGATAAAAGCACTAAACTCTCTTCGGTCGCTGGAAAATAATTCTGATGATGATCGCGACATCATCGGTGTTCATTTTCGAGTTCTAGGAGAGAAATTGCTACCAAATTGTTTTAAATTGGAATTGTTGCAAACTGGGTTTGGTTTTGAAATTCAAAAGGGATAATTGAATTTGCCAAAGGATTTTGGATATAATTGATTTCAAAGGTGATTTTGAAATTTTGGGGAAATTGTTTAAACTCTGGAATCTTATTTAAAGTGTTTATGGAATAATAAATAAGTTGTGACTTCTAAAATTTAGAAGTGGGATAAATAAGCCTAAAATAAAATTGTTTTGTATTTCGGAAGATGAATAAAAATCCAAAACTTGAATTATAAAATAGATTGAATTCAAGTAAATAGTAATAAAGTGATTTTTGAAGATAAAAATCAAATATTGAATTAAAAGTGGGAAATAAACTAAATTTGGAATCAATTAGTTAATGAAATATGGGAATGGAACTCCAATTGTTAATTTAAAGTTGAATTGTGAATAAATAATAGAGTTTGCATATGAAGCTTGAGTTATAAATAGAAATTCAACTTGGAATTGTAAGTGAAGTAAATATGAATTGAAGTTGTATGGAATTGGATTAAGATAAAAATGATTTGAGATGAAAATAAATCCAATTCGAGTATGAATAAATTAAATATGGCTTTGGATATTATTTTAATGAATGTGAATTAAAATTTAAAACGGATTAAGTGAATGGCTAATTGAATTTAACGGGATTTGATTAAATGACAATCAAATTAAAATGAGAATGAACTTAAGTTATGGAATGAGAGTGAATTAAAGTAAATTGACTCAAGTTTAAAGTTAATAGAAGCATGGGCTTATATAAATTTTGAAAATGGTTATTAATATATAAGCATGGATGGTGTCGAGCATAATGAAGTGGTTTTAAACAAAACTAATGTGAAACGAGATGGAATGCAACTAAATGGTTTGTAAATAAGTTAGATTGGAATAGAAGTAAAATAAATTGATTTTGGAATCAATTGGAATGAATATAAGTTGTTTGGACTTAAAAATGAAGTGAATGTAAGCAATTGTGTTGTAAGCCATTTTGATTGAATGAAATGATAAGAAAAGCAACTGAAAGCAATTGAATTAGTTTTGGAAACCCCATGAAATTGCTTGTGGAAATTGTTTAGTGTACACTGCTTTTAGAACTGATGTGTTGTAGTTGTTTAAATAAGAGAAATGTTATAAGTAGCATATATTTAGTACTTACGTATTTAAATTGAGTAAGTACAGGTTCAGGGAAGCCGTTTGGTTGGATTGGGTCATGCAAAATGCTAAAATAATAATCCGCTAGCTTAAAAATGCTAAATAAGGTACGCCTACGCAATAAAAATAGGAAATATGAACTGTTTTTGTTTTCCGACCGTGTGGGTCGATGTATACATATTTATATCTCTTGTCAAATTGCAAAAGCTCCTCCGTACAAAGGGGACTCTGCCAAAATTTTCCGAAAATTTTGGGAGTTAGAAATTTTTTGAAATTTTTGGAAATTTTTCACTAATGACAAGTGATTTAAAATTTGGAATTTGAGATAAAGGTAAATAAAATTCAATATTCAGAAGTTGGAGATGAATTGAATTTAAGAAAAATTGGAAATGAAAATCTGAATGAAAATGGGGAATAAGTATTTATATTTGAAATGAAGTAGTAAATTGAAGCAAATTGAAATTTATATGGAATTGGAATTCAATTTGAATATAACTTCAGTAGTGAAGTAAAAATAAATATAAGGAATATATATAAAATATGGATATTGAACTTAAGAAATAAATGGTGAAATTCTTAAGTAAATTTGGTATTGGGATATACTGAGTTAATCCTTGAATGGAGATTAAATAAAATGTGAAATGGGATAATTGTGGAGAGTGAATAGAAATCAAATAAATTTGAATAAAAAGAGAATTGATATAGTTAATAATCAATGGATATAAATACGTAGGATGTACGTATATTATTTTATTCGCATAGCGATTTGATCCAGATTCGAGCACAGAATTTCGAGGTAGTTATACCGATCCGAGTTAGGATTTTTCACTCGATTTTCGAAGGCGAACCTTGGATATGGATTTTGATTGATTCTGGGTATTCTCTATCATAGTTTGTGGCTATGCAAGGAGGATGACGGTTTCTGATCAAGAAACCAGATCTGAGTCCGCACTAGGATGTCGGGTGGACGATACTAGTTCGAAAATGAAATTGTGTGATCGAGTGAGCGATCAGATTTGGTATTGCGTACGAATGATATATGTGCATCGTACGGGCTTAAGTAAAGTAAATATGGAAACTTTTGTAAAGAAATGTATAAAATGATTTTGAATGTTGTAATGGGATATTTTTGCCTAGTAGGATATACAGATGTTTTAAAAGCAAAGGAAATTTGGGATTTTTGATTGCAGAAGATAAATTGAATTGCAACAAAAGGTATGTATTTAAATTTCTATATGAAATTTGATGGGTTTCTGATCTAGCCACTTGGCATTTTGTTTTCTTTTGAAATTTGGGATCCCGTAGAGGCATTTTGTAGTTGTACCGAGCTAGCCGCGCAAAGGAGACGCTGGCGAAATTTTTCGGGAATTCAGAGAGTTAGAAAAATTTTGGAAATTTTTTCTAATTTCAAAGTTGAATTTTAATTTTAATTTGAATTGATAAGTAAGTGATAATGTTTGGGAAGTTATAGATAAGTTTGAAAGGTTGGAAAAAGGATAGTGTGTCTTTGATAAAAAGATTTGTTTAGTAAGCTGTTAAAAACTGTTTGGGTTGAGGAAATAGTTGATGGGCTATGGATCGTTCTTCCTAACTAGTAATTTCGGGGACGAAATTCTTTTAAGGGGGGAGGAATGTGACGACCCGGAATTTTGGATGTTTGAAATGGGAATATTTAATTGATTTAAATATTCAAAAGTGAATTTTAGCCTGAATTTCAAATATCATTATTTATTAGGTAATTTAATTTTTAAATTTAATAAATTTGAAATTGGGTAAATTATTGAATCTGCTGTTTCAAGCCTGTTAAAAATATTTTAGAGGCTTGTAAAATTTATATTGGTTATACTGGAGATAGTAGAAGTGTTAAATTCGAGTTTGAAAGTGTTTTGCTCAGTTTTGAAAATATATTATTTAAATCGATATTTAAAAATAGCCTTCCGGGGCAGTCTCGGAATTCGACGAAACCAGTTCCATTGAATCCGTAATAGTGTATTATTATCGGATTTCAATTTTCGTAGCGTTTGGAGTTGTTGTGTGAGCGTACGATATATAAACGCGCTGAAATTTATATCGAATTCAATATAATAACTGGATCCAAAAAGCTATCTTCTCCATACGATCAAATTAGGACTCGAAACCTTTTCCCTTGCGTTCGAAATAGGGGTATAACATTATAGATGCCTAGCGACATGCCTTGTTTGTAGTTCGATATGGTAAGTTGCTTTTGGAAACGAGATATTTTGGGTTTGAAATAAAATAATATATATAATCAATTCAACTTTCCTTTCAGTCGAAATTTATCAAATCAGAGCCGACTGGTTTCGTTCAAAACACGTTAATATCAAATCGTGTCTCCCTTTCTTTTTCAAAGCTGCGAAGAGATTTCAAACAAAAACAAAACTTATTTTGGCTGACCTCTTTAAAATCAAACAAGAAAATCATGGCCGATAGTAAAAATCAGGAATCAGCTATTAATTCTCGTTCGAACGAAAACATCAGAAAACAAATAAACGAACGAATGAATTTCCGTTCGAATCAGCTATTAATTGAGCGACCTTTCTCGTTCGAATCATCTGCGAACTCGTCGAGGGGTAGGCGTTCGAAGTTGCTCGAGTCCAACGAGCTCGTGAACCTAGGGCGAGGCGCGACGGGGTCGGGGAAGGTGACTGTGTGTTGGATGTTGGGTCGCGATGTGGGAATCACGGCAAACTCAAGAGTGGTGAGCTTGAGCTCGAACGTGAGAGGCCTGGTCGGAGTCGAGGAGAGAGGCAATCAAAGAGTCTGATTTGTAGGGTTTGCCTGGAGCCCGCGATCGACAATGAGGTCAAAATCGTGAAGTAAATTGGAAATCAATTTTGGGAATTGATTTAAGTGTTTAAACGGGATTTTTAAAAGAGAAGTGAGACTTTGGATTTATAAACTGGGTTTATAAAAGTGAAGAAATATATCAGTGGATATTTGGAAAAATAAATTCACGGTGGGAATTTATTATAGAAATGGGTAAATTTGTTTAAAAATAAATAGTGATTTATTTTGAAACATGTGAAAGAAAAGTGTATTTCCCTGAATAGCCAAGTACGTTTCAAAGTAAACTTTTAAGTATAAGCTAAAGGTTTAAAAGTTGATTTAAAGTATGTTTTGGAAAATCTATTATTTTTAAATGTTTAAACTTTAAAGTAAGTATTTTTTTTCAAATCTATTTTAATAGTAATTATTTAAAGATGGTTTGGTATTATGTTTAAATGATAAAAGAATCTAGTTTTATATTTTATTAAGTAGCTTTATTTTAAATATTCTTAAAGTATATATCTTTGAATAAAGTATTAAAGTAGTTTTAATTTAAATGTTTTAAAGTATATTTTATAATAAAGTGTTTCTAAATTATTTTAAAAATCAAATGTTTTTGGTACTTGGTGATTTCAGTGGAAATAGGAATATTTGGAAAATTTATTCCATGAGAGAAGGACGGTTTGAAATTGTTTTCAAAGGATTTAAAATGGAAATATATCTTGTGAAGATATTTTGAGGTTAACAAATAATTTGGAAAATTATTTATTGATTGATGGATGATTGTGAATGTTAATTGATAGTTAAAGAACCGACTATCAATATTGGCCAATGCGTTGATCGTTTCGAAGAGACCGGGATCGGGATTAATTTCTCGAAAACCACTTCGATCCGGTTTGTACGTTTTCGTGGAAAACGAGTTGGAATCAAAGATGGAACAGTGAAGTGCAAGGGCTAGTCGCTACTAATCCTGAGGATGATTCCAAATGGATGTAGTAGGAGTAGTGCCTTCGGTTCCGTTCGAACCCGGAACGGACTTGAACGGATGAATGCTTTCGGAACATCGTCAACGGACGATGGGCATTCTAAGGGATATGTTCTATAAGGTAACGCTTAGCCTCAAGCCTCATCAACCGGGAATGACTGAAAATCAGGGGTTATGCAGCAAGGCTTCGTGGGTAGCCCCCACTTGAGAGTAAGGTCATCCCTGTCTAGATGTCCCTTTGTATTTTGGCTTAGTGGTGCGGTTGTTGATCCCAACCGTGGGGTGATTTTACACGGAATTATCCAGTAAGGGATGGTTCCGGTCTTGTGTTGCAGGGGAGCGGGCGTACTCCTTGGTACTGTGATCTAGGCCATGTAGTGTGACAGGTGGTACCCCAGTGCCTAGTCATTGATGGAAATCCATTCTCCCTACGTGCCTTGTACGGTATTTGTTTGTATTACCCACTTTGTGGCTAGTATGCTGGAATTTAATCATGTAACAATTTCAGCTATTTGAATAAGTATTTGTATATAGACACTATTATAACATCAGAGGATTTGATAAGAAAGTGTTTTGGCTATCGTAAGGTAAAAACCCGACATGTTTATTTGTGGCATGGTCTTACGAGATGCTTTTGATTTCAAAGGGTTTGGAAAACTTTAATAATCCAATTGAGTGTGTTTTCTCACGCTGGTTTTCCAGACTGACTCGGGTGTTATTTTATTATAATGCTCGGGTCAGACCGAGTATTATAGGTTACAGGATATGATGCTGTGGAGCTCAGGAGACGAGCTGGATTTCGAGATGTATCACACGTATATGATATATATTCCGCTGTGTTGTGTATGTTGTGTATTCTATGTGGGACAAGTTATTACAACTGTTCTGAATCGTGATGTTGATTGTATTATACTCTGATTCTGAACTCTAATGATGTAATGTATAAACAGATGTATTTTCTTTGTGTAAAGATCATTTATTATCTATTATATTTTATTCCGCTGCGATGGTTAGATTCTGTTGTTGTTTTATTTTCTTCTTCTACCTCTTCTTCTTTAGCCCACATGGTTTGTAACGACCCAGAATTTTGAACGAATTAAATTGAGAATATTTAATTTATTTTAAATATTTGAACGATGATTTAATTTGAATCCCCGATATACATTTGAATTTGACGATTAAAGTATAAAATTTAATCGATTGAAGTTGAATAAAAATTTGAATCTTCAATTTAAAGCTAAAGAAAAATATTTCAAACGCTTGTAAAATTTATATTGTTAACACTGAAGATAACAACAGCTTCAGAATTGAATTTGAAAACGGTTTGTTCAGTTTTGAAAATTATCGTTCGTATCGATATTTAAAAATAGCGTTCCGAGGGACAGTCTCGGAATTCGACGAAACCAGTTCCATTGGGTCCGTAATATTGAATTATTATCGGATTTCAAATTTCATATTTTTCGGAGTTGTTTTGTGACCGTACGATATGCAAATGCGTTGAAATTTAAATCAAATTTAAATTTAAGAATTTAAATTGGATATTTGGTCAACACAACACCACCACGTTATCTCCCGTTGAATACGCCTGGAATCTCGTTCAAAATCATGAAACAAATCGTGTAACCCATGCCTCCTTCCAACTCTAAATATCCTCCCTCTCCAGTTTTTCAAATCAAAGAAAAACAACATTTCGTTCAGATAAAAATCAATGGCCGAAAAGAAAAAAAATCGAACTGCCCATTTTCCTTTCCAATTTAAAACCTTGTTTCTCTCCCTCACCTGTTCAAACATCAGAACAACGAAAACTATTCTCGTTCATTCAAAAAAATTCAACTAGGTAGTTTCAATAGATCAATGGCCGCCCTCAATTTGTTCGACTCGGAGAAAGAAAAAAAAAAAAGAGGAAGCTCACGATTGAAATCAAAGCGCGCGCGTAAGGGGATCGCGGCGGCGTTCGCAAGCATGGTGGCTCGAGTTCGAGCACGATGGAAAACAGGAGGGCGATGGGTCGCTGGCGGCAATTCGCGTGGGCGGCGAATCAAAGGCGAGCGGCGACTCGCGATTGGAGGCAGGTGAAGTGATTTGGGGGTCGCTCTGGGAGTTCACATGCAGGCGAACGTGGTGGCTCGCGTGAGCGTGAGGTCTCGCACGTGCATTGGGGTCGTGACAGCCGGTGGTGGTTCGACTGGAAGCGTGGGTTTCGAGCAGCTAGGGCTTGGGGCCATGATTCGTGAGGGAGGCACGCGCGTAACCACG
This sequence comes from Allium fistulosum, assembly GCA_030737815.1. Classification (NCBI taxonomy): domain Eukaryota; kingdom Viridiplantae; phylum Streptophyta; class Magnoliopsida; order Asparagales; family Amaryllidaceae; genus Allium; species Allium fistulosum. The sequence continues at coordinate 668,923,671 of CM060906.1, forward strand.
AGATGATCAGCGACTCGATCGCGAGTCTGGGTTTGTTCGAGTTGTCAGTGAGGTAATCGATATTCGTCTTCCTCGTTTTTACTTGCTGGTACATTTATATTCAGATTTAAATTAGTTATAGCCTAAACAGAATGGGTTAATTTAAATTTTTAAAGGAGGACTAGTTTTGAATTTAAATTTTGTTAAATCAAACGGTTAAAAAGAATTTGTTAGTCAAAATAAAATCATAAGTTAGTTAATTTATCAAATGAAATTTGTTAATTCGATTTATTCGTATATTTATGAAACCTTATAAAGTTAGAAATGAAATTTAGTTTTGCAATAAAAATATAAAATATCTCTATTACGAGTTAAAAAGGAATTTTGAATATTAAGGGGAATTTGATTTTAAATTAAATAATTAAGTCATTAGTTTGAAATTTTATTTATTTGTTTGGTGAATTCGAATATTAATAAAACCCTATAATTTTATACAAGGTCTGAAATGGAGAAACAAACTGGATTGGATTGGATTACAAATTTAAAAGCTAAGGTGAGATTTTTCTCACTCAAAATGAAAGTGGAATTATTGCAGTTATTGATTGATTTGTTTTGATTGCTATTGAATGTGCTATTAGATATGATAGGATATATCTATATATATAGCAGTATATACATATTGGCATATGTATATATTGGATTGATGATTTCCCGCCTCGTATAGCGGATGAGACCCTATTGCGCCGTTAGTAAGCGGATTTTTATAAAACCCATATACCGCGATAATTCCGCACTGGAGCGGAATTGGTATTGTGCTAACATCTTTGGATGCAGGGAAACAGGTTGGAGGGATCCAACTGGACCCCTCACATTGATTGAATTTATTTCTATTGTGATATGAATCTGTGAATGATTATAGTGATGCTATTAATCATATTGATATCTGGAAATTGTTTGAAAGCTAAAATTTAGCTGAATGGATGTTTTGACATCATTGGATTCCAAAGATAAACGAAATTGAATTTTTGAAATTCAAGAAGAAAATTTCTAAGTGAATCAATTTTTGAAATTTAAGAAATTTCGAAGAAAGGAATTTTAAAGTATAAAAAGTTAATTTTTATAATCTTATCGAATAAATTCCAGAATAAAGTGAAAATGCTAAATAAATGGATTTCATAAAACAGTGATTTTTAAATTGAAGAAATTAATTTAAATTTGGATTTTTAAATAGATTGAAAGAAACGATTGAAATTTATTTTCTTAAAAAGGAATTTATTTAAAAGAAGATAAGTTGGAAATTCAGTTTGAAATTTAATTGGTAAATTGAAATAAGTTGTGAAATCAATGTAGAATGATTTCAATTTGAAGAATCCATTTTAAAACAGAATATTGAATAATTTGAGAAAAATAAGGAATTTATTTTAGTAGTGATAAATAAAATTTGAAATCAATCTGTAATTGATTTAATATTTAGAAATGAATTTTTGAGAAATCAATATGGAAATTTTATTCAAACGTTGAAAATAAAATTAGAAATCAATATTGAAATTGATTTGGTATTGAAGCTTTTATAAATAGAATTAAAATTTATAAAAGTTGTTTATAAACCCAAAGTCACTTATTTTGATAAGTTAAATATAGAAGTTGATAAAAGAAGGTTTATAAGTCGAAGTTGTTATTAAAAAGAGAAATAGAATTTATAAACGTGCTTATAAATTCGAAATAGATTGAATGTGATAAATTTAATATAGAAGATTATTTAAGAAGATATATTCACGATTTTGAATAGCGAATTTTTATTGAAATAAAAATGTGTAGAAATGATTGAAATGGGGTTAAGTGAATTTTATTCACGATTTTGGACAGTGAATATATTGTTAAGTAAAATGGATTCATTTTTGAAGAAGTAATATTTTAAAAATGAAGTTAAACATTTTAAAGGTGTTTTAAAATGTGTTATGAATCGAAAGCATAGATTTCAACATTTATTGTTGAAATAGACGTTTTCAAGAAATATAAGGAAATGGTGGACTATAACACTATTGTTATAGTAAATGATTTCCAAAAGGAAATGTTTTATATAGTATTGGGGTTTACGTATCTATCTTAAAATTCGAATCCCTATACTAGTGATTTTGAGTCGTTCGTAACGATGTTTTGCGTAACATTCGTTTTGACTCAAATAAATGTGTTTAAGAGAATGTTTTCCTTAAAAGAATGAATATATACTTAATTTGATTTAAGTATATCGAATATTTTCAAACGTTGAAAATAAATGATTTGTGAAACACTTATTTTTAAATAAGTGTGGAAATGCTTTTCCAATATGAAATGAACTGTTTTGAGATTTTATCTTCAAAGATAAAAAGAAATGTGGGAATTGATTTGAAATTGTTTTCAAACGGTTAAGTGTGGAAATTCTATATCGAGTAAAGATATTTTTGAAGATAAAATAATCTGGAAAATTATTTGGAATCTGATGATGTTGCGCATCTTTATTGATAGTTAAATAACCGACTATCAATAATTACCTTTAGATAGGTATTTGTTGTGAATTGGATGAATTTGAATGCCACACTTATTTTTGAATAATCGCTCACTATTCGGGTTAGCCGGGAAAGGACCATGGGGTCGTATAACCCATTCCGAATATGTGATACGTCGTTATGAATTGCATTTGAAGACCGGTGTTGAAGACCGGATATTTTTGAAAACGGAAGGATTACCGTCGAGTTACTCTACATCGGCTGATCTCCGATTTAGAGGTTTTATCACCCTTAGTGACGGGAAGTCCGGACGTGATTAGAAATTTATCCGGATATGCAAGGGCTTCGTGAGAAGTGCCTTCGGTTCTGTTCGATCCCGGAACAGACTTGTATGGATTGTGTGTCTGACGTTACAATTTGAGATATAAAGCTGATTTCTTTCAAATACATTTCTGTTGGTGGCGGAGAATTTATTCTCTTAGCTTAACACCCTTCTCTGAGACGTACGAGCTCAGAGGTTATGTAGTTGAAATTTATCAGCGATATATCCCAATTTGGTAACGTGGCATACTGAGTGTTGCTGTGAAATGATCAGTGTTTGATCATTCGTGATATGATCATTTGTTTGATCTTATATCTTTGTGATCATAGGTTGATCATTTTGTTTGACCCGAAGCAGGGCTTTTTGAGAAAGCGTAGCTTTGTGGACGAGACTTCGTCGAGCCTCACACCCCGGAAATGGTCGAAACAGGAAGGATGCGGCAAGGTTCTAGGGAGTAGCGCCCCTTAGTGTATGTCATTCCTTCTGGATAGAGGTGGTATCATGGTATGGAGCCCAGATACTTAACCTATGTGGTTGCTGCATTATTATCTATGTGGTTTGTTGGAAATCGGGGATCCTCGGGAAGATCGGTTACGATCGGGGGATGGCATACGCGTGTCAGTAGTTACCTATTTTTGTAGAGGTAACCCGGCCTTGTGTTGGCAGAGATCCTGTTAGGTTCTCGGGTCGTCTATTCCAGGGACGTACCCATCGTGGAAAAGGAAGTTCCTTAGCCTGACCATTTGTTGGAAATCCAAGGAAACAATACGCGACTTGTACGGTTTTAGTTGTATTACCTGCTATGGAATGTGGCGGTTACCTGCTATTGAACATAGTAGCTATAGTAGGCATAAGTGCGGAATGCCTATGCTGGCTAAGATTAATATTATACTTTCGAAATGTTTTCTACACTATGCACTAATAATAATATCAAAAAGAATTTGATTTTTGCGTAGTAAGCATCTTTGACTATCATAAGAAGAAATCTCCTCCAATTCTGCGTTTGCATTGTGTGTGTGGTGGGAGGTCTTATGGTAGTTTCATTTTCCAAAAGCATTGCGAATTTGTTTTATTTTCTTTGTGAAAAATAACTGTTTTACGATCTCACACCAGTCACCATGACTGACTCGGAGTTTATTGTTCCCTTCTAAACTCTGGGTGCCCACCAATTTCCACACGGGCAGCCTAGAGTTATATTATCAGGATATTTTGGATATTCTGGAGCTTTGGAGATATTCTGGATGACGAGACGTAGTATTTGTATCTGATAGTATTTATCCCGCTGTGTATTCTGTATGAGGACAAGTTTATATAACTGTCCATTGTTGTATATTGACTCTGATGATTGATGTATGTATAAAATGATATAGTTCTTTGTTTTAAAAGACTAGTAATTATCTATTGTATATTGTTCCGCTGCGATGTGTAAGATTCTGATATTGTTTTCTGTTCTGATGTGTTTTCTGTTGTTCTTCTTCTTTCTTTCTTCTCTTTTTCTTCTTCTTCTACTTTTTCTTTTTCTTAAAACCCTCACTATTGGAGTTTCCGGCACTCGATTGCTCGGCAGTCGATAAAGTGAGTATCGATGTCGAATTTTCGAAAGTCGAAAATTTCAGGATGTGACAGCGTGGTATCAGAGCATATGGTTAAGCGACAACCCTGCTCTGTTGGGTGTTACTCATTAGAGATAGAGTCAGTAGTACTCTAGAATGAGTTGAGTGTAATAATAGATATAAGCGCGTATTTGTTAGTGAATATAAAAATTGTTTTATATTGTGTTTGCTTATCCGTTGAGATGTTTATGAGTTTTGGTCGGTATGTGGGACGCCATTTTATCGATAGAGATTTCTAAACACTTAAACGAGGCAAGACGACATAGTATTGTTTTAAATGGGGTAAATGAAATAATTTTACCCAAAACTATTTTTTTATAGAAAAGAAATCATTTTCTATGAATTATTATAGTATATGGTTGCATGGATGTTAGAAGTGATAATATTAATCTATTATCATTGAAATTAAATAAGAAACTGGAATCGTAACTCGAAAGTTAAGAAATAAATTCACATATAAATGAAATTTGAGAATATAAATTATAAATGTGATTTGTAATTTGAAACGGAATTCCAGAGAAGTATTTGGAAATGTTTTGAAAGGAGTTTGAAAATTTTGGTGATTTGGAAAGTTAAATCTTTTTGATTTGAAAATGAATTTCAAAGGTTTTTGAAAAAGTATTTTGGAAAGATAAAAGCTCTAAACTCTTTTCGGTCGCTGGAAAATAACTTCGATGATGACCGCGGCATCGTTGGTGTTCATTTTCGGGTTTCCAAAAGAGGAATTGCTGCCAAATTGTTTTAAATGGAAGTTGTTTGGAAAATTGAGTTTTGTTTTGAAAATTCAAAAGATAAATTTGAATTGTTTTCAAAATGGTTTTGAAAGGTTGAAAAGACTCTGGAATACTTAATAAGAATATTTATGGAATATTATTGAATTGATAACTTATACAAATAGAAATTGTTAATGTAAAATATGTAAATGTGATTGGAATTAAAGTTCATTAACAAATGAAATCTATAAATGTGAATTGAAAGTATAAGGAAATAAATTCATATATGAATAAAATGGTGGATATAAATTGTAAAAGAATTTATAAATAAAAATAAAATTCCTTAATGAAATGGAATTGTGAATGTGAATGTGTAAATGATTGTGTAAATCAAGATGTAAATAAATTGATAACTTATAGAATATTTGAAATCTGATTGGAATGAAATTCAAATTGAAGACGAATAAATTAGTAAATAAAACTAATTTAGAATAGTATAGTTATCAACTAAAGATAAAAGATGAGATTGAATTCAAATGGAATTTTTGAAATGTAAAATTGAACGAAAAAGAATATGTAACTTCAATAGCGAATTTAGAGATGATATAAGCGAGTTATATTGAAAATTTTGTAATAGAATTTGCAAAATGATTTGAATATGTGTAACTAGATATTATGGCTAGTAGGACATACATGTGTTATAAAAGGAATTGGAATTGAATTGCAAAGATAAATTTGAATTGCTCGACAAAAGGTAAGTATTTCAATTCGAATATGAGATTTGATGACTTATTTCTCTAGCCGCTTGGCTTTTTCTTTTTCTTTTTGAAATCTGAGAGTCCGTAGGGACGTTTTGTAGTCGTACCGTATTAGCCGCGCAAAGGAGATGCTGGCGAAATTTTTCAAAAATTTCGAGTGTTAGAAAATTTTTGAGAAAATTTTGAAAGTTTAAATTTGAATTTGAATTTAAATTTGAATTGTTAAGGAAAACAATGATGTTTGAGAATTATGAAAATGTTGTTGGAAATTTAGTGAATCAATAACGAATCTTTAGTAGAAAGATTTGTTTTGAAAATTTGATAAAACTATTGGATTGTGGAAAATAGTAGGCGAGTTAAGGACCTTTTTTCCTAAGTTGTAATTTCGGGACGAAATTCTTTTAAGGGGGGAAGTCTGTAACGACCCAGAATTTTAAACGAATTAAATTGAGAATATTTAATTTATTTTAAATATTTGAATGATGATTTAATTTGAATCCCCGATATACATTTGAATTTGACGATTAAAGTATAAAATTTAATCGATTGAAGTTGAATAAAAATTTGAATCTTCAATTTAAAGCTAAAGAAAAATATTTCAAACGCTTGTAAAATTTATATTGATAACACTGAAGATAACAGCAGCTTCAGAATTGAATTTGAAAACGGTTTGTTCAGTTTTGAAAATTATCGTTCGTATCGATATTTAAAAATAGCGTTCCGAGGGACAGTCTCGGAATTCGACGAAACCAGTTCCATTGGGTCCGTAATATTGAATTATTATCGGATTTCAAATTTCGTATTTTTCGGAGTTGTTTTGTGACCGTACGATATGCAAATGCGTTGAAATTTAAATCAAATTTAAATTTAAGAATTTAAATTGGATATTTGGTCAACACAACACCACCACGTTATCTCCCGTTGAATACGCCTGGAATCTCGTTCAAAATCACGAAACAAATCGTGTAACCCATGCCTCCTTCCAACTCTAAATATCCTCCCTCTCCAGTTTTTCAAATCAAAGAAAAACAACATTTCGTTCAGATAAAATCAATGGCCGAAAAGAAAAAAAATCGAACTGCCCATTTTCCTTTCCAATTTAAAACCTTGTTTCTCTCCCTCACCTGTTCAAACATCAGAACAACGAAAACTATTCTCGTTCGTTCAAAAAAATTCAACTAGGTAGTTTCAATAGATCAATGGCCGCCCTCAATTTGTTCGACTCGGAGAAAGAAAAAAAAAGAAGAAGAGGAAGCTCACGATTGAAATCAAAGCGCGCGCGTAAGGGGATCGCGGCGGCGTTCGCAAGCATGGTGGCTCGAGTTCGAGCGCGATGGAAAACAGGAGGGCGATGGGTCGCTGGCGGCAATTCGCGTGGGCGGCGAATCAAAGGCGAGCGGCGACTCGCGATTGGAGGCAGGTGAAGTGATTTGGGGGTCGCTCTGGGAGTTCACGTGCAGGCGAACGTGGTGGCTCGCGTGAGCGTGAGGTCTCGCACGTGCATTGGGGTCGTGACAGCCGGTGGTGGTTCGACTGGAAGCGTGGGTTTCGAGCAGCTAGGGCTTGGGGCCATGATTCGTGAGGGAGGCACGCGCGTAACCACGAGATGATCGGCGACTCGATCGCGAGTCTGGGTTTGTTCGAGTTGTCAGTGAGGTAATCGATATTCGTCTTCCTCGTTTTTACTTGCTGGTACATTTATATTCAGATTTAAATTAGTTATAGCCTAAACAGAATGGGTTAATTTAAATTTTTAAAGGAGGACTAGTTTTGAATTTAAATTTTGTTAAATCAAACGTTAAAAAGAATTTGTTAGTCAAAATAAAATCATAAGTTAGTTAATTTATCAAATGAAATTTGTTAATTCGATTTATTCGTATATTTATGAAACCTTATAAAGTTAGAAATGAAATTTAGTTTTGCAATAAAAATATAAAATATCTCTATTACGAGTTAAAAAGGAATTTTGAATATTAAGGGGAATTTGATTTTAAATTAAATAATTAAGTCATTAGTTTGAAATTTTATTTATTTGTTTGGTGAATTCGAATATTAATAAAACCCTATAATTTTATACAAGGTCTGAAATGGAGAAACAAACTGGATTGGATTGGATTACAAATTTAAAAGCTAAGGTGAGATTTTTCTCACTCAAAATGAAAGTGGAATTATTGCAGTTATTGATTGATTTGTTTTGATTGCTATTGAATGTGCTATTAGATATGATAGGATATATCTATATATATAGCAGTATATACATATTGGCATATGTATATATTGGATTGATGATTTCCCGCCTCGTATAGCGGATGAGACCCTATTGCGCCGTTAGTAAGCGGATTTTTATAAAACCCATATACCGCGATAATTCCGCACTGGAGCGGAATTGGTATTGTGCTAACATCTTTGGATGCAGGGAAACAGGTTGGAGGGATCCAACTGGACCCCTCACATTGATTGAATTTATTTCTATTGTGATATGAATCTGTGAATGATTATAGTGATGCTATTAATCATATTGATATCTGGAAATTGTTTGAAAGCTAAAATTTAGCTGAATGGATGTTTTGACATCATTGGATTCCAAAGATAAACGAAATTGAATTTTTGAAATTCAAGAAGAAAATTTCTAAGTGAATCAATTTTTGAAATTTAAGAAATTTCGAAGAAAGGAATTTTAAAGTATAAAAAGTTAATTTTTATAATCTTATCGAATAAATTCCAGAATAAAGTGAAAATGCTAAATAAATGGATTTCATAAAACAGTGATTTTTAAATTGAAGAAATTAATTTAAATTTGGATTTTTAAATAGATTGAAAGAAACGATTGAAATTTATTTTCTTAAAAAGGAATTTATTTAAAAGAAGATAAGTTGGAAATTCAGTTTGAAATTTAATTGGTAAATTGAAATAAGTTGTGAAATCAATGTAGAATGATTTCAATTTGAAGAATCCATTTTAAAACAGAATATTGAATAATTTGAGAAAAATAAGGAATTTATTTTAGTAGTGATAAATAAAATTTGAAATCAATCTGTAATTGATTTAATATTTAGAAATGAATTTTTGAGAAATCAATATGGAAATTTTATTCAAACGTTGAAAATAAAATTAGAAATCAATATTGAAATTGATTTGGTATTGAAGCTTTTATAAATAGAATTAAAATTTATAAAAGTTGTTTATAAACCCAAAGTCACTTATTTTGATAAGTTAAATATAGAAGTTGATAAAAGAAGGTTTATAAGTCGAAGTTGTTATTAAAAAGAGAAATAGAATTTATAAACGTGCTTATAAATTCGAAATAGATTGAATGTGATAAATTTAATATAGAAGATTATTTAAGAAGATATATTCACGATTTTGAATAGCGAATTTTTATTGAAATAAAAATGTGTAGAAATGATTGAAATGGGGTTAAGTGAATTTTATTCACGATTTTGGACAGTGAATATATTGTTAAGTAAAATGGATTCATTTTTGAAGAAGTAATATTTTAAAAATGAAGTTAAACATTTTAAAGGTGTTTTAAAATGTGTTATGAATCGAAAGCATAGATTTCAACATTTATTGTTGAAATAGACGTTTTCAAGAAATATAAGGAAATGGTGGACTATAACACTATTGTTATAGTAAATGATTTCCAAAAGGAAATGTTTTATATAGTATTGGGGTTTACGTATCTATCTTAAAATTCGAATCCCTATACTAGTGATTTTGAGTCGTTCGTAACGATGTTTTGCGTAACATTCGTTTTGACTCAAATAAATGTGTTTAAGAGAATGTTTTCCTTAAAAGAATGAATATATACTTAATTTGATTTAAGTATATCGAATATTTTCAAACGTTGAAAATAAATGATTTGTGAAACACTTATTTTTAAATAAGTGTGGAAATGCTTTTCCAATATGAAATGAACTGTTTTGAGATTTTATCTTCAAAGATAAAAAGAAATGTGGGAATTGATTTGAAATTGTTTTCAAACGGTTAAGTGTGGAAATTCTATATCGAGTAAAGATATTTTTGAAGATAAAATAATCTGGAAAATTATTTGGAATCTGATGATGTTGCGCATCTTTATTGATAGTTAAATAACCGACTATCAATAATTACCTTTAGATAGGTATTTGTTGTGAATTGGATGAATTTGAATGCCACACTTATTTTTGAATAATCGCTCACTATTCGGGTTAGCCGGGAAAGGACCATGGGGTCGTATAACCCATTCCGAATATGTGATAAGTCGTTATGAATTGCATTTGAAGACCGGTGTTGAAGACCGGATATTTTTGAAAACGGAAGGATTACCGTCGAGTTACTCTACATCGGCTGATCTCCGATTTAGAGGTTTTATCACCCTTAGTGACGGGAAGTCCGGACGTGATTAGAAATTTATCCGGATATGCAAGGGCTTCGTGAGAAGTGCCTTCGGTTCTGTTCGATCCCGGAACAGACTTGTATGGATTGTGTGTCTGACGTTACAATTTGAGATATAAAGCTGATTTCTTTCAAATACATTTCTGTTGGTGACGGAGAATTTATTCTCTTAGCTTAACACCCTTCTCTGAGACGTACGAGCTTAGAGGTTATGTAGTTGAAATTTATCAGCGATATATCCCAATTTGGTAACGTGGCATACTGAGTGTTGCTGTGAAATGATCAGTGTTTGATCATTCGTGATATGATCATTTGTTTGATCTTATATCTTTGTGATCATAGGTTGATCATTTTGTTTGACCCGAAGCAGGGCTTTTTGAGAAAGCGTAGCTTTGTGGACGAGACTTCGTCGAGCCTCACACCCCGGAAATGGTCGAAACAGGAAGGATGCGGCAAGGTTCTAGGGAGTAGCGCCCCTTAGTGTATGTCATTCCTTCTGGATAGAGGTGGTATCATGGTATGGAGCCCAGATACTTAACCTATGTGGTTGCTGCATTATTATCTATGTGGTTTGTTGGAAATCGGGGATCCTCGGGAAGATCGGTTACGATCGGGGGATGGCATACGCGTGTCAGTAGTTACCTATTTTTGCAGAGGTAACCCGGCCTTGTGTTGGCAGAGATCCGGTTAGGTTCTCGGGTCGTCTATTCCAGGGACGTACCCATCGTGGAAAAGGAAGTTCCTTAGCCTGACCATTTGTTGGAAATCCAAGGAAACAATACGCGACTTGTACGGTTTTAGTTGTATTACCTGCTATGGAATGTGGCGGTAACCTGCTATTGAACATAGTAGCTATAGTAGGCATAAGTGCGGAATGCCTATGCTGGCTAAGATTAATATTATACTTTCGAAATGTTTTCTACACTATGCACTAATAATAATATCAAAAAGAATTTGATTTTTGCGTAGTAAGCATCTTTGACTATCATAAGAAGAAATCTCCTCCAATTCTGCGTTTGCATTGTGTGTGTGGTGGGAGGTCTTATGGTAGTTTCATTTTCCAAAAGCATTGCGAATTTGTTTTATTTTCTTTGTGAAAAATAACTGTTTTACGATCTCACACCAGTCACCATGACTGACTCGGAGTTTATTGTTCCCTTCTAAACTCTGGGTGCCCACCAATTTCCACACAGGCAGCCTAGAGTTATATTATCAGGATATTTTGGATATTCTGGAGCTTTGGAGATATTCTGGATGACGAGACGTAGTATTTGTATCTGATAGTATTTATCCCGCTGTGTATTCTGTATGAGGACAAGTTTATATAACTGTCCATTGTTGTATATTGACTCTGATGATTGATGTATGTATAAAATGATATAGTTCTTTGTTTTAAAAGACTAGTAATTATCTATTGTATATTGTTCCGCTGCGATGTGTAAGATTCTGATATTGTTTTCTGTTCTGATGTGTTTTCTGTTGTTCTTCTTCTTTCTTTCTTCTCTTTTTCTTCTTCTTCTACTTTTTCTTTTTCTTAAAACCCTCACTATTGGAGTTTCCGGCACTCGATTGCTCAGCAGTCGATAAAGTGAGTATCGATGTCGAATTTTCGAAAGTCGAAAATTTCAGGATGTGACATGGTTCGTATTTCCGTTCTTCTTGAGTTCATTAATGGAGATTAATGTCAATTTAAGGGGTACGGATTTGCGGGTTGTTACAGAACTATTCTAATGTTAATGTTCACACGTCACTTAGTAGGTGGTGTGACATTATGGTCAAATTATCGCTTACTCGTTTTCGGTAAAATCCAATTTTAGTTTAATAAGCGTTACCCGGTTGTGACATTTGTTTACACCAATTCTCTTCGTCAAAACTATATCACTTTGGACTTATGAAATTTGGTAATGGTCAAAATTCCAATCTCATCCACATTCAACTTTATAGTCTAAATACAAAGTTCTTGGTTCAATAATAACAATTATTATTAACCGAAATGCTCTGGCCAGAGACTTTGACTTTAAGTTGACTTGAGTTGACTGTGATACTAACCGCATGTTACTGAGGAGATGAATCCTCTCTTGAATAGCGCTTCACTTCCCATACTTCCACTCGATCCAACTATAGTCACTCGATGGACGTCATGCCATGATTTGGCTATAATCAAAGTGGAGCTTTTATATTGAAGATCCACAGTATTCTCAAGTTGAGAGAACTGTGTAAATCAATCACATCGATATTTTCTGTTTGACCTTAGTTATATTAACCAACAGAAAACTATCGAGTGAGTCATTCCATAGTTATCCAATAACTATTAGTACGTAACCCCTAGGTGCCTCCAGCAGTCATGAGTAATACACTTCCCAACATTTGGAGAGCGTTACGTACTCCAGTCTCAATGGATACATCGATATCCAGTCTCGATGCATCTTGACTAGGAACATTTAAAATGGTATATTTGTTACGTTGTGATAAATTACTCACGGTTACAACACTTTGTAACTACTATCACAAAATATACCATTTATGGATTTTCCTATTAAATATACTTTTAATTAAGTTAATTAATTAATATAATCATATTATATCAAGTATATAATAGGAAGAAAATACCTTTTATTTCGAACAAGATTGGTCGAGTTAGATATATGTGACAAATTACATAATTGCCCCTAGGGCATACCCCTAACTCTATCAATCTCCCACTTGCACTTTGGGCCAATTATGGAATCTAATTCCAACTTCTCCAATCAGTTTTCTCAAAATCAATTAGGTTAGTCCCTTAGTGAATGGGTATGCTATTATGTTTTAATTATCTACTTTGTCGATTAACTCTCTCTAACACTGATAAACTGCCTTTATCATGTGTAATTATTCGAAGTATGTCTTTCGACTTCTAGTGAGCTTTAAGTTCTATCATGACCAATTTCATGACATTGTTATCTTATAACAGTATTATGAGATTATCAACATTTGGAATCACCTTTGGCTCAATTATAAATTTGTACATTTATATCTATGTACATTAGTTTATTATAGCGCTATTCAAGTTAATATTCTCAACATTGCGTCGACCACAATCACTTTTATTTTGAAACATTTTCAAATTAAAGATTTTAACTTGGATTTTATCATTGACATGTTATACTCAATATCACTTATAAAAGTTTGTGTCAAAACGTTCTATCATAACGAGTTCGTTGTTTCTATAAATAATTCTCTATTATTTCATAAATACGCGAGAACACCTCAAACAACCATTTAGTGATATAAATTTGGATTTTATATTTGCTTTATGTATCAAATACATAAACAAAACACAATATCATACATAACATAACCTGTATGATAATTCCTATTGCTAATGCATAAGGAATCCAACTTACATGTTCTCCTTTTAATAGGGTGCTCTTGTATATCGTTTTGGGACAATCCCTATATCTTTTATACTCACCATAAAAGACATCATTTACAATCCAAAATTGAGTAGTAAAACAACTAAAATTGATTTTAATACAAACATATTGTTAAAATCAACAACGTGTTGTTTACTTATAGTTTAGAAATATCAATGTACCTTTTAACGTTCTTTCTTATGAACACACGTTTCCTCTGCACTTTGATTGAAAATCAAACTATTTGATATTTCTATCAAAATACTTATTCAATCTTGATGCTTATAAAATGAAACATTCGTATCATTTCTTGGATCATATCCAAAGACTCATAAACCCAGTATCGCTCCCACTGACTTCGAGGCATTTTTGGTTAATATGTGTAAACGACTTACTCTAAATCATTATTTAGAATTTTCTATTTCAATACATGAGTACCAAACACTAAGTCTTATCAAGCGATAATTTTGTGAATAAATCTGAATTAACTTTAGCATGTTGAATACCGAATCTGTTATGCTAATTTCAACAATTGAAATTTGCGATATTATTCTTATCAACATTGCTTATTTAATTCCAACCACATTAGTCTTTCCAATAAAGACACAATCTCGGCCGATGGATCACATCTCTTTGGTTACGACCACCAAAATCATATCTTGATAGCGTACTCGGAATTCTTTCAGATCCACGCATCATACCATATAGAGTCAACAATCTTAATGGTTTAATTGAACAACCGAGGGTAGTGTATATTTTCGACATAAATAAGAAACTCATAGTTTCTCTTCGATGTACGAGAATACTTATTAGACATTCTAATGCTATGTGTTCATTTAGGTTAGTTAATTTCACTTCATCTCATATAATCGGTTCTATCTATGGATCGGATCCAATTCCATTTAACTACCAAAATTTCTCAAAGAAAATCCTTCACAATGAAGTTGATATATCTTGAAATAGTAATTGTTTCTTAGTGCAAATAGAATAGGGATTCATAAATGCTTTATGAACCTTTTTATTTATAAAACTGATTTTAGTTTACAAAAATTATGTTCAAAACATAAGTATGTCATTTGAAGACAGACCTTTCCAAAAAAAACTTTTGGAGATTCATACAAGATCCTTCATGAACAATTATTACATGCAATCTTTCGACTCGCACAGCCTGCCAATTCCTTGGCCTATGATATGTTGGGATTTCTTACAAACCCTTATCTTGTATGATTTTGTAAATTGTTGTTTATATGACATAATATCAACCTTATGTACTAACCTTAAGTACATGACCTTATAGAAAGAAACTAACTCAACTTCACTCACAATTAATCATAAATTGTCAAACAATGTCTGATTACTCCTTATCGATGCATCGTTATGTATCATATGGAAGAGTTATTTTGAGATTGAATATATATTCATTTTTAGGTACATTTGGAACTCTTTCCAATATACTCACATATTCGACCAAATCAAATCATTTTATTCTATTGCATGTTATTTAATTTAATTTTCTTTTATATTCTATAATTTTATCATAAAATTACTGCATGTGTATCTAATACACATGTTCATGTTGGTAATAAATCATCGATGAATATAATAAAGTATGTGGAACCCTTTTGGTATTAATAGACACTACACCAAAAATACCTTTTCACAGCGTTTAAAAAATGTTGTGATAGGATACGACAACGTTATTATAAACGCTGTATAACGACATGCTGTCATAGATACATAATTTCTAACAGCAGATAAAAAACTTTGTTAAAAATCCTATTTGATAGAGTTTTTGTCAGGCTGTTAATAGTTTTCTACAGCGTTTGTTAGATTGTTGTCTTAAACTTTTTACCGCGTAAATATGTTACTATAAAATGATGTTTTAGGTTTTGTTTTACATTTTTGTTAGCAATTAATAAACGCTGTTAACTTTTGTGTTTTACATTTTTACAACAATTGATAAATGCTATTATAACTTGTCACAGCGTTTACAATATGTTTTTATGTAGTTATGCTTTACGACATGGATTAAACGCTGCTTTTATTATCGTGGTTTTTACAGCATGGATTTACATTTACAGCATGGACTGAACTGCATTTGAATATATTTCAACCGATTAGTATACATAACATATTCAAACTAGAAACTATCATATAAACACAATACTATTAATCATTTCCATAAACCGAGTCTAAAAAAATATTCATAGACAAAGACAACATCCATAAACCAAATTTATATAATACGCTTAAAACAATAATAACTTCTTAAACGAACTTCACACAATGTTCATAGACAAAGACACAACATCTGTAGACAAGGACACGATATCCGTAAAGCAAGTTTGCATTAAATACCATCGATAAAACACACTATCAAAAAGTTCCAATTGCTTGTTATGCCAAAATGATCTTCAAAAACCTGAAGAATGTGTATCTTGTATATTTTTGCACCAAAGTCTTTGATTCCTTGTAATAAAGAAATTAAAAGACCAGCGTTCAAATACAAATTTAAAATAACACATTTAATTTGCAACTACTTGAGAATTTTGGCACAATAGTTTTACATGAAATAATACATTTTATATTTCAACAAAAAAATAATTTGGCATATAATTTTGCACTATACATATGGTTGTTAATGAAAAGAGCTTGAAGAAAAATACAACTTATTCTCATCTAGTACGTTCTTAAATGTTAAATCTCAAATCAAATCTATCATATTCAGACTATTCCATTTGATGTGAAGGTAGAAACATGAATATCTTCCAAGTCAAAGTCAATAAATAGAAGCTTGGATACAATTTCAAAATCTGTATATAAATATGAACCAGTCAAGTAAAGTGGTATCAATATCATAATCATACCAGATTGCTTCACTTCACATTATTTTGTTCACTTGTCATTTGCCAATGAAACAATATCTCCATATTGTCTTCTTTCTATTCCTCATTACCTAAAAGCATCAACTTCTGAATTAGATGGTTGCATACATAAGAAGCTAAAAACTAAGTGTGAATGAACTCTCACAACCTTTACCAAGGTTGAGGCCTTTCTTTGATATGTTTTAGAATTTTTTATCATATACAATATACCTCATAGTTCTTCTTGTAAGCTTCTCAAGGAACAAAGATTTCTCTAAGTGATTTTTGTTAGCTCTGATTATGTAAAAGACGTCTTTTTCCCAGATTTCCTTCTCTATATGTGTTGATCAAGGTAGGTCAATTTACCTTCAGATTTATTACTGCAAAAAAAAACAGTATCAAAATGATTGTTCTAGCAGAAAACTAGGAAATTACAAAGTTCACTTTCCAGTTTAAAGACTCCTAAGGTCAACAGGGAAATTTCAATGTACACATACAGTTCAAAACTAAGAAGCTTTTCCAAATGACATCACTTTCTGTTTAAAGACTCCTAAGGTCAACAGGTCAACATGGACTTGATATTGTAGCAACTCCCGTTTAAATCATGTGGAGCCTTTGGTGGAATAAGAAGCATCACTTTGAACTCTACATCACCTTCAGCCTATATATATTATTTGTAGCTGTGAATTTGATATTATCAGGATCCAAGTATATAGTGCATGTATAATATAGCATAAAGATTTGCAATTCTACATGGTATACAGAGAATAATTTATATAGAAGTGTAAATACTTATACTTTAGCAAAAGGGTACCAATACTTACGAATCAAATGTAAAATAATTATTTGTTTTACTTGTTTGATTATTTTATTCAGTTAACGTAAAAAACTGTATATGATTTTGAAGAAATCATAATCTGCACTTATAAAGAATGTAAAAAATGCTATTTCAATTTCAGATTGATTTAAAGCAATATTAGAGTTGAGTTATGAAATACCTACAAAGAAAGGAGAGTTTGTGGAAATCAAAGAACTAGAAAAATCAAGAAAATATTTTCATAGATAAAAATATAATATTTATAGAAAACTAAATAAAATTATACATCGGAAAAATAGCGTATAAAAAAGACCTTAACAAGTCGCTAATCTATATATCCAAGTTTACATGTCGTGTTTACCTTGATATGGCCATTGTACACGTCATCCACTTATGATCAAGTATCTTTTACCTAAACTTTTGTGAGAATTTCACAATTTACACAATTAAATTAACACAAAATTTAACAACCATTATCTCAAGGCAAATTTGACTTCTAAATTTTCATAAAATACTAAGAAAGTATACATTGTTTCACCAACGAGTAACAACAAATGGTTACTGGGTGTGAATTATCATAATTGCACCTTCATGAATTCAACCTAAACTAAAAATATTATGGATAGAAGAAAGTATTTTAACATACTGACCAACAATTTGTATTCTTCAAGATATCCTTTGGCTTCTTCCCGGAGACGTAGATGTATTTTTGTTTCACATACTAGTGGCTTCTTCCTGAAGACGAAAGCATGCATGAGATCACACACTTGGCGGACAAAATGAATAACAAGATAACTATCTTCACACACAGGTCATTATCCTACACTTACTTTAGTAAGCTTGTTTGTATATTTTACTCTACATGTAAATGTTTTGTTCTGTTAGTTCAGATATTTGTCACTTTTGCTAATTTGTTTGTTGTAATTTATTTATTATTGTATATGGCAGAAAGATTTCAGCAAGTAGGCTTTGGCAAGTTTAAATGAAGAGATAAGAGAGAAAAGTCATTGTTTATTTATTATTGCTTATGTACCCAGACTCATGTAGTAGTTATTCGATCTGTTTCTTATATGAGAGATGTAAATTAATTTTATATTGATCAGTCTGTTTGACTTTGTATATATTTATCTAGTTATGTGTGCATCATAATTACTTTATATCTACTATTTACATTTCTCTATGTTAACCCATAATGAACATGAATTAAATGATACTATATAAAAAAGGTCTTGAGCAAAAGCTAATGGAAAAAAGCTCGTATCTTCTGTGAGTGAAATCTATGTTGGGAACAACACTTTTGATAAAGTGCATTAAAAAATATACCTAGGTGACAGTTTAGTGCCAATTCCAGCTTAAGATAACCAATTCCAAACTGATTTCAGACAACCAAGAAAGCACATTCCAGTCTAAGACAACTCCATCTACTTACATCAATTCAGCACCACCATCCCACCTTGAACTGCCACCTTTTGCTCTAACCACCCCTAATCATTCTCCCACTTCAAGCCTAACATTCAAACCTAAAAATAAAAATAGGAGAAACAAGAAAGATAAGTTATCCCTATCTAAGGATGATATCAACAATGGCAAAGATTTTAATCCTCGTCAAACAGTACTAAATATTGAAATAGTGAATGGAACTTCCGCTTCGTCTACAAGACAAGGCCTTCATTCAAATCGTGCTGCCATGTCGACGTTAAATTCTCTCTGCAACATATGTTTTACTGTATGCATCACTGTCAGGATCTTCCACCTTTTGTTTGTCCCATTCAGGCCTTTGCAGCATCCTCTTTCATCCAGGAATTCTGGTGCTACTAGCCACACATGCTTTTATTTAGTCACCTAATATGCCTCAATTTATTAATGTTGTAACTTTTTTGAGAAGCTTTAATTTATGCTTCACAACTGTTACGCATGCTTCAGATTTGATCACCCATTATGCCTCAGAATTAGACAAGTTTTTGCTTTAGTAAATGCAACATTCTCTTCGTCAATGATGCTGAGTTTGTCTTGATTAGCTTTGGCTTCAAAACTAGAGCCTCTGGTTTTCCGCACCTTATTAATGTCAAACATGCTCATTCTAGCAATTGGCACTTTAGTACATGCCTCAGTTTATGCACTTTAGAGATAGCCCCCACACACTTCATAATTGTCGCGCACCAGCTGTTTTAGTTCCAATTTTGCAATCAAGATTCAGTTCCAGCTGTCTATGTGATTCACTACTTTTCAGTCACACTTCAGATTCACCATACCTACCATGAATATCTGCATCATGCCTCAGTAATCTTTGATAATTTTACCATATACTTAGCACTTAAATTATGTACATAGTAGCTATATTTATAGGATAATTTCTTATTAAAACTCTATCCAATTACTTAGCATGACATATATTTGTAAGCTCTATGTCCAATTACTCCTATAATTTTTAATGTATTCATTATAAAATAACAAAATCACATGCTTTCAAAATAAAATTCAATTTTCCTACCATTATATTTTTATAATTAGTTATCTTGTTTCCTTAACATTATATTATATTTTTTTTATATTTGGCTTTCATATAGCTAACAAAGTAGCCTGCAAAGTTTTTCATTATGTGTTTTATTTGGTAAGAATAAATGACCTTCGATAATTATTTAATTAGCAATCAAAAATATGATAGGATAGGCATTTTTTTGACATGTCAGGTTTCATTAACATGTCAGTTTTTATTAACATGATATTTATATGTTAGCTTGTAACACATATCACAGATTTGATATCTATTTCATTTTGAAAACGTCCTAAAATGATCTTTCCATAATTAACTATAGTATATTTAGCATTAAAGATTTTCCTATAGCTAATTTTCAAAATAACGAGAGAGGTTTACAAAATATGTCAGGATAGGTATTTTTTGATCATTTGTTAAGATGTAGAGTAACCCGATGACATGATTATTTAATTCATTCAGTGTTAAAAAAATGACATGCTTTCAAAATAAAATTCAAGTTTTCTCACCATTATATTTCTATAATCAACTATCTTGTTTCCTTAACATTATATCTTTTTAATAATTGTCTTTCATATAGCTAACAAAGTAACTTGCAAATTTTGTCTGTATGTGTTTTATTTGGCAAGAATAAATGCCCTTCAATAATTAGCAATAAAAAAAGGGGCTTTGCACGAAAGGTCCCTATTTCTGATGGTGTTATAAGAAAAGTCCCTGTAGAAATAAGTATGTAAATTAAGTCTCTGGTTTTCTAAATAAGAAAACGCAAGTTAGCTTGCGCTTTTTAAAATTTCAAAATTTTCAAAATCAGAAAGCGCAAACTAGCTTGCGCTTTCCTGATAGAAAGCGCAAATTACTTTGCGCTTTTCAAAAATTTTAAAAGTTCTAAAATTTTCATAAAAATTTCAAAATCAGAAAGCACAAACTAGCTTGCGCTTTTCTGATAAAAAGTGCAACTTAACTTGCGCTTTTCAAAATTTTTAAAATTTTCGAAAATTTTGAATATTTCGAAACATATTTTAAAGTTATAAAAGTGCAAGTTATCTTGCATTTTCTGTCAGAAAAGTGCAAGTTATCTTACATTTTCTGTCAGAAAAGTGCAAGACACTTTGCGTTTTTTTATTTTTGAAAAATAGGGACCAAATTTACATATTCATTTTTGCAGGGACTTTTTGTATAACAACATAAAAAACAGGGACCTGTGACTCTTTTCTTGATAAAAAAATGTCAAGATTGGTATATTTTGACATGTCAGGTTTCATTAAAATGTCAGATTTTAATAACCTGATATTTATATATAGGCCAAAACAAATCAAAAAGTGGGTATTTAATTCATCTTGAAATCTTTCCAAAATTAGTTTGATATATTTAGCATTAAAAGATCTTCCCATAACTAATTTTGGAGATGGTGAGAGTGATAAAAAATAACTTGCATATGACGATCTTCTTGAAGTGACACGTTTTGAATTAGACATAGAGCGTATGATCGATTAGGAGAAAAAGATAGTCCTAGAAACAAAATCCTGACATATGCCAGCTTGTGTTTAACCAGCATGCTAATCAACAAGCAACAATAGACAATATAGTGGAGATACAATCATGCAAATGCTTAACAAAATATATTTGAATTAAATGATTATATATATTGAGTCGGCGCTGTCAGATTCTGTTTACTTATTTAATCAGTAAACACAAAGTGGTAGCATATTATTTCGTTGTCTGATTAGGTTACTACGTCAGATGAACTACTGTGAGTATTAAGGGAAATAATAGTGAATTATTAAGAAAATCATTGCATCATATGCTTAAATATATACAAATTTTAATCTTCAGTGTTCTTATAAATTATATAATGTGCATGGGTTGTTTTAAAAGAAAAAAAATATGATTTAATAGTTGACTAATGTACACGTATAATTCCAAATTTTATTCTCGTTTTATACACGTCATGGTTTTGTCACAAATTTAATAGAGTCCTGTTACTTATTTTCCAATAGATTAATCTTAGCACCTTATGAAATCATCCTTAGTACTATATACAAAATCATGTGTATAGCACCATATGAAGAATGTGTTCTCAAATTAGGTAATTAAAACAAATCATGAGAAATTATAACTTAATAGTACTGGTACTGTATATAAAACATGTATAACCTGGTTGTGTTTAATATTACTTATAGAGGAATACTTGAACAACAATGTGTACAAGATGGAACAATCTTTGATTGCAAGTAGAGGTGGCGCTCCTATCTCCAATGCATGCATGATCAATGGCCACCCTGGACCTCACTATAACTGCACTAATAAAGAAAGTAAGATGTTACAAACATATAAAAAACATTAAAGAGAGTAAAGTAATATATGTTATAAACATACACCTTAATTAGAGGTATTCACTTATCTTAATTTTATATGCACTCAATAATAAGAGGTCTACAACCAACATGCCAAAACATGCATTTGCACTCTATAATAATTGCACTATATAATGTGTGGGACAAGTTATAGCACCTGTTGAAAATTAACCAAGAACCTTTCTAAAAAGCTAGGTGCAAATTACTTAAATTGACAATGATGAACATTAGTTATTTTGAATTGAAAAAATATACATGCACATATTCTTTTTTATTGAGTATACTACTATTTTGAAGTTCTTTAAACTTTTTGAATTTTAACGACAACGGTAGATACATACATACATATAGACATACAACACTAGGGTGAGATGGCAATCAAATGCAGCAATATGCATAAAGCGGTGACAAACTCTATAAGCAGACCAATTAATTAGTTATTTTGAAAAGTATCAAAGCGGTTAATTACATAAAAATAACACTTCTAATATAATAATCAGGCAATTATATCACTTCACGATTGCATAAATTCAGTAGCTATATGACATCACATTTACCTCGCTTGCAGTTAAAATCAGCACGTGGTAACCAATCCAAGCTTCATATCCCAAACTAGATAGTTACAAATTTGAATCTGGGTTCATGTCTTTTGACTAAACATTTTTCCTTTTTCTTTTTAACACTTTAAATATGCTGAAGTTTAAACCCATCTCATTCTTTGAAGACAAAAATAGATCATGGCTTTGGGGGTTTCAGACGAGTTACTAAGTAATTTTTGTGCCTGTCATAGCATACTGGATATATGCAGGCATGTATAATCTGTTTGGTGGCCATTTGAAAAACAATAGGCTGCACCCAAAAGAGCATGAGAAACACCAATAAATACAAGACTAAGGAATGAAGAATGACCACGAGTTATTCTCCGTATTAGTAAGGCATAGTCAGCCTATTTATCATCCCCACCATTAAACATCTCTTTCATTTGTATGCATATTGTAATCATGAATAGAAGAAAGAAGATTAAACATTATTTTATCTTTTTTTTGTCAATGTATTTTGAAACAGAAATGTCAAAAAATGAAACAGTGATGGAAGAAATATACAAGTAGTGCTATTTAGTCTTTGTCATATAAAGTAACTATCCATATTTTTTTTAAATTAGGTAGACAAAACTGATGTTTAAAGCACATAAATAAGAGAATATATGAATATACGACTTAAATAGGATCACTGTTTATTTAACAGTTTCCAGACTGTCAAGAGATTATATGAAGAAGAACTAATATAAATTAAAAGCAACGCACTTATTAACTCTGATCTGGTACATTACTAATCAATTTTGAAAAGCTCGTATAAATGAATATTGAATGTTACAGACCATAACGTTAAAAGGAATATAGTTTAAATCAACCAAATTTAATTCATTAAATGAAAATAAAAGTGGCTAACTTCAGATGGGAAACATAAAATATTAATACCTTAGTTAATGTACAATAAATACAACATTGATTCCTCATCCAAACGTACGCATATATCCTTCCTTATCCTTGTCACCTATTTTCCTATGCCCACATATGCATTTTTCTTATTTAAACTAATTCATATTGTTACGCATTTATAAAAACGTACGCATTTATTCTTATCGCCTGCATTTTCAGCCACATATTATTACTAATTCATATATAGCTAAAGTTTTGTGCATATACTCACTATACTTATTGAGTCACTTGAATTACTATATAATATTCATTCATGATACCATGCGGGCTACTTGCTCAAAAATTTCAACTTTATTTCAATTTACAGTTTATAAATATTTTTTTGCTGCTTAATTATATCATTCCTACCAACTTCAAATCTTAATATAACACTCAGTAACGCATAATAATATAGCTTAATGTTTCAATCTATAAATGATAAAATCCTAAGAGCCAACAGTTATGTAGAAGTGAATTGGTGAGTGGTCACGAATATGAGCCAAATACGAATATCAGAGTCTGTGATGCTTCCATTTAATTTATTACCATTTTAGTGCACCGCTTGAAGAATTGAAGAACATTTCGCTTGTTATGCATCTAAGCTTCTGCTGTGCCTATTAATATGGTTTTAGCACAACATTAAATTATGAGGTAAAACATCTAGCATAAGAGGTGTGGGATAAAATGTACCAGTTTCAGTGTACATTTGTTTAAATAAAAGTTCAATTAGTGGCAAGCAACTTAGACAATGAAAGTTATTCATTATTTCATTATAAAAAAAAGTTATGGTAGTGCATGTTGCATCACAACATACTCTAAGCTAACAAATTGCAATAAAATAAACGATCAGCGTTAACACTAAGCCAAATATAAGTATTAAGCACACTTGACAATGAAATGAATATAAAATTCCTAAAATACAAGACTATAGTTGGACAAAACAAGTGTGCAATCAAATAAATAGCAAACATTCCATAGCAAAAGGTATAATTGTGCACAAGAAACCATTAAAGTCTAAAATAAGACTTACCAATTATGAAATGGTGTGTATCCATTAATGCTTTGTTCACCATGATAACTCCAATTGATGTTGATACATTAAACATCCACGTTCTTTGCCAACCTGAACTGGAATTAAATAAAAGTGACCATTATTAGCTTTAAAACCAAAAAATAAAATAAAAGGATTAGTGAATAGATGTTTACATAATAATTGTTTGAATAATAGAAGAATAGTCGGCACCATCATTATATCTCTCATGTTCTTAACCACCTATAAAGCATACTAGCTAAATATCATCAAACATTGTTTTTTATAGTGGCAGGAATGTAAATAAATAAATTAGTAAACAAAACTCTAGTCAAATGAAATACTCCTGGCACACTGAAAAGTTGCATTACATATAAACCATGTTGCCAAAAGAAACGAATGACTTTATCCATGCTTCTACTGCTAAATATGAGAAAGTGAAGCTTGTTTTAAAGAAATCAGATGCTTTTTGGAGTCCCATTACCCAGAGGTGCTTAAGAACTTACTTCGAGATGAAGTGATATCTCGTGCATGGATTTTTTTTTGAGGATCCTCAAAGTGGTGATGCATTTACAATCAGCAAAAAGCTAGAGAAATCGAAGAGGTCATGATGAATTATTAAATAGTGTAGATATAGCTGCTGTTGCAGTTGAAGAGAAAGAAACCCATGCATTTGAAATTGACCCGATGTAGGTGGAAAATGTTAAGCAAAGGTTCTTACCTATGTTACAGCTCAGTTCTCAACTTCATGTTTCAGCTCAGCTCAATACATCACCATTCGCCTATGAACACATTTTTGCATTGCTTTGCTTCATTTTAATGTTGAAGTCTATCTCCTATTACACCCAAGTGCACGAATTCAAGTTCCAACTTAGCTTAAGAAGAAAGTGGTGGATTGATAGTCTAATCTATTATAAAAATATGAACGATATAAAAGAATTAAACTTTGGAATCTAAAAGGATGACTGAGGTGATGATTCTTTTAATTAGTGTTGATATCACACAAAAAGGATACAGATGCAAAATAAAATGATGCTGATTGTATTATATAAGGCATAGCTGAACCAATAAAGCTTCCTATCTTCAAAATTTCAATTTCTAAAAATAATGATTTTCTAAACAAAATTTATCTATAGAATACTCGATATTCTGAAACTTTCAGTTTGAAAAATATAAATATTCTTGGTTTATAAAATCAACTTTAAAATGCTTGAATTAAAAAATACATAAATAAACATTACAATTGTCAAAAGTTTTAATTATAGAGTTTTGAATTTTCTTAAACCTGAAATATCAAAAGGTGATTTTTCAAATTCAAAATTTATTATAATTTCCTAGATGTGAATAGTGATACATGGAAGAAATCATCATTCAGTTTAAAGAACTTAAGATAATCATAACAAAAAGTGTTGAACACTTTCCTCTTAATAAGAGCCTTACTACAATCAAAAATAAATAAGCTCCTAAACCAGTAATTAGATGAGCAATCAAACATCTTTTATTAAAAAAAAACACAACCTAGTAATAAATCAAATAAAAGTATTTTGTTTCATCTACTGAAGCTACCTGAAGCAGTTGAACTTTGTCAGCAGTCCGACTCCATCGAATTTCCAGAAAGTTATCTCGACAATTAATGATCGAACAAAGTTAGACTAAGGGCGGTCCACAAAGCGACATGCTTGAAATATGAAATCAAAATTAACCAATGACATAAACCTAAAAATTGATGAATCAAATAGACCTAAAAACAAGGAATTACCGATACCTAAAGCATGAATAAGGAATTAGGGCAGCAATGATCAAATCCATCAAAGGAAAATCGAAGAACGAGCGAAATTAGAAGGAAATTGAAAATAAAGGAGAACTGATTAAGGGAGCGATGATATAGATAAAAGAGGGAAAATGAATTTTTTTTGCAAAGTGAAAGGAGAGAAGCGGCAAATATTAAACCTAGAGACCTAAGAATATTCTCAGCATTGGTACGCGAATTAGACTCTTTGTGAAATAAGTTTTACTGTATTTGAGGGCCAAACGTTGACAATATGTGCAGTTAAAAGTAAGTTGTCTTGTAGTGAGACTTGTGATTGCATACATCAATATGTACTAATTCAAAGAGTTCATCAATTCTTATGATGCTCCCACTGAATGGGTACATAGCCATTAATTGTTTGAGATATAATAAACATGTATCATATGATTCATAATCATATAGTAAAATTATTTCTCAATACTACGGCTTAGTCTATAATTCCAAAACAACTGTAAATAATATTAGATACATATGTATTTTTGTTGCATCACTTTTACTATGAAAACAAATTCCATAATATAGTTCTATTTCATAATGAATATTCATAATACTCATATTGAAATATAGTTATATTTATTTTTCAGTCAATGACAAAAAATAAACATTATTTCACAAATAATGTTCGGTACATTTTACGAAAACAATTTTCGTAATTTGATGCAATCATTAGATGCTATATGGCATGCTCTTACTATTTCCGCCATTACTATAATAGTGTACTAAATTTAGAGGTCCACCATTCAGTTAATATTGTTTACTTATTTCATATGCTGCAACTAGTTTATAGAGGAGAGTTCTTTGATCAAATATCTTGAACTCAAAGAAATAAATGTTATAGAAAACAATTTTCTATATGAAAATACATTTCGGAATAAAAATCATATTTCATATTCCAATATTAAGTATCAATTATTATTACAATTCTTTTTTCCAATGTTTCTCTTTGAAGCAGAAGTGACTATTCATTTTCTTCATTCCAACTTTACCTTAAATTACATCTATTCTTATACACTCGTTTTTCTTTTAAATGGTCAAACTATTCAAAAGAAAACCTTACTACAATATCATAACAAACCTTTTACAAAAGTGCATTCGATTATTCTTAACATTTAAGACATCAAATACGTTGCACTTTATGTAAACCGATCAAGATGACATTTCAACAATCGAGTTCTTAGATGTATCTCGTAGTTTATGGTCTTGTGTTACATTAACACAATATGATCCTTTTGAAATCATTCAAGTTGAATACATGATCTTAAAATATTGTTTATTGGCTTACTTCGAATAAACTAACTTCATCGAAATATTGTACCCCACAAACTATGACTGTTCACCATATAACATTTAAATCTGAAAGTACATGGATCAGACATCCATAGTCTTGAATTGAATTTAGAGTTCAAAAACTCATAAAATGCAATACACGGTCTAAACCAAATAAGCATATAAGTGACCAACTTACGAATGTATTAAGTAGTTGAAATTGGGCACTTGCATGGGTATAGAAACATTATATAACATGCAATTAGAATTATTGGTAAGTATATATTATATTTCTATTTGTCAACTTTCAATTCAGTTTGTTTGTATATGTTAATTGACAAACGTTTTATCAATCATATTAAATGCACAAATTTATCATTGTAGATAATTATAACATTATATAGCATATGTTCTTACAATATTAGAAAGGCTAAATGTTATCATTTCATTTTTCTAATAAGGCTCCCACTAGTCATTTATATTTCTCCAAACCCTAAGATGAAACATAGAAGTCTTACAACTTCACTAGTGGGTGTTAGGACTCGTTTGTTTTGGTATTCTGACCTTGAGTTTGCTCAACAAATCATAGCCCCACAAATGATGGATAACTCCTTACCGGTTGTATCATATACAACTCCTAACTTATTTTTCCTTGTTCTAATCTCATTTCGACCTTGAGTTTTCTCAACAAATCGAAAGAGATTATTCACTCATACCTACCATATCCTGATGGCCTAAGTATAGTATATGTACCTTGAGTTTTCTCAACAAATACATATAGTTATCTTACCTCATCCGTTCAATATATTAATAATACTACACATAACATCCCTAGCTTGAGTTTGCTCAACAACTAAGGAGTATGTAAGTAATTTATTAATATATATATAGTAGAGGACAACATTATGTTGAAGATTCATAATCTTCAATATATATATTGAGTGATATTGACTTATAGAATAATATATTTCTTATGAAATACCCCAGCGATTCAGGTGTCAGACACATCAGAAATCATGGTATATGTACATTTACATATGTATTTATTTCTCAAGTCTATTTGGGTTTCTTTGATGTTCCACATTTAGTTCATACACATATCATATAAGTTTTATTATTATATAACTTTTATATTTCATATTACTTATATGATAGTCTTACGTATAATATATCATTAATTAAATCTTATCTAATTAATTTTAATCAATTAACTCTTTAATTAATTTTAAATTAGTATCCCAATATAAATTTTATATTGGACATATCTACTATAACATTTATAGTGTGTGCTATAACCTTTATAGTGTAACACACATATATCATATATACCTGTATTTTATTTAATTAATTAGTCTTTAATTAATTTATTCAATTAAACAATTTTTATTAAAATTTATTAATTTTAAAATTTATCTTGTATACATACATGTATACTTATGTTATCTTAAACATTTTAAAATAATATAACATATATCAACATATGTAATACATGCATATATGCATTAATTAATTAACATATTTAATTTATTTATTTTATTAATCTTATTAATAAATTTAAAATTTAAAATTATTATATAAATATTTTCAAACATTTTGAAAACTTATGTAGTATTATAATTTTTATAATAAACATGTTTTATTTTAAATTTAACTATTAAATTTAAAATCTTTAACATTAATTTTCAAAACGATTTGAAAATTAGCCCAAGGCCCAAATTAAGTTGGGCCTTTTCTATTAGGAGCAACCTTTGGGCTCACTTCACCTTTCGGGCCAGGCCGGTAACCAGGTAGGACAGGGTACTTGATTACTCAATTCCAATCCTAGACATTACCTTTTTAGACATCGTACTAAGTGGGCAAACTTAATTAGTTAGCCCTAATATGACTAATTTAGACCGCATAAGCTATTGGGCTCTGATACCATTGTTAAAACAGGACTAGCCCGCAGTGTAAGTTATGGGTGAATTTCAAAATTTTACACTATTGGATCTTTTATTGGACCTATGAAGTGTAACTGAGTTAGAACATTTCTAAATTTCATTTAAATAAAATCGTTTATTTTATTTAAATTCAAATATATTAAGATATGAAATTAATTTTATTTGATTTAGTTTATACATAAATGTATCATATACATATATGTGTGAGTGCTTGTGTAACATAATAATCAGTGAAAGATATAATATGCATATATGTAGACGTTGGGATATACATCGCAATAGACATATTAGCTCATTTTGTATGTCATGTATGTTGTCCAAATATGTGCATGTATATGTGTTACAATACACACACACATACACATATGTATGTATAAATATATTATATATAATATATGAACATAAAACATTTATATATAGAGAAATATATATGTAGAAAGAGAGAGAACAATTATTAAAAATTATTTATAATTCAAATTTAACTTAGTTTTGCAAACATTATAATTTTAGTATTTTATTTTGTATATATACTATGAATAAAATAATATTTTCATCCATAAATAATTAACATAAAATAATATATTGGTGAAAATTCAAATTTTACAAGTTTCAAAAATTTAGGATCATAAAATAGAGCTTAGGAAAAATCTGAAGATTTTTCAAATTTGAATTATTATTTTTTAAAATAAATACATTGAATTCGGCAATAATTATTTAATATAAAATAATATATTATTAAAAATTCAAATTTTAAAATTTCAAAAATTTTAGGATCACGAATGAAAGGTTACGAAAATTTTTGAAGAAAATTTCAATTGAATTATTATTTTAATAAATCATAAACAGTTTTTTCTAAAATAATATTAATGATTAAAAATAATAAACTTTATTGAAAAATTAATAAATTTTTCCTATATGTTTCTGAAATGATATGATATTTTTTCTAAATACAAAATTGAATTTTTAATGTAATAATTATTTTATATATAATAAGCAATTCAAAAATTCAATAAATGTTAATTTAAAAATATGAATATATGTATGATAATTAATTTTTGAATTTTTTAATTCAAAAAAATACGCACAAGGACAAACTTACAAAAAAATTTAGTCTGAAGGAAAAGAAGTTTGTTTTTTAGACTGAAGGACAATGCTAGTTATAACTAGCATTTTGTATAGTGTAAAACTGAATATAATGCTAGATATAACTAGCATTTTTTATAGTGTAAAAGTTGAATATAATGCTAATTAAAACTAGCATTTGTCCTTCAATCTAAAAATGAAACTTGATGTCCTTCCGCCTAATTTTTTTTCAAAGTTTGTCTTTTTCCCTAATTCCCTCTTTTTAATTCATATCATATATAAATAAGTGTACTATAATTTTTAAATCATATATATATCTTATATATGCATATATGCTATTATGAGAGAGAAATATACACTGACATATCTATATATATATATAAATATGAATTTATTATTAAATATATATAAAACAATTATTAATGATAAAAATTGATTTTGTACAGTAAACAACATTTGTCTATACATAAATCAAATAGTATAATAAACAAATTATGTACATAATCAAACTGATTTGTGACAATCACATCTACTTAAAAAATATCACATAACTAAACATATAGTAGCAATATATTTAAACAGATATGAAATTACTCATTATAGGATCATAGAATGTAATTTAATTACTGTAATATGAATTAAAATTGCCAATTTAATGATGCCTTTGAATCCACGTCGAAGCAATGACTTCCCTTCCTTTTACTGTTCTTGATTCGTCAGATTGCAAGTCCGGAATCATCGACCTCTAACTATCGAATAGTATTATTTTAATTTGAAATATATTTGAGAATTTTGGAGTGGATCGGGAGCTATGTTTTAACCAGCAATGTAGAACATAATGGCAACCAAAAAGGTTAGTAACTATTTTTAGAGATACATACATATACAAATATATATAGGGTTGTATTAGAGAGAAACGAGGAAAACTTTTTTACCCATTCTTACTTTATCTCAACCCATTATATCCAAGAAAATTCCCTATGTTTTAGCCACCCCTAAACCTTCCCAAAACCGAAATTATGCAGCCCTAATGCTGGGCCTTAAACTCATCTAAGCCCAAGCCAATATACTATGCAATTAAATCTAATTTAATCGCTTGTCGATATTGTATATCGATCGATATATTTATAAACGTTATAAATATATATAACATTATTTTTTTCTCAAATCATATTCAAATTTAATAATTAATATCTCATAAATATTAATTAGTTTAATTAATTTATAACAACTATAAACTAATTAAATCGTTCGGTCTTAAGAGAATTCATCATTTCGGCTGTGTAACTCTTGGTGTAAATTTGGTCAGCGATTAACGTCGAACTATTCTAATATTAATGTTCACATGTCACTTAGTAGGTGGTGTGACATTATGGCCAAATTTATCGCTTACTCATTTTATGTAAAATCCAATTTTAGTTTAATAAGCGTTACCCGGTTGTGACATTTGTTTACACCAATTCTCTTCTTCAAAACTATATCACTTTGGACTTATGGAATTTGGTAATAGTCAAAATTCCAACCTCATCCACATTCAACTTTATAGTCTAAATACAAAGTCCTTGGTTCAATAATAACAATTATTATTAACCGAAATGCTCTGGCCAGAGACTTTGACTTTGAGTTGACTGTGATACTAACCGCATGTAACCGAGGAGACGAATCCTCTCTTGAATAGCGCTTCACTTCCCATACTTCCACTCGACCCAACTATAGTCACTCGATGGATTTCATGCCATGATTTGGCTATAATCAAAGTGGAGCTTTTATATTGAAGATCCACAGTATTCTCAAGTCGAGAGAACTGTGTAAATCAGTCACATCGATCTTTCTGTTTGACCTTAGTTATATTAACCAACAGAAAACTATCGAGTGAGTCGTTCCATAGTTATCCAATAACTATTAGTACGTAACCCCTAGGTGCCTCCAGCAGTCATGAGTAATACACTGCCCAACATTTGGAGAGCGTTACGTACTCCAGTCTCAATGGATACATTGATATCCAGTCTCGATGCATCTTTGTAACTACTAAATTACTCATGGTTACGTACTGCCCAACATTTGTTTCGTTGTGATAAATTACTCACGGTTACAACACTTTTTAACTACTATCACAAACTATACCATTTATGAATTTTTCTATTAAATATACTTTTAATTAAGTTAATTAATTAATATAATCATATTATATCAAGTATATAATAGGAAGAAAATACCTTTTATTTTGAACAAGATTGGTCAACGAGTTAGATATATGTAACGAATTATATAATTGCCCCTAGAACATACCCCTAACTATATCAGTCAGGGCTTAGGATGAGCGGTGGAGGAGGAATTCATGATAGAGAATGGGAAGGTGCTTGAACAATGGGCTTTGGGCATGTCCTTATAGCAAAAAAGACAAGCTTATATCCTTTTGCTTAAATTATTAGGACAATTTGTCCTTTAAAATATCTTCCTCTTTTCTATCTACAAATAACTTATTAAATTATTTTCCAAATTATATAAAACCAATCTCTGCAATATATTTTTTAAATCAATTTGCAAAATCTATTTTTTCCAAAACATTGTGCTAGGCCCGGCCCTTGCCCAAAGCGGGGAAAGAAAAATATTTATGGCAGCAATTCACCAAACGCACGGTAGAAGAAAAAGTCAAAACTAAATCACGAACCGGCTAGAGCACAATGATAAACAACCACGACTGGCGATGACTCCATCTAGGCAACAACGACTCCATCTCGATTCTCGGCAACAGCTGGAGCTACTGAGCTAGGGCACAATGCATAAATTCAGTTGTTGAAACTTGAAGGTACTAGTAATTTGAATTTTGAATCTGGTTCATACTGCTAAATCTAAAATCAAGTTTCATACTCTCTATTCGCTTTATCGATTATTAGGATTCTCGAGTTGTTTTTGTTTTCGAATTTAATTAAATTCAGTTCAAACTTCTGCTTTTCTGTGTTTTTACTTAGTAGCTAATTTCCTCATCACAAATTAATTCTTGACTTTGTTGCACTTCAATAAGTTTTCATTCTACTTGTTGCAGTCGCCTCTACATGATTTTTTTTACAATATAGCCTGAATCAGAATTTACAGTAGTTAATGGATTTTAATGATTAGTTAACATATAACTTATTGATAAATAACTATGTTTCATAGGAATTTATAATTAACGTATAATACAAGATGATTTAATTAATGATAATAAGGGTCGTAGTTTTGCAATTGGCTTTAGGTATCAAAACTCTTAGGACCGGCCCTGCATTGTGCAAAATAATATTTTTTCCTTTATATGTTTAAAATGCTATTTTTCCCTTTATCAAAATCAGTTTCAAAAATAAATATCCCCATAAGGTGAATTTCAGTCATAACAAGTCATCTCAATCCAATAAACCATCTGCAATCGACAGCCTGGTAGGAACCCTTTAATCCAACCTCTACGATATAGGCTCCACATGAATAAGTCATTACCTTTAACTGATATATATATCAAAAGAAATAATATCTATATGATTTATAAAACAAGTAGTGATCCATTTCAAAAATGTAAAATCGCCAAAATTATTTCCAAATGGGAAAATACACAAAATCATCATTTTATTTCTTTCAAACTAAGAAATTCTCTGTAACAGAAAACATTATCAAAATACCTCTGGTTTGTTTTACACAAATCAATTAATATATCCTGATTTCCAATTTTTCAACTTTATAATAATAATGATAAAAATCTAATTTTTAATACTTAAAATATTCTTTCCATGGCATAATAGAGCTATTAGGTGAGACATTCTTTTAAGCAAAACTATGTTTGATTTTTACTTAACTACACAATATTGTCCATATCAATTTAAGTTATACGGTTCTGCAATACTACGAATAAAAACCTTACATTCTTGTACTTATTAGTCAAAATATTCGAGAATAACCAGTTATACTTTTTAAATAGAACATTGTTTTATTTTTCTTAACTAATAAAATGTCAATTCCAATCATCTAGTATAATTAAATTTTAGTATTCAATACAATTAAATTCATAATATCAAACATTCTGCTCAACTAATCAAATTATTCAACAATCAATCATTCAAGCATTCGAATTAACTGAAAAACAATTCACATTACTCAAATCAAAGTTAATTTGAATTATTTAAATAGAATTTATTCCTTTAAATTCAATGTAAATCCCAAAATACCGTTAAATAATTCTAATCCAATCTTTTAAAAATATAGTGCAACGACCGAGAAATCTATCACTTTGATTTTTGGAATATTTAATTAGTTTTAAATATTCGATTTAGGGTTTTTTATAATAAAATTTATGTTTCAAATAATGGTCTGATTTCTGGTGACGTATTTTTAATTTAATTTATAGAACTTTTCCATAATTTTTAATTTGGAATAAATTTCCGTTTGACGTATTTTACGGCAAACGTGGGCATTTTTGACAATTCCTAAATTTAGATAACCTATCTATTTTATTTTTGTTTTGTGATCGCGTCACAATTCTGTACGCGAGCGTATTATTATTTCTGTCGTTCGCGCCTCGTACGCGAACGGAATATTGTGTAGCGGAGTACCCAAAAACTAATTTTTCCAAAACATAACTATACATACTCGCACACAACAATTTTCACTCTTTCTTGTCCCTTGAAACATGTTTCCTTAAAATGTGGATCTTGATTGAAAACATAATCATTTTGTTTTTCTTTTGAATTGATATAAATAGAACACATGTCACATCAAGCATTCATTTTCTTTCTCTCATATGCAAATATGAACACATTTTTCAAAACCTTCTTAGCATGAAAATGAAGACACAGCTAAAATACTTTTCACTTCTTAATTCATTAATCAAATAACTCCCTCCACATACGTTTTTAGCCGAAGTATTAAACACAAAAATTGTAGTGGGCACGAAGATCTACGTTTTTCATTCTTGATGCACATGAAATAGTGGAGTGTAGGCAGAGTTATGGGGAGGAGAAGTTGTATATATGCATGCATGGTGAGTTTAGGTACATGCATGGTTGCTTGGCTGCATAGAGTGAGAAGATGCACTATGTGTGCTTGGGTTTGTGGGCTTTGCTTGGCTGTGATTCTAAGGAGTGATATGCATGCTTATGGATGGGGGTGGGAGCATGCATGCGTGTTTTTTTATACATGAGAAGAAGCATGAGCATGAAGGAAATGTGGAAGAGAATTGGAAAAGAATGGGGGCTGCATGTGAATGAAGTTGGGCTGGGCTTTTGCGTATGTTGATTGTGGTGAGAACATATTATAGTTTAGTAATTTGGTTATTTTGTTTTTAAATAAAAATGTGTTAACTTTTAAATTTTTTAACTACCCCATACATAATCTATTTAACCCGCGTTCTTTGACACCATATTCGTATTGATGAGTACAACGATTTGAAATAATTTGTTGTTAGTTTTGGTATAATATAATTTAATGATAAATTAATGGTGATGGTTATAATTGTAGTTAATTTGGATAATTATGTAGTTTAATTAATTTAAATTAATGGGTGCTATCTATTTGACCAAATAAACACTATACCGTTAATGCAAATTGAATAGGGTGATTTGAATACATGATTAGCGGAATAAATCACCAATCCGCTAATTAAATTAATTTGGCATTTAATTAGCAGAATAAATTTCTGTTCTGCTATTTTATAGATTTGGACATCCAATTATATATCGTCAATTGATATGCCACTCTGAATATGTGATATGTTAACAATGGATTGTTACTTATGGATTGAGTTTACATATATGCTTGCTTATGTAAATATCTGGGATTTAACTTGAAAAGTTGAATTGAATTGAATGGTAGCTTGTTTAAGTAGCACTGGGATCGTTGAGCCTCCTTTTGGATTTGAAAAGTTATGGATCTAAAATAACTTCAAATTTTATAAATTTGAAGTAAAGTGTTTTGTTAAATAATTATTTTACAAAATATTTTGTGAAATTATTTCCTTCGTAAAGTAAATTATTATATTTATAATATGTTGGAATTAATGGTTTATTTAATATTGGTTTAAGATAATAAATTACTTGATTATGAGTTATTCAAAATTAGATAAATATATCAGTAATGATATTGTTTAGAAGTTAATAAATCTTATTTTTAAGGTTGATTAAAGTTATTTTATTATATTAGATTATTAAAAATGTTTTTAAAGGTTAATTATTATTATATTATTGGGAAAGTTTAAAAGTCTTATTATTATACTATAAATGATGTCTTAAAATTTTATTTTTATTTTTATATTGTTAAAGTGTTTAAAGTTTAATGTATTAATGTAAGGTTTTATTTATTTAAAATAAAATGGTAAATTGGTTATAAAAAAGATTTGTTTAAGGAGCTATAAATTTGAAAAGAATGGAGTTTGAAAAGAAGTTGGTTTCTTAAATCATTTTATGAAAGAGGTTTACAAATGGTTTAGTGATTTGAAAAAGGAAAGTTTTTAAACGGTTTGAGATTATAAAAGAACATTTCTCTATATTAAACTTGGAAATTTATAAAAAAGATTTATAAATAGACTTGGAGATATTTACGAAATAAAGAGATTTTGAAAAGAAATGATCGATTTTTATAGCGTAATTTGAGGGGTAAAGATTGCCTACAGTTTACTGTGGATTCGCTGGGTTAGCGACGTAACCATTGTGTAAACTACGATCTATGAATGATTTTCATGGCGTAATTCGAGGGGCAGAGATTGCCTACTGTTTACTATGAATTTGCTAGAATAGTGACGTAACCATTGTGTAAGATGCGATCCATGGTCGATATTGAACGGTATTTTCCATATCTATTTTTAAAAGTTTTCAAGTATTTTAAAAGGAATGGTTTGTGAATATACCTATTTCGATGAGATAAGTATATGAGTATTTTGATAAATATTTTTGAAGAGATTCTAATTAATGAGAAAATTAATTAAACGAGGCTTAGCAAATTCATCGGGAAATGTAATCATTCTTTGAATGTTTGTTTATTTGATAGTTAAATAACCGACTATCAAATCTTGGCCTAAATATGTAATCCTTCTTAATTTTGGTGGTACGAAAATATTCCTTGCTTAACACTGAAGGATTTTAACTCTGGAAATATCTAGGGGAAGCACAGGGGATTAGATGGTACAGTTACCGTCAGTGGTGCTACGTATAAACTCGTTTCGTTCTTCTAGGAGAAATGATAAGGAGATCCGTCCACTTAAGCGGTTAGGGGGTAATCCCTGCTCTTATATATTGTCTGATTATTTCCTAAAGAACCGGTATTGAGCATTTCGAAAAATCGACGATTGGATTTTGGAGCGCCAGGGAAGCGGAAGGGTGTACTCGTAAGAGATGACTTGAAGATCGTAACCACTCCAAAACAATATACAGTTCTATGGAGGAGTTTCGTGATATATTGAGATATTGGAATCCATGTGTGATTTCAAACTCGTTGGGGTATGGGAATCCATGGGTGATTCCAAGATCTATTCGAGATATGAGAATCCATGTGTGATTCTGAGACCCATTGGAGTATTGGAATCCATATGGGATTCGATGATATGTTTTTATGGCGGTGCGTGAACTGGAACGCTGGACGTAGCTTCATCAACGGTAATGACTAAAACCAGAGATATAAGGCATGGCTAGTAGGGTTGGCAAACCCATAGGGTATAGTTGGCTCCACCTAGACGTTACTTATAGTTATTATGCTTGTATGGGGAGAAGCACTCGGTCTTAGCGAGACCAGCTATGTTTTTCCTATGGTACATCACTAGGGATGTATGCTGCTTCAGAAGGATATCTTTGATCCTTGTGCAGAAGGACCATTTCTCGAAGTGCTGAGGGCACCTCCATGGAATCCTACACAATTAACGAACGTGCCTTATCGGTTTCTGATTATATACCTAGTATTGTTGTGATGTACACTCACGAGCATCACAGCTACTTGATTATTATTATTATTATTTTCACTCTTAGACATTATTATAATATCACTCGATTTTTTGATATAAAGGTTTTGGTTATCGTAAGGTAAAAACCCGTCCGTGTTTATGTGCGGCGTGGTCTTACGAGATACCTTTAGAGAGTACAAGCCGGTTGATTGATTCAATAGCCTCTTGTCATATAACGCCAAATAGGAGCTGTTTTTTCAGTTACAAGAAGATTGATGGCCGAGCAATTCATATAAGGAATGGCACATCTTGTCATGTTGTGGGCGTTGCAAGTGTGAGGATTATAATGTTTGATGGTGTTGTTAGGACTATCGTGGATACTAGACATGTTCCGAGGCTGCATAGAAGTTTGTTGTCAGCTGGAGTTTTGAGTAGACTTGATATGAGGATAATAATAGATGGAGAGAATTTGAGAGTGTGGAAGGGTTCCTTGGTAGTGATGAAAGGGATGCGAGTTGATGATATTTATTTGCTTCATGTAGAGACAGATTTGGGAGAGTCGGTAATTTCTACCGATTCTAGTGTTTTAGATTCTACTCAGTTATGGCATCTTCGTTTAGGTCATGTTAATGTGGAGAGTCTTGAAGTACTAAAGAAGTGAGGGTTGATTGATGATGATTCTCAATCGAAGCCTAGCTCTTGTGAAGATTGTTCTTTTGGAAAGAAGAAGCATGTTACATTTGATGTTGGGAGACCTAGAGCTATAGAGTTTCTAGAGTATGTTTATTTATAAGTGTGGGGACCCACTCAAGTCACACCTTTGGGTGGAACCAGTTACTTCATCTTATTTGTTGATGATTTCTCACGTAAGATCTGTGTCTATTCCTTAAAGGCCAAAGATGAAATATTTGTCCAGTTTGTAAGTGGAAGACCTTGGTAGAGAAGCGGTCAAGGAAGCGTTTGTAGGTTCTCAAAGTTGGAAATAGTAGTGAATTTATATCACAAGAATTCACTAACTATTGTGCGTCGAAGCATGTAGTTAGAGAGTTTTCTATTTCTGTTGAGTCGCATTGTTATGGAGTGAGGAGGAGCATGTGTAGGACATTATGAGAGAGAGCTACGAGCTTGAGAATGACTACTGGTCTAGAAGAGGAATTTTGGGCAGAAGAGATATCTTTGGCAGTATTTCTCATCGACCATACACCATCTATTTCCATAGATATGGAGATCCCAAAAGATGTATGGATAAGGAGTGAAGAGGTATAGGTTGTGGTGTAAAACAACTAGGATAAATGTGACTAGCGGACATGCGATATTTGATGAGAGGTCTTTGTTGAAGATGGGGCCTCTATCTACCGATGACGTTAGGAGGACGAAAAATTTCCACACATTTGGAGTCATCGGATTATTTCCATATTTTGAGAGATATTGGTATTCCAATAATACCATGGTTGATGAGAAGATTGCAGAGGTTTAGACTCTAGGTGGAGCTCAGTTGTAGGTAAGGCCTTTTGGTTCAATTTGGCTTATTTTTTAGCATAGTTGTGATGATGATTCTTCATCTTATGCTTTAAATGATGTGGAGCTTGTTGATGAGTCTGTTGGTGTTGAATTAGGAAAGTCTAGCAAAATTCTTATGAAAGAGATTGGAGTATATAATATTGAGTATGTCCTCACTAAATATGAAGGAGAATGTAAAGCGTGCTATTAAATCTCCATTGGTCTCTCAAAGTTCTGTGTCTACATGTTTATCGCCTACATCGAATATACTGAAGAATTTTGGTATTGGTATTTGCTCGTGTACATTTTGCCGGTTGATGTGCATACCATCTTTCTTATGCTGGGGAAAGATTTGAAAGCTCCGTTTGGGCAATAATGCCCAAACTAGTTCAAACTGAGTTTGACGGCGTAGACCCAACAATTTGTTGAGATGTGGTGACGAAGAGAGATTGTTATATTTTAATCAAAGAGGAGTGTTAAATTTGGATGATTCAAATATTTGCCAAAGTAGAAATGAATGTAGCTAATTGATCGTATCAATCAGTTAGGTTTTATGTGGAAAGAAAAAAGAGAAAAGTTATGTATGATAGCTTTAAGAGAAAGGAAACTAACTGATTAGTTAATCAATTAATTAGTTAAATGATTTATTATATGGAGATATAAAAATTTATATGTGGAGATTTAATGAATAAAAGAAATTTATGGAAACATAAGATTTTCCATCTATTGGGATCAAATTAAGGAATTTGGGAAGGTTGTCACATAATCTAAAAATTAATTTTCTTAATCTCCAAGTAACTCCTTCCTTAAGTTTATTTAAATGAAAGAAGTTCATCTTTATATTTGTGTGTGAGAGAGCATCCACCATTATTCTATTCTTTAGTAAACCCTGATTTCTGTAGTCAAATCAAATTAGGGGTTTTAAGCGCAAACAAGTCTTTGGAGAAATTAATTATTCAATTTGCAATTACAGATTAGTCTCTCCAATTTACTACCTATAATTTTGTAATCTCCCTCTTTTGTATTCTCTTTTTTCAGTGGAATAAAGAATAGTTGTCGAGTCCGTGGACGTAGGCAATCTGGCCTAACCAAATTAAACCTTTGTGTTCTCTACTCTTCCGTTTTTCTTTGTTTGGTAATTATTGTACATTAAATTGGCAGTTGATAATTAATCGACAAGCTAAATCCTTTTGTTTGCTTCTGCGCATAAGCCTAACTACTCCACAACGGTTTGGGCATTAGTGCAAATTAATTAAATTTTTGCACAACAAAAATAGTATCAAGTGAAAACCTATGGTTTAAGCATAGTAAAATCTAAAGCTACACCAATAAAAATCGCAACTAAAGTCATTATTAATTATATTAATATAAAACATACGAAGGGCATTTAAGAGAATGAATCCAGTGACATGACATTCGTAATATATGGTTTATAGGCTGAGTATATTGTTGATTGAACCTCATGTCATAGAATTGATAAGTTTATATTTAAAATTGTCATCCATTTTCTACTGTGAATATGATTTTGATTAATAATAGTTGCTATAAATAATGTTGGATGCCAAACTGGAAATATATAGTTTTAATGTTTTTACTCTTTATTTATGACTGTTTGTTTCCTATTTGACTTTGGTGATTGTTGGCTCATACTTTTGATGAAACAAAAAGGGGGGAGGTTAAGATTTGGTAGTAGCAATTTATTTGACAATATCTAAGATGTAATTTTTTTCCCTCTTATTCAACTCTTAATCATTTTTTTTCTTCTCTCTTATTTAACTCTTAATTATCTTCGACATTTCTGAATTTTTCACTAAGTTTTAAAGCATTCTTAAAAGGGAGTATGTGTGTAAGGCAGTGCAGTTAAAGCCCCGCTAAAGCCCCGCAAAATCCCCGCTACAGCTCGTAACACTCTTTGACCGCTACACTATTTCAATTTAGTGCTATTAAACAGTAGATCCACTTTAAGTCCCGTTATTTTTTACTGCACCCGCTAAATGAAGGCTTTTTAGCACCCTCTTTAGTAACTTTAATACACAAAGGCTGATTTGACTAGTTCTATTTTAATCAAATCAACAAAGTTAGGGTAAAGATCTAATTTTATGGCATAAGTACTCAATGTAAGTTAAAAATCTATTGTAATCACTAAACATGGTTTGCATAAATATTGTTATTCTCTGGTTTTGTTATGTGCGATTAAATAATATATTTTTTCCTATACAAATGATGTGAGAATGAGAATAAATTAACTTTAAATATTTGGTTTTATATCTAATGAAGCTTTTTGCACCTCCGCTATATCCTCGCTTTATCTCCGCTATAACTTTTTACACTTCTACCGCTATAGAACTGCTAAGCGCTTTAACTGCACAGGTGTAAGGGGAGTATCTGTGTATTAGGGATTAATAAGACAGGTAAATAGCCACAAGGAAGAAGTTGCAAAAAAATTTAGTCTCAAAGACAACAAGTTTGTTTTTTAGTCTGAAGGACACTTTTTAGTGTAAAATGAAAATGATAGTTACAACTATCATTCTGTGATTTACACTAAAAAGTGTCCTTCAGCCTAAAAAACAAACTTCTTGTCCCTGAAACTAAATTTTTCTCTATCTTTTTCCTTAAGCCTAAAAACCCCTTAATAAGAACTCATCATTATTTTACATATATCAAACACACCTGTACATTATTTGTAAATCTTAAATATGTTTGTCATCATCAAAAGAGGAAGATTATGGAATTCAATCGATGATTTCTATTTGATGTTAATAAACATCTGTTTTATTTAATGTGTTTGTTTAGTGTTTTGTATTTACAAAGTTCTAACTTTAGCCAAGATGTACAAAAGAGTTTATGATGAGATCTATTTTTGTCGATACAAAACATAAGCCTGTATATACAAAAAATCTAAAAAAATGAATCACTATAAAAAGGGGGGAAAAGTTTTGGATCAAGGAAATATATTTCCATAATCATTCAATAACCAGTACATAATCAAGAAAATCTAAAAAATAAGAACATTTTTGGAGTAATAGATTCTGAAAATCACCACAGAAAAAGGAGGAAAATATTTGAAGCAAGGAAATATATTTGTAATCATTCACTGTCCAATATGCAATCAAGAGAATCTGAAAAGTAAGAACATTTAGAGTAATATATTCAGAAAATCAAAGACACGTCAAAAGTTTCCATCTCAATATACAGACTTTTCAATTTATTACAAGAGGAAAGAAATTATCAAAATCCATATTCAACCAGCAACGGGTTTCTCCCATCCCCTATATAAACACACATCAAAATGCATTACTTGCCAAAACTATCACCATTACTATCTCAAAACATATGAACATCAACTATATATTCAACAACAATTGATCATCCATCAAACTCTGTACCACCACTCCACATCAAACATCCAAGCAATCTCAAGCGTGCCTCTTTCATAAACATAGCCAACAAATCTTGACTAGTGGAAATTGAATTTGGATAGATCATTATTTTGAGGAAGCAAATTGAAGTGGAAGAATATAATTATTTTGAGGTGGACTGGTCACATGGAAAAGAAAAAAGGGAGTTATTTTTTCTCGTTTAAAGTTTTAAATTCAGTGTTTTTTTCTTAT
Source organism: Allium fistulosum (assembly GCA_030737815.1). Classification (NCBI taxonomy): domain Eukaryota; kingdom Viridiplantae; phylum Streptophyta; class Magnoliopsida; order Asparagales; family Amaryllidaceae; genus Allium; species Allium fistulosum. The sequence goes on from CM060906.1 coordinate 668,967,449, forward strand.
CATTTTGAACTATAAACTTTGAGTTATGAACTGTGTGTTGTAGTTAAGGGATTCTCATCTCAGAGTATTATGTGGAGGTAGAGTTATTAAGCATAGAGTTAAAATATTTGTTAGTTGGGTTTTGCGAGTTTACCAGCTGTAAGCATTTGGCTATTTAACTCCAGTAGTAACTTTAGGGGCAGCAATAGGCATTAGACCAAAGTTGGATATATCTTCGTGTTCTTTATTTTCTGCATTTACATTTTCGAATTTTATTTTATATTTTATTTGTAATTTTATGAAATATCTTTCAATACTCTATTCACCCCTCCCCTCTACGGTATAGTGCACAATCCTACATGATTCCACCGACACATGTGAATATCACCATTGTCACAAGAAGGGACTTTGGAAATGCAATTGTTCGGACTATTTGAAGATGGTCAAAAAAAGAACGAAAGTGTTTCTTCCGCTCCTAGAGCTGCTTTTATGATTCAGATCTGTTTCACAATCAATAAATTAACTTGGATTTTAGATATTGGATCCGCAACTCATATCTGCATCATTATAAGGACTTAGAAACATATGACATGTGGCAAAGGTTGAAATGAGGCTTCAAGTTGTTGATGAGTCTGTAATAAACGTAACTGAAATTGGAGACTATCACTTGACTTTGTCAAATAGATTTGATTTGATTTTAAATGATTGTTCTTACATCAAAAACTTTTTTTGTAGAATATTTCTATGTCTAGATTGTCTAAGACAGGATTTATTTTCATTACGGTAGCAGTGTTATTGATGGAAATAAAATCTACAATGGTGTTTTAGATAATGAAATTTATGTACTCAATTTTAGTCGTATCTATGCTGTGAATAAATCTTCTATTGACATTTATAATAGTTACTTATGACACTATAGGTTAGGTCATATAAGTGATGAAAGACTGCACAAATAGAAAACCAAAAATTTTATATCTTCATTTGATTTTGGATCATTTGACGCTTGTGAGTCATGTCAAAAAGGAAAAATGAGAAAGTACCCCTTCAATGAGAGCAATGAAAGAGTTAATGACTCTTAGTTCTTGTAAATACTAATGTATGTGGTCGAATGCCTACGGTGATAAAGGATAATTCGACATACCTTATAACTTTTGTTGATGATTTCTCGAGACTAGGATATGTATGTATGTTTGTATGTATGTGTATGTGTATGTGTGTATCTTATGAAGAATAAAAAGTCGACGTCTCTGATAAGTTAAAAAGGTATAAGAACGAAGTAGAAAATCAAACGAACAATAAAATTAAAATAATTTGATCAGATCGAGGAGGTGAGTATGTTGGACAAGAGCTCCAATTGTACTTCAAAGATAATGGGATTGTCTCTCGGATTACTCTCTCGGATACTCTACAACACAATGGTGTTTCAGAAAGAAGGAATCAAACCCTATTAGATATGGTTCATTCCATGATGAGTAAAGTCGAGTTACCATTTTCCTATTGGTAATACACGCCAGAAATTGTAGCATATATGTTGAATTTGATACCTACAAAATCTATTCCAAAGACACCGTATGAGATTAGGCATGAGAAAATATTCCTCATCAAGCATTTGAAGGTGTGGAATTGTCCAACCTATGTTAAGAATGTTAGCCCCAGTAAACTTAAGGTAAAATCGATTCTGTGTAAATTTATAGGATATCCCAAGAATTCTATATGATGTATTTTCTATGACACCGAGGAATAAAAGGTTATGGTTTCTCAACATGTTGTCATTTTAGAAAAGGAATTTCAATCAAAAGAAATTAACAACGAAGTTGTAGAAGAATGAGATCCTAGAATTTAACATAGAGGTCAAGCCAATGGGAGAATCATATTCATCATTATATGAAACCACGCAACCTATTAGAAGGTCTAATAGGGAATCTCAAGCACCGGAGAGATACTTTGGTTTTCTCATTGATGGCGAGAAAGAGGACTGCATTTTAGAAGCGGCGCTTCTCTCTCATTCTAACATGCACTATAGAGTAAAGACTCTACATTTTGGCTTGAAGCTACAAAATCTAAGATGGATTCCATGTATGACAATGAAGTATGGACTTTAGATGACATACCCAAAGAGATAAAACCATTGGCTGTAAATGGATTTTTAGGAAAAAGTAAATGCAAATGAACAGGTAAAAACCTATAAGGCAAGGCTAGTTGCGAAAGGGTTTCGTCAAATTTAAGGTGTTACTTACGATGAAACGTTTTCGCTTGTATCCATGCTTAAGTTGATTCAATTAATGCTTGACATCGCCGCATTCTATGACTATGAAATATGGAAAACAGATGTAAAAACGTCATTTCTAAATGGTGGTTTAGAACAGACCGTTTACACGTTGCATTACGAGAGTTTTACGGTCAGTAGGAGCGAAGGAATGACATGCAAATTGTTAAGACTAATTTATGGTCTTAAGTAAGCTTCGAGGAGTTGGAATAAGTGATTTGATAAATTAATCAAATAGTTTGGTTTTGTTCATAGTACAGAGGAAGCGTGCATATACTGGAAAGAACAGGGAAGTACTATAGTATTCTTAGTATTGTATATTGACGATTTGCTCTTGGTTGGTAATGATTTTGCCTTATTGGGATGAGTCAAAGGATGGTTGTCCAAGAACTTTTCCATGAAGGATTTGCGAGAAGAAAACTATACACTTGGTATGGGGATCTATAGAGATTGATCCAGGAGGTTGCTGGGATTATCCTAATCCCTTACATAGATATCATACTGAAATGGTTCAATATGGAGAATTCCAAGCACAGAATTGTTTCAATGCAATCTGAAATCGTCCTTTTTAAGAAGGACGCTCTTTATACTGATGAAGAGTAAGAGCGCATGAAAATGATACTACATGCATCCTAATTGATTCCATAATACACGTTGTGCTATGTACCATGCTAGATGTGGCTTATGCATTAGAATGCGTATCGCTATGCCAGTTTAATCCTAATGAGAAACATTGTACAACTGTAAAATATATTATTACGCATTTGAGAAACACTAAAGACTTATTCATTATAAAAGGAAATGAAGACCTCGTATGATGGAGTATCTAGATTCAAGCTTTTAGAATGATATCAATGACAGTAAATCGTTGTCTGGTTATGTACACTGAATGGTGGAGCGATCAATTGGAAAAGTTTCAAGTAAGAAACAATAGTTGATTCAACGATGGAGGCAAAATACATCACCTTCAACGAAGCAGCTAAACAAGTGGTTTAGACACGCAAGTTTATGGTTGAGCCGGGGGTGTTTTCAAATATTGAGGAACCCATAACATCATTATGTGATAACAATGCAGCGATGAAGATCGTGAAGGAGCCTAGATCTCATAAGAAATCAAGACACATTCTTTGAGAGTTCTACCTTATTAGAGAGTTTATCGCGAGTAAAGAAGTTGTGATCGATAGAGTAAATACCAACGACAACATGACAGATCCATTCACCAAGTGACTAACATGACAGGTTCTAAGCAAACTGACTGAAAGGGATGAGACTGAGATTTCGTAGTTGGCCCTAAGTGCAAATGAGAAATTGATAGGGTTATGGGTATGTCCTAAGGGTAGTTCTGTAATTTATTGTAAATCATTTATTATGCAATAATATCTCGTTTGAAATAAATGGTTTTTGTTTTTTGTTAATATATTTTTCATAGTTTGATATATTAACTAAATAATTAATTTAAATATATTTAATAGAAAGTTCTTAAATAATATATTATATGATGGTAATTACAAAATATTGTAATGATGAGAAATTTATCACATCATATAATAGCATATTGTTTCAAAAATATTCTTGGTCAAGATAATTAGAGAAAGGATATCGATACATCTGTTAAGAGCAGAGTACGTAACGCTCTCCAATTGGGCAGTATATTGAATAACTATGGAATGACTCACTAGAGAGGTTTCTATTGGTTAATGTAATTAATGTAAAATAGAAAATCTCAAAGTTACGATGTTATCTAGTTCTCTCGAATTGAGAATACCGTTGAACTTCAATGTAGACACTCCAATTTGATTGTAGTTAAATTGTAGCATGGCGACCAACGAATGACTATAGTTGGGCCTGAGTTGAAGTATTGAAAGTAAAACACTATTCAATAAAGAATTCATCTATTTGGTTATATGAAGTTAGTATCATGGTTAACTTTAGTCAACTCAAAGTCATAGTCTCTGGGCAGGGTAGAATGGTTAATAATAATTGTTATTGTTGCATTAAGGACTTTGTGTTGGACTAACCGAGTTGAATATGGATGATATTGGAATTTTAACCAAAACCAAATTATATAAGTCATAAAGTGATATAGTTTTGATAAAGAGAATTTGTTTAAACAATTGTTACTGCAGGGTACTGCTTAAAATAGTAAAACTGAATCTAATCGAAAAAATATGCAGCGATAATTTTTTCGATAAAATTCGACCAAACCATCACATCACTAGATAAGGCGAAGTATGCACACTAATACTCGAATTATTCGATATTAATCATTGACTAAATTTACACCTTTTAGTCACACAACCGTAATGATTAATACTCTGAAATACCACATGATTTAATTAATTTATAATTTTTGTAAATTAATTAAATTAATTAATATTATGAAATATTAAAATTAATTTTTACCTGATTTTTAAATGTCATGGTATTTAATAAAGTATGTATGTAAAAGTTATATATATGTGCGTATTGATATTCAATATCGATGAATATTTAAATCTGACTTAAATGAATTGATTGCTAAATTGGTTTGGATTTTTTGAAGGTCCAATTAGGCCCTATACATGGCTGGCTATAAGTGTACTAGAGAGGGGTTTTTAAGTGTTCAAATTATTTTGAAAAGGAAAATAAAGAACAAGTAAAAGAATGAGATATTTTCTCCTCTTTTACCTCTTCTTAATACCACTTAAATTCACCAACTCACTTCACTTTTTGCTCATTCCTTTCCCACTCCAAGCCCTGAGCATCAAGTAGTTATAGCCGAAAAAATTTCAATAGTAAAATAAAACAAAAACAAAGGTGGTGCTTCAGATCATTGCAATTCTGAAAGCTAGTTAGATTGAATTTAGAAGTTATTCTTTCATTCAAGGTGCAAATCTAAGGCCAAGGCAAGCTCATATTGTTTACAATTTTATATTATCATGATAATTTAGATCTAGACCATTATTAAATGAATTTATATATACATATGTTGTCCCGTATAATATATAATTATATAAGTATACACACACACATAAGTAGGACCTTGGTGTTAAAATACCATGTTTGCTAGCTAATGCATAGCCATAATATGTCCCATCAAAATGCAAAATTGAAAAAAGGACCTGGATCCTAATCAACAAGCCGCTTCTTGTTCTTATTCTTATCCCCTTCTCGATATTTTCAGATCTTATAATACTATACTACCATAAATGCATGCATATGTCTGCGTCTAACCAAATAGGGGGAAATAATTTTATTACAATAATGTTGTTTTTATTATGTGTAACGACTGCGGATTTTTCACGCTCGAAAATCGACATCCATACTTTACATCGTACTCGAATGCCATAGATTCGACCGTTCAAATTCGAGTCGCCGGAGCTTATAACACAGTTAAGTAAATAACACAGCGGAAGAAAAAGAATAATACATTGATATACAATATCTGATACAATATCTGATACAACAGAGTGATACAATGAATATCAATATACATCAGAGATATGATACAAGAAATAGCAGCGGAAAAGAAAACGATAACACCAGCAGTGGATAATCTCCATCTTCAAAGCGCTAATCCAGAAATAGCTTGAACTCCCAATAACGATGCACAAAGATAAGCAAGTGCAATCCATATCCAAAGACTGAACTAGCTCCAGAAAATCTACTAATCTGACTATCCGAAAAACCCAACTCAAGACTGCCCGTGTAGAAAAATTTTGAGCACCCAGAGTTTAGGAAAGAAACAATAAACTCCAGATCAGTCATGGGACTGGTGTGAGCAACAAAAATAGTTTATCTTTAAAAACAAATAGCAAAAGAATTTTAAAGTCAATTCACAATGCTTTTGGAAAATGAAACTACCATAAGACCTCCCACCACACACACAATGCAAACGCAGAATTGGAGGAGATTTCTTCTTATGATAGTCAAACATGCTTGATACGCAGATTCTTTTCAATATTATTTTTATAAGTGCAACGTGAAGAAAACTTTTCGAAAGTATAATATAAATCTAAGCCAGCATAGACATTCCGAACTATGCCTACTATAGCTACCATCTAAATAGTGGTGACCACCATAAGTAAATGACAGGTTCTACAACTAATACCGTACACAGTTCGTATTGGAAGATGGATTTCCAATAATGGTCAGGCCAAGGAACTTCCCATTGCCACATAGGTACGCCTCTGGAAAGACGACCCGAGAAATAACCTAACATTACGGTTAGATCTCTACCAACATAAGGCCGGGTTACCCCTAACTGGGTAACTACTGACACGAATATGTCATCCCCCGATCGTAACCGATCTTCCCGAGGATCCTCGATTCCAACAACCACAAAGTAATGAATTTGCAGCAACATAAGTTAAATATCTGGGCTCCATACCATGATACCACCTCTATCCAGAAGGAATGACATACACTAAAGGGGCGCTACCCCCTAATAACCTTGCTGCATTCTTCTTGTTTTGACCATTTCCGGGGTGTGAGGTCCGACGAAGTCTCGTCCACAAAGCTACGCTTTATACAAAGCCATGCTTCGGGTCAATAGATGATCAAAGTAATGATCACAAAGATAAATGATCAAACAAATGATCATATCACAAATGATCAAATAATGATCATCACACAACAACACTTAGCATGTCACATTACCAAATTGGGAATATATCGCTGATAACCTTCAACTACATAACCTTTGAGCTCGTACGTCTCAGAGAAGGGTGTTAAGCTAAGAGAATAAATTCTCCGCCACCAAACAGAAATGTATTTGAAAGAAATCAACTTTATATCTCAAAATGTAATGTCAGACATGTAACCATACAAGTCTGTTCCGGGTTCGAACAGAACCGAAGGCACTTCCGAAGAAGCCCCTGTAAATCCGGATAATTTTCTAATCACGTCTGGACTTCCCATCACAAAGGGTGATAAAATCTCTATATCGGGGCCAGTCGATGCAGAGACATTCGACGAGTTATCCCTTCGTTTTCGAAAATATCCGGTCTTCACCACCGATCTTCAAATGCTATCCATATACGACGTATCACTATTCGGAATGGGTTATATGACACAAATGTCTTTTCCCGGCTAACCCGAATAACGAGCGCAATATTTAAAAACATATGGATATTGGAATCTCAATTAAGTCACAACTTAAAACCCAAAACTTTTCTTTTAAATGGTTTAAACAATTTACCATTTCTAATCTTTTAAATAAATAAAAAGATTCATTTCCCAAAGTTTACCCCGTTTCATAAAGATCCATTCATAGGTTTCAAAACAATTTCCATTTCATTTTGAATTAACTCATTTAAATCTTTAAATTAAGATTTAATTTAAAACTTTCAAACTCGTTCCCAAAGATTCATTCATAGCCTTTCAAAACATTTTAATTTCATTTTAAATTTGAAACCTTTCAACACAAATTGGAAGTTTACTTCTTATATGAAAGCTTTTATTATTTGAAAACAAATAGTTTCGTTTCAAAAAAATCCAATTATATTTGCACGAGTTAAAGCCCTTGAATTATATTCACATTCCAAAATCAATACTTTTAAAATAGTTTAACCCTTATATAACTGGTATAACATCTTTAATCCCTAGTTTCAAATCATAGAATTCAATTTCAAATCTTGAATTTAAGTTTAAATCAAATTATTTAAATTTCAAGATATCCAAAATATCTTTAAAACTCCTTTCAAAAACTTTTCATATTAAACCCCAATTTCCAATTTCAAAATCAATTGAAATTAAAATTTCAATTTCAAAACATAAATTTTAAATCATCTGTGACTTAACCGATTTCCACGTGAAATCCACATTTGTGTGTGCATGGTGTAGTCCAGGGGTTTTACACACAATAGTGCAACATCAATCATCACAGATATATCGATAAGCGGTATAATCGATAACGCTTATCTTCATTCATAGATTCATAGATAAAATAAATTTATCGGTCACAAAGATTCACTATTACAATTCGATGTGGGTTTCGGATAACCAACTGGAATCCGACTCCCTATCGCATTGAAATTCAAGTGCCGTTTTACGGGCCAAGGGTTTCATATTCACATAGTAAGATATTACAGAAATAGAAATCACATCTCAGCACAAAGTAATTCACATCACGAAGCATCACAATCACAAACAGGGATATCAGACTACTCAAAGCATTTCAATAATAATCAATCATCTAACGATTTGATGAATTAATAGTGTGATTAAAATCAATCTATCACATAATTAAATAAATATATATTTTCCTTTAATTAATGATTAATTATCCTTAATTTAAATTAATTCATCCTTAAGTATTAATTAATTAATTAAATCTCAATCACCTTTATAGATTAATTATTTCTTAATTAATTACCTTAATTAATTAATCACATAATTAATTATCCTTTAATTAATTATTCTTTAATTACTTGGTTAATCAAACTTAAATTATTAACAAATTTACCTCAATTACTTTTATTAAGTAATTTACTTCAAGTAATTAATTTCCTTCAACAAATAAATTACCTTTAAACTTTAAAAGTTAATTAACCATTTAAAACATTCTTTATATTAATTAACTAATCTTTAACATTTTTAAGTTTATTTAAAATAAACTTTCAAAACAATTCCATTTTAAAACCTTTATTTAATCTTAGACATAAACAACACTTATTTTTTTAAAAAGTGTTTTAATCAATTTTTTTTGGATAAAACTTGATTTAAGTTTAAAGTTTTAAAAACCGTTAAAAAAAACAACAAACCCGAGCCAAATGCCTGAATACCCGAGCTCTACTTCGAGTAACTCGCGTCCCCACTTTACTTCGAGTCAAACTCGCGTTTCCCCATGCTTGAACCCGAGCAACTGCTTCTTCTCCAAACACGAAACAAACCCAGACGCAAACTGATATGTGTGCACGCGTACATCACCGATGATCGCCTCCGGTCATCACCACATCAACGAGCAAGTCGACAACCCCCCACGTATCAACTCTACATCGCCAGAATCCCCATCGCTCACGCGAAATCAAATTCGAGTACAAACTCAAAACCTGGAACACAGAACTGTACAGCCACCCAAAACCTAGAAAACGTCACGCATACCCAATGCCGATCACCAGAAAATCAGCGACTCCGGTCACGACCTCTCCAGTACCTCCGCAACCATTTCCCAAAGACCCCATGGCGCTCGATGCCACGATGACGTCGCGGCAATCCTATTTTCTTCCTCGACCAAAATGGACCATTAAACCTTATTTTCGATTCGACTCGAAAATTCTTTCATTCGAAATTTTTTTAGTATTTTTCTTGTGTTCGTGGATCATCAAGCTAGCTATACAACCAATTTCAGTAGCTAATATTTGTTAATTCAATAGAAATTGGTGAAATTGCATTTTGAGTTCATACAGGAACTGCCTCATGTATACTCACCTAAAAATCTTCGTTTTTGTTTTAAAAATCTTTTCTTTGTATACTTAATCAAGATATGAAATCAAATCCACAATTTAAAACATTTAAATTTTAACATATTTATTTCTTTATACTGTAACTTGAATAAACAGTATCTATGTTATACTGTTATGCTTTGAACAAATTCCCAGGCTTATGATTCAAGTTAAACAAACTTAATTTGTTTTAAACTCCAAGCTAAAAATGTTTTATTGAAAATATATTGAATTTTCTTGGTGATTTTGCACCCTGTAACCCAAAACAGATAAGAACAGGTTCAACTCACATACCCATGTAAACACATTTCACAAACAAACATCCAATACTGACCACATGCAAACCAAAGTATCTATATGGGTTTAAGAGTTTGCTCATAGATAAGTATTCAGCAGATTCATACTTTTAAATTTTAAAACAAAAGTTGCTCACCTTGCATGGTCGAACAAGGGACAGTCTTCTTATTTCTGGTTCGAGGTTTTAAATGCTTTGGTTTTGATTCCTGAAGCTGATGTTTTTTGAACTGCAACTTTAATTATGTTGAATTTGTTGCTTTGCAGGTTCGAATCAAGTTGATTCTTCTCTCAAGCTTTGAAGTTGTTGAATTCATTTTCCAGTTGTTTGTTTTTTTTCTTTGTTTCTGATTCTATTTTGGTTTGAAACTTTGCTTTTCACTTTCCTCTTTTGATCAGGTTTCCATTTTCTAATTTCTGGTTTTGCTTAGTTATCAACGAGCAGAAACTAGCCTAGATGTATATATAAAGAAGAAAAGATTTTGTATAGGGTAGGTATGTTATGGTATGGGTTCCTTGTCGTTTTTATTTTATTTTATTACTTGATCAGATTTTCATTTCGGCTGAGAAGATATTGGTAAGTACATGAATCACTTCACTTGATTTGTTTATTACTGTAAAGATTATTATTTTTTCTTTCTTTTCTTCTTGCATATTCTTTCTGTTTTTGTTTACATCATACCTCATTTATATATCTTCTTTTGCAGGCTAAGGAGGCTGAGATGATTTTAGTTTGTACAAATGTTTCTAATTTTGCTTATAGCCTCATATTCGTATGTACTTTGATTTGTTTTGTACTAAAAGTATGGGCTGAGATGATTTGTTTGTGCAAAGAGAAGATGGGTATTAAATGCATGTGTCTTGCTTTGCTATATTTTATTTTTATTTTGCAGGTGTACATACTTTTGTTTTGTACTTTGTTTACTCTTCTATTTGCCTACATACTACTTTACTCGGCTGAGAAGATACTAAGTCGTGCTGAGGAAAGGTGGCATTAAATGCAATGTCCTTTTTTGTCTACAACTTATGCTATTTTATTTTCTTTTTCTTGCATCCCTATTTTTATTTGTTGTTAGAATTTGTTAATGTATTTGCTTATATTTTTACAAAGTTCATTAATATATTTTCTATTTGAATCGGGGAAACTCGCTTCCATTTAAAATTAATTTTACAAATTTTTATTCAAAAATTCATTTAATTATCAATTTAAATTAAATTAAAATCTAGGGTCGTTACATTATGTGTGCGATATAAGTGCAAAAGTTTTAGAGGTCAAATGCATCCTTATTTCAAGCAAGATAACCTGGTTGGTGGTTAAGATTGCAAATGGATATTGAGATTTCATTGATAGGTGGTAAGGAAGGGGACCATGGTAAGGCTGAAAATCGATGGTGCGATTCCCTTGGTGATGGTCAACAGGGGATGTTATCTAGGGTATTTTGAAATTTCAAAAAGACACGGTGGAAATTATATTCATTGAATTTATATTATTAATAGTAGACATATGTCTGTGTATACGTGCATGCGCACGCTCATGTATATATACACACACACATACATAAACATATACAAATACACACACACAGATATATATATATATATATGTACATAGAAAGTTTCACTGTTTATATTCAATCTTTGTTTTAATTAAAAAAGGAATTTTTATATGCATATATATATATATGTATGTATGTATGTATGTATGGAAATTATGTATAATTTTTTTATATTAAACAATAAACATAATTTTAATTAATTTAAACTTGTTTTAAATGCATATATTAATTTATAGATATGTATGTATATATTTATAAATCATTTTAAATTAAATTTTACTTCATAACGCTTTCGGCAGCAAAAAAATTCTGAAACATATTTTATTTTGTTTATAAATATAATTTTTTATATTATTTTAAAATTATATATATATATTAATTGTACATACTTCTATAAAATTAATAATTTTAATTTTATAAAATTATGTATTGGTTTATTACATACAAAAAATTACCGAAAGGCATATATATATCGGTTTAATTTAATAATTAATTTAGTGTAATATTAAAAAATAATATATATATACTTAATTTTTGTCGTATATTTGTATTTTATTTAAAATATTATAATAATTTTATTTTAAATTTTAATATATTATGTTAAATTTATAGATTCAAATCTGTTTTTAAATTGTTTTTACCAAGTATGGTTTTAAAATTTCCAAACTATTGACTTAAGCATGAGTTGCTTTGAATGGAAACCCCGGTAAACTTCGGTTGTAACTCTAACTGTTCTAAGGAAGCTAAATTCCTTGTCGCCTAAGAAGCGACCTGCACGAATGGTGTAACGATCGCCCTGCTATCTCCGACATGGACCCGGTTGAAAGTGTTGTTATGGATTGTAATATGGAATATAATCTAAGTTATCTACTAGTGAGAAATATGGGTATAAAAAGTAAGCAGTAAAGTAAATGACACCGGGGACTTTTATACTGGTTCGAACTCCCATTCTACGTCCAGTCCCAGACTCCTTCTAGAATTTAACTATCAACCCTCACTTAACCCGAAGGAACATGTATTACATCGCCTGAGCAACCGAACAGGACTTCTACCTCTTATACAACCGAATAGGACTTCTACCGCCAGAGCAACCGAACAGGACTTCAACAATACAATAAGTTTTCTTGACTAATTATGCTCTATAGATAGCACGGATATGTCTTTAGAGTACAATCTTCCTATAATCTTCTCCTTTGTGGTATATAGTGTAGTACGTGAAGATTAGAAGTAATTTTAATCACAAATAAATTTGTTCTTGAATGTGCAAGTAATTTGAATGCGTTTATGAAAGCAAATGGCATAATTTAGATAGCAAGAATATATAATAGAATCAGAGAATTAAGTTGTTTAAACAACTGAATTCAAGGCTATATATAGAGTTTAAAAGATGTAATCATTCATGAAAAGTTTCGACCGAAAGATACGGAAACAACAGTTGGATTAAAAGTTGTTTCTGTTCGTTAAAAGAAGGTGACCATTCAAAAAATAGCCGTTATGAATATTTAATCGACTGAGGAAAGAAATTCAATCATTTGAAAATTCAAACAATTTCGAATTTTAAATTTAATATGAAAAGATACCTAGTTCAGTCGACTGAATGGGGATATTTAGTCGACTGAACCTTCAAAGTTATTTGTGCACCTGTGCATGTTTCAGTCGACTGCACACCCCTGTTCAATCGACTGAAACAGGTGTTTTCTGCCATATAAACTTCTTGTTGAAAGGTTTTTGTTTAGTAACTTATTATCATTAATTTCTAAGTTGTGTATATGATTTTGAAAGTAATTTTAAACCTTGTGTGTGTGCATATACCACTTAGGAGAGATTTTAACATTGATTAACTACTAACTAGACTATAGACAAACCATTTATAAATTTGAAACTCTCTCTTTGAAATCTTGGTTTTCGATCTATCGTCGAGTAGAATAGTATCTTCTCCTGCAAATTCGGTTAGTTCATATAATATATACTTACATAGTTGTCATGATCAAAACATCAAAATACAAGGTTTTAACATTCTCCCCCTTTTTTATGATGACAACTATGTAAGTTTAAAAGTTTATAAAAAGCAATTAAAACTCCCCCTGAATCAATGAACTACCTGCTTATCTTCGTATTTCTCCCCATTTGTCATCGACAAAAAGGAATATCAATTGTATAACCATGAGAATATGGATGTATATGAATATTACTTAACAATGATAACAAGGTAAACGTGAATAATGTGAATCGAGAACAAAAGAAATTAAATATCATATTACTTAAAAAAACATCAAGAGAACAACATTGATTTAAAATCAAACAACATACATAACAATAATTGTTCATGGATACATCATAACAAACCACAAAAAAAATAGAAAAACATACATAAGCATAAGATAAAAAATGGACTAAACTTCCTCGCTATTAGATTCTTCGTCTTCCTCTTTTTCCTCCTCGGATGTTGTCCAATAGAAAGGAGCGGGGGGATTTTCGGCAACACTTGTGAAAGTAGAGCCGGTGCAAGAGATTTTTTCCTAAATTTTGTTTAAGAAGCCCTTGATGGAGTTGAGCTTCTTATTGGTCTTGACGATGGTTTTCTTGACGTTGACCAAACGTCAATTTAGCTTTCTTTGTTCCTAAACACAGTGATTAAACCTTGCTTTGGAGGAAAATCACCATGGAGCTCTATGAGGTCGTCTTCCTCTTCTTCTTCGACTTGGTGGGAAGGTTGGGAGGAGAAGGAGCCGATATGAGTCTCATGGGGTTGCGAAATCCCTTGAGCCCGATTAGCTGCCCATTATTGGAAGCTAATTATTTCTTGAGGCGGTAGGCGTTTTGGCAAGCCTATAAGACTTAACGTCTTAGTGTTTAGCTCACCGATGGTAATGAAATGGGCATCGATGATGGTGACACTGAAGTTCATGAGAATACTCATAATGTAGGCTTCGTAGAAGATTGTTTTGTAGCTCCTCTTGTGGTTGACCGTAAGAAATTCATCAAGAATCACTTTGGCCTAATTGACGTTTTGAGAGGAGTAGATGGCATAGAGGGCTTGGAAGTCGCGTTTGTAAACTTTCTCGTAACTTCCGGTACAAGCTAGAATGGAGCGGATGAGAGCACGATGAAGGATTCGTGCCTTTGGTTGCAAGGCGACGTATTTGAGAACGGCCATGTCTTCGTAGAGGAAACAATGAGCGACCCCATTGCGGTTGTCCATGTTGACTTCAACGTCGTTGATGTTGATTCCTTCAGAAGGGCAATGGAGAATATGACCAAGACGTTGGAGAGGAAGGTAGATTCGTATGCCGCAAACTAGTGTCCAAATGCAATCGTCCTTGTTGCTTGGATCTTGGTGATCCAAGTTCATATTAGTGAAGAAGAGTTTAATGAGGAAGGGGTAGATTTTGACGTTGTTGGCCGTAAAACTAATCAAGCTTTCAAGACCGCTTGCTTCCGCCGTTTCTCTAATGGTGTAAGCATTGAAATCTGGATAATTGATGAAGGAGCCATCGAAGATTCATGAGCTTCTCATGGCATTGAAATGGGTGACGACGTTTCATCATGAAGATACGACCTAGTTTGGCTCTGGGATGGTCCGGCGGATGATTGTCGAGGTCTTTTTGTTCTTGGAACCATTTGAATTGAGTTGATTTGAGATAGTAGAAATTGGATTGAAGAAAATAGGGGCTAGGGTTTGTTTTTAGAAATGGGGTAAGGTTTTGGAATGAAGGAGATGTATTTATATGGTGGGTGAAAAGGTGGATTGGGAGATGTGTAATATTATTTTTAAAAACCAGAAAACAACAATTCGGTCGACTGAATTTTATTGGGGCAGTCGACTGAATGTTACAGGTTTTCAACTCGAAAGATTTTGCCTAAAAATTGGTTAATTCGGTCGACTTAAAATATAGGATTAGTCGACTGAAATATGGAAATTTTCAAGTGCTCGAGAATGTTCAGTTGACTGGAATTAAAATTCAGTCGACTAATGTGCAGAGAAATTTTTCTCGTATCAAATAGCCTGAAAAAGCCCCAATTCAGTCGACTGAATTATCTAAGGCAGTCGATTGAAATTTCTTGTATAAAAGGTTTTGCATTGAAGTTTCAATCGACTGGGATGATAGGTTGAGTCGACTGAAACCGTGCTTATATGCATTTTCACCCTATCATGCTAAATATGTTCTTATAAAAACAAAATAATATTAAAACTTTGGTAATTTTATAAATGTTATATATCAAAAAATTTATTTTAAAACATATAGAACACATAAAAATGCAACACTCAATCAAAAACAATATACATAAATCTCTAATTTCTTGAGGAGTGAGAGTCATCAGAGTGTGGTTCAATCTTCGTTATTTCTTGTAATGGTTGGATTGGTGACCAAACATTACTGCGTTCCAAGGATGTGATAACCCTGATTTTTGAGCAGATCCATGATTTAATTTAGTTTGTATTTGTTTGAAATTGCATTGAAAAGGTAGAGATAGGAAACTAATTTGCAGATACATAGTTTAAAACATGTACATGTGCACAAGATAGTGCACAAACATGCACACATTTCTCTGTGTGATAAAATAGGCAACAGTTAATATATATGATGGGATAAATAAATTACAAATATATATGTAGGTAGAAATGATCAGGTCTTTAAAAAGTTTAGCATAAAGAAAACAAATGTGTATATAGGCAGAAATAGTAAGAAAGAAAAATAAAAAAGTCTTAGGCAAAAATAAGCATACATGTGTTATACATGTACATAGTCAAACATTGCAGATAGGAAACAAAGCTTGCATGGAAATGGAATGAACCTTTAAATATACACTTTATCCATTTCCAGCAATTTTTTTTTGCTTAGGGAAAATTAAAGTCATGCATATAACATGACGCGGGGTAAGTTTACAAGAATAAGATTGATTTTGTGAAAAAAAATAATAAGGACCACATACCCTTTTCTTCTTTTAAATCAAGAGTAAGGCAGACCATATTATGGGGTAAAACTGAAATTGGGTAATTCCATAAACCCTAGTAACAGCCAGGAATTATATAAAGAGGCTTAGTGTAGTAAGATCATACCCATTTGCTCTTCATAACCTAAAGGAAAAATAAGAACATAAGCCAGAGAAGATAAGGAGTACTGGCCATTAGAGTTAAAGGAAGGCAGAGGATCAAAAGAAAGGCAAGGCTTAGGAAAAAAAGGATTAGGTGAGTAACCTCACTGAAAACTCTGGCATTAAGTCCTGAATATTGAGGCAGCCTATTTGAATTAATAAATTCATTTTTGCAAGTTATGTTCATTTTACGATTTGATGACTTTGGTTTGTTAATGATCCGTTCAAGTGTAAAACCCTTCATGGTGATTTACCCAGAAAACGAGGCATAGATTTCATGTTTAAAATGATCATCTGTGTTGTGGATTAACCTTGAGATGAAATGTTTTCTTTTATGTGTTTTCTCTATACAGTTATTTATTTAAATCCTAGGGTTTATGTTGTAAATCTATGGTCCAAAGGAAAAATGAAAAAAATATAGGACTACAGCATAGTGTTGTTGCTTATGTCTCATATTAATTGAGCAAGTAAAAATGTAGGAGTGCAATGTTATACATGTGCTGAGCTTCTATATTTTACCAATAATCCAGATCAGGACATATACTTGTGGTTTAGCCAGATCTTATAAATTGATGAGTATCTGATTAAACCAGAGGTAAAAAGGAGGCAACCAAAGAAACTATCTATGACCATATATTTATAACATGATCCATTGAAACCCATGAACAAAATAACATGTATACTGAGAACTCATATCTGCTTGTTTGATTAGATGCATGTTTATGAGAACATGACTCACCAACCCTTGAATAAGTACATGTTGGTTGAATTGTTTATTTTTCTCTGATTAGACTGTGATATGCAGAGGGGATTAGCACAATTGTGAAAAAGGGAAAATTAACACTTAGTAATTTAACTAAGGATTCTGGATCTTAGGGCTACAAAATATAGCTTGGCAAGGGGAACATTGCAAGCTCACACATGGTATGTTTATACCCAGGGGCCTGAGTGTGCTGGGTTAACAGAGAGATGTCCCAGGCAGTGTGTGTTTAAAAAAAAGAGAAAGTAGCTAAAGACCATATTATATTTGATAATGAACTATAGAAATAGGTTCAGGAGAGGCTTGGGCAAAATCCCTGATGGCCAGTAAAATGTGTAAAGGGGGCTTGATGACTGAATTAATGGTTGCTTTGGATGGTTTATGATGTTTTTATTGGTGAATCTTATGATTGTTTTCTATGAACTAAATCATGGTGATCATATATAATTTGTTTAGCACTGATATGAATGCACATGCCTCACAAAAACATGCACAAAGAAGATACTGAGTTTCTTTATTCATACAAAGTACTGGAATACAAATAGAATTGAATAAGATCATGTTTTTAGTTAGATTATTCATACCAGACAATTAGTCTGACCCTTTTGTGTTTATGCACCATTGGGTGTCTCATATTTGTATGAGGCAGTTCATGGTGATTATGCAGGTAAATAGGAATTTTGTTGATCAGGCTTTGGATGAGTTAACTGCTTAAGGAATTGGATGCTATTTTAAAGACTTTGCTGAAGTTAAATTAAATATTCATGTTCAACTATGTTAAGATATTTTGTTTAAGTTGCTTAGAAAAACCAATGTATTGTTATTTGCTGTTTTGTAAGTGTTGAACTTATATGTATCAGCTGGAACTTATGTATTTTGTTTTGCAAAATGCTTTGCTAAGAAAATGAATTTTAAGCTTCAAGAACAGTTAGGCTATAATGGTAGAAAAATCTGAGAATAAAGGATTTATGGATTGAAGGTATATCCAAAGAATTGACATAAGAAAATCCATGTTTTAGTTAAAAAAAATTCTGACAGAAAGGTTTTGAGTTGCCTTAGAAAAGAAAAAAAATAACATGTGTTTTGTTGAGAAATAGTGCAAACTGAATATGGCTAACATAGCCATTTTATTGAGTCTGGGTTAAGCCAACACCCAAGGGTTTTAAATTAAGTTTTCAGATCTGTTTCATAACCCAAGTATAGGGTAGACTCAGACAATTTTGTTAACAAGAAAAAAAAATAAGGCACCTGAATTTCCCACTAACACACACATGCACAGAAACATGCACACACACATGCACAAGCAAAAGCACAGTTTATACAGTAATAAAATTATGGGAATTTATGTAAAGTGATAAGTCTTGAGACATAAAATCAATAGTTATGCATTAACCCAAGTGCACTTTGAAAATCTAGTTTTTTTTTAGAAACACCATTGCTATGTAGAGAGTATTTCCTTTAAGTAATACTTAAACATATTTCTACTTTAAAATTTCTGTACTCTGATTTAAGTAGAAAATGACTTATATATCTTCATATATATAAGTTCAAGATGCAATGAGTAAACCAATATTTTTATATTGACAAAAGGTCCTAGATAGAAGAAAATT
This sequence comes from Allium fistulosum, assembly GCA_030737815.1. NCBI lineage: Eukaryota > Viridiplantae > Streptophyta > Magnoliopsida > Asparagales > Amaryllidaceae > Allium > Allium fistulosum. The sequence goes on from CM060906.1 coordinate 668,986,435, forward strand.
GGAATTAAATATTTTCTTGATTAAATGGCCACTGTTTAAAGAATTATTTTTTTTCAAGTGGGTCATTTCATTTGGTATCAGAGCTATGTTGTTAAATAACATAGCAAAATTTTGTATGAACTTGTTTGCATTGGATGTATGGAAGTGTTGACTGCTCTGGATGCTTTGGTTGTTAATGTTTACACTACTAATATCTATTATAACAGAATAGTGATAGATTAAAATAAATTAAATCTGTAGAGTATTAAGCAAAACAGACTAACTTAAGTGTGATATCCATAGAGCTATGGTAGGACCCAGACATCAAAATGTAGGAACAAGTGAACCACCCATGGTGAATGTGCAAGAATTCATGAGAGCCATAAGGGATGGAGTAGGCAACAGGCAGGAAAATCCACATGAGGAGCTTTCCAAACTACTCAATACTTTTACCAATCTTGGAGGCAAAACTTTTGATGGCACAGAAGGAGTTATGGGAGTTCAAAATTGGCTCAGAATTTTGGAAAGAATCTTTGCAGACATGCAAGTTGAAGACCAAAGGAAGAGGCAAATTGCATCCAGGAAATTGAGAGGAGCAGCTTTGGATTGGTGGGAAGTTATCATAGCTGGAAGACCTGAAGGAGAAGTGACATGGGATCAATTTAAAGCAATGTTGGAAGGCAGATTTGTCCCTGCATTAGCCAAGGAATCTTTGCTAGAGGAATTTATCAAATTGAGGCAAGGGACTATGAGTGTCACTGAGTACACTCAGAAGTTTGAATCATTGGCAAAGTATGGTGCAGTACTCATCACTACTGAGGAGGCTAAGAATGGCAGGTATATTCAAGGGCTGAACCCTAGCCTTAGTAGAGCCATGCTACCATACAAGGACAAGACTTTTGATCAAGTTTTGGATTTGACTCTGAGCATTGAACAACATGATAATGCTAGAGAGAATTTCAGGGCATTCAAGAATAATCAAAACAAGAAGGGAAAGGGTAAATTTCACCCTTATGATAAGAAGAAAACAGACATAGCTTCCACCAAGAAACCAGAAGAAGTCAGGGCTACTGAAATTAAGAAGAAGATCACTTGTTATAACTGTGGCCAAGAGGGGCATATGAAGAATAGATGCACAAATGTTAGGCCTGCATCCTTTAATTGTCACCATTGTGGGAAGGAAGGTCACATAAAGAGGAATTGTCCAGATTTTAAGCAAGGAAAATTAGGGGCTTTGGAAGGAAAAGGCAAGGCAGCTGAGGGATCAAGTGTTGAAAAGCATGGTCAAGTTGAAGGTACTTTGCTTATTCACTCAATACCTTTTGCAGTAGTGTATGATACTGGGGCTACACACTCATTGATCTCCCATGATATTGCACAACAATTAAAATTGAATTGTATGATTGTTGATAAGCCACTGTTAATTAGAAGCCCTATAGGTAGTTCATGTGTTCTGGGTATGATATGTATGCAACTAAGATTAAAAATAGGAGGACATGTGTTTGAGTCAGACCTATATGTGTTGCAATATCCGGGCATATGGATTATTTTAGGAGTTGATTGGTTGAGTAGATATAAGGCTATCATAAATATGGAGACATCCACCATATCATTGAAAGTTTCTGATGGACAAAGAATAGTTGTTCTTTGTGAGGCAAACAAGAATAGAAGTACAGCCAACCTTTCTACATTGTCAAATGAAAAACCCATGCCTGCATTAGAAGAAATCCCCATAGTAAATCAATATGTTGATGTGTTTGGTGAAGTGAGGGTAGTTCCAAACCACAGACCAGTTGAGTTTTCAATCAAAATAATTCCAGGAGCTAGCCCAGTAGTTAAAAGACCAACTAGAATGGGGCCTAAGGAGTTGATGGAGCTGAAAAAGCAATTGGTTGAATTAGAAGAAAAAGTTTTATTAGACCCAGTAGCTCATCATGGGGAGCACTAGTAGTCTTTGTTAAGAAATAAGATGGATCTCTTAGGTTATGTATTGACTATAGGGAATTAAATAAAGTCACAGTTAAAAATAAATATCCCTTACCAAGGATTGATGATCTCTTTGATCAATTGAGTGGTGCAAAAATATTTCTAGACTTGATTTAGCTTCAGGCTTTCATCAAATGAAAGTAGAAGAGGAAAGCATAAAGTATACAGCCTTTAACACCAGATATGGACTTTATGAATTTTTAGTAATGCCATTTGGCTTGACAAATGCTCCTTCCTATTTTGTTGATTTGATGAATAGGATTTTTAGAGAATACCTGGATAAGTTTGTATTGATATTTATTGATGATATACTAATTTATTCTAAGTCAATCAGAGAGCATGAAAACCATTTGCATATGGTATTTGAGAAATTAAGACAGGAAGACTTAAAAGCCAAATTTTTAAAATGCACTTTTTGGCAAAATGAAGTGAATTTTCTAGGTCATATTATATCAGAAAAAGGAATATCTGTAGATTCCAATAAAGTCATTGCAGTACAAGCTTGGAAAAGGCCTACTAATGTCACTGAAGTCAGATCATTCATGGGAATGGCTAGTTACTATAGGAGATTTATAAAAGATTTTGCAAAAATCTCAATTCCATTAACCAGGTTGACTAGGAAAAATCAAGTGTTTACTTGGACTAAAGAGTGTGAGAAAGCCTTTGGAAAATTAAAGGAAGCACTAGTACAAGCTTCAATTCTTAAAGTGCCTGAAGGAAATGAAAACTTGGTGGTGTATACTGATGCAAGTGGACAAGGGCTTGGGGCAGTGTTGATGCAACAACATCAAGTGGTAGCTTATGCTTCTAGGCAGTTGAAATCAAGTGAGGTAAGGTATGCTACTCATGACCTTGAATTGGCTGCTATAGTGTATGCTCTTAAGTTATGGAGACACTACTTGTTAGGAGCAAAATTTGAAGTTTATACAGACCATAAATCACTTAAATATTTGTTTTCACAAAAAGAATTAAATATGAGGCAGCAAAGATGGATTGAACTCTTAGCCTCATATGATTTTGAAATATTGTACACACCTGGTAAGGCTAATAAAGTAGCAGATGCCCTAAGTAGACAACATGCTAAAGTGGCTAGATTAATGATAGAAGAGTTTAACACTTTATCATTATTAATTGATTCAGAGATAGAAAGTGATAACATAGAAAATATGAGCTTATGCAGTGGGAATGTAGAAATGGGAAAATTAAGTTTTATTACTCTGGGATCAGAATTGAAGAATAAAGTTGTAGAGTTACAAGACCAAGATCCATTTTTATTTGAAAAGAAAACTCAGATATTAAATGGTAAGGTAGTGGAAGGTTTTCAGTTGAATGATCAAGGCCATTTGAAGAAAGGAAAAAGAATATGTGTTCCAGCAATTGATGAGTTGAAGCAAGAAATCTTGAATGCTTACCACAAAAGCAAATATACTATACACCCAGGAAGCACAAGAATGTATCACAACCTCAAGAGAGATTATTGGTGGAGTGGTATGAAGAGTGCAGTGGCAACCTATGTATCCAAATGTATGGTTTGCCAACATGTGAAGGCTGAGTATCAAAAACCCTCAGGGATGCTTCAACCTTTGCAAATACCACAGTGGAAATGGGAAGACATATCAATGGATTTCATTGATGGTTTGCCTAGAACTAGGAGGGGAAATGATAGTATTTGGGTAGTGGTTGATAGGTTAACCAAGTCAGCCCACTTTATACCAGTGAAATCAGAAAGAAATGCAAATACACTAGCCCAGTTGTTTATTAAAGAAATAGTCAGACTGCATGGTATACCAAAGACTATAGTAAGTGATAGAGATACCATCTTCACTTCAAAGTTTTGGTAGAGTTTTCACAAGGCAATGGGGACTGATTTATGCTTAAGCACAGCATACCATCCTCAATCTGATGGTCAAACAGAAATTGTGAACAAATTACTTGAAGACATGTTAAGAGCTTGTGTATTGGATTGGGGAGGAAGTTGGGAGGATCATATCTTTTTAGCTGAATTTGCATACAACAATAGCCATCATAGTAGCATAGGCATGGCACCCTTTGAAGCTCTCTATGGGAGACCATGTTTATCACCCTCAAGTTGGCTTGAATCTGGGGAAAAAGTGGTCTTAGGACCAGAAAATGTGAAGGAGACTTCTGAAAAGATAGCTTTGATCAGAAAAAGAATTGCTTCTGACCAAGATAGGCAAAAGAAATATGCAGATCAAAGAAGGAAGGCAGTACAATATGATGTTGGGGATTATGTATTTATCAAAATATCACCCATGAAAACGGTTCTAAGGTTTGGGAAACAAGGAAAGTTGATTCCTAGATATATAGGGCCATATAAAATTTTAGAAAGAATAGGAACTGTAGCCTATAAGCTAGAGTTGCCAAAAGAAATGAGAGCAATGCATGATGTTTTCATGTGTATCAACTTAGAAGATGGGTTCATGATAAGGAGGAAATCCTAAAATCCTCTAAGGATGTGCAGATTGATCATAGGATGATCTATGAAAAGGAGCCAGTGGGCATAGTTTCTAAGGAAACAAAGAAATTGAGAAACAAAGAAATTAAATTAGTGAAAGTGCAATGGAGTCTTGACCCAAATGATTGCACATGGGAAGTGGAAGATAAAATCAGAAATGATTATCCACAACTGTTTGATTAAATGAAAGGTAAATTTATTTATATTGATGAATGTTTTGATTGAAATATGCATTATGATTTTTGTTTTAATATGCATAGTGTTTAAATAAGTGATTGGCTTGAGAATGGTTTTGAGATCAGAAAATTGATTTTTCTGGAGTAATGGTACTTAAGTTAAGTATGAAAGAATTGTGGGACACAATTCCTAAAAGGAGGGGTATATGTGACAACCCTGATTTTTGAGCAGATACATGATTTAATTTAGTTTGTATTTGTTTGAAATTGCATTGAAAAGGTAGAGATAGGAAACTGATTTGCAGATACATAGTTTAAAACATGTACATGTGCACAAGATAGTGCACAAACATGCACACATTTCTCTGTGTGATAAAATAGGCAACAGTTAATATATATGATGGGATAAATAAATTACAAATATATATGTAGGCAGAAATGATCAGGTCTTTAAAAAGTTTAGCATAAAGAAAACAAATGTGTATATAGGCAGAAATAGTAAGAAAGAAAAATAAAAAAGTCTTAGGCAAAAATAAACATACATGTGTTATACATGTACATAGTCAAACATTGCAGATAGGAAACAAAGCTTGCATGGAAATGGAATGAACCTTTAAATATACACTTTATCCATTTCCAGCAATTTTTTTTGCTTAGGGAAAATTAAAGTCATGCATATAAAATGACCCGGGGTAAGTTTACAAGAATAAGATTGATTTTGTGAAAAAAAAAATAAGGACCACATACCCTTTTCTTCTTTTAAATCAAGAGTAAGGCAGACCATATTATGGAGTAAAACTGAAATTGGGTAATTCCATAAACCCTAGTAACAGCCAGGAATTATATAAAGAGGCTTAGTATAGTAAGATCATACCCATTTGCTCTTCATAACCTAAAGGAAAAATAAGAACATAAGCCAGAGAAGATAAGGAGTACTGGCCATTAGAGTTAAAGGAAGGCAGAGGATCAAAAGAAAGGCAAGGCTTAGGAAAAAAAGGATTAGGTGAGTAACCTCACTGAAAACTCTGGCATTAAGTCCTGAATATTGAGGTAGCCTATTTGAATTAATAAATTCATTTTTGCAAGTTATGTTTATTTTATGATTTGATGACTTTGGTTTGTTAATGATCTGTTCAAGTGTAAAACCCTTCATGGTGATTTACCCAGAAAATGAGGCATAGATTTCATGTTTAAAATGATCATTTGTGTTGTGGATTAACCTTGAGATGAAATGTTTTCTTTTATGTGTTTTCTCTATACAGTTATTTATTTAAATCCCAGGGTTTATGTTGTAAATCTATGGTCCAAAGGAAAAATGAAAAAAAATATAGGACTGCAGCATAGTGTTGTTGCTTATGTCTCATATTAATTGAGCAAGTAAAAATGTAGGAGTGCAATGTTATACATGTGCTGAGCTTCTATATTTTACCAATAATCCAGATCAGGACATATACTTGTGGTTTAGCCAGATCTTATAAATTGATGAGTATCTGATTAAACCAGAGGTAAAAAGGAGGCAACCAAAGAAACTATCTATGACCATATATTTATAACATGATCCATTGAAACCCATGAACAAAATAACATGTATACTGAGAACTCATATCTGCTTGTTTGATTAGATGCATGTTTATGAGAACATGACTCGCCAACCCTTGAATAAGTACATGTTGGTTGAATTATTTATTTTTCTCTGATTAGACTGTGATATGCAGAGGGGATTAGCACAATTGTGAAAAAGGGAAAATTAACACTTAGTAATTTAACTAAGGATTCTGGATCTTAGGGCTACAAAATATAGCTTGGCAAGGGGAACATTGCAAGCTCACACATGGTATGTTTATACCCAGGGGCCTGAGTGTGCTGGGTTAACAGAGAGATGTCCCAGGAAGTGTGTGTTTAAAAAAAAGAGAAAGTAGCTAAAGACCATATTATATTTGATAATGAACTATAGAAATAGGTTCAGGAGAGGCTTGGGCAAAATCCCTGATGGCCAATAAAATGTGTAAAGGGGGCTTGATGACTGAATTGATGGTTGCTTTGGATGGTTTATGATGTTTTATTGGTGAATCTTATGATTGTTTTCTATGAACTAAATCATGGTGATCATATATAATTTGTTTAGCACTGATATGAATGCACATGCCTCACAAAAACATGCACAAAGAAGATACTGAGTATCTTTATTCATACAAAGTACTGGAATACAAATAGAATTGAATAAGATCATGTTTTCAGTTAGATTATTCATACCAGACAATTAGTCTGACCCTTTTGTGTTTATGCACCATTGGGTGTCTCATATTTGTATGAGGCAGTTCATGGTGATTATGCAGGTAAATAGGAATTTTGTTGATCATGCTTTGGATGAGTTAACTGCTTAAGGAATTGGATGCTATTTTAAAGACTTTGCTGAAGTTAAATTAAATATTCATGTTCAACTATGTTAAGATATTTTGTTTAAGTTGCTTAGAAAAACCAATGTATTGTTATTTGTTGTTTTGTAAGTGTTGAACTTATATGTATCAACTGGAACTTATGTATTTTGTTTTGCAAAATGCTTTGCTAAGAAAATGAATTTTAAGCTTCAAGATCAGTTAGGCTATAATGGTAGAAAAATCCGAGAATAAAGGATTTATGGATTGAAGGTATATCCAAAGAATTGACATAAGAAAATCCATGTTTAAGTTAAAAAAAATTCTGACAGAAAGGTTTTGAGTTGCCTTAGAAAAGAAAAAAAAACATGTGTTTTGTTGAGAAATAGTGCAAACTGAATATGGCTAACATAGCCATTTTATTGAGTTTGGGTTAAGCCAGCACCCAAGGGTTTTAAATTAAGTTTTCAGATCTGTTTCATAACCCAAGTATAGGGTAGACTCGGACAATTTTGTTAACAAGAAAAAAAATAAGGCACCTGAATTTCCCACTGACACACACATGCACAGAAACATGCACACACACACATGCACAAGCAAAAGCACAGTTTATACAGTAATAAAATAATGGGAATTTATGTAAAGTGATAAGTCTTGAGACATAAAATCAATAGTTATGCATTAACCCAAGTGCACTTTGAAAATCTATTTTTTTTAGAAACACCATTGCTATGTAGAGAGTATTTCCTTTAAGTAATACTCAAACAGATTTCTACTTTAAAATTTCTGTACTCTGATTTAAGTAGAAAATGACTTATATATCTTCATATATATAAGTTCAAGATGAAATGAGTAAACCAATATTTTTATATTGACAAAAGGTCCTGGATAGAAGAAAATTGGAATTAAATATTTTCTTGATTAAATGGCCACTGTTTAAAGAATTTTTTTTTTCAAGTGGGTCATTTCATAGGAGTTCGGTGACACCTGAGGACGATGTGGGCTTCGTTCCTAAGAATTCAAAGGAGCTTGAGAATGCTGAGGCGAAGGTTGATGTACGCACTGTTTTGATGAAAACCCACAGAACTTTAGTGCGACTTGTACTAGAAAACTTAAACGCTTAGCGTTTACTTTTTGTTCGTAATATAAATCACGCTGTAGTTCCAGTGTCTCTCCCTGATAATGATGAATATCGTCGATTTTCTCCTTTGTGGATAGATAACTAAAACGTAAATTACGTTTAGTTCGTTTTCCTTGAGGAGTATATCCAATATGATGAGTAGGAGATGGAGTAATTTTAACTGGAATATAAATTGGAGTGGAATTGTTGGAATGTTTCGACGATTCAAAGGAAGGTGTGCTAAAATGATGGATGATTGATTGGATTCATCCTGTGAAGATATGTTGATGTTTGTAGAAAGAAATAATAATAAGAACTTAAGCTTAGAGATTTTATGTTGATAAATGATGATGTGAAAAAGGATGAGTTATAAGCCTTTATATACAGTAGTAAATACTATATTCAGGTAAACAAGGTTTGAGAATGAAAATTCCTGAATGATTATGGCCAGAAACATATATGAGGTAGGAAAAGGTTAAGAGATTAGAATCATTCAGGTAATATGAGGAAGATAGTAGTTAGTGTAACAAGAAATACAGTAGCATAATGGAAAAACATGTAAATTCCATACCAGCAACCCGAGTTCGAGTGCCAGCATCAACAATTTTTGACAAAAAATTATTTTTCTTAAAAAATTTAAATTATAAATCATGTAAAGATATAGTACCCAATTCTCGATGTAATTTTATAAATATATTTTCATTTAAAGGTTTTGTAAATATGTCAGCTATCTGATTTTCTGAAGATACAAATTCTAATGAAATAACGCCTTTTTCTATATTATCTCTGAGAAAGTGATGTCTTATATCTATATGTTTAGTTCTAGAATGATTTATTGGATTTTTAGATAAATTTATTGCACTTGTATTATCACAATAAATTGTTGAATTTGAAAGATTTACTCCAAAATCTTGTAGTGTTTGATGCATGTAGATTACTTGAGCACATGCCAAAGCAGCAGAGATGTATTATGCTTCACACGTCGAAAGTGAAACGCAATTTTGTTTCTTACTAAACCAAGATTCTAAAGATTTTCTAATAACATGACAAGTACCACTAATACTCTTTCGATCCGTTCGACATCCTCCAAAATCAACATCATTATACGATACTAATTCCAAAGGACATTCTTTTGGATAAAAGAGACCGTAGTCTTTAGTTTTACTTAAGTATTGCAAAATTCGCTTCACCGCCCGCAAATGTGATTCTTTGGGATTTGCTTGAAATCGTGCACACAAGCAGACACTCATCATATGTCTGGTCTATCGGCAGTTAAATATAGTAATAAACCAATCATACTACAATATAGTTTTTGGTCAACACTTTTGCCATTTTCATTTCTATCGAGATGTAATGTAGTACTCATAGGAGTACATTTAGTAGAAGTATTTTCCATACCAAATCGTTTTATGAGATTATTAGAATATTTTTCTTGATTAATAAAAATTCCATTTTTTAATTGTTTAATTTGTAAGCCAAGAAAATATGGAAGTTCTCCTATGTGAGACATTTCAAATTCTCTTGTCATAAATTTTGAAAATTCTTGACATAATTTTTCATTTGTGGAACCAAAAATAATATTATCTACATAAATTTGAACTATTAAAATATCATTTTTATTTTGTTTTATAAATAATGTTTGACCTACTTTACCAATTTTAAAACCAAAATTAATTAAATAACTTTTAAGACGGTCATACCAAGCACGAGGTGCCTGGTTTTAAACTGTATAAAGCCTTTTAAATTTTATAAACATGATCTGGATATTTTTCATGTATGGATAGAGAAGGTTGTTCAACATATATATTTTCTTTTATAAAACCATTTAAGAAAGCACTTTTTACATCCATTTAATAAAGTTTAAAATTATTAAAACATGCATATGCTAATAAATACGTATAGCTTCTAGACGAGCTATGGGTGAAAATGTTTTATCATAGTCTATTCCTTCTTCTTGATTATAACCTTGAGCAACTAGCCTAGCTTTATTTCTAATAATATTGCCTTGCTCATCAGCTTTATTTTTATAAACCCATTTTGTTCCGATAACAGCTTGATTACTTGGTCTAGGAACTAAGTCCCAAACATCATTACGTTCAAATTGATTTAATTCTTCTTGCATAGCTATAATCCAGTAATCATCAGTTAAAGCTTCTTTAGCATTTTTAGGTTCAATATTTGAAAGAAAAGCTACGTGACCCATTTGATTTAGTTGATTTCGAGTTCTTACGTTGGTATGAATTTCTCCAATTATATTTTCAATAAGGTGATTTCTTAGAAGTCTTGGTGGAGATCTTATATCATTATCATTTTGTAAATTATTGTTTGTATTTATTTCAATATCATCATTTGAGTCATTTGATTTAGGAATAATTTCTTCATCTTTTATTTTATGATTAACTTTGAAATTTTCATCGAATGACACATGAAGTGTTTCTTTGATTATTTAGTTCTTTTATTATAAGTTCTGTAAGCTTTCCCTTCACTGACTCGGCCCAGGCAAGGGAGGTGGTGGGAAAAGGTATAACTCGAAACGGGGCAGCATGATTATCCCCTCTCCCGTGATATGACTTCGTTCCGAATATCCAATGAATATTCCTTCATCATATTTTGGATCGAATTTACCAAGCTTATCTTTTGTATTTAATATTAAACATTTTGAACCAAAAACTCTAAAATATGATATGTTAGGTTTTCTTCCATTAAAAAGCTCATAAGGTGTATGTTTAGTTAATGGTGTAATGGAAACTCTATTTAATACATAACAAGCAGTTGCTACAGCTTCTACCCAAAAATGTTTCGGTAGAGTACTTCCATTTAATAAAGTCCTAGCACATTCTTGAAGTGTTCTATTTTTTCTTTCTACAACCCCATTTTTTTGTGGTATTCTAGGAAATGAAAATTTGTGAACAATTCCTTTCTTATTACAGCAATTTTCAAAAGATTTATTTTCGAATTCATCACCGTGATCACTCCGGATATTTTTAATTTTTAAATTCTTAATATTTTGAATTCTTTTAGCAAATATTTTGAAGTTTTCAAAAGTATCATTTTTATTTTTCAAAAATATTGTCCAGGTATATCTTGAAAAATCATCTATTATTATAAAAACATATCTATCATGGTTTATATAATGAGTTTGAGTTGGTCCAAAAAGGTCCAAATGTAATAACTCAAGTGGTTGTAATGTAGAAATCATTTTCTTTGATTTAAAATAAGATTTAGTTAATTTTTCCTAATTGACAAGCATCACAAATATTTTTTACTTTAAATTTCATCTTTGGTAAACCTCTAACTAAATTATTCTTAGATAATTTGTTAATAGTCGCTTTAAAATTCATATGACAAAATCTTTTGTGCCATAACCAAAGATCATTTTCTTTGGCTATTAGACACATATTTGTGTTGTGATTGATTTTCATATTTAATATATAAATATTTATTTCTCTGGTTCATTCAAAAATAATATTATTATTTTGATCAAAAATGTTGCATTTATTCTAAAAAAAGTTATATTAAAACCTTTATCACATAGCTGACTTATACTAAATTATGTTTTAAGTTTTTAACTAGTAAAATATTTGTAATAAGAGGTAAATTAGATGTATCGTCATTGCTCACATCGCCTTTGCCGATGATATAGCCTTTGGAATTTTCTTCAAATGTGACAGATCCTCCACCCGAGTAGATAATGTTAGTCAGCATATCTTTATTTCCTGTCATATGTTTTGAGTAACCATCGTCTAGTATCCACTTTACTCTTTTCTTAGTCGGTACCCGCAAAAAATATATGAATGACGTTGGTACCCAAAATTTTATTAGGGTCCTAAGAGTTAGATCTTAGGAAGCCAAACCCAAAAGGGTTTAGAATTTTCCCTTTATAGGTAAAATCTTTATTTTTATGAACTAAAGTTATAAAAGATTTTATAGACTTGTCTCTGATTAAATTATTATTAGTTTTTGGTACCCAAATTTTTATAGTATCTGTTTTACCAATTTTTTTCTTTTGAGTAACAACCTTTGGCTTTGTTTTTGCTTTTACAAAATTATTATGCAAATTGAAATTTTTATATGATATACTATTCTTCTTTGAAATTGTCTTTAAAGAATTTTTATATCGTAATCCATTCTCATTAGTGGTAGTTTGAGAATTACTAATAATTTTAGAAAGATTTTCTCTTCCTTTATTAAAATTAATTACATTTTTAGTAATATTCTCTAACTCAGTATTGAGACTAGTATTTTTTAATTCAAGAATTTTAATATTTGATTTTATATCATGATTTTCTAAAGCTAATATCATATTATTTTCTTTTTGCACTTCTACTTCATTTGTTAAAATAGTGAGTTGAGAAGAAACATTAGACAAAGATTCTTGTGTATTAACAAGTTCTTCTTCTAAAATTTTCTTTTCATCTTTTAGCATATCAACTTCTATTTCAGTTTTGTTTAATTTTTCAAGTGCATCTTTATACTTTCTTTTAACCTCTTTGAGTTTATCTAACAGTTCTGAATTTATATCAATTAATTCATCAAAAGATAAATCACTTACATCGTTGGTTGAAGCCATAAAGCAGACGTTAGCTTGTTCAGAATCGCTGTCTGTGTCACTGTCTAATGATGAAGATGATTCTGAATCATCCCATGTAACTGAGAATGTCTACTTCTCTTTGTACTTGTCCTTCTTATTTTTGAATTTGTCTTTCTTTTTATCAGGACAGTCTTTCTTCATGTGACCTTTCTTATGACATTCATAGCATTCGAGATTTGATACTGGCAGTTTGCTGGAGTTGTCTCTCCTATTGTCTCCAAACTTCTTGTTCTTTTTGAATTTTAGAATTTTTTTGAAATTCTTTGCGATCAATGCCATGTCATCTTTATCTGAATCCGAATCCTCTTGTTCAGCTTTGAATGCGATATTCTTTATGTCTTGTGCTTGATCTCGCTTAGCTTGCAAATTCACTTCATATGACATAAGATTTCCAATTAACTCTTTATGTTTGATGGTAGAAATGTCATTAGCTTCTTCAATAGCTAAGACTTTTCGTTCTCATTCATCTGTTAAAGAGTTTAGAATTTTAGAAAAATATCATAATCTGAAAAAATTTCTCCTAATGCCAATAGTGAATGATGTATGTCTTGAAATCTAGAATACATGTCATTTATAGTTTCATCTGGTTTCATTCTGAAATTTTGGAACTGATTTTTAAGCATAAAAATCTTGCTTTGTTTAACTTTGTTAGTTCCTTCATGTGTGACTTTAAGAGTACTCCAAATTTGATAAGCAGTTGTACACATGCTAACTCTATTAAATTCATTTTTTCTAAGGTACGAAATACCATATTCATAGCTTTTGCATTCGATGTAGTATCTATCTTTTGTGTATTTGACCATTCTGCAAATGGTGTAGTGGGTATAGTGTATTCATTTTGAGTGATATTCCAAGTATCATATCCATTTGCTTGCATAAAAATTCTCATTCGAGTTGACCAATAATTGTAATTCAAACCATTAAATAGTGGTGGTCGTGCAATGGATTGACCTTCAACAAAACTTGTGTTGGTGTTATTTTCCATATTAATCTGTGTATCAAATAACGGTGTTATGGTTATATGATGGCCTTGCTCTGATACCAAATGAAAGTGCTACTATGGATCGTAATATGGAATATAATCTAAGTTATCTACTAGTGCGGAATATAAATATAAAAAGTAAGCAGTAAAGTAAATGACACCAGATATTTTTATACTGGTTCGAATTTCTGTTCTACGTCCAGTCCCAGACTCATTCTGGAATTTAACTATTAATCCTCACTTAACCTGGAGGAACAGATATTACACTGGCTGAGCAACCGAATATGACTTCTACCGCCTAGACAACCGAATAGGTCTTCTACCGCTTGAGCAACCGAACAAGACTTCAACAATACAATAAGTTTTCTTGACTGATTGTGCTCTATAGATAGCACGTTGTGGTATATAGTGTAGTACGTGAAGATTGGATGTAATTTTAATCACAAATAAATTTGTGTTTGAATGTGCAAGTGATTTGAATGCGTTTATGAAAGCAAATGGCATAATTTAGATAGCAAGAATATAGAATAGAATCAATGAATTAAGTTGTTTAAACATCTGAATTCAAGGCTATATATAGAGTTTAAAAGATGTAATCATTCGTGAAAAGTTTCAGCCAAAAGATACGAAAACAACTGTTGGATTAAAAGTTGTTTCGGTTCGTTAAAAGAAGGTGACCGTTCAGAAAATAGCCATTATGAATATTCAGTCGACTGAGGAAAGAAATTCAGTCATATGAAAATTCAAACAATTTTGAATTTTGAATTTATTTTGAAAGACACCTGGTTCAGTTGACTGAATGGGGGTATTTAGTCGATTGAACCTTCAAAGTTATCTATGCACCTGTGCATATTTCAGTCGACTGCACACCCATGTTCAGTCGATTGAAACAGGTGTTTTCTGCCATATAAACCTCTTGTTGAAAGGCTTTTGTTTAGTAACTTATTATAATTAATTTCTAAGGTGTGTATATGATTTTGAAAGTAATTTTAAACCATGCATGCGTGCATATACCACTTATGAGAGATTTTAACATTGATTAACTACTAACTAGACAATAGACAAACCATTTATAAAATTTGAAACTTTCTCTTTAAAATCTTGGTCTTCGATCTATCGTCGAGTGGAATAGTATCTTCTCGTGCAATTTGGTTAGTTCATATAACATATACTTATATAGTTGCCATGATCAAAACATCAAAATACAAGATTCTAACACCGATGAAATTGAATTCTTTGTGAAGATGTAGAGTATCAACGGCCATGTCAAAAATAGTTTAATTTATATTAGTTTTATTTTGTTAAAATGAAATATTTTTGATGCACACATACACACACCCACACACACATATATACACACATTCTTAGCGAACGTGTCTTCTGCGGTGTAAATCTCAATACTTATAGATGTACACATTAACTATGTACATCATTTACATATTGCATGGGCACAATACTCATGAGTATATTTGGATACACTCGAATTCTCAGTTAAAATAATTATTTAATTAAATAGATAAATTAAATAAAATAAGATTTTAGTTAAAAGTAATTTTAAATTGGATCTAAAATCAATTAGACTTCCAAAGCATAACAAAGATCTAAAAGGGTATAAAATTAAAAAAAAATGAAATTCATTCGTTTAATCCATTGCGACCGTGCCCGCTTCCATCAAGGTGAGATCATTTAGAGGGGGGTGTAAAGATGAGGTTTCTTCCTTTTTTGAGATTTTTTGGTTTTTTCGTCCAAAGATCTTGATGAGCTTTCAGTCTTTGTGCTTTGACCGAAGGTTTCAGGTTAGATAACTCATTATTTTTTGAAGTTAGTTCTTTTCGAGATGCGCTCTATGTGAAGAGATAACGGATCTTGAAAAGGACGGTACGATTCGTTTTCTTCGTCTACCGAAACTAGAGTGGACCTAATAAACAAGTTTCTTCTAAAGGAAATTGATTGGATCCATATTACGCTCCTAAAAGTAGAGAGAATGCAAAGTGTTTAAGATTGGAAAAGAGGCAGAGGTTCTAGCACCATATTTTTTAAGTTCTTTTTTGCTACAACAACGAACGATAGGAGGTTGACTTTAGTGTATGAGAGGTTTAATTGTTAGAGTTAAAAATGAAGAAATAAGAGCTCAACAATAGCAGAAATAGCAAAAGCCAAAAGTTAATGCAGTTAACTAAGAGAAACGAAGATTCATAGTGGTTTGGAAAAACAACCACATCTAATGTCAATATGTTTATAATTTAGAGTTACGTTCGAAGATACAGAAATTAGAAGCTATTAACAAGTTGGAAGGTGTAATTGAGACACTTATCATAATATGGTTACATGCTGAATGATGTGGACTGATTTGGTGTCCACCTTTCTCTCTTGAAGCTTTGTCCAATGTTGAATAATGACTTTGTTGAACGGTTGAAATTGCATACCCTTGTAGTACCGCTGGCATTACAAGTCTTTATATGGTTACAATTCAAGATCACAGACGTTGACAAATTTGCCCACTACTAACACATGCAATGCTTGTGCTTACAGATCTTCATATAAACCAGGTATTAGATGCTTATTTGCACCGAAATATGCGTACGTTGGTTGTCGGTGGATAAGATTAGGCTTTGAAACAAGAAAATGTATCCTGAAATGCAATGTTAGTGATATTGTACAAAATTCAATCAGAACTATCATACTTAACCATATCATAATCATCAGAATCATAGTTAACGATAATGATAATCATAGGAGATTGTATTGTTGTATAATAACAGCAGCAAACACAAAAAGCCTACATTTTAAAAAATACACACGTTCCGCCAAGGAAATGCCCAACACCTTTGAAATCCTCAAATCTTGGTACAATTGAAAAAACATTCGAAAAGGAATCGTACACCAATAAACTTGTCGTACCTGCAACCAAAAATAAGATACAAATAAGCATCAACTTCGCATGTACATAATAAACTGATATCCAAAACCAACCCCATATGGTTTGAAAATTGCAATACAGTAACATTTAATTGCTTGACAAATGAAAAACTTGCTACTAATTATATTTAACATACAGAAGATGTTTACTTCAGGATTCTTCTCCATTGGTGTGAAATTTGAATTTTCACATGAGAAAATTTGTGAGATCATTCACGAGAATTGAAGACAGGTGTACCAATAAAAAATTTATAAGCAGGTGTGTGCGTGCGTAGTAACACGAGCTTTTGCTTTTATAATCCAAAAACAATACTTCAGCTAGAATACATTTTAAACAGCCGTATCATAATGCTAGTAGTTTTATCGATTTTTGCACAATCCCAACTGTATGCAGAAATAAGAAAATGCTTTGTATCAAAATGACGACCCAAAGATGCAGGTCATGTCTCCTCCACACTTCAGAGATAATCGTCTCCTCGTTGCAGAGAGCTAAGTTGTGTATGCTTATAGAAAACCTACTTTACAATATATCAGAATTCATAAACAAAGCCTAACATCGAATATTCAAAAATATTCTGAGCAGCTTTACATCTTAAAAGATAATAATTAAGTAGTATGTACGGTTTGATTCAGATTGAAGAAATAACCAAGGAATAGTAATTGACACGGTATACAGATTAGTATCTTCTTACAGTTTCAGAATGTTCTAAAACCAATTACCCACATTGCTTCCTCTGTTTCAAACTCTATGGACATAGGAAGTATAATCAGCATGCAAGCCAGGTCACTTATAAGACCATTTAGAGCCCGTTTTGCGACAACTTATAATTTTTCTACTTAAAATCAATTTTAAATAGTAACTTTTAAGTGTTTTTGAGTGAATAGTAATGTAAAAAAGTGTTTGGTAAATAAGTTGAAATAGCAGTAATGTTTAGTTGTAAACTTGAAATAAGTCATAAGCAAGTAATTGTTGCTTATGATTTACCAATATATTACCAACTTATTTTGTCGTTCTTATACGTTGCTGCCAAATGCTTTAGCAACTTATAAGTAATAGCCAAGCATGCACTTAATACTGTTCTAATATATCAAAACTCACCACCAGAACACCTTTAGGCATTGAAAAGCAGGCAGTTTAATGATAAACAAGGCATTCACATGATGATATCATTAAAGAACCGGTTCAGTTGTGTTAAACAAGCTTTAACTTTAGAAATTTGCATGCTTCCAAGTTAAGGACAATCAAAAGCATAATATTAGCTCAATCATTGTATTAAATCAGTTCAGTTTTAATCATCAATCTGTCAACTATTTAATGATCACTAACACAAATTATATTACAAAATGCTCGTTTCATATCAACAGTAACTCGTACCATTCACGTTAGCAGCAACGGATCTTAATAAACACAAACCAGTTCAAATGCATCACGTCAAACATGAATGCAACATGCCAATGATAAGACATAGAAAGAAAACTCACATCAAAACCTATGGTAAGAGCCTCCCAGCTTTAAAAACAGCAAACTTGGAAAACTCAGAATATCGATACTCAACTCCCTTCTCCTTCAAGAACCCTTCAATCAACCCCTTAAACCTCTCCGGCTCCATCGTCTCGCACTCAATCTCATAACTTGTCCCAAAATCATACTTCGTCTCATCCAACTCCAACACCAATCCCTCCACCCACTCATAAACAGCCCTCACATTCCTAAACCCACCCAAACAGACAAATTCTCCATCAACCCCAATCTCGCTTTCAACCCTCCCCATGATTTTAGATTCGGGCAACAAATCTAAAATCCTGGAAGGATTACTAACAATTTCACGCCCAATCAACGGGCTGATCTCCTCCTCCTCCTCTTCCACGCGGCTAACGCCGTCCTGTAGCTTAGCACGGGCTTTCAGCGAAAGCACGCATTTGGAATCCGAGTCATAGAATCGGATTCGGAGTGCCGCACGGGAAGATGCGAGGTTGTCAGACGTGGTGTCGAAAAAGGTGTTTTCTTGAAGGTGGGTTTTGACGTGGAAGGGAGAAAGGGCGTCAGACAGGAGCTGGTGGGCGGCGGAGGAGGGGAGGCGGAGCTTGATCTCGACCTCCATGGGAGCTAGGGTTTGGAGAGGCCGATGCGAGCGGATTTGGCGGAGGAGGATGGGGGGTTGATGAGATTATAGAGGGGATTAGTAGGGTTTTGGGAATTAGGGTTGGGGTTTGAATGACGGTTTTGAGATTCGGAGAGGTGGAGAAGGAGCTCCTTTTTGTCTTCGTCGAGATTTACTTCAATTTTGCTCGGTTTGCGACGGAGCATGCTTTTTCGGCTTCGAGAATTTTGTTACTGGGTACTGGATCTGCTTGCCAATTTATTTGTGGCAGGCATTCTTTTAGCAGCACACTCTTTTTATTCAAGTGTGTTAGTTCCTTGGGCTGGCCCATACCCAGCAACATTTAACTCTTTAATTTAATCTTGAACATAACTGGGCATTTCACCTAAAACGTAAAAAACAATTGTGTAAGAAATGGAAAACGGAAAAATTACGGTAAATATAAAATGTGTTTAATGTAAAAAATTTGTAGGGTTGGCCCATATCAACAACTTTACTTTAATTAACATAATATACAACATACGTGCACACTTGACGATAAATGTAAAATCTGCATAGAGGATGGACAATTTTAATTTAGTCCATTATTTTCGAATTATTTGTGGCCGGGCGGTTTGCATTCTTTTATTATTATTTTTATCATCAGTTCAGAAGTGCTTATCATACAGTTACAACTACATATAGTTCGGTTGCTTTGTTTTAGCTCTTTCAAATAGAGCTGCTCAGGTGCTATATTAGGATAGAGAGACTGAGGTTGCCTAACACCAATTAACATCAATGTTAATTGGTAATAATGGTTCTCTAATTTTTCGTTATCATGATTTTCATTTCAACCAAGTAACCGTGCATTCTACTTTTTTTTTTAGTTCAAACTGGGAAGAAGGCTTGTTTTTCGTTGATGTCTTACTTGTGAACTATCCAGCCTGAAACTAGGATTTACATCCAACGTAAAGTCCTTTATGTCGAACATAATGTTTATCGTAAATTGCATACTTAAAAATTTTGGTTTAAAATTGTAAATTTGCACTTTAATTCTTAGGTTGGAAATTGTTTCTAACTGCACAATTAATTAAAATTAATTATATTGTATATTTAACTACATCAAAATATTTAAATAATTATTGGTTGACCGATCGTAATTTTTTTCTTAAAACTGTAAATTTGTACGTTTGTTGTAAATTTTTTGATTGCCAAGTTGCGAATTTATTTTTGAATTGTAAAATTAACTCTAAAATTCATTATATATATGTGTGTGCATGTGTATACATACATATGTATGTGTGTGCATGTATATACATACATATGTATGTGTGTGTATGTGTGTGTATGTATGTGTATGTGTGTGTATATGTATATATACATGTATATGTGTGTGTATGGGTGTGTGTATGTATATATATGTTTAAATCAAAATATTTAAATACCATTAATCAGATAATTTACTTATTAATTAGCGATAAAATTTAGTAATATTTGTCCATCAATCAGTACTTATCATTAACTATTATTATTACTTAACACTAACTAAATTAAATTATAAGTACACAAGAGGAATTTAGTTCAAAGGACAAACTTCAAAAGTTTTTTGACTCCTAGGACATCTCGTTCCTTACGTACGCCTAGGTCAAGTTCACCATTTCTCATGCCACCGAACCCCACCTTGCAGCACTCTCCATGTCGCCCTATATCTACCCTCCACCATGGCTTATAGCTGCCACCTTCCATGGACGCAACATCATCAAAATCTAACCCTAACGAACAATATCATACCTCTACTCACCACCTACCTTACCATCTAAATCTTCTAGGAAATCACAACATCGTTGCTCATCTCATCTTGCCCACCAATCATCAATTACTGCAAAATAGCAAATATAAAAAATTATATTGTACAATATCATTATATGAGAAAATGATGTGAAAAGAAATACAACAAAGACAAAATGCTACTGAATCATATCATTTTACAAAAATGCTAGCATAAGGCAAGGTCAATTATTACACGATAAAATTGAAATATAAACGTTGTATTTTTTAATTTAGTAAATACAAAATTGATACTATACAACAACATTATAATATAATTTATGAAAATAGCACGATAAATACTCAAAAAAATTAATAAAAATGATATCATATTTACAAAGCTATGCAGTAGCAATATAAATTAATTTATGAAAATAGTATTCCAAACTTTCAAAAATAAAATAAAAATGATATCACCTTTATAAAAAATCATAAAATGATACTAGGAAATGGAATTTAATAATATCAATTCAAAAATTATACTACAATTCATAAAAATCTACTACAAACTAGAAAAATGTTAATATACTTCACAATGAAACTACCTATTATAAAATAATGTTGTGAGATACGATATATATATATATATATATATCATGTAAATCCCTCATTCTGAAACCCAAAGATGGAACTTCAATGTTCTACAGTCACGTTGGAATTATCTTTCGACGATAGAGATGAGATAAGTTATATAAACAGTTTAAGCAAACGGAGCAGTAAATTAGCAGCATTAAATAAATGACCATTACAAGTCCAAATTAGTTCCCATAGTCGTGCCCACTTAGAGCTACAAATATAATACAATCATAGTTGATAATGTCATGTTTGACATGTGAAGATGCTGACATGAACGCTAATACAATGGAAACAAAACAACATTTATATCATCTAAGACTTATGTTTTATCTTCGGAACCCTTCATTTATCTTCCAAAGGAAACCTTCCTAAACCATAAAGTTAACCTACTCGAACAAGTACTCATGTGTTTATGGGGAAAACAGTAATGAAAAACATGGGTCAGAAATAAAATTTGGTATGAGCGATACATTACCCTAAATATAAAACATACCGAGACCGCGTTGCTAAAGCATGGAACTAGTTTTCCCCTCCCTATAACACAACATTTATTTAACAGCTTTAAACATAAGCATAAACCATTATTTCATCCATAAATGTCTTATACATGTTATGTTATTTTAATTAGAATTAATAGCCATTCATGTGATCTGTCATTCAGTATCCATTCCCTTTTCTATCCAAAACATGAAACATGTTACCTTCAGCTGCCACTGGGGCTTTACGCCTTGTTCTTGATAGAGTTAGGGGTATGCCTTAGAGGTAATTCTATAATTTATTGTAAATTATTAACTCTGTAATAAAATATCATTCAAAATAAAAGGTTGTTTTATTTTGTATTGTGTACTTGTTCTAATGTGTGATATTGATTAATTATTTAATTTAAGTATATTTAATAGAAAATCAATAAATTGTATGTTTTGTGATAGTAACTATGGTTGTAATCATGAGCAATTTATCACAATATAATAAATATATCGCTTTAAATATTCCTAGTTAAGATGTTTCGAGATTAGATGTCAATACATCCACTGACATTAGAGTACGTAATGCTCTCCAAATGTTGAGCAGTTTATTACTCGTGGCTGCTAAGAGAACCAAGGGGTTGCATATCAATGGTTATTGGATAGCCATGGAATTACTCACTTAATAGTTTTCTATTAGTTAATATAACTAAGATCAAACAGAAGTATGAAATGATAATATTACATCATTCTCATGACTTGAGAATATCATTGAACTTCAATGTTGACACTTCACTTTGACGACGTCCATCGAACGACTGTAGTTGGGTTTAAGTTGAAGCATTGAAAGTGAAAGATGATTCAATAGAGAATTCGTTTCCTCAGTTATATGACGTTAGTATAACGGTCAACAAAAGTCAACCCAAAGTCAAAGTCTCTGATAGAGCAGTTCGATTAATAATCATTATTATTATTGAACCAAAAAGTTTATGTTTGGACCATATAAGTTGAATGTGAACGATATTGGAGTTCTGACCAATTACCAAATTTCATAAATCCTAATGTAATATAGTTTTGACGAATAGAATCGATGTAAATAATTATCACTACCGGGGGCCGCTTAAAATGATAAAATTGGATTTTACCAAAATTGTGTAAGCACTACTACAAAACAGGCCATTTGCATCGGTTGTTTACCCCCCTTTTGCATCAGTTTAGCAACTGATGCATATGCAACTGATGCAACAGGCTTAACACTTTTGCATCAGCTCTGAAACCGATGCAAAAGGTCCTTTTTGCATCGGTTGTTACTAACAACTGATGCAAAATATCATGGTTGGTTGCTTGACACAGCCCCCATGTTGCATCGGTTGTAATGAAAACCGATGCAACAAAGGAACTTGTTGCATAGGTTGTTGTTGAAAACCGATGCAAACTAATCCCTCTATTGCATCGGTTTTTTATAACAACCGATGCAAACTAATCCCTCAGAAACCATTATTACAGTACTCAAATAGACTATATATATATATTATTGATAGTCCAAATGCCACAAGCCTGACAAAACAACTCGTGAACTAGAAACATGAACAATTTCATTATTTGCAAGGAAAAATCTCATTATTACACAACATATTCAACCCAAATGTGCATAGAAATGCATGAAAGTAATACACAAACTCAAGTCCAACTTTGCATTCGCTTTCTCCTCACATAAAAACTCTCTATATAATTCTCATGAAAACTAAACCTGTGGTGATGTAGCAGCATCAAAAGACTTCCACCTAACCAGCAAGCGAGTAATCCTTTTAGGCTCCACCCTCACATCCTGAAAGAAATCTTAAACATATTACTGGGCTATTTGAAATCCTACTACGGTCTTTGTTCTTGTTAGTAAACCATAGTATTAAGTAAATCAAAATTATTATATTGCCATCATTAGGTAGATGTAGGTATAAGACAATTCAATGGCAATAGAAAGTAAAGTGGTGAAGCACAATTTTGATGGGGTTATGAAAATAAAAAAACAGTAAGATAGGTTGACGACATACAACAATGACAATTCCTCTTCTCCCCCCTTTCTCCCTGTTGGAACTGTGTTCCGGATAGTAACTGCCTCGGTGCTGCTCTGGTCATTAATCTGTACAAACGAAATATTCATACAAATAAATAAATCAACTATGCAGTTAAGTAAAACTAAACTTAATGACATATAAAACTGCACTACCCTAATATAGTGTACATCACCAGTAGCATAATCACAGTAGCATAGTTTAAAGAGTACTGATAATAAACAAATGACTCAACATTTGAGTGGATAAGCATGCTCAGAGAGGAAAATAATCATGACCAACAGACGATCAATCTAGTACTGCTAAAAGGAGTCCTGCTATCAAATTTTAGAATTTAATATTCATGTATGTAATCATGTCTGTAGGATAGAAGAAACTTGCAGACGGATAATTATATATACAGCAGTGGTATTCACTGAAAAAAATGTTACCAATATGGAGTTGTTCTTACCAAATGCTGACAGCCTCGATCGTGAGTGACAGAACCCACCCGTATAGTCATCGCTACCAATATCTTCAATTGCATATTAATATGCACACAAATTTGGAACCTCCCAATAACTATTATTTTGTTTGTAATTTTTGCTAAAGCCCGGGCAACCAACATTGAATCAAATATTATGAAACTACTACTGTTACTCACCATTTTCACAGTTAGAACCAGCATACTGAAAACTGAAATCGCTAAAATAACATTATATGCATCTCGAATAATAACCAGAAAAAAAAAGATGAATATAACTTAACCCCAGTATTCTGTGTATGAGTTGAGCTCAACAGTGACTGCTACCGATCAAGTTAGCTAGTGGTCATCAGCAAACCAAAAGGCTAAAAGGAAATTCGAAAGAAATAGTGGTCATCAGCAAACCAAAAGGCTAAAAGGAAATTCAAAAGAACTGCATGCAGAAGGAAGAGTGGTTCAGTGACACAGTAACTGCAGTGGTTGTTCCACCTCATGCCTCTTTTGTTGTTTTCAACATATTCATTTGATCATAGTGATACTTCATGTTTATAACTATCTTCATTTTTACACCCAGCTATCAAATATAAATAGAACAAGTAAAGGAAGTGGTTTCCATGATTTTAAGAAGTTTCAAAAACTGTCCTTGTTTTTAGCTGGGAATTTTTTTTTTCTTTCAAAGTACAGGTTCATCAAATAACCCTATAAAAATGACCTGTATATACTTGCAGACCACCATATTCAACTATATAGAAACAATTCAATTCAACTAATAAAAAACTTAATGCAGGTAGGTAGTGAGACACTGTTACATGACGTTATTTCAAAACAAACATATTATCACAATGAGATAGTGTTAACCTGTGCACAATAGGTACACGTTTGATCCAAATTGGAGTTGTTGGTTCGACAATCCAAAGTTACTAGAAGAATTCTTTAGGAGAGTCAACTCTTCCATTTCAGTTCCTGTATTAAGAAAATGTTTAAACCGCATGATTAATGCATAACAACAATTTATCTAACTGTTACCAACTACAAATGAGTATATGCAAAACATGCTACATTATTCTTTGGTTTTGTTATTAAGACAACAACAATAAACGAATTTGTCAATAATTGCTCCATTGCACAACTTGTAAGTTGAGCATTAGTTCGGTGATTGCCTTAACAAATCTTTTTTTTACTTCAAAATCATTTTCTTTGACATATTCAATTTCAAGTGATATAAGCATTGTACATTTAATACTATAATCTTGATAGGAATCGATATACTATGTTTTAGTTGTATATTAAACTTAACTACATGGTGTTCATATATTTGCTGAGATTTAAATTACATTTACTCTAATTTCGGATGGCTGTGTCTGAAAAAAAATAAAAATTGTATTTATTTTTATCCAGCATCCCAAAGTTAAGCAGATATTTGAATGTTATATTCTAATAAACTAGAATATGCAATAACAAACTTATACCGTGGCACAAAAAATCACCTAATAATAATTTCATAGCTCAAAGGAAGCAACCGCATTAAGACATATTGGTAACAAGGAAAACAATAAAAAGATGACTTACTCTAAAAATCAATCGAAACTAATTTTCATGTATCATGTATCAAAAATTGAATAATTATACTGAAAACATAAGTTTTTGATGGTTTTTAAGATGTTTTAATCAGTACCTGAACAATGAGACTTATTGGAAACTTTCACAGCTTTTATTGCCTGAATTGGGTTAATCATCCTGAAACTCACTGCTGTTTCAAGATTTCCATCACTGTCTTCAGATTTCCATTGCTGTTTCAAGATTTCCATAGATTTGCAATAGTAGTGCCTGCAATTGAGTTAAATAGCTCATTTTAGATGTATACAGCAAATGTTAGTTTTATACACACTAAAAAACGCAACAGATAAGTATGTCATGAACTGAAATTTTATTGTAAATTAAATCTGATTGAACTTGATTGTGCATGCTATCAGGCTGCATGGGAAGAAGCCTTTTCCACTGAGGTGGCATCTACCGACTAAGACGAATGGCCATGGTAAAAGCATTTGAAAAGAATTTGATAGTTAAGTAAACTTATTTCAAACTATTAAGCTGCAGATCTTAGCTCTCTTGATATTTCGCAAATTGATAGGTTATGAAAAAGTGTTTAGGAATATGAATAACAGTATGTACATGGTAAAAGCATAAAAAAAGAAGTTAAACTCACTTCAGAGGATATGCCGACTTGTGATGTCCCAAAGTACAAAGCTTGTTTCCTGAATTGACATAAACCATGCTAATGAGGATACACTATAAAAGGACTGCATAAGAATTGAAAACATTAGAAGCGAACATGGATATATGAGCTAATGAAGTAAGAGAGAAGGAAACAACCTTCCAGTAAATACATGACCCAATACACCAAGAGCTGAAGGTCATCGATTACCATGATTGCCATGAAACTCTTGTAGAAGATTTCTCATATTCTAGCTTCTTCAGTCTAGTTATCCTTGATAGAATGATATAGAATTATCAACATAAAAAAATTGCTGAAGTGAAATTTGTACAATTCCAAGAGTTTAATTTTTGAAAACTCAAGCAAGCATAAGTAAGCTTAGTTAAATATCAATGTTTATGAAAAGAAAAATTGGTTTTATGCCAATTTTCTCTTGCAGGTTCTTCAAGTTTCAATCATGGTTAAATAATTATTGTAGCTTAACTTAAATAGTTGTACTATAATCCGATAGATTAGTTAGTTATCTGGTCCTGAAACACTTTACAATAATAAGATTCGTACTTTCATACTAGTGCAATATATTCATTCTATCAACAAAACAGTAGAATTAGCAAAATTAACTGTAAAATATTTAATATAGGAAAAACAAGTTGAGCTGCAGGCAACCTGATTCATTTCAATGGTCTGGATAGCATCCTCACTACCGAATATTATAGCATGGTTTTGATTTTCATGCTTCCCCTCCCCAAGCTTACTTCCTAGAAGCTTAATATAATGAACTTCCTGATAAGAGAAAGAAAGTGGTGAAGAACACAAGAAACAACAATATATAAGTGCAGCCACATTATATATATAAATTTATTTTTGAATGTATTTCATGTTAATTATTGATTAACTCTACCATACAAACCCCTATCTACTTTTCTTCTAGAACTGGTAAAGATAACTTGCAATCTTATACATAATAATAATAAAAAATAGTAATTTTAAAGGTTGCATCTAAAGATTAAAAAACCTACCTCAAATCGGGTTTCTAAAGAGAATCGATTGATAATTCTTGATTGAATGGCGCTCTTGTTTATTGAGTGAACTCGAAATCGGACGCATGTTCTTCTGTATTCTAAGGATGGATTAAAGCAGTGCCGGCTCTAGACATTGAGTTCCAAACTGCAATCGCCAACATCTCGAACCTAATACCCAAGTCTTCCTTGCCAAGTTGCCACGAACCACCTCGTAAACCCAAATCACCCAAAGCGACTACCATCGTGGAATCGCTCTCGAACACAAACTGTGGAATCTATAGAAATTGATCGCTTAACTATGGAATCTCGAATACGAACTGTGGAATCTATAGCAACTCGAGAAACCATTTTAGGGTTTTTTTTGTTTTGAAGCAGGCGAATTATTTGGGGAAAAGAATGGGAGCGGCGAAAAAAATTTGGAAAGGCAGGATGTAACACGTGAGCAACGGATAACCTAAATAATATTGCATCGCCTCTGCTAGGTAACTGATGCAAAAATTATTATTTTGGACGTAGTTGCATCGGTTGACTTTAAAACCGATGCGACTAAAACTATTTGCATCGACGTATTTGCATCGGTTGTTGGTGACAACTGATGCAAATTTGATTTTTTTATTACCTATTGCTTTCCACGTACCAGTTGCATCGGTTATTACGACAGAACTAATGCAAATAGTTCTATTTGCATCAGTTTTTACTTCAACCGATTCGAATGAGGCGATGCAAATGGCCTATTTTGTAGTAGTGTTAAGCAATAAATTCAGTCAGAATATCACGCTACTAGCTAAGGTGATATGTGAACGTTAATATTTGAATTGTTCGATATTAATCGCTGACTGAATTTACACATTTGAGTTGCACACCACAATGTTAAATACTCCGAAATACCACTTGATTTAATTAATTTATACTTATTGTAAATTAATTACATTAATTAAATTAACTAATATTTATTCATTATTAAAATTTTATTTTAATTTTGGCACAATTTGTAATTGATTGGATGCATATATAAAAGTTACATATGTGCATATTGATATACGATATCGATAAACATTTAAATTAGATTTAAAAGAATTAATTATAAAATAGTTTAAAACATTTTATTCACCCAATAAATGGCCCATTTTTGGCCGACCATGGAGATGATGGAGTCCCTTTTATGTGTTCAAATTTGATTTGAATTAGTGTAGTGGAATGAGTAAACAAAGAAGATTCAGTCCCTTGCTTTTTCTTAAATTTAGATGCTTACAAAACAGATCTCTTTCTTCATCTTTACTCTTCTCTTCTTCCCCTATTCCAACCGAAAATAGTAGAGGTCATTAGACCAAATTCCAAATCAAAACTAATACCAAAATTATAATAAATAAGGCGTGGTTTTATTCATGGATTGCTGCAACTTCTGGAAGCATATAGATCAGATTTGTAAGAGCTATATTCAACTTCGAGATGCATTTCATTGACAGTTATCATTACTAATAATCGTTATTTTACAAAGTTTCTATTCGCATATATGTTTATATATATTTGGTGCATTATCATGAATTTGCATATATGTTTCTTGTCATTCTCACATGCATATTTAATAATAAAAAGCGACGTTAATATATATATATATTATTCTGTAATAATATTTTGACATAATGTATATGCATATGGATAATTTTCAAAAATTAAAATTGAATTTTTAACTAACATATAAATAAAAATTCAAAATTTTAATACATCATATATATATATATATATATGTGTGTGTGTGTGTGTGTGTGTGTGTGTGTGTATACATACATACACATACACAACACACACACACACATATATAAATATCTGTGTGTATGTATTATATATACATGAAAATGTATTTATATTATATATAAAAAATAGTTTAAAAATCCATGCAGATTTTAAACAAAAAAACTGTTTAATTTTTATTAATATGACCGAAAAGAAATAAAAATAATAGTAAATTTTGTTGAAAATTAATTTCGGCCAATTTAAAAAAAATTATTTGATTGTCTATTATTACAATAAAAAATAATTTTTTTCTTAAGATTTTTCCAACAAGGATCTAAAAAATGGAAAAGCTTTTGGCTTCGACCAAAATAAATATAAATTATAAATTACTTTGCTTCGGCCGAATTTAAATAAACACATTTTCATTACATTTTAAATTAATATTATAGATGCATTTTAATATAATAAATTATAATTTTTTTATAATTGAATTTTAATAACATTGTATATATAAATAATAATAGATACATATATCAAATATATATAATTCGATTTTTTAAATTTGTTTATAAATTTACATTTAAAACATAATTTATAAAATTTGAAATTTAAACTTAGATTTGACTTTTACTAGATCTGAATTTGATTTAGATCTAAAATTGTCTATGATATTTTAAATTTGAATTCAAAATTTAAAAGCAGTCAACTTAGTCAAAATTTAAATTATAGTTGTTTTATATAATTTATACATACATACATACATACATACATACATATATATATTTACATACATACATATTAAATATTATATTAATTTATAAAACAATACATACAACAAACATGTATACAAAGGGGCTAACATATCTATTGTGGTGTAAATCGCAGCACTTAGATACGAGCATGTTAAATCATGTACAATGCATATGCTGCACATGCACGTACACGTACATGTGTACATGATACACATGTAGACTTTATAGGTCCAATAAGATTCAATGGTACACTCATTTACCTGTTGCATGTTGGCTCAGTTCCAACAATGATATCGAAGCCCAATGGCTTATATGGTCTAAATTAGCGGTATTATGCAAACTAATTAAGCTTATCCATTTAGCAGGGTGTCTAGAAAAGTAGTGCCTAAACTGGGTTTGGGTAATCAAGTACTCTGCCCTGCCTACACATCGGCCAGTCCCGACAGGTGAAGTGAGCCCAAAAGGTTATCTCTAATATGAAAGGCCCAATTTGAATTCGGGCCTAGGGATAATTTTCTAAATTGTTTTGAGAATTTATAAATTAAAATTTTGAAAGTTAATTAATTAATAATTAAAATAGTAAAATTAATTAATTAATTAAATAGTTAATTAATTAAATTGTTTAACATATATAGTGATATGTGTTATATTACCTTAAAATGTTTAAGGTATGTAAGCATATAATTTTCGATATGTAATATAATTCATTAAAATAGTTTAATTAAATAAGTTAATTAGAGGTTAATTAATAAATAAAATAATACACACACACATATATATATATATATATATATATAAAGCTCTTACGTACCCATTTCCAAATATATATATATAAAGGTATATGTGTATATCTATAACTGTTATAGTATACATATTCAATTTATAATGTTTAATTGAATAAAATAAAATTAGTTAGTTAATTACTTAATCAAACAAGGTTTAATTAATAAGATTATACATAAGATTATTATATAAGTTAAAGTTATAAAATGTTATACAATAATAAACTTATATAATATGAATGTATAATAAAAGGCGGAATAATGAGAAACCCTAATTAGATTTAAGGAGTAAATACATACGTATAGTACGTATATCGTGATTTTAAACGCGTCTGACACTTGAATCATGAGGGCATTTCATAAGAAATACAGTATTCTATAAGTCGGTATCACTCAATTAGGTATATTACATATTATGAATCTTTAATATAAAGTTGTCCTCTACCATTTATATATTAATAGATTATTTGCATACACCTTAGTTGTTGATATTCCTCAAGCTAAAGACGTTATGTGTAGTACTATTAGTATATTGAATAGATGAGGAAAGATATATTTAGTTGTCTGTAGATATTCCTTAAGGCACATGCATTTATACTTAGGTCATCGCTAATGGTAGGTACAAGTAAATAATCTCTTTTGGTTTGTTAATATTCCTCAAGTTACATGTATTTATACTCAGGACGTCGCAAAATGGTAGGTGAGTGAATAATCTCTTTCGGTTTGTTGATATTCCTTAAGTTCAAAATGAGATTAGGACAAATAACTACTGGTTAGGAGTTGCATATGATACAACCGATAACGTGTTACCCATCATTTGCATGAATATAATTTGTTGATATTCCTCATGGTTAGAATCTCAATGCAAACGAGTCTTAACACCCATTAGTGAAGTCGAGAGACTTCTATGTTTCATCTTGGGGTTTTGAGAAACATAAAATACCGGTGATAGCTTATTAGTAAAATAAAATGTAATGTTTAACCTTATTAATTCTAAGAACATATACTATGAATAATGTCCTGATCTACTAAGTTAATTTTTTTTAAATGTCTACATCCAAGTTGTTTTCTGAAAAAGACAAACTCACCAGACCTAACTATATAGACCGACTAAGAGCAATTAAGATAGCACTCACATATAAGCACTTATGGTCATCGATAACTTCCGAGGGTTAGCCCCATCGAAGATGCGGACCTCGAACCCAAAATTTCTTATAACAAATAGGCTTCTTGTTGGAATCGGGTTAGCCGGAAGCGGGTTAAATGAGTGAATTTCAAAAAAATTCCATTTTGATCTTGGTTAAGCATATGAAGCCTAAATTGATTTTAGATCTAATATAAAATTTTGAATAAAAGCTTTATTTTATTTATTTTGTTTAAAATTAGTTTAAGTTTAATTTTAGGTTGTGTGTATTTTGTAATAAGCATATCAAATGCACCCATATGTGAAAGTGCAAGTGCAACATATAGAAATTGTACGTAGTTAATGTGAACGTTGTTTAGGTGTTGGTATTTACACCACAACACATTTCTCCTTTATATATGCCTTTGTCATTCAAAATAATTTTTTACAAAACAATGTTTATTTAGTAATATATATATATATATATGTATGTATGTATGTATGTATGTATGTATATACAAACACACACATAAAATATGTATACATGTTTACGTTAGGATAGACTTTGTTTGTATGACATGTATTAAAGTTAAAGTAGACAATTTAAAATTGGTTTTAATTTAGAGATATTTGTAAAAAAACTGCAATATTTTACATAAAGGTCCATTTTGTAAACCTTGAATTAAGAGAAAATACATACATACATACATACATACATACATATATATATATATATATATATATGTGTGTGTGTGTGTGTGTGTGTGTGTTTTTTTATATATGCACATGCATACAATAATTAAATCAATGTTTTAAAACAAAACAACATGTAACAAATGTATTCAACTAGTTTGTAATTTAAAAAGCCATACCTTCAAACAGTAAAATTAATGTAGCTTAGATCCAATTGTTAACTTAAGAAAGAAATCAAAAGTCACAATGTTTTTTTATAGTCCACTTATAAATTTTAAATTGACTTAATTATTATTCTCATGTTAACAATAACCAAAATTGTTTTAAATCAATCTGTAGTATATACATTCAGTTCTCAACCTTATAATATGAAACTAAAACCAACTAATAAAATTTGTTTTCAATAATATTTTTTCCAAATAATAGTTTTTGAAACAAAAGTGAATTAGACGACCTAGGCACATATAAATTCATGATAATACGATTCGGATCTAAATTAAACACACAATATGAACAAACAAACCAAAGCAATGATGAATTATAGGGATGTTAAAACATATTAACAAGTTGAGCATACAATTGATTCTAGGAAAGAAATCAAGGGATCTAAATCATATTGCAAAATTCATATAAATGAAAGAGATACAAAAGGTGGAGGATTCAAAGCATATAGATAGGATGGATTTGTATATAAATAAAATATAAGGCTACCTTTAGATGTCAGCAAGAGAAACACTTTTAATGATGAAAAGATTCCTAGATTCAATTAATTAATCTCTAGATCTTGCAACAATCTAGAGATAACCACCTTTCTGATTTATTTTTGTTTGAATTTTGTTTTGGAGTTTTGGAACCCTAGGCCACCATGAATTTTCAGCTACAACAGATCTAAGAAGGAGAGAAAAATGGTAGAGGCAAATGAAAAATAAAGGAGGAAATAAAGATGTCATTAAAGATATGATGACCCACCTTACTTTAATTTAGATTTTCCTTTTCATTTCACAAGAAAAAAACTCATCCTATCCCATGAGCTATGGACGACCATGAAATGGGTGGTTTGGTCCCCAAACAATTCCAAAATCTAATTAGTAATAACCCCATTTAAATCCAATTTAAATTTTCTAATTGATAGCATATGTCGATATGCACGTTTATAACTTTTATGTACACATTTTATTAACTACTACTGGTATTCAAACAAATCAAATAAAATTTTAATAATTAAAATTTCACAAATATTAATTAATTTAATTTATTTAAAGCCCTTTTAGTACTTGTTCTATTTAAACTGAATTTAAATATTTTTTTGAGAAAAATGTGTGATCCTCTACGAATAGAGGAGAGCACACATGCGAATATATAAATATCACGAATATAAAGTGCTGCCAACATGCCTGGCAGGTAACAAAAACCAAATACATATATATCAAATCTCAGGTACTTCTAAGATGAGTTCCGGCAAGGCCACCACCCATCACACCCCGATATCGAGCTCCGGCATGGCCACCGCCCGATATTAAGGTGTTAGAAGTACCTAAAAAACTAGAGGAAAAAAACAAAAACTACTGGATGACGTCCCAAACTAATGAGGAAGCTCCAACCGACTGAATCAGGAGAGGTGAATAAGCATCTGCTCTGAAGTGGATTTGCTGAAAAGAAAAACCGCTCTGAAGCCTCTAATCAAGAGAAAGGGGTACCTATATCATCCTGAAAAAAGTACTCCATAGTGAAGATAGCAGAATCCTAAATTTGAGGAGAAACTGCTAGTAGTCCTGGATGAAGATACTCTGCTCTGCTGACCTCTCTACCATCTGGTGTCCAGCAATCTGAAGATATGAAAACCTGCAAAAAGAATCTGATATCCCATCTCCCATACCTGTAACTGGAAAATGACTAAAGAAATAATTAGAATGATACATATATATGTATATTTATATAATAAATATACATATATATGTATTAATAAGGAAGGAAATAAAAACCTAAATAAGACTAACTCGACAATAACAGTATAAATAAAATACTTAAAAACCAATACCAAATAGAGACTAGTACAAATATTAAGACGAATCAGTCTTATGAACCTTTAATCATAAGTAAGTTATGATTAGGAGTGAAAACATCATCTAAACTAGAGAAAGTATTAATAATACTATTATTAGTATTAAAAAATTTATTGTTGTGTTTAAAAAATTAATATTATGATTAACCTTGTTAAGATACCTTTTGAAAAGAATATTTTTGGCTAATTTATATTTGGGGTTAGAGATCCAATTAAAACAAAATGAAGAAATTGTAAAAATCAATTTGTTAAAATGACAAATATTATTATTGAAAATTCTTTGATTTCTTTCAAACCAAATAAACCAACTAATAATAATGAATAAAGTGTCTAGTAAAAATCTAATATTCTTTTTGAACTTGAATCTATAGTTATTCCAGTAAAATTCACAATCCGAAATTTTAGTTGTTATATTAAAGTTAAAAATTTTAAGAGTATTAATTAGAATGTAATTAGAATTCATACAATTATAATATATATGATTAATGTCCTCAAGATACAGATTACAAAAATAACATTTATTATCATTTTGAATATTTTTTCTTTTTAAAAATTCGATTGTATTAAGTTTTCCATGAAGAATTAACCACATGTGAATTTTGGATTTGGGAAGAGCATTAGATTTCCACATATATTTAAATGAGTTATTTATTGTACCCGAAAAATTAATGAATCTGTAGAAAGAATTAGAGGTATATTTCTTACTTTTATCCCATTCCCAACTAATAAAGTCATTATCATTATCAATATTATAAAGATTTAATCTAGCATAAAGCAAAGTAAGTTGTCTAAAAGTTGAATCAACTAAAATTCTGTTAAAACTGAAATTCCAAGGAGGATCATTTTCTGGAGAATAAACTTCATTGATTAAAGCATACTTAAAGTTACAAATTTCATACAGATCCTTAAATTCTATCTTAAGAGGCAAGATCGAAATCCAAGGGTCATGCCAAAACAAAGTACGATAACCAGAGTGAACAATTGTATTTATTCCTAAATTAAATATCTCATTACATTTTAAAATGTTTTTCCAAAAGTTAGATATATTTTGAGAGACTGGAGAATCAATTTGATATAAATTGCTATTTCCATTATAGTAATATTTAGAAATGATCTCTTTCCAAATAGCGTTATCATTTATATCTTTAAACTTCCAAAGCCATTTACCTAACAGTGACAAATTCATATTACGCAAAATTAATAACTCCTAATCCACCTTCCTTTTTGGCCTTACAAACGGTTTCCCAATTTACTAGACATTTAATATTATTATTAGAGTTTTCTCCACTCCATAAGAAATCTCTTCTAATTTTATCAATTTTATCAATAACCCAATCTGGGAACAAATGCAAGGACATCCAATAAATCGGAAGAGCTGATAACACCGAATTTATTAAAACTAGTCTACCTGCTCTAGATAGAAATCTCCCATTCCAGTTAGAAATCTTATTTTTAATTTTATCAATGATAATAATCCAGTCGTCATGTTTGAGTTTGGTGGGTCTAATCACAAAACCAAGGTAGTCAAAAGGAAAGTTCATAGTTTTGCAGTTAAGAGTATTAGCAACTAAGTTGTCAACTTTATCAAAATCGTTTAAAACTAATACAGAACTTTTGTCAAAATTTATTCTTAAACCAGATAAAAGTTCAAAACTGTAAAGGATAAACTTAAGGGTAATGATGTGTCTTGGAAGATGGGAAGAAAAAAGTAAGGTATCATCAGCAAATTGAAGAACCGATAAAACATTACGTGAAATTTCATTACCTACACGTCCAAGAGATCCATTATCCACTGTTCTTTTAATAATTTTAGCAAAAACATCAGCAACTAAGTTAAATAATAAAGGCGATAAGGGATCCCTTTGCCTTAAACCTCTCTTAGATTTAATTCTATTACCTAATATACCGTTAACCATAATACTAGAGTTTCCAGTTCTAAGCAAGGTCAAAATCCAATAGATCCATCTATGACTAAAACCTCTAGCATGAAAAATATCTACAAGAAAATCCCAATCTACTGAATTAAAAGCTTTAGCAAAATCAAGTTTTAAAATCGCACAAGTTATGTTATTCTTACAACAGTAATTAATAAATTCTTGAACAACTGCCACCCCATCAGTGATATTTCTCCCTTTAATAAAAGTCGATTGTGAACAATCGATTAATTCATTCATTCTTTTACTAAGTCTATTAGCTAGAATTTTAGAAATGATTTTAACTGAACAGTTAATCAAAGAAATAGGTTTAAAATCTTTAAATTTTTAGCTCCTACTTTTTTGTGTAACAAAATAACATTTGCGAAGTTAAATCTCCCTAATTGCAAATTACCATTGTAAAAATCGTTAAACATATTAACTAAGACAAATTTTAAAACGTCCCAAAAAGTAATATAAAATAAAATAGGAAACCCGTCCGGTCTCGGGGATTTATCACTTGGCATGTCATTAATTGCTTTTCTAATTTCTTCTTCAGTAAAAGGATTATCTAATTCTGATAAATCAATAATAGAATCAGGTGGATACAAATCTATCCATCTAACATTGATTCTATGTTTGATTTTAGAAACAAAAATATCCTTATAATAGTCTGTAAAAGCCTTGTTAAGATCTCTTTGATCCACTAACTCTATATTATTCACAAATATAGAATTGATTGAATTACTACATTTTCTACCATTAGCTATATTATGAAAAAAATTGGTATTATTATCACCTTCGTTGATCCATTGAATTCTGGATCGTTGTTTCCACATAACCTCCTCCTTTTCTAAAATAGAATTTAATTCATCTTTTAAATTAGCAAGAACATTACGTTCACCTATATTTAGAGGTCTAGATTCTTCTATCTTATTAATTTTAAGCATTTCATTAAGAATATTATCTTTTTTAATTTTTAGATTACCAAAAACATTTTTGTTCCAGTTTTAAGAAAAATCCTAAGCTCCCTAAGTTTAGAAACAAAAGCTTTTGCAGAATTTTCCTTATTTCTGATATTATGGAAACTCAAAGAAACCCATCTACCTTTAACTAGATTCACAAAGTTAGATTCCAAAAGCCACATCTTTTCAAATTTAAAATTGTTAATAATAACTCTATGGTATTCACAAGTAAGAATAATTGGACAATGATCGAAGTATGTATAAGGTAAACCAGTGACTCTACAGATTGGGAATTTATCTTCGATATCATCGCAAACAAAAAATCTATCGAGAAGAGCCATGGATAGAGACTCTCTAGCGTTATTCCAAGTAAACTCTCTATTAGAAAGGGGAATTTCAATCAAATTAGAATTAATAATAAATTGATCGAACTCCTCCATTGCAGAGTAATCCCCTTCCCTAGGATATCGCTCACCAATGAAACGCGTAACATTAAAATCACCCCCTAAAATCCAAGAACCCGGGGCAAAAGGATCTAAAATCAAGGCATTCATTCCATAAATTTCTCCGATTAATTTTAGAATTAGGTCCGTAAACATTATAAATATTTAAAAAAGAGTTATCAGAAAGATTAATGAGTATAACATGAAGAGAATGTTGTTTAACGATACATTGAAGTAATTTAAAAAAATTATCCCGCCACCCTATCATTAATCCCCTTGAAGTACCCACAGAATGTAAAAAAACCCATTTTCTAAAATGATACCGCCTAATCTTCTAAAAAACCTAACATCAGGGCAGCAAATTTTAGTTTCTTGAAGCAATGCAATGTCAACCGAATAATCTTTAAAAAACGCTCTAACCTTATCACACTTATTCAAGTCGTTCAGACCTCTAATGTTCCAACTAATGATCCTCATAAACCAACAGTATTAGCCCTCTCTAATTCCTTACGTCTAATGAACTCCCTATCAATCTCGATATCAGAGAAAATAAAAGATGTATTATAGGCTAATTGGCAAAACTCAGCTGATGATAAACTACCTAATGCGTATGTAGAATACATACTACCCAAAATGGAAATAATACCTGAGCCTGAATCCGTAGCGCCATTTAAGGCGCTCGAACCAGGTAACTCACCCATAGGACGCGACTGACTGCTGCGAATCCTAGCACTCCGACGAATAGATCCAGTAGAAACTACAGTCTTCTTACTCCTTCTCTTCTTTGATTTAGATAAAGAACTACTACCGCACTCCAATCTTTTAACTAACATAATATTTGAAACCTCTACTGTCAAACTCTCTGAAGAAAAACTCGAAGCCTCCACAGATTTCTCTGCCGCATGACACTGTGAAATTATTGAGGTGTTGTCTACTACTCTTAAAGAGTTATTCGAATTCATTCCAACATAAGAACCAGTTATATCCATTTTTTCTTCTAATGCATTGAAATCATCCCCCACACCTTCTGTATTTTGTATATCGTAAAAATTTATATCAAAATAAACACTCGACTCCAAGTTTATATGATCTTCATCATCCAAAAAGCCCAACTCCATCAGTAGATATAACTCGATATTATTTGGAAATTTTGAAAAGTCCTGTATACTGGCAACCTTATCATCCTTTATCCAGTTCGAGTTCATTTGTGTATCAATGATGGTGGACGTGTGATGCATAGTAACAGTAGAAGACTCAAAAATGTGATCTATTTTCAGACTGATTTCAATTTCCTTAAAATCATCTATATTGACAATAGGTGCCAATGACCAAACTTCATCAAAAATCACTCCCATACAATATTCTATCTCAACATTAAAGATATCAGAAGGTTTCTCATTCAAACTTAATCCAACAAAATCGCCCACAATGTTAAGATTTTCATGAATCAAATTATTAACAATGATCAAATCTGAAACTTCATTAGTAGATTCCATTAAAAGATTAAACCTATCAAAGCTCATAACATCAACTATTTGTGTTTCTAAAATAATGTTATCGTGCTGCACATCATTAGAAACATGCTCTAAGCAAAATTCCAAGCTCCTATTTGTTTCACAATCCATTATCTCATCCAACTTGACTGCTGATAATGATAGTAGAAATTCATCTAAAGCCTCTCCCTGTTGGAAGTTTGACTCGTTTTCTAAGTTTGCAGAAATTCCATTATTCAAACAAAGCCCCATAATATCATCCACCATCTTAAGATTAACAGAGGTATCAGAGTTGTACTGAGAATCATCATTACCATTATTCAATTTTGAGACATTATAACTAACTAAGTCACCAACCTGAGTAGAGTCAGCAACCACCATTGAATCTTCAGAATATTCCACTCCTACTTCAAAAACATCTATGTCTTCATTAGCTAGACAATTAAATCTATTACTTGTTTTTAGCTCAAATATATCCAGAGATTTAGATCTTTTGCCCTGGACTCGGGTGAAGCCACCATCAGAATTACTCTTTACTGTAACATCCAAAATAGCATTGTTCTTACTAATAGAAGTGGAAGAATTTAGATCCTTAGAACATTGAATAACAGAATAATCTAAAAGCATTGGATCAAACTCAAAAATCTCATCCTTATTAGAGTAAGCCAATAGATCGCAGTTCAGATTTTCATTTTCCAAGAAAACATCAGATAATTCCTCGCAAACTTCAGATTCTATAGTCGATATATCTGATTTACCAAAGTAATATTCTGGGTCTTCAAATCTATCTTTATATCCCTTACCGATGTTCGGAGAATTAATCACATCAAAGTGAGAGAACAGTTCCTCTAAAAGTTGAATCCCCTTTGTAACAACCCTGTATTTTACAATTATTTTTAAATTGATTTCCAGATTTAAAAGCTTTATTTATGAAAAGAATAAATTTTGTTATTGTAAAAAAACTTTGATTTTGTATGTGGATTAGAATTCCAAATATGACTAAATTTAATATTTCCAGAAAATGTGGATTTTGGTTAAAATAGTCAAACTTTGACTTTTAAACTTAAAAATTTAAAAGTTTGAAATTATAAATTTTATCTTTTATTATAAAAATAGATGTAATAACTTGAACACTACTTTTCGTTTCGTTGAAAACGGAGTTAAAATGTAAAAGTTATGTACATTTCAATTTTTAGTATAATTTGTTTTATTGTGCAATTTTGCCTATTTTAAATTTTATAAATCATATTTTATTTCTTATAATTTACTTTAATATGTGTAAATATGTTTATTTATGTATATTTCCATCTCTAAATATTTTAAAAATGATAATAGAATTTTTCCAAAATTTACTATGATGATTTCCTATTTTTAAAAGGTTGTTTTCCTATTTTCTGCTATTTTCTTCATTAGAAATTATATGTAAATTAAATTTTAAATGTTTATTTTGTGAATATATTTTTATTTCATGTTATTATTTATGTTTAAAAATATATTACAAGCTCATATGAATTTTCTAAAAATTTATTCTATTCAATTCCAAATTTTCTAGACTAGTTTACTATTTTAGCTATTTTCTTAATTTAACTTTATATAATTGATAAATATTTATATAAATTATTATATTTTGATAAAATTTCGAAATTTTATCTGGGATTATTATTTTTTCCAGAAATATAAAGTTATAAAAAAGGAATTAAAGATATATGAAGAGTTTGATACCTTTTGTGTGCTTAGCCCTTTT
The DNA here is from genome assembly GCA_030737815.1 of Allium fistulosum. Taxonomy (NCBI): domain Eukaryota; kingdom Viridiplantae; phylum Streptophyta; class Magnoliopsida; order Asparagales; family Amaryllidaceae; genus Allium; species Allium fistulosum. The sequence goes on from CM060906.1 coordinate 669,027,463, forward strand.
GAATTCTACCGTTTCTTTTCAATCAATACATCTTTTATTTTAGTTTTTGCCGTTCTTTTCCTCATTCATTTTCAGCTGACTCCCTCATCTTATTCACGAATTTTCAAAGCTCCAAAACCCTAAAAAAATCATGGCCTCCATCTTGCAAAATTTTTTTGGTAATCTCCCTCTTTTCTTTCTATTTTTTTTCTTACTTTTCTATGCAATTTTGCCTTGATCTCTTCACATGTTTGCTTGGCCTAGCCTCTACCACCTTCATCCCCATCATCACCTCCTCCATCTATTACAGCAAACACTCCCTTCCCTCTGACCAAGACAGGCCATGACCTTCCACTTGAAGCCATCACCACAAAACTCCACAAAACCTACCCTCCATATCTTGCTTTGGCCACCTCCTTAGCCACCACCACCACTTGCTACATGACCTTTGGCTGCTGCTACTCATCACCCAAACCTCTGTCCAGACCTGTACCAGATGATGGCCGAGCCATTTGACCCATAGACCGAGCCAAAAGTTGAACCAAACTCCACTATGTTGCCTAGTCTCTTGATATTCTTGTGTTGTAACTTCCTCCACATGTTCTAGCCTTTATGCCATGCATTCCTATGATCAAACCTGAGCCAAAGTCATGTCAAACCTGACCTAAATAAACTCCTAGGCCATGCAAAGCATTGTAGAAAACAAGGCAAAAGATTTGACATTCAAATCTCTTTTCATTTCAAAGTTATTTCATTTTAAAGTCGTATTGAATTTTGTTGTTTTGATTGTTTGTTTTGGGTTGTGCACAAGAGTTGTAGCTTGGATTCGCTCTCCACTCAAGTCCATAGTCTTGTCATCGTGCTTTTGTTTCCATTGTGTCATTGGTTTTGATATCTCCAGCACAAACAGGTGAGTTATTCTCACCAGACAATATGTACCTATATAACTAGTAAATTGACACCCTGTGAATCTGTAGAAATATTTTATCATGTTATACTTGACTATATTATGATCATATGATGTTTATACACCTGTTATATCATATGTTACTGTTATTTAATGTTATTCTGTTATTTATATCAGTTATCACCATTGCAAGTTCCCTGTAGACTAGAATCACTATGGGTTGAAATGATACATACCCGAACGGACTTTAGAATAGGGAAAAATTGTTATGGGCTGAAATGATAGGCCTGAACGATTTTTATTTAATTTATTTTAACTTGGAATTGTGGGTTTGAAATGATAGAACCCTGATTTTTCTTTTTTTGAACTGCGGATTGAAATAATACATATCCGTATCACATGACCTAGGTTAGAAAATTATATACAGGCCCGTGGTTATTTTATAAAGTGTTTTGGATATTTTTAAGTATTTTAAAAAATTATAAATTTATGAAATTTGATTTAAATAGATTTTGAAATGTTTTAAATTAAAGAAATTATGATTTTTTTTCCATGTGTTAAAAATGTAATTAATGAATGGTTTAACTAGATTTTTGAAATATAACTTAAGTTGGAAATTTGGAATTTTGGTTAAAAATGATATTTAAGTTATATAAATAAAATGGATATTAAATTTTATTCGGAAATGGTAAATATGATAATTTGATTAAATTTGAATTTAAGTGATTTATTAAAGTATTATTGATTTTTCTATGAATTTAAGTGGTTAAATAAGTGAATGTTTAAAAGTGATCTTTTAAAATATAACTTGACTAGGAAATGTGAAATTTGGTTTTAATTAAAGGGTTAAGTTAATTAAATAAAATTGGAAATTTAGTTAAATTTGTGAAATGGTAATTTAAATTTGAAGTGTTAAGTTATTTGTTGAAATGTGAAGAATTGGAAACTTTTACACTTAAATTTATTAAGTAAATTGTTGAAAATTGGATTTTATTATAAGAAATTTATTATGAAAAGATATATGTTAAGCGATATGTAAATGAACATTTTAAATGTTAAAATATGATTTTTAAAATGTTTATGTGTTTTAAATTAAAGTTATTTAATTGCTGGAAATACACTAACACCTGAAATTAACTTTTAATAGCATTCAGATATGCTATAGATTCTGTTTTAAACTAAAATTGTGTAAAAAGAGCTATTACAGCATTTCTGAAATGCTGTAGTTGCTATAATTGAACTTATAGGCTAATATTGAACTCAGGTCTATTATAGCATTCTCTGGAAATGCTATAATGGTCTGCAGTCTTTGCTGAAACCAAATTTAACCCTTATTTTGAAATCTGAACTACCGCAGCACTTCTGAAATGCTGTCTTTTCTGTTTTGAACTATAATTCAACTAAAACTGAGTTTTAACAGCAGTTTTAAGTGCTGTCTTTGCTGAATTAAAAATGTTTTCATATATAACCTATAGCAGTTGTTTTTAAATGCTGTGAAATGCTGAAATTTTAATAATTAGGGTTTTTTGACTTAGTAAACGAACTCATAATGGTTTGAAACTTTGGAAATTGAATACTTGATTTGAAAATATAATAATTACACTTTTAAAAGGTTTAAATGAATTATTTGATTGGAATATAAACTATTTAAAAGGTGACTTGAAATGATAATAAATGAAGTATACCTTTAAATTTAAAAGGTATTTAAAGTTGAATATTTAGATTTGAACTCAAATGATATTTGGAATATTAAAATGATTTGAAATGAAGTTTTGAAATGATATGATATTTTAAAAATATGGAAATGGTTTGGAATTGATTTAATCTTTATTTTGATAAAGATTTGGATTTGAAATGATATTCTATTTTGAAGTATAAACTGTTTTTAAACTTATAACCACGGGTTATAATAACGATTGGTTGTTAAAGAGACCGGGATCGGATATGGACATACTCTCTGTCGATACCGAAAACCACTTTGACAACTGTGTACGCGGTGGAGTTTCCAGAATGAAGTAGGATGGTGGCGACGTTCTCAAGGTATGTTACGTGGACCCAACTCCCGTGAGTTGGCATAAGGTGGCTAAAACAGGAGCGATCTCGGACCAGTGAGGTAGCACCTCTTCTCGGACACATTTCTTCGATATTATACTCTTACTTGTGATTGATTAGATGGCCATCCTCCGATTTGGGAGTGTTGTTCGAGGTGGACGATAGTGGCTGCTATGCGCTCCATCAGTAAGTGTGCGTAATTGGTATATCTACCCTGGCATTGCCTAGTTGTGCCGTGTCACCTACCATATCGAGCTTTACTACGATTTGTGATTTCTCTCGTAGCCTGTGGAGTATCGAGGGTAGCCCCCATTTTGGGAGTATGCTAATACTGGATAGACTACTAGGACTATTACGTGTTAAGGTGGAAAATGTAAAGCCTTAATGCTATTTAAAAGTATGTTTATTTTATATTAGACATTATTATAATATCGAATATTACTACATAGTAGATAGTTTAACGGATCCTTAGAGGATGGGCGGTCCCAAGCATCTTCTAAGTTACTTGTACCTTTATTACAGTTCACTTGAGTTGGTTTACATTATATAAGTATATATTGTCCTGACTCGAGTGTTTTGTGTTTTGCTTTACGCTCGGGTCAGCCTGAGTTATTCACAGATTTGGATTTCCACTCTCTTGGAGATTTGAATCGCTGGAGATTATCTGCTTGTCATGTCCTATCTATTTCAATTCCGTTGTTCTACTCAGCTTGTACTTGGTTATTTTATTGAGACTTTTGTTGTACTCTATTTCTTCTGTTGTATCTTATGTAACTCTGACATATTTAGATAGTAGCTTCATGAACTACTATTTCTTTTACTTCCGCTGCATTATTTTACTCTGTGTCTGTGTCTGTGATCTGTGATTATATTTATTTACTGTATATTCTGAGATTTGCAAAATTTTAATTACAACGCGGTATTTTGAGCAATTCAACTCCGGCATGAGTGTCTACCTATACACTTATAATGGATGCGAATGGTTGAAAATATCGGGTCGTTACAGTTGGTATCAGAGCTTTGGCTTTGAGGCAAAACTTAGAATGTATGGTAAATTTATTTACAGAATCACTTTCGTTCGAGTTTGAATCTCTTCCTTTTGATTCGATTTCCTTTGAATTTTGGAACATTTCCTGCGGTTCCAAAATTCATTCGTGTCCCTCACTATTCATCATCTTTTGATTCTAGAGTATCCCATGGCTCCACTTCGAATGATCTTTATAGTGAATTGGCGGTCTCGCCAATATTCTAATTTTCTTATAAAGGGGTGAAACTCCTTTACAATAGCATCAATTCACCAAAGATTTTATATCCTTGGTTTAGATGCTAATATCTTTTATTATTCCAAACTCTATCTCTTGAGATCGAACGTAGATTTATCCCAGAAAAATCCACATCGATCTTATTCTTTAAGTCACGGTTGACCCGGTTAAGGTTGTCCGCGATTTACCTAAGCTTACCCATCTCTCTACTCTGTTTAACCATCTTGTCTTTTGTTTCTAAACTATCTCCAAACATTTTGAATTGTACTTGTAAATCTATGTTTTGTTTTATATATGGTGTTGTTTGAGTTGTTGATGTTGATTTGGATTTCCGATCGATTCGTCTGATCAACGCTATCGATAGGATTTCTAAAACACTTTGACAGAACAAACTGACACAATATTATTTTAAATTTGGTTAATGAAATAAATTTTGAGATATAAGAAAATTTATGGAACTTATCATTTATAGTTCTATAAATGAATTTATAAATAGTTGTTTATAAATTTATTTGGGAACTGAAATGAATTTAAAACAAGAAATTTAAGAATTTAATTTCCGATGGATTTCAAACCTTGTGTTTAAAGTTGTAAAAGGATATATTATTTAAAATATTTCTAAGTAGAAATATGTTTCTAAAGGATTTTAAGGTTTAAAAATTTAGTGCTCTTCTCTTTGTCGCTGGAAAATAATTTCGGTGATGACTGCAGCATCATCGACATTCATTTTCGAGTTTCGAAGTGAAGAGACCGTTCTGTTGTCTTGCTACAGCTTTGTTTTGGGAAATTTAATTGATTTGAATCTCTAAAATATGACTGAATTTATAATATATAGATATATGATTTAAAATTTGATTTGACATATTATGTATGTATAATTACTTATCGCTAAATGGTTTGAAAGGAATCAGAAGTTTAATTCTTAAATTTTATTTTAAAGTATAATTTCAGTTAAAAGAAAAAAATTCAAAAATTTGGATAAATGATTCAAACTTGAGATAATTAAATTGGAAAGTTTTATTTGTATAACACACAATTTCATTCCAATATAACTTACCTAAATTACACAGAAGTTGAATATGAAATTGGATAATATACAATATAGAAAGGATTTTATAAATAAAATTTGAGTGGTTATAATAAATGTTATACACTTAAATTTTAGTTATAAAAGATTAACAGAGGTAAATAGTGAAAAAGGAATTTAAAGAGATTTTTTTTAAATAACTTAATAATCAAATTTGATTTAATATGGAACCTTAAGTCTAACCTAGGAATTTAATAAAGGTTATTTCCTGAAATGAATATGTTGTATAATAAATAATGTATCTTTGAATAGATAAAATAAAATACATTTGAATTGGACATTTTGTAATAAAGTTTATTTAACTTGAATTCATAGTTTAATTAATGTCTAAATGAATAAATGTGTAAAGAAATTTGATTGTTATATTTGCTATATAAATATTTTATTTATGAAATAGATATGTCTTGAAAAATGAATAATTATGATTTAAATAGTTAAAATGTATTTTAACATCACTAAACCTTGATAATTGAGAATTTGGTTTTCAAATGGAATTTTAAGTGTAACTTATTAAAGGAATATCTATTTATGAAATGGGATATTCCATTCATAAAAGTATGTTTTAATAAGTCTTAAGTTAAAAGATATCCAAATGAATATTTCTGGAATAAAACTGATTTGAAATACTAATATATCTACTGTAGCATTTTATAAGTGCTGCCGTTTGAAAATACAATGTTTTGGAAATTTTATAATTGAATGAACTTAGAAATGCTACAACTTTAAAATGAATATTTTTTGACCTTGAATTAAAATGGTTTAAATGAAGATTATTTTTAAAGGGTGTTATGATTTTCTAAGTATTATGTTCTTTTTTAAGAATAACATTTCCAAAGTGTTATGATTTTTAGTAGTATGATTTCCAAATGATAAACATCCCTAAATTGTTATGATTTCAAAGCGTTATTGTTTCAAATTTATTATCTTATTTTTTTTCCAAACTATCTTTTGGTTGTCCTTATTTCTCTTATCTTGTTACAGAATGGGAAGGCTATTGCTTATACCAGTCTATTTAGAAATCTTTCTGTAATCTTTGATAATCTTTGTTACTCATCTGGATCTGAACACTATTTTTCCATTCATAGACCGTCGGTCAAGTGAAAAGGGAGATTCAGACTCTAGAGGATCTTTTTCGTGCTATATTCTTGAGTTGATCACCTCCATCTTGTTAAACTTACCTATAACAATAGTTATCAGGTGTAATTCCAATTTTCTTATCATCTTGTCTTAATTCTATTCATTCTATCTTTTTCTGTGCTTTCCCATACCTCGTTCCTTTTCGGGGACGAAAAGTTTTGAGTGGGGGAGAGTGTAACAACCCTGTATTTTACAATTATTTTTAAATTGATTTCCAGATTTAAAAGCTTTATTTATGAAAAGAATAAATTTTGTTATTGTAAATATAAAAACTTTGATTTTGTATGTGGATTAGAATTCCAAATATGACTGTTTGCACAAAAAATGGACAAACACCTCAAAGTCGTATGATTAAGTAGATCTTATGTTGTTCTTAGTGATTTGGGTGATTTATGCAAATATATGAAAAGCAGGGGCTAAACTGTAAAAAAGACACACAGATTTATAGTGGTTCAGCCAGAATGTGCCTACGTCCACTTTATATGTTATTTCTCTTCTCTTGTTTAGATTACAAGTACAAAGCTTTGATACAAGTAAAAGAAAGTTGTTTGAAAGTTCTCTCCGTGCTTTAGCTCTCAAACTTGTCCCCCATTGTTGTACCCCTGCCCCTCTATTTATAGAGTGAGGCTGGGGCAGGGGTCTTGGATGTATATAGCTGCTGGCGGGCCTGGGCTGAGGCAATCTGGCCTGGCGCATCTTGGTTCGGCATCCCTTGGTTTGGTGATAGGAGTGCGATGATTTGGCGTTGCTTCATTCGGTGGAGAGCTTGGTCCGGTGGGGAGTTGAATGTTAGTATGGAGACGACTTGGTCCGGTTGTTGCTTGGTCCGATCGAGAAGTAGAATGTTAGCTTGGTGATAGGATGTGATAGGTTGGTCCGGCTCTGATCTGGACCGGTAACTATTGGAGGAGATCTAGACCGGTAGGGGGTGGTTCGGTATGAGTGTGGAGCGGTTCTGGCTCGTTCGGTGGTTAGCCCGGACGAACATGGTTCGGTGGTTGGAGAGAGTGTGTTCTTGGCCTTTGTCCGGTATCAGGTGGGTTGGATAGTGTGCCGGTCCGGCTTTGGTTCTTCCTTGCTTGGCTCGGTGATGCCCCGTTTACTGTTGATGAAACGCCCCCAACATTTGCCCCCCAAAGCAGGGCATGTGTGTGCACATGGCGTGCTTTGTTTTAGGTCGTTAATTACGGACCTTCCCATCCGGTCTTCAATGCCGAACCAACTGGTCCGGCTGTCGATATTTGCCTATAAATATGGGCTATACATTTTCGTCACTTCTTACCAATCCAAGATAGCCGAACCAAACATCCCTGCTGAATCAAGTTCTCTGCCAAATTGTTTCAGAACACCGAATCAGGTGACATAGCCTTCCTTTGCCTAACGGCCTTTATGTTTTTAAACTACCGAATGAATCTATGTATTCCGAGTGCCGAGTGAACTGTCGTTCTTGGATTACCGGATGAGCATGGGGATTCTGAGCACCGAACGAACTTTTTCATTTAGAGAACATGACCACCGAATGAGATTGAGAGTTGGATAGCCGAACGAACGTGTACTCTGGGTGCCGAATGAACCTTATACACTGGATTTTTTCATTTTTTATATCACGAGCGAAATTCCGTACTACATGTACTTGCTTGTTTATATCCCCTGTTTTAACAACATGTTTTTCCGATGTTGTAGATAATGTCTCGCAAAGCAGAAACTCGATCAGATAAAAAGAAGTCCCAGGGCGAAGGAGAATCTTCCGCAGTGCCCCCTGCTTAGCCAGGACCGGAACGTCACGGAACTGCCTCGAGATCACTGGTGGACGGGTACGGCCCTCAGGAGCTTCTGAACTCCCCGCCCGATTGCTTTCCCAGCTCCCTCAAGGAGGAGCAGCTTGATGTCATCTCCCGTTCTTTCGGAATCGATAGAGCGCGCATGCTGTTGCCAGGGAGAGAAGTTATGCCATATGACCCTCCCGAAGGGTACTTTGCCTATAGCAGATACCACTGCATGTGCGGTGCCATCTCGTCTCTTAATGCTTGGGTAGTCAGCTTTCTTACATATCTAAAGGTGGCTCCATTCCAGCTTCAACCCAATTCCTATACTATACTAGTGAGCCTCTTCGTCATCTTTCAGAGGAAGTATGGGCGTGCTCCTTCCAACCGGGAGATCCGGTACTTATATAATCTGAGGGGCTATAAGAAGGGGTCCCCATACATTAGCTTGGAGTCAGCTGTAACCTTCAAGCCGGTCTTGGATCTGTATTCTAAGTACAGCATGTTCAAGAAGGAGTGGTTCTTCGTTAGGGACGACTCTGTTTCTATTCGGCGTTTCACCTCTGGATGTAAGTCGACGCTTTATTTATAACTTCCATTCTGGTTGCGACGCTTCTTCTCATACGTTTTCATTTTTTGCTAGCGACAGGTGGCTTTGCGGTTGTGGAGACTGATCGCCTGGTTCAGATGGCGGCTGAGATAGAAGCTATCCCCGGGAGAGATAGATCAGCTACTTACCTGATCAGAAATGCGACCCTTCTGGAGTATAATTTGATCCTTCCACAACAGTCAGTAGTCAAGCAGAGGGAAACGACGGAGGAGAGGGCGGCTGCTCAAGCTAAGGGAGGTGTCACAGTAGAGAGTGGTAAGAGGAAACCTTTCACGAAACCTCCAGTTGTCGGAGGTAAGAAGCTTAAGAAGTCGGACGGTCCTTCCCCCAGCACTTGTCCAATTACTCCGAGGGAGGAAGATGTAGAGGAGGAGAGAGGTGAGGGTGGAGATGACCGGGAAGGTGGTGACGGTGGCGATGGCATCGGGGCCTTGCTTCCAGGGCAAGCAGGCGAGATTCAGGAGTGGACGGATGATGCATTCCGCCAGGCTTTCGAGGGACTGGACGGAGAACCGGCTTTGGTAGAGAAATCCGGGAAAGCTGACAAGGCCGGGACCGGTGCAAGCGTGTCTTCCCAGACTATTCCAGCCAAGGTGGTTCCGACGACTCAAGGTGAACTTTTGACTTCTGCGGGCTCCATTTATGATAGAGACTTAGGAATATTTTATGGTTCGCTCCCGTCCTAGAATGAAATCCAGGACTTATTGCAGTATCCTACTCCTCCCCAGGGTTTGTATAACAGATGTGTTTCCTTTCTTCTTTTAACCTTTAATTTAAAGCGTTTCTTGAATTATGGATCAATGTAAGCTTGTAACACTTGTTCTTTATTCCAGGGGTGAGCGAGGTATCCAAGACTTCAGATGTTCGTCATCGCCTCGAACAATACAAGCTTCTCAGAGCTTCCTCCCAACCCAAGCCTCCGACCGGTCATCCCGGAGATGTAGTAGGTTACCGCCCTCTTCTTGGGGTTATTGAAGAGGATATTCGGAAGAGGGAGAGGGGTCGCTCTTTGTTTGAATCTTCACCCGGTCCTCAGGCCCCAACTCAACCTTCTCAGGGCATGCCAGAGGAGCACTTTATACCTTCTCCTTATTCATCCGAACGTCCCACTGTCATCCCGATAGAACACCCTGGTTTAGTTCGCAACCCGTTTGCCGGTCACCCGGATCTGGATCCGAGTTCTCAGGATATTTCATTTGACGAGGCCACCGGTGAGCATCTTCTTCCCCGCAATCCCATGGTACGGGTGCTTGATGAGGCTAAGTCCTTAGATCTCGATTTACTTACTACTCGGATAGTTACCATGGGAGACGAGGCCAAGGCTAATTTTGACCGGGTGGCGGAGGAGACCTGGAAGCTGATGGGGCATCATGCCCGGCTGGTTAAGGCTAGAGAGGAGATTGGGAGTGCCAACATCCGACTACGATTGATGGTTTCAGACCAGGCCAAACAGCTTGCTAATCAGGCCCTTCAGATTTCTCAGCATGAGGCTGCCTCCAGACGGTTGAGGAAGACTATGGAGGAGGCTAGTAAGGCGGAATTGCGGAAGATGGAGGCTGCCTGCAAGGAGCGGGTAGATATGGCCATCTCGACAGTGGACGAGGTTCGGAGGGCGGATCTTGAGCAGGTAGAGGAGCTGTCGGGGAGGCTTGAAGCCGCAGGGCTTGCTCAGGTCAGGCTAAAGGAGGAGATGGAGGCGACGAGGAGGTCCCTTCAGGCTGACTGCTCGCGATACCGACTGGAGATGGATGCTGCCGTTGCAAGGCTATCGGTCTCTGAGGCTCGTATGTGGGAGTTTGAGGAAAATGAGGGGATGATGGATGATATGCTGCAGGACATGTACTTTCGCACTTGGAAGCAGGGCGGCTTATCTTGGATGGACAACTACCCCCGGGTTATGGCTAGGATTTACCTCAGGGCTTTAGAGGAGGCCAAGGCTGAGGCGGACAAGGAGGGTGGAGAGGCCTTTAGGATGGATGCGGTTACCGCTCAGTTCACCAAGGAGGAGAAGATAGCGGTGAAGGAGGGGATGCGGTTGTTTGCAGCTGAGGAGGCAGGCGTGGAAGTAGGGGATGACGACCAAGATGATCAAGGGGAAGTTGCTGGTAACCACTTCTACTTTAGTTTCTTCTTTTGTTAATTCTGTTTCTTATCACTAATGATTTCTCTTCTTGCCTGATCAGGCGGTCAACATCAACAAGACAAGGGTAAAGATCCAATGCAGCCAGCTCCCTGATTCGACCTGGATGTTTCTTTTGGTTGACTCGATACTGTTACACTTGTTGGTTTTAAAACAATAACATGGCTTTCAAGTTGTAATGGTGCTATTTGTAATAAGAGATTTGATTTCCGGCATGTAATTCTTAACTTATGATAATTTCGTTATATATGGATGTTTTTTGTAGTCTTAACGTGCTGAATAAGAAATATAGCTATGCATGTGCTTGTGATTCAGTGGTATTTGATGCTAAGTTCCTGCTTGAAGTATAATTTCATATTTTGTCACACTAACGTGATGTGAGAATAAACTATAGCTATGTTTTTAGGCACACAAGAATAAAATACCGTCCCTCCTGCTTTGGTTGTAGACGGTGGCTTTGAATGTTTAGCGTGACTGAGTATAAAATGTGGTCGAGTGTCCGACCATCCGGTCTCATTTGCGAATGCCTCCTATTCTATGACCTGTGCTTTAGGGATCGTTATAGAGGATAGGAGAAAAGTTCCTTAAATAAAATTGAAATATGTGAAATAGTAAAACTTCCAATCACGGAAGGCCTTCGATGTGCTTAAGTTCGTGGCAAACGGGCTTTGTAGTCACTTTCCCTAGCTGTGGGTCTTGGAGACATTTGTCACCCATCTTACGCCTCCGTGGGGAGTTAATTCTTTTTTACCTCAGCCGCACTTAAGACACATCGGAGCCGAGATCGCGCACAGTAACTACCCGAGCCATTATGGCCCATAATCGTGGGTATTATTCGATTTACTATGGCCGGCTAGCGTGGGTGCCGATCGTCAACCGTGAACTGCCCCTGGCTGGCCACACCTTATGTTGGGGCTTATAGTCGGTTCACAGTTGCCGGCAAGCCGAACGCCGTAATGAGCTGCCTCGGCTATAGTCGGCCTTCTCGGTGGCTTATAATCGGCTCATTACAGTTGGCTTTAAGGGCCGTCGCGATCAATGAGTTAACCCGCAGCAGAGGGATGCTGGAGCAAAAGTGTCTCATTGGCGAGGGCATAGATTCGCATAGTACCTGTTAGGTCTTGTCCAGGTGAAGTTGCGCTGTGGAGTGCCTTGAATGGGAATGCTATATGCACAGGATTTTGTTCAACAGAAAAGGATAAAGTTAACAAGCAGCCAAGATATAAAGGTACAAGTTAAAAAGGAGACAAGATTTTTTAAAGTGGTTCGGCACAGAAATGCCTACGTCCACTGATTCTCTTTGTTGATTTACTTCATATGGGTAGTACAAGTTAAGAAAAGTATCGATGGAGGTGTTGGATGTTCCATGCCCTCTGGAACACCTCTCCGTCCATTGTTGACAAAATATAAGCTCCGTTGTGGAGATCTTTATGAATTACATATGGTCCATCCCAGATTGGATCTAGTGCTCCGGGGCGAGGGAAGATTCGCTTGAGGACAAGATCTCCTTCTTGTAAGGTACGATGCTTGACTTTGGAGTTGTATTGTGCTGCCACTTTTTGCTTGTGGGCCGCTGCTTTAAGGACCGCATCATTTCTTCTTTCCTCAACTAGATCCAAAGACATGTGAAGGAGTTCTTCGTTTTCTTCTGGGTTATAGTGGACCCTACGGTAGGAAGGCACAATGGTTTCTCCTGGGAGCATAGCCTCCGATCCGTATGCCAAAGAGAAAGGAGTATGACCCGTCGATGTTCTGAAAGATGTGCGATAGGCCCACAGTGCCATAGGGAGTTCATCCACCCAAGCGCCCTTTGACTTTTCGAGCTTCTTTTTGATTAGAGTTTTTAGAATTTTGTTGACGGCTTCGACTTGTCCGTTTGCCTGGGGATACGCTACGGATGAGAAACTTTTGTGAATTCCGTGCTCTTGGCACCAGTTGGCGAATTCCTTGCTGTTAAACTGAAGTCCATTGTCTGATATGATTTTGAGTGGGACTCCGTACCTGCACAGAACATTTTTGATCAAGAAGTTAATAACTTTTGTTGAAGATACTTTATTCAGAGGTTCTGCTTCCACCCATTTGGTGAAATAGTCGACTGCCACTATAGCATATTTGGCCCCGCCTTGGCCCTTTGGCAGTTCGCCAATTAAGTCAATTCCACATACTGCAAAGGGCCAAGGGCTGGTCATTTGAGTAATCTCAGTCGTTGGTAGCCGCGGAATCTTAGCGAACTTCTGACATCTGTCACACTTTTTGACGAAATCCAAGGCGTCCTTGCTTAAGGTGGGCCAGAAATATCCATATCGGAGTATCTTTTTTGCTAATGTTTGCCCTCCGGTGTGATCTCCGCAGCTTCCTTGATGAATGTTGGATAAGATTTCCTTGGCTTCCCTTCCAGCGACACACCTTAACAACGGGTTGGAGAATCCACGCCGATAGAGGATGTCTCCTTGTATTGTGTAGCGGGAAGCTTTCCTCAAGATTTTCTTGACTTCGTTACGCCCGTTGGGTAGTGTGCCACTTTGTAAGTAGTCTCGGATGGGAGCCATCCAATTTGCTTCTTCGGTTGCAGCTATCAGATTCACTTGCTCAAAACTTGGGGTTAATTGCTTCGAGATGGTTACTGCTCCGAAGATGGCGCTGTCTCTCACACTTGCTTGCTTTGCTAATTCGTCGGCCTCTTGGTTCTCTTCCCGAGGGATGTGTTTGACTAAGTAGTGGTCCAATCGGTTGAGAAGTAACTTGGTCTTCTTTAAATACGCTATGAGTCGTTCTTCTCGAGCTTGGAATTCCCCTAGTATTTAATTGACAATAAGTTGAGAATTGCTATGAAGACACAAAGAATTGGCTCCGATTTCCAAGGCAAGTTCTAATCCAGCTATCACTGCTTCATACTCTGCATCGTTGTTGGTGGCAGCGAACTCCAATCTTATAGCATAGTGCAGCTTATTTCCCCTGAGAGTGATTATTACCACACCTGCCCCCGAGCCTTGTTCGTTTGATGCACCATCCACAAAGATATTCCACCTTATGTCTTTTGCTATTTCCAATTGCTCCTTATCTTCGTTGGTAGTGAATTCTGCAATGAAATCAGCCATGGCTTGTCCCTTGATGGCGGTGCGAGGGTGATAGGTGATATCATACTGACTCAGTTCAATGCACCATTTAAGTAGTCACCCAGAAGTGTCGGGACGATGGAGTACCTGTCTCAGCGGTTGATCGGTCAGGACTTTGATGGAATGGGACTGGAAGTAGTGACGCAGTTTCGTGATGTGATTAGTAAATAGTATGCTAGCTTCTCAAGTTTAGGATATCTGACTTCTGCCCCCGTAAACCTCTTACTTACGAAGTAAACTGGTCGCTGTGTGCGGTTGTCTTCCCTTACCAAGGCAGCGCTTAGGGCGTGAGATGACACAGCAAGGTATAGGTATAACTCTTCGCCTTCGCTTGGAGTCGAGAGTACCGGTGCTTTCTGGAGGTGTTCGATTAAGTTAAGGAAAGCGGTTAAGCATTCGTCAGTCCATTCGAACTTTCCTTTGTCTTTCTTTAGAGCTTCGAAAAAGGGGACGCACTTGTCCGTTGCTTTGGAGATGAATCGGCTCAGGGCGGCCACCTTTCCATTAAGGCTTTGCATTTCCTTTCGAGTGGAAGGTATCTTGATATCCCTTAGTGCTCGGACTTGTTCAGGGTTTGCTTCAATCCCTCTAGCATGGACGATGAACCCTAAGAACTTTCCTGATGATACTCCGAAGGAGCATTTTAGAGGATTCAACTTCATTCCATACTGGCAAAGTATTTGAAACATCTCGCATAGGTGGCTTACGTGGTCTTTGGCTTTCCTTGACTTTACCAGCATGTCATCCACATACACTTCCATAGTTCGCCATATTAGCCCTGCAAACATCTTGTTGACAAGGCGTTGGTAGGTGGCTCTTGCATTTTTAAGTCCGAAAGGCATTACCTTATAGCAGTATAAACCCCGGTCAGTGATGAAACTAGTGTGGTCTTGATCAGGAGCATGCATTGGAATTTGGTTATATCCTGAGTATGCGTCCATAAAAGATAAGAGCTTGTGCCCGGCCGTGCTGTCCACAAGTTGGTCAATTCGGGGAAGTGGGAAGCAATCCTTTGGGCAGGCGTCGTTTAGGTTGGAGAAGTCAATGCATGTTCGCCACTTCCCATTAGCCTTCTTTACCAGCACCGGGTTAGCGATCCATTCCGGGTAGATGGCTTTGTTGATTCATGAGTTTTGATTCATGACACAAGCTTCACAGATCATACGACGAAATACAAAGAGAATACTATATGAAAGCGACAAAAAGAGAATAAACGTATATTGTGAACTACAAAGGAGATAAGACTACAATCCAGAGATTAGTATGAATATTTTATTTTATTGAGTCTTAGAATATTGTTAAAATCATTCCTCAAGTAGTCACACACACACAAATTGATCCATGTTAATTTATACATATATAAGTGTACACTGTGCAAATAACATCAGGTCGGCTGACCGACCAGGATCCTCGGTCGACCGACCCTGTGTTATGTGCACAATGACTTTCTGTTTTATATACGATTTCAAACTCAGCTGACCGGCCAGGTTTTCCGGACGACCGACCAGAGAATAACGGCTAGTTTACTGAAGAGATGCGATCATTTCATGAAGAGGAATGTCCTCTATTTCAAGAGGTATGGACACAACTGTTAACTAAAACTCTTCATGAAAGATTACAACTCTTCTACAACTATATAAACATATTCAATTCACTTCTACAATAACCAATTCAAGTTTTAATTCTGAAATCTATTCTCTATTATTCTCTGCAAATAAAAAGCATTCATTCTCATTCAATATCACTAGAATCCTTGAATTAATTCATATACTTCGATTCTACATGATTATCTTCCTTCTAAATCTTCACACACATACATACTCTTGAGGATTTGATTATAGGAAAGTTGTACTATCAAAAGACAATCAGTGTTATTCAGAACACATTCGTCAACAAACTATTTGTATTAAGTTGAAGTCCTCTTCGGCTGTTGAGGCGGAAAATTCCTATTCGGCTGCTCAGGTGTCGTATACCTATTCCTCCGGGTTAAGTGAGGGGTTTAGTTTAAATCCAGAGGGTATTCTGGGACTGGACGTAGAACGGGAAGTTCGAACCAGTATAAAAATTCCTGGTGTCATTTTAATATACTGCTTTTATATTCCGCACTATTTACCTTATAATTATCATCACTACACTCTGTATTATCATATATCCATATTACACGATCCTTAGTACTACACGTGTACACTTTCATTTGGTATCAGAGCCTGGTATTCTATCGATCGTCACAACATCATAGAATAATGGCTAGAAAAAGATCCGGTCGAAGTACAGCAAGCAAAAAGCCTGAAACTATTAGAGCAACGACCAATGAGGACTGTAAAAAGGTACTTTCTGATTTACAAATTTCAGTAAAAGATAATAATGAATTAGTTAGTATAAGCAATAAGATTTCAAAGCTTAATTTTATTATTTTAGAAAAGATGAAATCTGTTGAACTTGAAAATGAGAAATTGAAAAACGAGAAGTTAAAATTAGAAAATCAACTTGGTGATTTAAAGAATAATTTTATAACTCTTACAGATTTTCTAGATAAACAAAACACCATATTTGAAAACGAGAGAGAAAAATTTTCAAAAGAAAATTTTGATTTGAAAAGACAAAATGATTTATTACAATCCTCTTTAGATAATTTAGAATCTCTAAATTTCCTTCTCAAAAATGAGAACGGTACGTTAAAAAATGAGAATTCTGAATTAAATGAGAAAATGGATATTTTAAATAATAGTAATATTTCTTTTGAAAATAATAAGTGTGACTTTAAAGCTAAATTTGATAAACTCAACACTGAAGTCGCAAAATTTAATAAAGGTCAAAATGATTTAAACATGATTTTATCTAGTTCTAGACCTTTACATAATTTTGGATATAATCATAGAAATAGCACTAGATACGCTTTTATGTATAATAAAAATGTTAGTGCTACTACTAAATTTCGAGTAAAGTCGAAATCAAATTTTTATCGAAATTCAAAAACTGCTATGACCAATAATGTTTATAATTTCTCTAGAAGTACAAAATCATTAACGAGAAATATGAATAAAAATTATCTAAGTATTTGGGTTCCTGTTAATTGGAAAAATAGAGAAAAATGCATTAATAATTATTTTGATATGGTAATCAATAATGAAAATTATATTTATAAAGGTACAACCACACCCAAATGGGTATGGTTTCCTAAAAATTAGGAAATTATAAGAACCTTGGGTATCACATGCTTTAAATGTTCATTGTTTTCTGATACCTTACAAGTAGTAATTATTTTGTTCTATATTGTTAACACTTATAACAAATATAATATTCGTTATCATATAAACTCTCCTTTTCGTCAATGACAAAGGGGAGAAAGATATTGCTCTAACACAATTTTCAGAAATAAACAATGCAAGCACAGATTAAGGGGGAGAAAAGTAAGTATTACCTTAAAACTCTTATTTGTGATGATGCAATGTATGAATGCTTGTTTCTTTTATTGCTATGTTTTGAATATCTATACATGCATCATATTGTTTTACAACTTGCTATTTCATAATTTCAAGCATTCTTTTACATATTACATCTAGTAAGTATTCCTTTTTGTCGATGACAAAGGGGGAGAAATATATGAAAGCTAACAAGTTTTTTGCAGAAAAGTCGCCATATATTCAGGGGGAGAATTATAATATAGATAAGTTTTACTTCGTCACATAAGTATTGTCATCAATCAAAAAGGGGGAGAATGTTGATTCATGAGTTTTGATTCATGACACAAGCTTCACAGATCATACGACGAAATACAAAGAGAATACTATATGAAAGCGACAAAAAGAGAATAAACGTATATTGTGAACTACAAAGGAGATAAGACTACAATCCAGAGATTAGTATGAATATTTTATTTTATTGAGTCTTAGAATATTGTTAAAATCATTCCTCAAGTAGTCACACACACACAAATTGATCCATGTTAATTTATACATATATAAGTGTACACTGTGCAAATAACATCAGGTTGGCTGACCGACCAGGATCCTCGATCGACCGACCCTGTGTTATGTGCACAGTCACTTTCTGTTTTATATACGATTTCAAACTCAGCTGACCGGCCAGGTTTTCCGGTCGACCGACCAGAGAATAACGGCTAGTTTACTGAAGAGATGCGATCATTTCATGAAGAGGAATGTCCTCTATTTCAAGAGGTATGGACACAACTGTTAACTAAAACTCTTCATGAAAGATTACAACTCTTCTACAACTATATAAACATATTCAATTCACTTCTACAATAACCAATTCATGTTTTAATTCTGAAATCTATTCTCTATTATTCTCTGCAAATAAAAAGCATTCATTCTCATTCAATATCACTAGAATCCTTGAATTAATTCATATACTTCGATTCTACGTGATTATCTTCCTTCTAAATCTTCACACACATACATACTCTTGAGGATTTGATTATAGGAAAGTTGTACTATCAAAAGACAATCAGTGTTATTCAGAACACATTCGTCAACAAACTATTTGTATTAAGTTGAAGTCCTCTTCGGCTGTTGAGGCGGAAAATTCCTGTTCGGCTGCTCACGTGTCGTATACCTATTCCTACGGGTTAAGTGAGGGGTTTAGTTTAAATCCAGAGGGTATTCTGGGACTGGACGTAGAACGGGAAGTTCGAACCAGTATAAAAATTCCTGGTGTCATTTTAATATACTGCTTTTATATTCCGCACTATTTACCTTATAATTATCATCACTACACTCTGTATTATCATATATCCATATTACACGATCCTTAGTACTACACGTGTACACTTTCAGGCTTCTCGTATGAAGTCATTGGTGAGCAGATTCTTTACTTCTTCATCGAGGGCTGCTGATCGCTCTGCCCCCATACTTCTCTTTCTTTGTTTTACGGGCGCCTTGGTAGGATCAATGTTTAGTACGTGGCATGCTACGTCGGGGGAGATTCCGATCATGTCAGCGAGTGACCATGCGAATACATCCAAGTTGTGGCGGAGAAAGTCGATGAGTTGCTCCTTCAACTCTGCTTTTAGTTGGGACCCAATTTTCAATAGTCTACTTGAGTCATGCTTGTCTACAGATACAAACTCCAAAGCCTCTGCAGGCTCGGCGGTGGCCTCCTCCTCTTTGTCCCTAGGGTCTAATTCATTGAAAGGGTCACTGGTATATCGAAGAGGAGGGGCTTTCTTTAGTTGCTACGCTTCTAGACTTTTCGTGCAGAGGGCAACCTCTACAACCTTCCCTTTATCCTTCCTGTGGTTGTTGCGAAGTTCAGTCACATAGCAGTCTCGAGCAACGTCCTGGTCTCCTTCTACTTCCCCTACTCCGTTGTCTGTTGGAAATTTCATTTTTAGGCACCATGGGGCTAGGACAATTTGGAAGTCAGACAAGGCTGACCTTCCTAAGAAGGCGTTGTAGGCCGAACGGTTTTCTATTAGCACAAACGTCTGTTTCCGTACAACGGAACGGGGATGACTTCCAATCTCAACAAAAAGGTCCAGTTGCCCGAGAGGCATCTTTGCATCCCCAGTGAAACCGTGTAGTGGTTTATCACAGGGAGATACATCCTTCATTGATAGCTTC
Organism: Allium fistulosum; assembly: GCA_030737815.1. Lineage (NCBI taxonomy): Eukaryota > Viridiplantae > Streptophyta > Magnoliopsida > Asparagales > Amaryllidaceae > Allium > Allium fistulosum. The sequence continues at coordinate 669,047,098 of CM060906.1, forward strand.
ATTTTGTCGAATGCATGTTTGAACAGGATGTTTACTGAGCTTCCAGTGTCTACTAGGATTCGGTAAACTTCGGCGGGACCGAGTCGGGCAGAGATAACCATGGGATCCATGTGACGGTATTGCCTTCCTTCTAGGTCACGCTTACCGAATGTGATGTCATCACTTTCTTTCCGCTTTGGGTGGCGCTCTTCTACGACCGAATTGACACAGTCTTTATTGTCTCTAAGTGACTTTCCATATCTTTCCATCTCTTTCCAGCTTCTGTCTGCGATGTGCGGTCCTCCCGAGATGGTATGGACCACTATCTTCTCTTGACTAGAGCTGCTAGTGTTGCGGTTTCCTCTGCCGATCTCCGGTGAGGGTAGCCTTGGGTTCTCATTGGCAGGAGCAGGAGTCCTGTCCTGACTTTTTACATAACGTTCCAGTTTCTTCCTTCTGATGTGTTTCTCAATCAGATCCCGGAGATGATGGCATTCATTAGTATCATGCCCGTGAGATTCGTGGAAGCGGCAGAACTTTCCAAACTTCTGCGCGTTATCTGATTCCTTCTTGTATGGTGGGCGTTTGTATATAACTTCGCCTTGGGTGGCAAGGAAGATATTTTCGACGGTCTCGTTCAAAGGAGTGTAAGTGTCGAATCTCGGTCCAGGCCGATATAGGCGATTTTCTCCCTTCTTGCCCCAAGCATTGTCTCTGGAATCATTTCTTCGAACGTCCCTTGCCACAGCAGGGGCGTTGCTGTGAGTTGCCTTATTTTGCTGTCCTGACTGCCCCTCAACGGCAACATCCTCAAGCCTCATATATTTCCCGGCTTCATGGAAGAAATCGGGTAAAGTAGCTGGTTTTTCTTTCGTCAACCTTCTAGCAAATTTAGTGTCCGGATGCACACCACTACAGAGGGCCATTAGGATAAGCTTCTCATCGGCATCTTGGAGCGCGGCTGCTGCGGCATTGAATCGGGTTAGGTATTGCTGCAGTTTTTCTCCAGGTTTCTGTTTGACGCTGGATAAGGAATAAGCGTCCTTAGGTTGTTCCACATGAATGCGGAACTGACTGATAAACCTTTCTTTCAACACTTCCCACGAGCTGATGGATCCCTGGGGTAGATGACAGAACCAGGAGGTAGCGAGATCTGCTAAGAAGAGCGGAAAGCATTTGCACAGTACTCCCTCTGTCGCTCCACTCATGAGCATATGTTGTGTGTACCTCTGTAAGTGTACAACGGGGTCGGAGGTTCCTTTGTAAGGTTCCATTGTTGGCATCTTCCATTCTCGGGGAGTGATAGCAATTTCGATATTGCGAGTGAAAGGGCTGGTTACCCTAGCGCCTATCCTTCGATCTCTTTGCTCTCGTTGGACGCACTCTCTGAATAAGCGTGCCATCCTTTCATCAGAATTTGGAGCAGATAGAAATGAGTTTGGTTCTGTTCTATGGGATTGATTTCATCCAGATGACCTGTAGGGATGGTATCGTCTATCATTCCTCATATTTTCCAGTGGCTGCCTTTGATCTTCTGGGAGCATGCTAGGGTCAGCTACAGTTGGCCCTTGCCTTTATCTTCTCCTGCTGGGTTCTGATCTAAGCACTTCCTCGGGTCCAACTTCGGGCTGGACTCTAGCTCGGCCCCGTTCGCTGGCGTTTCCGTGGTTAGGCAGTATGACAGGCTCAGCTACAGTTGACCTTCGTCCGGTACCTCCCCTGTTGGGTTCGGTACCAAACGTTTCCTCAGGCCTAACTTCGGGCTGTGCTCGATCTCGGCTCCTACCATGGCTACTTCTGCCGTTAGCTCCTTCGAAGAAGGAAGACCTTTGTTGTCTCTGAGATCCTCTAGACTGGGACTCGCCCCATGATTCAGTGTTGCGGTTTGACTCTTCAGCATCCCTTAAGCGTGACATGAGATGGTCCACCAAGGCTTCCTGCTGGGACATGAAGCGGTTAGTTACTTCAACCACAACCCTGTCTAAATCTGCACTAGTAATTGCTGCGGGCTGTTCTGTGGCAGGAGTGGTCGGATTAGCATGTCCTTCATTTGGTACTGCTGCTGGAGGAGGAAGATTTACTTGATTTGTGATAGCTGGATCTGGAAGACTGCTGGATGCGATGTTTTTTCCTTTGTTAACATCTTTTCTCTGTTTGGGAGGCATGTTTTCCAAGTGGCGAACGAAAATGTTAAGTGGATGAAGCTGAAGCTTCGAGCTTCTAGCTCTCAATGAAAGCACCAAAAATGTTTGCACAAAAAATGGACAAACACCTCAAAGTCGTATGATTTAGTAGATCTTATGTTGTTCTTAGTGATTTGGGTGATTTATGCAAATATATGAAAAGCAGGGGCTAAACTGTAAAAAAGACACGCAGATTTATAGTGGTTCAGCCAGAATGTGCCTACGTCCACTTTATATGTTATTTCTCTTCTCTTGTTTAGATTACAAGTACAAAGCTTTGATACAAGTAAAAGAAAGTTGTTTGAAAGTTCCCTCCGTGCTTTAGCTCTCAAACTTGTCCCCCATTGTTGTACCCCTGCCCCTCTATTTATAGAGTGAGGCTAAGGCAGGGGTCTTGGATGTATATAGCTGCTGGCGGGCCTGGGCTGAGGCAATCTGGCCTGGCGCATCTTGGTTCGGCATCCCTTGGTTTGGTGATAGGAGTGCGATGATTCGGCGTTGCTTCATTCGGTGGAGAGCTTGGTCCGGTGGGGAGTTGAATGTTAGTATGGAGACGACTTGGTCCGGTCGAGAAGTAGAATGTTAGCTTGGTGATAGGATGTGATAGGTTGGTCCGGCTCTGATCTGGACCGGTAACTGTTGGAGGAGATCTGGACCGGTAGGGGGTGGTTCGGTATGAGCTTGGAGCGGTTCTGGCTCGTTCGGTGGTTAGCCCGGACGAAAATGGTTCAGTGGTTGGAGAGAGTGTGTTCTTGGCCTTTGTCCGGTATCAGGTGGGTTGGATAGTGTGCCGGTCCGGCTTTGGTTCTTCCTTGCTTGGCTCGGTGATGCCCCGTTTACTATTGATGAAACGCCCCCAACAATGACTAAATTTAATATTTCCAGAAAATGTGAATTTTGGTTAAAATAGTCAAACTTTGACTTTTAAACTTAAAAATTTAAAAGTTTGAAATTATAAATTTTATCTGTTATTATAAAAATAGATGCAATAACTTGAACACTACTTTTCGTTTCGTTGAAAACGGAGTTAAAATGTAAAAGTTATGTACATTTCAATTTTTAGTATAATTTGTTTTATTATGCAATTTTGCCTATTTTAAATTTTATAAATCATATTTTCTTTCTTATATTTTATTTTAATATGTGTCAATATGTTTATTTATGTATATTTCCATCTCTAAATATTTTAAAAATGATAATAGAATTTTTCCAAAATTTACTATGATGATTTCCTATTTTTAAAAGGCTGTTTTCCTATTTTCTGCTATTTTCTTCATTAGAAATTATATGTAAATTAAATTTTAAATGTTTATTTTGTGAATATATTTTTATTTCATGTTATTATTTATGTTTAAAAATATATTACAAGCTCATATGAATTTTCTAAAAATTTATTCTATTCAATTCCAAATTTTCTAGACTAGTTTACTATTTTAGCTATTTTCTTAATTTAACTTTATATAATTGATAAATATTTATATAAATTATTATATTTTGATAAAATTTCGAAATTTTATCTGGGATTATTATTTTTTCCAGAAATATAAAGTTATAAAAAAGGAATTAAAGATATATGAAGAGTTTGATACCTTTTGTGTGCTTAGCCCTTTTGAATTCTACCGTTTCTTTTCAATCAATACATCTTTTATTTTATTTTTTGCCGTTCTTTTCCTCATTCATTTTCAGCCGACTCCCTCATCTTATTCACGAATTTTCAAAGCTCCAAAACCCTAAAAAAATCATGGCCTCCATCTTGCAAAAAAAATTTGGTAATCTCCCTCTTTTCTTTCTATTTTTTTTTCTTACTTTTCTATGCAATTTTGCCTTGATCTCTTCACATGTTTGCTTGGCCTAGCCTCTACCACCTTCATCCCCATCATCACCTCCTCCATCTATTACAGCAAACACTCCCTTCCCTCTGACCAAGACAGGCCATGACCTTCCACCTGAAGCCATCACCACAAAACTCAACAAAACATTGCCTAGACCACACATATCATCACCTACCCTCCATATCTTGCTTTGGCCACCTCCTTAGCCACCACCACCACTTGCTACATGACCTTTGGCTGCTGCTACTCATCACCCAAACCTCCGTCCAGACCTGTACCAGATGATGGCCGAGCCATTTGACCCATAGACCGAGCCAAAAGTTGAACCAAACTCCACTATGTTGCCTAGTCTCTTGATATTCTTGTGTTGTAACTTCCTCCACATGTTCTAGCCTTTATGCCATGCATTCCTATGATCAAACCTGAGCCAAAGTCATGTCAAACCTGACCTAAATAAACCCCTAGGCCATGCAAAGCATTGTAGAAAACAAGGCAAAAGATTTGACATTCAAATCTCTTTTCATTTCAAAGTTATTTCATTTTAAAGTCGTATTGAATTTTGTTGTTTTGATTGTTTGTTTTGGGTTGTGCACAAGAGTTGTAGCTTGGATTCGCTCTCCACTCAAGTCCGTAGTCTTGTCATCGTGCTTTTGTTTCCATTGTGTCATTGGTTTTGATATCTCCAGCACAAACAGGTGAGTTATTCTCACCAGACAATATGTACCTATATAACTAGTAAATTGACACTCTGTGAATCTATAGAAATATATTATCATGTTATACTTGACTATATTATGATCATATGATGTTTATACACCTGTTATATCATATGTTACTGTTATTTAATGTTATTCTGTTATTTATATCAGTTATCACCATTGCAAGTTCCCTGTAGACTAGAATCACTATGGGTTGAAATGATACATACCCGAACGGACTTTAGATTAGGGAAAAATTATTATGGGCTGAAATGATAGGCCTGAACGATTTTTATTTAATTTATTTTAACTTGGGATTGCGGGTTTGAAATGATAGAACCCGGATTTTTTTTAACTGCGGATTGAAATAATACATATCCTTATCACATGACCTAGGTTAGAAAATTATATACAGGCCCGTGGTTATTTTATAAAGTGTTTTGGATATTTTAAAGTATTTTAAAAAATTATAAATTTATGAAATTTGATTTAAATAGATTTTGAAATGTTTTAAATTAAAGAAATTATGATTTTTTTTCCATGTGTTAAAAATGTAATTAATGAATGGTTTAACTAGATTTTTGAAATATAACTTAAGTTGGAAATTTGGAATTTTGGTTAAAAATGATATTTAAGTTATATAAATAAAATGGATATTAAATTTTATTTGGAAATGGTAAATATGATAATTTGATTAAATTTGAATTTAAGTGATTTATTAAATTATTATTGATTTTTCTATGAATTTAAGTGGTTAAATAAGTGAATGTTTAAAAGTGATCTTTTAAAATATAACTTGACTAGGAAATGTGAAATTTGGTTTTAATTAAAGGGTTAAGTTAATTAAATAAAATTGGAAATTTAGTTAAATTTGTGAAATGGTAATTTAAATTTGAAGTGTTAAGTTATTTGTTGAAATGTGAAGAATTGGAAACTTTTACACTTAAATTTATTAAGTAAATTGTTGAAAATTGGATTTTATTATAAGAAATTTATTATGAAAAGATATATGTTAAGCGATATGTAAATGAACATTTTAAATGTTAAAATATAATTTTTAAAATGTTTATGTGTTTTAAATTAAAGTTATTTAATTGCTGGAAATACACTAACACCTGAAATTAACTTTTAATAGCATTCAGAAATGCTATAGATTCTGTTTTGAATTAAAATTGTGTAAAAAGAGCTATTACAGCATTTCTGAAATGCTGTAGTTGCTGTAATTGAACTTATAAGCTAATATTGAACTCAGGTCTATTATAGCATTCTCTGGAAATGCTATAATGGTCTGCAGTCTTTGCTGAAACCAAATTTAACCCTTGTTTTGAAATCTGAACTACCGCAGCACTTCTGAAATGCTGTCTTTTCTGTTTTGAACTATAATTCAACTAAAACTGAGTTTTAACAGCAGTTTTAAGTGCTGTCTTTGCTGAATTAAAAATGTTTTCATATATAACCTATAACAGTTGTTTTTAAATGCTGTGAAATGCTGAAATTTTAATAATTAGGGTTTTTGACTTAGTAAACGAACTCAGAATGGTTTGAAACTTTGGAAATTGAATACTTGATTTGAAAATATAATAATTACACTTTTAAAAGGTTTAAATGAATTATTTGATTGGAATATAAACTATTTAAAAGGTGACTTGAAATGATAATAAATGAAGTATACCTTTAAATTTAAAAGGTATTTAAAGTTGAATATTTAGATTTGAACTCAAATGATATTTGGAATATTAAAATGATTTGAAATGAAGTTTTGAAATGATATGATATTTTAAAAATATGGAAATGGTTTGGAATTGATTTAATCTTTATTTTGATAAAGATTTGGATTTGAAATGATATTCTATTTTGAAGTATAAACTGTTTTTAAACTTATAACCACGGGTTATAATAACGATTGGTTGTTAAAGAGACCGGGATCGGATATGGACATACTCTCTGTCGATACCGAAAACCACTTTGACAACTGTGTACGCGGTGGAGTTTCCAGAATGAAGTAGGATGGTGGCGACGTTCTTAAGGTATGTTACGTGGACCCAACTCCCGTGAGTTGGCATAAGTTGGCTAAAACAGGAGCGATCTCGGACCAGTGAGGTAGCACCTCTTCTCGGACACATTTCTTCGATATTATACTCTTACTTGTGATTGATTAGATGGCCATCCTCCGATTTGGGAGTGTTGTTCGAGGTGGACGATAGTGGCTGCTATGCGCTCCATCAGTCCGTGTGCGTAATTGGTATATCTACCCTAGCATTGCCTAGTTGTGCCGTGTCACCTACCATATCGAGCTTTACTACGATTTGTGATTTCTCCCGTAGCCTGTGGAGTATCGAGGGTAGCCCCCATTTTGGGAGTATGCTAATACTGGATAGACTACTGGGACTATTACGTGTTAAGGTGGAAAATGTAAAGCCTTAATGCTATTTAAAAGTATGTTTATTTTATATTAAACATTATTATAATATCGAATATTACTACATAGTAGATAGTTTAACGGATCCTTAGAGGATGGGCGGTCCCGAGCATCTTCTAAGTTACTTGTACCTTTATTACAGTTCACTTGAGTTGGTTTACATTATATAAGTATATATTGTCCTGACTCGAGTGTTTTTTGTTTTGCTTTACGCTCGGGTCAGCCTGAGTTATTCACAGATTTGGATTTCCACTCTCTTGGAGATTTGAATCGCTGAAGATTATCTGCTTGTCATGTCCTATCTATTTCAATTCCGTTGTTCTACTCAGCTTGTACTTGGTTATTTTATTGAGACTTTTGTTGTACTCAATTTCTTCTGTTGTATCTTATGTAACTCTGACATATTTAGATAGTAGCTTCATGAACTACTATTTCTTTTACTTCCGCTGCATTATTTTACTCTGTGTTTGTGATCTGTGATTATATTTATTTACTGTATATTCTGAGATTTGCAAAATTTTAATTACAACGTGGTATTTTGAGCAATTCAACTGCGGCATGAGTGTCTACCTATACACTTATAATGGATGCGAATGGTTGAAAATATCGGGTCGTTACAGTTGGTATCCGAGCTTTGGCTTTGAGGCAAAACTTAGAATGTATGGTAAATTTATTTACAGAATCACTTTCGTTCGATTTTGAATCTCTTCCTTTTGATTCGATTTCCTTTGAATTTTGGAATGTTTCCTGCGGTTCCAAAATTCATTCGTGTCCCTCACTATTCATCATCTTTTGATTCTAGAGTATCCCATGACCCCACTTCGAATGATCTTTATAGTGAATTGGCGGTCTCGCCAATATTCTAATTTTCTTATAAAGGGGTGAAACTCCTTTACAATAGCATCAATTCACCAAAGATTTTATATCCTTGGTTTAGATGCTAATATCTTTTATTATTCCAAACTCTATCTCTTGAGATCGAACGTAGATTTATCCCAGAAAAATCCACATCGATCTTATTCTTTAAGTCACGGTTGACCCGGTTAAGGTTGTCCGCGATTTACCTAAGCTTACCCATCTCTCTACTCTGTTTAACCATCTTGTCTTTTGTTTCTAAACTATCTCCAAACATTTTGAATTGTACTTGTAAATCTATGTTTTGTTTTATATATGGTGTTGTTTGAGTTGTTGATGTTGATTTAGATTTCCGATCGATTCGTCTGATCAACGCTATCGATAGGATTTCTAAAACACTTTGACAGAACAAACTGACACAATATTATTTTAAATTTGGTTAATGAAATAAATTTTGAGATATAAGAAAATTTATGGAACTTATCATTTATAGTTCTATAAATGAATTTATAAATAGTTGTTTATAAATTTATTTGGGAACTGAAATGAATTTAAAACAAGAAATTTAAGAATTTAATTTCCGATGGATTTCAAACCTTGTGTTTAAAGTTGTAAAAGGATATATTATTTAAAGTATTTCTAAGTAGAAATATGTTTCTAAAGGATTTTAAGGTTTAAAAATTTAGTGCTCTTCTCTTTGTCGCTGGAAAATAATTCGGTGATGACTGCAGCATCATCGACATTCATTTTTGAGTTTCGAAGTGAAGAGACCGTTCTGTTGTCTTGCTACAGCTTTGTTTTGGGAAATTTAATTGATTTGAATCTCTAAAATATGACTGAATTTATAATATATAGATATATGATTTAAAATTTGATTTGACATATTATGTATGTATAATTACTTATCGCTAAATGGTTTGAAAGGAATCGGAAGTTTAATTCTTAAATTTTATTTTAAAGAATAATTTCAGTTAAAAGAAAAAAATTCAAAAATTTGGATAAATGATTCAAACTTGAGATAATTAAATTGGAAATTTATATTTGTATAACACACAATTTCATTCCAATATAACTTACCTAAATTACACAGAAGTTGAATATGAAATTGGATAATATACAATATAGAAAGGATTTTATAAATAAAATTTGAGTGGTTATAATAAATGTTATACACTTAAATTTTAGTTATAAAAGATTAACAGAGGTAAATAGTGAAAAAGGAATTTAAAGAGAATTTTTTTAAATAACTTAATAATCAAATTTGATTTAATATGGAACCTTAAGTCTAACCTAGGAATTTAATAAAGGTTATTTCCTGAAATGAATATGTTGTATAATAAATAATGTATCTTTGAATAGATAAAATAAAATACATTTGAATTGGACATTTTGTAATAAAGTTTATTTAACTTGAATTCATAGTTTAATTAATGTCTAAATGAATAAATGTGTAAAGAAATTTGATTGTTATATTTGCTATATAAATATTTTATTTATGAAATAGATATGTCTTGAAAAATGAATAATTATGATTTAAATAGTTAAAATGTATTTTAACATCACTAAACCTTGATAATTGAGAATTTGGTTTTCAAATGGAATTTTAAGTGTAACTTATTAAAGGAATATCTATTTATGAAATGGGATATTCCATTCATAAAAGTATGTTTTAATAAGTCTTAAGTTAAAAGATATCCAAATGAATATTTCTGGAATAAAACTGATTTGAAATACTAATATATCTACTGTAGCATTTTATAAGTGCTGCCATTTGAAAATACAATGTTTTGGAAATTTTATAATTGAATGAACTTAGAAATTCTACAACTTTAAAATGAATATTTTTTGACCTTGAATTAAAATGGTTTAAATGAAGATTATTTTTAAAGGGTGTTATGATTTTCTAAGTATTATGTTCTTTTTTAAGAATAACATTTCCAAAGTGTTATGATTTTTAGTAGTATGATTTCCAAATGATAAACATCCCTAAATTGTTATGATTTCAAAGCGTTATTGTTTCAAATTTATTATCTTATTTTTTTTCCAAACTATCTTTTGGTTGTCCTTATTTCTCTTATCTTGTTACAGAATGGGAAGGCTATTGCTTATACTAGTCTATTTAGAAATCTTTCTGTAATCTTTGATAATCTTTGTTACTCATCTGGATCTGAACACTATTTTTCCATTCATAGACCGTCGGTCAAGTGAAAAGGGAGATTCAGACTCTAGAGGATCTTTTTCGTGCTATATTCTTGATTTGATCACCTCCATCTTGTTAAACTTACCTATAACAATAGTTATCAGGTGTAATTCCAATTTTCTTATCATCTTGTCTTAATTCTATTCATTCTATCTTTTTCTATGCTTTCCCATACCTCGTTCCTTTTCGGGGACGAAAAGTTTTGAGTGGGGGAGAGTGTAACAACCCTGTATTTTACAATTATTTTTAAATTGATTTCCAGATTTAAAAGCTTTATTTATGAAAAGAATAAATTTTGTTATTGTAAATATAAAAACTTTGATTTTGTATGTGGATTAGAATTCCAAATATGACTAAATTTAATATTTCCAGAAAATGTGAATTTTGGTTAAAATTGTCAAACTTTGACTTTTAAACTTAAAATTTTAAAAGTTTGAAATTATAAATTTTATCTGTTATTATAAAAATAGATGCAATAACTTGAACACTACTTTTCGTTTCGTTGAAAACGGAGTTAAAATGTAAAAGTTATGTACATTTCAATTTTTAGTATAATTTGTTTTATTGTGCAATTTTGCCTATTTTAAATTTTATAAATCATATTTTCTTTCTTATATTTTATTTTAATATGTGTCAATATGTTTATTTATGTATATTTCCATCTCTAAATATTTAAAAAATGATAATAGAATTTTTCCAAAATTTACTATGATGATTTCCTATTTTTAAAAGGTTGTTTTCCTATTTTCTGCTATTTTCTTCATTAGAAATTATATGTAAATTAAATTTTAAATGTTTATTTTGTGAATATATTTTTATTTCATGTTATTATTTATGTTTAAAAATATATTACAAGCTCATATGAATTTTCTAAAAATTTATTCTATTCAATTCCAAATTTTCTAGACTAGTTTACTATTTTAGCTATTTTCTTAATTTAACTTTATATAATTGATAAATATTTATATAAATTATTATATTTTGATAAAATTTCGAAATTTTATCTGGGATTATTATTTTTTCCAGAAATATAAAGTTATAAAAAAGGAATTAAAGATATATGAAGAGTTTGATACCTTTTGTGTGCTTAGCCCTTTTGAATTCTACCGTTTCTTTCAATCAATACATCTTTTATTTTATTTTTTGCCGTTCTTTTCCTCATTCATTTTCAGCCGACTCCCTCATCTTATTCACGAATTTTCAAAGCTCCAAAACCCAAAAAAAATCATGGCCTCCATCTTGCAAAAAAAATTTGGTAATCTCCCTCTTTTCTTTCTATTTTTTTTTCTTACTTTTCTATGCAATTTTGCCTTGATCTCTTCACATGTTTGCTTGGCCTAGCCTCTACCACCTTCATCGCCATCATCACCTCCTCCATCTATTACAGCAAACACTCCCTTCCCTCTGACCAAGACAGGCCATGACCTTCCACTTGATGCCATCACCACAAAACTCCACAAAACATTGCCTAGACCACACATATCATCACCTACCCTCCATATCTTGCTTTGGCCACCTCCTTAGCCACCACTACCACTTGCTACATGACCTTTGGCTGCTGCTACTCATCACCCAAACCTCTGTCCAGACCTGTACCAGATGATGGCCGAGCCATTTGACCCATAGACCGAGCCAAAAGTTGAACCAAACTCCACTATGTTGCCTAGTCTCTTGATATTCTTGTGTTGTAACTTCCTCCACATGTTCTAGCCTTTATGCCTTGCATTCCTATGATCAAACCTGAGCCAAAGTCATGTCAAACCTGACCTAAATAAACCCCTAGGCCATGCAAAGCATTGTAGAAAACAAGGCAAAAGATTTGACATTCAAATCTCTTTTCATTTCAAAGTTATTTCATTTTAAAGTCGTATTGAATTTTGTTGTTTTGATTGTTTGTTTTGGGTTGTGCACAAGAGTTGTAGCTTGGATTCGCTCTCCACTCAAGTCCGTAGTCTTGTCATCGTGCTTTTGTTTCCATTGTGTCATTGGTTTTAATATCTCCAGCACAAACAGGTGAGTTATTCTCACCAGACAATATGTACCTATATAACTAGTAAATTGACACCCTGTGAATCTGTAGAAATATATTATCATGTTATACTTGACTATATTATGATCATATGATGTTTATACACCTGTTATATCATATGTTACTGTTATTTAATGTTATTCTATTATTTATATCAGTTATCACCATTGCAAGTTCCCTGTAGACTAGAATCACTATGGGTTGAAATGATACATACCCGAACGGACTTTAGAATAGAGAAAAATTGTTATGAGCTGAAATGATAGGCCTGAACGATTTTTATTTAATTTATTTTAACTTGGGATAGCGGGTTTGAAATGATAGAACCCGGATTTTTCTTTTTTTAACCGCGGATTGAAATAATACATATCCGTATCACATGACCAAGGTTAGAAAATTATATACAGGCCCGTGGTTATTTTATAAAGTGTTTTGGATATTTTTAAGTATTTTAAAAAATTATAAATTTATGAAATTTGATTTAAATAGATTTTGAAATGTTTTAAATTAAAGAAATTATGATTTTTTTCCATGTGTTAAAAATGTAATTAATGAAGGGTTTAACTAGATTTTTGAAATATAACTTAAGTTGGAAATTTGGAATTTTGGTTAAAAATGATATTTAAGTTATATAAATAAAATGGATATTAAATTTTATTTGGAAATGGTAAATATGATAATTTGATTAAATTTGAATTTAAGTGATTTATTAAAGTATTATTGATTTTTCTATGAATTTAAGTGGTTAAATAAGTGAATGTTTAAAAGTGATCTTTTAAAATATAACTTGACTAGGAAATGTGAAATTTGGTTTTTATTAAAGGGTTAAGTTAATTAAATAAAATTGGAAATTTAGCTAAATTTGTGAAATGGTAATTTAAATTTGAAGTGTTAAGTTATTTGTTGAAATGTGAAGAATTGGAAACTTTTACACTTAAATTTATTAAGTAAATTGTTGAAAATTGGATTTTATTATAAGAAATTTATTATGAAAAGATATATGTTAAGCGATATGTAAATGAACATTTTAAATGTTAAAATATGATTTTTAAAATGTTTATGTGTTTTAAATTAAAGTTATTTAATTGCTGGAAAAACACTAACACCTGAAATTAACTTTTAATAGCATTCAGAAATGCTATAGATTCTGTTTTGAACTAAAATTGTGTAAAAAGAGCTATTACAGCATTTCTGAAATGCTGTAGTTGCTGTAATTGAACTTATAGTCTAATATTGAACTCAGGTCTATTATAGCATTCTCTGGAAATGCTATAATGGTCTGCAGTCTTTGCTGAAACCAAATTTAACCCTTGTTTTGAAATCTGAACTACCACAGCACTTCTGAAATGTTGTCTTTTCTGTTTTGAACTATAATTCAACTAAAACTGAGTTTTAACAGCAGTTTTAAGTGCTGTCTTTGCTGAATTAAAAATGTTTTCATATATAACCTATAGCAGTTGTTTTTAAATGCTGTGAAATGCTGAAATTTTAATAATTAGGGTTTTTGACTTAGTAAACGAACTCAGAATGGTTTGAAACTTTGGAAATTGAATACTTGATTTGAAAATATAATAATTACACTTTTAAAAGGTTTAAATGAATTATTTGATTGGAATATAAACTATTTAAAAGGTGACTTGAAATGATAATAAATGAAGTATACCTTTAAATTTAAAAGGTATTTAAAGTTGAATATTTAGATTTGAACTCAAATGATATTTGGAATATTAAAATGATTTGAAATGAAGTTTTGAAATGATATGATATTTTAAAAATATGGAAATGGTTTGGAATTGATTTAATCTTTATTTTGATAAAGATTTGGATTTGAAATGATATTCTATTTTGAAGTATAAACTGTTTTTAAACTTATAACCACGGGTTATAATAACGATTGGTTGTTAAAGAGACCGGGATCGGATATGGACATACTCTCTGTCGATACCGAAAACCACTTTGACAACTGTGTACGCGGTGGAGTTTCCAGAATGAAGTAGGATGGTGGCGACGTTCTTAAGGTATGTTACGTGGACCCAACTCCCGTGAGTTGGCATAAGTTGGCTAAAACAGGAGCGATCTCGGACCAATGAGGTAGCACCTCTTCTCGAACACATTTCTTCGATATTATACTCTTACTTGTGATTGATTAGATGGCCATCCTCCGATTTGGGAGTGTTGTTCGAGGTGGACGATAGTGGCTGCTATGCGCTCCATCAGTCCGTGTGCGTAATTGGTATATCTACCCTGGCATTGCCTAGTTGTGCCGTGTCACCTACCATATCGAGCTTTACTACGATTTGTGATTTCTCCCGTAGCCTGTGGAGTATCGAGGGTAGCCCCCATTTTGGGAGTATGCTAATACTGGATAGACTACTGGGACTATTACGTGTTAAGGTGGAAAATGTAAAGCCTTAATGCTATTTAAAAGTATGTTTATTTTATATTAAACATTATTATAATATCGAATATTACTACATAGTAGATAGTTTAACGGATCCTTAGAGGATGGGCGGTCCCAAGCATCTTCTAAGTTACTTGTACCTTTATTACAGTTCACTTGAGTTGGTTTACATTATATAAGTATATATTGTCCTGACTCGAGTGTTTTGTGTTTTGCTTTACGCTCGGGTCAGCTTGAGTTATTCACAAATTTGGATTTCCACTCTCTTGGAGATTTGAATCGCTGGAGATTATCTGCTTGTCATGTCCTATCTATTTCAATTCCGTTGTTCTACTCAGCTTGTACTTGGTTATTTTATTGAGACTTTTGTTGTACTCTATTTCTTCTGTTGTATCTTATGTAACTCTGACATATTTAGATAGTAGCTTCATGAACTACTATTTCTTTTACTTCCGCTGCATTATTTTACTCTGTGTCTGTGATCTGTGATTATATTTATTTACTGTAAATTCTGAGATTTGCAAAATTTTAATTACAACGCGGTATTTTGAGCAATTCAACTCCGGCATGAGTGTCTACCTATACACTTATAATGGATGCGAATGGTTGAAAATATCGGGTCGTTACACCCTCTGTTCTCTGTTGTCAAAGATTATCTAGTAAAATTCTTTTGAGCATCATACATTTCAAGGTGAATTGGAATCCATGATTAATAAGTTGCGGCCCCGATTTAATAAGCTTCGAATTCAACAAGAATGGATTCTTATTATCATTAGAATGAGAAACGAGATCAGTTTTTTAAGGACCGGAAGTCGCGAGATCAAATTTCATCGAGAAGGAATTCCCAAATCTTTCTCGGTAACCTTTGTTGATATTCGGAGAATTAATCACGTCAAAGTGAGAGAACAGATCTTCCAATAGTTGTATCCCTTCAGATCTCTGATTCCAAAGATTATCCAGCAAAATTCTTTTGAGTAGCATACATTTAAGGGTGAATTGGAATCCATGATCAATAAGTTGTGGCCCAGAATCAATAGATTTCGATTTCAACAAACAAGAATTCATGGGAGCCTTAACAAAATTCTGAGAACCGGAATCCACAGATATAGAATTCATCGAACACGAAGACTTCATGTGGCCAATCTTTCCGCAAGCAAAACATCTGATGGGATCTCTGCACTGGAAAGCGTGGTGACCACGATCCCCACATCTAAAACAGATATTGCTTCCATTCTTAAAAACCCAATTCTTGCGACGAAGACGATTCCGAGAATTAGGGATTGATCCTTCAATAACAGCTTGGACATAAGAACGGCGGGTGGGAGCACGATCAGGGATTAGAGAAGAAGAGCACCTATGAGAATTCGATTTGAAAATTGAAGAAGAAAAGCTCGGGAATAAAGACGCCATTTTTTCTTCCTTATGAATTTTTCTTATCAATTGAATTTAAATATTATACCTACATCTATATCGATATGCGCATTTATAACTTTTATATAGGCATCTTTTTAAATGCCAATGGTATTCAAACAAATAAAATAGAATTTAAAATTAATATCTCATAAATATTAATTTATTTATTTAATTATCAATGATTAAAAACTAATTAAATTGTGTTGCTCATTCGAATATTCATCATTTCGATTGCGTGACTCAAAGGTGTAAATTCAGTCAATAGAAAATATTTAACAATTCAAATATTAAAAATATTAACGTTCACATGCCACCTTAGCTAGTCGTATGACATTTTAGCCGAATTGATTGCTTACACACCTTTTTGTAAAATCCAATTTTACGTACTATAAGTGGTACCCAGTAGTAACGATTATTTACTCTGTTTCTCTTCGTCAAAACTATATCACATTAGGGCTTATGGAATTTTGTTTTGGTCAAAATTCCAACATCATCCACATTCAACTTTGTAAGTCCAAAAACAAAGTCCTTGGTTCAATAAAAAATTATTCTTAACCATACTACTCTAGCTAGAGATTTTGACTTTGAGTTGACTACAATTGACCATGATACTAATCCCATACAATCAAAAAAATAATTCTCTATTAAATAGTGTTTTGCTTTCAATGTTTCAACTCTGACCCAACTATAGTCGTTCAATGGCTGACATGCCACGATTTGCCTATAATCAAAGTGGTGTGTCCATATTAAAGTTTAACAGTTTTCTCAAGTCGAGAGAACTGTGCAACATCGTCACTTCAAGATTCTCTGTTTGATCTTAGTTATATCATCCAATAGAAAACTCCTGGGTGAGTCATTCCATAGTTATCTAATAACCATCAGTATGTAATCTCTTGGTGCCCCAAGCAGCCATGAGTAATACACTGCATATATGCTCTAGTCTCGACGAATGTATTGATATACTTTCTCAATATATCTTGACTAGGAATACTTAAAACGATATGTTTATTATATTGTGAAAAATTGCTCATGATTATAACAAAATGTAATTACTACCACAAAACACACCATTTATGTATTTTTTTTATTAAATATACTTAAATTAAATGACTAATTAATATAACATATTATATCAAGTATACAATAGAAAGACACACACCTTTTTTCGAAAGAGATTTGATTACAGAGTTAATAATTTACAATAAATTACAGAATTGTCCCTAAAGCATACTCTTAACTTTATTAATCTTACACTTGCACTTGGGAACAATTATGAAATCTCAATCCCATCCCTTTGATTAGCTTGACTAGAACTGACCAAGCTAGTCTCTTCGTGAAAGGATTTGTTATGTTGTCCTTCGTATCTACTCTTTACATCACAATCTCTTTCTTCCCAACAAATTTTCTAATTAGGTGGAATTTTCAAAGAATGTGTCTAATTTCTTATGTAATCTAGGCTCCTTTATGATCCACATCACCTCGTTATCTCCATAAAACAATGTCACTGGATTCTCCATGTTGGAAATCACTCCAAGCTCACTTAAAAATTTGTGCATCCAAACCGCTTCCTTGGCTACTTTGAGGGAGATGTATTCGACCTCCATTGTGGAATCAACCACCATTTCCTCTTTGGAACTCTTCCAACCGATGACCCAACCATTTATGGTAAAGACGTAACCTAACACCGACTTACTATCGTCGATATCACTCTGAAAGCTAGAGCCTGTATACCCCTTCATAAGGAGGTCTCCATTCTCATATATAAGGAATAAGTCCCTAGTATTTCTTCAATACTTTAGTATACATTTTACAACCCTCCAATGCTTTTCTCTAGGATTAGACTAGTATCGGTTTACGCATCCTAATGCGTATGCCATATCTGGTCTAGTACATAGTACAGCGTCTAATATAAAACGGATTGCTGAAGCATACATTATCCTCTTCATATGCTCTTTCTCCTCATCAGTTTGAAGATCATCCATCTAAGAGAGGACGATTCCAAATTGCATAGAAATATTTTCATGCTTGGAGTTCTCCATACTAAACCTTTTCAATACGGTGCCTATGTACAGAAATTGAGACAATCCTAGTAACCTCTTAAATTAATCTCTATAGATCTTTATACCTTGTACATAGGCTACTTCTTCCATATCCTTCATGGAGAAATTCTTGGAAAGCCATGCTTTCATTAGTTGCAACAATGAAATGTCATTTCCAATCAATCGTAGACCACCAATGTATAAAATTAAGAACACGATAGCACTTCCTTGTTCCTTTTGGTATACGCATGCTTCCTCTATGCTATGATAAAAACCAAACTATTTGATTACTTTGTCAAAACACTTATTATGACTCCTTGAAGCTTGTTTAAGTCCATAATTAGACTTTAACGAATTGAAAGCCTTGCCCTCACTCCCACAGACTTCGAAACTATCAAGCTGTGACATATAGGCAGTTTTTTCCAAATCACCATTTAGAAATGCCATCTTTATGTCCATTTGTTATATTTTGTAGCCGTAGAATGTAGCAATAGCTAGCATTATCTGAATGGACTTAAGCTTGCTATAGGCAAAAAGGTTTTGTCATAATTAACTCCTTGAATTTAACGAAATTATTTTGCAACTAACCTTGCTTTGTAAGTTTCCAATTGTCATCTGTATTTAGTTTTTTCTTGAAAATTCATTTGTAGCCGATGAGTTTTACTCCTTTGGGCATATCATCCAAAGTCCATACTTTATTTCATTTAACGAATCCATTTCGGATTTCATAGCTCCAAGTTAGTGTAA
The DNA here is from genome assembly GCA_030737815.1 of Allium fistulosum. Classification (NCBI taxonomy): domain Eukaryota; kingdom Viridiplantae; phylum Streptophyta; class Magnoliopsida; order Asparagales; family Amaryllidaceae; genus Allium; species Allium fistulosum. The sequence goes on from CM060906.1 coordinate 669,065,893, forward strand.
GTCTTTACTTAGTGCTTGTTGGAATGATAAAAGAGTGTCATCATCTAAGACGCAGTCATCTTTCTCGTTATCTATGAGAAAACCATAGTATCTCTCTGGTGTGCGAGATTTCCTACCAAACCTTCTAATAAGTTGCATGTTTTCGTATACGGATGAACTTGGCTCTCCCATCGGTTCAGCCTCCATGTTAATTTCTCAGATCTCATCCAAGTCTACAATTTCGTTGTTAATTTATTTTGATAGAAATTACTTTACTGAAAAGACAACGTGTCTAAAAACAATAACTTTTTGTTCCTCTTTGTTATAGAAAATATATCTCCTGGATCTTGGGATATCCTATAAGCTTACACAAGGCTGATCTTGGCTCAAGTTTGTTGGGGCCGACGTTCTTAACGTAAGATGAATAACCCCACATTTTCAGATAATTGAGTGGGGTTTATTCCCATGCCACGTCTCATATGATGTCTTAGATATAAATTTGTGAGTATTAAATTCAACATATGCGCCATGGTTTCTAGTGCATATCCCAACTAGACAGAGGTAACTCAGATTTACTCGTCATGGAACGAACCATATCTAATAAGGTTCGATTCCTCCACTTTGAAACACTATTGTGTTACAGAGTATACGGTGGAGTAACTTGAGAGGTCCCATTGTCTTTTGACTACTATTGGAGCTCTTGTCCAACATACCCACCTCCTCGATCGGATCAAAGAAATAATCTTATGGTTTATCTTATTTTTGACCTCGTTTTTATATTCTACGAATTTTTCACAAACGTCGGATTTGTTCTTCATAAGATACACATATCCTAGTCTCAAAAAATCATCCATAAATATTACAAAATAAGATGAATTATCTTAGTTACTATAGGCATTGGGCCACATATATCACTATGTACAAGACCTAAGAGTTCGTTAACTCTATGATTGCTCCTACTAAAGAGGCGCTTGGTCATTTTTCCTTCAAGATACGACTCACACTTATCAAATGATTCAGAATCAAATGATGGCAGAAAATCTTTGGTTTTCAATTTGTGCAGTCGTTTCTCACTTATATGACATAGCCTATAATGCCAAAGATAGTATTTATTTACGTCAACAATAGAAGAGTTACATCATAGACATAATTAGTATTAATTACATCAATGCCATTATCTAAAATACCATCGCAGACTTTACTACCATTCAACATAATATTCAAAACATTATTAGCACAATGAAACATATAACCCACCTTAAACAATTTTGACATAGAAACAATACCACAAATAAAGTCTCTCACATAATCAACTATTTTATAAGGTTGACCTCTATTATCAATCTTGTAATCCTCTTCTTTCTTAAAGCAGTAAACTCTTCTACTTCCAAAGTGGATGTATACTATCTCGCGATAGTGGAACTATTATAAATATGGTGTCTTTGCTTTTTTTTGCATAAGTGATCTATGATTGATTTGGGATTTAGTTTTACGTTTGTTTTACATACCATCAACATGATCCTATTTATCATATTCATAGCGCTTTGGGTTGAAATTGCATAAAATTTTCCCAACAGTTTGGTATTATAGCTATTTATTTGTTGATGGAAGGAGTTAGGAAGTATGGCAAGAGACGAAGGTACCTCAGTTATTAGACTCTATGTTAGAGGATCTTATATAGCATAAGTGTAATAACCGCACCTTAATGGTCCTGAATTTCGACTAAATTGAAACCAAGTTCATTAGAATACGGATCATTGATCTTGCTAACTTGCAATAAACATAAGTATATCAGAGAAAGAACTCACAGTGGAATAGTAAAATATAATCGAATATATATACTGACTAAGGCCGAGCGTGAATGCTTTGCCAGTGTCGAGCATGAATGAGAAGACTTCACCATCTACCGTTTCTGTCTTGCACCAGTAGCATGTCTCTCTAAATATATCATACAGGTTGTAATGAGGAGGGAATTAGAATAATGTTCTGGTGACTAGTAAATTACATACTTTATGCCTAACACTAATTTATACCGATTGATTTTCATTTAAGTATTATATCTATTATTCATGGCTTATCCATTTATTTCCAACTACGCATACGATATATCCAACCTTCTCCAAGGTCTAACTATATATATTCACACACACACACAGATATATATATATATATATATATATATATATATATGCGTGTTCACTACCCAAAAAAAACACTAGCCACTTAATACTTCTTAAATAGGGAGGAGGCGGACCTATCAGCCATTTAATACCTCAACCCTGAAGCAGGCCCTCTGTAACATAATCACAAGTCAACCAATCCTTAGCTACAAAGACCAATGACCCTTAGATACGACTCTATAATTTAATTTATTGTATTACTAACGCATCTTAAAGACTTATCTAAGGGTTAACTAGCTCACCTTCGACAAACAAACTAATTAAACTTTGAGGTATTTGCATATTCCATATGGATTCAACACTCGTAGGAAGTGAAATCCGTCAGGGCATAACTCAAGTCTTTGCTAAAGACCGCTAGTGGTCAAAGCCTATATGTCAGCCTTGCTACTAAATACCGGTACAACAATAACACTGACAAAAGAGACCGACTTCCCACAATTGAAATCCCATTTAGACTAACCTAATACAAGTCAAGGAAAAATACTCATCCTAGTCACCTAATACCTCTTGTTAGAAATGAAGCAGACTATATTTTCCTATTATGTACCATCGTATGTTATTTAAGCTTCTTATATAGGGAGGAGGCAGAACCAACAACCATTAATACATTCCACCCAAAAGCAAACCCCTTGACATCCCTAAAGGTATGGAGCCATTTAATACTTCAAATCCGAAGCAAACCCTTGGTATATTTTCCTACACCTATATGAAAACATATATCCCTTCCCCAAGGGTCATATGGTAGGAGATGTCCCGCATCAATAGTACATATACAAAACCGTTGGTGGCCTCTAGATGAAGGGCGGACTTCTGTTGTGTAACTCTACTGACCTCGCATCCTAACCCATTCTAAAGCAAATCAATTATCTTTAGCCTAAATATTTGACTAGCCTATTAATTCACGCTCGTCCTAAACATATTATCGAGGCTATATAATTTCCTAATGAAAAGTATACCGCCTACTAAGTTATTTACTAGTATTTAATTCACTTATTCGCTACGAACCTATTCCTATTTTATATGCTTATTTCCTATATTCCTCACTTCCTTCTATATCCCATAAATGTCAATTTTCCGTAATAAATGGTCAATATTATTCAAATTAGACAATTCCTAATGACATTTATTTATTTGTTCAAGTTTAACTTATTATACTTATTTCATCTCCCCATAGATGCCACATTAAACTCTTTAATCAGTCACATTAAATGCATTTATGTCCCCATTTAATTTTTGTAACTCCCTATTAAATATATATTTATTGCGCACTAAATTTGTAGTCATCGTTCATAAATTTTGGGGTTACTATCTCCTTTTCATTTCAACCTCCTAATCCTATGATTTATTATGATATTAATAACCAGTTGTCCTAACTATAACTAATACGAATACCGATGTATATTATGCTTTATTTATTACCCTATGTATATTTATACTTTAAATCAGTAGGTGTAGTTATGTGTGTGTGTGTGTGTGTCCATTTCTATCTCTAACTCATCAATTTCTACGCTTAGGAATTCCAAAATACACCTATATATGCATTCTGTAAAGACTATTTATTTCCATATTTTAATATCCTTCCCATAAAGAAATACCTTTATGACTTTCCATAAATTACCCAAAAGTGAGATTTTCGCTTTGTTTGAAATTACAAAGAATTTTCTCTTTTCTTATTGAAATAGGCAGTGCAAACTACGGAGGAATACATTCGTACTTTACACATCTTTTTCTTTTCTGATATTCCTTATTATTTCAAACGACGCACTTTTTATTTTTGGAATTAGATAATTTTTGGAAATTACATGGAAATAGATACAACTAAATTGTACCTACAACGCTCTCAATAAATTAAAACATAGAAATTCACATTCCAAGTCAAATTAGGGCAATCTAAATTAATACTAACAATTTACAATCCAACTATCATAAATGTGGAATAAATCTTACATTCTCACCAATATTCTACTTTGAAAAATTTAGGTACTAATTTTCAAGTTTCCATATTAGGGTGTAAATACCATTCCAATAAAGTTACCTAACTTATAGAATATGTAGACAAGATTTTAATTGAATACATTCTTTCTAACCCTACAACTCAACAGATATTGCATATGTATAATAAATAAATAAATAAAACTCAACAATATTGTAACGACCCGCCATTTTGGACCATTCGCATCCATTATAAGTGTATAGGTAGACACTCATGCCGGAATTGAATTGCTCAAAATACCGCGTTGTTAATTTAAATTTGGCAAAACTGAACATATACAGTAAATAAATAATCACAGATCACAGACACAGAGTAATAAATGCAGCGGAAATAAAAGAGATAGTAGTTCATGAAGCTACTATATAAATATAAGATACATCAGAATTTACAACAGAAGAATAATACAATACATCAGAGTTAAACCAGATACAACGGAAGAGTAACACGATACATCAGATACAAATCAGAATGCATCACTGGAATCATCGAATACTGAAAGCCGGATAGATAGCTGGATCTCCAAGCGAAGCTCCAACTCCAAAGGTGAGTCTCGAAAGCTGAACCACTCAGTCTGACCCGAGCGTAAAGCAAAATACAAAACACTCGAGTCAGGATTAACATTCTTATATTAATAAATCCAACTCAAGTGAAATAGCAATTGAAATACAAGTAACTCAAAGGATGTTTGGAATAACCATCCTTAAGGATCCGTTAAACTATCTACTAGGTAGTAATATACGATAAGTAGATAATGTCTATCAGTAATAATAAGGTATCAAAATAGCGTTAAGTCATGGCCCATTCCACCCTTAACACATTTTTATTCCCACAAGCATATACAAGACCGTAGTTCCCCAAAACCGGAAGTCACCAGAGGGCAATCCATATACTCAAGGTACAAAACAAATTCGTAGTGGTCGCGCATAAATGGAATACAAGTATGACAAGGCACATGAGGCTATACCCAAGGTAGTGATACTACCGTTCGCCTGATCCGGACTGGTGAGAACGCAACGCCGCAGCGCCCGCAACACCGTGAAACAACACTCCCAAAATCAAGGGTGCACCAATCGACAACAAGTATAAGTAGTTCGAAGAAGTGTGTCCACTTGAGGTATCAATCCTCCATTGGCCCGGCACAGCTCCTGTTTTAGTCATTTCCAATTTGACACAAGTGTCAAGGCTATCCATTATCGTTCACTTTCTTCAGTCAACACGAACATCATTCCAACCACTTCATTCTGGATCATCTCTCCGCGTATAGTTATTAAAGTGGTTTTCGGTTTAGATAGAGAGTATATCCATAACCGAATTCCGGTCTCTTTAATAACTTTCGTAATTATTACACTGATTGGTCGTTTATTTATTTCAAAACCAAATCAATTTCAATTAAATTAGAATTCGCAAATCAACATTTCATTTGTCTTTCAAAACCAATTTCCATACTTTACGTTTCAAAACTTCCAAATTATCTTTTCAAAATCTTATAATTCAATTTCAATCGTTATTTAAAACAATTCAAAATTGATTCAAGTTCGAATACGAGTTTCATTCCGAAATCATTTAAATTAATTTAATTTAACATTCCAAATCAGTTTAACTTCCTTTATCGATTCCATTCAATATTCGTTAAGTTACTCTATCATTCAAAACAATTTCTATTAAATTTCCAATTCGTTAAATCAATTCTTAAGTTCAACTTCATTAAATCAAAACTTACAATTTTGAATTAAATTAAATTCATCAAATCGAATTCTTTAAATTTCAGGTTTTACATTAATTCCAAAAATATCACATTTCATTTCTTGTTAAAGAAATCCAATTTCACTTATTTACTTACTTAAATAAATTTTCAAAACTTAATTAATAAAGAAACTCAATTTCAATTATTTACGAAGTAAAATTTACTTATTCAAAAATTCAATTTTTCTTGTTAAAGAATTTTAACTCAATTCAATCATTAAATAATTCAATCTTATTTAATTATTAAATAATTCAAAACTTAATTATTAAATAATTTCAAAGTTTAATAATTTCAAACTTAATTATAATTTCAAACTTAATTATTAAATCATTTCAAACTTAATTCAATCATTTCTCAAATTTAACAACATTCTTTCATCAATTACATTGTTAATATTTTGTTTCAGATTATTCAATATTAACATTTTCCTTTCATTAAAAATTCAAATTTCAACTTCATTTCAAAATCATATTATTTATTCAAATAAAATCTTCGTTTTATTTTAAATCAAATTATTGACCAATCGGGTTTATTTAATTTTCTATCCTAGGTCAAAGTTCAATTTGGGTATTTATCATTTCAACCCGATTCCAATTCCATTCAAAATCAAAACAAAGTAAAGGGAACTTGCAGTGTGATAACTGGGATGGTGTCAAAGTAAATAAACAAGCAATAACAACAAACAATAACAATCCAATAATCAATTCAAATAATCCCGAAATAACCGTATTAATTCGCATTGTTATTTGTACGAATTAATATAATTATTTCTAGAATCTACACTATCATTTCATGTAGATTAAAGATTATTACATTACGGTTTTCACTTGTCATCTATTTACAATTTCATACATCATCAGTTTAAGCATCGTACAATTGATGGTTCAAGGTGTAGTTAACAATCCTACGTGTCAATAAATTTAACAGTTAAAGGGTCATATTATACAAATGTCCGTTAATCAAATTTAACATTTAATTATCCTATATCAAGTTCAATTTCGTACTATTTAACATTAAAAATTTTAACGTCCAATATAAACATCAACAATCAATCAATTATCAGCCAAACTGTATTATCATCGCTTAAATAATTAACAGATAATGGTGTCAGGTGTCACAGGTAAACTGATACAGGTAATACAGTGTAAATATCAACAGCAGCATATTTCAATTGTCGTTTCAATTGAAATCAAATTTAATAAATAAAAGAATGTTAATCGTGAGTGAGTGCTCACCTTTCGAGGCTTGGAGAGATGAACGAGGATGAGACGAGTTTTGAATTTTGAATCACAAGCTCGACAATCGGCCAATTCAAATGACATATCTCAAAGCAAAGCAAGGTGGGCACGAATGTTGACGATCACAGCTGATAAATAGAAATCGATGAGAAAAATCAAATTGGCTTGATACACACTGAAACTAATATCTATATTATATATATATATGAGTGTGTTTTAAAATACTAGCAATATATGCAAATTTTATATTTATAAACATATTCCAAATTCAAACCCGTTTTAAATCAAATATACACACACACACACACGTCACAGACATTGTTTTAAATTAAACCCATATATAAATAACATTAATATAAACTATATTTGATAGCACTATACATAAATTGCCGTAGAATAATTCTTGTAATATTTATATAACAAAAGCCGCATATTATATTATAAATACTAAAGTCAATAGGTACGACATGCTCCTAGATATAAGATATATTTGAAACGCACTATGTATGCTTAAGAACTTACGTGTATAACAGCATGGCCCAAAACAACGAAACAAATTGCCTACCAATATAAAAATATAACTTACTTTATTTTTCTTTTCACCGCAGAATAGATTATCTAAAACTCAAGTAACCATATATACGTATGCATACAACTCATTTAACACTTCAACCAACAGATTTATATGAACTATATATAAAGTACTTAGTTCTCTTAGGTAAACAAAATCTTCACCCGATGCATATATAACAGAGCTTTTACAAATCTTACACTTGTTTACTTTTAACGTAAAATATATATATAGTATTACCTTTCAATAACAAATGTAAATCGTGCACACACTCTAAAGTGACTTTATACCTTATAACTTGAAGATGGAAGTAAACTTATAAATTATATAACTCAGAACCTATATATATAACAATAGATCAACATATAATACATACTTAATATATATAACAATCAACTTCCCTATAGCATATATACATTCATACTCTTACATAAAACCTACCTTGTTATCTATATATGCTTAAAATCGACTGACCAAAATGTTATATAGATATAAATATGGTCGATTTATAAGAAAGACAACTTTGCCATATATATTGTTTAACTGCCAAGTAGACTTAGGTAGGTCACAGCATTATAGAATATAGATTGATAAGACTGGTCAGGCTTAAAGCACAATAGATATATAATCTTCTCAATAGTATAATAGGCTGTAAGTTTTAACTGTACACATATATGATACCTGCCTTCACTTTATATATTTTTATATTAACCCACACTTCCAAAGATCATTGTTATAAATAAATATACACACCTATATATCTACCTTCACGTATATTCAACGACGAGGAGCACGACTGCTTTGGAGATGAGCGGCAGCCTGCTCGATCAGACCTGGGCGGCACGAAGTGAAGGCCGCGTGAGGCTTTGAAACCTGATGGCAAAGATGAAGTTACGTGAGGAGGGGAAAGAAGTGCAGTGGGTGACCTTGGGGTTGCTTTGGAAATAGAAGAAAGGTGGAAGAGGAGGGGGAACAAGCAGCTGTACGTGGGGAGGAGCGTGTAGGCGAGGCCGGTGATGGGTTCAAGCGTGGAGCAGTAGGGTGGGTTGTTGCGGTGCTCGTGTGGTGGTCGCTGATGCCGGAGGTCGCGGTGGCTTCAAGGGGCTCGGGTTGGCTGCTGGAAGTGGCAACAGGGAGGTTGGGTTTGAGAAAAAGAAAAGGAGGTTTGGCAAAATGAAAGAGAATGGGTGAGTTATCTGGTTTTGGGAATGAAAGTGGAGAGCACAGAATTTATGAAAAGAACGTAAGTAAAAGCAAAATGAAAATTTGAACCGTTATCTTATTTCTAAAAAAAATGAACAGTCAAAATATACATTAATAATGTAAAGTGGAAAGGCCATATGTTGATTCCGAGAATAGTAAAGGAAATGGCCTTTGAAATAATATAGTTGAGCAATGAATGGTCACCAGAAATTCAAACCAAAGTTGCGGAACCGATACGGAAATCGTTCCGTAGTTTTCTGCCGTCTCCCGGACGTTGAACAGACAAATGAATATACTGCAGAGATCAACACGATGAGACAGTCAAAACGGTATACAGATATCAGTGGTGTGATTGAATTATAAAAATTCGAATTTTTCTACTGGCAGAAAATGCAAGAAAACGCTGAAAAATAAGATCGACGGAGCCAAAGATGTCCGAATTTGGAAAAACGACAAACTGAAATCTTGCTCAGAAGATGGTTTAGAATTTTTCTATGTAAAAATATTTAGGTTTTGAAAACGTTTTATTTTCAATGCTTTTTAACTGATTAAATTGAAGTGAATTTACGTACGAAATAAACTTTCATATTTTCGGACGAAATTTTACCAGTTGCTATGTTTAACTAGACGTATTCCAAATATTAAATTTTTATTTCAAAATTTTATCGTTTAAAATTTCACAAAATTTCAACTAATTACGTTATTAAAACAGTTGAAATTTACGGGTCGTTACACTCTCCCCCACTCAAAACTTTTCGTCCCCGAAAAGGAACGAGGTAGGAGAATATAAACAACCAGAAAGAAAAACAGATTTGAAATACAAAATAACAATTAATTTAAACCATATAAATTCAAATTTAAATAAATTGATATTCAATAATTGGTTTAATCCATTTGATTTCACTAAAATCAATCTCAACTATTTCTAAATTCATTATCTTATTATCCAATTATCTTAAATTTAAAATTTCTAAAACCATAAAATTTGAATAGTCTTTTATTATAATCATATTATTTTTTTTCAACAATTTAAATTCTTCTTTATTCCAAATTATTGTTAAATTTATTCTACTTAATATATCTAAACACATATATTTAAACCATATAAATTAATTTAAACCATAAAAGTTTCGATTTAAATAAATTTATATTCACTAATTGCTTTTAAATTCAAGGTAATTTCATAAGTTGATCTAATTTCAATTTATTAATTAACCCTAACAAAATTTACTTTTCAATTATCTTATTATTCTATTTATCTCTATTAACATTTATAATTAAAATTTAAGTGTACAACATTTATTATAACCACTCAAATTTTATTTATAAATTCAATTTATATTATATATTATCCAATTACATATTCAACTTCTGAATGATTTAGGTAAGTTGTATTAGAATGCAGTTGAACAATATACAAATAAAATTTCCTAATTCAATTATTCATGTTTAAATATTTATTCCAAATTTTGGTTTTATTTATAATTAAAATCATCCTTTAACAAAATTTAAGAATTAGATTTCCGATTAACTTTAAACAATTTAGAGATATATATATAATATATTTATATCAAACCAAATTAAATTTTAAGAATAAGATACCTATATATATGTAAATCAAAATATGTAGAAGAAATTCAAATCAAAATATTTTTCAAACAAACCGTAGCAAAGCTACAGAATAGTATCTCCACTTCGAAACTCGAAAATGAATGTCGATGATGCGGCCGCCATCACCGAAATTATTTTCCAGCGACAAAGAGAAGAGCACTAATTTCAACATTTTAAAATTCTTTGAAAACGAATTCTATTCGAAAATACTTTCAATAATATATACTCTAAAATTTTTAAAACCAAAGTTCGAAATCACCGGAAACAAATAAATTCTCAAATTTCTGAATTAAATTCATTTCAAATTCCAAATCAATTTATAAACCGCATTTATAAATTTACTTAGAACAATAAATGATAATCAAATATTATCATTTCAAACGAACAATTTAATTAACCTATAAAATTCCAGAAAAATTTTACTTATATTTTTACAGTATAATCAAACAAATTTATTTCATTTACCAAATTTGAAAATAATATTGTGTCAGTTTGCTCTGTTCAAGTGTTTTGGAAATTCTATCGATAGCGCTGATCAGACGAATCGATCGAAAACCCAAATCAACATCAACAACTCAAACAACACAATATATTTACATTTTAAAAATTAATTTACAAATACACTTCCTCGCTCGACTATACAAGAATAGATTTCAAAACATGATGGGGATTCAAATTTGATGGACTTAAGTTAAAGAGAATTCTGATTTGAATACAAGTTCGAAAGAAAAATAAGATGATTCAATTAACAGAATCGGGTTGGATAAGCTTATTTAATTCACGGGCAATCCTAATCGGATCGTCCGTAACTTCAAGAATAAGATTGATGCTGAATTCCGAGGCAAATCAACACTCGATCTCAAGAGATGGAAGTCATGCATATCGAGGAATAGATAGCATTGTCAACCGAGGATACAAAAATCTCCGGTAAATCGATGCCTATTATAAAGGAGTTTTTGCTCCTTTACGAATCATTCGAAGATTGACGAGACCGCCGATATTATAGATATCATTCCAAATGGAGTTATGGGGTGCTCCAGAATTGAAAGAAGACGAATAGTGAAGGACACGACTGAATTTCGGAACCGAGGGGAACGTTCCAAAATTCAAAGGAATTTGAGTCAAGGGAAGAGATTGAAACTCGAATGAGAGTGATTCTGTAAATACGTTTACCCTATATGTTAAGTTTTGCCTAGAGCTACCAAAGCTCTGATACCAACTGTAACGACCCGCCATTTTGGACCATTCGCATCCATTATAAGTGTATAGGTAGACACTCATGCCGGAATTGAATTGCTCAAAATACCGCGTTGTTAATTTAAATTTGGCAAAACTGAACATATACAGTAAATAAATAATCACAGATCACAGACACAGAGTAATAAATGCAGCGGAAATAAAAGAGATAGTAGTTCATGAAGCTACTATATAAATATAAGATACATCAGAATTTACAACAGAAGAATAATACAATACATCAGAGTTAAACCAGATACAACGGAAGAGTAACACGATACATCAGATACAAATCAGAATGCATCACTGGAATCATCGAATACTGAAAGCCGGATAGATAGCTGGATCTCCAAGCGAAGCTCCAACTCCAAAGGTGAGTCTCGAAAGCTGAACCACTCAGTCTGACCCGAGCGTAAAGCAAAATACAAAACACTCGAGTCAGGATTAACATTCTTATATTAATAAATCCAACTCAAGTGAAATAGCAATTGAAATACAAGTAACTCAAAGGATGTTTGGAATAACCATCCTTAAGGATCCGTTAAACTATCTACTAGGTAGTAATATACGATAAGTAGATAATGTCTATCAGTAATAATAAGGTATCAAAATAGCGTTAAGTCATGGCCCATTCCACCCTTAACACATTTTTATTCCCACAAGCATATACAAGACCGTAGTTCCCCAAAACCGGAAGTCACCAGAGGGCAATCCATATACTCAAGGTACAAAACAAATTCGTAGTGGTCGCGCATAAATGGAATACAAGTATGACAAGGCACATGAGGCTATACCCAAGGTAGTGATACTACCGTTCGCCTGATCCGGACTGGTGAGAACGCAACGCCGCAGCGCCCGCAACACCGTGAAACAACACTCCCAAAATCAAGGGTGCACCAATCGACAACAAGTATAAGTAGTTCGAAGAAGTGTGTCCACTTGAGGTATCAATCCTCCATTGGCCCGGCACAGCTCCTGTTTTAGTCATTTCCAATTTGACACAAGTGTCAAGGCTATCCATTATCGTTCACTTTCTTCAGTCAACACGAACATCATTCCAACCACTTCATTCTGGATCATCTCTCCGCGTATAGTTATTAAAGTGGTTTTCGGTTTAGATAGAGAGTATATCCATAACCGAATTCCGGTCTCTTTAATAACTTTCGTAATTATTACACTGATTGGTCGTTTATTTATTTCAAAACCAAATCAATTTCAATTAAATTAGAATTCGCAAATCAACATTTCATTTGTCTTTCAAAACCAATTTCCATACTTTACGTTTCAAAACTTCCAAATTATCTTTTCAAAATCTTATAATTCAATTTCAATCGTTATTTAAAACAATTCAAAATTGATTCAAGTTCGAATACGAGTTTCATTCCGAAATCATTTAAATTAATTTAATTTAACATTCCAAATCAGTTTAACTTCCTTTATCGATTCCATTCAATATTCGTTAAGTTACTCTATCATTCAAAACAATTTCTATTAAATTTCCAATTCGTTAAATCAATTCTTAAGTTCAACTTCATTAAATCAAAACTTACAATTTTGAATTAAATTAAATTCATCAAATCGAATTCTTTAAATTTCAGGTTTTACATTAATTCCAAAAATATCACATTTCATTTCTTGTTAAAGAAATCCAATTTCACTTATTTACTTACTTAAATAAATTTTCAAAACTTAATTAATAAAGAAACTCAATTTCAATTATTTACGAAGTAAAATTTACTTATTCAAAAATTCAATTTTTCTTGTTAAAGAATTTTAACTCAATTCAATCATTAAATAATTCAATCTTATTTAATTATTAAATAATTCAAAACTTAATTATTAAATAATTTCAAAGTTTAATAATTTCAAACTTAATTATAATTTCAAACTTAATTATTAAATCATTTCAAACTTAATTCAATCATTTCTCAAATTTAACAACATTCTTTCATCAATTACATTGTTAATATTTTGTTTCAGATTATTCAATATTAACATTTTCCTTTCATTAAAAATTCAAATTTCAACTTCATTTCAAAATCATATTATTTATTCAAATAAAATCTTCGTTTTATTTTAAATCAAATTATTGACCAATCGGGTTTATTTAATTTTCTATCCTAGGTCAAAGTTCAATTTGGGTATTTATCATTTCAACCCGATTCCAATTCCATTCAAAATCAAAACAAAGTAAAGGGAACTTGCAGTGTGATAACTGGGATGGTGTCAAAGTAAATAAACAAGCAATAACAACAAACAATAACAATCCAATAATCAATTCAAATAATCCCGAAATAACCGTATTAATTCGCATTGTTATTTGTACGAATTAATATAATTATTTCTAGAATCTACACTATCATTTCATGTAGATTAAAGATTATTACATTACGGTTTTCACTTGTCATCTATTTACAATTTCATACATCATCAGTTTAAGCATCGTACAATTGATGGTTCAAGGTGTAGTTAACAATCCTACGTGTCAATAAATTTAACAGTTAAAGGGTCATATTATACAAATGTCCGTTAATCAAATTTAACATTTAATTATCCTATATCAAGTTCAATTTCGTACTATTTAACATTAAAAATTTTAACGTCCAATATAAACATCAACAATCAATCAATTATCAGCCAAACTGTATTATCATCGCTTAAATAATTAACAGATAATGGTGTCAGGTGTCACAGGTAAACTGATACAGGTAATACAGTGTAAATATCAACAGCAGCATATTTCAATTGTCGTTTCAATTGAAATCAAATTTAATAAATAAAAGAATGTTAATCGTGAGTGAGTGCTCACCTTTCGAGGCTTGGAGAGATGAACGAGGATGAGACGAGTTTTGAATTTTGAATCACAAGCTCGACAATCGGCCAATTCAAATGACATATCTCAAAGCAAAGCAAGGTGGGCACGAATGTTGACGATCACAGCTGATAAATAGAAATCGATGAGAAAAATCAAATTGGCTTGATACACACTGAAACTAATATCTATATTATATATATATATGAGTGTGTTTTAAAATACTAGCAATATATGCAACTTTTATATTTATAAACATATTCCAAATTCAAACCCGTTTTAAATCAAATATACACACACACACACACGTCACAGACATTGTTTTAAATTAAACCCATATATAAATAACATTAATATAAACTATATTTGATAGCACTATACATAAATTGCCGTAGAATAATTCTTGTAATATTTATATAACAAAAGCCGCATATTATATTATAAATACTAAAGTCAATAGGTACGACATGCTCCTAGATATAAGATATATTTGAAACGCACTATGTATGCTTAAGAACTTACGTGTATAACAGCATGGCCCAAAACAACGAAACAAATTGCCTACCAATATAAAAATATAACTTACTTTATTTTTCTTTTCACCGCAGAATAGATTATCTAAAACTCAAGTAACCATATATACGTATGCATACAACTCATTTAACACTTCAACCAACAGATTTATATGAACTATATATAAAGTACTTAGTTCTCTTAGGTAAACAAAATCTTCACCCGATGCATATATAACAGAGCTTTTACAAATCTTACACTTGTTTACTTTTAACGTAAAATATATATATAGTATTACCTTTCAATAACAAATGTAAATCGTGCACACACTCTAAAGTGACTTTATACCTTATAACTTGAAGATGGAAGTAAACTTATAAATTATATAACTCAGAACCTATATATATAACAATAGATCAACATATAATACATACTTAATATATATAACAATCAACTTCCCTATAGCATATATACATTCATACTCTTACATAAAACCTACCTTGTTATCTATATATGCTTAAAATCGACTGACCAAAATGTTATATAGATATAAATATGGTCGATTTATAAGAAAGACAACTTTGCCATATATATTGTTTAACTGCCAAGTAGACTTAGGTAGGTCACAGCATTATAGAATATAGATTGATAAGACTGGTCAGGCTTAAAGCACAATAGATATATAATCTTCTCAATAGTATAATAGGCTGTAAGTTTTAACTGTACACATATATGATACCTGCCTTCACTTTATATATTTTTATATTAACCCACACTTCCAAAGATCATTGTTATAAATAAATATACACACCTATATATCTACCTTCACGTATATTCAACGACGAGGAGCACGACTGCTTTGGAGATGAGCGGCAGCCTGCTCGATCAGACCTGGGCGGCACGAAGTGAAGGCCGCGTGAGGCTTTGAAACCTGATGGCAAAGATGAAGTTACGTGAGGAGGGGAAAGAAGTGCAGTGGGTGACCTTGGGGTTGCTTTGGAAATAGAAGAAAGGTGGAAGAGGAGGGGGAACAAGCAGCTGTACGTGGGGAGGAGCGTGTAGGCGAGGCCGGTGATGGGTTCAAGCGTGGAGCAGTAGGGTGGGTTGTTGCGGTGCTCGTGTGGTGGTCGCTGATGCCGGAGGTCGCGGTGGCTTCAAGGGGCTCGGGTTGGCTGCTGGAAGTGGCAACAGGGAGGTTGGGTTTGAGAAAAAGAAAAGGAGGTTTGGCAAAATGAAAGAGAATGGGTGAGTTATCTGGTTTTGGGAATGAAAGTGGAGAGCACAGAATTTATGAAAAGAACGTAAGTAAAAGCAAAATGAAAATTTGAACCGTTATCTTATTTCTAAAAAAAATGAACAGTCAAAATATACATTAATAATGTAAAGTGGAAAGGCCATATGTTGATTCCGAGAATAGTAAAGGAAATGGCCTTTGAAATAATATAGTTGAGCAATGAATGGTCACCAGAAATTCAAACCAAAGTTGCGGAACCGATACGGAAATCGTTCCGTAGTTTTCTGCCGTCTCCCGGACGTTGAACAGACAAATGAATATACTGCAGAGATCAACACGATGAGACAGTCAAAACGGTATACAGATATCAGTGGTGTGATTGAATTATAAAAATTCGAATTTTTCTACTGGCAGAAAATGCAAGAAAACGCTGAAAAATAAGATCGACGGAGCCAAAGATGTCCGAATTTGGAAAAACGACAAACTGAAATCTTGCTCAGAAGATGGTTTAGAATTTTTCTATGTAAAAATATTTAGGTTTTGAAAACGTTTTATTTTCAATGCTTTTTAACTGATTAAATTGAAGTGAATTTACGTACGAAATAAACTTTCATATTTTCGGACGAAATTTTACCAGTTGCTATGTTTAACTAGACGTATTCCAAATATTAAATTTTTATTTCAAAATTTTATCGTTTAAAATTTCACAAAATTTCAACTAATTACGTTATTAAAACAGTTGAAATTTACGGGTCGTTACAAATATAAATTTCAATGTTATATATAAATCATATAATTTTGCAGTCACCTTTCAAGCTTTCTGAATCTCCCAAATCTGAATTCATTCCTTTAATTGACTCATTTTCCTTTTCAATCCAAAAATATATATAACAAGATATATACATACCCGTTGTAATTACATATCTGAGAGGACATTTGAATTAAGTGGAATATAGATTTATAATTATAAATTTTACCTTTTTTCGCAGTATTGATTCGCTCCTTCTCTTTTATTTTCCATCCTTCTCTAATTATACAATACATATAATATAATATTTATAGTTAATAGAAATAGTGGAGATGGAAAAATGACAGAGCTCTGCTAATTTTATCATAAAATATGAGAAGAAAAGTGAGGGCTATGCCTGCATTTATAGGCGCTTAAATCTAGCGTATCCATTAGATTTAAAATAATTAAATTCGGGCTGTTCAGCTGAGGTTCAACCCTAGCCATCACTGTTCCAACCAGTTGACCGCTCCTACCTGGGAGATCGACCACTAGCGGTCGATCAACCCAAGTAGGGGGTCGACTGGTGGGGTCCATGCGGTTAATATAATTTATCTCCTTTTATATTGCAATTTAATTATTTTTGTTCTGAAAACTTCATATGCTAGTAACTTCTTTCTTTTAACTCCGATCGCAAAACTCCATATATGAAAGTTGCTTAGAAATTCGCCATGAATACAATGATGCAAGTTTCGTGGCTAGATTCTAATGTTTTCTCAAATTTCGTTTTTTGAACCTTGATAATTATTTATTAATTACCGTTTATTCTACGGGGCATTACAATTAGGATCTCAATTGGCAATGGAAAATGGAATAGGGCTAATGACTTTGAAAAGTGGCAATAAAATTTGAAAGCTATTCAAAGAAGAAATAGGGTTCACCATGTAATATTTGATACTAAGAAATTGCTCACTGATGTTTCAACCATAGAGAAGTAGGAGATGGAAGAATGAGTGTTTACTACTCTACAACTAGCAATGTGAGAGAATGTACTATCATAAATTAGTAGTGAAATTATAGCTAAAGGAATTTGGGTCAAGCTTGAGAATCTCTAGCCGCTCACTAACCATCTGATTTTGCTAAAGACATTTTTCACAATGAAGATCAGAGATGATACTTCAGTTAAGACACATCTAAGTCTCTTTGATGATCTTCTAATAAATATAAGACAATGGTAGAGGAAAACTAGAAGGCAATGGTTCTTTTGTGTTCCCTACTAGAGCGATATAAAGGTTTCACTTACAGTCTAATATATAGAAGATATACTTTGATAGTAGAAGATGTGAATTCAGGTCTACTATATGAAGACTTCAACAATCAAATGAATATGATTAGTGAGGCTATAGGAGTAGGGAGTAGTCAAGGTTTATTTGTTGAGAGAGGATGAGATGAGAAGTAGAATTGGAATCCTAGAGGACGTTCTAAATCTTGGAAGCTTGGAAATAGTTGCAAAGGAAAGTCTAGGGATGGGAAGTGCCGCTGTTGTAAAAAAATAGACTATTGGAAGAGAGATTGTCTGGACTTAAATAAGAAGACTAAATGGATCTTCATCGATTAAGTTGGAGAAGGCTGTATCTAGCAAGCACCGGTATCAGATGTATCAAATCATTGGGTGCTTGATTCAATGGCATTATTTCACATCACTCAAAATATGGATTATTTCTGCTCTATTGTTAGGAATGGAAGAAATGCAATCCTTATAGAGAATGATGCTAGTTGTAGAGTCATAGAGAATGGTACAACGTGGATTCGTATGTTTGACTGAGTGATTCACTCTTTGACAATTGTCCACTATGTTCTAGATCTTCATAAGTCGTTGATTTCATTAGGCTAGTTAGCATCCATATGATGCAAGGTGACCGTTGAGAAGGATAATCTAAAGATTTCATGAGTGTGCTAGTATTGATGAGGGGTGATATGTTTCTAAATCCGTATATGTTGAAAGGAACCACTATACTTGAGGAATCTTGTGTTAAGTTGACTATTCTTATGCTTTATCACTAGGTTTTGGCATCTTAGATTGGGTCATACTTTGGAGAAGGGCTTAGAGTTTCTTCGTAAATAGAAGATGATCAAAGGAGAAAGCTTCGATAAGTTAGATTTCTACCAAGACTGTGATTTGGGAAAACATATGGAGATATCTTTTGGTGTTGGACTTTATTGTTCAAAGAGGGTACTTGATGATGTGCATACAGATGTTTGAGGACCAGGAGCTACCGCTTCCACTAGGGGAGCAAATTATTTTATTTCCTTTGTTGATGACTATTCTCGAAAAGTTTGGGTATATGCGATAAAGGCCAAATTAGAAAAGCTTTGAAATGTTTAAGGCTTGGAAGGCACTAATTGAAAATCTATTGTAATTTGAAAGTGCTTAGATCTGATAATGGCGATGAATTTATCTCTAGAGAGTTTCTCAATTTCTATAAGTAGTATGGTATATAGAGTCATTTCACTACATCAGGTGATCTACAATCTAACAAGGTTGCTGAAAGAATGAATTAGTCTTTACTTGAGAAGGCATATTGCTTGAAATTTATTACGGGTTTATCCAGATGCTATTAGGCCGAGGCATTATCGACTGCAGTGCACATCATAATCAAATTCCATGTTCAGCCATAGATGGGAGATTCCAGTGGAAAGAGGAGAGATAAAGCAGTGTATCTAGACTATTTCTTTTTTTTGGTTGCCCTGTGTATATTCACTATACATGTGATGTTAAGTTTGAGGCTAGAGCATATAAGGACATATTTATGGGATATATGGATGGAGTCAAAGGGTATCACATTTGGAACCTTGCGAATAGGAATATTATACATTCTAAACATGTTACGTTTGATGAGTCAGCATGTTCAAGCCTAAGGAAGCTTTACCCATCACGTAAGTTTTAGATTTTGATAAGCCTAAGAAGATGGATGAGGTTCCCATATTTTAGCCTGGAAGTAGAGTTATAGCGGCATATGAGATAAGTGAAAAGCAATCGATGAAACATCACATGGTAGTCCACATATGCCTTCTAGAAGTGTTGGTGATGTACATGAAGATGGAGGAAGTTCGGTTTAAGGTGGAGTTAGAAGAAGTTTAGGCGATGTTGTACCTACTCGAGCTATGCAAACCCAAGCCTTGATGATTAGTTTGATTATGCCTTGCATTTGGTTTATGATAGCCCTTTGACCTTGAAGAAATCTTAAAGCCGACTGATAGGTCAAAGTGAATTTGCGTTATGAAAGAGGAGTTAGAGTCATTGAAGAGGAACAAGACTTGAGATTTGATATCACCTCCTCAGGAAAATCAAGCCATAGGTTGCAAATGGGTGTTCAAGGTGAAGAATTATGAGAGATACAAGAACAAATTAGTTGCAAAAGGGTTTCAAAAAGGAAGAAAATGGAGTATGATGAGATTTTTGATCGTGTAATCAGACATACCATTATCATATTTTACTTGCCATAGTTGCTACTCATGACTTGAAGGTTGACAATTTGATGTGAAGACCGCTTTCTTACATGGTGACTTGGAGAAGTACATGAAGCAGCTAGAAGGATTCGTTGCAAGTGGGAAAGAAGATTAGGTTTGCAAGTTAACGAAGTCTCTTTATGGACTTAAGCAGTCGTTTAGACAATGGTACAAGAGGTTTAGTTCTTTTATACTTTCACTTGGTTTTGATCGCAGTATCAAAGATGCATGTTTTTATTTCAAGCATTTAAAGAATGGTAACTAGTGGCCTTTGTATGTAGTTGATATGCTAATTACTTCCAAGTACAAATCTGAAATTGATAAATTGAAATCTATACTATACTATTATTAGTGAGTTGAATTTCAAGCTCACACAGGCCCCATTGAAATTTGGCAACCGAATGGTCACGTTTATACTTTTTCTTATCTTCCTCCAAACCCTAGATATTAATATTCGTTTCCTTTCACCAGCATCCCCTAGCGCCTTCAAATCCGAACCTTAGCTTCGCGGCAGCAACTTTCACCCCACCATCGCTTTCAATCTTCCTTATCCAATCGTTAGTCGATTTCACGTGTAAGCGGATTTGTTCTTCCATTGGCTAGGTTAAGGTCATGATTTTATTTTTCTTCTTCTATCATTCCCCTCCCCTTCCTTCATTTTTCCAGCCCTAAATTGTAAAGTCCCGCTTTGATTTGTGCCTTTCCCGCTCTGCCATCACCGTCCGCCCTTCCTAGCAACATCGCCACTAAATCGAGTCACTGTGATATTAGCGAGTTTGGTTTCAAGGGCACAGAGGCGCCTTGGTAAATTTGAAACTGAACAGTCGCGATTCTACTTTCCTTCTTATGCTCTCGCTCTCTCTTCTTTCTCCATTTTTGTCCAACCTACCTAATAGCTTCCCTCTTGATTTGAGCGTTTCCATGCTTCCACCGTTGTCCATCCCTCTCGCCACCATCTCCGTCCCAGTAAAGTCGGATTCCTCGCCAGAGGTTAGAAGATAGCTAAGTTTCCTTGGCTCTGCTACCTCCTTCCATTCCTCAATCAGATCAATTTTTTAATCCCTTTTATCTTTGGTACCTCCTAACCCTAATCCTAATTTAAGGGAATTGACCGGTATTTCTTCCAACCAACTGTTGCTTTATTTTCTTGATAGCTCTTCTTCACCCAATCGGCGGTGACTGCCGCTCTTCCCCCAACGTCCGTCAAGCTGTTTCCACGGCGCGCAAAGGTCGTCACATTAAGGTAATATCCTCTACCGTTTTCCCCTGTTCTTCGTGTTGTTTTATTTCCCTATAATTGCGATGTTACTATCGGTTCATTGATCGTATCGTTTCATTGATTTCTATTGTTATTTCCATGTTTTATGATTTTCCTTGAAATTCTCGGTAAGCTTTTGTGAAATTAAGATATTTTCTCGGTTGTTGACTTCGATGCTTACTTGCAGTTCCGTGTACATCGACTCAACCTTTTATATTTAATAAGAAATAAACATGTACAATTTGGTCAATGTCATATGAATTATATTTCAAGAATAAGTTGGATTCATTTAAGTTAATTGAAGTAAAAATGGGTTAGCTTATCTTACTAAATTGATTGAATAGTTCCTGGATTCATTTTTTTTATATAGTGGATCAATGAATATTTCACCGTAAGTGTAAAATGGTTGTTGAATTTTTTGCTTGATAGCCCATAACATATTTCAAACCACTTCCCTTGATCTTTAGCCTCGTGAGATTGAAACTGGTAAACATTAGCACTAATGTTGTCATTCAATTATTAGGTAGGTCGTTTAACATTTTGTTCGCATCTTTTACCTTTATAATTTATGTGAATTAGGAAATGATTAATCTTCTTTGAGCCATTTTGAATAATAGGCCAATTGTTACTTAATAACTTATAGTTTTTAACTGGATAATATGTCGAAGTATTGTTATAAATCAAAATATTGATACTTTATTTAATAATTCATTGTTATAAATAAAAATATTTTTTTTACACCGGGCATGCAGGTGTAGTTTGCCTAGCATGGTGTTATTTGCTAATATTATCAAAGTAAAATCCACCATATTCAATAACTAGGATCCTAAATTTATAAAGCTTATCATTCATATACTATAAAAACACATTAGGATATTATAATTGGCAATTTAAATTTCATTCATGTCTTGCAAAAATTAATTAAATGTATAAGCTTAATTATTCGCCAAACTTCACCGCTGTCGCTTTATTTTCTTGATAGCTCTTCTTCACCCAATTGGCAGTGACTGTCGCTCTTCCTCAATGTCCATCAGGGTGTTTCCAAGGCGTGCAAAAGTCATCACATTAAGGTAATAACCTCTGTCATTTTCCTATGTTCTTTGTGTTGTTTTATTTTTCCTATAACTGCAATGTTACTATCCATTCATTGATCGTACCGTTCATTGATTTCTATGGTTGTTTCCATGTTATATGATTTTCCTTGAAATTCTCGGTCGCGACTGGTTCTCTAAACTGTTAAGGCAAAAGTAGGTGTATTGGTCATATCTTAAATTATTTTAGACAACATTGAAATAAAAAATTTAACCTACAAGAAATACTCTTTATATTACAAACTCTCTTAATTATAGGTTGGTGGTATAGAAAAGAGTCGAGTATTCAGTTTTTTTAAAACTGACCATGTATCCTATTCTAATTACATTTTTTCTAACAAGAAACTATTTTCGGTTATTCCTTCTAAAAAAATTATTTTTATTATTCTATTATAATTATATAGGCTTAGAATATAGTATATGAAAATTAATTTTATTTGATCTATCATATATTTTATGATTATTACTTTGGGCTGGAACTTCATCACTGTATTTTTTTATTTTGACCCGTGGCTTCTGAAAATTTATGTATTTTTCCGCTGTTTTGTTCCAACTATCCAATCTTATTTCAAACTAATAATAATTTCTTCAGTTATGTCTGTATGGAAGTGGACTTTTTTATACACTTTATTCGTTAGATTGTATTTCCTTATAGGTTAACACATAGTAATATCAAACGAATACAATGTGGTTTACACATAGATTCACACACAGTCATATATAACAAATATGAATACAACATCAACAATTTAAGACTTTTAAATTTTTATATTTATTTTTATCCCTTTAGGTTTCACGTATTGGCAATTGAATTTTTTTCGTCTACTGGTTTCATTGTGTTGTAGTAGCCAGTTGTATATTTCATTACCATAGTTCTATTTTGATTGAAATCTGTTGCTGAACATCTATGGCTATTTTGCAATGTAAGGGAATGATGTGCAATTGTATTTTTATTTGAAATGGTTGTGTTAAAATTTTATTTTGTTCAATGGTATGTGTCTACTTGAGAAAGAAATGGTTGGTGCACCACTAACTGCTGTAGACTTTTTAAATTAAGGTTTATGTGCAGTTTGCATACTGAAGTATAGAAGATTCAGAATTACAAGGTTTGAACCATTATGATCTTTATATGAAAATTGTTATATCAATTAGACCCTTAATGAAAGGCAATTTTAAGGTAGAAAGATGCTTTGCTTCTCAAATGATGAAGTTGCATATTTTTTATTGCTTGCAAGTGCTGATAGTTATACGTGATGTTAGTATTTTTGATTCACAATGTTCTATGCACCAAACAACTATAGTCATAAACGTTACACACTCACTTAAAAGGAATTGGAACAGAGATAACACAGCTTTGTTTTTTAAGGTCCAGCTAAGTTACATGTAGCATTATATGATTGTATTCAGATTAAAGTTCTGTAGTTTTTATAATTACTAGAATGCGAACTTAAAGATTAACACTTGGTTCTGCAAATGTTGTGCTTCACATATATAGTAGAGTATTTAGTGCCATATGCACTTCCATTAACGATTAAGAATTTAGTTCCACGTTCTTAATCTTTTGTTATGTACATTGGATGTTCAAATAGCTTATTCATAATATACTGCCAAATTTCCTTAATTGGCTATGTATTAAAAATGTACATCCACAACCGATGGCTATGTATTAAAAATGTATAGCCACAACCGATGAAGTGCAACACCTTAGAGATTCAGCTGAAGCATTTTATATGATTAGATATGTCATCAGCTACGTCAATAAATTATGTCTTAGGCATCTGGCAATGGTTGGCTTAGATGGATTATTGTCCTTGCATTTTGCATTATTGGAATCTAGCTGCCTCAACATTCATGTTGCACTATTGTTCCTATTTTGTCCTGTACTAAGCATTCAAACATCTTTATACCGAACATTGCATTTTAACATTGACTGTTGTTTTGCTGGCTGAGTTCCAATATATTCCACCGATTGGACATAAAGTACTTACTTTATTCAATTAACTCATGCTTGCTTCCCTATGAGGTGTATTGGGCCTGTCAGATATACTATACTTCTTTTTTTTATCAAAAAAGACTAAAATCATCCTTGGCTGTAATTATGATTTAACTATGGGTTTTGAAAATTGTGTCTATATGCTTTAACAGTAGTTTTGAAATCCTGTAATAGATGAGAGCTTTTTGGATACCAGTTTCATTTTTTTTAAATAATTGCACTACACTTGCAGATGTACATAACGCCACCATGGTTGCCTATTTCATGGAATATGTTAGAAACATGTTTTAACTTTGAGCAATTGAATTGATTATTGTGCTTGAGTGCTTCTTCTAAACTATAATCATTATATTGTTAAAAACTGAATTGTGTTTAGCTAAAATTTAATTTGAACCTTTGTACAATTCCAAAAGTTGCTCTAAGTATAAATGTAGCGTTATGAAGATTATTAAAGATAAGGAAGTGTACCGGGTACATAGATATCTTATAAGCAGGTTAATCTTTCTATCTTTTAGTGCCTTTTCCTACTGAATATTTAAGTTGAATCAAGATAAAAGTCATGTCGGTTGATATGCAAGTGCATATTCAGGCCAGAGATTGGAAATTGCTAACCTGTCTATTGATGTTAATGTTTGAATGCAAATATTGAATTATAGTAGGAAATTTTGACCGATGAATATGTGTAAGAAAAACATCAACTTATAGGCTAACCGTTACTTAAAAGATTTATATCTGTTATGAAGTATAGGATCCATTATTAGGACAACCGACTCAAACAACTCGAGTCTAAGATTCTGTAGCCGTTGAATCATTTTTCCTCCCACCAATGAAACAACAAGTTTCTTTTACTGTGCTTAGAGATTCCTATAAAACATTTTTTTTGGAAGAGTACACATTTGTTATTTTTATCTTAATTTCTTCCCACTAAGAACAAGCTTTTTCTAAATATTTGTACTATTTCAGGTACAAATCTGATCCTGTCAACTGCTGTCCACTCGATGCCATTACAAATAGGTAAAAAGTTGAATTTTATGGTAATACACGTAGAAAATACATATATCCTATAAGTTATCACTAGGTCTAGAATAAAGTTATTTGGCATATTATTTCAGTTTATCTATATCAACACATTTAGAAATGAATTAGCAAATTGACTTATCAAACAATGAATCTCTAAGAAACTTTTTAGGCAAGTATGCCTTTTTCTTCCATGATTATACATATTTTCATATGTAAGGCTTAATGAATGCCCTTATCTTACATGCTCAATTTATGTTCACATTGGCAATTGCTACTTTTAGACAACCATAAAATTAAATTCAGGTCCAAGTCAAAGAATTTTATATTTCATTAACAATGTCCTATACCCATAAATTTTTTAATCTATACAATTTGTTTTGCATGCCAATGCATGACTATCCAGTAACCTAGGTTTCATTTTTTATGCTTTCTAAATTGCTGGTATATAAAAATATAAAATTCCATTCCTGCTTTTACATATTGATTTTATTTCTTATCCAAAAAAACAACTTACATTGTTATTTCTTTTTGCTGAGTTGTTAAAGCATCCTTTACTGCTACCACTATTACTAACTTTAACATAATTAAATTGCAGGAAAACAATGAATAAGGCCAACTTACTAGATAGCTTACATTTGTGGCCAAAGAAAAACATGAAAAGTTTTTTCTCTTTATTCACTTGCTTGCTTTCTGACATCAACAAGTTCCTAAAAACAGAATTATTAGTATCTGATTTTTTGGTTCTGCTGTAATAATGACAGAAAATAAATCATATTTCTGGCTGTAAAAGTCCACCTTCATTGTTACTTTTTGATCCATTAATCTTTTGGCAATCTCTATTACTTATGTACGGTGCATAAATGTTTTCCAACTGAATTGTTTGAAGAAGACACATTGCTTTAGTTATGATTTGCCTACTAACTATTGTGATACTATTTTATTTTTCTATGTGGTTTTCTCTGTTTTTTATCAATAGTTATCATATATATCAACAGTATCATATACTGATTGTTCTATCTATGTCATAAAAGCATTTAACAAAAGAGGCTTACACAACCTATTATATAATACGTATTCTATGTTGGATTATAATAGGATTCTACTTAAAGAACTACATATTATGTAATGGAAGCATTATTTTCTTTTACACCTTTAATCCTATTTTATAGGACCTATGGTTGTTTAACTGCTTTAGTATATGCTTTTGTACTTCACCGTTAATTTGTTATACAACTATATTTTTCCAACTTCCGTGTGCGAAGCACGGGTTCACACTAGTTGAAATTAAAAGTTGAATTCGAGATGAAAGACCTTGTGGAAGCAAATAAATTTTTGGAGACAGAAATCCAGAGAGATAGAAAGCTTGGACTTTTGTGGCTCGCTCAAATGAAATATATTCAAAAGGTGCTTGCTCGATTTAGCATGGAGGGAGCAAAAGCAATCAGTACACCCATGCCTTTACGCATATAGCTTTCTGGGAAAACCTCTTTGATCCCATAAAAGGATAAGGCCTACATGTTGTTGGTAGTTTGACATATGCTATGGTGTGCACTATGTCTCACATTGCTCAGGCTGTTGGATTAGTTAGTACATATATGGAAAATCTAAAAAAACAGATTGGGAGGCAGTAAAGTATATTTTTAGATAACTTAGAGGAACTCCAGATAACGCGCTTGTTTTTAGTGGTAAAAATAGAGATTTTAGCTTGGTTAGACTTTAATTCCGACCACGCCGGGGATAGAGATTGCAGGAGGTCAACCTCAGGTTATGGGTTCACCATTTGAGGGACAACTGTTGTTTAAAGAGCGAGGCTGCAGGCTATAGTTACTTTTTCTTCTATAGAGAAAGAGTCGATAGTTGCAGTTGAAGCAGCTAAGAAAGCACACTACTTAAAGAGGTTAATGTATGATTTGGGCTTCGTATTGATGGGATATTTGTGAGTTGTGACAGTCAAAGTGCAATTCACTTAGTTGAAAATCCGGCTTTCGGTTCAAGGACGAAGCAATAGAGGTGAGAGAGTCTTTTCTTGTCTCGATGAATGAAGAGAAGCTAGCTCACCTTTAGAAGATTCACATAGTAGAGAATGAAGCAGATATGTTTACCAAGTCCTTGCCTGATATAAAGTTCGAGTATTACCGAACTTGGTCCGCTTATTGAGGTAATGAGTGCCACACGAGGAGAGTGAGTTGGTTGATGGAGATATTTATTTTCATGGTGATTTTGGAGATTGATAGTTTTTACTTTCATGTAAGGGTACTTTCACTTTCAATACTTTGTTAGCAGGTGGTGGCCTTGTCAGAGTTCATCGACAAAGTGCAATGGCTGATGGCCATGTTGCAGCTCATTGGAGAAGTATATGTGGTGTCATATCCGGGATTTCTTGAAGTATGAAGGTGTAGGTAGAGTTTTGATGGCTTGTATAACAATATCATATCAAGGTGGAGATTGTTAGAATTTGTGATCCAATATTTCCAGATCAAAGAAGATGGCGCTTCGATTACATCGGTGAAGACAGATTATCATTTGAAGAAGAAAAGAAAGAGCTGTGGAGACACGACGAAGAGAGAAGGAGGATTTAACGCCCCACTCCGAGACCCATTCTAACAAAGAGTATTACGGAGTAATACCGTCTGCTGGAACGGAGAATAGAGTATAATGGAAGCGACCATATATAATCAAGCTATAACTATCTACTGAATACGTCGAAATGTGGTATCGCTTTTTTTTCAAGTGGTTCGACATATCCAATAGATATTTATAACGAAATTACAATGGCTAAGGAAAATAGGTTCAGAACAAACATAATACTAAATGATAACATCATCATCACATAACAGTCACATAACAGTCACAGAACATAGGTACAATATATCGTCAATACAGATCCAAATATCAAAAAGGTGGGTACAAAGCCACCGCTCACACATGTGAGTCAAAGATATGTACATAAGAGACTGAATAATCAGAGTATCAAAATAGTGGACAAATATAAAGAGCTATCTATCAGCATAGCAGATAATGTCCAAGCGGAAGCACAGAAAGCTAAGTCCAGAGACCTAACCTGAAACAACTCGGTCTGACCCGAGCGAAAAACACTCGGGTCATGCTAGCCAAACAATCAGTTAATAAACTGAGATAAACATGATAGATATGAGGCGATATATAACATAGTACTATAGACCACAAAATCTCACATAGAGAAGAAATAAACATCTAAGTAGAGATGTATAGCAAGCCTTGTATCATTGGCATAACATAGTCACAAATGTCAAAACAAAACATCTAAGTAGAGATGTATAATAAGCCTCATATCATCGGCATAACATAGTCACAAATGTCAAAACAAAACATCTAAGTACAGAAGTATAATAAGCCTCATATCATCGGCATAACGTAAGCACAAATGCCAAAACATAAACATCTAAGTAGAGATGTCAAAAACGATACATCTAAGTAGAGATGTATAACAGGCCATCTAAGTAGAGATGCCAAACACGATACATCTATGTAGAGATGTATAACGGTCATCTATGTAGAGATGCCAAAAACGATACATCTAAGTAGAGATGTATAACGGCCATCTAAGTAGAGATGCCAAAACGATACCTCTAAGGGAGACAGTCCGAAGACACTATCCCAAAGGTAATAAAAGGAATGTGTCACGAACTTTTAGCAAGGAACCCGTAAAGTGTTAACATGAGTCCTATACCCCACGTTCGCACTAAACGGTTTACTAACCAATAGTAAGCTTCCACACTCAAAGCAGTAAAAAGTTCACCTCATGTCATCGGTAAACTAGGCCGAAAGGCCAAAACGATCAATCGAATAGGTCTGGGATTAACCGGAAACAGTGAATACACTGTTTCAGGCTGAGATCCGGGTCCCTCTTCGACAGCAATTTCGAAGAGTCAAATGAACTCGGATACTAATCAAACTTTCTAGAGATGGAGTTCGGAACTCCAGCTTTCCAACGAGTCCAAAAATGTTGGATTCCGACAAAGGACGAGCCCGGGATGGCGTCGCAAAGTCGGGGTTCTGTACTGAGAACAACGGGAGAAAAGAGACTAAGGCCTATAGTTATGCACTAACAGACCAGAGATGAAAAACCACAATTTTGGCATAGTAAACTTCCAATTCTGACAAAATGAATAAAATAAAAGTTGTAGCTTAGTTTCTAAGCTTTCCGGAATGACCAAGATCGTTAAATTCCGATGGGGGATGATAATTTTATGACCAAAACAATTCTCAGATTTAAATTCTATATCACTGTCAATGTGCTCTCGGGACAGTAGTAAGAATGCACAGTTTTGACCAAATTAACTTCGAAATTTCATGAAACTCAAAACACAAAAGTTTTAGCCCTAAATCTAAGCTTTCCAGAACATCCAAAATTATTAGATTTGGATAAGAAACGAGTAACTTATGGCCAAATCAATTTCAGGTTTTTATTTTATCAACCATATAGTTTGTTGTCAGGTCAGCGACAAACAAACGTGATTTCGACCATTCAAACCACAAAATTAGGCAAAACACAAAACATAAAAGTTATAGCCTACAGAATAAGCTTTCCAGAAAATCAAGAAAATCTTAATTTCGATTTAAGATGAATGAGATATGCCTAATTTACTAACAGCAATAAACTAATTATAATTTCAGCTAGCATATATTACCTCTTTCCCAAGCAATGAAAAGAAGATCAAAGAGTTTTACAATCTAAATGCACAAAAAAAGAGGATTACAAAATAATTTCAGAAATTAAACAATGGATTAGAGGTGGGTTTTGTGATTGCTATTACCTTCGAATGATTAGATTAAAACCCCTTTGACTTTGATGAAGATTAATGAAGCTTTGCTCTAGGTTTGGAGGCCATTATTTAGTGTTTTGCTCTAGGGTTTAAGGGGTTATGGAATGAGATGTTGGCTGAAACAAATGGGTAAAAGATGGTTTATAGGCTAATGGAAGTGGGTTAGTGGGCATAATACCCATTAGGACTAGGAATATGTTCCATATCTCAAGTTAGCTAATTTCTCTAAGTACAAACTACACATTATTTACCCATAAAATTTTAAAATATGTTACCAAAATAATTTAGCTATAGTTATAAAATTTTATATCACAATATTTTCCAACTTACAATTTAACCCCTATTTATTCCAAAACACATTTTAGTCAAAATTGCCCAAAATCACCGTTTTGCAATTTAATTGTAAATTAAATTCCCAATTCAAATATTGCACTATTTTACACATATAAAATTTTGCAATATTATAAATTTCCATTTACCATAATTAATTTCCATTAAATTCTCCATTTTACACTTAGGCCCAAAATATTAATTTATTCAAAATAACTAACTTTTGAACAAATTAGTCATATAAAAAAATCATTAATAGCTCCAATTAAATTAAAATCCCAATTTTAATTTATTATTTGGTAACCGCAATCACGGGTTGTTACAGAGGAGAAGAGTGTTAAGAAGCCCAGTCGATTGGTGGCAGCCACCATTCGACTAGAACTCATTTCCAATCAACTGGTGGAGCCACTAATCGACTATTTTTTTTTGCCATTTTCTGACCCAAGCACACTCTAGTGCTCGGAGTAAACTACGAAAAATTTCTAGTCGACTGGTCAAGATTTCTAGTCGATCGGATCAGCTTTGTTTAAAGCAAATAGTGTTTCATGATTCCAGTAGTATTTTCATCATTTTTTGAGTGTTTTTGAGTTTCCGTTGTAGATTTCTATAGAGCTTTTGATCCGACAACATAGCATATCAGAGCACTATAAATAGACCTATCTAGGGTTTACTGTTTGTATATTTGTTGTATCCGATCTTAAAATGAGGATTTTACCGTTTCTTTTTCTCTAGGGTTGCCTCCATTATCAATTTTGTAATTCTCTTCTTTCTACAAGTGATAAGATCTCTTCTTCCAAAGTGGATGTATACTATCTCGTGATAATGTAATCATTATAAATCTGGTGTCTTTACTTTTATGTTTTTGCCTCTATGATTGATTTGGAATTTTAGTTTTGTATTTGTTCATCTCACCATAAAAACGATCCTATTTGTCGTTTGCACATTGCTTAAGGTTGAAATTGCATAAATTTTCTGCAACACAAGCTTCCTTAAGAAAGGGTGACCAAACCAAGGATAATGGTAACAAGCTCTCTCAACCATGCACAAAAGTTTTATAGGAACCGTAAAAATTCTTTGACAAGTAACTTGCACTAAAGCTTTCCTAGTGTTCCATCACTGCCCTGCAATCATGGAAGAGGACTTCCTATCATTCAACTTGGGCCATCATCCGTATGAAATTGGTTCAACACCAATAATTGAATAAGGGAGAAGCAATGGCTTTGTGGGGATGACTAAGTCATCTGCAAAACACAAACTAGTGACTCTTTGCACTAGTTTTATTAATATGTTTATTATATAAATAGCAAGTAATTTATTAGACATGCTTTTTAAATTAGTTCAAAATAACGTCGGTTGCACTTCTTTTTCTTTGTTATTGATTTATTCTAGTAAATGTATGATGAAACAACATTCCATTATAAATAATAACCAACATTTAGTTTTTTTTAAATAAATTTGTAAATTATCACTTTCAATGTAATGATTGTTGGTGATATTTCTTGATGATAGTGGCAACTATAGACAATGTCTTCACTTTGATTTATCGATATTCGCCCCAAGGCACGCGGAATTGCACTCTCCGACGCAATTTGCCATCACTACAGTTTGGTAAAACGAATGAGTGCATTGAGTTTTGGTAAACCGTCTCTCAAGGTACAATGGAGCCTAAGTGTTGAAACTCTCTGATCGATTGTGATTACACAACCGAAGTTTGATCCTAACTATTTTCTAAGTAACTGGGTAACACGGACATCGAAATCGTAACCTGCGGTATTACGAACTCGATACACTTTTTAAAAATGAAATAGAGGTTAATGAGAAGAAGAAAAGTAAAGAATGAAGTGATTTCGTTTTGGAATATGAAGCCTATTTATAGGCATTGAATGGTTACACTCATTACAACGGTCATATCCATTCACTCCAACGGTTCATTCCAACAGCCATAATTTTTCACTTAAAAAACACGTCCATTGAAGATTTTCCCGCCTTAATACTCCTTCGAAGGTGAAGTATTTCTGGGTCCTTTTATTGAACTATAAAATAAATTATGTTCAAAAGATATTATTATTTTGAATCCAAGCCCCAAACCCAGCCCGACACGGCAGCGCACGCATGTTAAGATGCATGGTCTTACTCCTTAACATAAGGAGAAAATATTTGGGTGCTCAAATAACCTTTTTTAAACAATATATATATATATATATATATATATATATATATATATATATATTAGAGCCGTGGGAGTATTCCTACTTTTCATTCTTCTTCTTCTCTCTTCCTCTTAAAACAAAAACTCACTCAAGTTTCAATTAAAATTTTTGTGACAATGATCAGTTTATCTATTGCTACATTAATAGTGTGTCTTAAACTTAATGTTAATATAACATACTAGTACATTAACAATTTTCCTTATAGTAGGGGTAATCGATACCATAGCAAATTAGTAGTGAGAGTGGACTGGATTTTAGGATAAAGTGGTGGTGGAAAGGCCAAACTAATCTTTTTATTAATTTAGAGAACGCCTGCTAATAATATAAAGATGAGAAAGATGTCGTTGTTTTTTTTAAAAAATAAATTATAAATTTTTGCATTTCAAATACAAATCAAGATCTTTTTTCTTCATTTATGGTATTTTTCTTACTCGATTATAACTCTAATTCATTTCTGTTTACCTCCAAATCATTGTCATATCACTTCATCGAGTTTCCCGTCCTACTCTTTATATTCAACATTAATTTATTCATATCCATGAAAGAAATATAAAATGGGTGCTTTAGCAGCAATGAGCTGGCTAGTTCACACTGTCGACGAGTCAAACATACGTAAATTCTGAACTGCCTAGGCCAAGTTTGGCCAGTCGATGAAGCACGAGAAAAATTGATTGTTTTTTTTATCGATATGTCGATATGATATCCAAGAAAAGCGAATAATCTTATTGTATGATATATGAATGTCAAATGCAGAAATCTCAATCAAAAACAGAAAGCCTAAGCACTACTGCAACCCAAATTCAAAGACCTATACAAACAGTACAAATTTTACCAGATTGTCTTCCTCGCATATCGCTCCTGCTAATCGTGTGAAGACGATTGTACATTGACGTGGGTGAAACATTGACACTTCCGATAAAAAAAAGAAAAATGAATTGTTCGTTGTTTTTTATCATGGAGCAGCACAAAGCTGGTTGAAGGTTGAAGCGGAACCAATGAAGCACAATATTCAATAACGAGAATATTTAATCAGCAAATTTATTTCTTGGTCCGTACAATTTATATTTTGTACGTATATTCTTTTGTCTACCGTAATTTTTTTTGAACTTCCATTGTATTAATTTATTTTTAAATTTACTTGTTTTTAATTTTGCAAATTTCACACTAATGTATAATTTAATATTAGTCATTAAGACTAAAAAATAATTAAAACATATAAATATACAAATTAAAAGGAACAACACCCTTTTG
Organism: Allium fistulosum; assembly: GCA_030737815.1. NCBI lineage: Eukaryota > Viridiplantae > Streptophyta > Magnoliopsida > Asparagales > Amaryllidaceae > Allium > Allium fistulosum. Next base: position 669,100,402 of record CM060906.1, read on the forward strand.
CTACCCTCGAAAAGCGCAAAAAAGTCATTTCCCTTTGCGCCCTTGAATGCACTCTATGTCATTGACCCAGTTTATTCCATTTTGATTACGAGTATATTTCTTGTGTATTGCTAAGAGCACACAGAAAAGTGTTGACTAATACCATTTCTAAAGAACACCATACCTAATCACCATATATATTATTTCATACCATCAAATAAATAAAATTAGCTACCATTTCATATAATCCTAACTTTCCTCCTTTTTCTTCATCATCTTTAGTAAAGCAGTTTTTCTCATTTTGTAACAATAAGAAAGTCAACCAGAGTCATCAAAAAAAAATCAAGCATCTCAACAAAACACTAGTAGTCATTTCTAAATACCACGAAAAAATTGAACGAACCCTAAAAACAAATGAACATCGCAAGAGAACATAAAAAAACTATAAAATTAATTTAGATCAAAATCACCTCATTTTCTTCCTTAGAACATTGATTATCCGTCTTCTTCCTTAGAAAGGTTTTTTCCTTCATTGGTTAGCAATCCAAAGTTAAAAATTTAATCGATTTTGAAATTTGAAAATTTTAGGTAGTTTGGATTAGAGGACAATAAAAATGATGGTGGATGACAGAGAAAGAAAATAAACAAGAGAGGATAAACGACGTGATGAAGTTGGGTATTAGGGTTTTAGACGCACGCCTTAAGAGAAAGAATATATTAAGCTCGGTGATTAATGATTGAGTAGTATTAGAAAGCACCTTAATAAATAAAAAAAATATGGTATTAGTCAGCAGTTTTATGTGTGCTTTTAGCAACACACTGCTTCTTTTCTATGCTCAAGATGATACGTACCAAATATCATCATTAAATTCCACCGAATGAAAATGAACTTACCCAAACATTACCAATCAATTAAATGAAATTATAAATCTGAAACAGTTGGTAACCAACCCTAAGCTAAAAAATTCATTGAACTTTCAACCAAAAATAAATAAAACATAGGCCAGACCGCTTGATTCAAAAGCAAAATAACTAATGTTCTTTTGTTAGTGAAAGATCTTGAAGAGAATGCCTCCATGTGTAGCAAAAAAAGGAGCAAAAACCAGAGATTCAACAGCCATGAGTTTGATAAGAATGTTGAGTGATGGGCCAGATGTATCTTTTAGTGGATCTCCGATTGTATCACCAATCACCGCAGCCTTGTGTGGCTCTGATCCTTTCGGCCCAAGAGTTCTTGCATGCTCCGATGCTCCAGCCTGACATTCAAAATTGTAACTTAGAGCATTATATAATCATTGTGCAATTCCTAGTCCCTAGGAATTTCCATAATTTGATTAGAACTCTTAAATCGTAACAGAGTATAATACCTCAATGTACTTCTTGGCATTGTCCCACGCACCACCAGTGTTGGATGCAGAGATGGCAATCTACACAAAAAAACAAACAATAACGGTTACCATTTAACAAAAAATATAGACATAATGACATATAAAAGGTATGAAAAGAAGTAAGAAACCTGAACACCAGAGACTAGAGAACCAGCAAGAACGCCAGAGAGAGTCTCGACACCAAAGAAAATGCCAACAAGAAGAGGGGTGAGCATAACAAGAGCGCCAGGAGGGATCATCTCTTTAATGGAAGCATCGGTTGAGATCTTAACGCACGTTGCATAGTCGGGTTTGGTGGTTCCTTCCATTAGGCCTGGAATGGTGTTGAACTGCCTTCTAACTTCCTCCACCATTTTCAAAGCTGCACTCCCTACGCTTTTCATCGTCATGGCGGAGAACCAGTATGGGAGCATGGCACCCACCAGTAGGCCGATGAACACTTTTGGTGTTAGGACATCGACGGTTGAGATTGCCGCTCTGCTTACAAAGGCACCGAATAGAGCTAGGGACACTAGGGCAGCTGACCCAATAGCAAAACCCTATCATGTTAAAAATAAATTGTTCAAGATCATATTACAAGGGAATGGTGTGGCTATACACTGTTGTTGAAAATCTTAACAATCTTATGATTTGAGTCCTGTTTCGAATCTTGTGATTTGAAAGCCAATAATGGCTGAAATGTAAACGGTCAATGACCTTGGGTTCCATACTCTAAGGCACCAACTACCTACTTTTTATTTTCTTAAAAAAGAACTTGCTGGAAAAAATGATCGGTACCTTTCCAATAGCAGCAGTGGTATTTCCTGCAGCATCCAAAGCATCGGTTCTTTCTCTAATTCTATGGCTCATTCCTGCCATCTCAGCAATGCCTCCTGCATTGTCACTTATTGGACCATAAGCATCGATTGCTAAGCCAGTAGCAATAGTGCTCAACATTCCAAGAGCAGCAACAGCAATACCGTACATAGCAGCAAAACTGAAACTAACAAAAATACTAACAGCAATTGCAAATATGGGAATAATAACTGATTTGTATCCCAATGCAAGTCCGAATATGACATTAGTGGCTGCTCCCGTGCGGCACGAATCAGCAACATCTTGAACAGGACTGTGTTAAAAAAACATGAGTTACCATCATTAAATTTCATATGACAGAGGGATATAACCACTTGACAACATTTAATTGTTTTATTTGTCATGATTTGAATCATTTGATATTTAGCATATTTTTCTATATTGAGTTGCATATACATTATACATCATAAAAGAACAAAAATTCTGGAGAATAAGGGAATCATAAAAAGATGAATGTTGCTAAATGAATGACAAGCCAAAAAATTTAAGCTTTCCAGTGAATGCAAAGCTAAAAATGGGAAGTTACCGCAGAAAGAAAATTCTTTCCAGAAATGAGGCTGGAAAAAATTAGAAAATTATTTGACAAGTTTCGCGAGTACAATGAAAAAGTAAACAAACAAATAATTTACTTACCTGTAAGCATTGCTAGTGTAATATTCAGTGACAAAGCCAATTACCAAGCCAGCCCACAGACCAATAGCAACGCAACAAAACAGCTCCCTGCAATATTTAATACAACAGTATTAAATATGCATTTTAGCAACAATGAATCCTATGAGCAGAGAATATATATAGAAATTGGTCATAATTTCAGCTTTACCAGCTCTTTACTTCCTTCTGGACACCAAAATTGAAAATGGTGAAGGAAACTGGAAGAGCAATCCAGCTAACAAAAGCAATTCCAATGGTCATGATTACGGTCGATATAACAAGTTGCTTCTTTAGCGTAGGTTCAATCTCTTCAACTTTCTTGATCTCGAAGAAATCAGTTGCAAAAAGTGTGGTGATTAAGCAAACAATAATACCCATAGAGCTGATTAGAAGGGGGTACATCATGGCAGTGAACTCATGGTTGATTCCAAAGGAGGAGATTGAGGCAACAACAAGAGCAGCACATGAAGACTCTGCATATGAACCGAAAAGATCTGATCCCATACCAGCAATATCTCCAACATTGTCCCCAACATTATCAGCAATCACCTAGACACGAAATAATAATAATAATAAGGCATCAAACTTGCACATTATAAATGCTAATGCTGGATCAAAATGTAGAGTCTCATACGATATTGATTCACAAAATATACTATCCTCATAAATCATTGATCATAACGTTCTTCATATATTTCATATATCAACTACTCATATTATATGCTCGTCGTGGATATAAAAAATGTACATGGACTGCTGCCATTAAATCGATATCATCCAATTTCCTTGAAATAATTCAATTACAAATAAAATCACCTGTGGTCTTCTTCTTTTTTTTAGTGGAAATTGGATACATAGAAGGTAGTACATATTTATACTACAAGTCTTAGGTAATATATAGCATGCTATAAGTCAATATATGTCCAATGGTTCAAATCACGTTATACATGATTCAAACCTATGATCTCATGGATCAAAGCAAGAGTGCCTAATCACTAGGGCAATAGTGCTGGACTTGTGGCCTTAATCTTAGAGCATTTCCATTCATACTGACAACCTATCTCAGTAGGGTATGCTATTAGTGTTATTACCCTTTCTTTAGCTACCTGGTAAGCAAAAGAATGCTAACCAGTAGTTTAGTCTTGCTCGATATTCAGAACATCGGGCAAGTTATTATTATTATTATCTCTACCGGTTTTTATGTTGTGACCTACCAGAGATAAATTAGGCTAATCGGCGGATAGATTTGTTTGTGTGTAGCGTTATATTGTTTGGGGTATGCGTGTGTGTGTTATTGTTTTTGGTTAGGGATCCCACTTTTGAAAGCTTAGATACTCTTATTGGGATAACAAAAAGTATTTTGTTTGCCATGTAGGGAAGAGAAGGGATACCTTCCTATTGTTAGGATGCCCGTAGAAAATTTTCCGGTTCATAAAAGACTTTCACCTTGAGATTAAACTTAATTGTTATGGGGCTAAAAAAGGTTTTTTTAGTATTAAATATGGTGCCAAAAAATATATAGTTGGTACATGACACGGAATGAAACCAACTGTCTCTATTTTCCATGATCTCATGTGCCCACTAAAATTCAAACCATTTATTTGTGCATGATCAATATTGTTTATGATTGTGAATCCTAATCATGAATTAGAACAATGAAATCGATAGTTTAGTTATAAAATATGCATATGGAGATATTGACATGAGGACAGGATTCCGTTTCTGTTCCTACTCAAATTTAACCATATACATAGATGATGTGATCAATTAAAGGCATACGATTACCAGATTTATAATGTTATAAGTGCGACAAGAGAAAGCTATGAGAAAATTCTTACAGCTGGGTTTCTTGGATCATCTTCAGGAATATTTCTTTCAACCTTTCCAACAAGATCAGCACCCACATCTGCTGCTTTGGTATATATACCACCGCCAACTCTTCCAAATAGTGCCATGGAAGAACCACCAAGCCCATAACCAGTAATAGCCTCAAAAAGACCTTCCCAATCATCACCATAATATATCTTAAATACATTAATGATGATATACAACATGAGAAGACCATTTGCAGCAAGCAAAAATCCCATAACTGCACCAGATCGGAATGCAGTTATAAAAGCTTTTCCTACACCTTTTCTTGCTTCTAAAGTAGTTCTTGCATTGGCATAAGTGGCAATTTTCATTCCAAGGAAACCAGAAACTATAGAAGTAATTGCACCAAGTAAAAAAGAAATGGTGCTGAATGTAGCATTGGCAAGAGCAGGCTTGCACATTTTATATGTTTCATATGTGCATGGTTGGTCATGTGTGCTGAAACCTCCAACAGAACCGAGAAAAACAAAGATAAGGCCAGCAAAAATAACCATAAAGACACCAACATATTGATATTCCGTGAAAAGGAAAGATGTAGCCCCTGTTAATTAAAAAGAAAGAGAGGTAAATGGGACTGTACTGGGTATAGTAGAACAAAATATAACCATGCATTCACGGTAGAATCGCTGTAGAAAACAGAAAGTTTGCTGTGAGGTGGGGGTTGGTTTGCATGTGTGGGGTGGGGGTTGGTTTGTGTGTGTGGGGTGGGGGTTGGTTTGTGTGTGTGGGTGGGTGTGGTGGGTTTGCCGGAAAAAAAAGGAGTCGTACATAAGAGTTTAAATAATGCACTTTCTTAGATGTCAAGGGCATCCAGATACCGCCTTTCTACTTCGTTTTGGGAACTTGGAAACGATAACACAAAAGCATCAATATTATTTTAACTATAAAGCACCAAGTAACGCTCAAACTAGCATCAATCTATCGTAGATGGCAACATATATTAAACATGTATAAGTGACATTTAAAAAAGCAGTTAACCACATAGAATTACAATAGAAGTAGTTTACTTATTTCATATGTTACAAGAAAAAGTGTTATAGAGTGCATTCTGATGGGCCTTTTTTTTTCAAAAAGGTTTAAAGGAATGTAGTAATGTTTACCTAATATATTTGTAAACCAAAAAATTTTGGATTCATATGTGAAGACATTAAAATTAGACTAGTGATCGTTAATGTGTTTATTAATGTTTCAACCACATTAAACACAAACACAATAAATATTCATCGATTCTAAATCTCATTGGGCCCTGAGGAATTTGAAGTGTAATAGCAAGGTTAAAAATATAGTACTTCTAAAGTTTTATTGATTAAACAAGGTTATTAACTAATGAAAACATAAATAATCATAGTAGTACTACACAAGTAGGTCTGTCAGCGTAAGTAGGTCTGTCTGCGGATACTTTTGGATACTAATAGTGTCGTATCGGCATCCGAAATCATTTTAAGATATCATATATCCGCATCTGCGTGAATATACAATGATTATCCTATCTGCTAGCAATCGATAAATCAAAAAATATAAATAGAAAATTTTGGTTGAACATAATTATTTTTCAATCTATTGATTATAAAAGTATGCAAAATCAATAAATGTGATGATGATAAATAGTTTTGAACTATTAATGTTCATTAAATGCATATAATACAAACTATTAACTTAATAAAATTATAAATGTGTATCTTTCATTATACTAAAATACACATAAAATAGATTATAAATTTGACAAAAACCGGACGGATAATTTTCAGATGCAGATGTCTGTGTATCTGCATCCATATCCGCTTTTTCGGATATCAGATATTTATCCGCTTTTCAAATACACGGATTTCGGATTTTTCGAATATCCATTGATAGTTTTATGCGTAAGAACATAGTCAGTCTTATGCGTAAGAACATAGTCAGTCTTATGCGTAAGAACATAGTCAGAGCATCACAAAATCAGGAAGTGGGTCAAAACATGAAATCACTTATCAATTACTCTACAATAAATTTGAAGCCTCATTAGAAGTTTATAATAAAGACAGATATTCCAACGTAAGCAATCAAACAGGTAGCCACTTTCCAAACTTTTTACACAAAACCTATATGCAATATCAATAATAATCAGTCAGTAGTTAAAATTCCAAAAACGCACTGTTGCACTTGCATTTCATGGAGGAACAGCCCTAGTCAACGATGAGACTTAGACGAGGAACATATCAAAATAATAACACGAAAATAGGCACAATGACAAACTTGTAAAAAAAATTAGACTGAAGAAAAGCAAGTTTTATTTTTAAGCTGAAGGACAGTGCTAATTATAACTAGCATTTGTCCTTCGACCTAAAAATAAAACTTGATATCCTTACGTCTATTTTTTTTAAAGTTTGTCATTTTCTCTAATTCCTCCTCAAAATAAAGTACAAGCAATGATAAAAAATGAAAGCTGTGTTGTTTGACAAGTTTAAATTGAATGCTTTAACTTCAAATAATGAAGTAGTCATCATGCCACACTACAACTGAAACCATTTTGAATACATTCTCTGTACAAATCATCATTTTTCTTGCCATTGGAAAATTTTAAGCAAATTAATATGCTAAACTTTTATAGGTCCCTCTACATATATCAGCCCTAAACAGCCTCCCAGGAAGACCATGCTCATGGCTGGACCTGATTTTATGTAAGACCTAAGTACACTGCGGCCCTGTTTGGGAACAACTTATTTTCCTACTTATTGAATTGTAAGTAATCCCATCAAAAAAGTGTTCGGCAACTACTTTTTTTTTTGGACTTATAAGTCAAAATTTTAACTAATTTCATAAGTAACAAAGAGTTGTCTATGACTTATAAGTTACTTTTGAGAGAAGTAACTTGTAAGTCATTTTGCAACAAGTAGTTGCCAAACAGGCCCTACATCCAAATAGAGCAAATGCTAAGAAAAAATTGTAAGTGGGAAAAATACATGATAAGATATGACAAATCATAATTTCTGTTTTGAAATTCAGCTTGCTTTGCTTGATCTTTACATCCATTTTGGAATATATACACAGAATCTTTACGGGAAAAAATTATTAAAAAAAATTAAAATTTAATGTGCAACTGACTATCTCCAAAATTTGAATCTCCTTCAAATTTTCTTTCTCCATTCATATATGTAACCAACAAGTTGAAAAACTAAAATTGCATTTTAACTCCCAAAAACTACTCACATAGTACAGTTACTAAACCATCTACCATTATATTGGAGATGCTCTAACAATTCAAACAATTCACAGTTAACTCCCAAAAAATTACATATTTTGCACTCCCAGATGCAAATTTCTTAGAAATTTACTATCTGTAAACATCAAATGCACCACGTAACCAAATCAAATTTCTATCAAGTAAGCATAGCATATACATGCTTCTAAGGACTGTCGAAGTAACAGAGTACTCCACATCGCACGCATTATAAACTTACACTCGAAACACAAAGACTACCTCATCCTCTTCAATTTCAAAAATAATGCAGGTTGCTCCGGAATTTTTGCTAAAAAAAAGGCCGTTTGTTTTTAAACGTTGAAATAACAAAGGACGCATTTTCAACTGTCAGTTAGCGCTATATGCAAAATCTGCGATTTCCAGTACCCAAAATAAAAAATTCAACCAAAACAGAACCTCAGATCTAAACCCAAAGAAACTTTTAAAAAAACCTCACCTTCCGAAATAGCATTCTGAATCTCAGCGCACTTAACAAAAACGTTATGCTCATTCAATCCTTCTTCCTCCTCGATCAAATACTCTTCGTGTCCGTTCCTACCCTTATGTGCTTTTGCTTCCGCCGCCGCCTCCGACGATACCTTCACTTTCGAGACAAGAAACCACTGAAGCAACGAAAATAAGATTCCAATCACAGCAGCAATTGGAATTACTATCTCGGTTGCGAAATTTGAAAGGATAGACGCTCCCATTTCCAATTTCTCAGCAGAACACAAAAGAGTGGAGTTTGGAGTGAGGGTCAGAGTGTGCAATTCGCCTTAAATAGCAACGTTTTTATTCATGGGGCAACAAAGTGAAATCTGTATTTACGGTGGGTATTAACGTTAGTATGTGTAATTTATTGAACATTATGGGGGTAAAGTTGTAATTTTCTGGTTTGGAGTACTTTAGACATCTGCTGAAAATTAATTTTGAACTAGTATCATCAGGACCATTAATGTACTAGTTAAAAATCTGGTAGAAAGCAGCTTTGCTTTATAATATTTACGCTTAAAATAAAATTTAAATGCAGTACAACTCCCATTATATCAAATTTAAATATTGAACGGCAAAAGAGGGACCTTGGGAAGGGGGGCTGTGCAAAAACACCGTTATTAATGAAAAAGGATATGGACAAGTGGGATAGTACGCAAAGTTAACGTAACGTCTTTGTTATTTTGGAAGCATGACCGCATGCCATGTATTAACCACGCAGCAGATTGGATAATTTTGAACTAAATGCGCTAAGTGCTGACTCGGTCTATCAGGATAAAAAACGTACTTTATCATTAAAGTTAGATGTTTTGTCCCAATCATCTGCAATTGGTTTTGGATCAAATGTCTCTATTCTCAGAAACCCATGCACAAAAAGTTCCTACTTATAAACTCATTTAATTAGGTCCTTAATTTGTTATTTTTTATCAAATTGTCCCTTTCTAGAAAATCGACCCAACATTGAAATCAGGGGCAAAAGTAGCATAAATTAGTCAAAAACTAAAAATAGAAACCAAATTTTCATAACTTTTTCAGAAGGGACTTTTCTTCCGTCATCTTCCAATTCTAGAGACTTGGCAGCCGTTCTTCATCTGCAATTCACGGTTCATTCCTAAAACACTGAAAAATCTTTTGAATTGACAGCATTTGATCATAATCTTCAAACCTTAAATAATAAAAAAAAAAAAAAGATCTCTATTACCATTTCAATTATGGTTTTCAAAGAAACAACTTAGTTGAGAGAAATTAACATGCATCTCCATCACTTATCATCAAGATATGATAAAGATATATAGAAATCCATATATTATAAAATTATTTTCGACGAGATCAAACTGAATTATTATAGTCTTCAAGTGTAGTGTAGCATATAGCTTTATTTATTTATGTTATCGAAATTGATTTAATAGAATAACTAAATATTTATTAACTAAATTTATTTATTTTAAATATGAAAGTAGCATTTGGTGTGACAATCGATACTTTTTTAATGTTAATTTAATATTCAATATATAGGTCAAATATTTTTAAAACAAAAATCATTAAAATATTCTAAAATTTTGGTTTTTCGATTTTGCGAAAACTTTACCTGCGTTTTTTCACAAAAATAAATTTTATACCATAACTTATATATATATATATCCCACAGCAGAAGTAATTGGTTAATTTTAATTTTTTTTAACCATTTTGGATGTTTATTGTACCTATGAAGTCTAATTTATTTAGAATATTTCTAAATTTCTTTTTAAATAAATCATTATTTTATTTAAATTTATAAAATGATTTTATATTATTTAATTAATGTTATAATATATATTGTTATACAGCCTTTTGACCAGACAGTACACGAACGGACTTAAACGATTGAATCGGACGAACGTATGACGGCGAAATGACCGAAGGACTTTAGAAATATCATAAAAAAGCAAGAAAGGAGAAATATCAAAAAATGAGCGAATAAAGTTGAAAATTTGGAAGTTCAAGTTTTTGAAAGGGTTGACTCGAAGCAAACCCACAAAATCCTCAGGTCTGACTCGAAGCAGGACAGTCTTGAAAAAAGCCAAGCGCGGCCCAGAACAACTCATGCAAATGCTCCAAGTTAGGAGTCGTACGACCCCCACTCTACGGATTGGTACCGAGTCCCAAAAACTCGAGTCAGACACATGAAAAACTCGGGTCTGACTCCAAACAAGCGAACTCATGTCAGGATTTGGATCAGACACACAAAAATCTCGGGTTTGACTCCAAGCGGGCGAAGGGAAACTTAGAACACAAAAATCACAGAAAATCTTCAGGTCGAACCCCAAGCAAACGCTCAAATTTCTCGAACCAGACTTCGAGCAAGTTCAACCAAAATCCAAAACAATCCAAATCAAGATAACACAACAATGAGATCCCCCAAGTTTGGGATCGGTACCGACTCCCACCTGGGGATCGGTACCGACTCCCACCTGGGGATCGGTACCGACTCCCACCTGGGGATCGGTACCGACTCCCAAATATAGCTTAGGTGGAGCCCATCTTCTGCTTAATGCCAATAGTCTATTTTCAAAGTCTATTTGTTGATTCAATGCAATTCTCCATCGATCTCCATGAATGCTAAAAACTACAACTTTGTTCTCTTTCAACTCCATCATTAAGACTCAGAAGCAAGCTTATATTGGTGCAAACAACTATGAAATCACGAAGCTAACTACAAGACGATACAATGTGAAGAGTCAAAGACATCAAATGAGGCCAATTGGGGATCAGTGACGACTCCCAAAATGACGACTCCTAAAATGACGACTCCCAGGATGACGACTCCCAAATTGACAACTCCCAAATTAACGACTCTCAAAATGACGACTCCCAAAATAACGACTCCTAACCAACGACTCCTAGTTACTAATGATGTGGCACTCACTTTTTGGGGAGAACTGGTCTAAATCAAAGCTAACGGCTAGAAGATATTTGGTGCGAGATTTTAGACTCCCTACCTCTATAAATATAAAGGTATTGCTCATTTTTGAGGATCTTTTTGGCTCTAGTTCCATTATTTCTTATATTCTTGTCACTCTGAAATTCTAAGTGTTGAGTTATACCGAGCCCCAAGAACTTCTACCCCAAGTTGTAAATCAGCAATAAAATCTTAAAGTGGACGTAGGCCTTGTTTTGTCGAACCACTATAAATGGTCGTGTCTCTTTTCTTTCTTCTTTTTCATTTATATTTATGTTATATTTCTTCACTTTTGTTCTCTACATAAACTTTAGGTGTTTGGCCAACTTTTCATTCAAACATTTTGGTGCTTTCACTGAGAAACCGACTCTTGGGCTATTTGGATCCTTGTCTACTATTGGATTGCCTAAAATCCAAGAAAGAGATCCAATTCCTTTTCAACAAGTTTCCCTACTACTCAGAGTTGAACAAAGTCTATAGGAAGCTATCTTCAATGACCCCTAGGAAAGACAAAGCTGCGGCCTCTTGAGAGCTACTGATGAAGCAGAGAATGCTGACCATCCAATTCTGGACGAAGCTCCACAGCAGGATCCCATGGATACCCAGAATCCCTCAGATCTCATCACTTGGATTGACTTTGAGAAGATGATGAAAGAACTACATGACATCCATGTAGAGCTGAGCCGGCAAATCCTGGAGAATAGGAGCTCGATGAACCAGTTGAACACTGGACGTTGAAGGACTAGGAGAGAGCCAACTCCTCCATACTCGTAATTAGAAAGTTCCTCATCATCTGGCCATTTCCGGGGGAGAAGAAGGCAACAGACAGATGCACATGAAGTAGGGATGTCAAGGCAGGAGTTGAGAACCAACCCCAACAAGGCACGGGAGTAGGTACCGATCCCACCTTGGGGTTCGGTATCGATTCCACTTGAGGGGTCGGTGCATAACCCGTTCGCCGGGGTTTAGGTCTTCAACTCGGTGATGGCGTGCAGCGTGCACGTACTGTGACTGACTAGGGCGTAGGAAGTCAGGAGTTTGCTACTGAATTGCCCCCAAAGAACGAACAAGGTGTTGCTAGGCAAACAATTCCTCCAAAGCCAGAAGAGCCTAATCAACAAGGTACGAGCAAGGACTATTTATCGGGCCAAGCACAAGGAGTAGAATATGACTACGGCAACCCAACAGCCATTCAAGGACCAAATCTGACTGCAATGGTACGATGGCTTGTGAGAGAAAGCCAGGACCAAACTGACGACGACTGGGGCACTTTCCCTAATCTAAATCCTTTCATAGAAGCTGTTTTACGCGAAGAATACCCGTAAAGATTCAACATGCCCGATGATGCCCATATACCTAGGAACGACAGATCCTAGACAACACATCATGTAATACGAATGGCACATGGACTCTTCCAGGGCCATGGATGTTGTCAAATGCAAATGCTTTCCCATTTCCCTAGAAGGAGTAGTGACCATATGGTTTACTCGACTACCACCAAGGTCCATCTCATCATTTGACCAACTGGCAAAGAAATTTATCGAGCAATTCAAGATGCACATGACTCGCCCCAAGGATGTCATGTATTTATCTAACTTATTCCAAGGATTAAGGGAGTCACTCAAGAATTTTCTATAGAGATTCAATACCGCAATGATTGAGGCGAGAAACCCTCGAGAGAATATCACCTTAATGGCTTTAATCAAGGAAATCTATGCCGACATGGATTTCAGATAATGGTTATCAAGGAAGCCTCCCTCCACCTTGGATCGCTTTTACAACAATGCGGCCCAATACTTATGCAAGGAGGAGACTCTACAGACCATGCAGGGAGATAGAACAGGCCATCTGGTCGAAGGAATTCAGAATAACATTGACGTGAAACAGTCTGGAGCGAGTCCTGGGAACATTGACGTGAATGTACAGAACAAAAATGGGAATCACAAAGGCCACAATAGGACCCTCGATGAGAACTCGGATTCTAGGAAAGGACTAAGAGTCTCGAGATTTGACACATACACCCCCCTGAATGATTCGATTGAAAACATCTACTTGGCCACTCTCGACTCGGAGCAATACAGGAAACCAGCCCCGAGAGAATCGACTTAAAGTCAAAGGAGGTCTGGAAAGTTCTGTAGATTTTATGAGACCCATGTCCATGACACAAACAAATACAGACACCTCCGAGATATGATCAAAGAGATGATCCGGAACAAAAGGCTCCAACAATTTGTGAAATCCCAACAAGATGGCGAGCCGGGGACATCCGACCCCCAACGAGGATAGACCGATCCTAGTGCCGACAGACTTAGGCGACCTGAGGGAAGACTGGTTATAAACTACACCGGAGACAATCATCATCCAGCTGAGAAGGGCTGGAGCAAAACGGAATGGCAAGCGTGACGACGTCGTTTCATCCTAGAATAAAATCTTTTTCTTATTTGCTTTGAACTTTTTCATAAGACAGATTCTGTTATTTTCTATTTTCAACGAATTTGCTTTTTAATCACGCAACCTTGTCTTTGCATGCCATATGAGTCGTGAAATGTGACCGAATGAATGAAACTTCATATAAACAATGCAGGTGTTCAGGTACTAAGAGTTAGGTGCCCACCAAATCTCCACGGCCTATGGCACGACCTTCAGAGCTCTATTGAGATGAGCATGATTCAACCGCTCCTTAGCCAACTCTTGCCCCTGAATCGGTGACAAGCCCATGATCCAAAGTAGATGTGATTCGACCATTCACTCTCAAGTTCATGTCCAAAAATTTTATCAAAACACTTACGCCTCGACTAGGGTCAATAGGCTCAAAATCCAGTCTAACATAGACGTGACAAAACCATCCACGCATACCTCTATATGGGGCCCAAAGCATAATCCGAGATGGATGTGACTGACCGTCCATCTCCAAGCCTTTCCCTTAACCCAACAAGGCGCACGAATCATAACCGAGAGGGATGTGACTGACCGTCCATCTCCTAGCCCTTTCCCTTGACCCGATAGGGGGCACGAAACATAATCCGAGATGGATGTAACTGACCATCCATCTCCTAACTCTTTCTGTTGACCTGACGGGGAGTTCAAACTAAAATGGATGTGACTAACCATCCATCAACTTAGCTCTTTCTCTTGACTAGACAGGAGGAGCATAATCAACAAATGAGCGGATGTCACTGACCATCCGTCTCCAAACTCTTTCCTATTGAATCAACAAGGAGAGTTCAAGCCAAAATGGATGTGACTAACCATCCATCAACTTAACTCATTCCCTTGACCCGACAGCTGGAGTACGAAACTCAAGATGGGCGTGACCCGACCATCCATTATCAACCTTGGAGCGGATGTGACCCGACAGTCCGTCTCCTAACTCCTACCCTTGACCCGATAAAAGGAAGTTCAAATCCAAAACGGACACGACATGACCGTGTAACCAAGACGAATGTGATCTGACCATTCATCCATTAACTCTATTTTTCATGGCTTCACTGGAATACAAACATGGAATGAATGTGATTTGACCATTCATTCACCTACTCCTAGCTTTGATCCATCAAAGGGAGCACAAACTCAGGATGGGTGTGACCCGACTGCCCATTTACCGACTCAGGCCTTAGACCCGACAGGCAAAAGTATCACTACATAAGGACGAAACTTGACCGTCCATGTACTAATCTTGTTGACCTCAGACCGAAGATAAAGGAATATCATCATCTTATAGCTGAAAACGACAGCTCAATACTATGGTTCGTGCTTAGTGTTCAATACAACTTAAGACTACGACCGAAAGGATGCCTCAGAATGGGACGATCAAAATCGTTCGATCACCGACTCATGGCTTGAATTCACAACGTTATGACCAGCCTCATCATCAACACTTACCATTTCATCTTCCTCAACATCATCCTAAGCCTCCTCGACCTCTTGACCGAGGACTGAGGGCATGATTAGAACCAAACATTCTAAAATAAGATGTCAAACTGATAACTCAAGCAGGAATTGCTTCGATCAGCAACACGAATTAGTCGCCCTGATGACTGCTCTTCATCAGACTAGCCTGAAAACAACTTGTAATTACAATCCGGTAGAACTTGGCAACGACCATAGGCATGTGTACATGCTTAGGAGCCAACAACATACCCGACATAAAATTTCTAGAATCAACGGAAATTGAATTCTTACTTGAGACTTTCAGAAAAGAAACCAGTTCAAATAGCTGAGATCTACTATTTCAATCAACTAGCTCAATGGAACTGAGCACAAACAATTACCGAGAGAGTACATCCCGATTTTCTATGTCAGATATTGACCATGCATCGCAACAATTATCCAAGATGCTGAATGGAATTCCTCACAACGACCCTAACTTGTCTCGATTCAAAGTAAATCATGTTCATCACACAATGTACTTTGGGGGCGAATGTTATCCAGCCTTTTGATCAAGAAGTACCCGAACAGACTTAAACGATCGAATCAGATGAGCAAATGATGGAGAAATGACCCAAGGACTTTGGGAATATCATAAAAAGGCAAGAAAAAAGAAATATCGAAAAATGAGCGAATAAAGTTGAAAGTTTGGAAGTTCAAGTTTTTGGAAGGGTTGACATGAAGCAAACCCACAAAATCCTCAGGTCTAACTTGAAGCAGGACAGTCATGAAAAAACTCTAAGCGCGGCCCAGAGCAACCCATGCAAAACTCCAAGTCAGGAGTCGGTACCAACCCCCACTCTGCGGATCGGTACCGAGTCCCAAAAACTCGAGTCAGACACATGGATAACTCGGGTCTGACTCCAAGCAAGCGAACTCAAGTCAGGACTCAGGTCAAACACACAAAAATCTCGGGTTTGACTCAAAGCATGCGGAGGGAAACTCAGAACATGGAAATCTCAGAAAATCTTTAGGTCGAACCTCAAGCAAACACTCAAATTTCTCGGGTCGGACTCCAAGCAAGTTCAACCAAAATCCAAAACAACCCAAATCAAGACAACATAACAATGGGATCCCCCAAGTTGGGGATCGATACCGACACCCAAATATGGCTTGGGTGGACCCCATATTCTGTCTACATGCTTATCTTGATGCCAATAGCCTATTTCCAAAGTTGATTTGTTGATTCAATGCAATTCCCTATCAATCTCCACGGATGCTTGAAACTACAATTTTGTTCTCCTTCAACTCCATCATTTGGACTCTAAAGCAAGCTTATATTGGTGCAAGCAACCATGGAATCATGAAGCTAACTATAAGATGATCCGAGGTGAAGAGTCGAAGACAACAAATATGGCCAGCTTGGGGATCAGTAACGACTGCCAAAATGACAATTCCTAGAATAACGACTCCCAAAATAACGACTCCCGAAATGACGACTCCCAACTGACGATTTCTAATTACTGATGATGTGGCGCCTACTTTTTAGGAGAACTGGTCTAAATCATGGCTAATGGCTAGGAGATATTTGGTGTGAGGTTTTAGGCTCCCTACCTCTATAAATAGGAAGGTAGGGCTCATTTTTTAGGATCTTTTTGGCTCTAGTTCCATTATTTCCTATATTATTGTAACTTTGAAATTATAAGTGTTGGAGTTGTACTGAGTCCCAAGAACTTCTGCCTCCAAGTTGTAAATCAGCAATAAAATCTTAAAGTGGATGTAGGCCTTGCTTTGCCGAACCACTATAAACGGCTGTGTCTCTTTTCTTTCTTCGTTTTCATTTATATTTCTGTTATGTTTCTTCACTTTTGTTCTATACATAATCTTTGGGTGTTTGGCCAACTTTTGGTTCATATATATATATATGTATGTATGTATGTATGTATGTATCATACACACACACATATATATATATATATGCATGTGCATTTGTAACTTATCAATCCATGCAAGGTATAACGTGTCCGTATATAGGTGTTGGGATTTATACCATAACAGGCATGTTAGCTCATCTAATATACAAATATATTATCCAAATGTATGTTTATATACTTTTATTTATATATAAAAAGGTTACAAACACACACATATATAAATACACATATATATATTTTATTTAAATAATTTTATATAAACAAATATGTGTGTGTGTGTGTTTATAAATATAAGTATGAAATATTAATATTATATATATAACTATATGAATGTATATAAATCATTTATAAATTATATTAAATAAATTTTTGCTGCAAAGCCGAGAAGAATATATATATATATATAATTTTAAACATATGTATATATATTAAATACAAATATAAATATATATAATATAATAGTAAATCTAGATTAATACTTACAAAATAAGAAAAAATATATATATCTATATAATAAATATGTATTTACTTGGTCATGCGAACAACTAAGATACTTTTAAATTTTAAAATATATTTTAATTTAAATATCCTTATGGATATTAAAATATTAATAAAAAATTATTTTTGAAACTCATTTTGAATTTTAAATTTTTAGTAAAATTATGAATGATATTTCACAATTTTGAATATTTAATATATAATTTTAAAATTAAAAATCAATTTTAAAATCAATTTTTTATTTTTAGCCAATAATTAATATTTTAAATTATAAACAATGTTTTCGAATTTTTACCGAGAGTATAGTGTGTATTAATTTAATTTTATAAAATATAAAACATAATTTATAATATATGTATATTAATATAATTAATTTATATGATTAATTGATTTAAATATTATTTAAATAATATATATATATATATAATATTTTTGTTTTTTTCGAAAATATCATACCTATTATGCTTTGTATATAAATTATATAACCATGTTTTGTATAAAGTATGATGTATTATTTAAATTGTAAACTATATATATATATATTGTATATTAAATTATTTATAATAAAAATTGTCCGCGTGCATAGCTCAGTTGGTTAGGGTTGCCTAGTGATCATGGAACGAAGTTCCTAGAGGTCGCGGGTTCAAGTTCAAGCAAGCTGCGTTGTGCAACCCTTATGACATGGAGCGGTTATCCCTCGAAAAAGCGAGAATGCTTAGGCGATTGATGCTCCGTGTTGGGTTGGATAAAAAAGGGAGTCGGTTGTGGTGGGCATTTTGTATTCCCTAGCTCTACTCCCTGGAGTGGGATTTTGAAAAAAAATTGTAATAATTTTTTTGTGCTAAGCTACATATAGGTGTATACATGGAAATTTTTTTTATAAATGTAAAAGCATAACAAACATATGACCAATCTAATTGTGACAGTATATTTATCTATTGGAATCGTCTCCTAACTAACAATATAATATATATGATATAAACATTATATGTAAATATTAATACTCAAAAATTAATTAGGAACATACCTTATATCTAATGCCTGTAGTACGCCTTAAAACGATAAGATTTGCTCCCTGAACTGATTTCCAATCCAGAAGAGTGATAGTCTCTCAACCGTTATTACTTTGATTTAAACTTGATAAAATGGAGGATGTGGGGGATATGGTTCAGCCGGAAATGGATGTGTATAGAAGATCCCAAAAGTATGAAATATGTGTGGTTTGAGATGTTTATATAGAGGAAGAAAAAAATAAAAGTTAGGATTTGCATATTTACCTTTTCTCCCTGCCTTATCTATACAAACCTAGCCCGCCAAGATGCCATCATATAGCTGCCTACCATGTCCTATTAGAGTTGAACCATCCAGCCCCATATATGGTCTTTAAACCCATTTAAAGCCTGAATAAAATATTTTACAATTAAGTCCAATTTAACGCGTATCGGTATTGTATATCGATTCACGTTATTTATAACTATTATATAAATATTTAATAATATTTGTTCACCAAATAAAAATAAAATTATGTAACTAATATTTCATAAATATTAATTAATTTAATCAATTTATAATAATTACAAGTTAATTAAGCCATTTGGTGAAAAGAGTATTCATTGTTTCATTTCTGTGACCCATTAGGTGTAAATTTGATCAACAATTAATATCGAACTATTCGAAATGTTCACACATCACTTAGTAGATGGTGTGACATTTTGGCCAAATTTATCGCTTAGTTGGTTTCGATAAAATCCAATTTTATTTTGTTAAGCGTTTCCCGATTTACACCAATTCTCTTCGTCAAAACTATATCACTTTGGACTTATGGAATTTGGTAATGGTAAAATTCCAATATCTTCCATATTCAACTCTATAGTCCAAACACAAAGTACATGGTTCGAGAATAACAATTATTATTAACCAAAATACTCTGACCAGAGATTTTGACTTTGAGTTGACTTTAGTTGATCGTGATACTAGCCTCATATAACCGAGGAGTCGAATTCTCACTTGAATAGTGTTTCACTTCCAATGCTTCCATTCGACCGAACTATAGTTGTTCGATTGACGCCATGCTACGATTTAACTATAATCAACGTAGAGTTTCCATATTAAAGATCAACAATATTCTCTAGTCAAGAGAACTATGTAATTTTGTCACATCGATATTTCTGTTTGACCTTAGTTATATTAACCAGCATAAAACTATCGAATGAGTCATTCCATAGTTATTCAATAACTATCAGTACATAACCTATTGGTGCCTCTATTAACCATGAATAATGCACTGCCCAACATTTGGAGAGCACAACATACTCTAGTCTCAACAGATGTATTGATATGCAATCTTGATACATCTTGACTGGGATATTTAAAATGGTATATTTATTTTCATTGTGATAAACTACTCACGGTTACAATACTTTGTAACTACTATCACAATACATACCATTTGTGGACGTTCTATTAAATATACTTTTAATTAAATTAATTAATTAATACAACACATTATATTAAGTATATAATAAAAGCTGTTCACTAAGCTACCTAGTAACGTAGGTGTCTACACACCCCGCTGTTTTGACACGGTAGTGAAAGAGGGTATTTTGTTTCTGCTGGAGGAAGTGTTAGCGGTCGGTGTCGATTTTTGGAAGGATTATTTGGTCGGTTTTTTCCTCGATTCCAATCCTGCCTATCATATTGTTATGGCGTGCTGCAACCAAGTATGGAAACCTAGAGGTGGCTTAAGTGTTCATTTTGATAATCAGATGTTATACTTTAAATTCTCTCGTAGTGACGAAAGACATCGAATTCTTGAGTCTGACCCTATTCTCATTGATGGAAAACCCTTTATTATAACTACCTGGAGTCCGTCTGTTGATCGGGCTAAGGATCATGTGTTATCTATTCCTGTCTGGGCCTATTTTTCCCATATTCCATCTGTTCTCCAACCTCTGATCGGGATTGATTGGCTAGCGGGCCTTGTAGGGAAAGTTATATGTTATGATGTTAATACCGTGGCTAGGAAGAGGCTAGTTTACGCAAAAGCTCTGATCGAAATAACACCTGCCAAACTGTTACCTTCTGGTCTTTCAATTAGCCTTGCCGAGGGCCATATTGCTGAGGTCAGAGTTCGTTACAGTTGGAAATCAGAGATCTGCACGTCCTGTCGGTCCTTTGGGCACCTTTTAGTTGCTTGTCCTTGTTCTGCCCCAGTTGTGCCTTTATCTGTTTGGGTTCCTCTTCCTCGACCTCCTGTTAGGAAGTGGGTCTCGAAGGTTGCTCCTCCTCCTTCTGATATCCCTCCTGATGTTGCTACTGCTGGTGTTGCTCCTCCTATTGCTGCTCCTATATTTCCCGCCCAGCCTGAGATTGCTTTATCTATTCTTGCTCCTTCCTTTTCGGAACAGTCGGAATTGGATACATCTATGGTAGCTCCTTTTGTTGTTGCTCCTGCTATTCCAGCCCAGCCTGTTTGTGAGATTTTATCTGATTCTATCTATTGGAATTCGGAGGAGAGAGCATGGATTCATGATCCTTCGGAAATGCGGTACTTGCCGGAGTCTGACACTTACTATGCCTTTATCAGTGATGTTGTGGGTGAGAGTCGTTCTCTTATGTATCATATAGACGGTAGGGGTCTCTCCCTTACTAGACTTGGTGAGATTGGTGAGGTGAATAAGAGTAAGTTTTATGACGTCACTTGGGATAGGAAATTTATATATTCTCCTATGTCTGAAGGTTATGATCTGAATCTTGCTATTCTTTCTTTAGGTTCGTGAATGTTATTGGCCCGTCGTCTGATTTGGTCACTACCAGTTCTGCCTTGGAGAGATCGTAGTAGTTTTAGATTAGTAGCATAGGCCTTTTTGCCTTTATCCTGTGCTTTATTTTCTTTGTTGTTTGGGCTCCTCCCTTTAGCTGTTCTGTGTATGTACATAACACCTGTTTTTCCATTTTATATACAGTGGCACGGCCCACTATAAAGCCGGTTAGCTTTGCTAAAAAAACACCTTTTATTTCGAACAAGATTGGTTATCGAGTTATATATATGCAACAAATTACATAATTGCCCCTAGGGCAACCCCTAACTCTATCAATCTCCCACTTGCACTTGGGGTCAAATTCTCTGTTCGATTTCCTCAGAACCAATCGAGTCAGTCCTTAGTGAACGGGTATGCTATTATGTTTTAATTATCTACTTTGTCAATCTACTCTCTCTGACGTTAATAAACTACCTTT
This sequence comes from Allium fistulosum, assembly GCA_030737815.1. Taxonomy (NCBI): domain Eukaryota; kingdom Viridiplantae; phylum Streptophyta; class Magnoliopsida; order Asparagales; family Amaryllidaceae; genus Allium; species Allium fistulosum. The sequence goes on from CM060906.1 coordinate 669,122,335, forward strand.
GTCATGTGGAATAATTCAGAGTATGTCTCTCGACTTCTAGTAAGCTCTAAGTTCTGTTACGAACTATATCGTGACATTGTTATCATATAATAATGTTACGGGTTTCTCAACATTTGGAATCACCCTCAGCTTAGTTATAAATTTGTGCTTTTATATTTATGTACATTGCTTTTATCGTAGTGCTATTCAAGAAGATGTACTTAGTCTTTTTCATTGAATTAGCTCCGGTCATTCATTTGGAACATTTACAACTTAAAGATTCTTAACTTGAATTTATTATTAACATATTATACGCAATATCACTTATGAAAGTTTGAGTCCAAACAATCATTCAAAAGGAGTCCATTGTTTATGTAAACAATTCTATAGTATTTCATAAATGCACAAGAACACCTCAAACAATCATTTAGCGATAACAATTAGGATTTAATATTTTCTTCATATATCAAATACATAAGGAAACCACAATATCATAGACAACATAACATGTATGATAATTCCTATTACCAATTCATAAGGAATACATCTTACAAGTTATGTATTAACCATTTTAATAAGATGTCCTAGCATATCGTTTGGGACATTCCCAATATCTTTTATACTTACTATAAATGACATCATTTACATATCCAATATCGAGTATTAAAACAACTAAAGCTGATTTTAACACAAGTACATTATTAACTATCAGCAGTGTGTTATTTACTTCTGATTTAGAAATATTTATGTACCTTTTAACTTTCTTTCTTATGAGCACACGCTTCCTCTACATTTTGATTAACAATCAAACTATTTGATATTTCTATCAAAATATTTGTTCAATTTTGATGCCTATCAAACAATACTTTTGTATCTGTTCTTGGATCATATCCAAAAACTCACAAACTCAACATCACTTCCACTGACTTTGAGACACTTTTGTTATCATGTGTAAACAATTTACTCTAAATCATTATTTATAATTTTCTGTTTCAATACATACGTAACAAAAACACAAAGTCATTTCATGCGGTAATTTTGTGAGTAAAATCTGAACTAACTTAAGCACATCGAATGGTGAATCTATTACGTAAATTTCAACAGTTGAAATTCACGGTATTATTCATATCAATATGGATCACTATATTCCAACTGCATTTATCTTTCTTTTAATAACACATTTGCAACCAATGGATCATATCCTTTCGGATACATCTATCAAAACTATATTTTGATAATGTACTTGGAACCCATTTTGGATTTGCGCATCATACCATATGGAAGAGTCAACTTTTTAATGGTTTAATTGACAATTGAGGATTATCTATTTGCAACAATGACAAGAAACTCATAGTTTCTCTTCGATGTGTGAAAATACTTATTAGACACTCTATTGTGATGTGTTCATTTAGATTAGGTTAATTTCATTTCATCGCACATAATCAGTTTTATCTTTGGATCATGTCCAAATCCATTTTATTACCAATTTTTTCTTAAAGAAATTCCTTAGCTACAAAGTTGGTATTTCTTGAAACAATAGTTGTTTCTCGGTACAAGAAGGGGCATTCATAAGCATTTTATGAATTTCCTTATATAAAACTGATTTTTCATTAGTGCACAACATAAATTAGTCACCTAATGACTATCGTTCCTAAAATTCTCATGGGACGATTCATATAAGATCCTTTACGTACAATTATTACGTGCAACCTTTCGACTCGCACAACCTGCCAACTTCTTGGTTTAGGATATGTAGGGGTTTCTTATAAACTTTTATCTCATATGGTTTTATAACTATTCTCTGGATGATATTAATTTTAACTTTGTATACTACTCTTAAGTACACACCTTATAAAAAGAATTTAATTCAGATTCGCTCATCATTAATCGTGCTTTGTACAACAAAGTTCGATTACTCCTTATCAATACATCATTAAGTATTATAGGGAAGAGTGACCTTTGAGACCGAATCTTTATTTATATTAGTCGCTTATGGAGCTCTTTCCGATATACTCACCTATTCGAAAAACTCGAATCATTTTTGTCACGGTTATTTTATACTTCCATTTTATATTCTATGAGCTTATCATAGACTATATATATGTATCGAATACACATGTCTATGTTTGTGATATCTCATAGGTGAATATGACAATGTATTTGGAACCGTGTTGGTATTAATAGACTTACGATTGCATACATCCATATGTATTAATTAGAAGAGTTCATTAACTCCTATGACGCTTCCACTAAATTGATGCATAGCCCTTATTGTTTGAGATATAATTAGCTACTACCGTAAGATTCATAAGCATATAAAAAAATTATATCTCAAAACTATTTTTAGTCTCTATTTCCAAAATAATTGTAAATGATTTTAGATACTTCAGTATTTTACAGTGCATCACTTTTGTTGTGAAAACAAACACCACATTATAGTTTTATTTCATATGAATATTCATAATATTCACATTGAAATATAACTGTGTCTATTTTTTATTTGAAACTGAAAATAGTCATTATTTCATAAATTATGTTCAGTATGTTTTACGAAAACAAGTTTCATAATATGATTCAATCAATAAGTGTTATACGGCATGCTCCCACTATTTCTTCCAATACTATAATATCATACTAAATTCGATGGTCCATGATCACTTAATATAGATTATTTATTTTATATACTACAACTAATTTACAGTAGAGAATTTTTGATCAAATATCTTGAACTCAAAGACATAAATCTCATAGAAAACAATTTTCTATGTGAAAGTACATTTTAGAATAGAAATTGTATGTCGTATTCCAGTATTAAATATTAATTATTATTGTTACAATTCTCGTATCCGATGTTTCTTTATGAAGTAGAAGTGACCATTCACTCTCTTTATCGCATCTATACCTTAAATCTCATCTGCTCTTTTACATTCTTTTTTCTTTCTAAAAGGTTGAACCATTCAAATGAAATACCTTACTACAACATCATAATGAACTCTCTACAAAAGCACGCTCGATCATCCTTAACATTAAGGACATCAAATATGTTGCACTTTGCGTAAACTGATCAAATTGATATTTCAGTGATCGAGTTCTTAGATCTATTTTGCAGTTTTGGTCTACTGTTACATTTAACACAATACGATCTTTATTGTAATCAATCAAATTGAATACTCGATTTCACAGTATAGTTTATTTGCTTATTTTAGATGAATTAATTTCATCGAAATATCGTACACTATGAACTGTGACCGTTCATCATAACACTTATATGCAATTTTATATGGATCAAATATCCATAATCTTGTATTGTTTTTGAGTTCGAAACTCATAGAATGCAATACACAATCTCGACAAAATAAATACGTGAGCGACCAAATTACAAACATATTTAGTAGTTGTAAAATCAGGCGCTTACATGGATGTTGAAACATTAACGTGCAATAAGCATTTGTTAGTAAGTATATGTTATATTTCTATTTGCCAATCTTCAATTCAGTTTGATTGTATATTTTATTTGATAAACATTTATCAGTCATATTAAATGCACAAATTTATCGATGTAGATTGTTATAACATTAAATAGCATATGCTTTTACAATATTAGAAAGATTAAATGTTATCATTTCATTTTTGTAATAAGGCTTCCACTAGTCTTTTATGTTTACCAAACCTTAAGTCGAAACATAGAAGTCTTTTAACTTCACTAGTGGGTGTTGGGACTCGTCCATCTTGGAATTCAGACCTTAAGTTTGCTCAACAAGTCGTAGCTCCATGGACGATGGATAACTCCTTATGTTGTATCGTATACAACTCCTAAACCATGGTACTTTGTCCTAATTTCACTTCGACCTTGAGTTTGTGCAACAAATCGAAACAAAACTATTCACTCGTACCTACCATATCGCAATGGTATAAGTATAATATATGTACCTTAAGTTTGCTCAACAAATATATATAGTTATTTTATCTCATCTATTCAATAAATTAATAATACTACACATAACATCCCTAGCTTGAGTTTGCTCAATAACTAAGGAGTATGCAATTAATTTATTAATATATATAAATGGTAGAGGACAACATTATATTGGAGATTCGTAATCTTTAATATATTATATTGAGTGATATCGACTTATGGAATAATGTATTTCTTATGAAATGCCATTGTGATTCAAGTGTCGGACACATATGAAATCTTGGTATAAGCGCATATATGTATGTATTTATTCCTTAAATCCATTTAGGATATCTTTAACGTTCCACCTTTAATTTATACATTCGTATTATATAAGTTTTATTACTATATAACTTTTATATTTCATGTTACTTATATAATAGTCTTATATATAATATTATATTAATTAAATATTATTTAATTAATTTTAATCAATTAACATTTTAATTAATTTTATGTTTTCTTAATATACATTTATATTGAATATTTATTATATATTATAACCTTTATAGTATAACACATGTATCATATATAAGTGCATGTTATTTAATTAATTAACCTTTTAAGTAATTTATTTAAGTGAACAATTTTAATTAAATTTATAATAATTTCGAAATTCATTAATATACATATATGTATACTTACGTTAATTTAACATATTAAAAACAACACACCAAGTATCATAATATATAATACATGTGTATATTTATTAATCAATTACCTTATTTAATTAATATATTTTATTAACCTTATTAATAAATTTTATAAATTTTAAAATTAATTTATATTAATTTTCAAACATTTTGAAATGTTTTATTTATATTATAACATTTATAATATATATATATTTTAAATTTAACAATTAAAGTTAAAACCTTATAAACAATTTTGAAAATTAGCCTAATGCCCAATTCAAATTAGGTCTTTTCTATTAGGGGCAATCTTTGGGCCCACATATTTCTTCAGGTCAGGCCAATAGTTAGGTAGGGCAGAGTAATTGATTATCCAAACTCAATCTTTCGACACTACCTTTCTAGACACCTTACTATCTGGGCTTTGAACTTAATTTAAAACCCTAACGTGACTAATTTAGACCGCAATTAGGCTCCGATACCATTGTTGGAATTAGGCTAGCCCGTAGCGGAAGTAAATGGTGAATTTCAATTTTTTTTACTATCTTGGATCCTTATTGGGCCTATGAAGTCTAATTTATTTAGCACATTTCTAATTTCTTTTGAATAAAATCATTATATTATTTAAATTTATAAAATGATCTTAATTATTTAATTAATGTTATAATATATATATAAGTGTATCATATACACATATATCTATGTGTGCATATGTAACATGTCAATCCATGCAAGGTATAACATGTCCGTGTATATGTGCTGGGATTTACAGTGCAAGGAGCATAGTAGCCCATCTAACATATAAATATATTGTCCAAATGTATGTTCATATACTTTTATATATATATATATAAGTTACAAGTACATACACATATATATATATAAATTATATTTTTTATTTAAACAATTTTGTATGAATAAATATGTGTGCATATATATATATATATTTATAAATATAAGTATGAAATATTAATATTATATATATAAATATATATATATATATATATATATTTATAACTATATGAATATATTCAAATCTTTTATAAGTTATATTAAATAAATAAATATATTTTTACTGCAAAGCCGATAAGAATATATATATATATATATATATTAAACATATGTATATATATTAAATACATACATATATATAATAATAAACCTAGATTAATACTTACAAATTACTCAAAAATATATATAATCGATATGTATTTACCTGCTCATGTGCATAGCTTAGATTAGCTTGAACTTTGGTTTGAAGTGGTACGATTGATTTTGGCATAACTTTGTTTTGATTTTTTAATATTTTATTTCTTAGGCTATGGATGCCATTAATGTAGAGAAGAAGAAAATGAAATAGCTTAGGAATTTATGAAGAAAAGTGTGAATGAAATGAAGAGAGGTGGGTGCTATTTATAGGCAAAAAAGAGAATGGAAATATCATGATATTTTCACACAAATGCATCGCCATTTCATCACCACCACTTCCCCCTCTCCCTTCATCATGTTCGGCCGAACATGCCCCCTCCCCATGTGCATGGACATGTGCTTGTACTTGGTGTGTAAGGTGTTAACTTTGGTTTAGCTTAAGGGTGAAGTATATGGAAAATATCTTGATATTTTGTAATATATATATATAAATGTATACGTATATTTGTATGTGTATATGTGTTTATGTGCATGTGAATGTGTTCATGTATATGTACATGTATGTGCGCATATGTATATCCCAAATGATTCACAACGTTGCACAACTTTTCTACGTTGAATTGTTACGGATTTCGATTTCGATTTCGATTTCCGATCATATTTTCACTACTTATTTAATATATATTTATTTGTAAACAAAGTTTGAAAATAATATTCCTATCATTATATAATAATTAAAAGGGCTTACTTAATAATTAAAATAATTATTAAATTATTTAAACTCAATTTAAATTCAAAAATCATTTATTCCAAAATAGCGATATCATTGATGATGTCATAAAGAGATTTTATTTTTGAAAATAAATAAATAATTTAATTTCATATTCTCACTCATATATGTAAATGAGTGCATGTATCTAGCTCCGTGCATGATGTCGGATCGTCAAAGAGCTGTTTATTGATAAAATAGTTTTCGGTCATTTTATCTATATATCTTCCAAAGTATATATTTTTGTAAATATTTATTCAAAATAGATTACCAATATTATTTATTGTGCAAAACATTATCATTTATGTTAAAAATCTTATTTAAAGTGATGAATTTGCGGGTCGTTACAGAATAGATATTCAAAAGCCCTACAACCTTACAATTAGGAAATTTGTCCTCTATTTCATCACTAATGAAAAACATGTCTAATAAAGCCATCGATGGAAATTCTCTAGTATTTGACCAAGTAAACTATCTATTACTTAGTTTTATCTCTATTAAATTACAATTAACAATAAATTGGTCAAATTCTTCCATCGCCCCAAAATCCTCTTCCCTAGGGGATCTTTCTCCCAAAAATTATAGTAACACTAAAATCACCCCCCATAATCCATGGTCCAGGAGCGAGTGTTCTAAAATATAAACACTCATTCCGTAGAACCCTACGATCTATTTTTGAATTTGGCCCATATACATTTGTAATATTAAGAATAGAATCATCATTAATGTCAGAAAATACCAAATGCAATGAGTGACCTTTAATAATATATTGTAAAAGTCTAACACAATTCTCTTTCTAATCTAACATAAGACCTCCTGCACTACCCCTGGTCGGAAGATAAGCCCAATGATCAAAATAATGACCCCCTAGGCATCTAAAAATACGATAATCAAGATGTTCTATTTTAGTTTTTTGTAGAAAAACTATACCAATATTATTATCTTTAAAAATAGATCTAATTTTTCTAATTTTTCCTAAGTCATGCAAACCCTTCTAATAAATCTCATACTCTAAGCGTTCCAACCCGTTCTAGTTCCTTACTTTTAAAATAATCAACATTCAACTGACTATCATAAAAAATAAGACCTGAATTCTTAGCTAAGAAATGCATATCACTAGTAGACAAGTTATTCAAAGCGCATGAACAAAAGTACTACCGAAAGTCTAAAGAATAACAAGACAAATATTACCGAAAGTCTCATACTAGACAGTATTATAATTCCGTTTATTCTAATTCCTTGTTACACAAAAATGTAAATCAATAAATTCTATTGATTATTGATTCGGAAGGGGTTTTAAAATCCACTTTTCCCAAAATCTTCAAAAACAGTTCCTAATATAAATTTTCGATCAAATTTTTTTTTATTATAAAATTCTCATTTTTTTCATCAAAATCCATTTCTTATTTCAAAACAAATATTTATGAATCTATTATTTAATTACAAGGAAATCTCTAAATTACAATTCAATTCCAAATCATTTGAAAACTCATTCTAAAAATAACTCATACATTTTAAAGTTCTTCTCTAAAGATTGAAATAATAATAATAATATCAATAATAAATAAATAAGTTTTATAATTCAAAATTTTCTTTAAACAACGAATTTAATTAATTCTTCTTTTCCAATATGGATTTTCAATTAGAATTAATCTCCAAAGATATAAAATAAAATTCCATAAATGAAATTTTCCCTTCAATAAATAAATTGCATTCCACTTACTATAACCTTAAAATATTATTTTTATAAAATTTCAAGATATTAAATCCAACATAAAATTAACTTATCACTTTTAAAAGAATTATCAATTTCAAACATCATTTCATTGCCACACTTTAAATATTTTTATAATCAATAATAAGAGAATAAAAATATAAACATTCTATAATTTAACTGATTTAATCAAATCTCAAAAATTCATCATTTCCAAATAATTTGATTAATCGAATCCTCAAAATAAGTCACTTAAATGTTTTCTATCACAAATAATATTTCCAATTTTAAAATAAAAACCATTCCAAAATTCACTATTTATTTCCATGGACATTTCATTTCTTTCAAAACTTCCAATTTTAATTTATTCATCCCCTTCCGATCAGTTTTTAATGCGATCTCATCATAACAACAATCAATCAATATTTTACCACAACAAATAAACAAAAGAATGAGTTTACCAACACAACCAATTCTGTCCAATTAAATTCATATTAGTCAAAAATCCATCAACGAGCAATCAATGAAAACTATAGAAAATAGAGACTAGAGCATAATTGTGAGTTACAAGAATAACTCATCTTACAGATGCTTTCACATTTCCCAATCATACACTCAAATCCCCAAACAAAGCTTTACTACATCACGATAGCCAACCACTTTTGCCACCACACTCATTACCTATCTTAGGCACACACCTCATCCAATAACCACTACCCTATACTATGCTGCTCCAGAACAAAGTCGGCCTTAACAAATCATCACCGTCATCCCATCACCGCCTCAACTCCATGCTTCCTGCATCAACATCCACCAAGCCCCAGCATTGCAAAAAACAACATCGTCGGTCTTCGTGCCTACTTACATCATCGTTCCCAATCGCGACCACACCTGAACCATTCGCGGTGCCAAGTCATGATCACCCTCTAGTCGACGCCCACAATGCTGAGCCTTCCACCGTCGCTGGTGTCTTTACGCGTGGCTTCTTTTTTTTGTGCGTTAGTCGATTAGAATAATTAGGGTTGGAGATGAATGAGGACATGGTGGAAATGGGTTTGGGTCCGGCTGGAGGAAGTATCTAGAGACAGAGAGAAAGGAAGGAATTAGAAATAGGCTTGGGCTTGAACTTTGGGCTTGTTTTTTATTCAACTCAAATTCTATTTCCTTTTAATTTTAAATTTTCATTTCTTTCTGTTTCTTTTCCCAACTTCTTTTAATTTATTTGTAAATAAATTTCAATTGATTTAAATTAATTTACACTTCATTTTACTAAATATATTTCGATAACCACCCAATTTGATTCAGTTCGATGCTCGCTTATCAATTTTCCAATATTTTAATCACAAACAATTAATTATACTTATAAAAATATTTTTTTATTCAATTAAAGTAATTTATTCAATTTCAATATATTATTTGAAAAGAATGCATAAATTTAATTCAATTTATTAAAACAAATATTTTATTGAATAAACTTCATATAAATAAGAAATTATTTTCAAAATACCAAAATATTTTTATTAAACAGAGTTTAATATCTAAAAAAAATTCTTGAATTATTAAATATCGAATTCAACCAATTTTCAAATTAATTAAATTTATTTATTTCTACAGCGTAGAAAGTAGGATTATTATAGACTTCCTCATTAAGAAAATTGCATCTTCGCAATTTCTTATGGGGAAAGTCATATACAACTCACATCCTGACAATCTTTATGTCTATAAACTTCTATCAATTTACACAATCCTCTATGTGGTTCTCAATCCAACTCATCTTATCGTATGCTACGATTTCAAGTAGACTCGATTAATGACTTTCTATTTTTCGCATAAGATATATTTTTACGAATTTTTTTGCAAGTGTCAGATTTTTCGGAAAATTTCGGTAGAGTCTCCTTTGTACGGAGAGCGTTCTAAAAAATCAAAAAACAATATATATATATACCATTAAAACATAACTTTATTTTATCGTTTTAAGTAAGTTAGCTTATTAAAAAGTGAGCAAAAGCGAGCAATCGTTGCCATTTAGTCCAAATATGCTCCATATGTACCTATCTCATCTCAAATTCAAACATTAGCTTCATATGATGAGATATAATATGTATGTGTTTACTTTTTTTTTGAAACCCAGAAGAACCCGGCGGGCCGGTAAACTTCTGAGGAGGGTATAGTAAAGCCGTCCGCTGATCCAAGCCCCCATACCCCCGGGTAAATTTAAATAGGATAGGGAAGCGCATGGTAGGAATCGAACCTGGGTCTTTTTACCAGAACCCAAGCCTCCTTTCCACTACGCCGCACCCGCGGACATGTATGTGTTTACTTAATATCAAAACAATATAGAATTCAAGTTTTAGCCATATTTCGACAAACTTTCCACAATCAAAACACAAAATTAGACCATAAAATCAATGAGTAAATTATGGCATACGGTGTTAACTTTTCAAAGAAACTTCCGGATCATTGAAATGTCAAGCGTTTCATGAGTTATAGCATTTTTCGTAAGGGTGGTAAAAACTGAAATCATTTAGCAAGTGCAAGTCCACGCTTTAAATCCACATTTTTTCCTTAGTAAATGTGAAAATTTTGCAAAATTTTCTAAACAAAAGTTTTTGCTTATGTTCTAAGATTTTCGGATTGGCAAGATCGCCAAAATTAGATCAACCATTTGAAAGTTACAATTAAAACAATTCAGCACTATTTTGAGGAATTTTCATCTTCAGAACAGCAATGTAAATTTCACATTGAAACCATAGTTAACTTCAAGATTTTGCAAAGTGCTTAGCATGAAAGTTTTTCTATATTAAAATATATTTCAAACGGAAAAAGGTTCGGTAAAACTGGACAAACAAATCAAAAGTTATGATCAAAATAGTTCAGCGTTGTTATGTGGATTTTGCATTTTTGGAACAGCAATACACATACATTTTAGGCTTCTTGCCTAAACCATAGTGAATCTCAAAATTTTACATCGTATTTTAAACAAAAATGTCTCTCTAATGACATAGCTTTCCAATATAATTAAAATCATTGAAACGGATCACTAGTTTGCAATTTACTGTTAAAACTAATCATAGTATATCAAAAATACTATAAAACAACTTCACTTCAAAAATATTTTCAAAATCATTTATCAAACACTAATTAAATTTACAAATCTCTCTTAATAATAATTTATATCACTTCAAAATACATCCATGTCATTTCAAAATTTTCCAACATTTTAAAACCAATTTTTCAAAACTTCCTTCGAATCTATTCAACATAATATATATTATTATTATTATTTTACTTCAACATAAAACCATTTCAATATATTTCCTTAGCACCAAAATCCAAAAATAGATTAATTTATATTTATATTTACCGAACCTTTATTTTCTTAAAACTTGTTTGTTCAGAATTCAAATTTATATACCTTATAGATATAATCAATTCCAATAAAAGCCAAATATGATATGAACACTACAAAATTCACTTTTCACAAGTCACATTTCTTTATCACCTTAATAAAAGTTCTTTATTAATATTTAAAAATGTTATACACATTCTTAAATAATTCTCTAAAACCCAATTTTAACTTCACACAATACTTAGTACTTTGTTTTTTTCTTCTGAAAATTCGCTTTACTACTATACTCACAAAAGCAACTTTATTCCAAATATTCATGAAATACTTTGTCATTTAAAAAAAGTTACTCCAAATATTATTTTCTTTCCTTTGAGGACGTTTTCCGAAGTTATTATTTATTCACAACATAGTTTTATCAAAACAATTGAGTTCTTGTTTTATACTTTGTAACTCTTTATTGGTTTTAAAATTTATTTTAAGTTACAACTTACTCATATTAACTTTCATATCACGATGTACCTTATCATAAATATACTCACAGAATTCATCTAAATTATGAAAAATGACTTCACATGGCAGGAATATAATCACAACATCACAAACCATATAATTTCAAATTCTAATATATAAATATAAATATATCGATGATGCCTCGTTATGAATTTCTAGTGGCTCACTTCGTCGATTAGCTGCAATGTTGTGTGCGATCAACATCGCCTCATCATCGACTCCCAGTTGTTCACTAATGCTCGATGGTAGCAATCATCACTTTAAATATTTAAATATAAAAAAAATATGTTTATTTTTTTCAAAACAATAAATCTCTATTTTCCAAAATATTGACATCTTTTCAAAACTTTAAATCTAACTCCTGAAAACATAAATTTTCAAGATAGCTCAAATATTTTACTTCTTTCCAAAATATTGTATCACTTCCCAAAACTTTGTGTCCATGTGTCTCGTCCTAGTGTTTAGGAATCCCTATCAATAACGGTGGTCAGTCACATCAACCAGAATTCTTATATCACATGGACAGATTAATATGAAATAAGCTTCAAATTTTCTTTAAATAACTATATTTAAATGTTTTCATATGGAAAATAACTATATGCAAAAAACCAACACATTTCTAGTATAATTCAAAAATATGTACTTTTAACAGAAAATGCTCCAATCACAAAACATGTTTGCTTTAAAATATTATTCTATCTTCAACAATTTTTTCCAAAATCATTTCTAATATTTATCCTCTAAAGTTTCAATTTCCATCAAATTAATATTTAACTTATTACAAGTTATTATTTTCCACAATCTCAAACATCATGCGAAAATATGATTTCAATCACTTTATTAAATTACATGCTTATTCGAATAAAAATATTTATTTTCAAAACACATATATACATTTAATTTAACAATTACTAACGATAATACAAACCATCACAAGCTACCCATCCATAATATCAAACAAACATACAACAACACATACATTTCAAACATATAAACAAACATACAAACAAATGCCTTCAGCGGAAAACTATCAATAAGTTTTCGCTGCGCAACTTTGATAACTGTTGGATCTTCTTATTAAAGCCACAAATAGGTTTGTTATTCACTATCAATACCGACACTACCGGCCGGAATAACTACTTCTACCTTCACAACCTTCATCAACTACTATGTATCTCATACAGACCTACACTTAGAAAAAGGTAGAAGAAAGATATTATATAATAAGAAAAAAAATACAAATACGTTCCCAGACGATTACCCCAGCAATCATCATATACACCTTATATCACATAGGTATAAATAATAATTCACCACACATCCACGGGGATAGGCACACTAAGACTCAACTAAGGCCGGGACTCATGTCCCTTATACTCTATATTGTTCTAAACCTACTATGATACCAAACTGTAACACCCCATGTCTCTACCCATACCATCCTAGAGTATTATGGGTAACACTGTCAGATAATAAGGAGAATGAGGCTGTATGGGGTACACAAGTGAATATTCCATTAGGCTAACACTAGTATGTATCTTAAAAATCTTAAACAACTCACATATATATACACAATATCGGCACAAAGCAACAAACACGTGTGCCTTCAGGATACAAGATACACAATATAACATAAATCACATAGATCACAGAGTCATCAACACAACAATAGCATATAATAACAAATATACATGAGTCCAAGTGGGTTCACAAAAGTAGTCAAATACCCACTAACATAAAAAATATACATAATATGTCCAATATGTACATCTCAATCACTCGTGGACACATGTAACTACAAATATACATAATAATATACAAATATTCTATCACCATTTATACATAATATCCATACACTGATCATCTATCCATGAACCTGAGTCTCGGACTGACCCGAGTATTATATAAATAACACACGGGTCAGACTATGTCTAGAATGTAGATGCCTATATGAAATAACATCTGCATGGTATAGACAAGTGCAACACAAGTGGCATGTGCATATCCCAAGTGTCAACATATCTCAAAATACCATGCATACAAAAGATAACCCAATTCCAAGCAAAGTCAATCAACACACCAAATGGGAATAAAATCAAGTGGGCGATGCAAACATGATCTAATTATCATCAAATATAAGGTCATCAACATTATAGGTATGCTTTCAGCAATGCCATAGATTATCTCTTAGATAATCGTAAACTAGACATACCTGGGATCCATCTCATTCGATAAATATAACACATAAGAACCACCCAAATCAAATAAACATGAAATATAAATATGGTATACACTCGGTAGTTAGGGCCATCTCTTATATAACCATGTAAAAGTAAGTACAAGGTCCAACTCCATGTTCTCAACATCTCTAGCTTTCCTTGATAGCTGTATAATTGATGTGTACGGGGTTATACAACTGGATAGACTCTCAGTCTCATAAATACTCCAGGAGATCGATAACCATATAATCATTATATAGACTTTCAACCTCATAGTAATCAACTTGGCTCTCAGGTAATGAAATAATCATATGGTCTCTCAGACCTCTACTAATCTACTCAACTCTCAGTATCGTAGACATCATTGGGACTCTCAGTCCTACATGCTCTCAGCATCATAAATATCTATTTCAGTATTTGTCTTGACAAATGATCAATTCGACTCTCAGCCGTATACTTGGCTCTCAGCTAATAACACAATGATCTCTTATGGGTGAATAAGTAGTGTCTACAGTATCTCATGCAATCTCATAACCAATATCCATATGGGAGATTGACGGCTCTCAGCCTGCTGCAGGAGCATTCCTTACACTCTCCCAGTGCTACTTCTATAGTCTTAGTTACCTCGATGGCCATCGTGACCCAATATACATCAAGTGCAAGACTACACTATGCATTGGTCACGACCCTGCAAATGCCCCAAATGGTAACAAACTGCTGGCCTAAGTGACACAGAGGTAGTGGCTCTCAGCCATATACATTAACAAGTGTCATAGATTCGAGGAGAGACCCCGCAATCAGGCCACTAAGGTAGATACAAGCCAATCTGGTTTACTCCCCGACGTATAATGAGAGTATTCACATAATGGATAGACACACTTATGGCTCTCAATCTGCACACTCTCAGCGTGTACCACCATAATATAATACCCATATATTCGATCCCGTTAGAGTGACTTCTACTTATAGAAATTAATCAAACAAATATCAACTCAGGCGTCCCATACCATCTAGTGTTACTCGTCCGTTTACTCAATGCTTGTAAATTGCACTCATTACTGCATAATTATTCTATATAACAAGTCCAAAGAATAGCTGGAGAAATATTATCGAAAGTCTCATACTAGACAGTAGTATAACTTCGTTTATTCTAATTCCTCCTTACACAGGAATGTAAATCAATCAAGTCTATTATTTATTAATCCAGAAGGAGTTTTAAAACCCACTTTTCCCCAAAATCTTCAAAACGGTTCCTAATATAAATTTTCATTCAAAAGAAAATTAATTTATAAATTCTTATTCTTTCTTCAAAATCCATTCCTATTTCAAAACAAATAGTTACGTATCTATTATTTAATTACAAGGAAATCTCTATATTATAATTCAATTCCAAATCATTTGAAAACTCATTCTAAATATAATTCATACATTTTAAAGTTCTTCTCTAATAATTGAAAATAATAATATCAATAATATTAAATAAGTTTTATAATTTAAATTTTCTTTTAGATAAGGAATTTAATTAATTCTACTTTTCCAATAAGGATTTTCAATCAAAACTAATCTCCAAAGCTATAAAATAAAATTCCATAAATGATAACTTTCATTCAATAAATAAATTACATTCCACTTACTATAACTTTAAAATATTATTATAATAAGCTTCCAATCTATTAAATCCAAAATAAAATTAACTTATAACTTTAAAAAATTATCAATTTCAAATATCATTTCATAGCCACACTTTAAATATTTTTATAATCAATGATAAGTGAATAAAAATATAAATATTCTAAAATTGAACTTATTTAGTCAAATCCCAAAAATTCATCATTTCCAAATAATTTTATTCATAGAATCCTCAAATAATTCACTTAAATGTTTTCTATCACAAATAATATTTCCAATTTTTAAATAAAAACCATTCCAAAATCCACTGTTTATTTCCAAAAACGTTTCATTTCTTTCAAAACTTATGATTCAATTTATTCATCCCCTTTCAATCAATTTTTAATGTGATCTCATCACAACAATAATCGCTCAATATTTTACCACAACAAATAAACAAAGGAATGGGTTTATCAACACAACCAATTCTGTCCAACTAAAATATCAATCAAAAATCCATCAACGAGCAATCAAAGAAAACTATAGAAAATGGAGACTAGAGCATAGTTGTGAGTTACAAGAATAACTCACCTTATAGATGCTTTAACATTTCTCGATTGTACACTCAAATCCCCAAACAAAGCATCACTACATTACGATAGCCAACCACTCCTGCCACCGTACTCATCACCTATCTCAGGCACATACCTCAGCACATAACCACTACCCTATATTATGATGCTCCATAATGAAGTCGACCTCAACAAATCATCACCATCATCCCACCATCACCTCAACTCCATGCCATCTGCATAAAAATCCACCAAGCCTCGGCATTGCAACAAAACAACACTACCGGTCTTCGTGCCTCCCTACATCACCATTCCCAATCGCGACCACACCTAAATCATTCATGGTGCCAAGTCACGGTCACCCTCCAATCGACTCCCACGATGTCGAGCCTGCCATCGTCTCTCGCTTCAACACGCATGGCTTCATTTTATTTTATTTTATATTTTTTTTGCATGCATTAGTGGATTAGAATAATTAGGGCTGGAGATGAATGAGGGCGGTGGAAATTGGTTTGGGTCTAGCTAGGAAGTTTCGAGAGAAAGAGAGAAAGGAAGGAATTATCAATGGGCTTGGGCTTGAACTCTAGGCTTGTTTTTAATTCAACTTAAATTCTAGTTCATTCTAATTTTTATTTTTTTATTTCTTTTTGTTTCTTTTCACAACTTTTTTTAATTTATTTATAAATTAATTTTAATTTGATTTAAACTGATTTATACTTTCATTATACCGCTTATCAATTTTACACTATTTTAATCATAAACAATTATTTACACTTATAAAAAATATTTTTGTATTCGATTAAAACAACTTAATCAATTTTAATATATTATTTGAAAAGAATTTAAAATTTTAATTCAATTCATTAAAACAAATCTTTTATTAAATAAACTACAAATAAATAAGAAATTATTTTCAAAATACCAATTTTTTTTATTAAATGGAATTTAATATCTAAAAATTTATTTTCGAAGTATGAAATATCAAATATCTAATTCAACCAATTTTCAATTTAATTAAATTATTTATTTATACAGCGTATAAAGCATACTTGTTATAATTTAACTCACCATAGCTATTACCCCGATAACTCTGTTTTTTCTAGCCTTGAAAAGCTTATTTTAATGTACACATGAAAGCCATCTATCATGATGTCACGATGACTATGTTTTATTAAGATGAAAAGCTATGTTTTCGTTAAAGCAAGAAGGCTAAGTTTTAATGCTTTGGTTTCATTGTTTCTATTACTCACAATGACTATCCATCATGATAAGTCACGAAAGTTATATTTTTACATGAAGCCGTTATTTTCTATTATACACGAAAGCTACCTATCGTGTTTAGTCATGAAGGCTTTGTTTTATAAAAAGGCCGTGAAAACTATGTTTTTATTTAGTCATGAAGACTATGTTTACTTAAATGAAAGCTATGATTTTAACAAGTCACGATGGCCATGATATGTCACGATGGCTATCTTTTTATAAAGGCACGAAGGCTATATTTTTAAAGGCATAAACCTATGTTTTATTTAGTCAGGATGACTATATTTTTAGCAAAAAAGCTAAGTTTTTAATATTGCACAATGGCTAAATTTTTAGTGCATGATGGCTCTGTTTTATCAACCCATGAATGCTTGAATTTGATAAGGCATAATGGCCTTTAATTTTAACCCATAAAAGCTTAAGATTTAACAACGCACGATGACACTTGTTTTGAAAGAAAGGATAGCTATATTTTATAATATGGGAATGATTTTAACTCTATATTGGGCAAATATTTACTTAAACAAAAAGGATGAATTTGTTAAGTATTTACAAAAGTTTTCAAAGGAAAGAAAGTATATTTTGCCTATATTTAAAGGGTTATGTGTTGAAGAAGCTATTACTTTGGAAAAGTAATTTGTTATAAATAGGCAATCATATTGAACATATATTTAATCGATTGTTGATATATTGTATGTTCGTTTAGTTTGTTGATCCGTTATTATTGCATATGATGAATTGTTGACATACTCACATATTTGATGAATGTTATCACCCAACATTTTGACCTTGGGAATTTAGGAACCGATTACCAGTTAGGCTTGTTCCATTAGTGTGTATGGCTAGACTTAAACTCCTGAGTGAGTAAAATTGCATCAAGGAGATCAAAAAGATCAAATTCTTCTAAGATGCCTTGGACTGATCATTTGACTCGACTCTTTGAGTATCCTTTGAAAACTATATTTTGGATGGAGACCGCGGTAGGGTCGCGCCCTATCCACTAACAGTTGATCCCCCGATTGGTCAGGTCCCCAATTCCAATGTATAGCGTTTTGCCGATTAAGGCTAATTTTGGAGTTATGCATCGGAAGGAATTCATAGCAGTTTTCTCACCTATGTTTTCTCCTACTGTACTTAGGAAGCTATGGATATTTTATCCTACCGTTCTTAGAAGACCATCGATATTCTCTCCTACCAATTTTTAGAGACCGTTGATATTCTCTCCTACGTTTTTAGGAGACCGTTATTATTTTTTCCTACCGTGTTTAGGAGACTGTTATTAACTTCTCTTATTGATCTTAAGAGACTGTTAGCATTTCTTCTAAATGAACTAGAAGACCATTGGATTACTTGGTATTTTTTGGCCTGAATCAGCCAACAGGTTTTTAGTTGGCCTAAGAAAACTAAAATATGTTCATAGTGATCCTGATAAAACTATGTCGTTTAAAAGGACCATTCATGCGATTGGATAGTTTTGGGAATGTGCAACCCTTGACCCTAGCGAATGACAGACTATTCATTTTAACCCATGCATGCATGATAGTTATTGATGTTGTTTGAACAAAAATGGCACTAACACCCAATAGAAAGTAGAAGAGAATAAAAAGTGACCAAAAAAATTAAAACAAGTAAGAATGAACACACTGAGATTTATGGTGGTTCGGCAAACTCTGACCTACGTCCACTTAATGATTTTATTGCATATATTCTGACATGGAGGTAAAAGTTCTTGGGGGTCAGTACAACTCCGACACTTAGATTTTCAGAATTATAGGAATATAGAGTAGAGTAATCTCGAGCCAAAAGATCCTACAAAGAGCCCTACCTCTCTATTTATAAAGGTAGGGAGCCTAAAATCTCGTCCAAAATATCTCCAAGCCGTTCTCCTCGCTATAGACCGGTTCTCTATGAAAATAAAGTGTTACATCATCAGGTTGGATAGGTCGGTACGACTCCAAGGGTATGGGTCGATACTGACCCCTAATACGATCAATCTGGTCATCTTTAACTCTTTGCTTCGGCTTATCTTGTAGTTAGCTTCGTGATTTCATAGTTGCTTGCATCAATAACAGCTTGTTTCGAAGTCCAAATGATGGAGTTGTAGAAAAACAGAGTTGAAGATTCAAGAGTTCGTAGGGATTGTAGAGAATTGCATTAATCAAAAAAACAACATTGGAAA
Organism: Allium fistulosum; assembly: GCA_030737815.1. Lineage (NCBI taxonomy): Eukaryota > Viridiplantae > Streptophyta > Magnoliopsida > Asparagales > Amaryllidaceae > Allium > Allium fistulosum. The sequence goes on from CM060906.1 coordinate 669,142,230, forward strand.
TAAGGTTATAGTATCAATGAGGGATCATAGGTAGAAGAAGGGCTCCATCATTGGTAGAAGATGGGCTCCAATGGTGGAGCTTTTATGGGTCGGTATTGACCCCTAAAGATGGGTCGGTACCGACACCACACTTGGCAAGTTTGGGTTTTGGAATTTTTTGTGGTGGTTTAGTATCTGTGTTGTGATCTTGGTTGCACTTTGGTTTTTGGGCTTTGTGGTCATCTCTTTGGACATCTTGTCTTGACAACTTCGAAGTTTAATTTGTCGGACTCATCCGTATATTGCATGGTCAAAAGGCGGGATAACATTTGCCCCCCTAAAGCACGTCTTGTGAATGGAAGGTGTGCTTTGCTCAGGAACAAATGTGGTGTCAATCTTTGATAGTTGAGCTCTCTGAAAACTTCAATCTTAGTGAACCATCCAATTCCTTTGGATTATTTTGTCAATTACGGGTCGTTACAGACCTGTCACAACCTAAGACTCTAGACTGTGCCTAGGTGTTGTCTATACATTATCACAATTTTGATTTCATTCGGAGCCATCACATCACATTTCAAAACCATCCAGTGTTCATCCGAGATTTATATCATTATCATTCTGATTTCATTCAGAGTTATTACATATCAAAATCATCCTGTATTCATCCAAGATTTATCTATTTCATTTTAATTTTAAGGCGTTCAAATCCTTTTATAAAAAATAATACATGTTTTAAGGTTTGATCTCTCTGGACCATTTCATACTCAGTTTAATGTACGATCTCTCCGGATCGTTTTATATTTACCTTACCGTGCGATCTCTCCGGATGGTTTAATGTTTGAGTCAAGGGAATGATTTCTTCGAACCATTATTCAAATCCGTGGTCATTCAAGGACGATAGTTAAATCCGTGATCTCTTCGGATCATTACTTGAAGTTATGGCCGTTTAAGGCCGATAATCAAATCCATAATCTCTCTAGACAGTTAATCAAATCCATGGCTATTCGGGGTCGATAATCAAATCAGTGGTCTCTCCGGACCCTTGCTGAGCCCAATTCACTCGCTCTTCGACAAGGAGACTCAACGACAAGTAAGCCCATCCAGTCGCTCTCCTATGAAGTGACCTACCTCTTGCTCTCCGGTCTTGACTCTCCAGTTAGGATTTAACGCGATCAAAGTCCATGGTCTCTCCAGATCCTTGCTGAGCCCAATCCGCTCATTCTCCGACGAGGGGACTCAACGATAAGTAAGAGCATCCGCTCACACTCTGGTGAGGGGACTTACTTCTTGCACTCTAGTCCCGTCCCTCCGGACGGGATTTTATTGTAATTAATATCATACAAGTCCAACCGGTTGCTCTCCGACGAGGGGATTTGCACCTTACACATCGGCCCTATCTCTGTTGATGGGACTTTAAAGCGATCAATGTCAGTTATCACATTTAATGTAGATTGCAATAATCGAATTCAAATATAAATAAACACAAAATCTAACATCAAGGTGAATGCCTCATCGGGCATTACAGTTTAGCATCCAACCTAGAGCATGCCTAAGGACCGTTCAGGATCCCATACACGAGTATGTGTCTAGACTGTATTATTGCATGGTTTATTGAAAAAGGGAAAATAGAGCATGAAAACCGGACCTAATTCCCTTCCATCTCGAGCAAGAGATGACTATCCTTGACCTTAATTACAGGCCATTTCCATTTGCTACGGTCAATGGCTGCTCCTGTCCCGCCACCGTAGTTCGATTCCTTACATACTGCTGTAACCGATTATCTCTAACTTGTTCCTCGATCAGATCCTGCAGATGCCTGCAATCATTTGTGTTATGTCCATCCAACTCATGGAAGAAGAGTATTTTCCAAATGCTATTTCGCACTCTATGGGCTCTCTTCTTGTCAGCTTCCGATAGAGGATATGTCCTCTGATATCCAGATAAATCCGCTTCGGGGTTTCATTTAAGCCTGTATAAGAAGTGAATTTTGATTCCCTCCTCTATCGCTTTGATCTGTCAAATCTGTCATCCGCCTTTCACTTTCCTTTATCCTTACTAGATCCTACGCCATCCAGAGCATTAACTTCTTCCTCATCGGGTTCAGCGTCCTCCTGGCATAGAAACCTTTCAGCCTCATGATAAAATTCTACAAGATCCCTATGAGGATCCCTTCCAAAGCCACCTTAAAATCCGTCTTCGTAGCTATCCCTGAAACTGCCACCATTAAAACCATAGAAGGGTCCGGCTTATCAACTGCACCCGCCGTCGCATTGAACCTTGTTAGAAAACTCCTGAGGGTCTCTCCTACCCTTTGCTTCATACTTGCTAACATCATTACATTTTTGAGTCGTAAGATATGGACCGGGAACTACTTTACAAATCTATTTACTAACTCGGCCCATGTGCTAATGGAACCGCTCTCTAGCTATCCAAACCATTGTGTTACCAAACCTGTCAAATATAAAGGGAAACACCGTCTGATTACCTCTTCGCACCCAATACTTCCATGTGTCGGATGTACCTTATCAAATGAACTGTTAGATCCATCTTCCCATCATACGTTTCCAACGTTGGTAACTTGAAATCAGGCGGATTCCTAGCGTATCGAATATTCGGAGTGAATGGACTCATGTTCGCATCTTCCATGTTCTGATTAGGTAATCCACCCCTCATAACTCACCTCACCATCTTAGCAAGTCTATCATCATCATTCAAAGGGATTCTAAGGTTAGCATTCTCAACCTGCCCCCCGACTCTATGAGAGAATTCTGATACATACTCCTTTGGTTGTGCTTCTGCATTCCGATTCGCATCTAAACGCTCCGCTTTAGCTCCAAAATGCACATCATTCCTTCCAAGGCCAGAACGACTTGTGCCCCCGAGCCCTTGGGGGTGGTACTGACCCCTAAGGATGGGTCAGTGTCGACCCATACGTTTGGGTCGGGGTTTGCTCCGAGTCATTCTACTCCAACTCCAGCTACCTGCGCTCCGGTTTCGATGATTTGCTGCAATTCCAACTGTTCCCATCTGTCCCATCCTTCTAAAGAAATTCGTCATCATCTCTTCATGGCTTGCCATCATCCTTTCATGCAATCCATTCATCATAGTAACCATCTCATCCCTGGTTATGTAGATTGATCAGTGGTTAGCTTCTGAGGACATCTCTTGGCTACCCCCTGGTTGATTTCCTCCAGCAGCAGTCCTTCTAGTTGATTGCCTAGTCATTAAGAATCCTTTTCAAATCTTAAATCAGTGAGTTCAAGTGTCTTCTCAGTGAAAGCACCAAAATGTTTGAACTAAAAATGGCACAAACACCCAAGAGAAAGTAGAAGAGAATAAAAAGTGTAGAAAACAAATTAAAACAAGTAAGAAATTAACACACAAAGATTTATAGTGGTTCGGCAAACTCTGGCCTACGTCCACTTAATGATTTTATTGTTTATAATCCGACTTGCAGGTAGAAGTTCTTAGGGGTAGGTAAAACTTCGACACTTTGATTTTCAAAATTACAGGAATATAGAGTAGAGTAGAGCTAGAGCCAAAAGATCCTAAAAATGAGTCATACCAATCTATTTATAGAGGTAGGGAGCCTAAAATCTCATCCAAAATATCTCCAGCCCGTTCTCCTCGCTATAGACTAATTCTCCATGAAAATAGAGCGCCACATCATCAGGTTGGATGATTCAATACGACTCCAAGGGTAGGGGGTGTTACCGACCCCTAAGATGGCCAATCTGGTTATCTTGAACTCTTTGCTTTGACTCGTCTTATGGTTAGCTTCATGATTCCATAGTTGTTTCCATCAATACCAGCTTGTTTCGAAGTTCAAATGATGGAGTTGTAGAATAAAAAAGTTGCAGATTCAAGAGTTCGTAGGGATTGATTGAGAATTGCATTAAATCGACAAAATAACATTGGAAATAGGGTTATAGCATTAATGGGGGATCATAGGCAGAAGATAGGCTCCAATGGTCGAGCTTTTATGGGTCGGTACTGACCCCACACTTGGTAAGTTCGGGTTTTGGCATTCTTGTGGTAGTTTAGTATATGTGTTGTGATCCTGATTGTATTTTGGTTTTTGAGCTTCATGGTCATCTCTCTGGGTGTCTTGTCTTAACAACTTCGAAGTTTGGTTTGTCAAGCTCGTCCGTATACTGCTTGGTTAAAAGACGAGATAATATATGTTATGATTATGTTATTATCATTTTAGATGCAGGATATGTTATGGATTACATATTGATTGAGAGGGGAAACCCGTTCCGCTAGGTGGTCTTACTAAGTACCTAAATTTTTGGTTGGAGACGATATAATATTATTCGCACTATACCTTTTGTCCGATCCTAAGTTTTTGATTCCCTTCTAAACTCTCGGATACTCAATTTGGTACTGGGTTGGCCTGAGAGTAGAGCATTTTCAGGTTTAAATGAATAAGCTTCCGAAGATGTGCGGGAGGCTGACTATTATATAGAAGATTATATTTCCACTGTGCAGTAGTTTAACTGATTTTGATTTGTTGAATGTATGTAATGACGGGTACTATAACCGTTTAAGTAGTTAAACTCCGATCATCCAATGGGGCATCATCATATGTCGCTCTTGGAACTATATGTAATTATTTTATTTTATTTGAACGATGTATTTGTTGGGTTATGGTGAAATGTAATGAATTTGCAAATTTATGAATGAAAATGTTTTGTTAAAATTTGTAAATTCTAATGCTATTGGTGTTAATGATTCAATAACATATCTCATTATGTCACTGAGAAATAATACTAAGGATGACTACCGTGTCTACTTCCGAGCCTTAAAATAAGGGTGTTACAAGAGGTGAGCAATATTCGGTTAAAACCGAACTAATTGATCGAACCGGTTTATTTCGGTCGGTTCGGTTTTGAAACTAGATCGGTTTTAATTCGGTTTGTAAAATATATTTTTTTGGTTATCGGTTTAACCGAATTAGCCGAGCTTTTATTGTATTCTCCAATTTTATGGTATTATAATATTTTAAATAATTGGTTTAGTGATAAAATACAATGTTTACCTTTTAAAAATAGGTCAAATTTTATTATAAACATAAAAAATACTAAATAAAATCTATACAAACATAAATATATATATTTTCCTTTGGGTGAATCAATCATTTGAATAATAATATATCTTTTTAGTTCGGTTAAATCGGTTACCGACCGAATTAACCGAAATTAATTTAGTTCGGTTCGGTTCGATTTTGAATTTTTTCGATTACAATTCGATTTGATATTTTTTACACCAAAAAACCGACCGAATGCTCACCCATAGATGTTACATCCTTCTCGAACCACTATAAATAGTGACATTTCGCCACATAAGGGGGGCTCATCTACTCTCTTTTTCTTAGCAAAAATCGTTATTTGGAGTTGCCTTTTTTACGTTCATTTGAAAGTTTAAGAACTATTTTAAACCGACGAAGAAGAAGACGATTTGAGGAAGGAAATGACTTGCATTTTTAACTTATTGACTAATGGATAAAGGATATTGCATATGTACTCGGATTGTACAGTTATTGCATATGAATGAAATATGACATAGATTTTTGATTTTTTGATATTTCGCAAAATTTTTATTTTGACTATGGAAATGTTTGAAAGTTTCATTGAATAATATATCTTTTTACAGTATTTGGATGTAGGATCAAAAGTTGGTTTATAACATCTCTCTTTTTCGTAGAAAAAAACACATTTTCTTTCGTCCAAATTTTCATGTTTGTGCTTCATTCAGAATATCTTTACATGTTTTTCATTTGCTTTGCAAAGAATGCACCATGCATCTTCAAAAATATACATTGTTTTATCGAATATAAACAACGAAAACACGAAGCAGCGGCTTGTAGTTTTCTATTATGGTTAAGACGGACTTATCACGTGGAAAGGATTATTAGAAAAGAAGAAAAAGGAAAAAAGGTTCTGCATGCGTTTAATTTGCTAATTGCACTGCAAAAGTTAAACAAAATACGTTTTAGAACAACTTAATGTAGAGGTTAACATGGATTTTATGATCCGTAGGCTATAATGCTTCTGTTTTTTGAAGTCAAGCGATCGACATGAGGTAACCAAACTATATAATAAGAGAAGACTATTTAATAACAGAAGAAGGTGAGAGGAAAATGAAAGGTTAACGTTGCATTGCAGGTACGATTATATAAAAAGTTAACAGACATTGATCTATCAATTTGTTGATGTGCTCTTCTTTAAATGTCACAGTGATGTGCATATATAATGTAATGTGCCAACCTAGCTTCCCTATTTCATATATTAATACTACATATCTACCGAGTATCTATAAACAAAAATTTAATTGTTCCCTTTTGCTTCATTAATAAATTTGATTCTGCCAAACGAATTGATTGAGCAGCGAATTGGAAGGACGATATTATTCTCACACCAACCGATAATTTTCATCTCCAACTTGCATCCTTTTCAGTTTCAGTTGGTGTTTAACCATTAGTAGAAAACATAGCTTTAGTGGTTTATTTGAGATTTACGAGCTATATGAGCACATTTCAAACTGAAGACGTCCATTAATTATTTTTGCAGTAGATCCTTTTATTTTGGTCCTATTTACACTTTTCAAGAAAATCAAAATCAGGTTGCATTGGATACGTTATCTCCTTGTATCCTGTAAAACGGAGATCTTATGGGCATTTTTAATTTGTATGTTTATTTTTATTTATATTTAAAATATTGTAAAATAATTTCTAATGATTGGTAATTAATTTTAATCTAACACTATACTGAATTAAAAAAAAAACGATACATTGCAATTTAAAAGAAAAATACAATGCAAATAAAAAAAAAATACAAAAAAAAGAACTAATGACGGATACGACTAACGCGCAATTTACACTGTAGGAAATTCGGTAACTCCCTAATGTCTGTAGTACTAGACATATTACAGACAAGTGCTTAATCTAGCTCCGATGGGTGAAAATATATGAAATTTTCCAGCTCATATAAATGTGCAGTTTCCTTCAACTTATGTACTGGATGAGTGGGCATCGGTTTGGATCGTCTAGGCCTAGATAATGAAGTACCACCAGTGGCTCCTCTCTATGGTACGGTGCGGGGCCTAATAATACCCAGTTCCGTCTCCAATTCACTGAAAATGTCGACGTACAACTGAGTGTTGAAATTGGCTGGAGGAGATGGATGGATCTTGTATTTGCATTGTGGTGTCTCAATACAACCACTGTATATGGTCTTCATCTTTCGGAACTTTGGTGGAGATTGTAGCATGAATTTTTTATAGTGTTTGGCTGCGGTATTTCACCATTCTTCATCTCCATTTATGATGTCTTTTTCTACGTTCCCGACACCACTTTCAATTTGCACCAGTTTGTTCCAGGGAGACCATACGTGCTTGAGATTATCTCGCTTATTCTTTATTTGTGAACTGTTCAAATTAACGACTTCATTAGCGTTAAAAGCAAGTACGGCCTGGCTGTTCCCAATATTGTTAGTGAAATTTTTTATAAAATATTTATGTGAGTTATTTTTGTTTTTGATGAGAAGAAGAGAAAGAGAAGAGGAAGAATAGAAGGAATTATATTTTCTTAAATATTGATTTCTCAAAAGAAAGTTGGGCCTTTTGAGCCCCAATGTTTGCTCTTTTGAGATGAGGGAGGTCGCACGCGTTGCAGCCGCCGTCCGTCCGACCGACCAGACCGGGTCTAGGTTTAGATTATATTTTGGACCCATTAATTCAATATTAATATGGATTTGTGCTACTGCAGATCACAAACTCGATACTTTTGACATTACAGTCGATTGAAGAGATTAATCATCTCGGTTTCATTGTATCTTGGCAGACGATTTGGCTTAACTTACAACACCATTCGTTTGTCAAAACGAGTGGTGAAGGCAAATAACATCTTAAGGAGAACATCATCAACGTGCTTTGAAGGATCTCCCTTACTTTGCAAATTACAACCATTGTCTCTTTGCCAGATCGAAGAACTCCGACAACAATCTTAAGACATTATTCGACAATGGCAATGCACAATTTGAGGGAGTTCGCCTCTGATTTTACCAAATTGGAAAGGTTCGATGACGTTAATTTCGTGCATTGGCAAAAGAAGATGCATTTTTTGTTGGCCGAATCAAAAGCGGCTTACGTTCTTACGACTTCAAAGCTAGCAGAAACAGAATACGAGACTATTGCACAAGCACGATCAAGACTAAAATGGGAGCAAGATGATTACGTATGTAAGGGGCACATATACAATGCGATGGCGAATATTCTGTTCGATATGTACTATAATAAGTCAACCGTCAAAGAAGTCTGGAATGCACTAGATGCCAAGTATCTAATGGAAGATGTAACAAGTAAGAATTTTTTAGCTACAAAATTCTTTAATTATAAAATGGCTGATGTTAGGCCAGTAGTAGAGAAATTCAATGATACTATGCATATCCTAAACTAATTCAACCATCATAACATGAATATGGATGAGGAGATAAAAGTCTCATTCATAATAGAAAAACTTTCCCCCATATGGAAGGATCAATAGAAAATCCTTAAACATGAGAAGGAGGATATGAGTGGATAATCTTAGACAGTTTTGTATATGGAAGAACAACTTAGGTAGAAAGAAATCATTGAACTAACAGTGTATCCTATTAGAATATCATTATTGATATTTTGATAATGACAACTACAAAGAAATATATAATCTACTTTTGCAGGAAATTATATTAACTCTCGAAGAGATATACATGACGGAGATAAGACGAAGATGACGTACAATGTATTATTAGTCATAGAGTGTCATGTCTAGAGTATACATATGTTAAATTCTCTTCAAAGTGGTATACGTACACAAAAGTCATTAACAGTAACGTTTATATCTTAAAACAGAGTTACACAGAATCAATCGACTGCTAATGCTAATTCAGTCTACTGATATCATCTACACTATATGATGATTTCACGCACACAAATATTGCTTTGAAAATTTGTTTTTAGAAAAATTGTATTTTAAATTCTTTCCATAAACAAGAAAATAAGATTTTTAAAATTATTCCCATAAACAAGAAATTAAGATTTTCAAAAATAAATTATTGCAACACATGGGAATCGAACCCGGGTCATGAAGCACAAATTTACACGCCTTACCATTGAACTACAAATGCCTTTGTTAAAGGTACGCTTTGGCAGACAAGTTGCAGTAGTAGATGAACTAAGTCATACTAGGTTGTACTTTCTGATGTCTAACACACTTTTCTAAGTAACAAGGCTAGAGAGAAGCTTTTTGCACAATAACGGTTGGTTGCTTATTGTCGAAGATTGCTAAGAGCAAGGCTTGAGATGATAAGGACATAACTGAAGAGGACAAGCCGATTATGTGGTGATGTGATGGACTGTATATGGTCGATCATAAGCGGGTTGAGATAGGGTCGAGCCATAGACCGGTCGCGTTAAGTCGGGTTAAGTCAAACGGGTTGGTTGTGTTATCTTGTGCCGAGCTAGCCCAAGCTTAAGAATCCAGGATAGCTTATTTGTGACTTGGTTGTTGGATTGGCTGGGATGGAGCCGGGTTGAATGTTGACTAGCTTGAACTAGGTCGGGCTAAGAAGTGCCAGTTGGCATAGATTTAGGTCGATCTTAGAATTACAGGCTGGTTTGTCTTTAATGGCTTGAGCCTTATGCAAATTGATCTGGAACAGGCCGAGCATTGATGGGTTGGTTGGGTTATCTTTGCAAGAAAATTAAGCAACATTTTGCCCTCCATGTTTTTTTATGAGTAGGGGAGGGCTTGTTAAATCATGAAGATCCTATCGATGTGGCTTTCTGCTCTGTATTTAATTCGTGTACGACATGTCAACATCCGATTGGTCGAGATGATTCCTTTTTCAAAGCGACACTGTAGCCATTCGGTCCAAGGGACCATTAATGTGACAACGTCATTAATCATACCTAGACAGTTGAGATCTTCTTGTATTTTGAATTTAACTGCTGTAATCGAGGGGGTAGGTATATAAATACCCCTCACCTTCTTCTCTCCACTCTTTACTAAAGCTAAGAAATATTTCAGCCATTGAAAACCTTCAAAGCTCTTAAAAACTATAAAGCTTTTCTTCTCAAAAAAGGAAGCTTATTCCCTTTTGATTCTTCTTCATGCTATTGAACGGATGGCGCTTTTGCTCTTGAAAAGCAAATCTATGTTTTTTCATTGTTTGATATTGATTTTGATTTTGTGTCAATGCTTGGCTGGAATCAATATTTTCTGGTCATCTTTTGAACGTCGATCAACCATCATTGCCATGTTAGCGGTGGTGATTGATTTTTGTGAACTTTCCAGCGATCTATGGATGTAAAATAACTATATTAGTATATGAGCCATAGAATTAGGCCCAAATTGACAACCTTGGGCCTATAGGAAAAAAAGTAGAGTGATATGTATGGCCTATAAGGCCTGCAACTTAGCTTAGGAGAGTTTCTTTGAGTTATGAGCCTATCTTCATAGAGTGCCCGACCCGGGCATGCCACAAAGATGGTTGTCCAACTTCTCTTTCGGGGCGTTACCATTGGGTCTCGTTAGGCTTAGATGCTAGGGACTTGTTTAACTTAGGTCACTTGTATTTCAGATGGCAACCTCTGGATCTACATCGGCTGGTGCTTCCAGTCTTAAAGCTACTGCAAAGTCGGGGCTATGCTACCTCTTCACCCTTTCTTTGTTTATGTCCTTAATTCTTTCGAGCTTTCCCCTAGTGAACTTACTCCCAGTAGGTACTAGTTCTTATGCGAAGTCTACGTAGCTTGCATGGACCTTAATCTTCCTGAGATAACTGCTTAATTGGTCAACATGTTCATCTGGTTGCAGAAGGAAGCCTGATACATGATCGGTACCTATTTCCATGTTCAAGCAAACACCAAGCCCGGTTTTTTCATGGGCGTTCCTAGCAAAGCTACCCAAGCTAGATGGGGAAGTATTTCTTCGTCCCTCATGGGATTAACCCCGATATAAGGAACACCGAGTTCCAAACCAGCAATAAGTTCTCTTTGCTGTTCTCTTTTCTTTTATCTTTGTTCCTTTCCTTTGCTCAACTTGTTCTTTGATATGGGCTTCTATTGATCTACCGGCTTCACCTTCTTGATGCTTAGTGAATATATTGAACAGTTGAAGACGACTGCCGATAATGTTTGAAATTTAAATGTTTTAGTGATCGATAGGAACTTCCACTGGGTTGGGCCGATGAAGGGAACCCAAACCGTACTTGCAGAGCGGGCTGCCCCATCAAAGAAACCAGCCAAGGAAAAATGCGATTATTCCAAGATCACATTCTTAGACCCCTAACATCAGGCCGATCACAAGTAAGAACCGGGAATACGATGATGTTATCATGGGTGAGGAGCCTGAAGAGTGGAAACAAGTTGATTATGAAAGGTTAAGTGATGTAGCGCTAATGCCTCGGTGGGAAAACATTTGAAACACAACATCTAGTTGACGTCCTAATCCTACAACATGGGATGTCGATCATCTCATAGGATACCAAGGAGAGTTCTAAAGAAGATAGTATAAGGGGTCACTAGAACTGGGCGTTGGTAGGGATGTAGGTCTCTCCTTCGAGCCACACCCTTCTTATGATCCTTTGTTTCTCGAATACGATGTTGTTCCATGGGGTGGGTCTTATGTCGGGACTAGTCAATCTAGTGTAGGCAGTTAGGTCCCATTATGCCCATCCCTTACCATACAGCAAGGCTGAGTAGGTCCAAATGGTAGTTAATTTACTTGCACTTGTCTCCTTTTTCTTGTACTTACACTAGTTATGGCTTTTTGTTGTTTTCGTGGCCGATAAGCTTCGATGCCTTCGATTCCACTACCTAGACTCTTGTGATTCTTATGCCCAAGGTACCCATGACAAAGCCAAAGATCATTGAGCTGCCTCCCAACCCTAAGCAGACGACCCAACATTCTGATGATGGGAAGAAGAGAAAGAGGATTCGAATCATCCCTTGAGGCATACACTCCGTTTTCCATGCAGGCGTCTGTCTATGACACGAAGGGGCTAACAAGACAGGATGAGGCGGTCCCGATAGGGAAAGTTTGGAAATTCATCGAGATTCGAACCGTGAAGACCTAAAGTGCCATTTGTGGTCATTCTAACTTATGTCCATGGAGATTCTTTCATTACCCATCGACCAAAATTTGGCTAGGACCGACACTTCCAGGAGTCCGTGTTGAATGCAAACACACGGGACACCCTTCTCGTTAGCTTCCAAACTTGAATTTTCTATGCTTAATGGAATTTTTATTAACTCTGGTTTTTCAAGATGCCTACCACTCCATTCGGATTCAGGACAAATTTGCAGATCTTAAAGAGGAAGTAGGAAAAAAGGGGTAGGCCAGAAAGGTGGTTGAGGATGCATTAGCGACGACCAAGGAGGCAGTAGCGGTAGTCGAAAAGGCCAAGAAGGTGGTGGCCGAGGAGAGGGAGAGGACGGAGAAGGCGATCGAGGATCTCAGGGGGAAGTTGGAGAAGGTTGAGAAGGAGGCCGAAGCCATATGAAATGACTTGAACTAGCATCTAACCAAATGTCTGTCATCTACAGATATGGAGGCTGCTAGGGTGGCGGAGGAGGATAAATGGAAGAACCGACTGATGAATATGGTAAAGGCCATGTTCAGGAAAAACTACCACTACTGATTTCCATCAGCAATTTCAACATAGAGGCCCTCACTACGACCTGGGCTAAGGTGGCAGCTGAGATGGAAGCAGACAGGAAGGCTGGGTCATTCATTTTGACATAAGAGCAAATGGACTCTTTGACCCGGTCGGCTAATGGGATAACTTTGTAAATTGTCCTTCAATCTTTTATAAGCCTAGCAGGGAGGGCTTTATGCCCTATTTTTTTGGGAGGAAAGAATAGAAATATTTTGTCCGGTGAAATTTGTTCAAGCACTTGATCGTTTATCTTCCTTGCTTTTCTATGCATGATTAGTAGGGTAGTGTGCTTTGAGTTGTTGGCATAGTCCTTGTATTATCTACACTTAAACATTTTTACAAGATAGATAAATATTAATGTATGATAAAGAAACGGGTGGTGATTGCGGCCCGTTTATGTGAATCATGTAAACTAATTAAGTAGAACTTATCTTGATGATAGGTTGGCCGTGCATATGAACACGAACTAAGCATTGGTTGTGAAGTCTGGTTATAGTCAAACATAGAGGCAGGCATAAGGTTTTTTCTAACCCGTTTGTGTTATCGACGATGTTGGGTTGTCGTGGCATGAACTGAAGCGTTGATGGGCTCGATGTGAGGAATGCGGATTACGGATCTTAAGGCTAGGAATAACACTAGAGGGGGGTGAATAGTGTTTTTAAGAAATTACTAAATCTTTTTGAGTTTATGTTAATTTGAACACAAATGTATGCAATATTCAGACACAGATATGATCGCAGAAACAAACACAGATGCAGAAATAAAGTAAATGCAGTAAAGGAAAGAACACACTGGATTTTATACTTGTTCGGGGTTACCCTACATCCAGTCCCGCACAACTAAGTACGGATTTCCTTTCAAAAGCAAATCAACAATTACAACCCTCGGTTTCAAGGCTATGAGGTACACCCTCCAGAATCACAATCCTCTGGGTAGAGATACTTGATTTCCAGGGCAAAAAGTTCACCCAATTGATTTCCAAGGCTACAATCACACCTTTTCTCGCTTGATTGATTTCCAAGGCTACAATCACACCTTTTCTCGCTTGATTGATTTCCAAGGCTACAATCACACCTTTTCTCGCTAGATAGATTACAAAGAAGCCTATAACTCTGAATAGCACTTGGATCTTGTTGAGATAGTGATAGAGAATCAAACCAGAGATAATCTAGTTAGATTCAATGTTGATTTCGACAGAGTAATGATAGGATTTTGAATAAGAAAATCTGGAAGAATAAGAGAAGTGAAAAACCAGAAAAACTGATGTTAAATTCGTTGAAACTAACCCCTATTTATAGAGGAACAACAGTCATGTCCATTCGTGAAGAGTTATGACGAATAAACACTTCTTTTGAAATTTGAATTTTGAATTTTAACTAACACTATGTCGACATGGTCACCATGGGTATGTCGACATCCCAAAGCAATTTTTGATGATTTGATTTTCTTTGAAAATAACCTTTATCTTATATTAAAATTATTTTAAACTTTATAAATATACTTGACTATAGTTAAAATACACAAGTAAATATAGAGAATAATATATATATAACTTTACTATAATTTTATTTAAATCTAAGTAAATATATTATAGTTAAAAGATAGTTTAAAACAACCGAAGTTTAAAAACAAGAATATTTAAGGCTAAAACATCTTTTTGAAAATCATTTGAAAAGATAATTTATAAGGCTAAAACATTTTGAAAAACAATTTTGAAAATCATTCTGAAGTAGTTTTGAAAATCATTTTGAAGTAGTTTTTCAAGCTTCTTCCTGTAGAATATCTCATCATGACAGGACTCGAGAACTTGTACAAAACCAGGATGTCCGTGGGTTTGTAAGCCACTTGTCGTAGGTTTGTAAGCTACTTGTCGTGGGTTTGTAAGCCACTAAAAGGTAGAAATGGGTTCCATCCAAAAAGAAAAATAGAGTAAAGATTTCAGTGCTATTGTGAAGTTTTAACATAATTCTAGACTCAATACTTATCTTGAAATCTTGAACTCTTGATTATCTTGATACTCATGAGTCTTCAATCTTGATATCTTGAATCTCTATATTGTACAGTCTTCATTCTTGGTACCTGCATGGTTAAATCCTGCATATACATATATATCTAAACTATAATGTTAGTATTTATATTTTATAATCTTATTCTAAGGTTGTTGTCATCAAAACCATCAACTCATTGACTAACAATCTTGGGGTCAAAGTATGTTGGGGTCAAAGTAGGATTGTTAAAATTTCCCGATCTTGGGGTCAAAGTATGTTGTAAAAGAAGATTGACAATTCTTGCTTTAGGACGAAAGTTTCGGTTTTTAAATTCAAAGTTTTCATCTCCTTCAAAAATATGATGAAATGTCTCACGATCATGTTCATCGATTTGAAAACTAGAAAGATCCATTCCCGTGCTTTTGCAATTGAGAATGGTACCCAAAAGATCACAATTCAAAACAATTCTAGTGCCTTTGACACTACTCCAAATTTCATTATCATTTCCTTCATAAATTTCTCGATTGAGATTTGCATAGAAAATTTTAACAAGATTTGGGTAACAAACAAAATCATTTTGAGAAGAATCAACAAGACTAAGAATTTGATTGTTTGCAAAAAGAGTATCAACTTCATAAGAAGCAAAATATTGAAAAATAGCAAACTTTCCGAGATGGACTTTTCCATAATTAGCATAATTGGTGTATGCTTTTATTGCCTCCGGATTATTGAAGAGTTGCTCTTTCAAGTTTCTGGAAAGTCTCATGGTAGAGGGTTGCTTGAAGAAGCCATTAAAGTAGAGAGTAGAGAGCTTGAAGTTTTGAAGAGAGAGTTTGAATTGAAAATGAAAGTGAAAAGTTGTGATAAAAGATAGTGACTAAATAGATTTCTGAAAGACATGGTCTCTGGTCAGAAGATGCCTTTTCAGAGTATTGAATGAAGTGAAAAGATGGAGGGAAATTCAACCATTTGAATTCAAATTTTGTACCCATGTCGACATCATGGTAGGGACCATGTCGACATGTGCCTATGAATTTCTATGATTTATTTTTTCTAAGTATTCTAATATATATATATATATACTTATTATTTTAATGTCTATATATATATCTGGAGTATTATTATAATATATTCCAGAAAATATTATTATATAATTAAAAATAATAATAATAATAATAATAAAATTATAATAATAATAAAAAATAAAAAATAGATTTAAAATTCAATCAACACACCAATTCAAAATCAATCAATCATCTAATTCTAAGCATGCAATTTTAATCAATTGTATTGTAAATGTGTACCTTTTTCTGAGTCTGTTTCCTTGAATTTGTTGAAGTCGTGAACTGCCGTGAAACACAAATTTGAGTTATCTGTCTTCTAATCATCATCGCTTGAGAACGAGTCTGAGTCATCTAGAGTAGCAGTAAATGCACGCTTCCGTTTCTTTACTGAATCATTGTTTACAGGAAGATTCTGCCTTTCTGGATACGGACAGTCTCTTTTGATATGGCCTGGTTCATCACAGTTGAAACATTTGACATTGTTTGGCACTGCATTTTGACTACCAGAATTCTTATAGTTGTTTCTCTTGAGATTATTCATCTTTCTGTATTTCAGAAATTTCCAAAAATTCCTGGTCATAAATGCTATCTCTTCATCATTATCACTGTTTGAGTCTGATCCGTCGGTTAATGCATTGAATGCCATTGATTTCTTTTCAGATGCTTTGCTTTCTCTTCTCCCAATCATTTGAACTTCAAACGACATTAGATTTCCAATCAATTCTTCTATCTTTAAAGTACTGATGTCATTTGCCTCTTCAATTGTAAGTGTCTTTTGATCCCATTCTAGAGTGAGAGAATTTAAAAATTTTCTGACTTGATCTTCTTCCGAAAATTCCTTTCCCAAGGATATTAAAGAATGCACAATATCTTGAAATCGACTATACATATCTGAAATAGACTCATTAGTATTCATTTTAAATAACTGAAACTGATTTGTGAGCATGGAAATTTTGGTCTGTTTAATTTTGCTTGTTCCTTCGTGAGTCACTTGCAAAGTTTTCCAGATTTCATATGTAGACTTACAAACTGACACTCTATTAAATTCATTTCTTTTAAGTGAACAAAACAGAATATTCATTGCTTTAGAATAATTTTGTGCAACAGTCTTTTTCTCAGTAGTCCACTGTGCAAAATTAGTTGTTGGTTCAGAATATTCAGTTTGTGTGATATTCCAAGTATCTAATCCTACAGATTGTAAATATATTTTCATCCTACATGCCCAATATGCATAGTTACTGCCATTAAAAAGTGGTGGTCTGGCAGTAGACTGACCTTCCACAAATGAACTAGTGACAGGGATACTAGTGTTAATAACAGTACCAGTGTTGGTAGCCATTTTGAAAACTTTTCAAAATTCAGATTATGAAACTTTTGAAAACCTTGCTCTGATACCAAATGTGAGGAATGCGGATTACGGATCTTAAGGCTAGGAATAACACTAGAGGGGGGTGAATAGTGTTTTTAAGAAATTACTAAATCATTTTGAGTTTATGTTAATTTGAACACAAATGTATGCAATATTCAGACACAGATATGATCACAGAAATATAGTAAATGCAGTAAAGGAAAGAACACACCGGATTTTATACTGGTTCGGGGTTACCCTACATCCAGTCCCGCACAACTAAGTACGGATTTCCTTTCAAAAGCAATTCAACAATTACAACCCTCAGTTTCAAGGCTACGAGGTACACCCTCCAGAATCACAATCCTCTGGGTAGAGATACTTGATTTCCGGGGCAACAAGTTCACCCAATTGATTTCCAAGACTACAATCACACCTTTTCTCGCTTGATTGATTTCCAAGGATACAATCACACCTTTTCTCTCTAGATAGATTACAAAGAAGCCTATAACTCTGAATAGCACTTGGATCTTGTTGAGATAGTGATAGAGAATCAAACCAGAGATAATCTAGTTAGATTCAATGTTGATTTCGGTAGAGTAATGATAGGATTTTGAATAAGAAAATATGGAAGAAGAAGAGAAGTGAAAAACCAGAAAAACTGATGTTAAATTCGTTGAAACTAACCCCTATTTATAGAGGAACAACAGCCATGTCCATTCGTGAAGAGTTATGACGAATAGACACTTCTTTTGAAATTTGAATTTTGAATTTTAACTAACACTATGTCGACATGGTCACCATGGGTATGTCGACATCCCAAAGCAATTTTTGATGATTCGATTTTCTTTGAAAATAACCTTTATCTTATATTAAAATTATTTTAAACTTTATAAATATACTTGACTATAGTTAAAATACACAAGTAAATATAGAGAATAATATATATATAATTTTACTATAATTTTATTTAAATCTAAGTAAATATATTATAATTAAAAGATAGTTTAAAACAACCGAAGTTTAAAAACAAGAATATTTAAGGCTAAAACATCTTTTTGAAAATCATTTGAAAAGATAATTTATAAGGCTAAAACATTTTGAAAAACAATTTTGAAAATCATTCTGAAGTAGTTTTGAAAATCATTTTGAAGTAGTTTTTCAAGCTTCTTCCTGTAGAATATCTCATCATGACAGGACTCGAGAACTTGTACAAAACCAGGATGTCCGTGGGTTTGTAAGCCACTTGTCGTAGGTTTGTAAGCTACTTGTCGTGGGTTTGTAAGCCACTAAAAGGTAGAAACGGGTTCCATCCCAAAAGAAAAATGGAGTGAAGATTTCAGTGCTATTGTGAAGTTTTAACATAATTCTAGACTCAATACTTATCTTGAAATCTTGAACTCTTGATTATCTTGATACTCATGAGTCTTCAATCTTCATATCTTGAATCTCTATACTGTACAGTCTTCATTCTTGGTACCTGCATGGTTAAATCCTGCATATACATATATATCTAAACTATAATGTTAGTATTTATATTTTATAATCTTATTCTAAGGTTGTTTTCATCAAAACCATCAACTCATGGACTAACACTTGAGGGTTCTCTTGGTGACACGCAGAAAGATCGAGTGGCAGGCAGTCCCTCGACGTTGATTGAGTGGCAGGCTCTCCTAGGTGCTGAGTGCTCCTAGGCGACAAGCAAACTTTTGATATGGTGCCTGCTTTATTTTTATGCGGGCGCACTACGAATGCCGAAACTCAGCATCGCTCGGGGTAACGACCCCAGTCTTGACAATAGTGCCATATCTCGTAGGAGGGATGGGCGAGGGAATCGAGACCGTTGTGGTCGAGCTTCCAATCATCGACGCACCTTGACAAGAAAGGGAGAGACATCTCACCCAAACTCGATGAGGTAGTTTGGAAGTCCCAAGATAAGGAAGTGAATGCATGGTAATTCACCCTCATTAGATAATCGGCTGACAAGTAGGGTAGAGTGGCCCATGCTGTCCTTAGTGGTAGAGGTCGTGTAACACCCCATATATTTTATAACCTTATTTAAGACATTTAATTAGTTAAATTAAACTAAATGATGTAAAGAGTAATAGATAGAGATTTAATTTGTTAGAGGTAGCCGTGCCATAATGAAGGGGTAATTAAAATGAAATAACACTAGGTAATGTGTTAGGAAATGAGAAGGGTATTTTGGGAAATGGAAAGCCTTATACCCTAAACCCTTGTGAGATTCACGTTCACTACTCTCATTTCCTAAAAACAAAAACTTGTTAAGGTCGGCCACCATTTCCAAGCTCAAGAGAAAAAGGAAATCTAAGATTCAAGAGGAAAGAAGAAATTAACTAACTCCACACTCTAAAATCTCATCTATAATCTCTAAAAGCCAAGGTGAGTAATTACTACATCCCTAATATTTCTAGTTTTCGGTTTTTGTTTAGATTCGAAATGATTTTGCTATAATATTACCAAGTTTGATGTTTTAAGATATATATGTTTGTTGTTGATGGAATTATAAATGTTTATTCATGTTTTATGATAATGTTTAGCATGAAAACCCTATTTAACGACATCCGAATACTTTGAAAATTTAAATATAGGTCGGGAATAATATTTTAGAAATGGGTTTTAATTTTCATAATTTTTCGATTTAATATGGATTTTTTATGAATTTTTGAATGAAGGAAATTGTTTATTGGGTTTTAAATTATTTTCACCTGAAATAATTATTATTTGGGTTTGAGATTTTAATATGTTAGGCAATATATTAAATGGATTTTCTGGAATTTTTCCAGAATTTTCCTAAGTAATTTGAGGGATATATAAAATTATTTTAAGGTATGGGACTTAAATGTTTTATATATTTATAAAGGAGAAGGGGCATTTTTCAAAATAAATGTTTTATAAATCCTTGTAATTGCGGCGACAACATTCTAAAAAGTGTTTTATTGACCAATGAGAATTTGACAAACAAAGGCAAGTTAGTTGAAAAGTTTCCTTTTTAAGTTTAAAGACAAAAATCACACTTTTTCCATGTTTCAATCCATACGGCTAAACACCTTCCGCCCCAAACCTTTCGTCTCGGTCGTAGGGTTAGCTTTCGATAAAGTCAAAGTTCAATGCATAAGGTATCAAGAAATTGGTACGTAATGAATTGATTATAAGCCGAAAGGTTTAAACCGAAAGGGTTGGAATATAATTATTTTATAAGTTAAAAGCTGTCGCCTGCTTTGCTTTCGAACTTGAGCTTTCGGCTTGGTCACTTCCGACCAGGTCAAGTTATTTAAAGAAAGACTTTAAAACCTTCCAATGTGTCTAAAGGTTTGTATCTGCTACCACCATTACTTTGTTATGAAACCTTCCGGCGTCGCCAAAGGGTTTTCACTATTTTAAAAAGATTTTACTTTGAACCTTTCGACCCAGCCGAAAGGTTCGCCTTTTTTAAAGTTAGCCGTTTCTCCAAGGATTTTGGAGGGAAGCTTTTGACTTAGGTGGTTACCCTTGTTTTGTGAAATATAGGCAAAGGCTTCCGAAAGGTTGTTTGGATATCCTCGAAAGGTTATATGAATATTTTCGAAAGGTTGCTTTAATAAAGACGAAAGGTTTTAAAAGATAAATTTCCAGATTGTTTTAAAGTTGAACCCAATCTACCTTCGAAAGGTTTGTGTTTTAAAGAGTTTTAAGCATTCGAAGGGTTTATTCCTGGATCTGTTTCGAAAGGTTTATTAAAGGTTTTCGAAAGGTTTTGAAGGAAAGTTTTTTCGAAGGTTTTTCTAAGGAAATGACTTAAAGTGATTTTAAAGAAGGATGTCTAAAGCTTATAACTCCCGAAAGGTTTGTTTTGAATGAATTCGAAAGATTTTAGAGACGGTTTTCGAAAGGTTTAAACATTGAATTCGAACGAGATAGTTTCAAAGTACGGAAAGAGGTTCTTTCAAATGGTAAAGTGTTTTCATCAACCAAGTTTTGAGTAAAGGATATATATCTAACATGGTAATATGATTTGAGTAAAGTATAAAGACTTATTTCTTTTCCTTGTTTGAAGTTTGATTTAAAGGTTTGAATCATTTTGAAATTGTTTTCAAGGAAAATTATGGGAGGGGATCCTTAAGTAAAAATGACTTAGATATTAGAAAACCAGAGGGGACTAGTATGGGGTCGCACCCTGTACATTAGTTGTAGCCCCAACTAATTGTTGTCCAAAATTCCAATGTGTAGGGCTTGGTCACAGGTAGACTAAAATTATGATTACACAATGAAAGGAACATATGTTGTATAACGATAGGTTATTGATAAGCCCGGAAAACCAATAGGCTTGGGAGAACTTGGGAGATGATTAAGTTAGGGACAGTCTGTCCAGAAGGAAGATATTTAACAGATAGTTTAGGGAAGACCGTCCTGATAGGAAACGTTAAATAGATAATAAAGGATAGACAATCCTAAATAAAAATATCTAACAGATGTTAGAATAATTATGATTATGTTATCTGGTAGGCCCGAGCCAGCCAAAGGTTCACTACAACAAAAAAGACTTTTCACAGCGTTTGAAAAATGCTGTTAAAAGTTTTCACAGCGTTTGAAAAACGCTGTTAAAAGTTTTCACAGCGTTTTTAAAAACGCTGTATAACGACATGCGGTCGTTGACCCTAAATTTTTAACTGCAAAATATAAACGCTGTCAAAAACCCACTTTCTACAGCGTTTTTTAAACGTTGTTAATAATTTTTCTACTGCAAGGTATAAACGCTGTTAATAGTTTTCTACTGTAAGGTATAAACGCTGTCGTAGGGATATGCATTTTTTTCCCAATGAATTGACAACAATGTATAAACGCTATCGTAGGGATATGCATTTTTTTCCAATGAATTGACAGCAATGTATAAACGCTGTCGTAGGGATATTCATTTTTTTTTCCAAAGAATTGACAGCAATGTTGTGCCATTACAATATTCACACATATCATTAATATAAACTACATTTAATTATATTTTAATCAGTTAATGTACATAACATAAACAAATCAAACTAAAAATTGTAAAATAAAAGCATAACTATTGATCACTTCCATAAAATAAGTTGAACACAATATCCATGAACAAAGTTTACATAAACCCGTAAAGAGAGATAAAATTTATAAACCAACTGCATACAAAATTAGACAAATGCACAATATCTAGAAAGCAAGTTTGCATCTAATATTATCGACAAAACGTGCATAAAGTAGTTCAAATACAGGCTGAAAATGAAAAGTGGCAGTACGAAGATAGTTAGACATTGGTTTACTGAATTGTTGCCAACAGGGCAGTCTGAACTCGGCAAGATTCCTCCTTCCGTCTTTTTTTCTTGACTTTTTGTTGTTGAGCTATCACTAACCATGGCTTTGTCAACATCCTGTGAGTAGTAATTACAGTAAGCTTTAGACGTATAACTGTTAGTTAAATATAAAGAGTACAATTTCCAGTTGAAAAAAATGTGTTTTTCAATAAACATGTAACTGGAAGTTCTATGCAATATTTTCACAATGATATATTTAATGCATATTTTTCAAGTTGCAGTAATTTTATCAGTCACATACTTTTACTTGATAAGGCAGTTCTAGTGAATATATCAAATCGGTTGAAACGTCAACCAAGTTCCAGCTATGTTGATGGGCAATAGTGTACAAAAAATTATATCAACGAATGCCTAGATAATAACAAAATTATTCATTCATCACACCATGTGTGTTGACATATATCAGTGTTAGAAAAATTGATGGTATCTTTACCATATTAATAAATATGAAATCATAAGCATTCAGTACAGTATTTGATAATGAAGTGTACAACTATCAGGAATTTAATTGGATTAGTATGCTTGTTATATGAGAATAACTATATTTATTTTATGGAGGCAGTTTGGATACTTTAGGAAGTATTAGTGGTGTACAATTATTTCCAACTATATTGTTTTTGATGGCAAAGCGTTTGAACTTTCTTCTCTAAAACTATTGTCCTTTTGTCCTCATGAAACATAAAGGTCGGACAACATGGCCAATTGCCTTCTAGCCAACAAATTTGCATATGATACCATATTATCTAATAAAGCTTCCTCTGCACACAGAGAGGAATTATAGTCATTTATTAAATTATAAAGAATTACAAGTATGGTCAGAATATAAAAAATTGATGATGCAGGATGGCATTGAAAAAGGAAAATATCCAGTTGGGAATAAAAAAACCACTTCATCTAAGTAGGTGAGAAATGAGCTATGGAGGAAATTAGTTCAATCCTGGAAATATATCTATTACTAGAAAACTCACCTAGTTCGTAAACTTTTTTAGCTACTTTGGCAGCAATGTGAGCATATATCTTCCTAATATTTGTAAAGGGCGGATATATCAGTCCCTTGTCGTAGTTCTCTTGTGTTACTTGTGATGCTAGAGCTTCAACTAAATTCAAAAATCAAATGATACCAAGATAGATTATAGTTTAATAAGAATATAAGATGGAACTTACTATAAACTTAATATTTTAGGTACCGGTTGTAAGCAGCATATCATCATGAACACGGATTGCCCCAGACATTACTAAACCAAGACCAAATCCTGGGAAGATATATGCATTGCTTGCCTGACAGGAATGATGTTAACTAATTAAGAAATTACAATGCAGCAAATATAAACTAATTCAATGTAGTTGTGAAAAAATCTGTAAAAGAAAATTTTATTTTTCTACCTGGCCAGAATAATAAGTTTTACCATCGTATTCAATAGGACCAAATGGACCGCCACTAACAAATATTGCAGTCCCCTACAAAATATAACAGTACAAAGTAAATAACATTTTAATCTCCTTGCTTAGTTTAGTAGACAATTCAAATACTATTGGTGAATCGCACCTTGCTCCAAGTGTAAATTGTTGTTTCCCCATAAGTCGATGGAAACTTTTTTTTCAAAAAAAAGGGACTCCGGAATTACTTTCAAAAATTGATAAAAATATATATACCTTGGAATCCACAAGCCATATCTTCTCTCGACATTCTTGCAATGGAAGATTTGTCTACAGAAGTTAAAAGAGATCCAATGAACTAACAATTGATAAGCTTAGCTTTAAATCAGAGAACTGTGAAAATAATATTAGATTAAATGCGACGGTAAGATAAATTGCATACCTGTTTTGATATCTTAAGAGCAATAAGCTCTGCAATACCAGTACCAGCCTATAAGAAGAGAAAATGTAAATAGGATACGAAGACATTAGCATGGCAAAGCAATAAAGAGTAAATTAAAAAGAAATAAAATTTAGTAAATTTGTATTTTCAAAACACCAATGACCATGTACACATGAAAAGCCTGAATTGATATATAAATAAATCAGTTTGAGAACTCATGGGACAATAGTAAAGAACTTACGCCCATAGTTTAATTTTACGTGTGATTAATAAAAAAATTAAAGCTTCTTTAAAGCATATAAGTATAATTAATAGAACAATTGATGCATGAAGCTGATGTGTATCAAAAATGAAAAGCCTAAAATAAAATATAAATAAATCAACATAATATTTTTATACGCATACCTTGAAATATATCAATACAGTATCTGAAGATACAACTTAAACATAGATTCTTCCTATATATACAAATTGCTTGTGATTGATTTATAATATTATCACTGTTTTTATTGACATCATTCTTTGCCATCATGCATAAACTGTTCAGATTTCTAACAGCATATTACTCGTATTTGTATTCTTGAATCCCACCCCTAGTGTAATCCAATAGTTTTGAAATAATGAAGATGCAATTGATTGCTTTAGCCATCAGAAACAAATTGCTCTAACCATTTGAATCAAACATTTGCATGCATCTATGTTGCTTCTTTCTTAAAAGTCTCCTTACCTTATACATATTTGATTTGCCACTGTTTCCTATCAATATTTAACCTTGACAAGGTTTTAATGGACACGATTATTGATTCAAATTGAGCATGTAATAGGGACTTAAATGTTCAACTTATATGATAACAAGAGTGAATGATTTACCAATCGATTGGTAAATTTATAGAAGGTTTCAATGGTTCAATGCCAGCTATATGCAAATTGATATTTGAAGAATGTTCGACAGAGTGAGAGGTTAAGTCCCGATGAATATGATGGGAATTGTATTTCCAAATTAGTGATAGAAAAAATAGATTTTGCTATCGATTCACCTCAGTTGTTCTATATATTTCAACACAATATTTTTAACTATGGTAGCAATATAGTTAAGCGGTAAATGTTGAAGAGACAAAGCCTTAAAAATACGAGAATAGCAAAATTTCACAGATCATTCTAAAATTGTTAAGGGGTATGGTAGAAATATAGTTAAGGGGTAAATGTTGCCGGTATTTTTGTACAGTCTTATTTTTCTGTGTACTCATGACTTACCTATATTGATAGGATAGAGAATTGCATGTGCTTCCAATGTCAGCATATGGTTCAGTATAGATGAACTTGAATTTTCAAATTTGACTTTATACCGATTAATAAAAACTAAAAGCAGGAAAAGAAATGTAATCTTTATTTCAGAAAAATAAGTCACCAATTTGATGTAGTATGATTAGTATTAACAATACCATAAAATCATATTGCTCAAGCTGAAATGTTATATATTAGCAAAATTTTCCAATATAAATGCCCAGGAATGAGGTATCTATATGCAGAAGTGGTTGATAAAGATTTTTCATTTTAGATGGTTAATGAGAAGCAATATATAGAAAACATACTACCAGTGAAGTTATAATAAGTTATCAATAAATTAAATTGTGTTGTAGTTATTGTGGTTGCTAAATACTGGATGAAAAATAAGAAACAACCTTCTCATAGTAAGAAACATTGAAGAAACTAATAGGAAGAAATCAAAAGTATATCAAATTGTAAGGGAAAATTTAAATCATACCACATCTTCAATAGTAGATATGCCATCCAGTTGCTGCTACAACCGCATCTAAGCCACTATTTTCTTAGTCGTGGGTGGTTGCAAAACTTGAAACTGTGAATCTTCAAGAAATTTAACCATAAATAAAAGTTTGCTTCTCCAGTTCATTATTACTACCAAAAAGGAACCCAAAAAAAAGTCTAAGTGGAAGATTAAATTTTTCGCTCTTTATCTGATTAATCAAATAAACAAATCTTTTTCGAAATAGTTTGTTATCAAGTCTTTATGTTCATAGAATTTTCTCTTTATCTTTTAATGATCTCAACAATTTGAAATGACTAGTTGTGCTCTATTTGTGTTTGTGCATTAATGAGAAGAAGTTGAGTTCGCATGAACAAACTCATACAGAAGGTGTTCTGTTAGCGTTTGTTGTCATTAGTGTATTGTTTATACGTGCATTTACACATGCTAATGAACCCGCAAACACAATTTAGGTACCAATTAGTTCAAACATTTGCATAGACAAAAAAATTCATGATGTATATTTGCATATTCATTATCACCATTCATTTCCACCTATGCTACATCTATCAGCACCTCAATGTTATACAGGTATTTGAAAATTAAAAAATTACAACCAAGAAAATAAGGAAATAAATTACCCAAAATAATATTCATCGGTAAAACAATAATTTACCACTGAATTATGATTCAATAATTGAATTATGTATCGGTGGCCTCGTCTCCACACGAAGAGGTACCAAAGGCTTCATTTTAAACTTTGGAAAATAGTGCACTATGTGTACTACTATGTTGAAGGGGTGAATCGTTACGCATTTTCCAATTTATAAAATTAACATTGCACTCAACCTCCTAGAGTAAAACAGAAAGCTACTCTGCAAACCTACTCTGCAAACTTATTCCAACTTAAATTCCAAGAAGCATGAATATCAATGATTGTTAGGCAAACACTAAACTTAATATTAAGTTGAATATCATATGGAAGAAGGGATGCAAATAAACTATAATTCAGAAAAGGTGGAACAAAAAAGCAGCCAGTGTACATTTCTCTTCATTTAATTAAGCGCATTGGAAAAAGCATGTGAATTAACCATATAAAAAAATGATAAATAAGCAACCAGTGAATAAGGCAAAATATGATGATGAATGCAATTAACCTATGGTTATTGGTATTCTATGGAAGAAAAAAAGTTGAGCATGTCTTATACATCATTCTTGTGATGTGAACTTAACAGATCATGAATAGTAGAACAAAGAAAAAACATGTTGAGTCAATTTTCAAAATTACAACCACTTGAGTGGAATAAAGAATTGTTTGCCTAGTTCTATAAAACAGTATCCTCTTCTTCTTATATTAACTCTTTATTTCCTTCTTCAAAGTCTAAAATCAGTAATAAAAGGCCATACCAATTTAAATCTAAGGAAGCAATAAGGTTTCAAGTCAACAAATTAACAATCATGCTAGGAATTCAATATATGGTGAATAGACACTGTAACGACCCAGAATTTTTGATAATTAAAATTCAAATATTTAATTAATTTTAAATATTAATAAGTGGAATTAATAAGTCGAATGATTTATTTTTCGAATATTGGATTTAATTTGATAATTAAATCGATAAATTAAATAGTGAAATTCCAGAGATAATTGAAAATCGAGTTTAAAATGATTGAAAATGATTTGTAAAATTTTATTTAATCATACTGGAGTTATAGAAAGGTTATAGAACTTTTAAAATTGAATTTGGAGTTAATCTGTGAAAATTGAATATTTTAATATTTAATTATCGACTGTAAAAATAGCCAATTTTCGAACAGTCTCAGAATTGAACGAAACCCGTTCCATTGGATCCGTAATAGTTAGTTATTATCGGATTTCAATTTTCGTATCAATCGGAGTTGTCGTTTGACCATGGCAGCTCAAACGCATCGATATCGTTTTAATTTTAAATCGTCGAGTTAAAAATAGTCATTTTTCAAAAGGTCTCAGATTTCGACGAAACTAGTTTCATCGGATCCGTAATGTGATATTATTATAAGATTTCAAATTTCGTATCAATTGGATTTACCGTTTGTTCGGGGCAAGCCAAAACGCCTCGAAATCGATTTAAATCGGTTTAATTTAAATTGATCGTTTATCGCCATATCTCACACATATGACCGAATTAGCCTTCGAAACATGTTCCATTGTGTTCGGAACGCGGGATAAACCTTACGAACGCCAGGCGGCACGTGTAATTTGGAGATCGTTTGAAAAAGTCGTTTAACATGAATTTAATATTAATTTATATACGTATATATATATATATATACGTTCAAGAGGAAACCCTAGTCTATCTTCTTCCAGCCGCCGTTCACAACATCAATGGCTGGAAATGTCGATTCCTTCTCCCTCAAAATTTTTCCAATCCACTCAATATTAACGAAAACTTCCAACTACAAAAAGGAAGGGCATCACAAGCTCTTTAATGTCAACGGTCGAGATCGAATCTCGAGCAACGTGGAGGGAGAAAAACGCTTCCGTTCGCACGTCGTTTAGGCACGTTTTTCGAGAGCCACAGGGGACCGAGCTCGTCGTCGTTCATGCTGGTGGGGGAATTCGTGGTGGCGCTTCATGTGGTGATGCTTGATCGATTTAAAACGCATCGTATTGGTCGCGAAGATTGAAGGGAAAGTGGCGGCACTTGGGTTCGATCTTCACGCGAATGAACTGGGAAGATGGAGGAAAAAGACATGCGGCCCAGATCTCGTTCTTTCAAAATGAACGGCTGCGATGGATTTTAGGTTAAATTAAATAAAAGAAAATGTGAATTTAATTGTTTTATAATTCGTGTGTGTTTAAAATGCTGTAACTTTTTGCTGCGAGATCGGAAAATGATGAAACGAAGTGCGTTGGAATCGTGTCGTCGAGCACTTCGCTATGGAACTGAATTGGAGCCATTTGGAGCTAGTTTGAATTTCGGGTAAAATTAAACGCGTGTTTAATTTTATTCGAAATAAACGCTGAAATCAGAATTAAAATCACGGTGAGATCTTCTCACTCAAATTGAAAAGTGGAATTTTCAGTTATTGATTGATGATTGCTATTGGACGAGATATTAGATATGGTAGGATATATCTATATATATAGCAATATATACATATTGGCATATGTATATATTGGATTGATTGATTTCCCGCCTCGTATAGCGGATGAGACCCTATTGCGCCGTTAGTAAGCGGATAATATTTATTAAACCCATATACCGCGATAATTCCACCTCGAAGTGGAATTGGTATTGTGCTAACGTCTTTGGATGCAGGGAAACAGGTTGGAGGGATCCAACTAGATTCCTCACCAGTATTTATTTATTTACAGATATTGATGTATATTCTGTTATCATATTGATATATGATGCTTGTTGTTATGATTGACGAATTGGTGCGTTGCATCATCGGATTCATTTTTGAAATCTAAAAATAACGATGTTGATTTTAAAAGAGAATTTTTAAAGTGATTATTTGAAAATATACGTTTTATTTAAATTGTTGAATTGATTTATTTTAAATAAGTAAACGTTAAAACTTTAAAGTTATAAAAGTTAAGATTTTGTGAATTTTAACCAAAAAGTAAATTCTTTTGAAATAAAGAGTTGAGTAATTTATAAAATGGTTTTAATTGGAATTTTTGAATTATTAAAAACAATGTATGTAAAAGATGTACAAAATTGATATTTATAACTTTAAAAGATTGGGATTATAAAACGAGTTTTTATAAGTGTTAAAATGAATTTTTAAAAGAATTTATAAGTGAATGAAATTTATAAATTGTGAACTTATAAATGGAAAATGATTTTGTAGAATAAATGAAATTATAAGTATTTAACTTATAATATGGATTGTGGTATAAAAAATTGAATTGTGAATTGAATTGGTAAATAAAGAAGATTTATAAATTGAAGTTTTTATAAATAGAAATAGAATTTATAAACGTTGTTTTATAAATTCAAAATCAATTGAATTTGATAAATTAAATATAGAAGATTATCAAAGAAGTTATATTCGCGTTTTGGATAGCGAATTTTTATTGAAATAAAATGGGTAGAGATTATTGAAAATGTGGTTAGTGAAGTATATTCACGATTTTGGACAGTGAATATATTGTTAGGTAAAATGGATTTATTTTTGAAGAAGTGATATTAAAAATGAAGTTAGACATTTTAAAGATGTTTTAAAATGTGTTAAATATCGAAATCATAGATTTCAACATTTATTGTTGAAATAGACGTTTTCGAGAAATAGAAGGAAATGGTGGACTATAACACTGTTGTTATAGTAAATGATTTCCGAAAGGAAATGTTTTATGTAGTACTGGGATTTATATATATCTATCTTAAAATCCGAATCCCTATACTAGTGATTTCGAGTCGTCGTAACGATGTTTTACGCAACATTCGTTTTGACTCAAATAGATGTTAAAATTAATGATTTCCTTAAAGAATGAATATATACTTAATATTGATTTAAGTATATCGAATATTTTCAAATGTTGAAAATAAATAGATTTGTGAAATACTTATTTTTAAATAAGTATGGAAATGCTTTTCCAATATGAAATGAACTGTTTTGAGATTTTATCTTCAAAGATAAAATGAAATGTGGAAATTGATTTGAAATTGTTTTCAAATGGTTAAGTGTGGAAATTATATATCTAGTAAAGATATTTTTTGGAAAATAAATAATTTGGAAAATTATTTGGAATCTGATGATGTTGCGCACCTTTATTGATAGTTAAATAACCGACTATCAATAATTACCTTGAATGGGTATTTGTTGTGAATTGGATGAATTTGAATGCCACACTTATTTTTGAATAAACGCTCACTATTCGGGTTAGCCGGGAAAGGACCATGGGGTCGTATAACCCATTCCGAATATGTGATACGTCGTTATGAATTGCATTCGAAGACCGGTGTTGAAGACCGAATATTTTTGAAAACGGAAGGATTACCGTCGAGTTACTCTACATCGGTTGATCTCCGGTTTAGAGGTTTTATCACCCTTAGTGACGGGAAGTCCGGACGTGATTAGAAAATTATCCGGATATGCAAGGGCTTCGTGAGAAGTGCCTTCGGTTCTGTTCGATCCCGGAACAGACTTGTATGGATTGTGTGTCTGACGTTACAATTTGAGATATAAAGCTGATTTCTTTCAAATACATTTCTGTTGGTGGCGGAGAATTTATTCTCTTAGCTTAACACCCTTCTCTGAGACGTACGAGCTCAGAGGTTATGTAGTTGAAATTTATCAGCAATATACTCCCAATTTGGTAACGTGCATACTGAGTGTTGCTGTGAAATGATCAGTGTTTGATCATTTGCGATATGATCATTTGTTGATCTTATATCTTTGTGATCATAGGTTGATCATTTTTGTTTTACCCGAAGCAGGGCTTTGTAGAAAGCGTAGCTTTGTGGACGAGACTTCGTCGAGCCTCACACCCCGGAAATGGTCAAAACAGGAAGGATGCAGCAAGGTTCTAGGGAGTAGCGCCCCTTAGTGTATGTTATTCCTTCTGGATAGAGGTGGTATCATGGTATGGAGCCCAGATACTTAACCTATGTGGTTGCTGCATTATTATCTTGATGTGGTTTGTTGGAAATCGGGAATCCTCGGGAAGATCGGTTACGATCGGGGGATGACATACGCGTGTCAGTAGTTACCTATTTTTGCAGAGGTAACCCGGCCTTGTGTTGGCAGAGATCCGGTTAGGTTCTCGGGTCGTCTATTCCAGGGACGTACCCATCGTGGAAAAGGAAGTTCCTTAGCCTGACCATTTGTTGGAAATCCAAAGAAACAATACGAGCCTTGTACGGTTTTAATTGTAGAACCTATCATTCACTTATGGTGGCGCCCCACTGTTTGGATGGTAGCTATAGTAGGCATACGATACTGGTCGTATGCTGGCTAAGATTTATATTATACTTTCGAAATGATTTCTACACTATGCACTAATAATAATATCAAAAAGAATTTGATTTTTCGTAGTAAGCATCTTTGACTATCATAAGAAGAAATCTCCTCCAATTCTGTGTTTGCATTGTGTGTGTGGTGGGAGGTCTTATGGTAGTTTCATTTTCCAAAAGCATTGCGATTTGTTTTATTTTCTTTGTGAAAGAATAACTGTTTTACGATCTCACACCAGTCTCCATGACTGACTCGGAGTTTATTGTTCCCTTCTAAACTCTGGGTGCCCACCAATTTCCACACGGGCAGTCTAGAGTTAGGTTATCAGGATATTTTGGAGCTTTGGAAGCAAGCTCGATGGCGAGACATAGTATTTGTATCTGATATTATTTATTCCGCTGTGTATTCTGTATGAGGACAAGTTATATAACTGTCCATTGTTGTATATTGACTCTGATGATTGATGTATGTATAAAATGATATAGTTCTTTGTTTAAAGATTATTCATTTATCTATTATATTTTGTTCCGCTGCGATGTGTAAGATTCTGATATTGTTTTCTGTTCTGATGTTGTTCTGTTGTTCTTCTCTATCTTCTTTCTTTCTCTTTTCTTTCTCTCTTTCTTCTACTTTCTTTTTCTTCTACCTCTTCTTTCTAAAACCATCACTATTGGAGTTTCCGGCGTTCGATTTCTCGGCAGTCGATAAAGTGAGTATCGATGTCGAATTTTCGAAAGTCGAAAATTTCGGGATGTGACAGAGTGGTATCAGAGCATATGGTTAAGCGACAACCCTGCTCTGTTGGGTGTTACTCATTATAGATAGAGTCAGTAGTACTCTAGAATGAGTTGAGTGTAATAATAGATACGAGTGCGTATTTGTTAGTGAATATAAAATTGTTTTATATTGTGATGATTGGTTTGTTGAGTGGTATATGGATTCTGGTCGGTATTGTCCGTACAACTCTATCGATAGGGATCTCTAAACACTTGTATAGAACAATTCGGCACAATATTGTTTTAAATAGGGTAAATGAGATAATTTTGCCCAAAACTATTTTTGTATAGAAAAGAAATGTTTTTCTATAAAGTACTATAGTATATGGTTGCATGGATGTTAGGAAGTAATAATAGTGAATTATTATCAATGAAATTGAATAAGAAATTGAAATCATAACTCCAAAGTTAAGAGATAAATCCATGTACAAATGAAATTTAAGAATGTAAATTATAAATGTGATTTGTAATTTGAAACGGAATTCCAGAGAAGTATTTGGAAAGGTTTTGAAAAGAATTTGAAAATTTTGGGAGATTTGGAAAGTTTAATTCCTTTTTGATTTGAAAATGAATTTCGAAGGTTTTGAAAAGTATTTTGGAGAGTAGAAAGCTCTAAACTCTTTTCGGTCGCTGGAAAATAACTTCGATGATGACCGCGGCATCATTGGTGTTCATTTTCGGGTTTCCAAAAGAGGAATTGCTGCCAAATTGTTTTAAATGGAAGTGTTTGGAAAATTGGAGTTTTGTTTTGGAAATTCAAAGGATAATTTGAATTATTTTCAAAATAATTTTTGAATGTTATTAAGACTCTGGAATGCTATATAAAAATATTGATGAGAATAATAAATGAATTGATAACTTATACAATTTGTTGTGAATTTAGATTGAATAAATTTAACTTAAGGAATTTTAAGTTGAATCAAAGTAAGTCTAAGCGAATCAATTAAATAAAGTGAAAAGATTACTTAAAGAAAATTTATTAAGTTGAAAATAAATTTGGAGTAGTAACAAATAACTGGAATTAAAACTGAAGTTTAAACTTTGTTTTGAATTTGGTAGTAAATGAAATTGAAACTGAATGTTGAAAACAAATTTGATAAAGTGAATTAGAATTTGTAATGAATTAGTAACTGGAACTAATTTAAAATATTGGCAGTTGAATGAACAATAATTGATGAAATTCAATATTTCAGAATTGAAGATGAATTGAATTTAAATGAAAATTGAAATGTAAAATTGAATGAGAATAGATATATATACCTTCAACAGTGAAGTAAAAGAATGTATAAGCAGTTTATATTGAGAATTTTGTAATAGAAATGTGCAAAATGGTTAGAATATGTAACTAGATATTATGGCTAGTAGGATATACAGGTGTTATAAAGGAAATTGGATTTGATTTCAAAGATAAATTGAATTGCTCGACAAAAGGTAAGTATTTAAATTTCAATATGAGATTTGCTGATTTCTTGCCTAGCCGCTTGGCTTTTTCTTTTCTTTTTGAAATCTGAGAGTCCGTAGGGACATTTTGTAGTCGTACCGTATTAGCCGCGCAAAGGAGACGCTGGCAAAATTTTTCGAAAATTTCGAGTGTTATAAAATTTTTGAGAAATTTTGAAAGTTTGAAATTTGAATTTAAACTCGAATTTGA
Source organism: Allium fistulosum (assembly GCA_030737815.1). Taxonomy (NCBI): domain Eukaryota; kingdom Viridiplantae; phylum Streptophyta; class Magnoliopsida; order Asparagales; family Amaryllidaceae; genus Allium; species Allium fistulosum. Next base: position 669,176,612 of record CM060906.1, read on the forward strand.
ATTGAGAAGTTAAACAATGTTGTTTGAAACTTATAATTGAAGTGGAAAATGAGTTGAATGATAACGAATCTTTAATAGAAAGATTTGTTTTGATAAATTGATAAAACTATTAGATTGTGAAAAATAGTAGACGAGTTAAGGACCATTTTTCTTACCTTGTAATTTCGAGGACGAAATTCTTTTAAGGGGGGAAGTTTGTAACGACCCAGAATTTTTGATAATTAAAATTCGAATATTTAATTAATTTTAAATATTAATAAGTGGAATTAATAAGTCGAATGATTTATTTTTCGAATATTGGATTTAATTTGATAATTAAATCGATAAATTAAATAGTGAAATTCCAGAGATAATTGAAAATCGAGTTTAAAATGATTGAAAATGATTTGTAAAATTTTATTTAATCATACTGGAGTTATAGAAAGGTTATAGAACTTTTAAAATTGAATTTGGAGTTAATATGTGAAAATTGAATATTTTAATATTTAATTATCGACTGTAAAAATAGCCAATTTTCGAACAGTCTCAGAATTGAACGAAACTCGTTCCATTGGATCCGTAATAGTTAGTTATTATCGGATTTCAATTTTTGTATCAATCGGAGTTGTCGTTTGACCGTGGCAGCTCAAACGCATCGATATCGTTTTAATTTTAAATCGTCGAGTTAAAAATAGTCATTTTTCAAAAGGTCTCAGATTTCGACGAAACAAGTTTCATCGGATCCGTAATGTGATATTATTATAAGATTTCAAATTTCGTATCAATTGGATTTACCGTTTGTCCGGGGCAAGCCAAAACGCCTCGAAATCGATTTAAATCGGTTTAATTTAAATTGATCGTTTATCGCCATATCTCACACATATGACCGAATTAGCCTTCGAAACATGTTCCATTGTGTTCGGAACGCGGGATAAACCTTACGAACGCCAGGCGGCACGTGTAATTTGGAGATCGTTTGAAAAAGTCGTTTAACATGAATTTAATATTAATTTATATACGTATATATATATACGTTCAAGAGGAAACCCTAGTCTATCTTCTTCCAGCCGCCGTTCACAACATCAATGGCCGGAAATGTCGATTCCTTCTCCGTCAAAATTTTTCCAATCCACTCAATATTAACGAAAACTTCCAACTACAAAAAGGAAGGGCATCACAAGCTCTTTAATGTCAACGGTCGAGATCGAATCTCGAGCAACGTGGAGGGAGAAAAACGCTTCCGTTCGCACGTCGTTTAGGCATGTTTTTCGAGAGCCACAGGGGACCGAGCTCGTCATCGTTCATGCTGGTGGGGGAATTCGTGGTGACGCTTCACGTGGTGATGCTTGATCGATTTAAAACGCATCGTATTGGTCGCGAAGATTGAAGGGAAAGTGGCGGCACTTGGGTTCGATCTTCACGCGAATGAACTGGGAAGATGGAGGAAAAAGACGTGCGGCCCAGATCTCGTTCTTTCAAAATGAACGGCTGCGATGGATTTTAGGTTAAATTAAATAAAAGAAAATGTGAATTTAATTGTTTTATAATTCGTGTGTGTTTAAAATGCTGTAACTTTTTGCTGCGAGATCGGAAAATGATGAAACGAAGTGCGTTGGAATCGTGTCGTCGAGCACTTCGCTATGGAACTGAATTGGAGCCATTTGGAGCTAGTTTGAATTTCGAGTAAAATTAAACGCGTGTTTAATTTTATTCGAAATAAACGCTGAAATCAGAATTAAAATCACGGTGAGATCTTCTCACTCAAATTGAAAAGTGGAATTTTCAGTTATTGATTGATGATTGCTATTGGACGTGATATTAGATATGGTAGGATATATCTATATATATAGCAATATATACATATTGGCATATGTATATATTGGATTGATTGATTTCCCGCCTCGTATAGCGGATGAGACCCTATTGCGCCGTTAGTAAGCGGATAATATTTATTAAACCCATATACCGCGATAATTCCACCTCGAAGTGGAATTGGTATTGTGCTAACGTCTTTGGATGCAGGGAAACAGGTTGGAGGGATCCAACTGGATTCCTCACCAGTATTTATTTATTTACAGATATTGATGTATATTCTGTTATCATATTGATATATGATGCTTGTTGTTGTGATTGACGAATTGGTGCGTTGCATCATCGGATTCATTTTTGAAATCTAAAAATAACGATGTTGATTTTAAAAGAGAATTTTTAAAGTGATTATTTGAAAATATACGTTTTATTTAAATTGTTGAATTGATTTATTTTAAATAAGTAAACGTTAAAACTTTAAAGTTATAAAAGTTAAGATTTTGTGAATTTTAACCAAAAAGTAAATTCTTTTGAAATAAAGAGTTGAGTAATTTATAAAATGGTTTTAATTGGAATTTTTGAATTATTAAAAACAATGTATGTAAAAGATGTACAAAATTGATATTTATAACTTTAAAAGATTGGGATTATAAAACGAGTTTTTATAAGTGTTAAAATGAATTTTTAAAAGAATTTATAAGTGAATGAAATTTATAAATTGTGAACTTATAAATGGAAAATGATTTTGTAGAATAAATGAAATTATAAGTATTTAACTTATAATATGGATTGTGGTATAAAAAATTGAATTGTGAATTGAATTGGTAAATAAAGAAGATTTATAAATTGAAGTTTTTATAAATAGAAATAGAATTTATAAACGTTGTTTTATAAATTCAAAATCAATTGAATTTGATAAATTAAATATAGAAGATTATCAAAGAAGTTATATTCGCGTTTTGGATAGCGAATTTTTATTGAAATAAAATGGGTAGAGATTATTGAAAATGTGGTTAGTGAAGTATATTCACGATTTTGGACAGTGAATATATTGTTAGGTAAAATGGATTTATTTTTGAAGAAGTGATATTAAAAATGAAGTTAGACATTTTAAAGATGTTTTAAAATGTGTTAAATATCAAAATCATAGATTTCAACATTTATTGTTGAAATAGACGTTTTCGAGAAATAGAAGGAAATGGTGGACTATAACACTGTTGTTATAGTAAATGATTTCCGAAAGGAAATGTTTTATGTAGTATTGGGATTTATATATATCTATCTTAAAATCCGAATCCCTATACTAGTGATTTCGAGTCGTCGTAACGATGTTTTACGCAACATTCGTTTTGACTCAAATAGATGTTAAAATTAATGATTTCCTTAAAGAATGAATATATACTTAATATTGATTTAAGTATATCGAATATTTTCAAATGTTGAAAATAAATAGATTTGTGAAATACTTACTTTTAAATAAGTATGGAAATGCTTTTCCAATATGAAATGAACTGTTTTGAGATTTTATCTTCAAAGATAAAATGAAATGTGGAAATTGATTTGAAATTGTTTTCAAATGGTTAAGTGTGGAAATTATATATCTAGTAAATATATTTTTTGGAAAATAAATAATTTGGAAAATTATTTGGAATCTGCTGATGTTGCGCACCTTTATTGATAGTTAAATAACCGACTATCAATAATTACCTTGAATGGGTATTTGTTGTGAATTGGATGAATTTGAATGCCACACTTATTTTTGAATAAACGCTCACTATTCGGGTTAGCCGGGAAAGGACCATGGGGTCGTATAACCCATTCCGAATATGTGATACGTCATTATGAATTGCATTCGAAGACCGGTGTTGAAGACCGGATATTTTTGAAAACGGAAGGATTACCGTCGAGTTACTCTACATCGGCTGATCTCCGGTTTAGAGGTTTTATCACCCTTAGTGACGGGAAGTCCGGACGTGATTAGAAAATTATCCGGATATGCAAGGGCTTCGTGAGAAGTGCCTTCGGTTCTGTTCGATCCCGGAACACACTTGTATGGATTGTGTGTCTGACGTTACAATTTGAGATATAAAGCTGATTTCTTTCAAATACATTTCTGTTGGTGGCGGAGAATTTATTCTCTTAGCTTAACACCCTTCTCTGAGACGTACGAGCTCAGAGGTTATGTAGTTGAAATTTATCAGCAATATACTCCCAATTTGGTAACGTGGCATACTGAGTGTTGCTGTGAAATGATCAGTGTTTGATCATTTGCGATATGATCATTTGTTTGATCTTATATCTTTGTGATCATAGGTTGATCATTTTTGTTTGACCCGAAGCAGGGCTTTGTAGAAAGCGTAGCTTTGTGGACGAGACTTCGTCGAGCCTCACACCCCGGAAATGGTCAAAACAGGAAGGATGCAGCAAGTTTCTAGGGAGTAGCGCCCCTTAGTGTATGTCATTCCTTCTGGATAGAGGTGGTATCATGGTATGGAGCCCAGATACTTAACCTATGTGGTTGCTGCATTATTATCTTGATGTGGTTTGTTGGAAATCGGGGATCCTCGGGAAGATCGGTTACGATCGGGGGATGACATACGCGTGTCAGTAGTTACCTATTTTTGCAGAGGTAACCCGGCCTTGTGTTGGCAGAGATCCGGTTAGGTTCTCGGGTCGTCTATTCCAGGGACGTACCCATCGTGGAAAAGGAAGTTCCTTAGCCTGACCATTTGTTGGAAATCCAAAGAAACAATACGAGCCTTGTACGGTTTTAATTGTAGAACCTATCATTCACTTATGGTGGCGCCCCACTGTTTGGATGGTAGCTATAGTAGGCATACGATACTGGTCGTATGCTGGCTAAGATTTATATTATACTTTCGAAATGATTTCTACACTATGCACTAATATAATATCAAAAAGAATTTGATTTTTCGTAGTAAGCATCTTTGACTATCATAAGAAGAAATCTCCTCCAATTCTGCGTTTGCATTGTGTGTGTGGCGGGAGGTCTTATGGTAGTTTCATTTTCCAAAAGCATTGCGAATTTGTTTTATTTTCTTTGTGAAAAATAACTGTTTTACGATCTCACACCACACACATAAAATAAAACAAATTCGCAATGCTTTTGGAAAATGAAACTACCATAAGACCTCTCGCCACACACATAATGCAAATGCAGAATTGGAGGAGATTTCTTCTTATGATAGTCAAAGATGCTTACTACGCAAAATCAAATTCTTTTTGATATTATTATTAGTGCATAGTGTAGAAATCATTTCGAAAGTATAATATAAATCTTAGCCAGCATACGACCAGTATCGTATGCCTACTATAGCTACCATCCAAACAGTGGGGCGCCACCATAAGTGAATGATAGGTTCTACAACTAAAACCGTACAAGGCTCGTATTGTTTCTTTGGATTTCCAACAAATGGTCAGGCTAAGGAACTTCCTATCCACGATGGGTACGTCCCTGGAATAGACGACCCGAGAACCTAACCGGATCTCTGCCAACACAAGGCCGGGTTACCTCTGCAAAAATAGGTAACTACTGACACGCGTATGCCATCCCCCGATCGTAACCGATCTTCCCAAGGATCCCCGATTTGCAACAAACCACATAGTAAAAATGCAGCAACCACATAGGTTAAGTATCTGGGCTCCATACCATGATACCACCTCTATCCAGAAGGAATGACATACACTAAGGGGCGCTACTCCCTAGAACCTTGCCGCATCCTTCCTGTTTCGACCATTTCCGGGGTGTGAGGCTCGACGAAGTCTCGTCCACAAAGCTACGCTTTCTACAAAGCCATGCTTCGGGTCAAACAAATGATCAACCTATGATCACAAAGATATAAGATCAAACAAATGATCATATCACAAATGATCAAACACTGATCATTTCATAGCAACACTCAGTATGCCACGTTACCAAATTGGGATATATCGCTGATAAATTTCAACTACATAACCTCTGAGCTCGTACGTCTCAGAGAAGGGTGTTAAGCTAAGAGAATAAATCCTCCGCCACCAACAGAAATGTATTTGAAAGGAATCAGCTTTATATCTCAAATTGTAACGTCAGACACACAATCCATACAAGTCTGTTCCGGGATCGAACTGAACCGAAGGCACTTCTCACGAAGCCCTTGCACATCCGGATAAATTTCTAATCACGTCCGGTCTTCCCATCACTAAGGGTGATAAAACCTCTAAATCGGAGATCAGCCGATGTAGAGTAACTCGACGGTAATCCTTCCGTTTTCAAAAATATCTGGTCTTCAACACCGGTCTTCAAATGCAATTCATAACGACGTATCACATATTCGGAATGGGTTATACGACCCCATGGTCCTTTCCCGGCTAACCCGAATAGTGAGCGCTTATTCAAAAATAAGTGTGGCATTCAAATTCATCCAATTCACAACAAATACCTATCTAAAGGTAATTATTGATAGTCGGTTATTTAACTATCAATAAAGATGCGCAACATCATCAAATTCCAAATAATTTTCCAAATTATTTTATCTTCAAAATATCTTTACTAGATATATAATTTCCACACTTCGAAAATAAATCAACGTTTATTTTTCTAAACAGTTTCCCTTTCCTTTATAAATTCCATAGTGAATTTATATTTTCAAAATATCTACTGATATACGATTCTCAAATCGATTTCAAATATATTCAATTTCAATTTACCTTTACAAAGATAAATTCTCAAATGTTCACTTCATATTGGAAAAGAAATTCCATTTCCATTTTTGATCATTTCTTCCCGGTTTAACCTTGTATAAATATTTATACAATTCATTAATATTCGAATAAATTGACAATAAATTATCGTCTGTTAATTCTCTTTAAACCAATTCTTTAATTTTTATCAAATGATTTATTTTAAACAAATTCTCTATTATCTATTTAAATTGACTGAACAATTCATTACTATTCCCCTTTAATAAATTGATTTCATAAGAAAATTAAAATTCAAAATTAATTCTCCTTTAACACAATTAAATTAAATTTAAACTAAATTTCTATAAATTTTAAACAGATTACTTTTAACAATTTTATCTAAGTAGAATTAAATTTTAACTCTGTAACATTCCCCATTCTGACCGCCTCCAGTCGGTAATTAAACCAACTCGAAACGTTCAAAAAGACGAATTGTTATTTAGTTTATAACGTTTAAACAGAATCAGCCACAGAAACACAGAATAATAACACTGAATTAAAACAAATGAATCTTTATTTCATTACTATAAATCTTTTTATATACATCAGAGTTTATACAATTTTTTATACTGATACAGCGGAATATTTGAAATACAATTTTCTTCTGAATTAAAAATGATTCTTTACTCTCTCTCTCTAACTTCGCTGCTCGAAAATCTTCAAGCTGTAAAAATACTCGGTCTGACCCGAGTATTATATTCAAAAGAAAATAATACACAGGTCAGTCTAATTCAAACCAGTTTATGAGTGCATATAGGCAATAATGATCTAAATAGACGACAGTCACAATAATTCCCCTCTATCCGACTCTTTTAACAAAGAAATCGGATAACGAAAATATAACACTTAACAGTGTTTAACAATAAATCAGCAGATTTAAATCATCAACAGAGATAAATAAACAATTTATCAAATCGACTAAATTAATTTAAAACAATTGAAATTGTCACTTTAAAACCATCAGAGTTCGATTGGCTGGCGTACACACGTGTGCATTCGTACCCGTGTGCACTGCCCCGCCAACTCGTGTGCATAGATAAAGGTGCAACATGCAACTGCTACAAATACACAGAGGCAACATCACATAAACATACTGCAACATGAATACAAGTGCAGAAAGAAGACAGTGACACCCCAGAATCAAAGTAACAAATGGTGGCAACTGTAGATCAGACTTGATGCCATCCAGTGATACAATGCATATAAAACTAGACTCGACAATGTCCACAAATGAAACTCACTGACCATATGCAAACTCAAAATGGAAGTGAGACACCAAACCACAAACCAGCAACATACATAGTTAGTGCACCACAACAATGCAGACAGTATTCAAACTCGAAGAACCAGACTCAAACTACATACATGAAGATCAAATGAAACTGCAAGCTACAGACTCATGTATAAAATGATCAAGGGTCAAACATGTGGATTATGGAACCAACTATGCAAGTGCAGACTACAATGATCACAATGCAACTAGAATTGTCTCGAAACAAGTGATTCAAGGAGACATGAAAAATCGATGTGCACAGGAAAATGTACACAGTGTAGTATATATATATGAAATCAGACTACACTATACATAGATGAGTTCAACTACATGTGAAGACATGCACCTGTAAATGAAACCAAAGCTTGCAAATACCAATAGACAATGCAGACGACAAAATGGTTGCATGTACATGAAGTACAGGGATGAAATAAACATATACACGAATCATAAAACGAATCGAGTCGAAACCAAAGCATCAACTCAACTCACAGCCAAAAATATCAAGTGCCAATACCAGCCGCGTAAATAATTGACAAGCCAAAGTCAAATCGAACAATATCAAGAACCCATCATAAACAAATGCAGACAACAGCTACAAGAGAGCAAAAGTGAATCAAGACTAGAGTATCAATTCACATGAACACAGTGAGATACGACAATGCAAACACAATAGTGAAGCATGTACACAGTACAAACATGGAATGGGTATGCAACAAGGCCAATGAACAGACCAACCAAGATACAAGGAAGCATGTACATATGGTATGAAGAACATAAGGCTCAGTGGTGAAACAACATATGAAACCAGTATGGCCGAGTTTGAATACAAAATCAAAGATGCAACATTTCATACATGAAGCATGTACAAGATGCCAACATCCCACATGAAATGGAGTCGACAGTGTGGATGAAACAGTCAAACAAAACCAACAGAGAAACAAATACCAGCTATGGCAAATGGTGCAGCCTACAACACAAGTGAAACTCAACTCATAGGATCCATACGTGTATATAAACAAACTTATTCACAGAGATACCTATACATAAGTGACAGTTTTATACTTTAAACATTTTAAGAAAAATAAGTTACTCACAGTATTCTCAAAAACATGGATCTAGCAGATTCAAACATAAATTTTTCAAACATCGAATCTTAAAAATAAAGATCATCTTCAAACATTTCAAGCCTGGGAATCAACTCGAAAACCAGAGGCAATTAAGCCAAGTTTCAGTTTCAACAAAGTAAGCAAAGCAAGTGATATTATTAGCATACAACAGCAACAGCAGGTCAGGCAGGTAAATTTCTTTGGTTTAAATCTGAGTTGATGTTTGAAATCAGTAATAAATCAAAGGTTTTAAAACATCAAACCAACAAAAGCACGCATATTTTCCAAAAGCAAGTTGATGTATTTTTTTTTCCAAAAGCAAACATATTTTCAGCTAATATACTTGGATGTATTTATAGAACTTGATCATGGTTTAGGTTAAACTATTTTTGTTCGAAATTCAAATCCTAACAGTGATTTATTAAAAAGAAAATTTTATTTTTTTGATTAAATCTTAACTCTGTAAACTGGAAACAGAAATCGAACACCAAAAATCGAAACCACAATAATCTCGAAATCATTCTACGTCGAAGGAACCACAAAACATTCGATACAATAGCAATCGATTTAAAATGGAAAACGTCGAAACCCCTAGCCATCAAATAAATTCGAACGGAGTCGAACTCAACAAAACCCAAGACACAAAACAGTGCGATAGAATTAGATGTGAGCGAAACAATTCACTCACGTTTTGCCACGAATTGGACGCGAGCGAGAAACGGAAGTCGAACGAAAGTTGATCGGCGAAGCCCTAGCTATTTGGAGACGATGCTGGAGAACGCAAACGAAGCTGAAGTCCTTAGCTTGAATCCCTCGCGAGTTGAAGCCGGAAAAATCGAAGATCGCCGAAACCCTAGTTTCCTCTCGTCGCCATTTCTTATTTGCTTTCGATTGTTTCGTTTCTTTTCGTTTTACTGAAGAGAAGGGGGGGTGCGACGTGTTTTTAACAGAGATAAGGGGAAAGGATCGTGGGTGGTATGGGTATAGGGTATGGGCTGAACATTATATTTTGTACTAAAGGTATGGTAATTTTTTCTTTTAAAAATCTAATTTGTTTTGTTTAGATAATTTCTTTAATTTATTTTGTTTAAACTTGTTGTTAAAATTTTACTAGGTGTATTTATTCATTTCGTACAAATAAAATTCAATAAGAGAATTCCAATCGATTTACAGTTTAAATAAAATTTAACAACCATTTTACATTGCCTATTGACGAAGATTTTATCGTTATAAAATTTCCAACAATAAACAGCAAATTATCTGTCAACATAGATCGTTTACTGATGATTATAATTCGGGCAAAACCCCAGTTGTTACAGAAATGCAAATTGAATTCAATTAAATTTTATACGCGTTTATACGCCGTATGTTCATAAAACAATTCCGATAAATACGAAAATTGAAATCCGATAATAATTTAATATTACGGACCCAATGAAACTGGTTTCGTCAAATTCCGAGACTGTGCCTCGGAAGGCTATTTTTAAATTCAACTTAAACGATAATATTTCAAAACGGAACAAATCGCTTTTAAATTCAATTCTGAAGCTTCTATTACCTTCAGTATTATCAATATGAATTTTCCAAGCCTTTAAATTATTTTTAACCGGCTTAAAATTGAAGATTCAAATTTTATTCAACTTTCAATAGATTAAATTCAAAAATTTAATCGCCAATTCATTCTGATAATTTGAAATTCAAGTCAAATCATCGTTCAAATATTTAAAATTAATTAAATATTTTCAATTTAAATTGTTCAAAATTCAGGGTCGTTACAAACTCCCCTCCTTAAAAACTTTTCGTCCACGAAAAGGAAAAGTTGTTAAAATTTCATCGATATTTATACTCTAGTAAAAATTTTCTAAGCTTAAAACTTATTACAAATAAATGAATACATGATTCATTTCATTTGTTTAATCTCACTAGTTTTGTTTATCTTCTCTTTTATTCAATGATTTCTACAATCATTGATTTCTAAAATCAAAACGCAAAAGTCTTTTACCAAAATTCTCGATTTATAACTCAGATTCAAACTTAAAAATTCTTCACGTTAGAGATTTGCATAATATATATCTTCCAAAGCTGTGGACTTTCAAAACATTTCAAAGATCCTCTTCCTTAGTTCATTAGGTAGGAATTTTGAAATTTTAATTTCAAATCATTGATTTGCTATTTACAGTTTGAAAATACTTGCTAACTCGAAATTTAACAAGTCCATCTTCGTTCTCACAGACATTAGGCATACGCTGGCTAGGCGCAGGTCTAAAAATCTCCAAGTACTAAATATACTTGCTTCAATTCCCAGTGAAAATACTTTTAAAAATTCTTTTAAAAATGGATATGGAAAGCACGTTCCCCCATGGATTACAGTTCCACCCGGCGGTTACGCTACTATCCCAGTAGAGTCGCTTGTGGCTGTAGATTTCACATCTCTTAAATTTCGCCATGGTTGTCGCTATAGATTGCAGTACACACGGCGGTTACGCTACTATCCCAGTAGAATCGCTCGTGTCTGTAGGCATCAAGCCCCTCAAATTTCGCCTGGCATTAGATTGCAGTTTACCCGGCGGTTACGCCACTATCCCAGTGGAATCGCTTGTAACTGTGGGCATCTCGCCCCTCAAATTACGCTAATCATCAATCAAATCTAATCTCATCGCGATGATCTATCGCGAAGGATTTCCGATTCAAATAGTCACTCTGACTAAATGTAAATTCTACGTAGCTACGAATTTCAAATGGACACTCTTCAAGAGTTCCAATACCTTCTCTAATAATAAATGGAAGGTACTTTTCCATATCCTCAGTTTAGAAAACATAATATCATATATGTAGTACTTTCATTTCACATTTCGTACATATAACATCTATGTAAACATACATAAGAATTCCATAACAATGTCTTTCTAAACTAACGGTTTCAAATTTACCGCATTCATATATATAAGTTCTAAAAACCTACATATCCCATATTCATAACAAAATAGAGGATTTCAAAATTTTCCTCTAAGTCGATTTGGAAATTTAAGGTTATCTCAAACCTAATTCATATTCATAATTCCATTCATTATCGACTTTCACATTCAATTTGGATTTCACGCTACATCGTCAATTCTCAACACAGAATTGATGTCTATCGATATATAACCTCTGAGCTCGTACGTCTCAAAGAAGGGTGTTAAGCTAAGAGAATAAATTCTCCGCCACCAACAGATATATATTTAATAGAGATCAATTGCTATGTCATCAATTCACAATGTTATACATACAATCCTAATCATCATCTGAAATTCAAAGCTCAACTTATATTGTCTTTGATGTCGAAGTTAAACTCAATTTTAACTCAACGATTCAATCTTTTTGAAAAATTTCAAATTGAACAAATTGTTCAAATTTCTCATTTAACTTTTCAACTTCGACTTCAAAAATGAATTTCAAATCATTTATTCCTTACGGAATATATTCACAACATTTCATATTTGGAAAAACATTTCCATACTTTTTTAAAAATAAGTAATTCACAAATCCATTTATTTCAACATTTGAAAATATTCGATATACTTAAATCAAAATTAAGTATATATTTCATCTTTAAGGAAATTATTCTCTTTCACATATTCATTTGAGTTAAAACGAATGTTACGTAAAACATCGTTACGACAACTCAAAATCACTAGTATAGGGATTCGAAATTTAGATAGATGTATAAATCCCAATACTATACAAAACATTTCCTTTCGGAAATCATTTACTATAACAACAGTGTTATAGTCCATCATTTCCTTATATTCGAAAACGTCTATTTCAACAATGAATGTTGAAATCTATGGTTTCGATATTCAATGCCTTTGAAAACATCCTTTTAAAACAATTACTTCGTTTTAAAATATCACTTTCCCAAACATGTCCTTTTTACTCAATAATATATTCACGGTCCAAAATTGTGAATATACATCTTTTAACAAACTATAAGAATTTACTTATCAAAATAAGTCAGTTTCGAATTTATAAACAACGTTTATAAATTCTATTCCTATTTATAAAGACTTCAATTTATAAAAATTGCTTTATTAACCCATTCCTTTATAACTCAGTTTTATATCAGAATTTTAATTTACAAGTAAATTACTTATAAATTCTTTTATTTCGCAACTTCGATTCATTTTATAACTTCACATTATAAAACTTTTAATTCTGAAACTTTTCATCCACTAATGAAATCCATTAAATATTTCACTTTTAACACTTATACAATTCCAATATTTTATCAACACTTTCAAATCTTCAATATAGCCCGTTTTTAATAATTCAAAATTTCCACTTTAAACTATTATATAAATTTATCAGTTTTCCATTTCCAAGATAATCAACTAGTTCTTAGTAAATCATTCATCGACTTGGTTTTTCAATCTAAACCACATTTGATTCATTCACATTGGATTTTACTAACATTCATTCATATTCAATTAGTTCACATTCACTAATTCATATTCAAGTCAGTTTACTTTCAATTCAAATAAAATTTGATTCTAGTTAAATTTACTTATCTTTCAATTTGAATTCAATTTACATAGCTTTCAATTTCCATTAATTCAATTTCATTAATACTTAATGAATTCCCATACAATCAACTAGCAAAACCAAATTTATTCAATTTAACTAAATTTATTTACTTTGCTTACATTCAATTTGGTTCAACATACTTAATTTCAATTGGTTTATATTCCAATTCTGATTGAATTCTTATACTCACCATATTCACTAATTCGCTTTTACAGTTAAAATTGAATTTCCTTTTTATAACTCAAATTCATATTCATTCTTCACTTTATCAATTCATTTTGATATCAAATTCAATTTGATTCAATATTACTTAAGCTATGTTTCATTTATCTTCACTTGCATTTATAACTTAACTTAGATTTTCTTTCAAAAATCATTTTATTTAACTTTTGCTAAAGTCAAATTCATATTACTATTCGAAATTCAGATTTTGTTTTACTTAACAAAACTGTCCAACCATTTTAACAACTGGTTTTACTTAAACTTTCTCATTTTATAAGTTATACAACTTATTAATTTAAACTTCCCAATTCATATTATATAATCAAGTTTAACTTTTCATCTCAATAATTTATCAAATCAAGTTCAATTTATTTAACTTCCTTTGTTAAACTTCAAATCGTATATTTATTAATACTAATTCAATTCAATTTAACTTTTCTTAAGTTAAAAATTATCATTTCAAAAACAATTTTATACTTCTTTGGATTTGAAAAACGTTTCCTTTTAAAGTGTTTCTAGTAACTATTCATATTAAACATCATAAACTAAGCTTTGTGTAAACCAAAGCTCTGATACCACTCTGTAACATTCCCCCTTCTGACCGCCTCCAGTCGGTAATTAAACCAACTCGAAACGTTCAAAAAGACGAATTGTTATTTAGTTTATAACGTTTAAACAGAATCAGCCACAGAAACACAGAATAATAACACTGAATTAAAACAAATGAATCTTTATTTCATTACTATAAATCTTTTTATATACATCAGAGTTTATACAATTTTTTATACTGATACAGCAGAATATTTGAAATACAATTTTCTTCTGAACTAAAAATGATTCTTTACTCTCTCTCTAACTTCGCTGCTCGAAAATCTTCAAGCTGTAAAAATACTCGGTCTGACCCGAGTATTATATTCAAAAGAAAATAATACACAGGTCAGTCTAATTCAAACCAGTTTATGAGTGCATATAGGCAATAATGATCTAAATAGACGACAGTCACAATAATTCCCCTCTATCCGACTCTTTTAACAAAGAAATCGGATAACGAAAATATAACACTTAACAGTGTTTAACAATAAATCAGCAGATTTAAATCATCAACAGAGATAAATAAACAATTTATCAAATCGACTAAATTAATTTAAAACAATTGAAATTGTCACTTTAAAACCATCAGAGTTCGATTGGCTGGCGTACACACGTGTGCATTCGTACCCGTGTGCACTGCCCCGCCAACTCGTGTGCATAGATAAAGGTGCAACATGCAACTGCTACAAATACACAGAGGCAACATCACATAAACATACTGCAACATGAATACAAGTGCAGAAAGAAGACAGTGACACCCCAGAATCAAAGTAACAAATGGTGGCAACTGTAGATCAGACTTGATGCCATCCAGTGATACAATGCATATAAAACTAGACTCGACAATGTCCACAAATGAAACTCACTGACCATATGCAAACTCAAAATGGAAGTGAGACACCAAACCACAAACCAGCAACATACATAGTTAGTGCACCACAACAATGCAGACAGTATTCAAACTCGAAGAACCAGACTCAAACTACATACATGAAGATCAAATGAAACTGCAAGCTACAGACTCATGTATAAAATGATCAAGGGTCAAACATGTGGATTATGGAACCAACTATGCAAGTGCAGACTACAATGATCACAATGCAACTAGAATTGTCTCGAAACAAGTGATTCAAGGAGACATGAAAAATCGATGTGCACAGGAAAATGTACACAGTGTAGTATATATATATGAAATCAGACTACACTATACATAGATGAGTTCAACTACATGTGAAGACATGCACCTGTAAATGAAACCAAAGCTTGCAAATACCAATAGACAATGCAGACGACAAAATGGTTGCATGTACATGAAGTACAGGGATGAAATAAACATATACACGAATCATAAAACGAATCAAGTCGAAACCAAAGCATCAACTCAACTCACAGAAAAAAATATCAAGTGCCAATACCAGCCGCGTAAATAATTGACAAGCCAAAGTCAAATCGAACAATATCAAGAACCCATCATAAACAAATGCAGACAACAGCTACAAGAGAGCAAAAGTGAATCAAGACTAGAGTATCAATTCACATGAACACAGTGAGATACGACAATGCAAACACAATAGTGAAGCATGTACACAGTACAAACATGGAATGGGTATGCAACAAGGCCAATGAACAGACCAACCAAGATATAAGGAAGCATGTACATATGGTATGAAGAACATAAGGCTCAGTGGTGAAACAACATATGAAACCAGTATGGCCGAGTTTGAATACAAAATCAAAGATGCAACATTTCATACATGAAGCATGTACAAGATGCCAACATCCCACATGAAATGGAGTCGACAGTGTGGATGAAACAGTCAAACAAAACCAACAGAGAAACAAATACCAGCTATGGCAAATGGTGCAGCCTACAACACAAGTGAAACTCAACTCATAGGATCCATACGTGTATATAAACAAACTTATTCACAGAGATACCTATACATAAGTGACAGTTTTATACTTTAAACATTTTAAGAAAAATAATTACTCACAATATTCTCAAAAACATGGATCTAGCAGATTCAAACATAAATTTTTCAAACATCGAATCTTAAAAATAAAGATCATCTTCAAACATTTCAAGCCTGGGAATCAACTCGAAAACTAGAGGCAATTAAGCCAAGTTTCAGTTTCAACAAAGTAAGCAAAGCAAGTGATATTATTAGCATACAACAGCAACAGCAGGTCAGGCAGGTAAATTTCTTTGGTTTAAATCTGAGTTGATGTTTGAAATCAGTAATAAATCAAAGGTTTTAAAACATCAAACCAACAAAAGCACGCATATTTTCCAAAAGCAAGTTGATGTATTTTTTTTTCCAAAAGCAAACATATTTTCAGCTAATATACTTGGATGTATTTGTAGAACTTGATCATGGTTTAGGTTAAACTATTTTTGTTCGAAATTCAAATCCTAACAGTGATTTATTAAAAAGAAAATTTTATTTTTTTTGATTAAATCTTAACTCTGTAAACTGGAAACAGAAATCGAACACCAAAAATCGAAACCACAATAATCGCGAAATCATTCTACGTCGAAGGAACCACAAAACATTTGATACAATAGCAATCGATTTAAAATGGCAAACGTCGAAACCCCTAGCCATCAAATAAATTCGAACGGAGTCGAACTCAACAAAACCCAAGACACAAAACAGTGCGATAGAATTAGATGTGAGCGAAACAATTCACTCACCTTTTGCCACGAATTGGACGCGAGCGAGAAACGGAAGTCGAACGAAAGTTGATCGGCGAAGCCCTAGCTATTTGGAGACGATGTTGGAGAACGCGAACGAAGCTGAAGTCCTTAGCTTGAATCCCTCGCGAGTTGAAGCCGTAAAAATCGAAGATCGCCGAAACCCTAGTTTCCTCTCGTCGCCATTTCTTATTTGCTTTCGATTGTTTCGTTTCTTTTCGTTTTACTGAAGAGAAGGGGGGTGCGACGTGTTTTTAACAGAGATAAGGGGGAAGGATCGTGGGTGGTATGGGTATAGGGTATGGGCTGAACATTATATTTTGTACTAAAGGTATGGTAATTTTTTCTTTTAAAAATCTAATTTGTTTTGTCTAGATAATTTCTTTAATTTATTTTGTTTAAACTTGTTGTTAAAATTTTACTAGGTGTATTTATTCATTTCGTACAAATAAAATTCAATAAGAGAATTCCAATCGATTTACAGTTTAAATAAAATTTAACAACCATTTTACATTGCCAATTGACGAAGATTTTATCGTTATAAAATTTCCAACAATAAACAGCAAATTATCTGTCAACATAGATCGTTTACTGATGATTATAATTCGGGCAAAACCCCAATTGTTACAGAAATGCAAATTGAATTCAATTAAATTTTATACGCGTTTATACGCCGTATGTTCATAAAACAATTCCGATAAATACGAAAATTGAAATCCGGTAATAATTCAATATTACGGACCCAATGAAACTGGTTTCGTCAAATTCCGAGACTGTGCCTCGGAAGGCTATTTTTAAATTCAACTTAAACGATAATATTTCAAAACGGAACAAATCGCTTTTAAATTCAATTCTGAAGCTTCTATTACCTTCAGTATTATCAATATGAATTTTCCAAGCCTTTAAATTATTTTTAACCGGCTTAAAATTGAAGATTCAAATTTTATTCAACTTTCAATATATTAAATTCAAAAATTTAATCGCCAATTCATTCTGATAATTTGAAATTCAAGTCAAATCATCGTTCAAATATTTAAAATTAATTAAATATTTTCAATTTAAATTGTTCAAAATTCAGGGTCGTTACAAAATGTAACATTCAGGAATTTTCGACTTTCGAAAATTCGACATCGATACTCACTTTATCGACTGCCGAGCCATCGAATGCCGGAAACCCGAAAAGTTATGGTTTTAAAAAGAAGAAAAAGGTAGAAGAAGAAGAAAAGAGTAGAAGAAGAAGAGAAGAACAATAGAACAACAATAGAAACAGAAAACAAATATCAGAATCTTACACATCGCAGCGGAACAATATATAATAGATAAACACTAGTCTTTTAAAACAAAGTACTATATCATTTTATACATACATCAATCATCAGAGTCAATATACAACTCAATACAACAATGGACAGTTATATAAACTTGTCCTCATACAGAATACACAGCGGAATAAATACTATCAGATACAAATACTACGTCTCGCCATCCAGCTTATCTCCAAAGCTCCAGAATATCCAGAATATCCTGATAACATAACTCTAGACTGCCCGTGTGGAAATTTGGTGGGCACCCAGAGTTTAGAAGGGAAACAATAAACTCCGAGTCAGTCATGGTGACTGGTGTGAGATCGTAAAACAGTTTATCTTTCACAAAGAAAATAAAACAAATTCGCTATGCTTTTGGAAAATGAAACTACCATAAGACCCCCCACCACACACACAATGCAAACGCAGAATTGGAGGAGATTTCTTCTTATGATAGTCAAAGATGCTTACTACGCAAAATCAAATTCTTTTTTATATTATTATTAGTGCATAGTGTAGAAATCATTTCGAAAGTATAATATAAATCTTAGCCAGCATACGACCAGTATCGTATGCCTACTATAGCTACCATCCAAACAGTGGGGCGCCACCATAAGTGAATGATAGGTTCTACAACTAAAACCGTACAAGTCACGTATTGTTTCTTTGGATTTCCAACAAATGGTCAGGCTAAGGAACTTCCTATCCACGATGGGTACGTCCCTGGAATAGATGACCCGAGAACCTAACCGGATCTCTGCCAACACAAGGCCGGGTTACCTCTGCAAAAATAGGTAACTACTGACACGCGTATGCCATCCCCCGATCGTAACCGATCTTCCCGAGGATCCCCGATTTCCAACAAACCACATCAAAATAATAATGCAGCAACCTCATAGGTTAAGTATCTGGGCTCCATACCATGATACCACCTCTATCCAGAAGGAATAACATACACTAAGGGGCGCTACTCCCTAGAACCTTGCTGCATCCTTCCTGTTTCGACCATTTCCGGGGTGTGAGGCTCGACGAAGTCTCGTCCACAAAGCTACGCTTTCTACAAAGCCATGCTTCGGGTCAAACAAAATGATCAACCTATGATCACAAAGATATAAGATCAAACAAATGATCATATCGCAAATGATCAAACACTGATCATTTCACAGCAACACTCAGTATGCCACGTTACCAAATTGGGAGTATATTGCTGATAAATTTCAATTACATAACCTCTGAGCTCGTACGTCTCAGAGAAGGGTGTTAAGCTAAGAGAATAAATTCTCCGCCACCAACAGAAATGTATTTGAAAGAAATCAGCTTTATATCTCAATTTGTAACGTCAGACACACAATCCATACAAGTCTGTTCCGGGATCGAACAGAACCGAAGGCACTTCTCACGAAGCCCTTGCATATCCGGATAAATTTCTAATCACGTCCGGACTTCCCGTCACTAAGGGTGATAAAACCTCTAAATCGGAGATCAGCCGATGTAGAGTAACTCGACGGTAATCCTTCCGTTTTCAAAAATATCCGGTCTTCAACACCGGTCTTCGAATGCAATTCATAACGACATATCACATATTCGGAATGGGTTATACGACCCCATGGTCCTTTCCCAGCTAACCCGAATAGTGAGCGATTATTCAAAAATAAGTGTGGCATTCAAATTCATCCAATTCACAACAAATACCTATTCAAGGTAATTATTGATAGTCGGTTATTTAACTATCAATAAAGATGCGCAACATCATCAGATTTCAAATAATTTTCCAAATCATTTCATCTTCAAAAATATCTTTACTAGATATAAAATTTCCACACTTCTAAAAATAAATCAATATTTATTTATTTTTAAACGAATTCCAATTTCTCTTTATAAATTCCATAGTGAATTTATATTTTTCGAATATCTACTAATATTCGATTTTCAAATCGTTTTCAATATTCAATTACAATTTATCTTTAAGAAGATAAATTCTCAAAACATTCCATTTCATTTTGGGAATGCATTTCCCTACTTACTTAATAATAAGTATTTCACAAATCATTTATTTTCAACACTTGGAAAATATTCTATATACTTAAATCAAAATTAAGTATATATTTCATTCTTTAAGGAAATCATTTACTTTGACAACATTTATTTGAGTCAAAACGAATGTTACGTAAAACATCGTTACGACGACTCAAAATCACTAGTATAGGGATTCGAAGTTAAAATAGATATATAAATCCCAATACTACATAAAAACATTTCCTTTTGGAAATCATTTACTATAACAACAGTGTTATAGTCCACCATTCCCTTATTCCTCGAAAACGTCTATTTCAACAATGAATGTTGAAATCTATGATTTCGATATTTAACACATTTTAAAACATCTTTAAAATGTTTAACTACTTTTACATCTTTTACATACATCGTTTTTAATAATTCAAAAATTCCAATTAAAACCATTTTATAAATTTCTTAACTACTTATTTCAAAGAAATTACCTTTTGGTTATAATTCACAAATCTTAACTTTTATAACTTTAAAATCTTAACGTTTATAAATCAATTCAAAAATTCCATAAAACGTATATTTTCAAAAATCACTTTAAAATCCTTTTTAAAGTAAAAGTCGTTATTTTTAAACTTCAAAATTTGAATCCGATGATGCAACAGCACCAATTAGTCAATCACAACATCAAACATCATATATCAACATATTATAACAGAATATACATCAATATCTGTAAATAAATAAATACTGGTGAGGAATCCAGTTGGATCCCTCCAACCTGTTTCCCTGCATCCACAGATGTTAGCACAATACCAATTCCACTTCGAGGTGGAATATCGCGGTATATGGGTTTTATAAAAATATCCGCTTACTAACGGCGCAATAGGGTCTCATCCGCTATACGAGGCGGGAAATCATCAATCCAATATATACATATGCCAATATGTATATATTGCTATATATATATATATAGATATATCCTACTATATCTAATATCACATCCAATAGCAAACAATCAATAACTGAAAATTCCACTTTTCATTTGAGTGAGAAAAATCTCACCTTCGCTTTTATTTTGCAATCCATTTCCAAACTTGACTCGATTTTCTTGATTTATACCTTGTATAAATAATTATACCATTCGTTAATATTCGAAATAAATCCGAACAATTCAATTCACCATTTTAAAATTTTAATTCAACTAAATAAATTTTATTTCAAACTAGTTCTCTTTATAACTTCTATACTTAAAAATTTATCTAATTACAAATAAAATTTAAAACTAAATTTCTTTACTGTAAACATCTATTGTTTTATACCTATATACTAACTGATTGTCAAAATCAAAAGTGATATATTATTTTCCCTAAAATCATATATACTTATAAAATAATCTACATCATCATTTTAAAACTTTCTTTTAAATCTAAATACATTCATATATTTGTATTTTAAAATCTAGTGAAACAGAAATCATTTTCTGTACATATTTAAATTCATATTTAAAACTAAATTGAATTGAATAATTTTCATATACCTCACTGACAACAACTATCACTATATCAGAATGCTCGAACACCATCCCTCGCGATTTCCATTCTACTGTTTAACTCAGTCGAATGCCGCCCTTCGAATTCACAACTGAGCTCGACTGTTCCACGTGATTCCACTTGCCTCTATCGCGATGTCCAGAGCTTTGCTTGCCTAAATCGAACGATGCCTGCACGAACCCTTGCCCTAAAGCTCGATCGTGACAACGTCGTCGCCTTGCTGCCGCGATACACCCTCCAGGTCGCCGTTTCCAGTCGCGAGTCCCATACTTCGCTTCTCGCGCTCGCGAATCAATCGAATGGCCTCCATCATCGATCGCCATCGCGACTTCGTCCTCGTCGCCGCGGCCTAGCGCGCTTGCCAATTCATCGAACCCCCACTACGCGCGACCCCTCTGCCAATCGAGTAGCCCTAACTGCTGCCGCTGACCTCCGGCATCAAATTCGCGACCGAGCCCTACGCGAGTGCACACGCGATCGATTTTTTTGTTTGAGAGGAATGGAACGAGGTTGGAAAGGAAAGAACGGCAATTTCGTTTTGATTTGTTTTGGGATGTTCGGCCATATATATTTGAGGGAGAATTCGTTTCCTGTTTTTCTTTTGATTTGGGAAAGAACTGTCGACATTGAATTGGGAACGAGAGGAGGATGGTTTCGTTTGAATGAAATAAAAAGGTGGACGCCATTGATTCGTTTTCTTTGTTCTGATGTTTGAACAGGTGAGGGAGAAGAGTATTTGAAATTGAAAAAGGATGGGTCGCACGATCTTATTGCGTGATATCAGGCTGAAAGGGAGGAGAAGAACGTGCTGATATTTGACTTGGTTAAAAATTTAAATTTAAATCAAATCCGTTTAAATTTCAATGCGTTTATCTATCGTGTGCACACATAACGATTCTGAAAAATACGAAAATTGAAATCCGATAATAATTCAATATTACGGACCCAATGGAACTGGTTTCGTCGAATTCCGAGACTGCGCCTCGGATGGCTATTTTTAAATATCGATACGAACGATTAAATTCCAAAACTGAACGAAACAGTTTGAAATTAGATTCTGAAACTTCTGTTATCTTCAGTATCATCAATATAAATTTTAAAAGCTTTTGAAATATTTTTCTTCGGCTTAAAATTGAAGATTCAAATTTTTATTCAACATTCACTAGATTAAATTTTATAATTTAATCGCCAAATTCAGAGTTATATCGGGGATTCAAATTAAATCATCGTTCAAATATTTAAAATTAATTAAATATTCTCAATTAAATTTGTTCAAAATTCTGGGTCGTTACAGACTTCCCCCCTTAAAAGAATTTCGTCCTCGAAATTACAAGTCAGGAAAAAAAGTCCTTAACTCGTCTACTATTTTTAATATCCAATAATTTTATCAAATTTTCAAAACAAATCTTTCTACTAAAGATTCGTTGTTAATTTAACTAACTTTCTAAACATTTTCATAATTTTCAAACATCATTGTTTTCCTTAACAATTCAAATTTAAATTCAAATTTAAACTTTCAAAATTTTCTCAAAAATTTTCTAACGCCCTAAATTTTCGAAAAATTTCGCCAGTGTCTCCTTTGCGCGGCTAATACAGCACGACTACAAAACGTCCCTACGGACTCTTAGATTTCAAAAAGAAAAGAAAAAGCCAAGCGGCTAGACAAGAAATCATCAAATCTCATATTGAAATTGAAATACTTACCTTTTGTCGAGCAATTCAAACTTATCTTTGAAAATCAAATCCCATTCCTTTACACCTGTATATCCTACTAGCCATAATATCTAGTTACACATTCAAACCATTTTGCAAATTCTATTACAAAGATTTTCAATATTGCTTCTTATACATTTTTACCTCACTGTTGAAGTTACACTTTATTCATTTTCATTCAATTTTATATTTCACATTCATTTGAATTCAATTTACTTTTCTTTTATAATCATTGAATTTAATTCGTTCAATACCTAATTCATTCGTTTTCAATTTGAATCTCATTCCAATCAGATTTCAAATATTCTATAAGTTATCAACTTATTTACACCTTGATTTATACAATCATTTATACATTCCCATTCACAATTCCATTTTATTAAGGAATTTTATTTTCATTTATAAATTCATTTACAATTTATATTCACCATTTTATTCATATATGAATTCATCTCTTTATATTTCAATTCACATTTATAAATTTCATCCGTAAAATGGATTTTTATTTAAACTTTAAACTTTACAAGTTATCAACTTCATAATATTTCATAAATATTTTTATGTAGTATTCCAGAGTCTTTTCAACCTTTTCAAAACCATTTTGAAAACAATTCAAATTATCCTTTGAATTTTCTAAAACAAAATGCAAATTTTCCAAAAAACTTCCATTTAAAACAATTTAGCAGCAATTCCTCTTTTGGAAACCCGAAAATGAACACCGGTGATGTCGCGATCATCATCGGAATTATTTTCCAGCGACCGAAAAGAGTTTAGAGCCTTTCATTCCTTCAAAACATTTTTCCAAAATCTTTTGAAAATCATTTTCAAATCAAAAGAATTTAAACTTTCCAAATCTCCAAAATTTTCAAGTTCTTTCAAAACATTTCCAAAAACTTCTCTGGAATTCCGTTTTAAATTACAGTTCACATTTATAATTTACATTCTCAAATTTCGTTTATATGTGAATTTATTTCTTAACTTTCGATTCACATTTATTAATTTCATTTGTTAATGAATTTATCTTCAATCTTTGGTTATACATTTAATTTCTTATTCAATTCCATATAACAATGATAATAATTCAATATTATTATTTCCTAACAACCAAACATCCATATACTATGATAATTCATAGAAAAACATTTCTTTTATATACAAAAATAGTTTTGGGCAAAATTATTTCATTCACCCTATTTAAAAACAATACTGTGCCGAATTGTTCTATTCAAGTGTTTAGAGATCCCTATCAATGATCGTTAATTACTCGTATTGACCAGAATCCATATACCACTCAATAAATCAATCATCACAATATAAAACAATTTTTTTATATTTACTAACAAATACGCACTCGTATCTATTATTACACTCAAACTCATTCTAGAGCACTACTGACTCTATCTCTAATGAGTAACACCCAACAGAGAAGGGTTGTCGCTTAACCATATGCTCTGATACCACTTTGTCACATACCGAAATTTTCGACTTTCAAAAATTCGACATCGATACTCACTTTATCGACTGCCGAGAAATCGAGTGCCAGAAACTCCAATAGTGAGGGTTTTAAAAAGAAGAAAAAGGCAGAAGAAGAAGAAGATAGAAGAAAGAAGAGAAGAAGAGAAAGCAGAAGAACAACAGAACAACATCAGAACAGAAACAATATCAGAATCTCACATATCGCAGCGGAACAATATATAATAGATAAATGAATAATCTTTAAAACAAAGAACTATATCATTTTATACATACATCAATCATCAGAGTCAATATACAACAATGGACAGTTATATAAACTTGTCCTCATACAGAATACACAGCGGAATAAATACTATCAGATACAAATACTACGTCTCGTCATCCAGCTTGCTTCCAAAGCTCCAGAATATCCTGATAACCAAACTCTAGACTGCCCGTGTGGAAATTGGTGGGCACCCAGAGTTTAGAAGGGAAACAATAAACTCCGAGTCAGTCATGGTGACTGGTGTGAGATCGTAAAACAGTTATTCTTTATAACAACAAAATAATTTTAAAGTCAATTCGAAATGCTTTTGGAAAATGAAACTACCATAAGACCTCCCGCCACACACACAATGCAAACGCAGAATTGGAGGAGATTTCTTCTTATGATAGTCAAAGATGCTTACTACGCAAAATCAAATCATTTTTGATATTATTATTAGTGCATAGTGTAGAAAACATTTCGAAAGTATAATATAAATCTTAGCCAACATACGACCAGTATCGTATGCCTACTATAGCTACCATCCAAACAGTGGGGCGCCACCATAAGTGAATGATAGGTTCTACAACTAATACCGTACAAAGCTCGTATTGTTTCTTTGGATTTCCAACAAATGGTCAGGCTAAGGAACTTCCTATCCACGATGGGTACGTCCCTGGAATAGACGACCCGAGAACCTAACCGGATCTCTGCCAACACAAGGTCGGGTTACCTCTGCAAAAATAGGTAACTACTGACATGCGTATGCCATCCCCCGATCGTAACCGATCTTCCCGAGGATCCCCGATTTCCAACAAACCACATCAAAATAATAATGCAGCAACCACATAGGTTAAGTATCTGGGCTCCATACCATGATACCACCTCTATCCAGAAGGAATGACATACACTAAGGGGCGCTACTCCCTAGAACCTTGCTGCATCCTTCCTGTTTCGACCATTTCCGGGGTGTGAGGCTCGACGAAGTCTCGTCCACAAAGCTACGCTTTCTACAAAGCCATGCTTCGGGTCAAACAAAATGATTAACCTATGATCACAAAGATATAAGATCAAACAAATGATCATATCGCAAATGATCAAACACTGATCATTTCACAGCAACACTCAGTATGCCACGTTACCAAATTGGGAGTATATTGCTGATAAATTTCAATTACATAACCTCTGAGCTCGTACGTCTCAGAGAAGGGTGTTAAGCTAAGAGAATAAATTCTCCGCCACCAACAGAAATGTATTTGAAAGAAATCAGCTTTATATCTCAATTTGTAACGTCAGACACACAATCCATACAAGTCTGTTCCGGGATCGAACAGAACCGAAGGCACTTCTCACGAAGCCCTTGCATATCCGGATAAATTTCTAATCACGTCCGGACTTCCCATCACTAAGGGTGATAAAACCTCTAAATCGGAGATCAGCCGTTGTAGAGTAACTCGACGGTAATCCTTCCGTTTTCAAAAATATCTGGTCTTCAACACCGGTCTTCGAATGCAATTCATAACGACGTATCACATATTCGGAATGGGTTATACGACCCCATGGTCCTTTCCCGGCTAACCCGAATAGTGAACGAGTATTCAAAAATAAGTGTGGCATTCAAATTCATCCAATTCACAACAAATACCTATTCAAGGTAATTATTGATAGTCGGTTATTTAACTATCAATAAAGATGCGCAACATCATCAGATTTCAAATAATTTTCCAAATCATTTCATCTTCAAAAATATCTTTACTAGATATAAAATTTCCACACTTCTAAAAATAAATCAATATTTATTTATTTTTAAACGAATTCCCATTTCTCTTTATAAATTCCATAGTGAATTTATATTTTACGAATATCTACTAATATTCGATTTTCAAATCGTTTTCAATATTCAATTACAATTTATCTTTAAGAAGATAAATTCTCAAAACATTCCATTTCATTTTGGGAATGCATTTCCCTACTTACTTAATAATAAGTATTTCACAAATCATTTATTTTCAACACTTGGAAAATATTCTATATACTTAAATTAAAATTAAGTATATATTTCATTCTTTAAGGAAATCATTTACTTTGACAACATTTATTTGAGTCAAAACGAATGTTACGTAAAACATCGTTACGACGACTCAAAATCACTAGTATAGGGATTCGAAGTTAAAATAGATATATAAATCCCAATACTACATAAAAACATTTCCTTTTGGAAATCATTTACTATAACAACAGTGTTATAGTCCACCATTCCCTTATTCCTCGAAAACGTCTATTTCAACAATGAATGTTGAAATCTATGATTTCGATATTTAACACATTTTAAAACATCTTTAAAATGTTTAACTTCATTTTGAAATATCACTTCTTTAAAAATGAATCCATTTTATTTTACAATATATTCACTGTCCAAAATCGTGAATATAATTCACTTAACCCAATTTCAATCATTTCTACACATTTTATTTCAAGGATAATTCGCTATCCAAAATCGCGAATATATTCCCTTTAATAACCTTTTATGTTTAATTTATCAAATTCAATTGATTTCCGAATTTATAAAATAACGTTTATAAATTCTATTTCTATTTTCTAACAACTTCAATTTGTAAATCTCCTTTATTAACAATTCGATTCATAACTCAAATCTTATACCAACAATCTATAATTATAAGTTAAATACTTATAATTCCTTTATTTTACAAAATAATTTCCATTTATAAGTTCATAATTTATAAATTCCATTTATTTATAAATTCTTAAAAATTCATTTTAACGCTTATAAAACTCGTTTTATAATCCCAATATTTTAAAGTTATAAATATCAATTTTGTACATCTTTTACATACATCGTTTTTAATAATTCAAAAATTCCAATTAAAACCATTTTATAAATTTCTTAACTACTTATTTCAAAGAAATTACCTTTTGGTTATAATTCACAAATCTTAACTTTTATAACTTTAAAATCTTAACGTTTATAAATCAATTCAAAAATTCCATAAAACGTATATTTTCAAAAATCACTTTAAAATCCTTTTTAAAGTAAAAGTCGTTATTTTTAAACTTCAAAATTTGAATCCGATGATGCAACAGCACCAATTAGTCAATCACAACATCAAACATCATATATCAACATATTATAACAGAATATACATCAATATCTGTAAATAAATAAATACTGGTGAGGAATCCAGTTGGATCCCTCCAACCTGTTTCCCTGCATCCACAGATGTTAGCACAATACCAATTCCACTTCGAGGTGGAATATCGCGGTATATGGGTTTTATAAAAATATCCGCTTACTAACGGCGCAATAGGGTCTCATCCGCTATACGAGGCGGGAAATCATCAATCCAATATATACATATGCCAATATGTATATATTGCTATATATATAT
Source organism: Allium fistulosum (assembly GCA_030737815.1). NCBI lineage: Eukaryota > Viridiplantae > Streptophyta > Magnoliopsida > Asparagales > Amaryllidaceae > Allium > Allium fistulosum. Next base: position 669,205,294 of record CM060906.1, read on the forward strand.
ATATAGATATATCCTACTATATCTAATATCACATCCAATAGCAAACAATCAATAACTGAAAATTCCACTTTTCATTTGAGTGAGAAAAATCTCACCTTCGCTTTTATTTTGCAATCCATTTCCAAACTTGACTCGATTTTCTTGATTTATACCTTGTATAAATAATTATACCATTCATTAATATTCGAAATAAATCCGAACAATTCAATTCACCATTTTAAAATTTTAATTCAACTAAATAAATTTTATTTCAAACTAGTTCTCTTTATAACTTCTATACTTAAAAATTTATCTAATTACAAATAAAATTTAAAACTAAATTTCTTTACTGTAAACATCTATTGTTTTATACCTATATACTAACTGATTGTCAAAATCAAAAGTGATATATTATTTTCCCTAAAATCATATATACTTATAAAATAATCTACATCATCATTTTAAAACTTTCTTTTAAATCTAAATACATTCATATATTTGTATTTTAAAATCTAGTGAAACAGAAATCATTTTCTGTACATATTTAAATTCATATTCAAAACTAAATTGAATTGAATAATTTTCATATACCTCACTGACAACAGCTATCACTATATCAGAATGCTCGAACACCATCCCTCGCGATTTCCATTCCACTGTTTAACTCAGTCGAATGCCGTCCTTCGAATTCACAACTGAGCTCGACTGTTCCACGTGATTCCACTTGCCTCTATCGCGATGTCCAGAGCTTTGCTTGCCTAAATCGAACGATGCCTGCACGAACCCTTGCCCTAAAGCTCGATCGTGACAACGTCGTCGCCTTGCTGCCGCGATACACCCTCCAGGTCGTCGTTTCCAGTCGCGAGTCCCATACTTCGCTTCTCGCGCTCGCGAACCAATCGAACGGCCTCCATCATCGATCGCCATCGCGACTTCGTCCTTGTCGCCGCGGCCTAGCGCGCTTGCCAATTCATCGAACCCCCACTGCGCGCGACCCCTCTGCCAATCGAGTAGCCCTAACTGCTGCCGCTGACCTCCGGCATCAAATTCGCGACCGAGCCCTACGCGAGTGCACACGCGATCGATTTTTTTGTTTGAGAGGAATGGAACGAGGTTGGAAAGGAAAGAACGGCAATTTCGTTTTGATTTGTTTTGGGATGTTCGGCCATATATATTTGAGGGAGAATTCGTTTCCTGTTTTTCTTTTGATTTGGGAAAGAACTGTCGACATTGAATTGGGAACGAGAGGAGGATGGTTTCGTTTGAATGAAATAAAAAGGTGGACGCCATTGATTCGTTTTCTTTGTTTTGATGTTTGAACAGGTGAGGGAGAAGAGTATTTGAAATTGAAAAAGGATGGGTCGCACGATCTTATTGCGTGATATCAGGCTGAAAGGGAGGAGAAGAACGTGCTGATATTTGACTTGGTTAAAAATTTAAATTTAAATCAAATCCGTTTAAATTTCAATGCGTTTATCTATCGTGTGCACACATAACGATTCTGAAAAATACGAAAATTGAAATCCGATAATAATTCAATATTACGGACCCAATGGAACTGGTTTCGTCGAATTCCGAGACTGCGCCTCGGACGGCTATTTTTAAATATCGATACGAACGATTAAATTCCAAAACTGAACGAAACAGTTTGAAATTAGATTCTGAAACTTCTGTTATCTTCAGTATCATCAATATAAATTTTAAAAGCTTTTGAAATATTTTTCTTCGGCTTAAAATTGAAGATTCAAATTTTTATTCAACATTCACTAGATTAAATTTTATAATTTTCATACTGAATGTCATGGCCCGCAAATCCGTACCTCTTGATTAACCACTAATCTCCATTGATTAACTCAAAATGAACGGGAATACGAACTATGATGGTTTAAGAAGAAGAAAAAGGTAGAAGGAGAAGAAAAGAGGAAAAAGATAGAAGAAGAGAAAATAAAGAGAAGAAGAAGAAAGAAGAACAACAGAACACACAGAACAGAAACAGAACAATATCAGAATCTTACACATCGCAGCGGAACAATATATAATAAATAAATCAGTAATCTTTTAAACAAAGAATTTTATCAGTTTATACATACATCAATCAGAGTCAATATACAACTCATTACAACAATGGACAGTTATATAACTTGTCCTCATACAGAATACACAGCGGAATAAATAACATCAGATACAAATACTACGTCTCGCCATCCAGCTTGCTTCCAAAGCTTCAGAATATCCAGAATATCCTGATAACATAACTCTAGATTGCCCGTGTGGAAATTTTGTGGGCACCCAGAGTTTAGAAGGGAAACAATAAACTCCGAGTCAGTCATGGTGACTGGTGTGAGATCGTAAAACAGTTTATCTTTAAAACAACAACAAGATAATTTTAAAGTCAATTCGCAATGCTTTTGGAAAATGAAACTACCATAAGATCTCCCGCCACACACACAATGCAAACGCAGAATTGGAGGAGATTTCTTCTTATGATAGTCAAAGATGCTTACTACGCAAAAAAAATCAAATCATTTTTGATATTATTATTAGTGCATAGTGTAGAAAACATTTCGAAAATAGAATATAAATCTTAGCCAGCATAGGTACCATTATAGTATGCTTGCTATAGCTACCATATTAAATGGCAGGTTCTACAACTAAAACCGTACAAGGCTCGTATTGTTTCTTTGGATTTCCAACAAATGGTTAGGCCAAGGAACTTCCTATGCCACGATGGGTACGTCCCTGGAATAGACGACCCGAGAAATAACCTAACATAACGGTTAGATCTCTGCCAACACAAGGCCGGGTTACCTCTGCAAAAGTAGGTAACTACTGACACGCGTATGTCATCCCCCGATCGTAACCGATCTTCCCGAGGATCCCCGATTTCCAACAAACCACATAGTAAAAATGCAGCAACCACACAGGTTAAGTATCTGGGCTCCATACCATGATACCACCTTTATCCAGAAGGAATGACATACACTAAGGGGCGCTACTCCGTAGAACCTTGCCGCATCCTTCCTGTTTTGACCATTTTCGAGGTGTGGGGCTCGATGAAGTCTCGTCCACAAAGCTACGCTTTCTACAAAGCCATGCTTCGGGTCAAACAAAATGATCAACCTATGATCACAAAGATATAAGATCAAATAAATGATCATATCGCAAATGATCAAACACTGATCATTTCACAGCAACACTCAGTATGCCACGTTACCAAATTGGGAATATATCGCTGATAAATTTCAAGTACATAACCTCTGAGCTCGTACGTCTCAGAGAAGGGTGTTAAGCTAAGAGAATAAATTCTCCGCCACCAACAAAAATGTGTTTGAAAGAAATCAGCTTTATATCTCAATTTGTAACGTCAGACACACAATCCATACAAGTCTGTTCCGGGATCGAACAGAACCGAAGGCACTTCTCGCGAAGCCCTTGCATATCCGGATAAATTTCTAATCACGTCCGGACTTCCCGTCACTAAGGGCGATAAAACCTCTAAATCGGAGATCAGCCGATGTAGAGTAACTCGACGGTAATCCTTCCGTTTTCAAAAATATCCGGTCTTCAACACCGGTCTTCGAATGCAATTCATAACGACGTATCACATATTCAGAATGGGTTATACGACCCCATGGTCCTTTCCCGGCTAACCCGAATAGTGAGCGTTTATTCAAAAATAAGTGTGGCATTCAAATTCATCCAATTCACAACAAATACCCTATTTAAGGTAATTATTGATAGTCGGTTATTTAACTATCAATAAAGATGCGCAACATCATCAGATTCCAAATAAATTTTCCAATTTATTTCATCTTCAAAAATATCTTTACTAGATATAAAATTTCCACACTTCAAAAATAAATCAACGTTTATTTTTCTAAACAGTTTCCCTTTCCTTTATAAATTCCATAGTGAATTTATATTTCCAAAATATCTACTGATATACGATTTTCAAATCGATTTCAAATATTCAATTTCAATTTATCTTTAAGAAGATAAATTCTCAAAAACATTTCATTTCGTTTTGGAAAACATTTCCATACTTATTTAATAATAAGTGGTTCACAAATCTATTTATTTTCAACATTTGAAAATATTCAATATACTTAAATCAAATTTAAGTATAAATTCATTCTTTAAGGAAATCATTTATTATAACAACATTTATTTGAGTCAAAACGAATGTTACGTAAAACATCGTTACGACGACTCAAAATCACTAGTATAGGGATTCGAAATTTAAATAGATATATAAATCCCAATACTATATAAAACATTTCCTTTCGGAAATCATTTACTATAACAACAGTGTTATAGTCCACCATTTCCTTATTTTTCGAAAACGTCTATTTCAACAATGAATGTTGAAATCTATGGTTTCGATATTTAACACATTTTAAAACATCTTTTAAAATAATTAACTTCATTTCAAATATCACTCTCCCAAAACCATATCCATTTTCCTTAAAAATATATTCACTGTCCAAAATCGTGAATATACTTCACTAACCAATTTTCAATAATCTCTACACATTTTATTTCAAGAATTGTCCACTGTCCAAAATCGTGGATAAAATTCCCTTAATAACCTTCTATATTAAATTCCTCAATTTTGATTGATTTTGAATTTATAAAACAACGTTTATAAATCCTACTTCTATTTTCTAACAACTTCGATTTAATAAATCTCCTTTTATCTACAAATTCGATCAATATTCCATTTAAAGGCAAAAATCCAATTTATAAGTTAATTTCTTATAAATCTTTCATTCTACAGTTTCATCCATTTTATAACTTCACAATTTATAAATCTATAAATCTCATTCACTTACGGATTCCATAATATTTCATTTTTAACACTTATAAAAACTCATTTTATGATTCCAATATTTGATTTATAAATATCAATTTTTATAAATCTTTTTATACAAATCGTTTATGGTTATTCAAAAATCCCAACTTAAACCATTTTATAAATAAATCGACTTTTATTTTAAAAACGACACTTTGGTTATATTTCACTAAAAACTATAACTTTTATAACTTTAAAATTTTAACGTTTTTAAATCAATTCAAAAATTCCATAAAACGTATATTTTCAAAAATCACTTTAAAAAAAATCTCTTTTAAAGTTAAAATCGTTATTTTTAAAACTTCAAAATTTTGAATCCAATGATGCAACAGCACCAATTAGTCAATCATAACATCAAACATCATATATCAACATATGATAACAGAATATACATCAATATCTGTAAATAAATAAATACTGTTGAGGAATCCAGTTGGATCCCTCCAACCTGTTTCCCTGCATCCACAGATGTTAGCACAATACCAATTCCACTTCGAGGTGGAATATCGTGGTATATGGGTTTTGTAAAAATAATCCGCTTACTAACGGCGCAATAGGGTCTCATCCGCTATACGAGGCGGGAAATCAATCAATCCAACATATACATATGCCAATATGTATATATTGCTATATATATATAGATATATCCTACTATATATAATACAAACAGCAATCAAACAAATCAATCAATAACTGCAATACCAAATATATTTTGAGTGAGAAAAATCTCACCTTAGCTTTTATTTTGCAATCCATTCCAAATCCAGATTTATTTTTCTTCGTTGTATTCGACCTTGTATAAACAATTTTAATACAATTTATTAATATTCAAATTTAAATCGAACAAATCAATTTCTAACTTTCAATTATACAATGATTTTAATTTTAACTTACTAACATTTTGATTTAAACTAACTTCCTTATAAATATTTCCTTTCTGTAGTTATCCAAAACAGAAACTTACTTTACTGTAAATACTTCCTTTTAACATACGTATATTTATTTTTTTAAACTTCATATATAAAAAAAACTATCACTTCTTTAAACTGTATAAATATTTTTATTTACTTTAAATCTTCAACTGTTTAAAAACATTTTTATTTAAACTTTAAATATCTGCAATTTATACCTTCACTGCAAAATGCAAACCCAGGTCGAGATGCCTCATTCACGCCGAAGTCGCCGTTCTTGGCCTGGAGCTCGCACGCGCCACCAACAGATCATTGTCGCGACCACTGCCTCGCTCGCCAACGTTCTCCCAGAAATCACGATGTCGTATAAACCCCAGTCTTCGATCCCCGTACTTCTCGAATCCCCCTGGTCGCAGCCCTTCGAGACCCACTGCCGACTCGATGCCACCGCATCGCGAGACCCCTAGAGGAGCCATCGCCACCCCGTTGCCGATGCAACCCCAGAACCCCAAAATTGAGTTTGAACTTTGCCCTGCTCCCAACTTGTTGCGCCCATCTACGTCGCCGCGCTCGAATCACGCATTCGCGACTTCATCTAGCTCGAACTCAAGCCTTACACTTCGACACTGATTCCTCCCCTTTTATTTCTTCGCGCGTTCGATTTTCGAATCGAACAGAGGAAAAGAGAAAACAAGATTTTCGATTTTTTTTTTACTGGGAAAGGGCTTCGGCCATATATTTTGTGAAGGAGGGATTTTTTTTCAATTTCTTTAACGAGGCTTCGGCCATTACTAGATTTTCTTTGAGCAAAGTCGATTTGAATTTGAACGAGATAAGGGGTAGAAGTACGCGGCCACTACTTTGCACGATTTCTGTATCGCGATTTTAGGCGTAATTTAAGGAGGGAACAGTGGTTTGATTTTGATTAAATTCTTTTTTTGTAATCGATAGGGGTGTCGGCCATAAATAAAGAACGACGTGATCAAACAGAGAGAACGTGCTCGCATGATTTTAGTCGTGATTCTCGACTTGAGTTTAGGCGTAAAGTTTGGAGATAATTAATTTAAATTTAAATCAAATTCGTTTTAAAATTTCAATGCGTTTATATGTCGTGTGCTCACATATAAACTCCACAAAATACGAAATTTGAAATCCGACAATAATTCAGTATTACGGACCCAATGGAACTGGTTTCGTCGAAATCCGAGACTGTGCCTCGGACGGCTATTTTTAAATATCGGCTGAACGACATAATTTCAAAACTGAACAAATCACTGAACAATTCAATTGAATAGATTAAATTTTAAAGTTTAATCGCAAAATTCAGAGTTATATCAGGGATTCAAATTAAATCATCGTTCAAATATTTTAAATTAATTAAATATTCTCAATTTAATTTGTTCAAAATTCTGGGTCGTTACAAACTTCCCTCCTTAAAAGAATTTCGTCCCGAAATTACAAGTCAGGAAGAAAAAGTCCTTAACTCGTCTACTATTTTTCACAATCCACTAGTTTTATTAATTTATCAAAACAAATCTTTCTATTAAAGATTCGTTATTCATCAACTAAATTTCAACTTCAATTATAAGTTCAAAACAACATTGTTTTCTTAACAATTCAATTTTAAGTTTAAATTCAAATTTAAATTTAAATTTTCAAAATTTTCTCAAAAATTTTCTAACACTCGAAATTTTCGAAAAATTTCGCTAGCGTCTTCTTTGCGCGGCTAATACGGCACGACTACAAAACGTCCCTACGGACTCTCAGATTTCAAAAAGAAAAAGAAAAAGCAAAGCGGCTAGACAAGAAATCAGCAAAAACTCATATAAAAATTTAAATACTTACCTTTGTCGAGCAATTCAAATTTATCTTTGAAATCAAATCCAATTCCTTTCATACACCTGTATATCCTACTAGCCATTATATTAAACCCTGCTCTGTTGGGTGTTACTCATTAGAGATAGAGTCAGTAGTGCTCTAGAATGAGTTGAGTGTAATAATAGATATGAGCGCGTATTTGTTATTGAATAAAAAAATTGTTTTATATTGCGATGATTGATTTATTGAGTGGTATATGGATTCTGGTCAATACGAGTAATTAACGATCATTGATAGGGATCTCTAAACACTTGAATAGAACAATTCGGCACAGTATTGATTTTAAAATAGGGTGAATGAGATGATTTTGCCCAAAACTATTTCTGTATATAAAGAAAATAATTTTCTATGAATTACTATAGTATATGGATGCATGTTTGTTAAGAAAGTGATAATATTGAAATGTTATCATTATTATATGAAATTAAATAAGTAATTGAAATCATAACTCCAAAGTTAAGAAATAAAATTCATATACAAATGAAATTTGAGAATATAAATTATAAATGTGACTTATAATTTGAAACGGAATTCCAGAGGAGTATTTGGAAATGTTTTGAAAAGAATTTGAAAATTTTGGAGATTTAGAAAGTTTAAATTCTTTTTGGTTTGAAAATAATTTTTCAAAGGATTTGATGTTGTGGAAATTTTTTTTAGAGAGATGAAAGCTCTAAACTCTTTTCGGTCGCTGGAAAATAACTTCGATGATGACCGCGATATCATTGGTGTTCATTTTCGGGTTTCCAAAAGAGGAATTGCTGCCAAATTGTTTTAAATAAAAGTTGTTGGGAAAATTGAGTTTTGTTTTGAAAATTCAAGGGATAAATTGAATTGTTTTCAAAAATGGTTTTGAAAATGTTATTAAGACTCTGGAATGCTATATAAAAATATTGATGAGATAATAAATGAGTTGATAACTTACACAATTTGTTGTGAATTTAGATTGAATAAATTTAACTTAAGGAATTTTAAGTTGAATCAAAGTAAGTATAAGTGAATCAATTAAATAGAATGAGAAGATTACTTAAAGAAAATTTATTAAGTTGAAAATAAATTTGGAGTAGTAACAAATGAATTGGAATTGTGATGAATTAGTAATTGAAACTAATCTAAAATAATGTAGTTATGAATGAAAGATAATTGATAAAATTTAATATTCAGAAGTGAAACTGAATCCAAATTGAATTGAAATGGTAAATTTAATTCAAATGAGAACGTGAAATGCAAAAATTAAACGAAACTGAATGATGTAACTTCAATAGTGAATTTAAAAATGATATAAGAAGTAAGTATCGAAATTTTGTAATAGAATTTGCAAAATAGTTGGATGATATAACTAGATATTATGGCTAGTAGGATATACAGGTGTAAAGGAATTGGGATTTTAATTTTGAAGGTAATTTGAATTGCTCGACAAAAGGTAAGTATTTAAATTTAGATATGAGTTTTTGATGATTTCTTGTCTAGCCGCTTGGCTTTTTCTTTTTCTTTTGAAATCTGAGAGTCCGTAGGGACGTTTTGTAGTCGTGCCGTATTAGCCGCGCAAAGGAGACGCTGGCGAAATTTTTCGAAAATTTAGGGCGTTAGAAAATTTTTGAGAAAATTTTGAAAGTTTAAATTTGAATTTAAACTTAAAATTGAATTGTTAAGAAAAAATGTTGTTTTGAAACCTGTAATTGAAGTTGAAAAACTAGTTGAATTGATAACGAATCTTTAGTAGAAAGATCCGTTTGAAAATTTGATAAAACTATTGGATTGTGAAAAATAGTAGACGAGTTAAGGACCATTTTTCCTAACTTGTAATTTCGGGACGAAATTCTTTTAAGGAGGGAAGTTTGTAACGACCCAGAATTTTGAACAAATTAAATTGAAAATATTTAATTAATTTTAAATATTTGAACGATGATTTAATTTGAATCCCCGATATAAATTCAATTTTGGCGATTTAATTACAGAATTTAATCTATTGAATGCTGAATAAAGATTTAAATCTTCAATTTAAAGTTGAAGAAAAATATTTCGAAAGCTTTTAAAATTCGTATTGATAATACTGAAGATAATTGAAGCTTCAGAAATTGATTTGAAAATGGTTTGTTCAATTTTGAAATTTAATCGTTTAAATTAAATTTAAAAATAGCCGTCCGAGACGCAGTCTCGGAATTCGACGAAACCAGTTACATTGGGTCCGTAATATTGAATTATTACCGGATTTCAAGTTTCGTATTTTTCGGAGTTATTATGAGAGCACACGACACATAAACACGTTGAGATTTAATCGAATTAAATTTGAATTTAAAATTTAAAATTTGTCAAACATCAACCACGTTCTCTTCCTTAACTCACGCCCTACATCACGCTGAAGACCACGAAATAAAATCGTGCAGGCCATGTTCGTTCAATTTTAAATATCTCCTCTCCCTCTTCCTTTTATTTGTTCAAAACATCTTTACTAGTCTTCGTTCAAAAGAAAATAAATGGCGAGCTCAAATCACTTCGTTTTTCCCCTTCCCTCTGTATAAAAAAATATCGAAACATTCTCGTTCAAATCGAATTAAAATGGCCGAAGCCTGGGAGGTCGAAAGGAAATGAGCACGCGAGAGGAGGCGCGTTCAATCGATGTTGGAATATCTGTTGGTGGCAACTCGCGATTGGAGGCGACTCAACAGGGGCGGCGACATCAAATCAGCAGTCGATGGAGGGTCGCGACGAGCTAGGGTTGGCGATGGGACGAGTCGCCTGGAGGAGGAGCGATCGACAGGAGATTGGCAACAACGTTGGCGAAGTTTATCACTGGGAGTCGCGAGCTAGCAGGTGACTCGGAGGGGTCGCCTTGGAGATGGAAACTGGAGGCAAGTGTGTGGTTGAAGTCGCGATGGGATTGGGGCTCGATTTCGCGGAGCTGGAGCAGGCGTAGAGGGTCGCGACTGTTCACGTGCGAGTACTCGGCATCGCGATGATGTTTCCAGCGGCGTCGAGAGGGGGAAGCTCGAATTCTGGCAATAAGGTATTGAAACAATTTTTCTTCGATTTAAAATTTTATATATATGTATATATGTAAGGAAGAAAATATATATAAAACAGAGATAGATTTTTTACAGAAATTTAAACATGTTTGATTCAAAGAAAATAAAAATCAATTGTTTTAAAATATATATAGTAAGGTAATTTTATCATATATGCGAAATTTTACAGTAAAACAAAAATAAAAAGAAATACATATATACAGTAGAGAAATTTATTCGGTTATTTGCTGCCCAGTTTTAAAATTTAAGAGTTTAATTTTGTAAGTAGGCACAGAAAGTTTATATAAATTGGTTTAAGAATAAAATAAATAAGTATATAATATTTTGAAAACTATAGAAGTTTATAATATATAAAAGAATTTTTATACAAAGGAATTTTAAAATATGGACGAAATTTATATAAGCAAAATGTTTGGAATATTTATGTAAATGAGATTTTGGTTTAAAGCAAAAAGGAAGTTAGTTTGAATAAAATTGTTAGTTAATGAAATAATTTAATAATTAGTTAACTCCATCTGTTTAAAATGGGAAATTTATTTGTTCGTCTGTTCAAATATTAATGAATTTGTATAATATTTATACAAGGTCTATAAAACGAGAAATCAAAGCAGAAAATGGAAATTGGATTGCAAATAAAAAGCTAAGGTGAGATTTTCTCACTCAGAATTAATTGCAGTTTTGGACTGATTGATTGCTATTGGATGTGATATTAGATATAGTAGGATATATCTATATATATATAGCAATATATACATATTGGCATATGTATATATTGGATTGATTGATTTCCCGCCTCGTATAGCGGATGAGACCTTATTGCGCCGTTAGTAAGCGGATATTTTTATAAAACCCATATACCGCGATATTCCACCTCGAAGTGGAATTGGTATTGTGCTAACGTCTGTGGATGCAGGGAAACAGGTTGGAGGGATCCAACTGGATTCCTCACCAGTATTTATTTATTTACAGATATTGTGATGTATATTCTGTTATCATATTGATATATGATGTTTGTTGTTGTGATTGACTTATTGGTGCTGTTGCATCATCGGATTCAGTTTTGAAATTTAAAAATAACGACTTTTACTTTAAAAGGGGTTTTAAAGTGATTTTTGAAAATATACGTTTTATGGAATTTTTGAATTGATTTAAAAACGTTAAAATTTTAAAGTTATAAAAGTTATAATTTTTAGTGAAATATAACCAAAGTGTCGTTTTTAAAATAAAAGTCGATTTATTTATAAAATGGTTTAAGTTGGGATTTTTGAATAACCATAAACGATTTGTAGAAAAAGATGTATAAAAATTGATATTTATAAATCAAATATTGGAATTATAAAACGAGTTTTTATAAGTGTTAAAAATGAAATATTTATGGAATTCATAAGTAAATGAAATTTATAGATTTATAAATTGTGAAGTTATAAAATGGATGAAACTATCGAATAGGAGATTTATAAGAAATTAACTTATAAATTGTATTTTTGCCTTTAAATGGAATATTGATCCAATTTGTTAATAAAAGAGATTTATTAAATCAAAGTTGTTATGAATTATGAAGATGAATTTATAAACGTTGTTTTATGAATTCGAAAATAAATCAAATTTGATAAATTAAATATAGAAAGTGATTAAGGGAATTTTATCCACGATTTTGGATAGTGGATAATTCTTGAAATAAATGTGTAGAAAATAGTGAAAGGTAATTAGTGAAGTACATTCACGATTTTGGATAGTGAATATATTGTTAAGTAAAATGGATTTATTTTGAAGAAGTGATATTAAAAATGAAGTAAAACATTTTAAAGATGTTTTAAAATGTGTTAAATATCGAAATCATAGATTTCAACATTCATTGTTGAAATAGACGTTTTCGAGTAATAAGGAAATGATGGACTATAACACTGTTGTTATAGTAAATGATTTTCGAAAGAAAATGTTTTATATAGTATTGGGATTTATATATCTATCTTAATTCCGAATCTCTATACTATTGATTTCGAGTCGTCGTAACGATGTTTTACGTAACATTCGTTTTGACTCAAATGTTTTCCTTAAAGAATGAATATATACTTAATATTGATTTAAGTATATCAAATATTTTCCAAGTGTTGAAAATAAATAGATTTGTGAAACACTTATTTTTAAATAAGTATGGAATTGCTTTTCCAATATGAAACGAACGTTTTGAGAATTTATCCTTGTAAAGATAAATTGAAATTGAAATTGAATATTGAAATCGATTCAAAAATCGTATATCAGGGGATATTTTGAAAATATGAATTCACTATGGAATTTATAAAAGAAATGGGAATTCGTTTTAAAAATAAATATTGATTTATTTTTAAAGTGTGGAAATTTTATATCTAGTAAAGATATTTTTGAAGATGAAATAATTTGGAAAATTATTTGGAATCTGATGATGTCGCGCATCTTTATTGATAGTTAAATAACCGACTATCAATAATTACCTTGAATATGGTATTTGTTGTGATTGGATGAATTTGAATGCCACACTTATTTTTGAATAAACGCTCACTATTCGGGTTAGCCGGGAAAGGACCATGGGGTCGTATAACCCATTCCGAATATGTGATACGTCGTTATGAATTGCATTCGAAGACCGGTGTTGAAGACCGGATATTTTTGAAAACGGAAGGATTACCGTCGAGTTACTCTACATCGGCTGATCTCCGATTTAGAGGTTTTATCACCCTTAGTGACGGGAAGTCTGGACGTGATTAGAAAATTATCCGGATATGCAAGGGCTTCGTGAGAAGTGCCTTCGGTTCTGTTCGATCCCGGAACAGACTTGTATGGATTGTGTGTCTGACGTTACAAATTGAGATATAAAGCTGATTTCTTTCAAATACATTTCTGTTGGTGGCGGAGAATTTATTCTCTTAGCTTAACACCCTTCTCTGAGACGTACGAGCTCAGAGGTTATGTAGTTGAAATTTATCAGCGATATACTCCCAATTTGGTAACGTGGCATACTGAGTGTTGCTGTGAAATGATCAGTGTTTGATCATTTGTGATATGATCATTTGTTTGATCTTATATCTCATTGATCATAGGTTGATCATTTGTTTGACCCGAAGCATGGCTTTGTAGAAAGTGTAGCTTTGTGGACGAGACTTCGTCGGACCTCACACCCCGGAAATGGTCAAAACAGGAAGGATGCAGCAAGGTTCTAGGGAGTAGCGCCCCTTAGTGTATGTCATTCCTTTTGGATAGAGGTGGTATCATGGTATGGAGCCTAGATACTTAACCTATGTTGATACTGCTTATTATGTGGTTTGTTGCAAATCGAGGATCCTCGGGAAGATCGGTTACGATCGGGGGATGGCATACGCGTGTCAGTAGTTACGTATTTTTGCAGAGGTAACCCGGCCTTGTGTTGGCAGAGATCCGGTTAGGTTCTCGGGACGTCATTCCAGAGGCGTTCCTTCGTGGCATAGGAAGCTCCTTAGCCTGACCATTTGTTGGAAATCCAAACTCCAATACGAACCGTGTACGGTATTAGTTGTAGAACCTGCCATTTACTTATGGTGGCGCCCCACTGTTTAGATGGTAGCTATAGTAGGCATACGATACTGGTCGTATGTTGGCTAAGATTTATATTCTACTTTTGAAATGTTTTCTACACTATGCACTAATAATAATATCAAAAATGTTTGTTTGCGTAGTAAGCATCTTTGACTATCATAAGAAGAAATCTCCTCCAATTCTGCGTTTGCATTGTGTGTGTGGTGAGAGGTCTTATGGTAGTCTCATTTTCCAAAAGCATTGCGAATTGACTTTAAAATTCTTTTGTTGTTCGTTTCTAAAGATAAACTGTTTTTGTTGCTCACACCAGTCCCATGACTGATCCGGAGTTTATTGTTTCTTTCCTAAACTCTGGATGCTCAAAATTTTTCTACACGAGCAGTCTAGAGTTGGGTTATTCAGATAGTCAGATTAGTAGATTTTCTGGAGCTAGTTCAGTCTTTGGATATGGACTGCACTTGCTTATCTTTGTGTCTCGTTATTGGTAGTTCGAGCTATTTCTGGATTCGTGCTTTGAAGATGGAGATTATCCGCTGCTGATGTTATCTATTTTCTTTCCGCTGCTATTTGTTGTATCATATCTCTGATGTATATTGATATTCATTGTATCACTCTGTTGTATCAAATATTGTATATCAATGTAATATTCTTTTATTCCGCTGTGTTGTTTACTTAATTGTGTTATAAGCTCCGGCGACTCGGATTTGAACGGTCGAATCTACGGCATTCGAGTACGATGTAAAGTATGGATGTCGATTTTCGAACGCGAAAATTCAGATCGTTACATTTGGTATCAATATATGGTGAATAGACACTGTGCGCGCGTTAAGGGCTAAATAGAAGATCCAAATATTTGAGATGTAATAATGTGAAAAAGGCATCTGTCATTGTTTTTTGTGTTCCAGGGGTATAACAGAGAAGAATACCCTGCTCTCCCTAGCTAAAAAAAAATTTCATTTCAAAATGAAATTGGGTTAAATCTCCAATTTGACATATATAGGAGATATATAGTATTAAGCAATATCCTATTTCTCTTTGATGATTTTCCTTGATTGATTAAAAAAAGATATTTCAAAACAGAGGAAATAAACTCTTTAGTCCTAGTTTGTGAAGGAAAAACGATATCAAATGGAGAAATGTCTCAAATATCAATAGAGAGAAATAGTAAATGGTTAAGTTCTTTATATTTTGATCGAGTTTTTTCTTACAGTAAAGTGCAAGTTCAGGGAACCATAACTAGCTATGGTCATAATTAAGGCTTCCATCTAGTCTATGTGATAATATGGGGAATTAATAAATAAAATGCCTTGCTTGATGAGATCTAACTTGGTACCCAAAACTTACTAATTAAAACTGATAACTAGGCATGCACACACAGAGTCTCCAAGTGAACCTATGTGGTAAAAGAAAATGGTAACTTACTTCAACTATGTCCATGCAACACAATCTTCAAATGTCAAGCACCTCTCCTTATCAAGGCACTCTATAATGCATTCATGCTGCTCTCGAGCCATCGCATCCCTAGCCTTTTCCATGGAAGAAACATATCCCTCAGGGTCGCAACTTTTTTTTTACTTCATTAGGAGTTTTAAAAGTAATCCATCAAATTCAAAGCGAGCCCATGTCAAGCAATGATCGATGTTGTGAGGGAAAGAGTTAAGTGTGCACATAGGTGCCTCCTTTTCTTTTGGATCTCTAGAGGCGACATAATTCTCTAAAAGATGAGGTATTACTACTTATGTATTGCATTTGGTACCTAAGTTTCCAAATTCCAAAAGCGGCTTTTGAAAGGACACACACCTCATATCCATATAGAATGGGATTCATGTTATCAAAGCATCCATAACACAATCTAATATCTCCCAAAATGCATTTTTGAACCCATCTTTAGTCTCTGGGCTTGCTCGGTTCTAATGTGCTTCTATAGAAGAGCAGGGCTTATTGTACAAGCAGTAGTGGCAGCCACATAGGATTTCGACTGTCTAGTATTCCAATCATGAAATAAAAATTGACGGCTGAGATTTCTCTTTTTGACGACATCATCGTCTGTTATGGCAGTTTTCCTTTGCGACTGCAGCCAACTCCCATAAAAAGAAAAGTTCTTCGAGAACTCGCAGCCAAGGGCACCTGCTATAACCATGAAAACATTGGAAGAGACTCGATTGAATTGAAGTAGAAATACTACAACCGTACAATACAACAGATGTATAAAAAACCTATACATACTAAATAAGATCGCGGATAGTCACTAAACCGAAAAATTGGAGAGCCCATTAAACCTTAAAAAAGAATTAGGGAGATTCGGTGACAAGGGGGTACCCGAGGCATTAAAGGCGAATCAGGGCAGTGACGATTGACATAATCGAAGAACAAGCAAAATCCAAGGGAAATGAAAATGAGGGAAAATGAATTAAAGGAGAGACGAGGGAGGAGTGACGAGCGAAAATGAAATTTTGGGGGAATTATAACGAGAGCGGCGCCAAATATTTTGATAGTGGAAATTAGAACCCTAGTTTCATTCTCGGCGTTTGTGCGTAAATATTTTCATTTTAAAATAGCTTTCACTGCATTTATGTGTTGAACGCTGATAATGGATGTCGTCAAAAGTAAAATTTGTTGTAGTGGGTTAAAAGTTATTTGTGTTTGAACAGATAGTTCTTTATTACCTGATATTTATGTATGATTACATAATGATTATTTTGTTGATATTAACCATTGTGGACGCAGGTTGATAGAATATGGTTATATGAAAGAATTTGCAAAGATATGTTTTAAAAGAATGTTAGTGAGGGGAAACCCGTTCCGCTAAGCGACGTGATCTCACTTAACATAATTAAACTGGGATGTATAGTATTATTCATACCCGGCTTTATGTCTAACTCGAATTTATGTTTTCTCCTTAAACTCTTGGGTACTCAAAATTAATTTGAGTGGATTGAGAGTTAAGGATCTTTTCAGGTTTTTAGGTTGTTTGACGAATAAGCTACTGAAGGATGCAGAAGGCAACGGATAGCTATTTAGGAATTGCTGCTTTTTATTTATTTTTAAAGAATTTCCAATGTGTTATGATGTATTAGGTCTTATATGACCATTTGACTCTGATCAATCGAGGAGGTATCTTTATATACCGCTCTCGACGTAATTTGTAATAACTATATTTATTCAGTGCCTGGGAAAACGTTTGGATTATGCTACATGAATATGGAACAAGTTTTATTTGGAAATGTAATGAAGTAAATCTATGTTTTTTTAAATCTATGTTTTGTTTCATATTCAAGTGCTTTTGATATTATTGATACCATTAACATAGCCATATTTAGTCGCCGGAAGCTAATACTATAGATGAGTGCAGCATCTGTAGCGCTTAGTTTTGGGCCTCTAGATAGGGGATGTTAGAGCTTGGTATCAGAGCATGGTTTATGAAATACTTTAACTAAAAATGGTTTTTGAAAACATAATCTATAGAAATTAGGGTTAAGATCGGGGTATGGGATAACGCTATGATAACGTGCTTGTATTTTATATATATAACTATACGCTCTATCTTTAGACTCATATCTTAGTTAGGTTAATACATCTGTATCTCATGAGGTTTTAATACAAATATGGAGGGAAGGAGAATCCGATTGAATGTTGGAGGAGATAGCACCACTACCAACGGAAATGCCCGACCAAATGCAAGGAGAGGTCCTGGTCAAGCACAAGCGGAGAATGTTGGTGTGGGAGTTCCCTAGGTGGATATGGGGGAGATGTATCAGTTCTTTGTGAATATGGTGCAAGCTGGAGTGGCAGCAGGTGTAGTTGGAGGAAACGCTGCGGGAGGAGGATCTCAAGAGGTTCCTACGGTTAACCAGTATGCCAATCTGAGTAGAGATTACATTAGGCTCGGAGGAAAGCCGTTCATTGGTACCGAAGATATGATTGAAGTAGAGAACTGGCTACTGCATTATGAATGGATTTTCGCTGATTTAGGGCTGAACGATGTGCAGAAAGGAGGTTAGCCTTAAGGCAGCTACAGGGAGCTGCGTTATTTTGGTGTAACACTGTCACTGCCGGTGTGGATGAAGAGACCATTACTTGGGAGGAATTCGGAAGAAGGTTTTTGGAGAAGTTTATATCTGTTATGGCGCAAGCGGCATTGGTAAGGAGGTTTGTAGAATTGGAGCATGGAGATATGAGTGTGTTGAAGTATACCAGGAAGTTCGAGGAATTAGCCCGATATGGGTATGCATTGGTTGATACTGTTATAAGTAGAAATGAGAAGTACATCAATGGGTTAAGGCCAGAATTGATAAGTGCAACTTTGCCGCACTTAAGGGACCCTAGCGATGTTGCTATTATGATGGCATTGAGGCAAGAAGAAGCATTGGCTTGCCTAAGAAAGAAAGTGAAAGAGGCTCAAGCTGGACAAGCTCAGAAAGGAAATTTGTCCAGAAAAAGATTGCTCTTAAAGAAGGAGCGCAGAAGAAGAGTAAATCTGAGGTGGTTTGTTACAACTGCAACAAGAAAGGACACTATGCCAACGAGTGTCAAGCCAGCAAAGGGAAAGGAAAAGGAGCCGGTGAGAAGAAGAATGTCAGATGCTTCAACTGTGATCAAGTGGGTCACTTCAAGAATAAGTGCCCAGAGCCACCAAAGGAAGGGAATGGGTGAGTTTATGCTTTGGAGCCTACAACTGCAAAATCAGTTGCTCGGGACAATGGAAAAGCTGTTTTAGGAGGCTCACTACAGATCCACGGTATGTCTGTTAGCGTCCTATTTGATACTGGGGCATCCCATTCTTTTATTTCTAGACGTCTAGTAGATAGACTTAATCTAGAACCCTCTTACTTAGTTACTTCCTTAAGGGTTGCTAATCCGATAGGAGGTTATGCAACACTTGGGATGAGGTGTGACCATCTAGAATTTGATTTGCAAGGCTATATCTTTGATTGTTGTTTGCATGTATTTGATTTTGTGTGATTTGGGATTATCCTAGGGATGTATTGGTTGAGTAGATATGACGCTAGGATATTTTGCCAAGATAGGAAAATATCACTTAGTCATCCAGATTGTAGTGATCAGATAATTTATGTTGTAGAGAACCCTAGTTGTGAGGTGAATGCTTTACTGGGTGTTATGGAGTTGGAAGATGAGTTGCATTGGGTTTTTTTAGTTAGAGAATTTGCCGATGTGTTTGAACCAGTCGTTGGACTGCCACCGAAATGAGCTATTGAGTTTCAGATTGATTTAGTGCCTGGAGCTGAACCGGTGAGTAGACCGCCGAGTAGGATGACACCCACAGAGATGAAAGAGTTGAAGGTGCAGTTAGTAGATCTGGAAGGCAAAAGTTTTATTAGGCCGAGTAGTTCGCCATGGGGAGCCACTACTGTGTTTGCTAAGAATCCGGACGAATCGTTAAGGCTATGTATCAATTATCGTAAGTTGAATGAGAGGACGATAAAGAATCGATATTCATTGCCGAGAATTGATGATTTGTTCGATCAGTTAAGTCGAGCGAAGGTATTCTCTCAGTTAGATTTGGTGATGGGATTTCATCAGCTTAGAGTAGCAGAGGATAACATTCCTTTGACGGCGTTTAGAACGAGATATGGATCGTACGAATGGTTAGTTATGCCGTTCGGACTAACTAATGCGCCGGCTTTCTTTGTAGATCTGATGAATAGGATTTTTCGAGAGCATTTGGATAGGTTTGTGTTGGTTTTCATTCATGACATTTTGATATACTCTAAGGATGAGAAGGAACATGAATTTCATCTCAGAGTCATGCTTTAGACATTGAGGGAGCATCAGTTGAAGGCTAAGTTTACAAAGTGTCATTTTTGGAAGAAGGAAGTGAAGTTTCTTGGTCATGTCGTCTCTGAGAAAGGGTTGTCTGTAGACCCGATTAAGATTGAAACGGTGAATAATTGGAAAAGGTCTGAGACGGTGACCGAGATAAAGAGTTTCCTTGGATTGGCGGGGTATTATCGAAGATTTATAAAAGATTTTTCGCAAATAGCAACGCCGATGACTAAGCTTACGTGATAGGATGTGAAGTTCGTGTGGACTGATAAGTGTGAAGAAGCATTCCAGAGCTTGAAACACTTATTGACCCATGCACCGGTGTTAGTGGTTCCGAAGGGGAATCAAGATTTAGTTGTTTATACAGATGCGTGTGGAACTGGATTAGAAGTCGCGTTGATGCAAAGGCGAAAAGTAATTGCTTACAGTTCTAGACAACTCAGACCACATAAGGTTAGGTATCCAACGCATGACTTGGAGTTAGCTGCCATTATATTTTCTTTAAAGGTGTGGAGGCATTATCTTTTGGGAGAACGATTTGAGCTATATAACGATCATAAGTCATTGAAGTATTTGTTCTCTCAGAAGGAGCTGAACATGAGACAGCAAAGATGGTTGGAGTTTATTGCTGCCTATGATTTTGGAATTGAGTATACACCCGAAAAAGGAAACAAGGTAACAGATGCACTCAGTCGGATTGTAGTGTGCGGTTTAGGTCTGAGGTAGGATCGAGTGCAGGAAATACTGTATTGTCTTGTTTAGAAGTCCGACCGGTAATGATTGAGAAGATAGCTTCTAAGCAAGAAGAGGATCTAGTATTGGCTGAAAGGATCAGAAGGTTAAAGGAAGGAATAGAGAGCGATGACCTAAAAGATTTCAATCTTGACCAAAATGGGTGGTTGAGAAAGAAAGGAAAATTGTGTGTTCCGAATGTTGAAAACATGAGGAAAGAGGTTCTAGATGAGTGCCATCGTTTGAAGTTCACTATCCACCCGGGAGGAACGAAAATGTATCGGGACATGAAGATAAATTTCTTCTGGGAAGGTATGAAGCAGGACATAAGATTGTGTGTTAAGCAGTGCTTGAATTGCCAACAAGCAAAGGCTGAACACCAGAAGCCAAGTGGATTGCTTCAACCATTAGAGATTCCTTTATGGAAATGGGATTCAATCTCCTTGGATTTTATCAATGGGTTGTCGAGATCTAGAAGAGGAAACGAAAGCATATGGGTCATAGTGGATAGACTGACTAAGAGTGCCCATTTTATTCTGGAAAAGTCAACTAGAACGGCACCTGAGTTGGTGAAGTTATTCATGAACAATGTAGTTAGACTGCACGGGATTCCTAGTAGTATTGTCAGTGATAGAGATTCTTTATTTACCAGTGAGTTCTGGAAAAGTCTACAAGAAGCATTAGGAACCAAGCTCAACATGAGTACCGCTTACCATCCACAGACCGATGGGCAAACGAAAAGGGTTAACAAAATCTTGGAAGATTTGTTAAGGGCTTGTATATTAGATTTTGGGGGACTATGGGAGGACAATCTTCATCTAGTCGAGTTCTCGTATAACAATAGTTATCAGACTAGTATTGGGATAGCACCGTTTGAAGCATTGTATGGTAGACCTTGCAAATCTCCCATATGTTGGTTGGAGACCGGAGATAGATTAGTTCTTGGTCCGGATTTAATGAAGGAAGCTGCGGAGAAGATTGAGTTGATTCGAGCTAAGATGAAGGAGGCTCAATCTTGGCAGAAAATTTATGCAGATAAAAGAAGAAAGGATTTGGAATTTTCCATTGGGGATTATGTGTTTGTTAAGTGTGACGACCGCCCATGACCCCTGCACCGAATCTAGAGAAAGTGCGCTGTAAAGAGTGCCAGACGACCATGGACGATTGTCAAGGTAAAATTAAAACAATAGAATCTATCGTATTACTCACAGCGCATGGACAAAATACAATAGAACATATGTATAGTGAAGCTTTACAGAACAAAATGACATCATATAAAACTCCATAATAGTTGAATACAAGCATCCAAATAGCCAATACATCAAGCCTCACTACATGACACTCAGAGAAAACAAAACATCGGAATATCCAGTACATATAATAATAAGATAATATGCAACCCTCCAGCTCGTCTTCGATATCAGCATCGTGAGAAGAGAACAGTACCTGTCACCTGCTACCTAGTCTGCCCGTCCCAAAATGGACGAACAACCCAAGGCAATAAGAATTAAAACATAAAGCCTTGAGTCAGACAACAGTCTTAGTGAGCAGTAAATTAACTAACAACATACCAAAAGAGCATAAGGGAAAAGAAATAGGAATACAACCCTCCCACTCCACCTCTTTCTACAGTGATAGCCCCCAGACACACACTAAATAGAAGCAGACATAGCAGAGCATGCAATTTAAAGTAGAGTAATAATCATTCGAGTCAAGGGCGATGTTTTCCAAGTACCAAGGCCTAAATCAGATAAGCACCCAGAAAATACCGCTCTTGAATCCGAATGACGATACAACCAAACATCCATGACTCTGGCTATCACTGTTATCATTGCTTCGATATCACCGTTAATTGAATGACCGGCACATTCTTTCAGCCGTCCGTCAAGGGCTAATGGAAACCCCGGTTCTAGACATAACTCCCGCACGTCGTCGCAACCCGTGCCTAGGACTATCGAATCTGCCCAGAGTACTCGACCATCAACAGTTAGTCGTTGGGACTATCGAATCTGCCCAAACGTACTCTTGCTTAGAGCATGCTAGAACCTTCAACAACGATGCTATCCAAACCTCCTAGTCATCCTCCTCGACGACTATTCTCATATCCATTCATTATCCTCAACTCGAATCATATCACCGAGTTATCAACATGCTTGGAATGATCCCGTCTGGATTAGACCAAGTCTTCATCACATGATGCCTCGCTTCATTACATCCTCGCAAAGCCTCATCTCAACATCACATCATCAAATCTATGCATAAGAGCTTCATCATCCCGCTACATATGCCACGAGCAGCTTTCCCAATTCAAGAGCCTTTCCCTTAGCTTTTGAATCACCTTTGGTCTAAATCAAACCATCAATCATCTAATTCATAACAATCAATCAAATCAATCATTAACCCAAACAATCAAGCATTCAAATAAGATCTAAGTAGACAATTATCACAATAATGGCATTTTCGTAATTAAAGAGTTGAAAGTCCAATAAGCATGAAAA
Organism: Allium fistulosum; assembly: GCA_030737815.1. Lineage (NCBI taxonomy): Eukaryota > Viridiplantae > Streptophyta > Magnoliopsida > Asparagales > Amaryllidaceae > Allium > Allium fistulosum. Next base: position 669,228,500 of record CM060906.1, read on the forward strand.
CATGAATTATATCTCTACAAACTTGATGAATGAACTTGCATAGGTTAACATGTGATAAAATGGATGTAACATCATCATGAACAGTGGATCTACATGGATCTACCCTTAGGATGAAGAAAATGCATGGAAATCACTATTTTAACACCAAATCGAGCCAACAATCCGATATACTCCTTTGGATCCGTGTGAGAGATAATCACCACTCACCAAATCACCTAAACAAACCCAAATCAACACGCTTCAGATCTGAACAGCGAAGGATCAAGCTTGATCTATCACGAATCCGCTTCAAACAAAGAAATCTCTCTTGAAAAGATGAAGATCTTCAATCTAAGCTCTTGAATCTTCAATTTGATCTTCAACTTGGATGGAAGGAAGCACTAGATTGGAGTGGAGAAAAGAAGTGAAGAAGTGTAGAAGTCGAGCTCTCAAAATGGCAGCACTTCGTCGCTTCAAAATCCAGATCCCAAAAAGTGAGAAAAACCCTTCCTATTTATAGCTGAAATTTCACTAAGTCGTAACTCAGCTATCTCCTAAGTCGTCTCCGACTTATACCCCATACGACCTACGACTTACAGCTATGCCATCCTACGACTTAACCAGAAGCATCTGCGACCTAACAACTCAGGCGCTACAACGACTCACAACAAAACAGTTATCTCCTAAGTCGTCTCCGACTTATACCGTGCGCGCCTACGACTCAACAAAACCCAAATCCCCTACGACTTAAGACTTAACAAAACCCCCAGTCTACGACTTAATGCGTGCGCCTATCTCATAAGTCGGTTACGACCTAACTGGGTATATGACTCAACTACTAAGTCGTCTACGACTTAAAACAGTACGACTTAACACAGCACTCCTTAACACGGCCACGACTCAACTAGGCTACGACTTAAAGGATACGACTTAACTGGTTAGACGACTTATCACTTAACTCGGTCAGCTCTTATGTCGTAAATCCCTAGGTCGGTCACTTACTTAGGTTGTCTATCCCTTAACTCGGCAACGACTTACAACCTACGACTTAATACTTGCCGAGTTAACTTCGACCTACTAACTTAGCCCAGCTACGACTTATTAACTCGGCAACGACTTACAACCTATCTCCAAGCCCTGGGTAACTCCCATCTCCTAAGTCGTATACGACTCACGACTTATGCTAAGTCGTGAACGACTTAGGACTTAGGCAAAATTTGCCTAAGATCTGAAATGGCTCAAAAATGCTAAAACTCCAGATTTGACGAACTTTTCGATCCGTGAAAATACGGGTCGTTACATTCTCTCCCCCTTAGGAATTTCGCCCCCGAAATTCCAAGCAAACAAAGCAATCAAAACTATTCTATATGCCTACCATCCATAACAATCAACAAACCATGCATCCAATTCTAGCTTAGCGTACGGAATTCTAACACTAGAACAAGTCACAATATCGTGAGATGACACGACACCTTAGGGCCATACCTTGAAGAGTTCAGGATGAGCTGCTTTCATCCTCTCTTCCACCTCCCACGTACAGTCGTTATCATCATCACTCCATTGTATCTTGAGCAACTTAACTACCTTCCTCCTAAGCTGAATCGTGTCAGTTTCAACAACACGGAGCGGCTTACGAGGTCTTCTATCGACTGGATCAACTTCGAAATCTTCACAGCTATCAGCAGAAACCACTGTATTCGAGTCGTGCACATACTTCCGTAGATATGATACATGAAAAACATTGTGCACACCCGACATCTTCTCCGGTAATTCCAATCTATAAGCGAGCTTTCCAATTCGCTCGATAATCGGGAATGGTCCAACAAATCTCGGAGTCAATTTCCCTTTCTTCCCGAATCGGATAACTTTCTTCAGTGGAGAAATCTTCACAAAAACCATATCTCCTACATCGAATTCCAAATCCTTTCGACGCTTATCGGCATAACTCTTCTGACGGTCTTGGGCTGCCTTCATTCGTTGCCGAATGATCTCTATACAATCTGAAGTCTGTCGAATCATCTCTGGCCCAAGCATCAGCTTTTCTCCTGTTTCAATCCAACATGTCGGAGAGTTACACGGTTTTCCATACAATGCCTCATACGGTGCCATACCAATACTTGACTGGTAACTGTTGTTGTACGCAAACTCTACCAAATGAAGGTGATCTTCCCATGATCCTCCGAAGTCCAAAACACATGCTCTAAGAAGATCTTCTAAAACTCGGTTGACTCTCTCGGTCTGACCATCCGTTTGAGGGTGATAAGCTGTACTCAAACACAACTCGGTTCCCAAAACTTCCTGGAAGCTCTTCCAAAATCCACGAGTGAACAATGGGTCTCGATCGCTCACTATACTCTTCGGAATACCATGGAATCGAACTATCCACTTAACATACAACTCAGCCAACTTTGATGCAGTCCTAGTCGATCGAACAGGAATGAATCGTGCACTCTTAGTCAGACGATCCACAATGACCCAAATCCCTTCATTTCCCGTTCTGGTTCTAGGCAATCCATCGATAAAATCCATCGACACTTGTTCCCACTTCCATGTAGGAACTTCTAATGGCTGAAGCAATCCACTTGGCGTCTTCTGTTCGGCTTTTACCAACTGGCAGTTCATACATTTGGAAATAAAATTTCCAACATCCTTCTTCATACCTTCCCAGTAGTAGGTTCTCTTCATATCTCGATACATCTTATTTCCACCTGGATAAATTGTAAACTTCGAGTGATGACTTTCCTTCAGAACTTCACTCCTCAATTCATCTATATCGGGAACAACTAGTCGTCCTTGCTTCCGAAGCCAACCCTCTCGATCGACCTCGAATCCTTTATCCTTTTCTGGATCCAATCCAGATTCCAAATCACGGATAATCCTGACAAGCTTATCGTCTCGCTTTTGGCTCTCACCAATCCTTTCCACAAGAGAAGGTCTTATCGATAAGTTTGCCAACATCTCAGGTTCCAATTCACATCTAGGCCTGAAGTCAAATCCAGCTAAATACTCGAGACTCTTCCATTCTGAAAACATGGCTACCAATCCTGCATGCCTTCGACTTAACGCATCTGCCACTGCGTTACCTTTTCCCGGAGTATAAGCTATACCAAAATCATATAATGCCAAAAACTCTAGCCAACGTTGCTGTCGAAGATTCAAATCCTTTTGGGAGAAAAGATACTTCAACGACTTGTGATCCGTAAACAACTCGAATCGAACTCCCAATAGATAATGTCTCCACATCTTCAGAGCAAATACAATCGCCGCTAACTCCAAATCATGAGTTGGGTAATTCCTTTCATGCGGCTTCAGTTGTCGACTGGCATATGCAACAACTTTATCCCTCTACATCAGCACTGCTCCAAGTCCAGTACCACATGCGTCAGTGTAAACCACCATCTCATCATTCCCACTTGGAATAGTCAAAACAGGAGCACTCGTCAATCGCTCTTTCAGGATTCTGAAGGCTTGCTCGCACTTAGCATCCCAACTGAACACTTGGTTCTTCTTCGTCAATCCTGTTAACGGTGCAGCTACCTTGGAGAAGTCTTTGATAAACCGTCGATAATATCTTGCTAATCCAAGAAAACTTCTCACATCAGATGCATTCTTAGGTCTAACCCAATCCTGGATTGCTGCCACCTTAGCGGGATCAACCGCTATTCCATTTCCAGAAATCACATGGCCTAAGAACCTCACTTCACTCTTTCAGAAGTGACACTTCGAAAACTTAGCCTTCAGCTGATGTTTCCGCAAGATTTCCAAAACAATACGCAAGTGCGTCTTGTGCTCTTCTTCCGTTCTGGAATAAATCAGAATATCATCCACGAACACAAGTACGAACTTGTTCAACTAATCTCTAAACACTCTATTCATAAGATCCACAAAATATGCTGGTGCGTTAGTCAATCCAAACGGCATTACCAGCCACTCAAAGAAACTAGATGGTGTCCGAAAAGCAGTCTTCGGCACACTATCCTTAGCCACTCTCAACTGGTGAAATCCCGTTGCCAAATCCATCTGAGAAAACACCTTAGCCTCGTGAAGCTGATCAAACAAGTCATCTATTCTCGGAAATGGATACTTGTTCTTCTTTGTCACCTTATTCAGCTCACGATAATCCACACACAATCTCAACGATCCATCTGCCTTGGTTGCGAACACAACTGGTGCACCCCACTCGGACACACTACGCCGAATGAATCCTTTCTGTAAAAGGTCATCAACTTGCACCCTCAACTCTTGCTGTTCCCTAGGCGCCATCCGCCTAAGAGGCATCACAACAGGTCTGGCTCCTTCAACTAGATCTATACGAAACTCGATCTCTCTATGCGGCGGCAACCCTTTGACTTCGTCAAAGACATCCTCGAATCCATTTGCGATTGGCACTAAAGACAGTCCATCCTGTGGAACAACTAGCGAATACATGAAGCTCATGAAGACGCCTTCCTCATGCTTACATCGTATCACAATCTTTCGCCCCTCCACATTCTCGACTGTCACCTCCAGCCTCTCACAATCAACCTTAGCCGCATACTTCCTAAGCCAGTCCATACCCAAAATAATTCCGAACCCCGCAAAGTTCAGAACAAAACAATCACAAACAAAAGAGCAACCATGACTCGACACAATCAGACTACGGCATAACATACACAAACAAGACGAACCCCCAACTGGATTAGTCACAACCAATGGCCTATCAACAATATCCGGTTCCAAACCTAACCGGCCTACGAGTTCATTACAAACAAACGAATGCGACGCTCCAGTATCAAACAGAACTCTAACTGGAACACCACATAGGAAAAGAGTACCTTGAACAACCACACTCTTTCCTTTCTCTTCAGCAGTAGGAGCTTTCGAAGACGACGGAACAGCTCCCAAAGCATAAGCTTGCACAATCTGCTTGTCCCTTCTCGGTTCTGGACAATTCTTCCTGATGTGCCCTGGCTTGTCACAGTTGTGACACTTCATCGGTGCCTTCGGATTCTTACAATCCTTAGAGAAATGGCCCTTCTGCTGACAATTGTAGCAAGTCACCTCGCCTTTCGGCTTCTTCTGGCCATCCTTATCTTTCTGCTACTGCTGCTTCCTCTTCTGGTTTCCACCCTGCGGTGGTTTAGACTCTCCCCTGGTAACAGCAACAACAGGTCCTTCCTTAGGAAACAGACTCTCATGCCTAAGAGCTTTCTCCACAAGCTTCTCAAATGAATCGTCCAAATGATCCACCAATTGTCTCCCAAGATAACTATCCAAGCCGGTCACAAACTTCTCATTCTTCTGATAAGCAGATTCAATATATGACCGAGCATACTTGGACAAAGCTTCAAACTCAGAAACATACTCAAGAACAGATCTTCCGCCTTGCTTGAGCTCTACAAACTTCTTGAACAGAACAGACTTCTGAGCTGTAGAAATGAACTTAGCTTCAAATCTGACTTGGAATTGCTCCCAAGTAATCTCTTCCTCCGCAGTATTGATGGTAATAGAGTTCCACCAATCAGAGGCTCTCCCTTGAAGCTGCCTTGATGCCAACTTCCTCTTAGTTGCATCATCAATTCCCAAATCACCAAAGATCCTTCTACAAGCATCTATCCATCTCTGGACTTCGATAGTTGATTCTGTTCCCAAGAAAACCTTCCCTCCAAGAGCAGTATAATCCTTGCACAACTTAGCAAAATCCACTGGTTTCGGAGTTTGGACTTGAACTCCAACATCAACTGCTGCCCCCGGAACTGGTATCCTTCTCATGATCGAAGTCATCATAGCTTCGAACATGGCTGCATAATCAGTAGTCTCTTCAGTAGCACGGCCTTCCCTAGCAGCTGGTCTCCCTCTTCGACTCATTCTCAATATCTATAAAAAGGAATGATTAGAACATCTAGAGAAACAACTGCATAAAGGACTCAAACTCAACTAAACTACTATATTATATATAGTATTCATCCTTCAAAATACAATTACGCCTCTCATACGTAGTTATGACAGCGAGCGTTGGGTAAAATCGATTAACCAATGCTCTGATACCAAATGTGACGACCGCCCATGACCCCTGCACCGAATCTAGAGAAAGTGCGCTGTAAAGAGTGCCAGACGACCATGGACGATTGTCAAGGTAAAATTAAAACAATAGAATCTATCGTATTACTCACAGCGCATGGACAAAATACAATAGAACATATGTATAGTGAAGCTTTACAGAACAAAATGACATCATATAAAACTCCATAATAGTTGAATACAAGCATCCAAATAGCCAATACATCAAGCCTCACTACATGACACTCAGAGAAAACAAAACAGCGAAATATCCAGTACATATAATAAGAAGATAATATGCAACCCTCCAGCTCGTCTTCGATATCAGCATCGTGAGAAGAGAACAGCACCTGTCACCTGCTACCTAGTCTGCCCGTGCCAAAATGGACGAACAGCCCAAGGCAATAAGAATTAAAACATAAAGCCTTGAGTCAGACAACAGTCTTAGTGAGCAGTAAATTAATTAACAACATACCAAAAGAGCATAAGGGAAAAGGAATAGGAATACAACCCTCCCACTCCACCTCTTTCTACAGTGATAGCCCCCAGACACACACTAAATAGAAGCAGACATAGCAGAGCATGCAATTTAAAGTAAAGTAATAATCATTCGAGTCAAGGGCGATGTTTTCCAAGTACCAAGGCCTAAATCAGATAAGCACCCAGAAAATACCGCTCTTGAATCCGAATGACGATACAACCAAACATCCATGACTCTGGCTATCACTGTTATCATTACTTCGATATCACCGTTAATTGAATGACCGGCACATTCTTTCAGCCGTCCGTCAAGGGCTAATGGAAACCCCGGTTCTAGACATAACTCCCGCACGTCGTCGCAACCCGTGCCTAGGACTATCGAATCTGCCCAGAGTACTCGACCATCAACAGTTAGTCGTTGGGACTATCGAATCTGCCCAAACGTACTCTTGCTTAGAGCATGCTAGAACCTTCAACAACGATGCTATCCAAACCTCCTAGTCATCCTCCTCGACGACTATTCTCATATCCATTCATTATCCTCAACTCGAATCATATCACCGAGTTATCAACATGCTTGGAATGATCCCGTCTGGATTAGACCAAGTCTTCATCACATGATGCCTCGCTTCATTACATCCTCGCAAAGCCTCATCTCAACATCACATCATCAAATCTATGCATAAGAGCTTCATCATCCCGCTACATATGCCACGAGCAGCTTTCCCAATTCAAGAGCCTTTCCCTTAGCTTTTGAATCACCTTTGGTCTAAATCAAACCATCAATCATCTAATTCATAACAATCAATCAAATCAATCATTAACCCAAACAATCAAGCATTCAAATAAGATCTAAGTAGACAATTATCACAATAATGGCATTTTCGTAATTAAAGAGTTGAAAGTCCAATAAGCATGAAAACATGAATTATATCTCTACAAACTTGATGAATGAACTTGCATAGGTTAACATGTGATAAAATGGATGTAACATCATCATGAACAGTGGATCTACATGGATCTACCCTTAGGATGAAGAAAATGCATGGAAATCACTATTTTAACACCAAATCGAGCCAACAATCCGATATACTCCTTTGGATCCGTGTGAGAGATAATCACCACTCACCAAATCACCTAAACAAACCCAAATCAACACGCTTCAGATCTGGACAGCGAAGGATCAAGCTTGATCTATCACGAATCCGCTTCAAACGAAGAAATCTCTCTTGAAAAGATGAAGATCTTCAATCTAAGCTCTTGAATCTTCAATTTGATCTTCAACTTGGATGGAAGGAAGCACTAGATTGGAGTGGAGAAAAGAAGTGAAGAAGTGTAGAAGTCGAGCTCTCAAAATGGCAGCACTTCGTCGCTTCAAAATCCGGATCCCAAAAAGTGAGAAAAACCCTTCCTATTTATAGCTGAAATTTCACTAAGTCGTAACTCGGCTATCTCCTAAGTCGTCTCCGACTTATACCCCATACGACCTACGACTTACAGCTATGCCATCCTACGACTTAACCAAAAGCATCTGCGACCTAACAACTCAGGCGCTACAACGACTCACAACAAAACAGCTATCTCCTAAGTCGTCTCCGACTTATACCGTGCGCGCCTACGACTCAACAAAACCCAAATCCCCTACGACTTAAGACTTAACAAAACCCCCAGTCTACGACTTAATGCGTGTGCCTATCTCATAAGTCGGTTTTGACCTAACTGGGTATACGACTCAACTACTAAGTCGTCTACGACTTAAAACAGTACGACTTAACACAGCACTCCTTAACACGGCCACGACTCAACTAGGCTACGACTTAAAGGATACGACTTAACTGGTTAGACGACTTATCACTTAACTCGGTCAGCTCTTATGTCGTAAATCCCTAGGTCGGTCACTTACTTAGGTTGTCTATCCCTTAACTCGGCAACGACTTACAACCTACGACTTAATACTTGCCGAGTTAACTTCGACCTACTAACTTAGCCCAGCTACGACTTATTAACTCGGCAACGACTTACAACCTATCTCCAAGCCCTGGGTAACTCCCATCTCCTAAGTCGTATACGACTCACGACTTATGCTAAGTCGTGAACGACTTAGGACTTAGGCAAAATTTGCCTAAGATCTGAAATGGCTCAAAAATGCTAAAACTCCAGATTTGACGAACTTTTCGATCCGTGAAAATACGGGTCGTTACATTAAGGTTTCGCCGATGAAAGGTGTAATCAGATTTGGGAAGTCAAGAAAGTTAGCACCTAGGTTCATTGGTCCATTTTGTATTATTGAGAGGATCGGGAAACTCGCTTATAGAGTAGAGTTACCGAGCAGTTTGGCTGGAGTCCACAATGTTTTCCATGTTTCTCATCTTAGAAAATGTGTTAGAGACCCGAAGACTACTATAGCACCTACAATATTAGAAGACTTAGTAGTAGAACCAAATTTGAATATAGTTAGGGAGCCGATTCAGATTGTGGCCAGAGATAAGAAGAAATTGAGGAACAAGATAGTCAAGTTAGTAAAGGTTCAATGGAGCAATGATACAAGAGATTGTACTTGGGAAGTGGAGAGAAGGATTAGAGATTCTTACCCAGATTTGTTTGATGGTATGTTTTACCTTTGATTTTTTGGTTGTGTACCTTATTATAATTTCAAGAACGAAATTCTTTAAGGTGGGGAGTTTGAACACCCCATATATTTATAAACTTATTTAAGACATTTAATTAGTTAAATTAAATTAAATGATGTAAAGAGTAATAAATGGAGATTTAATTAGTTAGAGGTAGCCGTGCCATAATGAAGGGGTAATTAAAATGAAATAACACTAGGTAATGTGTTAGGAAATGAGAAGGGTATTTTGGGAAATGGAAAAGCCTTATACCCTAAACCCTTGTGAGATTCACGTTCACTACTCTCATTTCATAAAAACAAAAACTTGCTAAGGCCGTCCACCATTTCCAATCTCAAGAGAAGAAGGAAATCTAATATTCAAGAGGAAAGAAGAAATTAACTAATTCAACACTCTAAAATCTCATCTATAATCTCTAAAAGCCAAGGTGAGTAATTACCACATCCCTAATATTTTTAGTTTTTGGTTTTTGTTTAGATTCGAAATGATTTTGTTATAATATTGCCATGTTTGATGTTTTAAGATATATATGTTTGTTATTGATGGAATTATAAATGTTTATTCGTGTTTTATGATAATGTTTAACATGAAAACCCTATTTAATGACATCCGAATACTTTGAAAATTTAAATATACGTCGGGAATAATATTTTAGAGATGGGTTTTGATTTTCATAATTTTCTGATTTAATATGGATTTTATATGAATTTTTGAATGAATGAAATTGTCTATTGGGTTTTAAATTATTTTCGGATGAAATAATTATTATTTGGGTTTGATATTTTAATATGTTAGGCAATATATTAAAATAGATTTTCTGGAATTTTTCCAGAATTTTCCTAAGTCATTTGAGAGAGATATAAAATTATTTAAGGTATGGGACTTAAATGTTTTATATATTTATAAAGGAGAAGGGGCATTTTGCAAAATAAATGTTTTATAAATCCTGGTAATTGCGGCAGCAAAATTTTGAAAAGTGTTTTATTAACCAATGGGAATTTGAAAAACAAAGGCATGTTAGTTGAAAAGTTTCCTTTTTAAGTTTAAAGACAAAAATCACACTTTTTCCATGTTTCAATCCATACGGCTAAACACCTTCCGCCCCAGACTTTTCGTCTCAATCGAAGGGTTAGCTTTTGATAAAGTCAAAGTTTAATGCATATGGTATCAAGAAATTGGTATGTAATGAATTGATTATAAGCTGAAAGGTTTAAGCCGAAAGGTTGATGGCCGAAAGGGTTGGAATATAATTATTTTACAAGTGAAAAGCTTTCTCCTGCTTTGCTTTCGAACTTGAGCTTTCGGCTTGGTCTCTTCCGACCAGGTCAAGTTATTTAAAGAAAGACTTTAAAACCTTCTGATGTGTCGAAAGGTTGTAGCTGCTACCGCCATTACTTTGTAATGAAACCTTCCGGCGTCGCCGAAGGGTTTTCACTGTTTTATAAAGATTTTACTTTGAACCTTTCGACCCAACCGAAAGGTTCGCCTGTTTTTAAAGTTAACCGTTTCTCCAAGGCTTTCGGAGGGAAGCTTTTGACTTAGGTGGTTACCCTTGTTTTGTGAAATATAACCAAAGGCTTCTGCAAGGTTGTTTGGATATCCTCGAAAGGTTATATGAATATTTTTGAAAGGTTGCTTTAATAAAGACGAAAGGTTTTAAAAGATAAGTTTCCAGATTGTTTTAAAGTTGAACCCAATCTACCTTCGAAAGGTTTGTGTCTTAAAGAGTTTTAAGCATTCGAAGGGTTTGTTCCTGGATCTGTTTCGAAAGGTTTATTAAAGGTTTTCGAAAGGTTTTGAAGGAAAGGGTTTCCGAAGGTTTTTCTAAGGAATTGACTTAAAGTGATTTTAAAGAAGGATGTCTAAAGCTTATAACTCCCGAAAGGTTTGTTTTGAATGAATTCGAAAGATTTTAGAGATGGTTTTCGAAATGTTTAAACATTGAATTCGAACGGGATAGTTTCAAAGTATGAAAAGAGGTTTTTTCAAATGGTAAAGTGTTTTCATCAACCAAGTTTTGAGTAAAGGATATATATCTAACATGGTAATATGATTTGAGTAAAGTATAAAGACTTACTTCTTTTCCTTGTTTGAAGTTTGATTTAAAGGTTTGAATCATTTTGAAATTATTTTCAAGGAAAATTATGGGAGGGGATCCTTAAGTAAAAATGACTCGGATATTAGAAAACCAGAGAGGACTAGTATGGGGTCGCACCCTGTACATTAGCTTGTAGCCCCAGCTAATTGTTGTCCAGAATTCCAGTGTGCAGGGCTTGGTCACAGGTAGACTAAAATTATGGTTACACAATGAAAGGAACATATGTTGTATACAAATAGGTTATTAGTAAGCCCGAAAAACCACTAGGCTCGGGAGAACCTGGGAGATGATTAAGTAAACCCGGAAACCACTTGGCTCGGGAGAACCTGAGAGATGATTAAGTTAGGGACATACCGTCCAGAAGGAAGATATTTAACGGATAGTTTATGGCAGACCGTCCTGATGGGAAACGTTAAATAGATAATAAAGGATAGATAATCCTAAATACATATATCTAACAGATGTTAGAATAATTATGATTATGTTATCTGCTAGGCCCGAGTAAGCCAAAGGTTAAAAGTTATTTGTGTTTGAACAGATAGTTCTTTATTACTTGATATTTATGTATGATTACATAATGATTATTTTGTTGAGATTAACCATTGTGGATGTAGGTGCATAGAATATGGTTATATGAAAGAATTTGCAAAAATATGTTTTAAAAGAATGTTAGTGAGGGGAAACCGTTCCGCTAAGCGACATGGTCTCGCTTAACATAATTAAACTGGAATGTATAGTATTATTCATACCAGGCTTTATGTCTGACTCGAAGTTTATGTTTTCTCCTTAAACTCTCGGGTACTCAAAACTAATTTGAGTAGATTGAGAGTTAAGGATCTTTTCAGGTTTTTAGGTTGTTTGTCAAATAAGCTACCGAAGGATGCAGGAGGCAATGTATAGCTATTTAGGAATTGCTGCTTTTAATTTATGTTTGAAGAATTTCCGCTGTGTTATGATGTATTAGGTCTTTTATGACCATTTGACTCTGATCAATCGAGGGGGTATTTTCATATACCGCTCTTGACGTAATTTGTAATAACTATATTTATTCAGTGCTTGGGAAAACGTTTGGGTTATGTTACGTGAATATGGAACAAGTTTTATTTGGAAATGTAATGAAGTAAATCTGTGTTTTTTAAATCTGTGTTTTGTTTCATATTCAAGTGCTTCTTATATTATTGATACCATTAACATAGCCGTATTTAGTCGCCGGAAGCTAATACTATAGATGACTGCAGCATCTGTGGCGCTTAGTTTTGGGCCTCTAGATAGGGGATGTTACAGGTTGGCAGTCCCCAAGCAAGGAAGTAAGCACATAATAACTCACCCTCACTGGATAACCTATAATGGTGGTAATCCCTAAATAAGGGAGTGAATGCATGTTAATTCTCCCTCGTAGCATAGTCCGCGGGCAAGGAGGGGAGCGTTGAATGGCTCATGCAGTCATTGGTGGCGAAGGTCGGAAGTCCCTAAGCAAGGAAGCGAGCACATAATAACTCACCCTCACCGGAAAACCTTTGTTATGCTAGAGACTTGTCTCTGAATTCTTCATTATATTCTTCACAATTTTTTTTACAATAGCCTTATAATTGTGGCTCATATATGATAGGCTCAGAAGTGCTTTGTGTTTCAAGTGCAGGATATGTGTGTTCCATCCAGGCGTGATAGGCGGTAAGCGCCATTTGACAAGGTGGGGCTGATGATATATGCCTCCAAAATTAGAGCCAAGCACTCCTTCCGCCAGATTCTTGGTGTTTGCGAACATCCGGCGTAGTACTAGATCGTTGATAATGAATTTTTTAAGCTTCCTTTTGAGGTTGTAGTGCTTGGCTATCTTTCTTTTGTAGGCTTTAGTGTGGAGTTCGGCTTCAGCTATTCATTCTTCAATGCCATCAAGCCAGAGCTTGAGTAACTTTTCATTTTGTTCCAGCTCTTATATGAGTCACCGCGGCGATGGGACATCTACTTCGATGAGTTGCATTGCTTCGTACCTATAAGAAAGCAAGTAGGGAGTATGCTCGGTTGAAGTGCGGCTTGAGGTGCAGTAGGACCAAAGGACGAGTGGCAATTCCTCAACCTAGTTTCCTTGGCTTTTATGAAGCGCTTCTTGAGCGTTGATTTGATGGTTTTGTAATAGCCTTTACTTGCCAATTTGCTTGGGGTTGAGCAACAGAAGAGACGCACTTCTCTATCCTTTCTTGCACAAAAGTCTTGGAAGAGGCCACTCTCGAACTGAGGCTGTTGTTGGTGATGATCTTCTTTGGCAGAATAAACCGACAAACGATGTTCTTGATGATGAAGTTCTGTATCTTGGCGGCGGTGATCACACTAAGGGCATGGCCTCGAAAGTAGTCGATTGCGACCATGGCATGGTTGTACCCTCCTTTGGAATTGGGCAGGTTTCCTATCAGGTCAATTCCCCAAGTATCGAATGGCAAAGGGGAAGTCATTAGGGGTGATATGGGTATGAGAGGCTCCAAGGATCTTTGTAGACCGTTGATACTGGTTTCACTTCCTAACGAAATTCATTGAATCCATGACCATAGTAGACCAGTAATAACCTTACAAGCTGGCTTTCTTTGCAAAGCTTTGCCCTCCGGCATGATTCCTTCAGAATCCTTCATGCATCTCTTCTAGTATCTGGTCGCTTCATCTTCATATATGCATCGTAGAAGTGGTGTTGAGTACCCTCTCTTGTACAGCTTCTCATCCATGATTGTGTACTAAGGAGCCTGAAAGAGGACTTTTTAGGTTTCCTTGCGGTCGGTCGGAAGCTCTTCATTTACCAGGTACTTGATTAAGGGCGCCATTCAGTTATCTATGGATGGCGTATTAATCTCCTTTGCTATTGCCACCGGCCCATAGCAAGGGGCATCTCTGTAATACCTGATAATTTTATGATAATAATAAAATAAATTAAAAAGGTATTTTGGTCGATATAAAAATATAAGGGAAAAAGGTCATTTCACAAACAATTGAATTTGACAAAGAAACCTATGCCATTACGACTGGCTTGTTTTTTGATTTGTGCCATATATAAACTTGTTCAATTCAGGGTTCGTACGAAGGAGATACGAAGGAACTAAGCTTTAGGTTTTAAGCGCGCCTTAGGATGAAATTTGAATTTTTGAATTTTAATCTCCAATGGACATTTCTTCCTCTATAGAAGGCATAAACTAGAATGCGGATGTTCATTTCTTTCTCTTCTTCTTCTTCTTCATGTTTCTTCAATAACCACCTTTAGTAAACATGGCATAACTCTCTCATTTCTTAATGAAACTAGATGAATAAATGGCAAATCGAAGGACAAAACAAAGGCTACGTTTTGGAAAAGGAAATAAGAGGAATTTTTGAAGTTGGTGTGTGCAAATATCCAAACAGTAGAGGATTTTGGGATTGAATCTTCAAATTGGTGATTGGGCTTGTCTCTTTCACCTATAAATTAAGTATGATGTCATAATATGATTTTAACCTATGCTGGAAATGGATTTCAGATTTTATTAAGTGTTAATTCCCTTTTTAATCAATTAGAATGTGATAATTGGAAAGTTGGGTTGGATAAATGACTATAATTGAGAATTGAGGTTGTTAAACTAGTGAATTATGGCTTAACATTTAGGATTTTAGCTAAGTTGAATAATTACCGAGTTTTGACAGAAATTAATAATTGATTATCTAAAATAAAATGATAGTTTGAGTATTATAATAAATGGAAATGAAGCTAAATTGATGTTTGGCCAAACTAGTGAACAAAGTAATGAATATTGAGATTTAATATTGATAAACTATGACAAGAATTCATATCCGTATGAATGGATTAATAAACTCTGAAATGTGTTATGATTAATTATATAAATTAGAGAATAAATTTCAAATTTTAATTAAATTATATATATGTGCGTGTGTGTATTGGTATAAATGAAGTAGAAATGTATATGTAAGTTTGTGAAGACATGTATATATGTAAAATTCCACATAAAATTAAGTAAAAGTTTATAAAATGATATCTAAGATGAAAGGATGTATTTCAAAAAATAAATATAAATATAAAATGTATTTAAATTAATTTAAATGCATTATTTATAATATGTTGAAAAATGGTATTTTCATGTGTAACTTGTGTTAATATCAAAATATACATTATAAATGAACATAAATCATATGAAAAATATTTATAAAGATTAATATGGTATTTCATATGTTAAATAATAATCATTTCGAATTTATAATGACTTTTAATAGTATTTTGATGTGCTTAAGTTAAAAGTTATATTTTGAAAAGTAGTTTTATAACAAGGTTTGAGACATCTAGAGATGATTTTGACATAAAACCTTGTATGGATTTGAAGTATAATGGTGGTAGATAATAATATCAAAATTTAAGAGAAAACAATTTGAGAATCGGATAAAAAACGAGTAAGTTAGAATCAAAATGAAAAGTAGAAAAATATACAAAACCTGGAAATAAACAAGAGCATTACTCCTGTAAATTTCGACCCCGGTGGCTATTGTATGGGTCTCTGACCCATTAGTACCCAATCATTTCGAGGCTTTTGCTTGCGTTCTCCGAGTGAAGTTTAGCTACGCTTTAAAGTGATCTTCCTAGTGATTTTGAATGAAGTAAATGCATATATAATGGATGTGTATATAATAGTGTATGTACATATAGGTATGTATATGGTTGATAAATATAGATGTTGATGTTTGATGTTTGTATAAATCTCATATTTACGTTAGTGGCTCCTATTGACTCACCATGGCATAACAGATGTCACATATCCGATATGTGGATTGTGATAGAATGAAGACGTCCATATGTAGACTTATATGACCTTTGGTGGACCGTACCTGCAATTATGTCCATCGGTTGAAGTCTAGTAAGCATAGGACATGTTATATCATGGCATTCATATATGTGTGACATTTAAGTGAATACGTTAAGTAGTTAGGTGTAACATTGACCTTAATCAAGTGGTCAACTCTTGGATGTTAATGTTATTACTCTCTTATGTATGCCAGAAGGTTAAGGTATGTTTACACAAGTTAAATAGATTAAAATGATGTTATAACCGTATATTTGAAGTATACGTGGAATAAACTAGTTTCACTTACTCGAATATAAGTTTGACCCCCTCTCGTTATTGTTTTTATATGATATGGATAAGTTAATGGACTAGGGAGTCAAGCTAACTTAGGTGGTGTCGATGATGTGAATGACGAAGGCATTACCTTTGTATATTATATATATATATATATATCCATCTGACATTATAGTGTGTCATATGTAGTTTGGATTGACAATTGTGTATTTATGAATCTATGACCTTGAACATGTTATAAAGATTGGTTTGGATATACGTTGGATTTTATATTATATGATGTTCCTTCTGTCGTGGGTTCAGAAAGATATAGTTAGAGTTAATAGTTTGTTTCTTGTTATCATAACCTAATGGTCTGTCATTTTTTTAGATCTGAACATCGATTCAGGGGTTAAATCCGAGGGTTAAAAATTATTGGTTGTTACAGTCTCAAACTTCTGATGGAACCCAAGGAGCGGTTTCTTCTTGATTGTTTGCTGTCTTAGCTACCTGATAGGCTTTTTAGCAGCCATCTTCCTAGGTATCTTCTCTTGCTTGAATTTGATGAAGGCACTTATTATCTTCTTGGTTTTTGCTACATAAAAGGCTAGTGTTTTGCCTTTGACTTGGAAACAGTCTCAGATTTGATTGACCACTAGCAATAAGTCGCTGAACACATGGATGGAATCCACGCATTACTCCTTTGCCAATTTAAGACCAGCCAGGACATCCATATATCCAGATTCGCTGTTGGTCGCCTTGAAAGTGAGGCAGACGTAAAATAAAGTTCTCTCCTTTCCAAGGTGACAAGGACCATACTAACCCCTGCCCCCTTCTCGTTAGACGCCCCATCCACATAAAATTTCCAAGCTCATTGATTGGTGATGATCTCTTCTTCATCGCTGTCTGAGCTTAAGCATTCGGCAATGAAATTTATGATAGCTTCGCCTTTGATAGAAGTGCGAGGCTAGAAAGAAATGTGGTGTTGCCCAAGCTTGATGGACCACTTCAGTAGTCATCCCGTTTTGTCAAGCCGGCTAAGAATTTGCTTCAATGGTTGGTTGGTCAGGACTTTGATGGGATGAGCTTGGAAAAATGGCTGGAATTTCTAGGTTGTCATAAGTAGGTAGAAATCTAACGTTTCCAACTGTGTGTATCTTTTCTCAGGACCTGGCAACCTTTTGCTGACATAGTAGATCGACCGTTGAACTTTCTTGTCTTCTATGACTAGTGCAACGCTCATTGCATGGTCAAACACTGGAAGGTAGAGGTACAAATTGTCCTCATTGACGGACTAAGATAGTGCCAAGGGTATAGCTAAGTGATGCTTTTAACTATTCAAATGTTTTAGTGCACTCGTTGCTCCAAGTAAATGACTTCCCTTTCTTGAAGTGGTCAAAGAAGGGAGACACCGGTTGGTTGTCTTAGACATGAACCGACTCAAAGCAACAACCTTCCCATTTTGGCTATGTATTTGCTTTACAATTCTAGGGACTTGCACGTCTTTGTTGGCTAGGATTTTGTTGGGGTTAGCTTCAATTTCCTTGGTGCTCGCAACATAGAAAAAGAACTTTCCTAACTAGACGGAAAATGAACACTTCTTTGGATTCAACGTATTGTATTGACGTAGGATGTTGAAAGTATCGGCCAAATTCTATATAAGTCCCCCATCATTTTGTGACTATAACAACACATCATCTAGTATACCTCTATGGAACGATCAATCTGTTCTAAGAACATACAGTTGATGAATCGCTGGTAGTCAGCGCCCGCATTCCTAAGTCCCAACAATATGGCATGATAGTAATACAGGTCGACATTGGTGATGAAGTAAGTGTGCTCTTGGTTCAATCCGTGCATAAAAATTCGATTGTATCCAGAATAAGCATCAATAAAGGTAAGGAGCTCATGTCCACTGG
This sequence comes from Allium fistulosum, assembly GCA_030737815.1. Classification (NCBI taxonomy): domain Eukaryota; kingdom Viridiplantae; phylum Streptophyta; class Magnoliopsida; order Asparagales; family Amaryllidaceae; genus Allium; species Allium fistulosum. The sequence continues at coordinate 669,246,723 of CM060906.1, forward strand.
TCACATCTACTAGTTGATCGATGCAAGGAAATAGAAAGCTTTCCTTGGGGCAGGTTTTGTTTAGGTTGGAGAAGTCAATGCACGTTCTTCAAGACCCATTTGGTTTCCTAGCCAATACTTGATTGGCTACCCAAATCGGATATTCGGCCTCCTAGGTGAAGCTGTTAGCCAATAGCTTCCCTACCTATTTTTACAAAGCTCGATACCTTTATAGATTGAATGTTCTACGCGTTTGAAGGATGGGGTTGCCTTTGGATGATGTTCAACGCATGGCAAACAATTCTTGGGTCAATGCCGAACATGTCGATGTGCCCCCAAGCGAAGACGTCTTTGTTTTGCTTCAAGAATTTGACCGGCTCATCTCTAATTTTTAGGCTAAGCTCAGTGCTAATCTGGGTTACTTTAATAGGGTCGGTGCCGTCTATAGATATCAATGCAAGTGGAGTGGCTGACTCACCTTCAATGTTTGAATCTCCCTTCCAGGGATCGAGCGGGTCATCATACAGATCAGGTTCGATTTCCAAATCGCATTGGTCTAGCACGTTAATCATGCGCTCTATGACATCCTAGGCCGGGACAAACGTCAGTGCTCTAGTTGAGATGTTGGGATTGCCCCCGGCTCTTATAAACGAGTCTGTCCGGTGTAGGAGTTGCGGTATTGGACGTCATAGCTTGCCAAATGTGTGTAACTTGTTCATTCCATGTCATGGTGAGCTCTTTTGTTTTCTGGGGAGTGGCCAAGGAAATGGGATCCATGCCATCCCGATCTTTAATATGGAGTGCTAATACGCTCGAGGTTACTCTTGGCTGACACACCATCGATAGTAATCTCTTTAGAGCAAAGGATGGTCCCAGCATGAGTGTGACGCCGTTCGACTCAATAACTCTCTTTGGTGAGACATCGCTAATAGCCGCAGCTTCATCAAGTTAACTGTTTTGGCTCGTGACTTGGATAGGAGTGCTGATAGGCTCGAGTGTCCTTGCGAGGGGGAGCTATTGATGTTGATGCCTCTTCTTTGGAGTTACGGGTAGTCTCGGCACAAACCCAGATGCTGATTTGCTCGAAAGTTCTCTCGAGTGACTCGACATAGATTGATGAAAATTCTTGTTGAAGCGTAACAACACCGTTCTTTTCTTGTGTTAAAGGGGTCACATAGCACTCCCTAGCGTTTTGTTGAATGCCATGAATTTATCCTACCCCACCTTGGATAGGGAATTCTAAGACAAGCATGTTATGTGAGACAATTGCATCATTTTCTACAAGGGTCGATCGTACTATCAAGAGGTTATAAGCAGATGGGAAACCAACAACTACAAAGTTTACCTATATTTTTGTAGCAAGAAGCTCTTTGCTGAATGTGGTCATGAGAGAGGTCATCCCCATTGGAACGATGCCAACGCCCCCAAAGCCATAGATGGGCAAGGTGCAAAGGGTGAGGTTGAAGGCTGGAAGCTTGAGTGCCTCGAAGCCATGCTTGAACATGGCATTGACCGAGCTCTCCCTACCCACGAAGGCTCAATGTACATTTGTGTTAGCCAATGCAAGGGTGATGACCATGGGATCGTGATTGTCGTAGGAGAAGGCTTCACTGTCTTTGGCAGTGAAGGTGATGGGCTGATCCGCTTCCAGTCTAGGTGCATTGGACGCTCGATGCTCTGTTGAATAAATTTGACCGGCCAAATCCACTTCTCTCTGGTACTGGGATTGTGCTCCTTAGACGCTTCCAGCAACATGCATGCCTTCGTTGATAGTTAGAATGTCGGTTATGGACGCGACATTGTTGTTGGGTTGTTAGGGTTGAGTTAGTTGATTGTTGTGAACCATCCTTTGATCGACATATTGCCAAATGAACTCCATGAGCACTCCTTCTCAGATCAGCCTTTCTATTTCATCCTTTAGTTTATGACACTCATTAGTGGAGTGGCCATTGATTTGAGGAAACTCGTAGTATTTGTCATTGTCCCGAGGTTATTTTCTTCTCCTAGCTCTAGTGGTGGACGGTCTTTGGAATGGTACTCGATCGTTGGTTGTAAGATATATGGATTCCATATCTCGAGTCAAGGTGGCATAATGAGCATACATGGGCTTGTATCGGGTGCCATCTTTTGCATGTCTTGTTGTGTTGCTGACCATTACTTCGACGTTTGGTTGTCTTAAGGGGCCAGCTTTATTTAAATGTTTATCCTCATCATAACTGTTTGAAAGATCGTCATCTTTCATCCTTATGATGTTGTTCGCCCATTGATCGAAATCAGTTAGGGAAGTGGTTGGCTACTTTTGTAATTCCTTCCACGTTATAGACTTGTATCTGAACCCTAAGAAGAGGGCCTTAACCTAGTTGTTCTTGTCGAAACTCTTAGGCCGGGTGAACTCTTTGTTGATGCGATTCATATACGACCGAAGATTCTCGGTCGGCCCTTGCCTTGTGTTACCTAACTCACTAGCCATCATAACATGGGTCTTTGAAGCAAATGACCTAATCTTGAAATCTACGCAAAGCTGGGACTAGAAATTAATGCTGCCCAGTTGGAGATGAAAGAACCAATGGAAGGTCGGTCTGTTGAGAGTGGATGGGAATAGTTGACACTTTGCGAGGCCAAAAAGTTGGTCGACCCAGGTGATTGAGTTAAAGTCAGTGAAATGATATGATAGGTTAGCACTCCCGTCGTATCTACCAATAGACAGCAAGGTATACCGTCGATGGATGTACGTATTCAAGATTTCCTCATAAAATGGCTCTCCATTCTCGTCATCAGATAGAGCTTTGCCCCTAGCATTTTGGGCTTGCAATATGTTGAGTTGTTGGCAAAGACGATTCATTTCCTCCTATAGGCCAACATTTGCCTACCGAGGGAGCGTTTGGCCTACAACCAGCATTGGGCTTAGCCGGCGTCTCTATGGGATGGAAGACCGACGATGATGATACATTGGAGAATGATGGTGATGATGATGACCTGGAGATGGGGACCTCCTCTCTCTATGCACAAAGGGTAACTGTGAATGCCCAACTTTCCATCTCTTGGTCTAGACATGGCCACACACCTATGGGATTGGGAGTGTGCCGACGGGGCCGTTTGTTCTTTGCCAATGGCGTGAGCACCACCACTACGACACTCGAACCTCAAATCTCGAACTCCAGCTGTCACCCGGAGACGTTCAAAAGCTTATGTTGGTTCTATTGAAGGAGAACAACGATGTCTTGGTTCCTTGTGCATGACTAATTCCGAGTCAATCTCAATAACATGACTTATTTTTTACATGGCATGCTCTCTTCTATTGTGAACAAGAGCTACCCCTACCGGGGTTTCAAGCACTACCCTCTCATGGGAAGTATTAACAAGATTTTAAGCACTGGAAAGGGCAAGATGGATTGGAGTAAGATTAACCACTGAAGGGAGTAGAGCCCGCCTGAGTTTATACTAGCTTATTAAGTTAAGAAGATTGAAGGGAACTAAACTCTTCTATTTGCTAGTGTTCATGGAGAATAAGGTCATTTAGTAAGTTCATCACAATTAGACTAGACCGTAGAGTTTGGGCTGCATCTTCCTGAAGCGCAGGACTTAGATGCATAGCGGCATTATGCCAATCAAAAAGAGAAACCCGACAGGAAGGATCACACATCAAGGGCAATCCGAGGCAATCTAGTACTATGATCTCAACTTTAACCTTTTGTGTTAAGCATAATGGTAGTGAAGTTCATTCTATATATTTTATGTTATCTTCCCAGTTTGAGGTTAGATGCCCCGTTATGCATAGTTTACCGCACAATTTCCAGTAAAATAGTTTCAAATTAAATGATGATTATTAAAATTAATGACTCAATCAGGACTTGAGGGTCTTTTTCGTGTACTAATTAGCTGTATCCATGCGGATATGGAGGCCTAGCGACCACTCTTCTTCTCAGGCAATTATGCAGAAGCAAAGGAGGATTCAACGGATGGAACTAGGGCATAAATTAAGCGACCTCTAATTGTCCAACATTCCATGTGAAGTATTGGCAAAAGAGATTCTATTTCATGGTCCCAAAGGACAACTGGAAGACCAGATCCGTCCATTTTTGGGGTTTGCCTAATAATATACTTGGGCTTGGCTGGTGCATATTCTGGCTCAAATACGCCTGAAAAGGTAGGTGCTTGCCTCGGATGGAAAGAAAGACGGTGTGACCTACTCTTGTGGCTGACATCTTTGCTTTAGTTGCTACCTCCCAAAGGAAATATGCGCCTCCCCTGCCCCACCATGCTTCGATACCGGCAAGTCATTGTTGCTTTGATACCAACAAAAGAAAAGGATCAAGGAAGGCAGGTATGGACTTCTTTTAGTAGCCTTCATATCCTTATTTTTTTTAGGTAGAGGAGCGTAGCATTGCAATTCTCATCTATGCTAGAGTTGCGAGTGATTCTCCTACTGTCATGCTTGGTTCGGAGAACTTGAATTGAGTTTATAGCAAACTTGGAACGAAAATAGATAGACCTTTCTCTTCATCTCAGATTGATGGATCTTCTCGATTAGAAGATCTCCCATATGTATAATGCATTTCCAGCTGATCGAGCCTAATTCTAATTGTTTTATTCCAAAGCAAAGATATCCATGGATGTGGTTCGTCCTATTCACGACTAAGAGGTACCAGATTCTCTTTTGGATAGGCCCTAAAAATAAAAGCTGGAATGCCAACATGCATCTGTCCATAACTACTTCCTTCCCTTAGTGGATAGCTGCATCCAATGGCCGTGCCTAGTCCAGAAACAACTCAGTATAATGGCATCCTAAGAGACAGGCAGCTTATTGCCGATATCTATATCGACTTCTCTTTCTTTTTGTTTCATATAGGAAAAGCCATCAGGAAAGTCATAACTTCTACATGAACTAGTCATTACAACCTCAGCATCCCTTTGGTCAACCACCAGCACTAGTGTTTGGTGCAACACTTGTATTGTTGATCAATTTCATGCCATAAGTTGTAATGTTTTACCCACTCCTCCAAATAGTCTAATTTTTCCTCCATGGCAATACAAAGGAGCAACATTAATTGCAATTAAGAAAGCCTATAGTTCAATAGCACGAAGCATGCGGAAGATGGTTTGCACTTCAAGCCTAGGTACACAAATTACCTAATTTTGAATCATGATATGGAAACAATCTATCTTACAATATGAGATCGCTGTCGTTTCAATGGCTCGCTCCCTCCCGATCTAAATGGAGGGTAAAGCCCAGAGGTAGTGAAAAGTATTATGAATTCCACCAGTTTGATGGCTGGTCTATCAAGTGCCAATGCATTAAAGATGAAATAAAGCGGCTGATCTGTGAAGACCTATTGGTGGAGTATACGAGACAACAGGTAGAACAGCAAAACGTCGGGCAAAATCCACCTGCCCAAACCCAATGGGTAGACGAAAAGAATGTGGCTATAATCAACACAGAGATACTATCAATTTATGGTAATTCGCACGTGGCCGGTAGAAGTGGGGGGCTTAGTCCCGATACAGGAGGAAGCTCGCCTCTAGCAATCAAGTATATTCAGCCGACTTCCGGCCCCCAAAGGATCCCCAGGTCAAAGAACAAGCAATGGACATCAACTTCACTGTAGAAGACAAAAGAGTGGTTGGTTTCCCTTACCATAAACCTATGGTAAATAGGTCAACTTCACTGGCACAAAGGTTCATCGATTTTTCATTAATGGGGAAGCTTCGTTAATGTGGTATTCAAGGAATTTTTTGACAAAATGAAGCTTCCCAATTCCCACCTCAAGCCTCATTCCTTGTGCATTTCCTATCTATGGGTTCGGGGGCATTGGAATAGTGCCTTTGGGGACAACCTTGCATGTGGTTACATTTGGCCAAGAACCTCTTACGGCCAAGATTCATGTAAACTCTGTTATAGTAGACTGCCTATCTACATATAATATCTTAATAGATAGACCGGTATTCATAGGCCTGGATGCAATTATGGCCCCAGCAGCTAACAATGAAGTTCCCAGCCAAGAAAGGGGTAGGGTGCATCTGCAGCAACCAGCTGGCTGCTTGATACTACTATAAGATATCACTATAACAAGAAAAAAGGGAGTACTCATGCTGCAACAAGAGTTAGCAACACTCACTGACAATGCACTCGAGAGAACGTGTGAGCCATTCAATGCTTTTGTTCATGCCGGGGTTGCCTGAAGTATCGAAATTGAAGCATCCACAAAAACCACCGCTTGAGAGAATGCACAAGCCACTCAACGCTCCCGTTCATGCCAAGGGCACAAGCAGCATGGCTTATGGGTCCATCTTTCTCTAGCCAATCCAAATAATACAAGAGAGCTTATAGTAACATGGAATGAGCAAGTTCATCCCCATTGGTACACTGGAGTAGAAGACACCGTCGCTCTTTCCCACTCAACATCGACCGACTCATTTGTAAGAATCAGGGGCAACCATAGCTTTCTAGTTCATGTACGAACGTTCATCCTGGCAGAGGATGATATTGAACACATGATATGTGCAGCGGACCAATGCGACCTGAAAGAGAGAATGAAGAATAATAATGATGACTCGCTCGACCCTCGTTTGAGAAACTCAAACCCTAATGGTGGGTCGGCAATTCCCCTTGAGGCAATACCAATTGACAACGATGACCCTAACAAGATCATCCTAATAGGCACAAAACTAAGTCTGAAAGTGAGGAATGAGCTAATCTGCTATTTAAGAAACAAAAAGATGAGTTTTCCTAGGGGCAAGCCGACATGACTGTCATAGATCCCTCAGTTATCTGCCATGCGCTCAACATTAATCCAGCAGCTCATCTGATCCATCAAAAGAGACGAACCCCAATCCCAAGCAATAGGGCACTTAAAGAAGAAGTAGAAAAGCTACTTGTAAATGGGTTCATCCATGAAACCACTTATCTAGTCTGGGTAGCCAACCCGACATTGGTATGGAAGCCAAGTAGGGCTTTGACGACTTAAATTGATTTCTTAAATCCGAAGAAAGCTTGCCCAAAAAGATACCTTCCCACTGCTATGTTGACCAACTTGTATAAGCGACCAGTGGACACAAGTTACACACATTCATGGTTGTCTAATCTAGGTATAATCAGATCATCATGCATGGCCCCAATCAAGAGCACACCTCTTTAATCGCCATGTAGGCGCAACCTATCAATTGCTCGTCATTAGAATATTTCCCCAACATATCGGCCGGTCCATGGAGGTATACGTAGATGACATGCTTGTGAAATACAAAAAGGTTGGGGAGAATGTCATGAACATGGCCAAGACTTTTTGCATCCTGCGCAAGTATAATATGAAGCTTAACCCTAAGAAGTGTTCCATTACCATGCGATCTAGGCAGTTCTTGGTTTTGTGGTAAGCGCCAAAGATATTGAGGTCAACCCCAATGAAATTAAGGAAACTCAAGACATGCAAATACCTCGCATAGTCAAACATGTGCATAATCCGAATTGGATGATCACGACACTTAAGCGGTTTATGTCAAAAGCCATCGATGAAGCGTTCCCTTCTTTGACCTTATCAAAAAAGAGAAATCATTTGTTCGAAGTGAAGAATGCACCAAGGCTTTTGAAGACTCAAAGTAGCACCTTGCCTCATCCCCATGATCTCCAAAAACCTATTGACGATATGGATTTGTATTTGTACCTCGCAGTTACTAACCACGAGATTAATGTCACCTTGGTTCGAGAGGAAGAGAAAATCCAACGGGAGATCTCTTATCTAAGTAAAAAATTGTCGGGTCAAGAAACGAGATACACCAAACTATGGAAGTCATCCTTCTGCCACCTAAAGGCGGCCCAACAACTACGGCCATACTTCCAAGCATACCTAATCAAGGTTCTCGCCAATCAACCACTCAAGCAAGTACCAAGTCGGCCTGCATGGCAGGTCAACTCTCAAGTGGTCCATGGAACTCAAACATCATCACATCACATTCCATCCTCGCACTTCCATCAAATGCCAAGCTGTACCCAATTTCGTTGCAGAATGCTCAAGCCCAGACAGCAGCAAAGGGGAAACAATTGCCAAACTCTAAGTATGGCAGTTATATATTAATGGTGCGTCTAACAAGAAGGAGGATAGTGCAATTATGGTCCTAGTCACACTCGATGGGAGAGAACTATGCTTTGGTATCTGCCTTAGCTTCAAGGCCATAAACAAAAAAGTCAAATATAAAGCCATTCAAGAAACTCATCATCACCTTCACCTACTTCAGGCTAGAGAAAATCCTAGATGAGAAGAATTCTAAGGTCAATCAGTTGGTCAAGGCGACAAGCAATCCTGAAGAAACCATCCCCTGGCTCCAAATGGAGGTGCGGGTCATTCCTTGCTTTGAATTAGGGGTGGCCGCCATGGAAATTGATAAGGTCCAAGCCGACCGATGCCAGTATGGCCCCCTGGTTGAAGTCTCTCATAGATGGGGAATTATCCGTAGATAGAAAGGAAGTCCGAAAAATCCTATATTGGGAGCCCCACCACATAGTAATGGGCAAAAAGCTCTGCCGACTGGGTATTCATCTTCCATTCAGGATTGTGTCACAAATGGTGAAGCTAATCGCATATTAGAAGAGTTGCATGAAGGCTTTTGTGGAGATGATGATGGGGCAAAGCGTAGCAAAAAAGGCCATTTTCCATGGTTATTACTGGCTCACTATGATCAAGTATGCAATGAACTATGTCAAGAAGTGCGATCGTTGCCAGCGATTCGCCAATATTCTAAAAGAATCTCCAAATTTCCTAACTTCCATGACATCCCCTGGCCATTTGACACTTGAGGGATCGACCTGATCGGAAATCTCCCTAATGCTAAAGGGGGATTCAACCATGTCATAGTCATCATCGACTATTTAAAAAAATGGGTTGAGGCGGAGCCCATCATTAGGGTCATCGGCCTAAAATCTTGAACTTCGTGACTAAGAACGTTGTTCGCTGCTTCGACCTTCCAAACAAAATCATCGTGAACAATGCACACAGTTCAAGAGCAGGCTGTTCCAAGGGTTCTGCAAGTGAAATAGAACAAAAAATGCTTCTCCTTGGTCTCCCACCAGCAAGAAAATGGGCATGTTGAGGTCGTGAAAAAAACCACCAAATCCACGTTAAAGAAGCGCCTCACCAAGGTAAAAGGGAATTGGAACAGAGATCTTCCGCTCGTACTTTGGTCATATCTAACTTCGAGTCGCACATCAACTAGGCACTCGCCATTCTCTTTAGCCTATGGGTATGAAGCTATGCTACCTATCGAAGTCAACGAACCATCCCAAAAGTGCCACACTCATGACCCAGAGCAAAACGAAGAACTATTCAAGCTCGGGCTCGACGCTTTAGATGAATGAAGAACAATGGTCGAGCTTCGCACCGAGGCATACAAAAAGAAAATAGCCAAGCACTACAACATATGGGTGATATTCGTCAAATCAAGGTCGAATACTTAATGTTGCTTCAAGTCTTTACAAACACCAAAAACCTAGCCGAGGAGTGTCGGGGCCAAACTGGGAAGGCTTACACGTGATCAGCGCCGCCTTCACCAACGACGCCTATCGCCTTTCCCAATCGGATGGCACCCATGTGCCTCGCACTTGGAACTAGAGCATCTTCTGGCATATTATGTGTAAAATTGAGGTAAGCCACAATTATAAGGAAAAAACCTTTTTTTAATAATCTAGGTATAAAATAAAAGCAAAGCATTCCGAGAGATTCATGACTCAAGCATCAACAAGGCTATCCAGTAGGGATGGGCCATACAACACTCTCTTCTTTGTTGGGGAAAGTCGCAAGATAAGATAATCCGGAGATTATGAACCATAAGAGCCTCTCCTCTATAATCGCAGAATGCCAAAATGGCCCCATGAGGACCCGCGAGCCTACCAATGCTCATGTTCATGCCGGGGACACCGTCACAAAGACGAAACGATCGCCTATGCTGCGGTCCCAATTCTTATGTCCGTGGTATACTACTCCATGAGGATTCACGAGCCACTAGACACTCCCTTCCATGCCCGAGGCATCGACGAAACGATGGCATGACTACCCACATCGTGGTCATGATTCGTTCACCCATGATGTTGCCTATCCCTCTAGTAGGGTAGAGCATTGGTGCCAGATTATGTGGTTACCCATGCTGTAACCTTGAACCTGGCATCCATAGTGCTACTCCATGATTATGCTCGAGTTGCTCAACGCTCCAGTCCATGTTGTAGGCATCTACGTACCAATGGCACGACCAACCATGTTGTGGTCCCATTCGTTCGTCTTTGATATTTTCCATCCCTCCAACAAAGAAGGGCACTGGTGCCAAGGTGGCTTAGTTACCCATGCTGTAACCTCGAACCTGGCATCCGTAGTGCTGGTCGAGTTAAAACATCCAAATTGGCCCTATCAAGAACAGTCGAGCTCAGAGACGGCCTGCAAATACAGAAGCGGATGCCTTGAGCGTCGGGCAACATCCAAAGGCTGCCCCCACATTCGATTCACGTCTGATACAAATAACCGGGGCAAATTGCCTTAACAAAAGATATATAAATTTTGCTTGTTCTTTGTTTTTTTAATGTCTACTTGTTTGTTGTGATTAGGCAGAGATGGATAGGTCTACGTGTTTACTTAACAAAGTCAGAGGCTGCTTGAGCTACCCGGCATAGAACAAATAAAAATCATAAAGTAAGCACGAGAGACAAGTATGTGTGTGTAATGCTAACAGAAAAGTAAAAGGAAAATAGAGAATATTCAGACAGACAAACGAGTAAAAAACAACAATGTTCACCACAAGGAAGAGAGCTTAATACATCAAAAGATTTCATTTCATCATGACTAAATGTTCATGACAACAACAGGCCTAGCCGGATCAATACACCAATAAAAAAGGAGAAGTACAAAAACATAAAAAGACTGCCTATAACTCCGCCGCTCACAGAAGCTAGAGGTGCTCAACGATCTAACAATCATCATAAAAAACCAACTCCTTGTCTGCCATCCGGGCATCCTTAGTGGCCGGCTCACTAGGCCCGCCTGCCAATAAGGCGACATGTTCCGGATTCTAAATCACCAAGGAAACCCTGCCTTCTACCACTATTACCTCCACCACCACGTCCCGTCGCACCTCACTATATTCCTCCGGGTAGAGAAGCCAACGACCAAATTCTATCATGGTCAATCACGTGATATTGACTCAAGTTGTGACCATAATTGGGTAAGTATCAAGACTCATCAAGTAAAATGCTAATCGAAAGAGGATTTATCTCCTTCGATATATAAGGTTAGTGTCATTGCAATTTGAATTTGATACGAAAACATAGATCTCTAGCCATAGTTATTCAATTAATCGAGAAATGTTATCGAACCGACCAAGTAACTTCGAATGTCAAAAACCTTCAAGTTAACTACGGATATTATTAGATCATTTCCCATTGACCAAGTTCATGATGTCTAAGGCTCATAGTGATGATGAGGAGACATAATGCATATAACATATCGTTACTTGAAGGTGTCTCCTTAAAAATAACTAGAAGTAGGACTTCACCTAGATTATCCATAAGTGTCTAAACTCATCTCTACTAACTCTACTTTAGCAAAATCTATACATGAATTTTTTTTTACCACGGTCTGAGTTCACAGCTAGGAGTCACAAAACCCGACTCTCGGTATTCGAGTAAAATAATTTTGGTGAAATATTTTGTAAATTTTATATATTATATGGAGATATTCTTTGTATAATGGGTATATACTAATTTCATTTTAAAAGCACTTAAATCAAGTAATAAAATGTTTATAAATGTTATACGCTTGTATTTAATTTAAATGCACATTTAGTGAATTAAATGGCCAAGATTTACTTAAATAATGCCAAAAATGAATAAGTAATTTGTTATTTATTTATAATAGTAAGTTTGGCCATATCAGGGTAAGGAGTTCAATGTTTAGATTTGAATGGTGCGACTATTTCTTAAGTGGTTGAGAAATATTGGAAGATCTAATAACGTCACCAGCTCCACGACCTTATTATAAATAAGATCATAAGACCATAGGGTTCTCATTTTCATGACACCTTTTTCATAAAATGATTTCTCCTTTATTAAAACCTTTAACTTGGCTTTACAAACCATTGTTGGGGGTATATGAGTGCTTCAAAGTTTGGTCTATCAGTCCAACGTGTACAACATCATCATGATTATTTAAGGTACTAGTTCTGCAATATTGTTTTAATATGCCACATAACCCATTGTGTATACGTATTTTGGGGATTGATATTAAAACAAAAAAAAACCATTTGTACATTTTATTTAATCTAATATATTTTTTATTTACTTTGAAATATAGTTTATTAATAATGATGTGTATACATAATCAATTTTAAACTTGTATAGTTTCAATTTTGCAAATTATAGAATATGAAATTATGTTTTTAAAAAATCAACAAATAATATAGTTAATAATCATATTTTGGGAAATTCATTATAATAATTTATTAAATTAAATTTCAATTCGATGATATTGAAATAATATAGTTAATTAATTTTAATCAAAATATTTATTAAAAAACACAAAAAATAAAGATTAAGCTTTGAATTTTGTTTTTAATTAATAAAATATAGAGCGTAAATTCAAAGTATAAACAAATAATCTTAGTCCAATTTTGTATGATTTGAAAATTATAAAAGTAAATATCTTATTTTCAGCATAAAAATTTATTCTTTCCAACCAAAAAAGGAAATGAAATTCATTTTGTAAAATAAAATATAAACATTCTATTTTAGGATCTTATTTTAAATAGATAGATAACATTTGGTTTTTAACATAATAAATAAATCATTATTTATTCACATCTTTATATATATATATATATATATATATATATATATATATATATGATGATACACATATATATTGCTAGCACCAAACATGTATGCATATAATGCATGCTACCAACATATGTATATTTGTAATTATAAATCTTAATAATAATGTGTTTACACACACATATCACCTAGACATTAATATAACAATCTATATGATTATGTATGTATGTATATCCCCACACATTATTGAATATATGAAATTCATATTAATACCAAATGTTAATTAAAATTAAACCACAAAATGAATATTAATTTTAAAATTTTCAAAATAAATCCTAAATGTATATACTAAATATGATATAATATACTAATAAAATTTTATTTATTGATCTTGTGTGACACGCATGATCCAATAATACCTCCTTCTCAAAATTTGATAAATTCCCTAAAATGTAGTGCATAAACATTACACAATTTTCTATGTCATGAAAGTACCTTTTCAAAATCAAAATTTTGATTTAAAAAGAATTTTGGAAGTTCTAGATGAATTACAAAAGTTTGACAACCATATGTCAACATATAGCTTTTATGTGTCAATATCTATGCATTTAAAACACTTAGCGGTTCCATAGCGGTGGGGGTGCAAAAAGTTATAGCGAGGATAAACTAGGGATGTAGCGGAAAACAAAGGAGGTGTAAAAAGCTTCATTAAATATAAAACCAAATATTTAAAGTTAATTTATACTTATTCTCACATCATTTGTGTAAGAAAAGAAATATTATTTAATTTTAAATAACAAAACCAAAGAATATCATGATTTATGTAGTCTAGATTTGATGGCTGCAATATATTTCTAATTAATATTGAGTACTTATGCCTTAAAATTGCGTATTTACCCTAGGTTCATTGATTTGTTTAAAGAGAACTAGTCAAATCAACTTTTCTATATTAATATTGCTAAAGCAAGTGTTAAAAGGTTTTGATTTAGTAGGTGTAACGGAAAATATCAAGGTTTAAAGCGGATCTACTATTTACTAGTGCTACATTGAAAAAACATAGCGATCGAAGAGCGCTATGTGATATACTGTGGATTTCATCGGGGTTTAGAGGGGCTTTAACTACATGGGTCACTATATAATTTGTATGTCACCATAAGCATTCCATTCTACAAAATAAACAAAATAATGTGTTGAAATTTAAAACAAATAGGAAATTTTGGCTTTTTAGAAAATTCACTATGCATCCACACAAGGAGAAGTATATGTTGACATGCATGAGTTATGTCGACATATGCATGGGTGAATCAATTCATGCTCCAGAAGGAGCACTTAACCTCTCTCAAAGTTAATACAATGGTGTTATTTTGTGTTTTATTAATTAAGTAGCATACTATTAAACACATTCTCCTAAATATTAAAGATGACCCCTCTCAAATTTTTGAGCCCTCTAGAGTAAAGGTCTGGATTCTCCATAGACATATAGCATTCTTATGTCAATGTATAAAGGACTTTTTGAATTTCTTTTCCTATTTCGAAAAGATGAAATCTTTCACAATATTTCATGGTTTCCGTGAATAATCATAATATTTTTGGAAGAACCTTTTCGCCATATAAATTGTGTTTTGCAACGGTTTTGAACGTCAAATTAGTTTTTATCTAAAATCCTATCAATTTTGCAAAGGTTTCAAAAGAACTTAGAATTTAATTTCCTCTCAAGTGTTGAATACATCAAATGAGTATTCTCACATTTACTAAAAATCTATTATTTTTTATGGGTCGATTGAAATCTACCGATTTTGCACTGTTTCTAGTTTTCGGGATAATCACTAACCTATCATTTCTCACCACTAGATTTCCATGTGATTAGATATTAAGGTCCCGTTTGGTTTGCTGCTTTTAGTTTTGTGTTTTCGTCTAAACAAAAATGCGCATTTCTTATACATTGTTGGAAAACACGCAATTTTGAAAAATGAAATTAACATAGAAAATAGAAAACAAGTTTATTTGATTTTTCGTGTTTTGAGGCATAACAAAAGGACGGAAAACAATTCATCCCCTCCAATTCCCGTCGATCGTCATAATGGCTAAGAATTGTAAAAGGATTTCCCTCATTTTCTTGTATTTTGTATTGTATGTTGAAAACACAAAACGCAAAACTAAAAATAAAACCAAACAGGCCCTAAGTTTCTCACGGTTGGCGTTGCATATCATCAAACCTTAAGTTTCATAACACTGCTGGTTTTAAAGGGTCGCCACTAACCTTGAGTTGCACAACATTGTTTGTTTTTTGGGTAACCACTAACCTTTAGATTCCTACCGTTGTTGGTTTTCAAGGATAAGCAGTAAAATATTTCTCTCCCCTAGCGTTCCATAACATATACTTTTAAGTCATCTTATTATAATTATAAACGTTCGAACAAATTAGAACTCCTCGGTCTTATGGATGCAATTCTATTCACGTGAAAGTTTTGCCCCATCGTACCAATAGCTTGAACAATCTTAATAGGTTATCAAATCACATTTCCCAAGTCATATATTAGCTAATTTTACATTAGTGGTAACATCATAGTAACATAAGCAAATAATGTAGGATCTAGATTAACCCTAGGGGAGGTGAATAGGGTTATCGCAAATTTTCTCGAATTAAACACGTAATCAAAATGCAGATAAATAAATATGCAGAAAAGTAAATCACACACAGAATTTACCCAACTTCGGCAACCCCTGCCTACTGCTGCATTCCCAGATTTCTATTAGAATTAAACAGTATCCCGCTTACAAACACTCTGACAGACTCGCAGACACTCGCTCCCGCTCACAAACACTCCTACAGACTCGCACACCCTGCTCCGCCTATAGAGTTTCGTTTACTCGCAAACTCTGCTTCCGCCTATAGAGCTTTGCAAACTCGCAGCCCCCCTGCTCACTGAACTAATTCTAACTAGACAATCTGACAACACCTAAACCCTAGGTGGTGATTCACTCTGACTGGACTTTGAAAATACAGACTGAAAAACACAAAATACAGTTTGAACCCCAGGGCAAAATATAAATCGACAGTTTAAAAAACTTTTGCCCTCAAATGAACTTGGCCTAAAAATAGATTAATAAAACCTGGTCCAAATTTAAACTAAATTAAAATCCTAATTTGATAAATAGCCCGGCCTACTTCCTTTTTATCTCAATAAAAAATAATGTCGGCCCGCTTCTCTTTTTTTAGTCGATCTCCTTTCTTTTGTTACTCTGGCCCGTTCCTTTGAGAAATAAAAATGGTGAATTAAAATTAGGGCTTCTCGTTTCCCTTTCTTGTATCTCTGGCCCGATCCCCTTTTCTGATAATGACTTCTGAACTAGGACTTTGGGTCTCTGGCAAAGTCGATTCTCAGTAGCTCTTGCGAATTTGACTTCGGCTTCGTTTGTGGCGATTCTGGAATTATGAGCTTGTATTCGAAGATGCCGTCTTTATACTGGTCGATCGAATTTGATTTCGAACTTCGATACTTTGTCGATCGATTTGTTCTTTGTTTCGCACTCGGCTGCTCCTCGATTGTGATCGAATTCGTCACCTGACTTTGGTATGTAATTTGAACCTTTGGCTTACTGGATTTAATACTTGAATTCGATGATTTTGCCAATGATGATTGTTAGGGTTTATATAGGAGTCGAACTCCATAATTTTCGTTCGTATAAATATATTTTGAATCTGTCAAATTCTTTTCTCTGCCGCTTGATTATGTTTGAATGGTTGAGATGATTGCGACTTGTTCAAAAACGTATATTTTGATACTTGATACTCACGTTCCTGATTCTTGACTTGGTCAATTTATTTTGCCACCACGATTTCGAATCTGCACTGTTCGATCTTTGGTCTTTTTTGTAGTTACATTGTATGTGTACATCTGTTTCATCACTATGATTACTGCACTGCTTTGGTTGTTCATGTTTCACGGTGCTTCCTTGACATCTGGTCTGGATATGTTCTCTTGGTGCATTGTCTTTGTGTATGGCCATTGCATTTGTGTTCATGTATTCTGGTTACTTGATACAGTTCGAACTTGTGTCTGGTTGTCTTCGACATTGGCTTTGAACCTGTTGTTGTTGCATTCCTTTTGCCTCTTGATGATCTGACTCATTGGTTTATTGATTAGTTGGTTGTTGCTTTTGCCTCTTGATGGTCTGACCAGACTTGATCATTGAAGTTCATTCATGTAGTTCCTGGTGCATGTTACTATGCCTTTGTGCATATTGTTTTTGATATTGAACTGCAGTTGTATTGCTTCATGCCTGAACCTGTATTTGGCTTGTCTTTGTGCATTTCTGATTCATTTGAGTTTTCCTCGAGCTTGTGTTGTCTGGTCAACTGCTGCACTCCTTTAATTTCATTTTTGCCTTGTGTTGAACCCAGTTTTTTTTAAAAAAACTCGGGTTTGACCTTGTGTTGATGACAAGACTTTGAATATATATTGCACCTGAGTTGAGTCCGATTTGGATTTGACCTTGTGCTGAACGATGTGACGTCGCCTGAGTTGAATCCGACTTTTGGGTTTGACCTGTGCTCACTTGTCCCTGTAAATATATCAAGTGTATATACATATATCGGTGTGCACGGTCTTGTGGCATGCACAGTGATACACTGTGCATGTCACATTCTTCGTGTGTGATAAATTCAGAATCAAATGATGACGAACGACCCAAATAACTGAGGAAAATAATATTTTCAAAATCCACATTTTGTTTTATACTGCAAAAACATTTCCTTTTCAATTTTACTGCGTCAATGTATATTTCTGCAGATTGCTCAGATGCTGGATTCACATTGGAATGAAGTTGAAGATAAATACGAGTGTGAGTGATATGTAGTGAGGAAATGATGTAACTATAAAATCGTGATGTAATTGTATTGTGATCAAAAATGATGTATATAGTGAGAGCTTGAAATTGTACTATCAAAAATGTAATAAATATTTGTTTGAATTCAAATTCTGTGTTATTTTATTCAGCAAATATCTATTTAATCTGTGAAAAATAAAATAGTACAATATCAAATACATTTAAATGAATGTATATATGTTTATTATCATCAAACAAAAAGCATCTATATGCATATTCCACAATCTCCCCCTTTTGATGATAACAAACATATAGTTAAGATTTTGACTATATTAAATGTATTTGATTATTAAGTTTGCTCCCCCTATTTGAATGCTCTCTTTCTACACAATACTCCCCCTACATATATGCATGAGAATAAAGAATTCAAATGAGCCTTAATGCAATTAGAAAATCTTTGACCTTTATCTTCAAAATCTTAACTTTTCTCTCCCCCTTTTGTTATCAGCAAAAGAATAATAGTAATAGAAAAGTAGAGATATAGTGGTAGACATTAATACAATATTAAAGCTCAATCGAGTATAAATATTAATTTCAATAAGAAAATCAAACAAAAATCATAAATACTTTAATTGATGCATATTCCACTTTAGAATGATATGAATGATTTCATCAAATAAAATCATATAGTTGTGTCTATTTGTGGTATATTTATTTCAGGAGATTTGAATATCTACTAACCATGCATAACCGTTAGGACTTTTAAATGAGATTAGTAGTATTCCAAATTTTTAAAAAATGAATTCAAGTATCTTCTAACCACGCATAACCGTGAGGACTTTTAAATGGGATTAAAATCAACTTGTCTATTTAATCAATTAATTTTGATATGCGTTCCATACATGCATAACCGTGAGGACTTTTAAATGAGCATGGAAGCACAAAATCAAAAATCCAAGTAATTCACCCATGCATAACCGTGAGGACTTTTAAATGAGAGTGAATATTTTGGATTTTATTGTTAGAAATATAATAAAATTGAAGCACAAATGATTCCCTGTTTAAACTACCACAAATTAACATACTATATTGATTTTTGATGAGTGATGGTTGATAGACGGATGATAGAAATAGAAATGATCATGGAATAGTTATCAACAAAAAGTTTTTATAACTCT
This sequence comes from Allium fistulosum, assembly GCA_030737815.1. Classification (NCBI taxonomy): domain Eukaryota; kingdom Viridiplantae; phylum Streptophyta; class Magnoliopsida; order Asparagales; family Amaryllidaceae; genus Allium; species Allium fistulosum. Next base: position 669,265,509 of record CM060906.1, read on the forward strand.
TGTTTAAATTTCTAAAGAAATTTTCTAATTATACTTTCTCAAGTCATAATATATGATTAATATCAACACTCATCTTATTTTCAATCACTATTTATCTTTTAGATAATTATTAGGGGGTCAGATCAGTTATTCAATTTCAATAAAATCAAATTTTCTTAAATGACTAATCTAATACAAGGTCAACAGAAATTATTTTCTTGAAGGGGTTTTTAAGAAAAATTTCTGCTAAAATGAAAAATATTTCAAGTGAAAAATATGCAGCTATTTTCTTTGAAAAACTGATGCAGCAAATGAATGTCTCAAAATATAATCACGTTCCACTAGTAATTTTTCTATCAACTACATTACCAGTGTAATCTGCATCTGACTCAATATCACTCGTTGGATGTTATAGACCAGATTGTGAAATTTCAACAAATTATCTCAGAGTTATTTTCAACAATCTTGACTTTAAATTGAAGTCGTGTTAACCATCAAATATCACAGTGACAGATTTAGAAACCGTAAGATCAACAGTCATTAAACCATCATCATTATTTCAAAAACAATTTCTTGAAGTTTCACCAAACAGTTTCAACAGTTTCAAAAAAAATCCTTTGAGAAATCAGTAATCAATCAACATCATAATTTGACCAAAAAGATTAAGTTCAAGAAAAAAATGGTTGATCAATTTTTAAGCACAGATTAAAGTCTAATCATATAAGATCATATCAAGCAAATCAGAATCGGTCAACCATCATAGTTACTTAGAGTAATTCTATTTAAAGATGATTAACAAATCAGAATTAACATCATCAATCATAACTAGCTGATTTAATTCAGATTATGGTGCAGATTCTTACCGGTTGCCCATCGTTTGAAAATAAATACAACTACCTGTTTTACCTGTACGATAATCATTCCTTGTTTGCTCATAGTGAATCTGTCACCTTTATACTAGGCTAAGGAACGTTGATTTGACGCTCGATGTGTATCTGGAACAGCCAGAATCCAAATAACACTAATGTTGTTCCTTAGCCTGCCACCACACCTACACGGTTAAAGATGTATGTGACCTATTTGTTTTTATAGGTCCATGATTGTTAGTGGCAGAATAACTGTGAATAAATAATCCTTTTGGAACCCAAACTTGTTTTGTCTTTTCATTTTTGTTCCAATAGACATGAAATTTGTTTGTAGAATTCTTAGGAACCCAAACTTGTATAAATCTCGTGTTCTTGTTCCTATGACTACAATTTTCAATATGATTTCCAACTATTTCACATTCAGTAAAGATGCCCTTTCCTTTTGCACTATCGTCAACCTGTGATTTACCAAAACCTAGTCCTTTTCGGTTGTTAGCAAACAATTGATTTCCTAATAACATATTGAATGATTTTTCTCCTCTAGAAAAGTTATTCAGTGATTTCTCAAGATCTTGGACTTTGGTTTTCAGTGTTGAGTTTTCAGACACAAGTGAGGTGCATCTATTCACAAAATCCTTTTTCCTAGTTTCAATAGTTTCCTTTAGATTCAGGTTTTCTTTTTCAAGATCCTCAAAGCTATTCTTCAATTTAGATAACTCTGAATCTAAAGTTTTACAATTTTCACATTCTAGGTTCTGAATTTTTTCAAGTTCAGTTTCTAACCTGAAATTTTCATGGATAAGCTTTTTCCTATCAGATTTCAGTTTTTCATTTTTAGAATCAACAGCTTCAACAGTTTTAGTAAGATCGAGGCACAAATAAACAAGATCTTTATAAGAGTAGTTTTTTACCTCATTGGATTCCTCTGAGCTTGCTTCTGAATCTGATCTTGATTCCTTTGAGCTTGCTTCTGAATCTGATCTTACCGTAAGACACAGGTTAGCCTCCTCTGAGCTATCAGTTGAAACTTCCTCTTCTTCCTCATCATCCCAAGTTGCTGCGAAGGCCTTTTTCTTCTTTTTCTTTTCCTTGATGTTTTTGAGAAGTGGACAATTTTGTTTGAAGTGACCAGGCTTGTTGTAGTTATAACAGATTAGTTCGTTTTCAGAGTTGTCAGAATCTTTAGATCTATTACTACTGGTCTTCTTCTTTCGTGGCTTGTATTTCGACCACCTTCTGAAATTATTGACAGCCACTGCAAGTCCTTCAATTGGATCAACTTCTTCTTCATCGCTCTCTTCTCTGCTCTTTAAGGCAATCGTCTTCTTCTTTGGTTCGGAATTGATGCGTTCTTCCTTTGCTTTTAACTCAAGCTCATATGTCATCAGATTTCCGATCAAATCCTCCATACTCAGTTTGCTTAAATCTTTCGATTCTTGTATTGCCGTGACTTTTGCCTCAAAGTTCATCGGTAAGACTCGTAGAATCTTCCTTACTAGCTCTACCTCAGAGAATACCTTTCCAAGCGCTCTAGCATTGTACACCAAGGTTGAGAAGCGTCCAAACATCTCCTTTATGCTCTCGCCTTTGTCCATCACAAAGTTCTCGTATTCATTGCTGAACAGGGCTAGACGAGACTCTTTGACTTGAGAAGTTCCTTCGTGTGTCACCTCCAAAGTATGCCAAATTTCCTGCGCAGTTGTACAATGAGAAATTCTATTAAATTCATTCTTATCAAGAGCACAGATTAAAGCATTCATAGCTTTAGCATTTGTAGTTTTTAACTTTTTATCGTTAGCATCCCACCTATCCTTAGGTTTAGAAATCTCAGTATCACCAACAGTTATAGTGGGAGGTGTATAACCAGTTTCAATAATATCCCAAACATCATAATTAACAGAACTAAGATAAATACTCATCCTAACCTTCCAATACGCATAGTCACTCCCATTAAACATAGGTGGCCTAACAATAGATTTCCCCTCAGTAAAAGCATTATTTGATGAATTCATGACTCTAGAGTTAAAGAGAAATTACCTCGCTCTTATACCACTTGTAGGATCTAGATTAACCCTAGAGGGGGGGTGAATAGGGTTATCGCAAATTTTCTCGAATTAAACACGTAATCAAAATGCAGATAAATAAATATGCAGAAAAGTAAATCATACACAGAATTTACCCAGCTTCGGCAACCCCTGCCTACTGCTGCATTCCCAGATTTCTATTAAAATTAAACAGTATCCCGCTTACAAACACTCTGACAGACTCGCAGACACTCGCTCCCGCTCACAAACACTCCTACAGACTCACACACCCTGCTCCGCCTATAGAGTTTCGTTTACTCGCAAACTCTGCTTCCGCCTATAGAGCTTTGCAAACTCGCAGCCCCCCTGCTCACTGAACTAATTCTAACTAGACAATCTGACAACACCTAAACCCTAGGTGGTGATTCACTCTGACTGGACTTTGAAAATACAGACTGAAAAACACAAAATACAGTTTGAACCCCAGGGCAAAATATAAATCGACAGTTTAAAAAACTTTTGCCCTCAAATGAACTTGGCCTAAAAATAGATTAATAAAACCTGGTCCAAATTTAAACTAAATTAAAATCCTAATTTGATAAATAGCCCGGCCTACTTCCTTTTTATCTCAATAAAAAATAATGTCGGCCCGCTTCTCTTTTTTTAGTCGATCTCCTTTCTTTTGTTACTCTGGCCCGTTCCTTTGAGAAATAAAAATGGTGAATTAAAATTAGGGCTTCTCGTTTCCCTTTCTTGTATCTCTGGCCCGATCCCCTTTTCTGATAATGACTTCTGAACTAGGACTTTGGGTCTCTGGCAAAGTCGATTCTCAGTAGCTCTTGCGAATTTGACTTCGGCTTCGTTTGTGGCGATTCTGGAATTATGAGCTTGTATTCGAAGATGCCGTCTTTATACTGGTCGATCGAATTTGATTTCGAACTTCGATACTTTGTCGATCGATTTGTTCTTTGTTTCGCACTCGGCTGCTCCTCGATTGTGATCGAATTCGTCACCTGACTTTGGTATGTAATTTGAACCTTTGGCTTACTGGATTTAATACTTGAATTCGATGATTTTGCCAATGATGATTGTTAGGGTTTATATAGGAGTCGAACTCCATAATTTTCGTTCGTATAAATATATTTTGAATCTGTCAAATTCTTTTCTCTGCCGCTTGATTATGTTTGAATGGTTGAGATGATTGCGACTTGTTCAAAAACGTATATTTTGATACTTGATACTCACGTTCCTGATTCTTGACTTGGTCAATTTATTTTGCCACCACGATTTCGAATCTGCACTGTTCGATCTTTGGTCTTTTTTGTAGTTACATTGTATGTGTACATCTGTTTCATCACTATGATTACTGCACTGCTTTGGTTGTTCATGTTTCACGATGCTTCCTTGACATCTGGTCTGGATATGTTCTCTTGGTGCATTGTCTTTGTGTATGGCCATTGCATTTTTGTTCATGTATTCTGGTTACTTGATACAGTTCGAACTTGTGTCTGGTTGTCTTCGACATTGGCTTTGAACCTGTTGTTGTTGCATTCCTTTTGCCTCTTGATGATCTGACTCATTTGTTTATTGATTAGTTGGTTGTTGCTTTTGCCTCTTGATGGTCTGACCAGACTTGATCATTGAAGTGCATTCATGTAGTTCCTGGTGCATGTTACTATGCCTTTGTGCATATTGTTTTTGATATTGAACTGCAGTTGTATTGCTTCATGCCTGAACCTGTATTTGGCTTGTCTTTGTGCATTTCTGATTCATTTGAGTTTTCCTCGAGCTTGTGTTGTCTGGTCAACTGCTGCACTCCTTTAATTTCATTTTTGCCTTGTGTTGAACCCAGTTTTTTTAAAAAAACTCGGGTTTGACCTTGTGTTGATGACAAGACTTTGAATATATATTGCACCTGAGTTGAGTCCGATTTGGATTTGACCTTGTGCTGAACGATGTGACGTCGCCTGAGTTGAATCCGACTTTTGGGTTTGACCTGTGCTCACTTGTCCCTGTAAATATATCAAGTGTATATACATATATCGGTGTGCACGGTCTTGTGGCATGCACAGTGATACACTGTGCATGTCACATTCTTCGTGTGTGATAAATTCAGAATCAAATGATGACGAACGACCCAAATAACTGAGGCAAATAATATTTTCAAAATCCACATTTTGTTTTATACTGCAAAAACATTTCCTTTTCAATTTTACTGCGTCAATGTATATTTCTGCAGATTGCTCAGATGCTGGATTCACATTGGAATGAAGTTGAAGATAAATACGAGTGTGAGTGATATGTAGTGAGGAAATGATGTAACTATAAAATCGTGATGTAATTGTATTGTGATCAAAAATGATGTATATAGTGAGAGCTTGAAATTGTACTATCAAAAATGTAATAAATATTTGTTTGAATAAAATATTCGTTTGAATTCAAATTCTGTGTTATTTTATTCAGCAAATATCTATTTAATCTGTGAAAAATAAAATAGTACAATATCAATTACATTTAAATGAATGTATATATGTTTATTATCATCAAACAAAAAGCATCTATATGCATATTCCACAAATAAGTATAAAAAATTGATCACAAAGTTAACTAACATCCGCACAGATAATCAAGATGTTCAAATTTGTAAGGAATGGGTATAGCAGGCTTACCAACCACCCTATAAGGATGGTTACCAGCAAAAGATGGGCCGTGCATGCCATTGCCAAATATCCTACTACTAAACTCGGGTGCCTTTCTTTTCTTTTTCCTGTTATATTTTACATTTCATTTTACACTAACAAGTACATAGATGGAAGTTACAAAGCATCAGAATTAAAAGTCTTTTAAGAGTAAGTGTGGCAAAGTCAAGGAAAGGGGACCGAACTGCAGTGTTCCTTTCTCTGCAAAAAATCAAAAATTTAAAAATATTACTAAATAATCAGATTTGGAAAGAGTCAAACAAGAAAAATCGAGTATATTCATCTTATTAACAAGAACAAAGAAGTTCGGTATCCTTCAGATCTAGCATCAAAGCTGAAATTGTGCCAAACTCCAAATAAAAATATGAAGATTTGAGAAGGGGAAGTAAAATATGTAGAGTGAATTCCTTACTATGTTATATGACCAGAATAAGGGCTCGAATGGAGTTAAATGCGTCAATTCTAGTGTACGCACGGAGTAGATCTTGTCACTTGTGAACAAAGATGAAAGAAGGTGATCTCACTTTTGTAGAAAAAGGTAGTTTTATTTGGAGAAGGAGGGTGAGAGATGGCATTTTTGAGTTTTTGGAAAATGAAAGTTTATTGAACTGGGTTTTTGATTATTGCGGTGAGGATAGGGAGCAGTTTAGTGAAATGGAAGTATCCAGATAGTGGATATTAGTGTATTTGGGCCAGGCTAAATTATTTCATTTGTGGTCAAAAAATTTGTAAATATATTTTACTATTTTGTACATATTTTTCATTTTGAAGCAATAAAGAAAATAGAGCCTTATTCCAAAAAATAAAAATAAAATATAAAAAATTAATCATCATATCCAAGTGAATATATATAAAAGAGTGCATGAGCAACGCTACCCGTCTACACTTACCATAAGCTATCCAAGTTAAAATAAAGTATAAACAACAAAAAATAACATTTGCAATTAAACACAAAATAGTGTATGGCTGAACATCTTCGTCTATGACGAACACAAACATCCCAAAGGATAGCATTGCTCACAAGAGAATTTTTTTAATTATTTTCTACTTCATCTCAATTAGGTCCTTACTTATGAGCCATCTTTCTCATTCGTTCTTACTCTATATAGAGTATAAACACTCTAGACTTTATAATCTACTCGATAACTCATTTACAAACATGGATAACAAAGAGCAACATAGTAACATACAACCAAATTTCCTCTTAGTGAACCCTAAGCGTTTCTATCAGCAAAAATCGCACAATCAATTACTAATGCATTGTCAAATTTGGGATAAAGAAAATATTTACTTTCTCTTTCCAACTCCAAGTTTTCATAATGAGATACGTCTTATTTCATGCTTCATAATGCACCCAATCCTGTTAAATTTTGAGTTTTCAGGCCTTTGAACTTTTTAATCGATCGCGCGTATATATCACAGTTCGATTCACACTTTCATGTGCATACAAAAGATATGCACGATGTTTAAGTGCTCGTAAAAAGCATATTTGCTTAAAGCCTCACTATTTACCACTAAGTCTACTAAATCATGGTTTTTTAGCACTCGCTTTGGCAACTTTAACAATAAAAAAATTAGTTTGTTCACATCTCTTTTAAACCCAATGAACAATGCTAGGGAATATGCCTAAGTTCTGGGCATAAGTGATCAATATATGTTAAATAACGATTTCTAATCCGAAGTATGAACTGTGTGGATCAAGACATTCTTGAGTTATGTCATATAAGATTCAATAACTCTTTTTTTCTACGATGATGATGCGTGAGTAATAATAAACATATTTCGGCAATTTGGTTTTATCCATAGCTTTTAGCACCTCTAAATATTTTTCGTTATATCATCGATGTATCCCAACTATTGTTATCTGCACATTTACAGCTACGAAATAATCGAGCACTTAACTACACAGTCACGAATATATAGGCTTAATCTCGCGCATTTATTTTTTAACTTTAAATTCATGCTTCCGATTGTTAATCTGAATACATTGTTTAAAGTTCTAAATTTTTTTCATCTCACCCGAGATCTCACTCAAGATCTCATTTTTGCACTTAGACAAAATAAGATTTCAAATGTAATTTTTAACTTGTTTGACACTCATCTCACCAAGATGTTAAGATATCAACCCAAGATGTGGAGTGAGAAGTCAGCTCGAAATTTTTTTTAATATTCAAAATTTAAAATCTTAGTATCGTTGTGTTTGCATTGATTTATAGTGTGCATCTACAGTTGTTAGACCAGAAAATGGTATACCACTTCAAATGCTCCTTGTGATAAGTTATTTCTTGATTCAAGTACATACAAAGACGTAATCAAGTATGGGTTGATCACGTCGACTTAGTCTTGATATGTGCAATGACATCATCAAGGCTCTCGACAATGATTCAAGGTCTAACTCATCACTTAGGATTAATATTGATGTAGAATCATTAATTGATGGATGACAATTGGCCCTTGAGGAAGGGTATATGAAAGTTCATTTTACCTCCTTGAGTCATTATGTTCGAAGTTCTCTTGGGCCATCAGGATTGTCAAGCATATGGATCTACATTAGTCATCGAACACTGTTGTCCATATAGCTAATGATATGTCATATATCCAATAGACATAGATGATAAGTCAGGGAGTTATATTAAAGTGCATTATGTATAACAATGAGTTATGTATTTCGCCCTTATGTTTAAGGTCCATAGTCCATAGTCCATATAAATATGCATATAGGAGATCGTCATAGTCCAAGACACTTTAACTATATTCATGTCGAATTGGTCATGACAAGTTCATATTATGCAATTCCAAGTCAATAATGTCCAATAAGGTCATAATCGAAGTCAATATGCAATGTCAAGTCCATGTTCATTCAATTCGAATATGATCACAGTCAAATAGATTTATCCCCAATTTGATTTAGGGTTACAAGGCATTGATTTGAGAAGAGAGTGAGAGAATGAAAATTCGATCTCCAATATATCACCCCTAGGGTCGTATTTATAAAGGCAGACGGCCCCTCTCACTTCGCATCTCACGTCTTCGGCAGGGTAGACTTTGACGACATCACCTCAGCTCTTATTCTTTACAGAGGCGGCATTGCCTTATTCCCATGTCTTTGACATTGTTGACTATCTCTACTAGTATAAGATGGTCTCATCGAGGCAATGTAGACCTGTCCCGCCTTTATGCAATGTAAGGTCAACGTCATTACTTTGCTTTAACATGCAATGCCCTATGAATGACAAAGTGAGTCTATGGTCGAAGAGCAGTGTGACGATGAGTCTGCTTTGGTTTTGGTGAGCAAATAGAGGCGCTTGTTGATAGTAGCATGCGTTCGATGAGCTGCATAAACGCGATGTGGTTATCGACGAAGAGTGATGTGACTTTGTTTGACTTGAATACTTTTGAAGAGCATGTAGGGTGGGATGCCACCGTGGTTTTAGCAGTCCCAATGATTGCTAACGAGATACCTCTTCAATGCCAATTTATCTTTGATATTCAAAACCTTCGAAGTCATTCGAGAAGGATCATGTCGAAGTGGTGAGGTGCTGTGCGGCACATCATCGAAGATGCATGTTTCCAGCTTCGAAGAGACATGTTGTTGACAAGGTGTGGTTTTATTCTTCAACATAGGACTTCAGTAGCTTTAATTCTTGTATGACGCCATCACTTATAACACTACTTTTGACATTGAAATTATATGGATAATACTTAGTCCCCTTAGTATAAGAGAAGCTTTTTACTCTTTAGAGTAAAAACCAAAAATTCCTTCGTATTCTTTAATCTTCAACAAGACCCCCTGGCTAACTTCATTTTCATGTAAAACATGAAGCAAATGACATTTTTCATTAGTAATTGTCCATCTAAGTTCGATTGAACTTTTGAATTAGCATCTACTGTCCAAATTGTTTGTGCGAATTTAAGGTTACAACTTTATTATAAGAGTTAATAAAATAAACTTTCAAGCATAGGCTTGGGAAATTATTGGACCAAGTTATGATTGTAAACATAAGAAATTCTTTCAGGCAATAAGAGGCCAGAAACCTGGAAATCAATATCAGAAAATCCAAATCGGAATTCAATACCTTAGAGATGATAACAGAGGACCCTAAATCCAATTCTTGGAAATAATTACATAAGTCCATAAGTCTAAGTCTGATGATGATGGTAGAAGTCCAGAGATTCATGTTTGATGATAATATAAGAAGACCAGAAATCTTTATATGTTAATAATAATAGAAGGCCAAAACTCCATCTGATTATAATAGAAGACCGGAAATTCGTATCTGGTTGATAATAATAGAAGACTTGATGTTTTCTTCTGGTGATAACATTAGTAGTTCCGAAGTCCGTTTCCGGAAGCAATAGATAAGAAGACCAGAAATTCATATTTGACAATAATAAGAGTAGACCAAACATCATTATCCGGCAATAATAAAAGAAAACCAGAAATCCATATCTGGTAATAATAAAAGATTAGAAATCCATATCTGGCAATAGTAAAAGAAGACCAGAAATCCATATCTGGTAATAATAGAAGATGACCAGACATACTTATCTAGCAATAAAAGAAGACCAGAAATCCATATCTGGTAATAATATAAGAAGACCAGACATCCTTATCTGGCAATAATAAAAGAAGACTAGAAATCCATATTTGGCAATAATAGAAGAAGACCAGATATCCTTATCCGGTAATAATAAAATAAGACCAGAAATCCATATCTGGTAATAATAGAAGAAGACCAGAATCTCTTATCTGGTGGCTGAAAATTGTATTTGTTGGGGAGCATAAATAACTCATACTTGATGGACCTTTCTTTAGAAAAATTGATTTGATTCGAAGCGCTACTTAGCTCGGATTTTAATCGGCTTGAGAGCTCTGCTTTGCTCTGGTTTTGATTAATTTTGGAGCACTATTTGGCTTTTGATTTTGATTGACTTGGGAGCAATGTTTTGCTCTTGATTTTGATTGATTTTCCTTTCGAAGATTTTGATGCTTTTGTAAAGCCTTTGATGAACGTCCTCCCTCTAGGAGGTGCTCCAACCAGGCCACGTAGGCAGGGGTTGAAGGCTTGCAGAAACTTTGGACTGACCAAAGGATTACTCTGGCCTCCCTCTAAGAGGCGCATCAAGAGGCCTTTGATGACCGGGGCGTTTAATGGCCGGGACCTCTTACAGTCAAGCCTTTGATCGATGTGGCCTTTGATGGCTGGGGCCTCTTACTATCAAGCCTTTGATGGTTGGGGCCTTTCTTTGCCCTAAGAGGATCTAATTTCTTTCTGTACTTAGATTAATAAATTCCTTCTTTATTCATCCATTGTTGGGAAGTATGGTCGTAAATGCAGTGTCGCATGCTCTTACTATGACATTGCCATTTGGCCGGCAAAGTTTATAAGCCTCAGGCGGGATTACTTTGTGCATAACCAAGGGGCCTTCCCAATTTGGTCTTAGAGACTCATCTATTGGATTTTTGATATTTTCCATGACTCTTTGGAGTACTAGGTCTCTTTTTGGAATGATCTTTCTCTTACTTTCGAATTGTAATACTTGGTTATCCTCTGTTGGTACTTGGCCATTCGGACGGCCGCCTCATCCCTTAGTTCATTGATTAAGTCTAAGGATTCTTTCTTTAGCTCTTGATTTAGGTCAAATGCATATGCGATCCTCCAATAAGAAGGAACCTTAACCTCGATTGGAAGTATGGCCTCACATCCATATGTAAGGGAATATGGGGTATATGCCCTGTTGCAGTTTTAGTAGAAGTCCTATATGCCCACAGAACAATGTGAAGTTCTTCTACTCAATTCCCTTGCGCCTTGTCTAACCATTTTTTTCAAAATAGTCTTTACGGTTTTGTTAGCTGATTCAACAGCTCCGTTTGCTTTGGGATGGACCACATATGAAAAGTTTTTGATAATTCCCTTTTTTGCAGAATCGAGTGAATTCCTCACTTTCAAATTGATTTCCATTGTCTGATATTATCTTGTATAGGAAAATCGAGTGATGATGTTTTTGATTACAAATTTGAGCACTTTTCCTGATGTGATATTTGGGAGTGGTTCAGCATCCACCCACTTTGTAAAATAGTCGGCCGCTTCCACTGCATATTTAGCTCCTCCTTTGGATACAGGCAGTGGTCCTATTAAGTCGATTCCCCACACATCGAAGGGCCATGGACTTGATATAGAAGTCAACTAACTTGGTGGTAAGTGAGGAATTTTAGAGAATCTTTGACATTTGTCACACTTTCTCACATGATCGATGGCTTGACTAGTCATTTGTGGCTAATAGAACCCTATTTCATAACTTTCTTAGCAAACTTTATTCCATTAAAGTGATCCCCACAGAATCCTTCATGGGCTTCCCTTAGTAGTTTTGACCATGTTTCTGGACTGGCACATCTTAAGTAAGGGAGCGAGTATCCCTTTTATAGAGTATCACGTCTGATATGATAAAAGTTGGGGCTTGGTTCCTTATTTCCTTGCTTCCTTTTTGTTTGTTGGCAGTATTCCTTCTGTTAAATACTCCATGATAGGAGTCATCCAATTGTTCTTGTATTGATCATCGGTTCGCATCTCGGGGAGTTCTTCTTGAAGGGTTTCAGTTTCGTTTTCTTTCTCTTTATGTGCTAGGGTTTGAGATTTGGTCATTACCAAGATTTTATTTCCTGGATTAGGACTTTCCACTTCTATGCTTGGTTTCTCTTGATAACCTACTAGTACAATTCGAGCTTCTGGTGCCCCTCATGAACTTGCCAACTTAGCTAAAGAGTCAGTTTGAGAGTTTTTGCCTTGCAACACTAGATGTATCAAAAAATATTTGAATTAAGTTAACATCTTCAATATCTTCTTAACATACTGGGTTAACTTAGCGTCCTTTGTCTGATATCTCTGATTCAACTGATTTACCATTAATTGTGAGTCGCTAAAGATCTCAATTCTAGGGATTTTCTACTGAAGGGCCAGGGTAAGTTCCGATATCATTGACTCATATTCTACCACGTTATTAGTAGTTGAGAACCCTAACTTCATTACATAGTGCAAGCAATGCCAGTCAAGAGTTATGACCACATATCCAGCTCCGGCTCCTTGTTCATTTGACGCTTCATCTACGAATAATTGCTTCTTAGGTTTCAAATCTTTCTCCTTTTCTGATTGCTCCTTAATAAACCCAATGCACTCATTGATGAAGTCAGCTAGTGCCTGTCCATTAATTGATACTCATAGTAATAACTCGATATCATATTGGCTAAGCTCAATTCCCCACTTAACTAACTAACCTGAAGTTTTTGGCTTGCTAAAGACTTGCTTAAGTAGAAAATTAGTTCAGACTTTAATTGGATGTGCTTGAAAGTAAGCCCATGATTTGCGTGCGGCGAGCATTAAGCAGTATGCTAGTTTTTCTATAACTGGATATTTGATTTCTGCATTCTTAAGTCTTTTGCTAGTGTAATATACCGGAAGTTGAACCCCTTTTTCCTCCCTTATCACCATTGAGCTGACTGCATTTTCAGAGACTGCCATATAGATATAAAGATTTTCTCCATGCATAGGACTGGAAAGATTGGTAGATTTTCCAAGTGATCTTTTAGACCTTAAATACTTTTCGACAATCTTAACTCCATTCAAAGTTTTTCTTTTTCTTGATCACATTAAAAAATGGGATACATTTATCAGTAGCCTTGGAGATGAACTTATTCGATGCCGCCACTCTCTCGTTTAGGCTCATTACATCCTTGCTTGTTTCGGGTTCTGCCATGTCTTTGATAGCTTGCATTTGTCAGTGTTAGCTTCAATTCCTCTTGCACTCACTATGCATCCTAAGAACTTGCCAGACTGGATCCCGAAAGAACACTTTTGTGGATTAAGTTTCATTTGATATTTTCGAAACACATCAAACATTTCTTCCAGGTCTTTTAGGTGGCACTTCTTTCTTGAGATTTGACTAGCAATACATATGCTTCCCAGTTTCGGCCAATTTTCTCTCTGAACATTGTATTTACCAGTCTCTGATATGTCGCCTCTGCAGTCCAAAGAGCGTTACTTTGTAGCGGTAAGTTCCTTAATCTGTTATAAAGCTAGTGTTTTCCTCATCGGGCTTGAACATTGTAATCTGGTTATATCCCGAATAAGCATCCATGAAAGATAAAAGCTGGTATCCACTTCTTGCATCAACTAATTAATCTATCCTTAGGAGTGGACAGTAATCTTTTGGGCACACCTTATTTAAATTGGTGAAATCGACACAAGTTCTCCATTTCCCATTGGATTTCTTAACTAGAACCGGGTTTGCCAACCACTTCGGATAGAACACCTCCTGGATAAATCCATTCTCATGCAACTTTTGACTTCCTCCGTCAAAAGCGTCAGATCAGACTTTATTGAGTTGCCTTTTCTTTTGTCGGATTGGTGTGAATTTTGGATCTATGTTCAGAGCGTGTCACACAACGGTTGGGTCTATCCCCACCATATCTGAATGAGTCCAAGCGAACACATCTTTGTTGGAATGAAGAAAATGAACTAATTTCCCTTTTAGTTTACTATCTAGTTTCCTTTTCCAACTTTAACTATTTGCATCATGTCAGTTGGGTCTATACATATTTCCTTAAGCTCTTCGGTGGGTTTCATCCTCTCTTGATCACCCCTACAATCGAGTTCAGTGATGATCTCTTCTCCTTCCACTTCTTCATCCACTATATTTGCGTCTTTTCGCTTTTTTCTCTTCTGAAAAGCCAAATTTTCTAAACGTTTGTGGGTCTTCACTACACGCTTTTGCCTTCGCTTTGAGTGATTGGTTGCACGAACCATCATTCAAAGGCTAAGTAATTTCAGTTTGGATTGACTTACCTTGCACTGTGTCATAACAAGGAATGCAGTTTCACTTATATTGATCAAATGTAGCAAAATACATTTCACGAGAGCTAAGCTGCTCTCCCTTTACTGTTCCCCAACCACTCTTAGTTAGAAACTTCACCATCACGTACTTTGATGGCACAAAAGCATCAACCTCATACAGGGCTGGCCTTCTGAAGAACACATTGTAATAGGATGGTTGAACAATTATAACAAATAGAGTTTCGAAAGTCCTGCAGTGTGGTAGAACCTCCATTTGTACCAGCAACTTTATTTTCCCTACGGGGGTTGACCTCTTATTGTTGAATCCAAAGATAGGATCCAGGCTTGGCTCCAACTTCACCTCAGGATTCCCATCTGATTAAAGGCATGCTTAAAGATTACATAGACTGCACTTTCGGTGTCAACAAGGATATTTGTCATATTGAAAGTCTGATTTGAGCAGTTATCATGAGTAGGTCGTTGTAGGGATGACAGACTCCTTTCAGCTCTTGTGGAGTAATGGTTAGGTTATGCATCTAAATCTGATACCTAGATTTTTTGTGTGGTGGTTCTTCCTAGATTGAGAAAATTCCTTCCTTCGCTTCCCTGATGTAACGATTTATGGCACCTTTGCTGTTTCCAGCTATATGTGGACCCCCATGAATCACATCAGTTCTATTAAGATGTGGGATGAAATCAAGCTGGACATCTTCTTCTACCACATTTACAGTGTTACTCAGGAGTTTTGGATTACTCTTCTCTGGATGGGCACCTTTTTGGTCATCCTTGATAAACTCCTTTAATTGTTCGTTACGAATCATTCGTTGGATTATACCTGCTAACACCTGGCATTCATCCGTCTTGTGTCCATTGGATTTGCGATAAGAGCAATATTCTCCCCCATCCCTTGGTTCTGGGTTAGTTTTTACCTTGTAAGAGATCGAGAAATCACCATTCTCCTTCATTGTAGTGTATATGTAAGATATCGGTTTGTTTAAAGCAACATAGCTTGTATTTGAGTCTTCTTCCCACCTCGGCTTTTTATGATTTTGGCTGTGATTAATCTTTCCTGTTTCTCGTTTGAGTTGAGCTTTCTTTTTGGCATGGTATATTTCATCCATTAAGATGAACTTATATACTTGAAAGTGAAAGTCTTGTAAATATTTGCACCCATGAATGTATAGCTCCAGCCAAAATGGGGTTTGCTCGATTAGCCATGAGTGTACTGCAAATAGCTTATCTCTATCGGTCAAGTTTTTAGCTTTCAAAACTTCTGCATTAAACCTTTTAAGATAATCTCCTAATAGTTCTCCTGGTCTCTGTTTGATGTTTGCTACTACAGATAATCAATAGCGGGATGTTGGCAAATGTAGAATTGGGCTGAAAACTCATAAAAGAACTGATTCCAAGAGTATATAGTTCTTTCTCGATGCTGCCAATACCATTTAGTTGCTGCGCCTTGAAAAGTGGTCGGGAAAAGTCTACACCGTACTGCCCCAGATGCATTATACAAGTCCATTTGACTCTCAAAGGCCAATAAATAGTCGTCTAGACCAGTTGTTCCGTTGTATCTGATTGATGGGATCTTAATATGAGATGGAATCCTTGTGGGCATAATTAATCAGTGAATGGAGCTTCTTGCTGATTATCATTGACTCTCTCATCTTGAGTCCTCTTCCCTTTGGCATTGAGAATATCCTTTGCCATTTTTTCTACCATATCCCTCAAGTAGTCTTCATCGGTATGATAATTGCTTCTTTCAAGTTTATATCCCTCTAAGTAGAGCTCCCGGACTTTTCATTGGATTTTTCCTACATCCTACCCTAATAATCTGCCTTAGCCTGCTGGTTACTTTTCTTTTTATGTGGAGTTATGACAAGCTTGCTTTTACCCTTATTCCTAAGCTGGGAACCATTCAAGTTTCTCCTCGAAGATTCTGTTTCGTCTCCTCTTATAAGCTTGGTAGTCTTTGAAGATTTTTGGGCAACCACTCCCTCCAAGAGTTCTTCCATCATCAGCAGTTGTTGCTCCAAGTTCTAGACTTTTTCCTCATGCTAATAGGCTGCACCGATTGTGACGGTTGCCCGTGTTCTGTGTTTTCCACGTTGAAATTGGGAGTCACATTCTCTTCTAGTGTCGTTGTCTGTATGTCCTCTTCGGTCTGAGCATTGAGTCTTCGTGATCTCATTTTCCTAAAAAAATTCACTTAATTAGTCTAGATGATAAGGGAATTAAACAAGTGGGAGGTTCGTGCCCTCCTTTTAGCATCAAAAATGTTAGACTAAAAAATGGTACAACACTTCAGATGCTTATTGTGATAAATTAGTTCTTGATTCAAGTACATACGAATATGTAATCAAGCATGGGTTGATCACGTCGACTTAGTCCTGATATGTGCAACGACATGGTCAAGGCTCTCAACAATGATTCAAGTTCTAGCTCATCACTTAGGATTAATCTCGATGTAGAATCATTAATTGATGGATGACAATTGGCTCTTAAGGAAGGGTATATGAAAGTTCATTTTATCTCCTTGAGTCAATATGTTTGAAGTTCTCTTGGGCCATTAGAATTGTCGTGCATATGGATCTACATTAGTCATTAAACAATGTTGTCAATATGGCTAATGATATGTCATATTTCCAATAGACAAAGATAATAAGTCACAGAGTCATATTGAAGTGTGTTATGTATAACAACGAATTATGCATTCTGTCCTTATGTTCAAGGTCCATAGTCCATATAAATATGCATATAGAAGTTCGTCATAGTCCAAGGCACTTTGACTAGATTCATGTCGAATTAGTCATGACAAGTTCACATTATGCAAGTCCAAGTCAATAATGTTCAATAGGTCATAACCAAAGTCAGTATGCAATGTCAAGTCCATGTTCATTCAATTCGAATATGATTACAGTCAAATAGATTTGTCCCCAGTTTGATTAGGGTTACAAGGCTTTGATTTGAGAAGAGAGGGAGAGAAAATGAAAATCTGATCCCCAAATTGGCGCCCCTAGAGTCGTATTTATAGAGGCAGGCGGCCCCCGGCACTTCGCATCTCGCGTCTTCGGCAAGATGGACTTCAGCGAAATTTGACTTCGATGGCATCTCCCCAACTCTAATTCTTTATAGAGGCGGCATTACCTTATTCCCATGTCTTCGACGTTGTTGACTATCTCCGCTAATGTAAGATGGTCTCATCGAGGCAATGTAGACCGTATCCCCGCCTTTATGCAATGTAAGGTCATCGACATTGCTTTGCTTTAACATGCAATGCCCCATGAATGGCGAAGTGGATCTATGGTCGAAGAGCGGTGTGTCGATGAGTCTTCTTTGGTTTTTGGTGAGTAAATAGAGGCGCTTGTTGATAGTTTCATGCCTTCGATAAGCTGCATAAACGTGATGTGGTTATTCACGAAGAGTGATGTGACTTTGTTTGACTTGAATACTTTCGAGTAGCTTGTAGAATGGGATGTCTCCATGGTTTTAGCAGTCCCAGTGATTGCTAATGAGATGCTTCTTCAATGCCAATTTATCTTTGATATCCAACACCTTCGAAGTCATTCGAGAAGGATCGTGTCAAAGTGGTGAGGTGTTGTGCAGCACATCATCGAAGATGCATGTTTCCAGCTTCGAAGAGACATGTTGTAGATGAGGTGTGGTTTTATTCTTCAATATAGTACTTCAGTAGCTTTAATCCTTCTATAACGCCATCGCTTATAACATTATTTTGGACATTGAAATTTTATGGATAACAACAATGATAAACCATTATAATAGCTTTTGTTCGTTTTAGTTTTTGGATTATAGATCTCGAACTCGATCCTATATTTTCCTATTATCGTCCACTCCAACGCACTATACGTCATCACACCTCTATAAATCGACATGCCTTGTCCTTCTACATCCATTGGTACAAAAATCATGGCCTACTATGTCATCGTCTAGGAGTAATCACCCTCAATTTTTCATTTCTTTTTCAAGCGAACTCTTAATGATTTCCACATAATTCTCCCATCATCAGTCATTAATCAAGTGTCGCACCTCACCATCTGGTTCACCCAAAGCTTAGCTATCAAACCATGCCCTTGTTTTTTTCTTCGAGGGACTCCAAGTGTTTGCCACCTACAAGTTTGAACTTCAACATTGGCTAACTACTAGAAGCCATCATGATTCCTTCTTTGTAGCCTTCACATCATTTTCCTAGAGCCTTCGCCATCATAACCCTCAAATACAAATAAGG
The DNA here is from genome assembly GCA_030737815.1 of Allium fistulosum. Taxonomy (NCBI): domain Eukaryota; kingdom Viridiplantae; phylum Streptophyta; class Magnoliopsida; order Asparagales; family Amaryllidaceae; genus Allium; species Allium fistulosum. Next base: position 669,284,148 of record CM060906.1, read on the forward strand.
ATGAACTGCTATGGATAAGAGACGAGACTATCATCTATATAATTTTAACCGTTTGTATGGTAAGACAGGATTGTAGCACGTTTATATGTTACTTTTGTAGGTATTTGTTGGTTACAAAATTTATACTTGTGAACATTTCCTCATTGAAAAATTTTCAGTTCAACTTTGTAAGCAAGTTCACATTGACTTATCATCCATTTTGAGAATTTCCCATTGACCTATTAGTCCGTTTTGAGAACTCAACCTATTGTTGAAAAGCTTTTTTCCTATATTTTTCAATGGTACCTTTCGAACGCCACTCCAATTATCTATGAAAAAGTTATAAGCTCTTGAAAATGGACTCTCATAGCTTATTTACAGGGAAAACAATTTAAGTGTACAAACTTGAAAACGATATTTTCTCTTAACTTCCCAATGTCATAACCTTTGACTCGCAACTCCAATTAAGGTGAAGCCAATGCCATTTGAAAGACATATGCTTCTACTTTCTACCCAAGTTTTCACACTTGTGGTTAAATATATGAAAGCTATAGGCCCTCAAAAACAAAACTTTGATAGCTTTTATTCAAAAATTAGATTATGTCCATTTTTTGAACGCTATAACACTCGACTTCGAACTCCGATCAAGGTGTAATCAAAGCCATTAGTAAACTTGAAATCTTAAATTTGTATGGTACTTTTCGCAAGTCATGAAGTTTAAACATGGGAAACTATCATCACCTGAAGATGGACTCGCAATAACTTATTATGTTCTTAGAAAATTTTCCTATCACAAAATTTTAAAAATGATTGATCCTTCTTTCGAGGACTATAACTTTTGCATTGCTACTCCAATTGGTGCATTGTAACTATGGTTGGAATATTAGTTTTGATAGAGTTAGCGGTATGCCCTAGGGGCAATTATGTAATTTTTTACATATATCTAGCTCAATAACCAATCTTGTTCGAAATAAAAGGTGTTTCCTTTCTATTATATACTTGATATAATGTGTTATATATTAATTAATTTAATTTAAAGTATATCTAATTGAAAATCTATAAATGGTATATTTACAAAGTATTATAACCGTGAGTAATTTATCATAATGAAAATAAATACACCATTTTAAATATTTCTAATCAAAATCTATCGAGACTGGATATCGATATATCCTTTGAGACTAGAGTACGTAACGCTTTACAAATATTTGGTAGTGTATTACTCATAGATGTTGGGGACACTAAAGGGTTACATACTTATAGTTATTGGATAACTATGGAATGACTCACTCGATAGTTTTCTGTTGGTTAATATACTAAGGTCAAAAATAGAATATCGATGTGACTGATCTACACAGTTCTCCCGACTTGAGAATACTGTTTTCAATGTGGAAGCTCTGCTTTGATTATAGTTAAATCATGGTATGGCATCCATCGAATGACTATAGTTGGATCGAGTAGAAGCATTGGAAGTGAAACACTATTCAAGAGAGGATTTGTCTCCTCAGTTATATAAGGTTAGTATCATGGTCAACTGAAGTCAACTCAAAGTTAAAGTATATGATCAGAGCATTTCAGTTAATAATAATTGTTATTATTAAACTAAGGACTTTGTGCTTGGACTATAAAGTTGAGTGTGGACTATAAAGTTGAATTTTGACCACTATCAAATTCCATAAGTCCAAAACGATATAGTTTTAATGAAGGAAATTGGTGCAAATAATTGTCAGTAAAAGATACCGCTTAAGTGTTTGTGAAATTTGATTTTACCGAAAAGACCTATAAGCGAGAATTCAGCCAAACTGTCACACCACTAGCTAAGGTGATGTGTGAACATTGATATTTGAATTATTCAATATTAATCGCTGACTGGATTCACACCTCTGAGTCATATAACCGCATTTGTGATTTCTCCGAAGACCACACGATTTAATAAATTTGTAAATGTTGTAAATTGATTAAATTAATTAATATTTATGAAATATTAATTACTGTTAATTTATTTGATGTTTTGAGTGTTGTTATTAATTATTTAAATGAATATATAAAAGTTATATTTGCATATATCGATATGTGGTATCGGTATAATTTTAAACATGGTTTAAATAATAAAATAATTACATAAAGGTTTTTTCTTTTATTTGGGAATTTTGCATATTAAGAATGTGTTTGGACCAGCTATATAATGGTTAGAGGAGGAAATCAATTAATTGAATTGAATGAAATTTAAAAAGGAATTAAAAAAGAAAGTTTTAGTAAGAGAATGAGAAATGTTCCTTTAATTCTATTAAAACAAAATCTTCTCATTTTGATTTCTTTAACAGAACATAACTTTTTCTTCCTTTTCTTTATCATTCATTCATGGCTGAAACTTCTTCCAAAACCAATCAAAACAAATTCAAATCAACATTAAATTAAATTAAAGAAAGGTAGTCCATCCTTCTCATGCAAGGTGCGATGCCGATTTATTTGAAATCTAAGGAGAAGTCACAAATCAAGATGTGATGAAGGAAAATGTTTATTGGGTAAGTTTACAGTTCATTCATGATGTTTAAAATAATTTTTTTACATATATGTAAATTGTAGCCACTTATTAAAATCAATTTTAAAATTATTCTATGTACTGTGATTGCCTATGAATTCTGTTTGTGTATGGTTTTGAATGTTGATGGTTTAATTGGATATAAAATAATTAACAGCTTTGGAATTGATTTGTTAAATCCTTTTAAAATTGTTTAATAATTTGTCTAACCAAATAACTTATGTATTATTTCATTTGAGATCTAAAACAAATCCTCCTTTTGTTATCTTATTGTATGGTGTTGTATATCTTCTTTGTTTTAATAAATTATGCTTGTCGCCACACTCGTTCCTTTTTAATCATGAATCAAATTTAATTGATTAAATTATAAAATTATGCGTGAGTGTGTATCACATGTGTGTGCATGTGTGTGTGTGTGTATAAATTAATCAAGTCTTCTTTGTACCTTAAAATTGTAAACGTATATTACACTAAATTTCAATTGGTTGATTCCTTTCCAATTAATTCAGTTTCATGTTTTAAAATTCAATTTTAGTTCATTACATATATGTTTATACCTAAATATAAACTTGTGTTTTAGATCCAATTATATCATTAGAGCCGACAAATCAAATAGGTTTGAAATCTCATAAGGTATCAAATTAATTGTTTAATTGGTGATAGCAAAAGGGGGTAAAGTAAAATTACACTTGATTATTTCTCTTTTTCACTTGGATTTGATTAGATTTAACTGCAACATAAATTACTATTTCATCTTCACTCTTCTAATTTACTCTTACATTAATTGTCTCTATATGTGTATTATTTTCAAACCTTTTATTTATGTAAATGTAAAATATAACTGGCAACAAAAATTACATATATGTATATATATATATATGTCTAAACTATATATATGTGGTATTGTCAATATGTGTATACAAACCATATACATATATTGTCGTATACTCAAACATATGTATATATACTTAGGCATTTATATTCCCGATATGCATTCGAGAATGCAACATGTATATGTAAGTACACACACACTAGATATAAATCTCAATATCTACACACACAAGCGCGCGCACACACAGATATATGTATATGTATATATATATATGTGTGTGTGTATGTATACACACACACATGTTCATATTAGTTCATTTACGTTGTCATATATTTGAATGTATGTTGATGCATTACTAAAAACATTTAATAGAAATTCTAACCTGTTTATTTAACAAATTATCAATCTAATCAGAGAAAGAGAAATGAAAGGTTTCTCTCTCTCTAATTAATGATGTTTATTGTCTTAATTAATTACACAAGTATTACAGAAGAAAACAAAAGGTTTCCTCCTGAAATGTATTTCAATAAGTAACCGCTACCTACATGGGTGAATTTGATACACTCAATCATTTAATTTTATATCAAATTCAAACTTTTTCAAACTAATCAAATAAAATAAAGGATTTTATTTAAAACACCTTTTAGATTGGATCTAAAATCTCTTTAGACTTCATAGGCCCAATAAATCCAAAAAGGAAACTTTTTGAAATTTACCGTTTAACTCCGGCATGAGCTGGCCTAGTTCCAAAAATGGTATCCGAGTTCAATAGCCTTTGTGGTCTAAATTAGTCATGTTAGGGCTAACTAATTAATCTTGCCCACTTAGTACGATATCTAGAAAGGTAAGATCTAGGATTGGAATTGAATAATCAATACCATGCCGTACTTGGTACCAGCTTAGCCTTAAAGGTGAAGTGAGCCCAAAGGTTGCCCTAATAGAAAAGACCCAATTTGGATTGGACCTTAGGCTAATTTCCAGAATAGTTTTGAAAATTAAGACAAGATTTTAAATTTAAAAGTTAAATTTAAAATAAATACTTGTTGATTATAAAAGGTTACAATATAACACAAATTTTCAAAATGTTTGAAAAGGTAATGAAAATTTCAAAATATTTGAAAATATTTAAATATTAATTCTGAAATTAAAATTTATTCATAAGATGAATAAAATAAATAAATTAAATAAGTTAAACAATTAATACTTATATGCATGTATTTTATATATTGATATACGTTATGCTATTTTAAAGTGTTTAAGATAACATAAGTACATGCATGTATAAAAGATAAATTTTCAAAATTAATATAATTTAATTTCTATTTAATTTAATTAATTAATTAAAGGTTAAATAAATAAATAAATATAATGTTAATTAATTAAATAAAAAATACACATATATAAGATATGTGTGTTATACTATAAAGGTTATAATAACATGCATACATATACATACATATACATATACATATATATATATATATATTACTATAAAGGTTATAGTATATACTATAAAGGTTTAGAAGACATGTCCAATATAAACGTTGTATTTGAATACTAATATAAAATTAATTAAAGAGTTAATTAATTAAAATTAATTAAATAAGATTTAATTAATATAATATTATACAAAAGACTATTATACAAGTAACATGAAATATAAAAATTACATAATAATAAAACTTATATGATATGAATATATAAATTGAAGGTGGAACATTAAAAAACCCAATCAGACATTAGATATAAATACATATGTTAATGTACATATATCGTGATTTCTAATGTGTCCGACACTTGAATCACGATGGTATTTCATTAGAAATAGATTTTCATAAGTCCATATCGCTCAATATAATATATTGAAGATTATGAATCTTCAATATAATGTTGTCCTCTATTATATATATTAATAAATTACTTGCATGCTCTTTGGTAGCTGAGAAAACTCAAGCTAGGGATGTTATGTGTAGTATTATTAATATATTGAATAGATGGGATAAGATAAATATATCTATTTGAAGAGCAAACTCAAGGTACATATACTATACTTAGGTCATCGCGATATGGTAGGTATGGGTGAATAATCTCTTTCGATTTGTTGAGAAAACTCAAGGTCGAAATGAGATTAGGACAAGAAACCATAGGTTAGGAGTTGTGTATGATACAACTGATAAGGAGTTATCCATCGTTTATGGGGCTATGATTTGTTAAGCAAACTCAAGGTCAGAATCCCAAGACAAATGAGTCCTAACACCCACTAGTGAAGTCGAAAGACTTCTATGTTCCATCTTAGGGTTTGAAGAAACATAACAGACTAGTGGGAGCCATATTAATGAAATGATGACATTAACATTTCATTATTGTAAGAACATATGCTAAATAATATTATAATAATCTACATTAATAAATTTGTGCAATTAATATGATTGATAAAACGTTTATCAATTAAAATATAAAAATTGAAATGAATTGAAGATTGATAAATAGAAATATAATATATACATACATACATACTTACTATTAAGTACTTCTTACATATTAATGTTTTCTACACCCATGCAAGTACCTAATTTTACAACTACTTAATATGTTCGTAATTTGGTCGCTCACATGCTTATTTGGTCGAGACCATGTATTGCATTCTATGAGTTCCGAACTTAAAAGTAATACAAGATTATGAATATTTGATCCATCCACTACCACATATAAGTGTTATATGGTAAATAGTCATAGTTCGTAATGTACGATACTTCGATGAAATTAGTTCATTCGAAGCAAAAAAATAAATCGTACTATGAGATCAAGTATTCGATTTGATTGATTATAATAAAGACCGTATTGTGTTAAATGTAACACGAGACCAAAACTACAAGATAGATCTAAGAACTTGATCATTGAAATGTCAATTTGATTATATCCTTAAACGTTAAGGATGATTGAGTGCGCTTTTGTAAAGAGTTCATTATGATGTTGTAGTAAGGGTATTCTTTTGAATGGTTCGATTAATTAGAAAGAAAAACGAATGTATAAGAGTAGTTGTGATTTAAGGTACAGTTGGGATAAACATCGTGAATAGTCATTTCTTCTTCATAAAGAAACATCGTAAATGAGAATTGTAATAATAATAATTAATACTTAACATTGGAATAAGGAATACGATTTCTATTTTGAAATATATTTTCATGTATAAAATTGTTTTATATGAAATTTAATTCTTCGAGTTCAAAATATTTGATCAAAGAACTCTCTGTTGTAAAGCAGTTGTAGTATATGAAATAAATAAGGGACAGTTTGGCTAAAGTCCCTATTAAGTTTCAAAATACACCAAACATCATTGCCAAAAAAAGTATGTAAATTAGGTTCCTAGAATTAAGTTACTGAATAATTGCATACATTTATGCAATTATTCAATGAATAATTGCAGACATTTATGCAATTATATCCAAAAATTGTCGACATTTCCGCAATTATTCACTGAAAAATTACGCAAATTTTCGCAATTATTCACCAACAATTTGCAGACATTTTCGCAATTTTTTGAAAAAATTACGGAAATTTCCGCAATTATTCACCACAAAAATTACGAAAATTTCCACAATTATTCATCGAATAATTGTAGACATTTATGCAATTTTTGGATATAATTGCATAAATGTCTGCAATTATTCAGTAACTTAATTCTAGGGACCTAATTTACAATCTTTTTTTGGAGAGGAGTTTTCGTGTATTAAGTTTGATTTTAAGGACCTGAGCCTAATATTCACAATAAATAATCTATATTAAGTAAATAATGGACCTTCAAATTCAGTATGTTATTATAGTAATGGCATAAATAGTGGAAGCACGTCATAAAACACTTATTGATTGCATCAAGTTGCGAAAATTGTTTTCGTAAAGCATACTGAACATTATTTTTGAAACAATGACTATTTTTCAGTGCCAACTAAAAAATGGACATAGTTATATTTCAATGTGTATATTATGAATATTCATTATGAAATAAAACTATAATGTGGTATTTTTTTTCATAACAAAATGATGCATGGAAAATAATGAAGTATCTAAAATTATTTACAATTATTTGGGAATTAGAAACTAAGCTGTAACTTTGAGAAATAATTTTTATTGTATGATTATGGATCACATGATACTGGTAATTATATCTCAGATAATTAAGGGTCATGCACCCATTTAGTGGGAGTTGATGAACTTTTCGTATTAGTACATATAGATGTATACAATTGTAGGTCTATTAATACCAAAACGGTTCTATGTATCATATTCACCAAAGAATTATCACAGACACAGATATGTGTATATGATACACATGTATAAGCCTATGATAAGTTCACAGAATATAAAACAGAAGTAAATAATATAACATACGACAGAAATGATTCGATTTGATCGAACAGGTAAGTACATTGGGAAGAGTTCTGAACGTACCTAAATGAATAAAGGTTCAATCTCAAAGGTCACTCATCCCTACAATACATAATGATGTATTTATAAGAAGTAATCAAACTTTGTTGGACAAAGTACGATTAATGATGAGTGAAGTTGAGAAAACTCTTTTTATAAGGTGTGTGCTTAAGAGTACTACACAAAGGTTAAAATTAATATCATCCAAAAAATAGTTTACAAAACCATATAAGATAAAGGTTTATAAGAACCCCTACATATCCTAGGCCAAGGAGTAGGCAGGTTGTGCAAATCGAAAAACTGCATATAATAATTGTATGTAAGGGATTTTGTATGAATTGTTCCAAGAGAATTTTGGAAACTATAGTCATTAGATGACTAATTTATGCTGTGAACATAAATATATCGTGAACTAATGCAAAATCAATTTTATATATGCAATTCATAAAATGTTTATGAATGCATGTTTCATTGCATTGAGAAACAACTGCTATTTCAAGAAATACCAACTTCATAGTAAAGGAATTTCTCTAAAAAATTATTGGTATAGAATGAATTTGGATATGATCCAAGCATAAAACTGATTCCAAGGGATGAAATGAAATTGATCGAAGCTAAATGAACACAGTACATTAGAACGCCAAATGAGTATTCTTGTACATTAAAGAGGAACTATGAGTTGTCAATGTCAAGGATAAATAATGCTCAATTGTTTAACTAAACCATTAAAAGTATTGACTCTATGATATTGTACGATGCGCAGATCCGAAATAGATTCCAAATGCATTATCAAAATATGATTTTGATAGTTCTATCCAAAGCGATATGATCCATTGCCGCAAATGTGTCTATAAGAGAAAGACAAATGTATTTGGAATATAGTGAGCCATATAGATAACAGTAACATCATCAATTTCAAGTATTGAAATTAGCATAACAGATTCACTATTCAATGTACTCAAGTTGGTTCAGATTTTACTCACAAAATTATCGACTAATATGACTTTGTGTATTGGTACGTATGTATTGAAACGGAAAATTCTTAATAATGATTTAGAGTAAACTGCTTACATATCATAACTAAAGTGTCTCAACGTCAGTGGAAGCAAATTTGAGTTTGTGAGTTTTTGGATACGATCCGAGAACGGATACAAAAGTATCATTCAGAAAAGCATCAAAATTGAACAAGTGTTTTGATAGAAATGTCAAATAGTTTGATCATCAAGCAAAATGAAAAGAAGCGTGTGTCCATAAGGAGCATTAAAATGTATATTGACATTTCTAAAACTATAAGCAAACAATAGGTTGTTGATTTTTAACGATGTACTTATGTTGAAATCAGTCTTCGTTATTTGAATACTTGACGTTGGTGTCCGCAAGTGTGGCGCAATGGAAAATGTAACACCCCTTCAAAATGGGAATAATAGTCCCCACATCGTGGATAATACTATAAAGTGGGTGCTTATATACCAATGCCTTCACCTCATAACAATGTCGAGGCATTTTGAGGAACAAAACCCCACACCTTGGCTTGGCCCATGAGGCAGAGGTGACTAAGTTGGGGACAATATCTGCGTTAAGTGAGGTGCGGGTTGTTACATTGGTATCAGAGCCATACCCAGCTGGAATTGTGGTCTGTACGTGTTACATCCACGACGCCTGGGTGGTGTTGTGTTCATGAGCCAACGAGGACGTTGAGCTCTAAAGGGGGGAGATTGTAACACCCCTTCAAAATGGGAATAATAGTCCCACATCACGGAAAAACACTATGAAGTGGGTGCTTATATACCAAAGTCTTTACCTCATAATAACGTCGAGGCCTTTTGACAAAAAAACCCCACACCTTGGCTTGGCCCATGAGGCGGAGGTGACTAAGTTGGGGACAACATCTGCGTTAAGTGAGGTGCAGGCTGTTACAGAAAAGGAATGCCTAGGTCTGGTAACAGACTCGGGTTCGAGCCATGCCTTGCGCACACTTTTTGCAAAAATAGTAATCGAAGTTTATAGGTGCCATGCGTTAAAGCGGACAGGCACAACTTAATTCCCCTCAGGAGTTTACTGGTCTACCGGGTTCTCTTGAGTATATTCAAAAAAAAAAACTCGGCATTGGATTTGTAAATGATGCCTTTTATAGTAAGTAGAAAAGATATTGGGAATGTCCCAAATGACATGTAAGGACATTTTAAATTTTTATTAAAATGTTTAACACGAAACATGTAATATAGACTTCTTATGCATTGACAATAGAAATTATCATACATGTTATTTTGTTTACGATATCGTGGTTTGTTTATGTATTTGATACATGAAGCAAATATCAAATCCAAATTGATAGCACCAAATGGTTGTTTGAAGTGTTCTTGTAACGACCCAGAATTTCTGTCATTTGAAATTCAAATATTTAATTGATTTTAAATATTAACAAGTAAGATTTGTAAGTCGAATAAATTTTAATCCGAATATAGTGATTTAATTGGACAATTAAATTATTAATTTAATATTTGAAATTCCAGAAATAATTGGAAATTGGGTTTAATGTGATTAAAAATGATTTATAAAGTTATATTTAATCATATTGGAGTTAGAATGATGTTGTCGAACTTTTAAAATCGAATTAAAAGTTAAATTGTGAAAATTGAATATTTTAATATTTAATTGATTAGTGAAAATAGTCATTTTTCAAACAGTCTCGGATTTTGACGAAACTAGATTCATCGGATCCGTAATGTGAAATTATTGCATGGTTTCAAATGTCGTGTCAATCGGATTTACGGTTTGTCCGGGGCAAGCCAAAACGCATCGAAATCGTTTTAATCGGTTTAATTTAAATTTGATCGTTTATTTCCGTAACTCGCACATACGATCGAATTAGCTCCCGAAACACGTTCCATTGTGTCCGGAATGTGGGTAAAACCTTAGAAACGCCAGCCGGCACGCTTGATTTCGAGTTCGGAAAATTTTCGATGAATAGTGTTTTGGAGAATTTTCTATATAAGGCCCTCTATTTCTTCATTTGCACACAAACCCTAGAGCATTAGGGTTAGCCGCCGTTCTTTATCACCAATGGCCAGAATTTCGCCTCCTTCCTCTTCATTTTTCTTCCAATCCATCAAACGATTCGAGAAACTTCCAACTACAACATTGAAGAGTACAACGAGATCTTTAAAACCAACGGTTGTGATCGTTTTTTGAGATATAAACCAACGGCAAACTGAGTTCAAAGCTTCGTCGTTCACACATGAAAAATGAGGCATGGGAGGCACCGAGTGGGGTCAGCCTCTGGGTGTTGGTGAGGGGGAGCGGGGCGCGTGGAATGGCGGTCCCTAATCAACGTTTCGACGTTTGTGGTGGCCGCGTTTGGTAACCCTAGAGGGGCGGCTATTGGGTTTCGTTCGTGCATGTGTTACTGGGAGGAAGAAGATGAACACGCGCGTGCGGCCCAGATCTGGAAGCAAGGAGATCGAACAGTGATGATGAAAGGGTATAAAAATATAAAAAAGAAAATTGAAATTATATGTATTTAAAATCGTTCAAACTTTAAATTGCTGTAACTTTGTCATACGAGGTCGGAAAATTACGAAACGAATTGCGTTGGAATCATTTCGACGAGCACTACGCCATGGAGCTAGTTTGGAGTTGATTGGAGACAGTGAAAATTTTGGGTAAAAATTAAACGGTCGTTTAATTTTATTCGAAACGAAATACTGCAACCGTTATCGAAAGCAAGGTGAGAACTCCTCACTCAATCGAATATTGTGTTTCAATTTAAATTTTAAATAGTTAAATTTTAAATTGCTTGATTGTGTGAATTGAATGATGACTGCTATCTATTGTGTTGAATAGACCATATACGCCGTATATTAAGCAGAGGTTATTTATTAAAAACATATACCGCGATAATTCCACCGTGAAGTGGAATTGGTATTATATATATATTTGGAGTTGATTTCCCGCATTATATAGCGGATGAGACCCTATTGCGTCGCATAATAGCGGATAGTATTTTATAAATCCCATATACCGCGATATTCCATATTGAAGTGGAATTGGTATTGTGCTAACATCTGTGGATGCAGGGAAACAGGTTGGAGGGATCCAACTGGATTCCTCAAATAATTGAATTTGTTTCAATATTGTGTGTTGATTATTTATAATCGCCGTGTGATTATATTTTGTGATTGGAATCGTTGAAGGCTATAATTTAGCCGAATATATTTTTGGTATCGTTGGATACCGAAAATAAATAAAATTGGATTTTCGAAATTTAAGTTGAAAATTTATTGTGAATTTTTTTTTTATAATTGGATAAATTTAAAAGGAGTTTGAAAAGGATAAAAGTTTTATTTTTACCATATTTAATTTAATTTCAAATTTGGGAAAAAGGGCTTAATAAATGGATTTCGAAAATATTATTTATAAGTTGGGAATTTATTTAAATTTTGGATTTTTGAATAGTTTGGAAAATAAAGGAATTTATCTGCTTAAAAAGGAATTTATTTTAAAAAGGGAATAAATTTATAAATCCATTTGGTAATTGATTTTGGTGATTGAAAATAAATCTTTTGAAAATGTTTGGAAATTTATTTGGTGCTTTGAAATAAATTTGAGAAAATCAATTTGAAATTAATTGATTATTAATTCATCATAACCAGAAAAATATAATCACAGAAATTTATCTAATTTAAATTAATCAGATAATTAAATTAATCCTACTTATGGATGTTTGAATTATATTGGATGTTGAATTGTTTAACATCTCTGATATGTGATGCTTTGTGATATATCCTGATTTGTGTTGTGATCTATGAATTGTTTATCTGTGATATATATATGTGTGATCTGTGAATGAAAGATAAGCGTTATCGTTTATACCGCTTATCAATTATATTGTTATATTTGATCTGTGATGGTTGAATGTTGTTGCACTATTGTGTTAAACCCGTGGACTACACAATACACACACAAATGTGGATTTCATGTGGAAATCGGTTAAGTCACAGATTTTTATCAATTTTGAAAATTGAATTTTTGAATCCAAAATAGTTTGGAATTGGAATTGGAAGTTTTTGAAAATGAGTTTCAAAATAAGAGTTATTTTAAATAACTTAATAAAATTGAAATTTAAATAATTTGATTTAAAATTGGAATTCAATATTTTGAAATTGAATTCAATGAATTGGGAATTTTGGTTTAAAAGATTTTATAAGTATAAAAGGTATTTATATGGGTTTTTAACCATTTAAAATATGGTTTTGGAAATTTAAATTTATATTCAAGTTTTATACTTGAATGGCTTTAACTTGTATAAATGAAATCAGTTTTTCCCAAAACGAAAACTATCTGTTTTCAAATGATAATAGCTTTCATAAAGTGAAAAAGATTTCCAATTTGTATCGAAACATTTCAAGTTGAAATGAAATTGTAAATAGTTTGGAAAAATTGTGAATTAACCTTTGTGAAGATGATTAAACTTTATTTTGAAATCAAAGAAGATTTTGAAAAGGTGTATCTTTTATATTATAAAAAGAATTGAATTGTGAATAGTTTTGAAAGCTATAAATTAAATCTTGATTTAAAGATTTAATGGGTTAATCAAATTGAAATAGAAATTGATTTGGAAATCTGTGAATGAATCTTTGTGAAAATGGGTAAACTTTGTGAAGTAAATCTTTTTGTTTAAAGATTTAAAATGGTAATTTGTTTAAACCATTTAAAGGAAAGGATTTGGGTAATGAGTTGTGACTTAATTGAAATCCCTATATCCATATGTTTTAAATTTTGTGCTCACTATTCGGGTTAGCTGGGAAAAGACCTTTGTGTCATATAACCCATTCCGAATTAGTGATACGATGATATGGATCGTATTGAAGACCGGTGGTGAAGACCGGGTATTTGTGAAAACGATAGAATGACCTATCGATTGTCTCTGTGCCGTTAGCTACGGTATAGAGATTTCCTTTGTGATGGGAAGTTCGATCGGGATTGTGAATACCCAGATTGCAAGGGCTTCTTTGGAAGTGCCTTCGGTTCTGTTCGAACCCGGAACATACTTGTATGGTTATATGTCTGACATTACATTTTGAGATATAAAGCTGATTTCTTTCAAATACATTTCTGTTTGGTGGCGGAGAATTTATTCTCTTAGCTTAACACCCTTAACTAAGACGTACGAGCTCAGAGGTTATGTAGTTGAAAGTTATCAGTGATATACTCCCAATTTGGTAGTGTGGCATGCTGAGTGTTGCTGTGTGATGATTATTTATTGATCATTTGTTAATCAAAGCGTGGCTTTGTGAAAAAGCGTAGCTTTGTGGACGAGACCTCATCGAGCCTCACAGACCGGAAATGGTCGAAACAAGAAAGATGCGGCAAGGTTTCAGGGGTAGCGCCCCTAGGGTATGACCATTCCTTCTGGAAAAGGGTAGTATCATGGTATGGAGCCCAGATACTTACTCATGTGGACACACTATATTTACTACTGTGTGATGTGTTGGTGACGAGCGCTCGGATAAAGGTCCCAAAGGACCGGGGATGGCATATCTCAGGTTTACTACCTGGGAAGGGGGTAACCGGCCTTGTGTTAGCAGAGAGCAGGTTGTCTCTCGGGGCGTCCCGCCAGAGGCGTTCCTACATGGCATAGGAAGTTCCTTAGCCTGACCATTTGTTGGAAATCCAATTCCCAATACGAACCTTGTACGGTATTAGTTGTAGAACCTGCCATTTAATGTGGCAGCTATAGTAGGCATAGTATAATGGTAACTATGCTGGCTAAGATTAATATTATATTTTCGAAATGTTTTCCACTATGCACTAATAATAATAATCCAATGATTTGCGTAGTAAGCATGTTTGACTATCATAAGAAGAAATCTCCTCCAATTCTGCGTTTGCATTGTGTGTGTGGCGGGAGGTCTTATGGTAGTTTCATTTTCCAAAAGCATTGCGAATATTTCCACTTCCTTTGTTGTTGTCGTTTTAAGATAATAACTGTTTTAAGTTCTCACACCAGTCACCATGACTGGCCTGGAGTTTATTGTTCCTTTCCTAAACTCTGGGTGCCCACCAATTTCCACATGGGCAGTCTAGAGTCAGGTTATCAGGTCATTCTGGATTCAGGAGATGCTGTGGAGCTCTGTGGCGAGCTGGATGGCGAGACGTATCACTTGTTTATGATATTATTTATTTCGCTGTGTATTCTGTATGAGGACAAGTTTGAATAACTGTCCAGTTGTGTTGTATATTGTTGTTGTAAACTCTGATGATGTAATGTATAAAATGATATAGTTCTTTGATTTAAAGATTTTTCATTTATCTATTATATGTTATTCCGCTGCGATATGTGAGATTCTGATATTGTTCTTTGTTTCTCTGTTGTTTCTTCTTTCTTTTTCTTCTGTCTTCTTCTACCTCTTCTTTTTCTCCATAACAATT
This sequence comes from Allium fistulosum, assembly GCA_030737815.1. NCBI lineage: Eukaryota > Viridiplantae > Streptophyta > Magnoliopsida > Asparagales > Amaryllidaceae > Allium > Allium fistulosum. The sequence goes on from CM060906.1 coordinate 669,299,357, forward strand.
CGGTTTTCCGGCATTCGATTGCTCGGCAGTTGATACAGTGGACGTATTGATGTCGATTTTCGGAAGTCGAAAATTTGAGTCGTTACAGTTCTCATGTATTTATGAAACACTAGAGATTTGTTTAGAGAAATGACAAACTCCTTATGAAGGTGTATTCGGACTCAAACTTTCATAAGTGATATTGAGTATGATATGTCAATAATAAATTCAAGTTAAGAATCTTTAAGTTAGAAATGTTCCAAATGAAAGACTATGGTTGATTCAATGAAAAAGGCTAAGTACATTGCCTTGAATAGCGGTGCAATAAAAGCAATGTATATAGCTGTGACGCCCCACCTCTATACCCACGCTAGCCAAGAACACTACGGTGTAGTGCTGTCAACTAGCACGGAGAATAAGGCTGCTGAGGAGCGACCATCTATGTAATTGCCTTGTGCGAGCACCGATATGTCAGATAATAAAACATTGCATTTCATATTTAGAGGAAAACCCGACATACCGATACAAACTCAAAGCTACTACACAGTGGCTATAATAGTTTAGAACAATAGATATAAAAATAACACAGATAACATAAATGCGGAATAAAGATGGAACGAAAAGTCTCATATATACAATAACTGATATCAGTTACAATACATTTGACACAATACAAATGATACAACTACAACTGTCGACTCCAGAAGTTATGTATACACGTACATTATCAGCTAATATACACGAATACATTATCATCTTAAAACAGACACACTGACTACTACAACAAGACGAAGACCTCTTCAAATGATATAAAAAGTCTTCATAGCTCTAGCAGCAACCCAAAGCTAAAAATCTACAACCTGTAAATACTCGGTCTGACCCGAGTATTACATTCAAAAGAAAATAATACTCGGGTCAGTCTAATTCAAAATTAGTTATTAGAGCATAGAAGCAATAATAATCAATCTCAATATAGATGACAGTCACAGAAATCTCGTATATCCAACTCTCGATACGAGAATTGGATAACGGCAGATATAACACTAAACAGTGTTAATCCACAAAACAGAAACCCAAAGCAGTTTAAGCAATTGAAATGTCAATTTAAAAATATCAATGCTAATTGGCTGCAGTACACGCTAACGTGTACTGCCTCGCCAATACAGCCTACGAATTACGCAACAGGTCGATGAATTAAGAACAAAAGAGATATCGATTAAAAATTGTCAATTCGGTGTGACTGCAGTGCACGCACGCGTGCACTGCCTCGCCACAACGGAATATAAAGTCACCACACGGGACAAGGGTAAAACTGCTACGAAAATGCAGCAGGTCAGCAAGTGCTCAAGGATGAACAGATGCAAGTGAAAATGACACGTGGATATGCAAAAGTGAACATACATCTGAATACATACTTGAAAGTATGTATACAAATGGTCAAGTGAATCAGAAGGCAATTGAACAACTACAAATTCAAGTAGCAGCAATAATGCAATCTAGAATGTCACAGCAACAAGGCACATGCGGTTACAAGTTCAACGAGGCAAGTACAAACTGGACAAGAACAAAAGCTACCAAGCAGGCAATCTCAAGTGATCGAGCCTGTCAAATTATACTGCAACAACGACAGTTCAAGTAAAACTGGAATCATACAGGCTACACGAACAAATGAAGCCAAGACCAAAGTTTGTCAGAACTTATATACAACAGCTACAACAGTGAATCAGGCATGAACCAAAGATGTGCCACGACAACAAATGCAACAGGTCAGGGAAGTAACAGTGATAAAACAATGGCCAGAAATGTATACAGTGTAGACAAGTATGAATTCGAACATGAAATGGAGAACATCATTGCAAGTGCAACATGTGGAAGATGATGCAGTGAAGCATGTACAAGGGCAGTACATATGAACATCATAATACAAGTCTCAATATCAATGCTACTGCTTCAGCAGACAAATATCAAATAAACATGAATCAAGACAGGGAACTGAAGGCAATGCAAAATGTCAACACTACAGGTAACAAGTGAAACAGGTCATGTATGAAGTTGAGTGAAACTGCCACAAATATGCACAGGTACAAGAGTCATATGCAAATGGCATTAGATCAGATCAAAATGCAATGAAGACTTCATGAAATACAACACTGCTTCGCAAAGTACAAGTGAAACAGTGATGGAACTATAGTCAGACCAATGTTCAACAAGGCAGAAGTGTCAAAGCACAGAGTAAAACTTCTGTTCAGCAATCAAAGAAATGCTCAACCAGGCAGAGACTGGGTGCAGACACATGAATGTACACCAGACCAGAGTGTCGACTTGCAAGTCAACAAGCAACAGGGAATTCATGTATGGAGGCTGAACAACAATGCAAACAACAGACAACGAATGAATTCAACATCAGTTCACAACTCAAGTGAAACAAGCCGGAAGAAAATGCAACTATATACAAGACAAACAAGACCAACAACAAAAGCCCTGAACCAATTCAAGCAAATGAAACATGACTCAAGAGTATATGAACCCTGTCTCGAATGAAGACCGTGAACTATAACACTGCAGCAACTACAAGTGACAGCAGTGTGAAACTAAACCACAAGGAAAGAAATGCAAAAGAGATCTGCAGTGACAATATGGTATAGTGAAGACTGCAAAGGACTAACCAATGCAGCTGTAAGCGACTAACTCGAAATGAATGAAGACTATATGTCAAAAGTCAGAGGCAATACGACCTAATCAGACAAAGTCAAGCTAAATGCAACATAGTGATATACAATTACAACATGAAGCAGAATAACAAAATGTCAACCAGAGTAATGGGTCAACAATGCAACTCAAGATTTTAGAGTGCAGCCAATGATCATACAACTATATACATACATGAATGTATGTATACAAATGATTAGCCACGAAAGTACAGAGCAATCAGGAGATGAATACAACATGAGCAGTACAGACTACCCTAAATGAAGACTACACGAGCTCAATGTATCAGTAAAACAAACTCGGGAGTGTGCAACAAGTTCGACCCAGGAAATCGAACAAGTCAAGGCAACAAATAAAATTAGGGCCTCCAGCATATATACCGGAGCCACAAAATCACGTATATAAGGTTGAATTAGATGTGAGCAAATTACTCACCTCAGTTCGGTCGAGAGTTGAAGTTTTGAAGCTTCAATCCAGCTGAAATCATCTCGCGTGACGATGATTTGAAAACGAGATCGCGAAGCCCAGAAATTGGTTGAATTCGAGCAATCAAGTCATCGACGAATAGAAGGAGCGCCCAAAGCCAAAGCAAGCAAGAATCACCTCCTCGAGCAAAGCCGAGCTAAAAGGGAACGAAGCCCTAATTTTCCAGATCGAAGGAAGAGCAATCGCGACCGCCATTTTTATTTCTCTCGTATGCTTTTAGGGTTCGAATGAGAACGGAAGGCAAATATAAAAAGGGGAATTGGGTAATACCCTTATCACGGTATCAAGGAAAAAGGTATGGGCCTAAAGTTTAAAGCCCACCAACAATTTCTCAACCATTTTTCAAAAGAATTTCAACTCGATAAAATTCCAATAAGAATTGGCGACCATTTAATCACCTAGTGTCGATAATTAATTGCTACGAATTTGCGGGTTGTTACAGACTCCCCTCCTTAAAGAAATTGCGTCCTCGCAATCATAAGGAATAAAAGGACAAAAGGTAACAACCATAAGAACTAGGCAATGTCGAATGCATAAGCAAAGCAAAGGTCAACAGGGAAGTATCGGAATTATGGAAGTATCAGATATAGAATCAAAAGGTTCGATTGCTTAAAATCAAAAGAATCAACACGAGGGGATCAAGGAATCAAAATCAGACGACTATCAGAAGCAAGAATCAATCGAGTTCCAGCATTTAAAAGAAAAAGGAAAAACAGAGCAGAAATCACGTACTGCACGAATCGAATGTGAGTAAATCAAATTACTCACCTGAATCGTCAAAGAAAAAGACGAAGCTAAAATCTCAAAATCGCAAACATTCAATCATCAAAAACGATAATTGAATTTTCAAAAATATCTGATTATCAAAAACGATAATCAGAAATCACAAAGATTCGATTATCAAATCGAAAAATATTTAATTATCTCAAACGATAACCAAATTTCACAAATATCTGATTATCAAAAACGATAATCAGAAACACAAATATTCGATTAATCAAATCGAAAAATATTTAATTATCTCAGACGATAATTAAATTGGAAAATATTTAATTATCACAAATGATAATCAAATTTCACAAATATCTGATTATCAAAAACGATAATCAGAAACACAAATATTCGATTAATCAAATCGAAAAATATTTAATTATCTCAGACGATAATTAAATTGGAAAATATTTAATTATCACAAATGATAATCAAATTTCACAAATATCTGATTATCAAAAACGATAATCAGAAACACAAATATTCGATTAATCAAATCGAAAAATATTTAATTATCTCAGACGATAATTAAATTGGAAAATATTTAATTATCACAAATGATAATCAAATTTCACAAATATCTGATTATCAAAAACGATAATCAGAAACACAAATATTCGATTAATCAAATCGAAAAATATTTAATTATCTCAGACGATAATTAAATTGGAAAATATTTAATTATCACAAATGATAATCAAATTTCACAAATATCTGATTATCAAAAACGATAATCAGAAACACAAATATTCGATTAATCAAATCGAAAAATATTTAATTATCTCAGACGATAATTAAATTGGAAAATATTTAATTATCACAAATGATAATCAAATTTCACAAATATCTGATTATCAAAAACGATAATCAGAAACACAAACCTCCGATTATCAAAAACGATAATCAGAAGTCGTAAATATTCAATTAACGAGTCCGGAATTAACCGAAGTAGTAAAAGTATGGTTCCATACTCCTTACTTTTGCTAAATCGTTTAAATCTCTTTATCGTTTCCTTGAAAGTGCAGAATTGTGTGTTTAAAAATAACATTTCACATTCTCAAACGGACAAGTCCGGAATTAAGCGAATCAGTAAAAGAAAGGGGTCATAGTCCTCGATTTTTCTGAAACGTTTAAATCGCTTCCTCGTTCCTTTGAAAATGTAAACTGTAAAAATTTTGAAAACAATTTTAATTTATATTTTTGAAACAACTTTTAAAAATAAAGAATTTTGAAAACATGTGATTAAATTAGCAATATCAGTGTTGCGGGAGAACCGCTTGTAAATCCATTTCAAAATTGACGGTTACCGAAGTTAACACGTCAAAGTCTCATCAAAATAACTGGCATCAAAATATAATACCAAATGAATTTTCATTCATCAAAAATGTCACAAGAATCTTCTCAAAGATAAAAAGGGATGTCATACCCTAAACTTGTATTCATAACAAGTCAATAACACATGAATTCACCAATGCACAAAAATTGATAAACATATCAATAGAAATCACGAAAATAGGTGAAGCACAAAATTCCAGAAATCATCACAAGAAATCCAGAAAACACATATTCTAGAAATCTACACACGAAATCCAGAAAACACAGATTCTAGAAATCTACACACGAAATCCAGAAAACACAAAGAAGGGGGAAGTCCGAGCACACGGACGAGAAACTATCTCATGGAAGCTATCCATTTAATTTTTCGAACACACGGATGGGAAGCTATTTATTTAATTTTCCGAACACACGGATGGGAAGCTATCCATTTAATTTTCCGAACACACGGATGGAAAGCTATTTATTTAATTTTCCGAACACACGGATGGGAAGCTATCCATTTAATTTTCCGAACACACGGATGGAAAGCTATTTATTTAATTTTCCGAACACACGGATGGGAAAGGCAAGTCCGAACACACGGACGAGAGACATCGCACATTGCTAGTCTAAATCATAAAAATGATCGTCATGGATCATAAAGAAGTGTCGATTACACTAAGCTAGTAAATATAAGAGTTTAGCTTCATGTCCCATAACCACTTGCTTAACTCAAATATTTACGAACAGATTGTAGATCTACACTAGGAAATTGTCACAAAAAGAGTTCAATCGAACAAGTCCAAGAGCTAACCGACGAAGTAAACGCAAGCGTTTCATACCACTTGTTTTACTAGGCCGTTTAATTCAATTTCTCATACGAGTGAAATAAAGGCTTGTATATACTAATAGATTGGAAAACGGTTTAAGAAAAAGAGCTTTATAGTAAAATAGTTTTGAAATCGTTTGGAGAAAAGGATTTTAATATTTACTACTAGTATAGAAAACCTTTATATTTTTAAAGTGACAAATCACAAAAATGATTGTAGAAACAATCAATCACAAGAATTCACATACGGAGATGTGAATGGAATCCAAAGAAATCGATATTGAATCCGTTAGAAAGTATGTTCACAAAAATCCCGAAGAAAATGTCATCAAAGTTGCTAATAAATGATAGCAACAAATCGGGGAAATGATCAAGAATCGATTAAATTAGGAAACCAAGTCAGTTCACTAAAATTTCACATTCGAAGACGTGAATAAAATCCAAAGAATTCGATTCCAAATTCATCAAAGTAGGAATACCCAAAAATTCCAGAAATAGAAGTTATCAAAATCGACAAAGGTGATAACAACTAATTAGAAAAGAAGAATCGATTATCAACTGGAAAAACAAAGCAAATCGAGCAGAAATGCATAAATGACTTCAACAAAAGTAAGAATCAAGTCAACGTCGAAGTCAACAATTAATAGCCGCAGTCGAGTACAAAATGAATCAATCATCATTATCAAAGAAACCAACGGCAAACAAAATCAGAGTCTTGAGAATCAAGAAATTTGCAATTTCTCAAAAACAAAGTGACCGAAGTCGAAGGGAAATCCAGATGAGGAAAACACAAAATATCAAGTTCAAAATCGCTGAGATTCAAACTAGATGTGAATGAGAAATCAAAATCACTCAATTTGCAACTGGTCCAGCTATTTTTTCATCACAGTGTAACAGGTACACAATGACACTCATAGCATAGAACAAAAGTGGAACAAAGTCCAAAAGTCAAAATGGCTTTAATTTGCCAAATTAAAACAATATCAACATCGGCTAAATCAATTCAAAGCCGAAAACACAAGAATAAGCATTAGGAATTCATACCTAACAGTCAAAAATAATCATATGTAAAGATGAGAGATAAAACATCGACAAATAGTTGTAACACATGTTCCATCTAAGTTATGTTTTATAATTGTCCTAAACCCCAGGCTCTGATACCAAGCTGTGACGCCCCACCTCTATACCCACGCTAGCCAAGAACACTACGGTGTAGTGCTGTCAACTAGCACGGAGAATAAGGCTGTTGAGGAGCGACCATCTATGTAATTGCCTTGTGCGAGCACCGATATGTCAGATAATAAAACATTGCATTTCATATTTAGAGGAAAACCCGACATACCGATACAAACTCAAAGCTACTACACAGTGGCTATAATAGTTTAGAACAATAGATATAAAAATAACACAGATAACATAAATGCGGAATAAAGATGGAACGAAAAGTCTCATATATACAATAACTGATATCAGTTACAATACATTTGACACAATACAAATGATACAACTACAACTGTCGACTCCAGAAGTTATGTATACACGTACATTATCGGCTAATATACACGAATACATTATCATCTTAAAACAGACACACTGACTACTACAACAAGACGAAGACCTCTTCAAATGATATAAAAAGTCTTCATAGCTCTAGCAGCAACCCAAAGCTAAAAATCTACAACCTGTAAATACTCGGTCTGACCCGAGTATTACATTCAAAAGAAAATAATACTCGGGTCAGTCTAATTCAAAATCAGTTATTAGAGCATAGAAGCAATAATAATCAATCTCAATATAGATGACAGTCACAGAAATCTCGTATATCCAACTCTCGATACGAGAATTGGATAACGGCAGATATAACACTAAACAGTGTTAATCCACAAAACAGAAACCCAAAGCAGTTTAAGCAATTGAAATGTCAATTTAAAAATATCAATGCTAATTGGCTGCAGTACACGCTAACGTGTACTGCCTCGCCAATACAGCCTACGAATTACGCAACAGGTCGATGAATTAAGAACAAAAGAGATATCGATTAAAAACTGTCAATTCGGTGTGACTGCAGTGCATGCACGCGTGCACTGCCTCGCCACAACGGAATATAAAGTCACCACACGGGACAAGGGTAAAACTGCTACGAAAATGCAGCAGGTCAGCAAGTGCTCAAGGATGAACAGATGCAAGTGAAAATGACACGTGGATATGCAAAAGTGAACATACATCTGAATACATACTTGAAAGTATGTATACAAATGGTCAAGTGAATCAGAAGGCAATTGAACAACTACAAATTCAAGTAGCAGCAATAATGCAATCTAGAATGTCACAGCAACAAGGCACATGCGGTTACAAGTTCAACGAGGCAAGTACAAACTGGACAAGAACAAAAGCTACCAAGCAGGCAATCTCAAGTGATCGAGCCTGTCAAATTATACTGCAACAACGACAGTTCAAGTAAAACTGGAATCATACAGGCTACACGAACAAATGAAGCCAAGACCAAAGTTTGTCAGAACTTATATACAGCAGCTACAACAGTGAATCAGGCATGAACCAAAGATGTGCCACGACAACAAATGCAACAGGTCAGGGAAGTAACAGTGATAAAACAATGGCCAGAAATGTGTACAGTGCAGACAAGTATGAATTCGAACATGAAATGGAGAACATCATTGCAAGTGCAACATGTGGAAGATGATGCAGTGAAGCATGTACAAGGGCAGTACATATGAACATCATAATACAAGTCTCAATATCAATGCTACTGCTTCAGCAGACAAATATCAAATAAACATGAATCAAGACAGGGAACTGAAGGCAATGCAAAATGTCAACACTACAGGTAACAAGTGAAACAGGTCATGTATGAAGTTGAGTGAAACTGCCACAAATATGCACAGGTACAAGAGTCATATGCAAATGGCATTAGATCAGATCAAAATGCAATGAAGACTTCATGAAATACAACACTGCTTCGCAAAGTACAAGTGAAACAGTGATGGAACTATAGTCAGACCAATGTTCAACAAGGCAGAAGTGTCAAAGCACAGAGTAAAACTTCTGTTCAGCAATCAAAGAAATGCTCAACCAGGCAGAGACTGGGTGCAGACACATGAATGTACACCAGACCAGAGTGTCGACTTGCAAGTCAACAAGCAACAGGGAATTCATGTATGGAGGCTGAACAACAATGCAAACAACAGACAACGAATGAATTCAACATCAGTTCACAACTCAAGTGAAACAAGCCGGAAGAAAATGCAACTATATACAAGACAAACAAGACCAACAACAAAAGCCCTGAACCAATTCAAGCAAATGAAACATGACTCAAGAGTATATGAACCCTGTCTCGAATGAAGACCGTGAACTATAACACTGCAGCAACTACAAGTGACAGCAGTGTGAAACTAAACCACAAGGAAAGAAATGCAAAAGAGATATGCAGTGACAATATGGTATAGTGAAGACTGCAAAGGACTAACCAATGCAGCTGTAAGCGACTAACTCGAAATGAATGAAGACTATATGTCAAAAGTCAGAGGCAATACGACCTAATCAGACAAAGTCAAGCTAAATGCAACATAGTGATATACAATTACAACATGAAGCAGAATAACAAAATGTCAACCAGAGTAATGGGTCAACAATGCAACTCAAGATTTCAGAGTGCAGCCAATGATCATACAACTATATACATACATGAATGTATGTATACAAATGATTAGCCACGAAAGTACAGAGCAATCAGGAGATGAATACAACATGAGCAGTACAGACTACCCTAAATGAAGACTACACGAGCTCAATGTATCAGTAAAACAAACTCGGGAGTGTGCAACAAGTTCGACCCAGGAAATCGAACAAGTCAAGGCAACAAATAAAATTAGGGCCTCCAGCATATATACCGGAGCCACAAAATCACGTATATAAGGTTGAATTAGATGTGAGCAAATTACTCACCTCAGTTCGGTCGAGAGTTGAAGTTTTGAAGCTTCAATCCAGCTGAAATCATCTCGCGTGACGATGATTTGAAAACGAGATCGCGAAGCCCAGAAATTGGTTGAATTCGAGCAATCAAGTCATCGACGAATAGAAGGAGCGCCCAAAGCCAAAGCAAGCAAGAATCACCTCCTCGAGCAAAGCCGAGCTAAAAGGGAACGAAGCCCTAATTTTCCAGATCGAAGGAAGAGCAATCGCGACCGCCATTTTTATTTCTCTCGTATGCTTTTAGGGTTCGAATGAGAACGGAAGGCAAATATAAAAAGGGGAATTGGGTAATACCCTTATCACGGTATCAAGGAAAAAGGTATGGGCCTAAAGTTTAAAGCCCACCAACAATTTCTCAACCATTTTTCAAAAGAATTTCAACTCGATAAAATTCCAATAAGAATTGGCGACCATTTAATCACCTAGTGTCGATAATTAATTGCTACGAATTTGCGGGTTGTTACAATAAACATAAATGCACAAATTATAACTAAATTGAGGGTGATTCCAAATATTGAGAATCCCGTAACATTGTTATATGATAACAATGTCACGATATGGTTCATAACAGAACTTAGAGCTCACTGTAAGTCAAGAGACATACTCTGAATTGTTCCACATGATAAATGTAGTTTATCAACATCGAAAAGAGTTGATTGACAGAGTAGAAAATTGAAACATTATTCACTGACCAACCCAATTGAGGGTTGGTACATGATAAATGATAAATGTAGTTTAGCACATGATAAATGTAGTTTAGCATACATATTCACTGACCAACCCAATTGGTTTTGAGAAAACCGATGGTAGAAGTCGGAATGAGATTCCATAATTGACCGTAAGTGCAAGTGGGAGATCGAGAGAGTTAGGGGTATGCTCTATGGGCAATTATGTAATTTGTTACATATATCTAACTCGATAACCAATCTTGTTTGAAATAAAAGTTTTTCTTTCTATTATTTACTTCATATAATGCGTTATATATTAATCAATTTAATTAAGGGTATATTTAATAGAAAATCCATAAATGGTACGTTTTACGATGTTAGTTATAAAGTGTTGTAACCGTGGGTAATTTTCCATAATGAAAATAAAATATTATTTTGAATATTCCTTGTCAAGATGCATCAAAACGGGATATCGATATATTCATTGTGACTGTAGTACGTAACCTCTTCAAATGTTAGGAAGTGTATCACTCATGAATTGTTCAATATTAATCACTGACTGAATTCACACCTTTGAGTCACGACTACGTTTGTGATTTCTCCGAAAACCACATGATTTAATTAATTTGTTAAATGTTGTAAATTGATTAAATTAATTAACATGTATGAAATATTAATTATTGTTAATTTATGATGTTTTGAATGTTGTTGGTAATTATCTAAATGCATATATAAAAGTTATATTTGCGTATATCGATATGCGGTATCGGTATAATTTTAAACATGGTCTAAATAATAAATAACTAAATAAATGTTTTTTCTTTTATTTGGAAAATTTGCACATTAAAAATGTGTTTGGACCAACCATATAATGGTGAGAGGAGGAAATCAATTAATCGAATTGATTGAAATTTAAAAAGGAATTAAAGAAGGAAGTTTTGATGACGGAGTGGAAAAGGTTCCTTTAATTCTATTAAAACAAAATATCCTCATTTTGATTTTTTTAACTAAACATAACTTTTTCTTCCTCTTCTCTATCATTCATTCATGGCTGAAACTTCTTCCAAAAAAAGACATCAAAACAAACTCAAATCAACATCAAATTAAACTAAAAAAGGTGGTTTATCCTTCTTTTGTAAGGTGCGATGTTGATATACCTAAAGAGAAGTCACAAATCAAGGTGTGATGAATGACAAGGTTTATCGAGTAAGTTTATAATTCATTCATGATGTTTAATTTTTTATTACATATATGTAAATTGTAACCACTTATTAAATCAATTTTAAAATTATTCTGTGTAATGTGATTGACTATAAATTCTATTTGTGTATGATTTTAAATGTTGATGATTTAATTGAATCTGAAATAATTAACAGTTTTGGAATTGATTTGTTAAATCCTTTTATAATTACTTAATAATTTTTCTAACTAAATTGCTTATGTTTTACTTCATTTGAGATCTTGAATAAATCCTTCTTTTGTCATCGTCTTCTTTGTTTTAGTAAATTACTATAGTTGTCACACTCATTCCTTTTTAATCATGGATCAAATTTTAATAGATTGAATTATAAAATTATGTATGCATATATCACATGTGTGTGTCTCTCTGTGTGTGTGTGTCTATATATAAATTATTCAAGTCTTCTTCATGACTTGAAATTGTAAACCTATATAGACTCATTTTCAATTGGCTGATTTCTTTCCAATTAATTCGGTATCATGTTTCAAAATTAAATTTTAGTTCATTACATATATGTTTATACCTAAATATAAACTTATGTTTCAGATCCAATTATATCATTATGGTTGATAAGTCAATTAGGTTTGAAATCTCATATGGTATATTAAATTAATTGTTTAATTGGTGATTGCAAAAAAGGGGTAAAGTAGAATCACACTTGTTATTTCCCTTTTTCACTTAGATTTGATTAGATTTAATTGCAACATAAATTACTTTTAAATCTTCACTTTTCTAATTTACTCTTACATTAATTGTCTTTTTATGTGAATTATTTTCATACCTTTTATTTATGTAAACGTAAAACATAAGTAGCAATAAAGATAACATATATGTATATATATGTCTAAACTATATATATGCGGTATTGTCAATGTGTGTGTACAAACTATATACATATATTGTACTATACTCAAACATATGTATATACATAGGCGTTTATATTTCTGATGTGCATGCGAATGTAACATGTATATGTAAGTACACACACGATAGACATAAATCCCAATATTTAGATGTACATACATACATATACACATACATACATACATACATACATACATACATACATATATATATATATATATTTGTACACATGTTTATATTAGTTCATTTACGTTGTCATATATTTGAGTGTAGGTTGATGCATTCCTAAAAATATTTAATTGAAATGTTAACATGTTTATTTAACAAATTATCAATCTAATCAGAGAGAGAAATGAAAGGTTTCCCTCTCGCCAATTAATGTTGTTTATTCCCTTAATTAATTGCACAAGAATTATATAAGAAACCAAAATGTTTCCTTCTTGAAATAAATTTCAATAAGTAATTGCTACCTGCATGGGTGTATTTAATACACTCATTCATTTAATTTTATATCAAGTTCAAACTCTTTAAAACTAATCAAATAAAAATAGGATTTTATTTGAAATACCTTTTGGACTGGATTTAAAATCTTTTTAGATTTCATAGGCCCAACGATCCAAAAAAGATTTTTTTTTTGAAATTTACCATTGAACTCCGCTGAGGTGGAGCCTTGGCGCAATGGTAAGGTCACCCGACTGGTGATCTGGGCGTCCAGGGTTCGAGTCCGGAAACTGCCTCTTCGCAAAGCGAGGGAAAGACTACGTACAATCGACCTCCCCAGAGCCCGTTCTCGCGCGGGAGCCTCGTGCACTGGGTTCCACCTTTACCATTTAACTCCGCTGCATGTTGGCCCAGTTCCAACAACTTTCTCTTGCTTCTCATTGGAACAAAAATCATGATCATCAGATTGACGATTTGAAAGATATAAAATTTATAAAAATGATACTTTTATACTTACGAGATAGGAATTCTCTTAATATTTCAAAATCCAAAATTTCCAACAAAATCATTTATTCTTCCTATCTAATCTTGCCATGAAGTTATCATTTGATTAGGCGTTTCTTCTTAGTTTTTTGGCAGAAATTTTCAAAGATAATTCTTTAGTTAAATTTTCACCTATTAATTAATTATCTACTTAATTATCTCTTTACATTTATTTTCGAAGTGACTTAACTCATGAAAATCAAATGCAAAAAAAAGAACTAGAAAAAATCCTACACATCAGGTCACTTTTTACACAATATAATAAATATATTATAGATTTGAGTGTTAATGATCATTAAATCATGAATATACCGCATCCATAATCGTTGTCACCTACATTGAAAGCCCTAATCGCCACCCTAAATCATGGAAACCCTACCCATCATAAGTCTCACTACCGCGCCACACCATCACATTGATGCATTGCACTAGAAACATAATCGACACACAACATCGATGATAATTTAGAAAAACTCAACAACAGAAAATGCTAAACTAAACTAACAATACAAGAATAATATTTTTATTCAAGTGGAGCACTCAATTTTAATTCTAGATGAATAGAACCTAACACCTTTAGAGTCACAGTTTAGAGCGCATTGCTACTAACCACTTAAGCTAGTGGTTCTAGATAGCTTTACATGATTATAATGTTACATACATTTGTATATTTCAAAAATGTTAAATTAAACTAGCATTATAAGTGTATAATACTACAAACGTTTCTACAATTTTAGAAAATGTTAAATTAAAATAGCATCATATGTATATAATGTTACATTCATTTCTAAGTTAAAATGCTAAATTAAGCTGGTAATATATGTATATAAATGTGATGCTAATTCGTTTGTAAGTTCAAAAAATGCTATTTGCATTTTGCATTTTTTGCTCATATTGAAGAAAAAATGAAAATGATCACCATAGCCACCAATGCCTTCTCCTTCATCACCGCCGATGTTCCACCATTTGGCATCATTACAGCGCCACCATCAACAATTTGCATGGTAACTCGACCAAAAATTCACCATCTTTCGAAAACGAAAAAACAAAAACTAAACTAATTCCTTCGGTAGTGTAACGCCCCACTCCGAGACCCTCATTAGCAAAGAGTATTACTAGGTAACACCGTCTGCTAATACGGAGAATAGAGCTGGATAGGAGCGACCATCTATAACCTTGTTTTAATTATCTATTGAATACGCCGACAATCGCCACTTCTTACTTATTAAATGGATCAACATATCCAATAAATACTTAATACAAAGCCATAGGTGGCTGAAGGATCTATCAGAATAAAATATAACAACTCAAATGTAATACACATCATAGAACAATAGATCATCACATACATTTACACATATACAGATACATTACAGAGTTTACAAAATGATACATGTCAAGTGGTAAAGCAAACCACAATATACAAGCGAGTCAAAAGAATGCATATCAGAGTTACAGCCAAAAAGGACTACACAAAAAGCTATAAAAAAAGAAGCTAGCAGAATAGTTCATGCGGAAGCAAAATAGGCTAAGTCCAATGTAACTAACTTGAAACATCTCGGTCTGACCTGAGTATAAAATACTCAGGTCAGTCTAGCTAAACAAATCAGTTAGATAAACTAAATGATAATGAACATACAAGATCATAAAGTACCACAATTATCTCCAAAGGAGATAACCAAATCATCTAACATAAGATGAATCATAAAAAGCCTCATATCATCGGCAACTCAAATAAACAAAGGATATTATATCCCAAAACAAGCCAAAAGGAAAATAACAAATACCAATAAAGGTAACACAAGTTTCCACAAGGTAATCGCTGTATATCGTGTGGTTCAAAAAACCTACCCCGAAAGGCGATACACTAGGGAAATACAATTGTCAAAGAAACAAAAGATGCTCGAGCTCAGTACTGTATAACAAGGATCCACAAACCCAAAGGCAACAA
Organism: Allium fistulosum; assembly: GCA_030737815.1. Taxonomy (NCBI): domain Eukaryota; kingdom Viridiplantae; phylum Streptophyta; class Magnoliopsida; order Asparagales; family Amaryllidaceae; genus Allium; species Allium fistulosum. Next base: position 669,315,148 of record CM060906.1, read on the forward strand.
ACCCGAAGGCACAAACCCGAAGGTACAAGCCCGAAGGCAACATACCCGAAGGCAACAAACCCCGAAGGCTCAAGCCCGAAGGCAACAAACGTTTGCACTAAACGGTTTATTCTTCTTATCACTTGTTTATGAAAAATGTTAATGTGAGTCCCATACCACACGTTCGCACTAAACGGTTTACTAACCGTTAGTCAATTTCACACTCAAAGCAGTACAAAGTTCACCTCATTTCATCGGTAAACCAAACCCAAAGGTCAAAACGGTCAAACGAATAGATTAGGAATTAACTAAAAAGATAAACACACGTGTTCATAGCACGCGTTTTATTTAATCATTTAATTCTCCTCCCTCTTCGCTCGAAGTGCAAAATTGTGTGTTTTATATAGAAATTATAAGTTGGAGAAACGAGCTTTTAATACCATTTTTAAAGATCATTTTATAAAAACCCGTGTACGAAATCAAAAAGGAATCATCATAGTCAAAATGCGATAACAACCGATTGTAATCGGCACGAATCGATTAAATTTGGGAACTAAGCAAAATAGGCAAACTAGGCTGAGACAAGCAGATTCAGACGTCTAAATTGTATATTTCAGACGTTTGAAACTGGTGCTCAGGCAATACTTCGCCTAGGCCAAAGATGGACAAATCATATCGGAAGCAATCGGATGAGTGATGATAGCTAGGGGTTTACGCCAAACGACTACCCAACCTTAGAGGCTCACCAATACATTCCGACCAACATGCCCAAAAAACCATATAAGGATTTTTCATAGATTTTGACTTCAAACGCCAAAAATTGGAATATTCATTAAACCAATTCAATTCAAGAACAAATGGACAAGAATTATATGTTAGGAAATGCTACCTAACACTATCAAAGATATAAAGATAGATGTGAGTTCAAAAACTCACCTTTTAAACCCAAACACAAATGATAAGCTCTAGAACAAGCAATAGGTTAATCTCTCTTCAACAATACTTCAAGAACTTCAATCTATAATCAAAGATGAAGTTTCTCTAAATTAAGATATTAGGAATTTCTGAGAATTTGAAGAGGGATTGAGATGGAGAAGATGAAAAGAAGGCTCACCTAAGCTTCTCTTGGATTTTGGACTTGAATTTGAGTTTGCAAAGGAAACTAGGGTTTTGAATTTGAATTTCTCATTCCTCTCCCCATTTTTGCTAAAGCTTGAGTGTTAGGAAATGAAATGAGTGAATGGAGAGGAGAGTGGGCTGAGTTAGGGTATAGTATGAGTTGGGTGAAACCCAAACCCAAGCCCAAGCCCAAAGCCCTAAGTGAAAATAGCAAAATTCACTCAACTCCAAACATATCGATGCTTATACTCAAAAAAGTCGCAAACACCATTTTGAACTCAATGGAAGTGGTCTCAAGTTCAAATTGTTGATTCTCAACTTCAATCTTGATTCAGACGTCTGAAATTTCCAAACCAGACGTCTGAATCTGGAAAAATATGAGTTGTCTAGAACAATATTCAGACGTCTGAATTGTCCATTTCAGACGTCTGAAAATGGCAATTTTGGCCTATTTCCTTTCTGGTTTGATTCGAACAATTTCAGACGTCTGAATGCTTCATTTCAGACGTCTGAATTTCTGTTTGAATGTGTTTTCAAATAGGCGCTTCCAAATAGCACGATCCACATAGACATTTCACTAATTCGACTGTTCTTTTACGAATATTGACTTTTTCGGACTTAAATCCGACTAACGATGCTATATTTAAATTAAACATTTAAATATACGAATCGTAAAATATGCGGGTTGTTACAGACTCTCCTCCTTAAAGAAATTGCGTCCTCACAATAATCAAGAAGAAAATAAAGAGTAACAACCATAAAAGCATATCAACACAAAAGAAAATTGAAATAAGAAGTTCACCATAAAGAGCACGAAAGACTAAGTCCGGATGTGTTTGCTCGATGGATTCTCAAAATTCCCAAGAGCAATCCTTAAGATTTGAGGACCATTGAACTTCCACAAGAAGAACATCTTTATTTCGAAGGCGTTTAACCTCCGAAGTAATGATACGAATAGAATGTTGCTCATAAGTCAAATTTGGTGAAACTTCAATTTCTTCAATTACACCGGGCTCAAGAGCAGAATCGGAATCCCTAAGGTATTTCCGTAGTTGAGACGTGGAAAACGTCAAAAATAGCAAAAGAATTGAGCCGGTACAAAAAGAGGTGATAAGCGACGGAAACAATGCGTTCGGTGATGGAAAATGGACCAACATATCGAGATGCTAATTTTTCCGATCAACTGAAACGCACATCACCCATCATAGGTGAAATACGAATGAACACCAATAAAATCTGGACCTAAAACCAGCTTCTCACCGGCTTCAAGCCAACACAAAGAAATCGGCATGGCCTTCCGTAGAGTACCTCGAAAGGTGCCATACCAATACTAGATTGGAAGCTTACTATAGGAAGAAAACTCAACAAAAGACATATGATCTTCCCAACTTCCACCAAAATCAAGAACACATGCACGAAAGAGATCTTCAAGAGTTTAATTCACACGCTCGGTTTGTCCATCGGATTGAGGATGATAAGCGGTGCTAAAACTAAGTTTTGTTCCTAAAGCTTTTGAAGACCTTACAAAAATCCACTAGAAAAATAATGGATCACGATTGCTAACAATAGAAGTAGGAATCCCATGCAATATAACAGGACATAGAGTTCAGCCAAAAGAGGTATAATCAAAAAGAGAAGGATGAGCCTCAAGGCTACACAAAACAAGAGAGGAACATGAATCAGATTCACGATCTCGAATCTCACAAGTGGATAAAGTCTCGAGATCACTCCATTCGGATATCATCATGGAAACAACTGCTTGCTGCTCTCGGTTTAAGGGCATCGACAACTCGATTGCCCTTTCCGGAAGTATAGAATAACAAGATCATAAGATGCAAGGAACTCAAGCCAACGTTGTTGACGCAAATTGAGTTTCTTTTGAGAAAATAAATACTTCAAAGATTTAAGATTGGTATAGAGAACAAATTTCTCTCCCAAAAGATAATGAGCCAAATTCTAAGAGCGAAAACAATAGCCGCGAGCACTAGATCATGAATGGCATATCTAGTCTCGACAAGCTTTAATTGTCAAGAAGCAGATGCGATAGAACGTTCCCTTTTGCAAGAGAACGGCACCCAAACCAGTACGACTAGTATCGGTATAAACAATAAAGTCTTGGTTCCCTTCGGGAACCGCAAGAATAAAAGCATTGGAAAAGAGTTCCTTTAATCGATTCTCTTTCTCGAAAAGCTAAGACTTTCAAAATTATAATTAACTTTATATATTCATCTTTTTAGAAAAATTAACTTTTTACTAGAATTTACTGTGTTTGACTGTCTCATCATAGCGTTTAGGAGATTCCTATCGATAACGTTGATCAAGCGCACCGACCAGAATTCTTAAAGCACTCAATGGGCAAAACAACACAAAATCATCTCCTATATGATAAACAAATCTCTTAAAAAAAAGATTTACAAATATTCTTTGCTCGTTTTAAGAACAAAACCCAATCATACTTATAAATATCTTATTAAAAAGATTTGCAAATTTTTAAATTTGTTATTTTCATCCATAATTAATAAATACCAAGATAAACTAATCGAGATATTCGTAGAATACTCGATTCACAAAATGGATGAAATAAGGTAGAAGGTTCGTCATACCGAATGACATAACGAACCAAACACAAAAATCACACCGAGTGCGGAACGCGGTAAAAGGATGCTACCTTCCGCAACTCGTAGCTGTTGAAAACCGGTAGCAATGTCGAACTAAAAAGACCTTAGCACCACTCAAAAGATTGCTTAGGAGATAATTCTAAGACAAATCTCAAAAATACCGAAAATTCACAAACTATCTAAATGAGAGAAATAATATTCTCCTCATCCCGTAGGTTTAAAGAATTAAAATGATATCACCGAATTTGGAAATCAAAATCATTAAGAATAAAAGAAATCTGCTTAACAGATTGAAGATGTCGAAGATGAATAGTACACATTGGACATAGGATATGGCCTTCATAATAATTAAGCCAATCCTTTCCAAAAAATCAATTTCGAAGCCTAAATAACGCATGACATGCAAACTGGCTCGAAAAGAATACTCAAAAAAATAATCTCGACATTTTTACAAAGCAAACTGAGTGTTGCGGATCCACCAATCGGATTCGCAATTCTCAGTGAAGTCATCAAACCCAAAATATTCAAATAAAAAGAATCAACAAGTTCTTTTGATATAAAATAATAAGATGAACCCATATCAAAAGAACTCGAATAGGATAATCACAAAACAATTTAATGCCATCAAGGATAGAAGGAGAATTACCTCTGGGCTGAAAGGAACCTCCAGAAGCCTTAGCAACATAAAGCTTGCCAGACTTGGCATTAGCAGGAAAAGTAGGGTAGGAGGAAACATGATGACCTTCATTCTTGCAATAACGGCAGAAGAGAGGCTTAGGACAAGCTCGAATCATATGATCAGGAGAACCACAAATGAAACACTTCTGAATGGAAGGTGTTCCAGCAGATTGAGAGTTAGAACTGGATTCAACATGATTTTTCTTCTTGGAAGGGAAAAATTCCTGCTTATGAAATGAAAACTTCTTCTTATTGGGGTTCTCGCGAACCTCAATATCATCACCACTAACACACTCCTTCTCGATGGCTTCGAGATGAAGTGCCGAGTCAACCAACTCCTCAAAAGAAAGCTTAAGCTGAAGCATTAAAGACTTCTTAAGATATTTCTTAAGACCAAAGACAAACTTCAGATTCTTCTTATAAGAGGTGCTAATGAATTCAAGACCATACTTAGATAAGGCCTCGAATGATGCAACATATTCAGAGACGGAGGACTTCCCTTGCTTCAACTCAAGAAAGCGACGGGCCAATAAAACTTTCTCAGATTCAGAAATGAATTTGAGTTCGAATCGTTCCCGAAACTGAGTCCAAAAAAGAACAGACTCATCAAGTTCGACTACAAGAAGTTCGTACCAATCAAGGGCATGCTCTTACAATAAGCTAGAAATTACAAGAACTCGATCATGGTCAGAAAGATCCATGCGAGAGAAGATACGTTCGCATGTGCGAATCCAAGCTTGGACCTCAAGAACGGACTCGAAGTCTTTGAATGATTTTCCATCAAGATGAGAAAAATCACTGCACAGGCGTGCAAAGGCAGACTTGCGTGGAGGAGATGCACGAATAGGAGCTGGAGGCTGAGTGCTCCTAAATAACACCAAAAACTGATCGGCAGACATATAAACGCCGTCCGGATGCGAGCCGTTGGATTGCCTAACATCCGAGCGTCGTCCTCTGCCTCTTTCGGCCATTAGCTGAAAGATAAGATAAAGATAAAGATTATTCACAAGGTAGATATCATTAATCCAATTATGGAATACTACGGAATAAAATGCATTCCTAGACGTATTCCCAAAATTCTATCTACCCCAAAGGCACGGAAAGAATAAAGGCACGATGATTCAAAGATTCGTAACATTCGTACAACCCTTTGATGTACCGTAATATGTGTCTCTGTTCTGTGTTTATCATATTTTGTTCTGAACTCAGCTCTGATACCAAGCTGTAACGCCCCACTCTGAGACCCACATTGACAAAGAGTATTACTAGGTAACACCGTCTGCTAATACGGAGAATAGAACTCGATAGGAGCGACCATCTATAACCTTGTCTTAATTATCTATTGAATACGCCGACAATCGCCACTTCTTACTTAAATGGATCGACATATCCAATAAATACTTAATACAAAGCCATAGGTGGCTGAAGGATCTATCAGAATAAAATATAACAACCCAAATGTAATACACATCACAGAACAGTAGATCATCACATACATTTACACATATACAGATACATTACATAGTTTACAAAATGATACATGTCAAGTGGTAAAGCAAACCACAATATACAGGCGAGTCAAAAGAATGCATATCAGAGTTACAACCAAAAAGGACTACACAAAAAGCTATAACAAAAAGGAGCTGGCAGAATAGTACATGCGAAAGCAAAATAGGCTAAGTCTAATGTACCTAACCTGAAACATCTCGGTCTGACCCGAGTATAAAATACCCAGGTCAGTCTAGCTAAACAAATCAGTTAGATAAACTAAATGATAATGAACATACAAGATCATAAAGTACCACAATTATCTCCAAAGGAGATAACCAAATCATCTAACATAAGATGAATCATAACAAGCCTCATATCATCGGCAACTCAAATAAACAAAGGATATCATATCCCAAAACAAGCCAAAAGGCAAATAACAAATACCAATAAAGGTAACACAAGTTTCCACAAGGTAATCGCTATATATCGTGTGGTTCAAAGAACCTACCCCGAAAGGCGATACACTAGGGAAATATAATTGTCAAAGAAACAAAAGATCCTCGAGCACAATACTGTATAACAAGGATCCACAAACCCGAAGGCAACAAACCCGAAGGCACAAACCCGAAGGTACAAGCCCGAAGGCAACATACCCGAAGACAACAAACCCCGAAGGCTCAAGCCCGAAGGCAACAAACCCCGAAGGCAACAAACCCCGAAGGAAACAAACCCCGAAGGCTCAAGCCCGTAGGCAACAAACCCCGAAGGCTCAAGCCCGAAGGCAACAAACCCCGAAGGCAACAAACCGTAGTGGCGAAGGTCCGGAGACCCAATACTGGACACCACTAACTGGCAGAATGTGTCACAACTCTTAGAAAGGAACCCAAAAAATGTTAACGTGAGTCTCATACCACACGTTCGCACTAAACGGTTTACTAACCGTTAGTCAATTTCACACTCAAAGCAGTACAAAGTTCACCTCATTTCATCGGTAAACCAGACCCAAAGGTCAAAACGGTCAAACGAATAGATTAGGAATTAACTAAAAAGATAAACACACGTGTTCATAGCACGCGTTTTATTTAATCATTTTCTCCTCCCTCTTCGCTCGAAGTGCAAAATTATGTGTTTTATATAGAAATTATAAGTTGGAGAAACGAGCTTTTAATACCATTTTAAAAAGATCATTTTATAAAAACTCGTGTACGAAATCAAAAAGGAATCATAGTCAAAATGCGATAACAACCGATTGTAATCGGCACGAATCGATTAAATTTGGGAACTAAGCAAAATAGGCAAATTGGGCTGAGACAAGCAGATTCAGATGTCTGAATTGTATATTTCAGACGTCTGAAACTGGTGCTCAGGCAATACTTTCCCTAGACCAAAGATGGCCAAATCATATCGGAAACAATCAGATGAGTGATGATAGCTAGGGGTTTATGCCAAACGACTACCCAACCTTAGAGGCTACCAATACATTTCGACCAACATGCCCAAACAACCATATAAGGATTTTTCATAGATTTTGACTTCAAACGCCAAAAATTGGAATATTCATTAAACCGATTCAATTCAAGAACAAATGGACAAGGATTATATGTTAGGAATTGCTACCTAACACTATTAAAGATATAGAGATAGATGTGAGTTCAAAAACTCACCTTTTAAACCCAAACACAAATGATAAGCTCTAGAACAAGCAATAGGTTAATCTCTCTTCAACAATACCTCAAGAACTTCAATCTATAATCAAAGATGAAGTTTCTCTAAATTAAGATATTAGGAATTTCTGAGAATTTGAAGAGGGATTGAGATGGAGAAGATGAAAAGAAGGCTTACCTAAGCTTCTCTTGGATTTTGGACTTGAATTTGAGTTTGCAAAGGAAACTAGGGTTTTGAATTTTAATTTCCCATTCCTCTCCCCATTTTTGCTAAAGCTTGAGTGTTAGGAAATGAAATGAATGAATGGAGAGGAGAGGGAGCTGAGTTAGGGTATAGTATGAGGGGTGAAACCCAAGCCCAAAGCCCTAAGTGAAAATAGCAAAATTCACTCAACTCCAAACATATCGATGCTTATACTCAAAAAAGTCGCAAACACCATTTTGAACTCAATGGAAGTGGTCTCAAGTTCAAATTGTTGATTCTCAACTTCAATCTTGATTCAGACGTCTGAAATTTCCAAACCAGACGTCTGAATCTGGAAAAATATGAGTTGTCTAGAATAATACTCAGACGTCTGAATTGTCCATTTCGGACGTCTGAAAATGGCAGTTTTGGCCTATTTCCTTTCTGGTTTGATTCGAACAATTTCAGACGTCTGAATGCTTCATTTCAGACGTCTGAATTTCTGTTTGAATGTGTTTTCAAATAGGCACTTCCAAATAGCACGATCCACATAGATATTTCGCTAATTCGACTGTTCTTTTACGAATAGTGACTTTTTGGACTTAAATCCGACTAACGATGCTATATTTAAATTAAACATTTAAATATACAAATCGTAAAATATGCGGGTTGTTACAGGTAGCCATCACCACCTCCTCCTTCCTCGCAATCGAAGCATGTCCTGCATGTCCTACCGCTACACTAGTGCATGCCTAGCTGTCACCCTCTTGAAGTTTCTATCTTATTTCCTGAACGTGGACTTTGGTTAAAACCTTTGGTTTTAAAGTGAATTATTGACAAAAGGAAGAGAGAGCAGTTAAGATTTGATGGCATTATGAATTCATTGTTAATATTGAAAAAAATTACCGATTTAATATTTTATTGTTGAACACATGCCACGTATGTAGGAAGAGCATATTAATAGGGGGGTCATGTTACACATATTGAGACATTGTGTTATGATTTTGATTTTTATGATATCGAATACACACTCAACACGAATTATATTTGTGAAATCTTAATTTGTTGTTTGTTATCATCAAAATGAAGAGATTGTGAAGTATATACATCTTGTTTTATGATAACAAATATATTTGATCATTTTTATAGTGTGATGCAGATAAAATATCAAAAGAGCACAACTTTGTTATTCAATTAATTTGTCATTCATTATCTCTCACATGCTTGATTTACACGTATAACATATCAAACACATATGTATTTTATATGTAAAATTTGTTATATGCTTGTTATTATCAAATAAAAATATTGTGAGATAATGCAGTTAATTTCAATTTGATAGTAAGAAATATATATTGTATTTAATGTGTTTATTTAATATTATGTATTTACAAGGTACTGATTTTAGTAAAAACTTTTTTTGATGCATGAGATATCAAAAGCAAAATATCATGGAGTTAAGTCATTCAAACAAAAAGGAAAATATTTTATACAATATATTTTCATATCAAAATGAAATATCATGCCAGAATCATTCAAATTTAACAGTTTCTTAAGCAAAGGTTTTTAAGGCAGCGATAGGCACGAACGGGTTAGTGGCCGCAGTAGGCACTAACGGGTTAGTGGCCAAAGCTGCGTATATTTGTGTGTGTTTTATCTTTTCGCACTAACGTTTCCATACTATTTATCTGTGAATTATTTTAAATATCCTATTCACCCATCCCCTCTAGGGTATATTGTACGATCCTAACAAATGTTATCAGAGCAAGATTATTAGAAAAAATATAATATCACGTCTCAACCTAATTGTACATTTAGCGATAATCGATTCATTGTTAGAACGTCCATTTTTAACGGAACAGATTTTTCAAACTGGAAATTTTAAAATGGAATTTTATTTAAAATCTGTTAATTTTAAATTTTGAGATATTATTGAAAATGGTTGTGATATGACAGATAAGAAAAATATTTTGTTTAACGCTAAAGATATAAATATTCTTATCTATTTAATTAATAGAGCCGAATTTAATTATGTCTCTCATTATTTAACTGTACGGGAAATTTAGAGCACTCTCGATGCAAAATTAACAATGATAAAGAACTCTCTAAATCTGAAACAACAATTCTATGTTTGGCGAGATTTACAAAGGACAATTTGAACGATGACAGTGAAGACTGAAACAACAGTGACTCAACGAATGGTGAGACAAGTGATTTTTCATTTAAAGACTTAATTCTCTTGTGTCATAAATTAACTCAACCTGTTGATGATCATAAACTGAAAAATAACAAACTAAAATGTGAAAAATCTAAACAACATCAAAAAAAAAATGAAAAAGGAGCTTGAAAACTTTTAAGCAAATTAAAATTTATGATTGTGAAAAATGTTTGCACTGTGAAAAAGATTTTGTTCGCTTCAATAAAAAATTCAAAAGCTTGAAAAGGAAATTTTGATTTTAAAAGAAAACGAATTGAACTGGTTTGCAAAATAACGCTTTACCAAATTAGTTAGAGAATTTTAAAATTTCATATGTGGAAAATGTGCGGATTTATAAAAAGAATTGATTGAAATTAAAGAAAATTTCAAAACCCTTGAAAACAAAAACATGATTTTAAAAAATAGCAAAACTGAAATTTTCAAACAAATCACGAATTGGAAAAGGAGATTGAAAAAAAATCAAGGTTTTTGAAAAACCTGAATTTGAAAAACGCTAACTTTTTAAATTTGAGATGGTTGAAATTAAGACCAAAATAAAAGAGCTCAAAAACAAAAATACAACCTTAGGGAGAAGAGATTTCGAAAAGAGAGAAATTGCTACTAGTAGTTGTTCAAAGCTAATGAATAAAAATGATCTTTTAAAATCCAAAGTAAATGAATTCGAGTTGATTCTTCGAAAAATTCCTACCGGAAAAAAAATCATTTTAACATGTTATTAGGAAATCAACTCTTTGTGAATAATAGAAAAAAAAACTTGGATCTAAAAAAGTCTCAAACAATAAACAAACGGCTAGTAACACCGTTAAGGGAAGATGTGTATTTCCCAAATGTGTGAAGTATTATTATACCGGAGATAGTTATAATAATTGTCAAAATAGGAACATAAATAAACGAGCCAAACCAATTGGGTTCCTGAGGCTACAATTGTTGATATTAATGGTTTGCTGTACAATTTGGATAAAGGTTTCAAACGTAAACAAATGTGGCATGCATCTTTTCTTAGACCACTCACTTCTTCTAATGTGGTAGGTACAAAGACGGCTAAGAGGCAACTATGATGGAAGCTGATTTCGAGTTATTCTACTTATTTGATGAGCGACTATTGCAATGTTCCTTAGCTTATGAAAAATGAAGTGAAGATTCATGCACTTTGGATAACAATGGTGAACACAAATGCAACTTCAAAGGTAAACGAATGTGTGATCTCTTAGAGTTCTGACTTTCTGACACTGATGTAGTAAAATTGTCATAATTCAAGCTTGAAACTCCAATTTGCAAAATTTAATATTCTCTGGAAAATTAACTAAAAATCTTATAAGTTTTATGTTTTGAGCTTTTCCAGATTATGATCTTAAATGACTGAGAAACTACAGAAAATTTGGTACATTGTTTGGAAATTATTTCAGAACTTTACTTCCAAACACAGCTATAGTATTTTGGTCGTAACTTTTGCTTTTGGTAATCAGATTTATAAAATTATAGATGTCTTGAAAGCCAAAATTCTACAATTTTCATTCGTTGAGCTTTAGATGGTTCATTTCAGAAATTCTTGATAAAATGCTTTCATATTAGTACTATGATCAGAAATCATTCCATAATTGTTTTAACACGGCTGTAATTAATTGATCATAACTTGAACAGTGTAACTCCGATTTTTGAAATTATTGGTGTTCTAGAAACTTGACAAATAACAATATAACTTTCATGTTTCGAATTTTTTCTGATCCATTTCATTAAACCTTAATATAAAAAAGCAAATCAGCACATTGCTTGAAAAGTGTTTCTGAGTTATTCAAACAAGTTGTTGTATTTTGCACATAATTTTTGATCTGCTTGTCGTTTTGACTTGAAACCAATTTTGTTGATAAGCAACTCAAATAACTGAAATTTTAATGTTTTGTGCTGAATCAAAATTCTGAATTTAAGATTTTCAAATAATGGTTTCAAAGCAGATTGACAATTCAAACAGCAATGCTCAATGTCTGAAGAATAAGGATAATGTTTTGACATACATATGATTGTGATAATTTTTTTATACTTACTTTGAATGAGGACTAACAAATCACACGTTCGAAAGTTTTTTGGTTGTGTGTACTTTGGTCTAACATAGATGACTTTACTGGAAAATTCGAATGTTGAAGCCAATTCGATTGATACTGTAGATTATATAATGTGTTTGTTTGATGATGCTTGTTTTTCATGCTTGACATTAATGATGAGAGTTCAAGAGAACGGACATAAAACCAATAAGGTATCATTGTTCGCCATCACTGGCACGTAGAGTATAAGTGGTATTAATGTTCGCCACCATAGGTGGCCCAGATAACAAGTGGTATCGTAAAAGCGTAACTTGTTCTTTCCTGTAAGAACATTTGGTATGATTTTTAATCTTTGTGATTCCTCATTTCTGATATTTTTGATAGCTCATATGTTTCACGGACTGACCGATATTTCACACATTTTATTTCATGTACACGTGGAGAGCTTGCATTTTTGCTTTTGTTTTTATTTTATTTTAAAAAATCAAAAAATATGTTTAGCTTCTAAAATTTGTTCAACATCAGAAAACTTAAAAATATGTTTTTTGTTTTCTTATAATTTTTATTTTTTTTTTGCTCTCCGTATTTATTCATGAAGTGAATATTTTAAAATGAGACATTTCAGCTAAATTTTAACCCAAACTTTTCAATAATAATTTTTTTTACACGAGAGCCTTGACTAGAAATTTTTTTGACATGAAAGTTTGTGGTGAAATCTTGAAAGATGGGTTTTGATATTTTGCTAAATGCTTAAGATGAATTTTTGAAGATACCTTATAAAATGAATATTTTGAACTTTAAGATGACATCTTCTGAGATTAGTTTTTGATATTCAACATTTGTCATGATCTTGAGAGACTAATTTTGAAAATGAAATGTTTGGGCTTTGTGATGAATCTTTTGTAAAACGAATTTCTGATGTTTTTGATATGCTAATGTGTATACCTTTAGACTATGTGCTCCTCTTTACCCAAACAACTCTACAATCAATTTATGTTGTACGAGTGTTACGGCACGTGCTTTGCGCGTGAATTGTTTTTCTCATAAATTGTATATGTTTAAATCGGTCAAAAAATAATTTTTTATATTTTCAAGTGATATTAAGATTTGTGTATTTGTAAAGAAGTATTTTGAATTCATAAAAGAATATTAATTTTATTTTCTATTTTTGAAAGCGTTTTGAATTTGTAAAACATGTTTAACTGTTAGATCCTACATTTAGGGGCGTTTGAATTTGTAAAAGAAGTTTAATATTGGATCCTATTTTCAAGTGATTAAGATTTGATAATAAATAGAGGGGCGTTTTTGGTAGTTCACGTTGATACCAAAAAAATGTAACACCAAAGCTATTACAACTATTATTAAAGATGTTCAAGAATAGAATATAAAATTGAAAATATTTTTGAGCTATTTACAAAGAAATTGCTTTTGAAACCATATCACAATCATTTGAACTTCTTATGTGATTTTCAAAAGTATTTATATTGATTACATAGATGATTGGATATTATATTTGTACTCGATTAAATAATGACATTATGACGTTCCTTGATAATCAAACATACGTTAAAATTTATATTTTCGACAATTACATATTACACGTCATCACTAAATCTACCACTTGATACTCATATTTTATCGACTCATATTTTTCAGTTTTATCCTTGTGTTGGCTAAAATGACATAAACCGAAATGTAATAAATTTGATTGGCTTAAAAGAGAGTATAGCGAAGAAGTTATGTGCACACTTCATATGAAAAGTAAAACACGTAATATATTATAAATTTTGAAATTCAAATGGCTAAAGGTCTACGCATGAAAAATGAATGCGGTATGAGCGTCGGCTTATATCACCTAAGGGTATCCAGCATGTGATGGAAATTCTTTAACGTCGGTATATAAACACCTATCAAGCAATGTTTCTCTCTCATATAACAGTCCTCTCGACAAGACATGAGTGCAAGTATCTTGCTCTCATTTATAACGAGTTAAGAAAATACTGTCCTCACGTGAATAATTCACTTGGATTATTATTTGGATTGTGGCTGGAACGGCTAAGTTTATTGTCATTTGAACCCCACCTCATATAACTAATTATTTTGTCACCCTTTTTTCACTCATGTGATGTGATTTTGATCTATATAGCTGCTATATTTATGATTGACTTTTCACTAAATATTTAATGTCATATTTGATTGAGTTTCATCATTTACTATCAATTTCTCACCGTGTTAATTTGATAATGTATACTTCTGATGAAACAAAAAGGGAAGAGAACGGTTAAGATTCGATGACATTATGAATTCATTGTTAACATTAAAAAAAATTACTGGTTTAATATTTTATTATCGAACGCATATGACACATATGTAGGCAAAGCATCTCAATAGGGGGACCATGTTACACATATTGAGACATTGTGTTATGATTTTGATTTTTATGATATCGAATTCACACTAAATACGAATTACACTTATCAAATCTTAAGATGTTTGTTATCATCGAAATGAAGAGATTGTGGAGTACACATCTTGTTCGATGATAACAAATATATTTGATCACTTTTTATAGTGCACGATACAGACAAAACGTCAACAGAGCACAATTTTGTTATTCAATCAATTTATCATCCATCATCTCTCATATGCTTAATTTACATGTATCACATATCAAACGCTAATGCATTTTATATGTAAAATTTAATATATGTTTGTTATTATCAAAACAGAAGTATTGTAAGATATCGCAATTAATTTCAATTTGATATATTAATAAATATATATCGTATTTAATGTGTCTATTTAGTTTTGTGTGTTTACAAAGTACCGACTTCAATAAGAGGTTTATATTGAATTCACTTGTAGATTTCATCAAATTCGAGTATGTTATATATATGTATATGTATATATATATATGTATATGTATATATGTATATGTGTATATATATATGTGTGTGTATATATAGTATAAAACCTCTTGTTTGATGCATGAGATATCAAAAGAAACAATTCAAATCAAAAGGAAAATGTTATAGAGTTAAGTCATTCAAACAAAAAGAGAAAATATCTTATACAATATATTTTCAAATCAAAAGCAAATATCATGGTAGAATCAAAACAAATTCGACGGTTTCTTAAACAAAGATTTTTAGGACAATAGTGGACACTAACAGTTTAGTTGCGAAAACTAGATATATCTATGTTTTTTCTTTTTGCATTTATATTTCCGCATTATTTATCTACGAACTATTTTAAATATTTTATTCACCTCCTCTAGAGTATATTGCACGATCCTAATATAGATAATTAGCATAAAAGAATAAAATAGTCTTAGCACAATCATAATGCAAATCGTGTGCTGATATACCAACATACATTCAACAGTACATAAAATATTTAATGTTACAATTTATTTGTACATATTAAGTAGTTGTATCTAGCAAAATATATTGCTTTGCATGCATAGCTTGACTTCGTTCTTGAAATGAGGAATTTTGGAAAATAGTACCATATTCCTCCACAACCAATCCACGCTTCAGCAGATAAGTCTTTTATCGTAAATATCGTATAACAAATCAATATATTAAAAATGGTCTGTTAAGTGTCTCCGAATGCGAAGCTAAAAGAAACGAGGTCAGAACTTCTAAACTAAATCCATTTTTACTTTCACTATTCCCATTAGACAAGCTGTAAACTACTACAATGTTTTGAAAGGGTTGATTTCTCAGTATCAAGTTATAAAGCATTCACTTCGACATAGTGGAAGTTAACCATAATATATTGTCAACTATGAGGTAACAGGTATAAGAACTAACTAGCAGTTTGTATCTATAATCAAAAGAAGCCCCAAAAATTAAGTCATTAGTCGTGTTTTACTTTTATAATGGAGCGAAAAAAGGAAAAGAAAAAATACAGGGCCACTGGCTTAATTCGATAGAATCATCTTTCGTTAGTGTTGTTTTGTAAATGATAATAGGATTAGAGATGAATCAGTTCATACAATGATTGCGATAATCTAAATGAAACTTTATACTACTTGCAAGCACTATAGTATCTATCTACAAGACCGAAACCTGTAAATCACTTACAGATTGTGATATGAAAATTTATCGGTAATTAATTGCTTCTTGCGCCTCCTGCACCAGCTAACATACCAGCAAGACCTCCTTGGCTCATCACCTCTTCTTGCGCTTTCTTAATTTCTTCAGGATCTGAAAGGTAAACATAATGAATTGAAAATTAGGTAAACATAACGAATAGGAAGCTTGTTCATATTGTTAATCTAAACGCCAAAACATACAAGTAATAAAATCACAATAAAAAACCATTATCACCATAAATTAATAACAGGAATCACAAATCTAGCCTCACGTCCTTCAAATCAAGTGCAACAACAAAAATCTATAACATATTAGATTGTTTGCGTTATTTGAAATGCAAGGTGCAATGAATACACCAAACTTGCACAAATGAACATTCAATATTTTATATCATTTATTTGCATGAAGCATATAACTCTATAATAAAATACAAATCATTGTGACAAAAATAAATAAATCCAAATCTTCCAGTGAGTTGCATGATAAATAATACAACGGCAAAAAAAGCACCAAAACTGTATTAATAGACATGCATTTAAATATTTCATATCTTATTCTATTAATGTCAACGAGCTCTAGCTCAAGTGGTTAAAGGTATGAAGCTTTAGACAAAAAGGTTCTACAAGTCATGGATTTGAGCCCTTGAGACATCATAACGAGTGTTTTGCTTTAATAAAGTATCACTCTTGTTATCAAAAAAAAAAAAAATCCTATACTATTTATTTGCTTAATAAATGTCATTTCAAAACTGAATCAAAAAAGGCTTGCATTGTAGAAGTACAAGGTACAATGAAACAACCATAAATGCACAAAAGAAAATGATTTTGAACGTTTAGTAATTTTTATCATTTATTCTCCATACAACATTTCATTTAATTACATAGCACAAAACATTTTAGAAAAAATAAATAAATCTAAAACTTTTACGAATCTTGCATTATAATAATAAGCCATCAAAATTACGGAAAATGACATAACTCTATGCATTCAATAATCCATATCATTTCGCTTCAAAAATTTGATGAATTTAATAGATGACTTAAATAGTAGATAATGCAAGGCTTTGGTAACTTGCACTATGTAGAATGCAAGTTACTAAAACGTGCATGTGACTTGTATTTCATAAGCATTTTTTTCCCTCATACATAAAGTTAACAAGAAGCAAAGTAAACATTTAAAAAGTATATTTCAAATAAAAACCATAAAGTATTTTTTTTATATGCAAAATGCCTTTTTTATACATTGTATCAAACAATTTTGTATATTATCTATACTCGACATTCTCATGTTAAGCAGCTTCTCAAATAATCGTAACCAATAATCCATTCATCTTCAGTGCAATTTTTAATGTAAAGAAAAGTGACAAAAATTGATAAATAAAAAGCTTACAAAGACCCATTTTTTCATACTTTTCAAGCAATCAAAACGGTCTACAAATAAGGAAGGAACAAAAATATAAAGAGGATGAAATATACATGCTCCGGAAAAAAGAATTAGAAAACACGTCTTAAATCGCAGCCTTAAAACTGAAACAGGGAACGTCTTTGGAATATGAAACAGAGACGTGGATATTTAAGAAAGAATGATAGTAGGGAATGTTCATAATTACCTCTAATGAATAACTTTCTGTTAGTTTAGATAATTATCTCTCCAATTACTTTAAAATAGTCATTTACTATTTCTAGGATGTTTCATTGTTTTTTATATAGCAACCCACACTCCCTCCTAATGTGTAAACAGTCTGATGTGTTATTGGAGAAAACTGTGAACCTATCAGTTCAATCAATACAGCAGTGTTAACAGAACAGTAGTTATCTTATCCAATTTTCCATTTTCCCTAAAATAAGTTTGAATGTTTTCCCATGCAATCAGATTCTCTTTAAGCATATCTGGTTTTACTAATATTCCATTTAATGCTCTAAGATAAGCTCCTCCTGAAAATCTACTGACATTAATTTAGTGTCTACAACGTTGACACTAGACACAGATATTTTCCAACAACATTCTAGAAAAGTAATATTCAAATATATTTTGATAGTGAAAACAAATTCTTAGGACTGACAGTTGAGTACTAAGAATAACTTCATGATAGCTTTGTAATTCAAGCTAGTTGAGTTCAAATCCTCTGTTCAATCACCATATCATACATCTGATTGATTATGTATAAATCAATGGACAAGATGTGTTTAGGCACATGGAGACGGGTAATTTGATCCGAGTTTCTAGATGTGCTAACAATTGGTGCGGACTATTCACATCATATACCAAAGGTACTAAAGTTTGTATGGTCTATCATTTTCGAAATGTTTTGAGTTTCGAGCTTTTCAAAATATTTTCGGATTATTGTTTTCCAAAATGCATTTATGAAAAATACCCATTTTCCTATAATGGAACATGAAACTCAAAAAGCATCTCCTTGTTTTGTGTGTGAAATTGGTTCGTAATATGAGAAAATGTTTAAAAAGACACAAAAAGGTTTTCAATATTCCATTTTAAAAGGTTATTTTGCGGAATGTTAAACCAATTATGTTTTTTTATAAAAAAAAATAGAATATCTCTGAACTAAAAACGAATATAAAAACTAATAACTTAAAACTTAAAACAAAATGCCTAAATGTTCAAAAAAGTGTGATGTTCAGACAAAATAGAAAACATCACAGTTTGAATGTCCAAGCTAAGATATGCAATCTGCTACATAAACAAAGCTTAAAGCACAAAGTTATTTATTTTATTTTGTTTTGTGAAAAAAAAAACAAACAAACTGAACCCTCTGAAATTAAAATGTGATAAAATTTAATGTAATCAATGTTGATCTCCAAATCATTTTTAATTGTAAATAAACCTTCCAAAGCAATAGTATGTCCATGCAGGCCCTATCAGTTTAGTTACATATATGAATACAAAGGCTCGTTTGCTCAAATAATTTGAATAGGAGTTGATAAGTACATTTATACATACATGTGTATACCAGTGCGCGCGCCCGTTTAATTATGTGAAATCTTTTGCATTGATGTTTTCAAAACAGCTCCTACTTACAAGTTCCAAGATAAACAGTATCATGACATAAGGAATCAAAAAACAATTTTGTTACCACGTGAGAGAATTACAATTGCTATCAGGAAATAAAGATGGCCAAGAGAAATGAGCTAGAACTCGAAGTACTAATCTAGGAGAGATGAATTGCTCGAATATGTTTGGCAACCAAAATCAAAATCGTTTTTGCCTTATTAAAAAGATCTTTTCACTTTAAAAGGTCAGTAAGTCAAAAAAAATAGTTTGTCGAAATATTCATTAGTTAGATATAATGTTTTTGTTCAAATTAAAAAAATAACAGTATAAGCCGTTTATGTTCTCGCATCAAATTGACTCTTTCATTTTTTTTGCTTTTAAATGTTACTTTTTAAAAGTTATCCAATCAGAATCCTTGGGAAAACTCATTTACTAAATTTACAGGATCATCTAGTATGCTTAACACCATCGTCAAACTGGTTAATTGGTACAAGGAGAGTGCTAAAATATGTTCAGATGCACAAAGTATGAAAGAACGAGAAGATTGTCGCCTCTTCAAGAAGCCAGATAAGTCACTTTCACATGGATAAGCATGCACTATCTTTTTTGGTGGCCCTTGTTTCCATGCAAAAGATAACTCAGGCTGCCTAGTCCACTTTGCTTCCATTCAACAATACTACATGTCTATCTAAGGTTACAGGCTACTCGGACAAAGAAATAACATTCATGTAAAGTTTGTTTGCTCGATACTGTCACTGTTAGTTATTTATGTCTGTCATCAGTCATCACTTAGTACAGGTTGCAGATCCAAAAGGTAGTTGTGTCAACTCTACATTAAAACTGAAAAAGGTGTGGTACATCAAATAACCTGTAGACTTTGTATCTCATGTCACCTGGATTAAGTACTTATTTTAGAAATCTCCTATTGATATATAATAATGAGGATGTTTCCTTTTTTTAGTCAATAGTTATATATACATGTATACATGGTATTATATATCGTAATTTTTTAAAGGAAAACTAAATAAAGGTATATCCAACAGCAAAGATAAAACACATACCCATATTCTCCATCATTTTTGGCATGACGAAAACCATAAGCAGCATGAATCCCATCATGAGTCCCATTGGACTTTTCACAAGTGATATTACAGATAAAGGCTCCCTTATCTATAAAAGGAACAAAACATAAAGATGCTAAAATGCAAGAGATCACAAGCAAGAAATCATGCTTTCAATATAAGGATTGAGGGTTTTATTTCATTTTTACACCTCATAGTATTGCTCTTCTCTCAAAGGCTCTAAAACTAGTTCATGCAATGATTTCCTAGTCTCTGTCAGTGCTGCTTGTACATTACCAGGGTTTCTTGCACTGATATCAACTCGGACCTAGCAATATATTAGGTGAACAAGAACCACAATGTATATGAAAATGTACAGATTAAGTTATAAGAGCAAGACTGGGGAAAAAAAAAACCACTGTAGTACCGGTGAAAAGAAATAACGTAGTGCAGCCACTTCAATCAGATGAGTGCCAGCTGGCACATTGTAGCTAAGCAATAATAGCTGAGGAATACCAAGGCAAATATATTTTGCAGTGGAGATGAAAATTAATTATAGGTGCTGCTCACTAATTTAGGAAAATGTTGACAAGTACAAGCCCCATTGAGGCCATGTTAACGTATTTTACTTGATTATCCTAATGGTTTATATGTTCGTACGGCAGAACTATATAAATATTTTTCTGGATTTACACAGTGGCAACTTCTATTCATACATCAAAAATCACCTAACACACCCCAATATTTTTGCCAAGAAAATGTATTACTAAATTACCCTTCTTTCCTAATGGCATTTTTAATCCTTTTTCTTTTAACCCATCAAATTAAAACATTAAAATTAATGATATTTGATCAAATCCATACATTTTGATGAAGAAGTTAATGAATTTTCTATCATGAAACTTAAAATATTGGTTGAGGCAACTTTCACAATTATTTGCTTTAATGTAATAGTATTAAACTATTTTTTTCTTCTAAAATTAGAGTTAATTTTATTGAAATTAAGAACGTTTTTTTAAAAAAGGAGTTATAATATTAGTGCCAAAAGTGAAAGTCCATTTCATTGAATTTTAACTTAATTTAATGTTATGAATTTCAAGTTTGGTGTAAACGGGTTTTAGTTTTACAATGGGAAGATAATGAAGATAAAAACAAGGGTAATTTTGTAAAAGAAATGATGTATGTAAATAATTTTTGCTGTATGCTAATTTATTATATTTTCTGTTGTGTGTTAAGTAATGATTGGTGTATGAATTGAATTAGCCTTACACAGTCCCCTTTTATATTTTTTAAGATAATTATAACATGTTGACATATGACAGCTGGCACATATATATTAACATAACTCTTTTGATTATAGTGCCGTGAAGATATTAATCTCATGATAGCACATTTATGTCTATATTTTAAATAACTAACAAGAATTTTTGTACTATACAGAGTAACTGCCTATAGACTACAGTTTTAGATGAAAAAACAATTCAATAGCAAATAGAATTCAAAAAATCAAACCAGCTAATTTGGGATCATCATATTTGAAAGTGGATATATTAGAGAAGATCGTTAAACATGATTTAAAGTAACTACTAAACTGTTACAAAAGCAGAGTTGTTAACAGCGTATTTTATAAACCTGATTTGTAAGGCCTGATACTCCTAACACAAATATTCTTGCAAATTTTATGGAAAAGAAAATTGAATGAGATGAATACGATAAATTCAAAAACTATAAAAAAGCCACATTGTTTAAAAACCGAAAAGTTGTTTATTCTTTTTGTACTGTACTGGACAAGATGTTAACATACCAACACTGACATTTTGTGTGTGGGGTGTGGGTAAAACTGTCTCAGGCTATAAGCATATTTCATGAAGAGGTAAGAGTTAAAAAAAAAACTATAATTTAAACAAGGTCTATTGAAGTAACAGCAATAGCACCAGTAAGAAGGCAAAACAAAGTAAAATAAATAAATATATAAAAGGACTATCATGACCAAAAAGCATGATATAACGAGTTTAAAGTAAGAAATGCATGCTTATTATGTGAAACAATAAAACATTTCCGAGGATACAATGAAAAGTAACCATCTGGTCGAACAAAGGTAACTTTTTGACCACCATTTAAAATAACTTTTGTGTTAGAGATCTTTGCAGGAAGCCCAAATCCTTTTGATCCGGTGCCTGTTGAAATAAAAAAAGGTGGGGTTGATGAGCAACAGTTAAAAAAAATTATGCACGGATAGATGTCACCTTTCACAGTGTTCACACAAAGTGAAGGACTATATGGAAAATGTTTCACTTATTTTAGTTGGACACCTCATTTTATGAATAGATAATAGAGACATGTATATAATTCGGTTTATGTAAGTTTACTGTGAGTTTATTCACATATCGGTGATTTGAATTTTGTGGATGTTTGGTTTAATGATCAAGTTTCAAAAACAGTCATAAATAATGGAGGTATGATTGTGCACATCTTGCTACCATAGACCCCATTCAAGTGGAAGCCATGTGCTCTAGGTAGAGAATGATGATAATGATGCTTTGCGTACCTATCTTTTATTTACTGTTAAAGTGGTTCTTGATCAAAGATTCACGGTGCAGTTATGGGTAAAGATCAAAAAAGATAAATGGGGCCCAATACAAATAAGTGCTAATACAAATATTATTAGAGTAGATACAATAATGTCTAATTGATGTCAGTTTCTAAAGAGAATTGAAGTAGAAGGGTTGAGTGCAATGCAACAAAAGTATGTCTACTTGCTACAACAGAAAATATCAATCATATGATGGCAGAATGCCAATATAAGTCTGGCTATAGTACGGTGGTTCAGGAAAGAATTTTAAGGTAACTTTTGATATCCTTGCAGAATGTCTTTCCATTTTCTCATTTTGTTCAATCATTTTAATTCTAAAACTATCCATAAGTAATATCAACATTTAAAATGATGAATTTTATTTCTAACAAACCCTAGATCTCTCTGTTGAATGAAGAAAAATAAAATCGCTTTCAGTAAGATTCTTTTATATAGATATAAACAGATAAGATTATTTCGAAAAAGGGAAAAAAATTAACTAATACAAATAGAAATATTGTTTAAAAAATGCTTTAAATAACGGAAAATTATATCATATGTTAGTTATATGCAAAATCAATTACCATATGCTTAAAATAAATAACACCATTGCACAAACGTTCAACGTGTATGTGGAATCCTGGTAGAAATTAAGACAGCAAACAGTTCCAAACAAATTTTGACTAGTAATTACATTTTTCAATTCAACTATTACTGAAAGTAGAAGCTTGAATTATTCAAACAAAATGCCATCCTTCAGATTAACAATGTAATGGTACTGTATATTTGTACTATCCTAATTAACTTAATAAGCATAATGGATTATATATAATAGTATAGAACAGTATTTTTTTAAGCACCAAAAAATTTAATCTCTTCGGAAAAAGTCACATACTTTGTGTGCACATCAGTAACTGGGCACCTTATTTTTAATACCAAACCCATATTACCCAACACACAAGCACTATAAAGTAATAAAATTGTTTTAAATAGGTATCCATAAGTTGATAATTCTATTTATAATTCACAAAAGTATAATTTAGGTCTTATAATGTTGATAAAAAAAAGACCAAAAATTGAATTGTTTAAGTAGAATAGTCTCAATTTTCCTACTAAGAGCGTGTTTGGCAACTTCTTATGACTAGTTAAAACTACTTTCAAGTAACTCTCTTGAATAATAGTGTTTGGAAACTTCTTATAAAGAGCTTGCAAAATTAACCTAGAAGTAGAATTTTGAAAAGCAACTATTTGTTGGTTACCGAAATAATATTATAAGTTATATTTTGACCAAGCAAATGAGTGTGCATGTTTTTTTTCCACCTATCGCAGAATTACTTCAAGATTCAGTGTTCCGAAAGAAGGGAGCCGTTTGTTTTTAATCAGTCCTCCGTATCAAACAATAGAAATCAGCGATATTAAACAAGCGACTATACCTCGCTTATTCCAAAAAATCAGCAATTAACTTTTTGATCTGCTAAAAAACGTGTTACAAATACATCCATTTGCAGCATAATTTTTCACCAACCAGTTCTCCTTCAAGCTCTATTCACCATCTACTACAACACCGATCTCATCACTTCCTGTTAGCGGTAATTCATCTTCTTCATAAATTACTTTTTCAATATATATGGCTTTGGTTAGAATGTTGATAGACTATAAAGTTTGATTATTAAACGACATTAGAGAATTACAACAAAGCTTGTGTTGTTATGTCTGCTGTAGTAGATACAAATAGTTAACTAAAATAAAATTTATATTCTCTAGTTGTGGCAACACTAGCTGAAATCATGTAACTGCACTATTATCGATGGTTTAACATATGCAAGTAGACTAATGTTTCTACTATTTATCATATGCACTATTATGCTCATAGTCAGACAGTGTAGAAATGCTGGTTTATGTCAATAAGATATAATCTTAACCAAATAATATTGACTACTTATAAATATTCATAACATCAGTAAATATTTATTCATTACTTTGTTTTCAGATTTTTCTAGTTACACTATTCATATATTTTGTGATTTTGTGTGCCTCCGAAGTTAAAGTTTCGGATTATGAATATTCATATATTTAAAATTTCGGATTATGAATATTCATATATTTAAAACTCAAGTTAATTCTTCTTTTAGTTTCTTTTATAAAATTTGAAGTTCGGTTAGTCTATTTTATTGAAACGCGATTACAGTTTCGTTTCGTTCCTACTAAAGCCGAAACGGAATGATCGAAATATCAATATTCCGATCGAAACCTCAAACCTTGGTTTTATGCAAGCCAACATTAAGCTTATAATGATGATGGTAGTGTTGGTAATTGCTGGATATATTGATATTTTATGCAAGCCAACATCAAACATGTCGGTTAGTTTTATTAGGTTGATAGTGTTTGAGCAGTTTTTTTTCTGTTGTGATGATCCAAATGATTTTATAATGTTATTGGACATGAAAGATGACGAAATGGTTCCAAGCAAAGAAGTATCAACCAACATACTTATTGAATTTCAAACCTCATACTTATTGAATTATTACATTGAAATATAAATAGATGAACAAGGCAATTGGTTTGTTTGAAGTTTTGCATGATTGACGAAGCACAGTTTGTTCGTTTTTGCGTGATTGATGAAGCAAGATTTTTAATGCTAGCCCAAGGGTATATGGCATTACGTTTCTACTTAAAACAATGACCTATTTATATTCAAATTTCATGTTAATTGTATTTGTTACATTATTTTCATGCAAATGGGGAAGGTACGAGATTTGATCGACCTTCGGATAGTTATATTTATAGTTAAATTTTATTATGCAAACTTATGGTATCAATTTAGACCAGATTCCTACATTTGCACTAAACAAATCATCACCACCCTTTTACAAGAACATGACTTTTGTTCCACGTCCCTATAAAAAATTAAATAGAATAAAAGGGCCTACTATTTTCCAAAGATGTAACTCAGCTCGCTGATATCAAAATACTCCTAAATCGTTTATTTTCTAAATTACTTTATCCCAACTAAAAAACATGAAAATACACATACACACAAATATACACACACATACGATTAAATTGTAATGGACTGTAATAATACTAAAAGCCAACAATTTTGTTTTGTTGGATCTCTAAATGGTTTTGAAATCGTTGCATGCACTTGTTTGAAAAACGGTTATTAAACAAGCACACATATCAAGTCTATGCTTTACAAAAGTTAAAACAGCCAAAACCAAGTGGCATGAACAAAAACGAAGATTTGATAAAATATTCACTTTTTTAGTTATATATAAGAATTTATATGTAAGAGAAAATGTATTTTGTGGCTTAAACTATTACTGTATTATAATTAGGTAAAATACTTCAAACTATGAGTCCATACTACAAACACACAGACACAGACACGTAATGTTTATTTAGACGTGTATGTGCCACTATCCGAGTCATTTCCATGTTTGTTATCAAACACCTTTAGTTTTTACATTCAGTTGCATATATATATAATATTGATTTGTATACGAATCTATAGTCATGGCATTAAAGAGAAACACGAAAAATGTTATGATAATGATGAAGACATGAGAAATCCAACGATATGGTTGCTTCCACAAAGAACCCTAAAATGAAAAATGACTTTTTTGAGTTATTTTCTAGGGAAGTTGACCATCAAAGATATAAAGGAACATCACTTATGAAAAGATTCTTGGACAAGATTAAAATCGAAGTTTAATGAAAAGAGGAATGTAAATTATAAGCATAAAACATTTAAAAATCGTTTCGGCTATTTACGAAAATATTACGAAGCATGAGTTAAAACTCGACTATTGAGTTACTACTAGACTATCTGGACATGGCTTTCTTGCTGCCACCAACTATGTATAGTGCGATCAGAAAAGTGGAAAGACACCATTTAAGCAAGCAAATCATTTCTTTATGTAGTGTACGTTAATAATGTACATTATATAAAATTTTGTTATTATTATCTTTATCGATAGTTGTAATACCTTGATGTCACATTATTTTAGTGTAAATGTGAACTTCCAAAAATACCATTGCATTTTGCCTAAGATGTCACGAGTTCAAATCCTGACAAAATTACTCTTTTATATTTTTTTATGAAGTTTGAAGCTCGAATCTCTCTTAGCTAAAATGTGTTTTCTATTTTTATAGTGCATAAGTTTGAATCTCAACTTTGGTAAAAAAAAATTAAGAATTTCCATATGTATTCAGTTAATCTATTTTACAATGTTAATACTATAAAATAAATATTTATTTTTAAATGTATGTTCTTTCCAGTTTTGTTTTACAAATATATATATTTGATATTTTATTTATTTGTTTCTCCATCTTCATCTTAATGCCATGAGAATTTTTTAAATGTATATTCTTCATGGATTTCTCTTACAATGATAAATTTAATATTTTATTTATTGAACTTTCTAACTTCATAAACAATACTTTTCTTATCAAAAATCATTCATGCTTAACCGATCCTTTTAGCTTTTAACTTTTCAAAACAGAATTTTAAATTTTAAATATAATGCGTAGGTATTTCATTTTCAAAATTAAGATGTTGAAGCAATTCGGATAATGTTTATGTACGCTTTCTAATGTTGAAATTTTACATCTTTTGACATGAGAATTATTTCTTCAAAATATTGAACTTGAAAAAATTCAAAATTACTTTAAACAATTTATTTCTTATGTAATTATCATGTTAAATTTTAATAATCTTTAACTTTAATAATTACAGTATTACCTTTAGTATCACTTTTTTGTGTAAATGCGAACTTCCATTAATACCTTCAATTCAACTACATACATTACAAAATTAATAAATCTTAAAAGAGTAAAATAAATATAATAAAATATCAAATGAATAATATTCAAATCAAGAGTACTAATAAATTGGAAAGAGAAAAAATTGGGTATGAAGGAGTGAGATAACAATCAATCCAATTTTTTTAAAATACAATATTAAGGAAACGTTTAATAAGTAATCATATAAAAAATTGACATATTTAGAAAAGGATATAGAATAATAAATGAAAACAATTTTTTTAATAAACGCAACTATTATCAAACATTCATGCATATCATTATGTTTATGCAATAATTTTAGCAATTTTGTTAGATGGTCTCATTTAAAAAACAATCTTTACTAGGGTTATATATTTGTTGAAATATAAGCATATTTGAAATATCTTTTGTATTCATAAGTATTTTTTTGCTTATCTTTTTGTACGCATCGCACATATGCCAAAACACTCTTTATATATATTTATATTTATAAATGTTCGCCAAACTCTTTATATATATTTATATTTATAAATGTTCGCCAACAACAGTAAAATTCTAAAGCGGCGAAGTTTCGGAGTAGTTCTCTTAAATATCATGATCGAATGAAAAGAGTTATTAAAAATAAACTAGCAAAAGATTCACCTGCATGACCGTCTTTATAATCAAACTTACCTCCTAGTAGCGATATCGATGATGTGGATAATTATATTATAGTAGAAGATGATACACATGTAGATAATGTTGGTTTGAATAGTAGTATGAATGATGACTACTTTGATGGGATAAGAGTTACTGAAGATATAGGTAACACCCACTGGATCTTCAAATGCAATGCCTCATTGTTTTAATAAAAAATGTTAAAAAAAGTTTAAGTGTTGAAACATTGGAAAATTAAATAGAATGATTAGTTAATACCTTGAAGTAAAATGATGAAAGAAGGCTAGTAAAGGATCTTCTCACATTAATGTTATGATTCCCGTGAGAGAAACGAAAAGCTTTGGTGTTGCAACACAAAACAAATATAAACAAGTTAAAGTGTTGTTTGTGTAAAAATGAAATTAAAGACTACTTTCATGGAAGAACCGCGTGATAATAAAAGTAAAAAATTTGAATTATGTTGGATATCAATAATAATTTAGTTTTTGTTGTCAATAACAATCTTATGTTAAGTGGATAACTGATTGTACCGTTCTCATAAATATTTTTCAAGTTTTATCGCAAGTTGCCACTGTATGACACGCATAATATTGCTTTATAGTTTTTTTTCTAAAATAATGACATCAAAGCAGTGGTCATCCTTGAGATTTCTCTTAGTATTACTTAAAAATAGAAACCATAAAACAGTGCGACAAGAAGGGCTGACCTCATCTCTTGCTAGCAAACTATATATGAAAGAGTTGTTGGAAGGTCCTTACATTCTCATATATGATGAATTTAGAATGGATAAGAAAACTTATAACATCATATATTGTTACTTTCGACGGAAGAATATGTTTTATGATAGCAAGCATCTAGACGTCGAAGAAAAAATGATAATGTTTCTATCCACAATAAGGCATAATAATCGGAACCGTATAGCAAAGTATCATTTCAACATTCAGGAGAAATGGTTAGTATTTTCATGAGGTATTGAACGCCATGATGAATTTTGCTTGAGAAATGATTGTTCCACCGAATTTTACCAAACTTGTTGAAAATAATTGATCGCACGTTGAACTAGAAGAATGAGTTTTTATAAGTGCGGCTGGAGCATTAGATGGTGCATTAATAGATGCAAACATTTTGATGGATGAGCAAGTACCATTGAAAAGAACGAGGTTAAGGAAATTGTTATCAAAATGCAATGATTGTATGCGACTTTGACTTAAAATTTATATACGTGACAACTTGTTAGGAAGTAATAGCGCATGATTTAACAAGCCTAAATTAGACATTGCATGATCCTATGAATAATTTTCGATATCATCTTCAAGTAAGTATTTTACTAAATTACTTTAGTAACATAATATGAAATGACAACTATTATAAACTTGATATCTATGTTGTTGTAGGTATGTATTACCTCCGAGATGTAGCATATATTAACATTATGGGCTTCTTGTTTCCCTACCGCAATACACATTATTGGTTGAAAATCTACAGAGATACGGGTATCACAAGTAGAAAAGAAATATTTAATCATGCTTACGCAAAACTAAAAAATGTGATTGAAAGAAGTTTTGGTGTATTAAAAAAGAGGTTTCTCATTCCAAATACAATGTTTTGCATATTTCTCTATACAAAGAGATATAATCATTGCATGTATGGTAATACATAATTTTTAACGTCGTGTTGATCCTAATGATGAGTTATTTCAACAAGTTAAAAAGATAAAGAGGATGAAAATGACACTAATGAAACATACAACGAAATGAAGAACCATTGTAAGTTCCACTAAGCCACATTGATACATTTTCATCTCAATACAAGCTTTTATGAATAATATGCATAATCAAATTGTCAACCGCTTCTAATTAGTTGTAGTGATAACATGAACGTGTAATTATATATATATTATATAATATAAATAATTTTTATGTGTGACTTTGTTGTTGTGGTTATGAATCTTTGGGACATTTACATTTGCCTTTTTTAGTTGTTTATTAAGTTTTGCACATGAGTTGGGAAACAATTTATTTTATTTGGTAAGTTCGTGACTAAAAAGCGAGAATATATTTTTATATTCAACATTTAGAATTAAGCATTCAACGAAAAAATACATACAACATAAAATAACTTTATGGTTTCTAACAAATGTATGCTTCATGTACATAGATACATCCATCATTTGTAAGTTATAGTAGCCAAACACTAAAATTAACTTATTCTAACTTAAAAGTCAAATTACGGACATGTTTGGCAACTCCTTACAAGTAGTCAAACCTATTTACAAGCTACTTATTTAAATTGTAGTGTTTGTGAACTTCTTATAAGGAGCTTGCAAAAATAGCTTAGAAGTGGAAATTGTATAAGCGACTCTTTGTTACTTATGACTTATAAAGGAATTTTGTAAGTGATTTTGATCAAGTAAATGACTAAAATAATCTTATGTTTGCAACCAATTTATAAAGAAAATGCCATTATTGTAAATTCACCATGGTCGATTTATGTAATTTACTATACACATTACTTAAAAGTCATAGTAGTCAACCATCAAATTTAACTTATTTTAACTAAAAGGTAAAGTTACCCTCAATCACTTTTACTTTGAAGTTGTTATTTAAAACTACTTGGAAGTTACTATTTAGACTGCTTTTTAAGAGATTCAAGGTAAGTTGTTGTCAAACGGCTCTACATCATAAACCTAAGGATTCAAAGCTACTTAGAGGTTAATGTTCAAAACCCTAAGTTGTTGCCAAACGGGAATTAAAGGCCAAATTTACAAACAGCTCAGTACTTGTTTGTCAGTCAGGCAATTATAACAACAAAATCACGCTACTATTATCAAATCCAATCCACGAAAATACAACTTATATTCAACAAAATTAGGGTTTATAGACATTATACATACCGTCTAATTTCACGCGGCCAGTAATCGTATAAGCGTCCGCTGACCTGACGCAACAAAAAGAAAAACAAAGGCAAAAGTTATTTATTTTCTTCAAATTGATTCATACTGACAGAATCGCAGAATCATATAAATAGGTAATGATCTTGATCAAATAAAGAAAACTACAATAACAAATGAGAGGGTATCTGATTACCGCGAGTGAGTAGCGATTGATGAAGGAATGATGCAAATGACTAAAATGAGAAGTACGGTGATCATCACCGCAAAGCTCCGCATCGGATTTTTTGTTTTGTTTTTGTTTTTATATTTTTGATTTTTTGAGGAATATTGAAGATGTCGCTCTTGGATGTACCAATTTTCGGTGATGAGTTTGTACTACAGAATAAAAATAAAAATTGGATTTTAGGTTTGGGTTGGACCTAATAATTTACAACCTGCACAATTTCAAATCTATGCCTCTGTCTCTGATTCTTGCGTGCACACACAGCATATATGAACAATTATCAGCTACACCTCAAATCTTCGGATATCTGTCACAAGTTTCAAATTAAATAATATACTCTTTCTTTCTTTTTCATTCTATTATTTAATTCGGAACCTATGGCTGATATCAAAGAGATTTGAGGTGTAGCCAATCATTGTTATATATATATATATATATATATATATATGTATGTATGTATATGTATATATGTGTATATGTATATATGTGTGTGTGTATATATGTATATGTATATATGTGTATATGTATATATGTGTATATGTATGTGTGTGTATGTATATATGTGTATATATATATATATATATAATGAAAATTCAATCAATAGAAATTGTACCATGTCTTTCTGAAATACCATAAATAATATCCTTTCATGACTACAAATCAACAGAATATCACTATCGGTTTACGGTCTCCACCATCACTTCTTTCCGGATCACCCATCAATATAATTTCACTGTCGATAATCTAACACCACCAACAAGACTGCTTGAAATAAATGTGTTGTGATAATCAAAGTTTTTGCACTTATAGCGCACAACCTCCATTAAATATAAAGTAAATATATGTATGTATGATTTATACTACTAAAATATAAATATAGCATTGCTAAAGAAAAGAAAAGGTTTACACATACTCATGTACCAAGACGTTAGCCAAAATATACATGTGGAGAAAACGGGTGACTAACATCATGAATCTTTATAAGAGTTTACAAATATATTTTTGTAGGTTTAGCATTTTTGGTTAGTAATTTGTAAGTAGTTACGTTATGTTAACAACCACTAACAAACGTTTAAAAAAGTAGAAGAAGAATAAAACTAACAAAGAAAGCTAAAATATACAAATCCCAAAACTTTCCTCTTTATTACCTAAAAATACAGAAATCGAGAGGGTTATTCATGTAAATATATGATCTAGTACATATCACATAGTCCATTTGTATATATTACAAAAGGAAACCTTTATGATTGGAAGTTAGCTGAGTTTTGTCTTCGATAACATGAGAATTAATAAGACTATGTATTTTTACTCGTTGTCATGGTTGAATGAACCAATAGATATGAACAAAGTAATCATTAGTGGATGCAGCGAGATAATAAAAGATCACACGGACGATTTTATACTGGTTCGGACCTCCTAGTTGTTATATGTCCAGTCCCAGAGCTGTTTTTTATAATTTTCCTAACAACTCTCTCTTCAACCAGACGAATAATTGTAAACATAACCGAACAGGACTTCAACACTAACTGCATGAGGACTCTGCAATAGGGCTTCAACGCTACTTAAAGACCCTGCAATTGGATTATAACACCAACTGCTTGAAGACTCGACAATAGGACTTCGACCTTTCTTTTTATAAAGAAAGAACTCGATCGGATTGTACCTCTAATACATTGTTTAGTTGCACTGAAGTACAAGTTCCTATAACCCACACAATTATCTTCATAATTGAATGCCCAAGTGGTTTAGGAGGAATAAATGAACAGAATCTTAGGGTAGAGGAGTTGAATGGTTGTTATATGTATATATTTTTTTGGCACTTCGTTCAATTCCCACAAGGATACGAAGTTAGCAAGGATTAAACCATTGACCTTACATGTGAGCGTTGCATGTCCTAACCAACTGCGCTACCCTTATAGGTACATCGCTATATGTATATTACTTTTGAATGAATCGCAAATGAATGAACAAGGAAGCAATAGAGATCCGATAATAATATAAATTGTTTTCTGAGCAAGGCAAGAGTATATGGAAGTTTATTATAGAAATTTGTTCTTTATGGGAATGTCAAGATTTTTATATAATAGTGGAGGGTCGCTTTTTGAAAAGTTACATCACTTAGAAATAAAGAGAAATGATCCCTAGAATAGAGGGGAAGAAGGAGAAGTCATAATGGTTTAGAAATTCAAATGTTGTAAAGGAGAATCATGATGACCTGACCACCATAGGTTGACTTGTGGGAAGACTGTAGGTCGACCTGTAGTTATCCCATAAGTTGAACTATGGGCTTGTATAATGTACAATCTAGATTTGTCTGATGAAAAACCCATAAAAATTCTCAAAAATACAAGATGGTGTGTAGAATGTTGTATTAAAGTTTGGAGTGATTTGAAGATCAATTGTAGGGTTTTAACAAATCCAAACTATGAGGACTTGATAAATAACATACTTGACTTATCTGCTTTCACTTCCACCTTTTCCTTTCTCTCTCACTTTCACCTTTTCCATAAAACTGAAACAAAGTTCTCTAATGGCAGCTCTATTCTGAAATCAATATTTATACTCTTTAAAACCTTGGTTTAGTGGTAAATCTATAGATCCAGTCAACGTTGCTTAGCAAATTTCATCCAGTTGAAGGTAAAATCACTAAACCCTAGTTTTTTTTGTCTAATTTCTGTAGTTTGGTGAACTTAGTAATTGGTTATATTAAGGTAAAAAACTGGTTTAATGTGCAGATACTAAATGATTTGTATATTGACCTGTAGAATGGCGAGAAATATGATTCCTGCGCTTTGCTACTACGACGGCGAACTAATTGTTGATGATCAAAAGGAATGGTAAATATGTTGGTGGTATTTGTAAACCAGGAAGAGTGCGAAAAGGTTGCAAATTGATGGAATTAAAAGAAGCTGTGTATAGAACGACGAAGATTAATAAAGAAGAATTTGAACTTGAACTAGTGGTTAACTGGCCTACGGACTCGGGTTCTAAAGCAATAGCATTAGCGGACGATGACGATGTAGAAGTAATGTTTTCTGCTGTTGCAAAATCTACTGAGTTATACGTAGGGAAAGTTGCAAAGCAACAACAAGAACAGCAGGTAGCATCTCCTGTTGTGAGTACTGGAATTGGATACTATACACAGATGTTTTAGACTGCGGATCCATCTACTAGCTATGTATCTCCTAGCTATAGCAATCCTTTTTCAACCGATGGAAGATACCGTCCTCCATCTATGCAGTACGGATTTATGCCGTACGAAAACTCGCAGCCATTTACGCAACAAAGCAACATTTATTGCAACCCGCCTAGGGATGCAAATACGAGTGCGAGGTAAATTTTGTTTGATGAATTGGTAGATGTACTATTATGTAGTTAATTTTTCTTATGCTTTGCCGTAATTTAAACAACTTCCAACAGCAAGACATTCAGCATGACGAAAGCGATGAACATGTTAATGCAAATTTGTCGCAGTCAATGTATCATAATCCATCTGAACTATATGATATGAGTCAAAGGTATGTTTACAGATTGGGCTATATTTTTCGTCTCATTTGGTATGTATTGTCGGTTAGTTGACTTCTATATTTCAATCAGGTATATGACAGTTGATTCTGGTGCACAATGGAGTGCTGGACCATCCACCCATTCCCCGTATGCAAATTTTGACAATGATATGGACGTTGGTGGGAATGAAGCCGTGGGTGAAGAATGTCACGTAGATAGCATGGTCGTTGCTTCTATGAATGTCAACGAAGACTCTTGGATACAAAGAATGCAAGTTAACAACGAGCCGTTGAACTATGACTTCCCTACAGCAAATGACAATGATGCAGATAGTGACGAACCAGAGATGGAAGTGCCTTTGGATGATGATATTTGCACCGCTCAAATGTTGGCAAGATCTGTTGTTGGTAATCTTCAATTTTTCGACGAACGATTTTCAACCGCTTGCGTTCAAGGTGGTTTTAATGTTGGAATGGTTTTTGAGACAAAAGAGAAGTTTCTTCAACAACTAACGGAATGGTCAATTCTGCATGCTGTTTCATACAAACCAATAAAGTCGAACAAAACACAATATACTGCTATATGTACCGTTGAAGGTAATTGTCCTTGGAGAATACATGTCATAGTTTCAAAAAAATTTGAGTCGGGATGGTGGGAAATTCGGAAGTATCCAAGCGAACACACTTGTGTCAACCCAATAGTTAATTCCAACCA
Organism: Allium fistulosum; assembly: GCA_030737815.1. Lineage (NCBI taxonomy): Eukaryota > Viridiplantae > Streptophyta > Magnoliopsida > Asparagales > Amaryllidaceae > Allium > Allium fistulosum. The sequence continues at coordinate 669,350,659 of CM060906.1, forward strand.
TAAGCAAGCAACTTCAAAATTTCTTGTGAAAAAAATCATAGTTTTTGTCAAAGCCGATTTGGATATTTCAGCTGGTACAGTTCAAATGCTTATGCATAATCAGTTGTTCATCAACATAAGTTACATGAAAGCGTGGCGAGCATTAAGCAAAGCAATAGAGAGAATTTATGGTGATTGGGCAGAATCATACTCGACTTTACCGCAGTTCTTTGACGAGATAAAAAGAACGAACCCTGGCTCTATAGGTCATGTGACACATGATGAAGTGGGAGTGTTTGATCGCTCTCTTTGATGAGATAAAAAAACAAACCCTGGCTACGACAACCATGCATTCATCGCCACATCGGCAAACTGGATATGCACCGGATGGTAGCGTAGGACCTACAGGATTACCAGGACTTAGTATTTTACCGTCAATAGAAATTTGCTTGCCCGGTCTTTGGTTCGCTACAACTTCGCGTAAGCGAGCATTGGGAGATGATGTTCCCGAATGGAACTTTTGATGTATCGGCCCAAATTGCGTTTCTGGAACAAATTCTACATCACTTAGATGCGTAATGTCCCTTTGAGCTTTAAAATAATCGTAACATTTCGACATCATCTCGTCGTCTATCTCCCAATCATCCATGTCTAGTTCAACTGCGAGTACGTCAACATTGGTTAGAATACACAACAGCTCCAAATTAGGATTTTAGTTAGCATAAACATATTATAAATCGATATACATTACCTTGTACCGAAGAATACACCTAGTTGTTGAGAAGCTTTGATTATATCTTGTGAGAATCGGACTTTTTTTGGGTTTTCTATGAAGAAGTAAGGTTTGCAAAGTTTCAGGAATTTAGTGATGAGTTTGGTAAAGTTGATAATGAAGAAGAAGGTAGGTTGCTGGTTGGATTTATAGCAGGCTTTCTAGCGGTTTTTCAAAAATCGCCCAAAGAAAAAACCATTCATCCGTTAGCGATTTTCAAAAAGTCGCCAAAGTAAATATGTTATTTCCTCTGTGCGACTTTTGGAAAATCACCAGTTGGCGATTTTTGGAAAATCGCCAACCGTATAGACCAGCAAAACAAAAACTGGTCTATTTCTGTAATTACTTTTAAAACTAGGCTAATGTTGTTATTACTTTTTAAAACTAGCCTAATTTGGTAAAATTTCCAAATAAAAATTGGAGTTTAGGTTTGGGTTGGACCTAATAATTTTACAACCTGCACAATTTCAAATCTATGCCTCTGTCTCTGATTCGTGTGTGCACACACACATACATACACACACATCATATATGGACAATTATCAGCTACACCTCAAATCTTCGGATATCAGTCACAAGTTTCAAATTAAATAATGTACTCTTTCTTTCCACTTCATTCTATTATTTAATTCGGAACCTATGGCTGATATCAAAGGGATTTGAGGTGTAACCAATCATTGTTATATATATATATATCTATATATATATAATGAAAATTCAATCGATAGAAATTGTACCATGTCTTTCTGAAATACCTTAAATAATATCCTTTCATGGCTACAAATCAACAGAATATCACCATCGGTTTACGGTCTCCACCATCACTTCTTTCTGGATCACCCATCAATATAATTTCACTGTCGATAATCTAACACCACCAACAAGACTGCTTGAAATAAAGGTGTTGTGATCATCAAAGCTTTTGCACTTATAGCGCACAACCTCCATTAAATATAAAGTAAATATATGTATGTATGATTTATACTAATAAAATATAATCATAGCATTGCTAAAGGAAAGAAAAGGTTTACACATACTCATGTACCATGATGTTAGCCAAAATATACATGTGGAGAAAACGGGTGACTAACATCTAGAATATTTATAAGAGCTTACAAATATATTTTTGTAGGTTTAGCATTTTTGGTTAGTAATTTGTAAGTATTTATGTTATGTTAACACCACTAACAAACGTTTAAAAAAAGTAAAAGAAGAATAAAACTAACAAAGAAAGCTCAAAGATACAAATCCCAAAACTTTCCTCTTTATTACCTAAAAATACAGAAATCGAGAGGGTTATTCATGTAAATATACGATCTAGTACATATCACATTATCCATTTGTATATATTACAACGGGAAACCTTTGTGATTGGAAGTTAGTTGAGTTTTATCTTCGATAACATGAGAATTAATAAGACTGTGTATTTTTACACGTTGTCATGGTTGAATGAACCAATAGATATGAACAAAGTAATCATCAGTGGATGCAGCGAAAATAATAAAAGATCACACGAACGATTTTATACTGGTTCGGACCTCCTAGTTGTTATATGTCCAGTCCCAGAGCTGTTTTTTATAATTTTCCTAACAACTCTCTCTTCAACCAGATGAATAATTGTAAACATAACCGAACAGGACTTCAACACTGACTGCATGAGGACTCCGCAATAGGACTTCAACGCTACTTAAAGACCCTGCAATAGGATTATAACACCAACTACTTGAAGACTCGACAATAGGACTTCGACCTTTCTTTTTACAAAGAAAGAACTCGATCGGATTGTACCTCTAATACATTGTTTAGTTGCACTGAAGTACAAGTTCCTATAACCTACACAATTATCTTCATAATTGAATGCCCAAGTGGTTTAGGAGGAATAAATGAATAGAATCTTAGGGTAGAGGAGTTGAATGGTTGTTATATGTATATATTTTTTTGGAACTTCGTTCAATTTCTACAAGGATACGAAGTTAGCAAGGATTGAACCATTGACCTTACATGTGAGCGCTGCATGTCCTAACCAACTGCGCTACCCTTATAGGTACATCGCTATATGTATATTACTTTTGAATGAATCGCAAATGAATGAACAAGGAAGCAATAGAGATCCGATAATAATATAAATTCTTTTCTGAGCAAGGCAAAAGTATATGGAAGTTTGTTATAGAAATTTGTTCTTTATGGAAATGTCGAGATTTTTATATAATAGTGGTGGGTTGCTTTTTGAAAAGTTACATCACTTAGAAATAAAGATAAATGATCCCTAGAATGGAGGGGAAGAAGGAGAAGTCACAATGGTTCAGAAATTCAAATGTTGTAAAGGAGAATCATGACGACCTGACCACCATAGGTTGACTTGTGGGAAGACTGTAGGTCGACCTGTAGTTATCCCATAAGTTGAACTATGGGCTTGTATAATGTATAATCTAGATTTGTCTGATGAAAAACCCATAAAAATTCTCAAAAATACAAGATGATGTGTAGAATGTTGTATTAAAGTTTGGAGTGATTTGAAGATCAATTGTAGGGTTTAACAAATCCAAACTATGAGGACTTGATAAATAACATACTTAACTTATCTGCTTGTTTGTCCATCTTCAAGTTTTTTTACTTTGTCGTCTTCCAATAGATTTGTTGACTCCATTATGACTCCTTGAAAGCTTGTTCACTCCTTTGTTGTCTTATTTGCTTTTTCGACCTTTGTGCATATGTACATCATCTTTTAACTCGTGCATATTGTTTTCTTCGATTTCGTTTGACTAGTTGAAACCATTGAATGTTATTTGTGAAGGAACGAGGTTGGGTCGCAGCTGATTAAATGGGTGAATTTCAAAAATAAATCCATTTTATATCTTATTGGGCCTTTAAAGTCTATATTAATTTACATCCAATCAAAAGTATTTTTAAATAAAAAAATTATTTCATTTAATTTGTTTATATTAAGGGTTTTATTTAACTTATATATATTGTAATATATAAGTATATCAAATACACATATATGTGTATAGTGCACGTGCATCATATAAGAAATGTACATGGCTAATGTGACTGTTTATAATTGGTGGGATTTACACCAAAACAGACATATTTATCACTTCATATATATATTTATTGTTTATAGTTTAGTTTAAATTATATATGTAGTAATAATCATTATAATACTTTTACATATTTAAATATTTTGACTAATTCAAAATAGTTTGAATAAATATCTAAAGTATCTTGTGTTAATTTTAAATTTTAAAACAGATTTAGATCTAGATAAATGTCTGTTTTAAATTTAAATTCAAAACTCAAATATATATTTATTTATTTTTGAAAACCCAGGAGAACTCGGCGGACCAGTAATCTCCTGAGGAGGGAATAGTAAAGCCGTCCGCTAATCCAAGCCCTCATACCCCCGGGTAAATTTATATAGGATATGGAAGCGCATGGTAGGAATCGAACCTGGGTCTTTTTACCAGAGCCCAAGCCTCCTTTCCACTGCGCCGCACCCGCGGACTATTTTTATATAGATGTATACAAAAATATATGTATATATATAATTTATTAATTCGAATTATACATTTAAATATTTTTACATTTGTTAGTTCCTAAGATGATGGTTTTGGTGACAACAACCTTAGGACTTGTTATAAATTATAAATACTAATATTCTTGTCTAGATATATATGTATATGCAGGATATATATATATATGTAGGTACTGAGAATGAAGACTGTACAGTATAAAGATTCATGACTGAGTATAGAGATTCTAGACTGACGAATTCAAGATTGAAGAAATCAAGACTGAAGACTCATGAGTAACAAGAGTTCAAGAGCTCAAGATATCAAGATAAGTAATAGAGTCTAGATTTATATTAAAACTTTATAATATCACTAAAATCTTTATTCGGATTTTAATTGTGGAATGGAATCCACCTCCTCGCTTTAATAGTGGGATGGAACCCACGACCTCTTTAGTGGGATGGAACCCACGACCTTCTCTAGTGGAATGGAATCCACGAAATTTTCAAAATGATTTATTTTTTCAAAATTATCTTTTTAAAGTCATCTCTATCAATTTAAATATTTTAGCCTTAATTCAAAAACTATTTTTAATCATATTAATTTCAAAATCATCTCTTGTTTTTTAAACCATCTCTTGATTTTAATATTTTAGCTTTAATATATTTTAAGGAAATCTATATTTAGTTTTTAATATTAATTTTATATTATAGATTATATATTTTAAGATTACTTTCTAAAACTCTTTTATAAGTTCAAACTATATTCAAAATGGTTTACAAATTTTAGAAATTGTTTTGATAAGTTTTAGAATAGAAATCGTTTTAAAGCAAAATCTATTGTCAAAATTAACATAGGCATGTCGACATCCCTCATCCCCCCATGTCGACATGGTAGGCGTAGAATGTAAAATTCAAATTTTCAAAAGAAGTGTCTATTCTTCATAACCTTTCGCGAATGGACATGACCGTTGTTATCCTATGAATACCAGTTATTTTCAAAGAATTTGAAGTTAGTTTTTCTTCATTTCTTCACTCCTTCTTCTCTACTCAAATATTCTCTTATATTTCAAATGCTTTAACAAAACTCTGTCAAAATTCTAAGTGAATCAAACTCGACCATCTCTAGTTTGATTCTCTGCCACTCTCTCTCAAAGATCTCAGTGCTATTCAGAGTTATAGGATCATTTGTAATCAAAGAAGTGTATCGAGTCTCTCTCTATCAAAGTGTGATTGGAAATGGTGTGATTGTGGCCCGTAAATCAATTGGGTGTGATTGTAGCCCGTAAATCAATTAGGTGATCTTGTAGCCTGGTTAAATCAAGAGAGTTGCCCTAGACTCGGAGACATGAGGGTGTATCTCGTGGCCTTGAAATCGATGTTGTAACCTCTCGCACCAAAGTCGAATCACTTAACCACTAGGACAATGGAGATCCTTCAATTAACACCGAAAAAGTTGGAGTAGAAATACACTCATATATCATATTAGCAAAGGGAAACCCATGGCAATCAGCATGTATGTATAAACTCTCTATTAATTTTATCATAGGCCTTATGCAAGTCAATTTTCAAGCAAATGTTATTGGAGTTTTTCCTATTAAATCCTCTGACCATTTCATAAGCGAGTAATGAACATTCTGATTATATGAGATCAAGTCATTCATATAAGGTTTTAGTCGATTACAAAGAAGATTGGCTAAAATCTTATATGAGAAATTACAAAGAGAGATTGGTCTGAAGTCCGAGATATCAATAGCCTCAGTTTTTTGGGATGAGGCAAATGAATGAATGATTGATTTCTTTTATAATTTTTCCATATTAAAGAATGCCATTCATAGCATTATATAGTTCATCTTTGATCTGCTCCCAATGAACTTTGTAGAATTTCGAGTTAATGACATCGGGTCCAGGAGAACTATTGTCATTAATCTGAAAAACATCATTTTTAATTTCCTCTATCTGAAATGGCATGCATAGACTGTTTCTAGCATTTTTCGAGAGGATTTTTTTACATGTAATGCCAGGAAATTGCCTTGTGGCCTGTGATGAAGAGAACAGTTCAGAAAAATAATAAACTGCTTCTTGTGCTAGTTTATCCGATGCTGACTTCCACGTGCCATTTGAATTAAGAATATAATTGCTACCTCGATTTGGTTTGATGACATTAATTTTACTATAGAAGTAATTAGTTGGCCTATTCCCTTTAACCAACCAATTAAATTTCATTCTTTGCTTAGTATCTATTGCAACTCTTCTCATAAAAGAATGAATCTGAGAATCTTTCAACATGTATAAATGTTTTAAATTATCATTCAGTGGCTGTTGAACTAACTTATTATACAATATATTAGCCTCCACTTTCATATCAGCAATAATAGAATGATAATTCATCTTACTTTTAGCCCATGTTTTCAGAGCAGATTTTGCAGCCTTTAATCTGCATAGAAGAATATGTAGTGGGTTGCCATGAAATTCCTAAGTTAGAGCTTGTTGAAGAGCTGATTGTTACCCCTCTTGATGATACCAGGAATTGCAGTACTTGAAAGGTATCCTCTTCTTCTTACCATTTTGAATCACTAACTTTAATGTAATAGGAGAATGGGCACTTATCGAATGATTACCAAAATTGATTCCAAATTGAGAGAACATGTTTAACCATAAAGAATTTACGAAAAGACGATCATTCTTGTTGTGTATGGAAAATTTTACCCTTCCCTCCATGTAAAAAAATTACCATTGAATTAGGTTCCACAAGATTAGAGGAAGTAATACAGTCAATAAAATCCTGATTGCCCACCGAATTATAAAGGCCATCATTAATTCTCTCATTAGGCGATAGAATAGAGTTGAAGTCTCCCGCCACTACCCAATGGAGACTAAAATTTTTTGACTGCTCAAAGAGATAATACCATAAATCCTTTCGCTTTGCCTCTTCATTCAAAGCGTAAATTGTAGAACACAAAATACTAGTACCATTAGCATTATGAAGAATACAAGTAATGAATTAATCGTTAGAATGGATAATGATATTCGACCATTGGGAAGAATCCCATATAATTAAAATTCTGCTTTTAGGACTGGTAGAAATATTATGAGCGTATTTCCATATATTATCAATCGTAGCCATAAATCTATCAATATGATCAGTAGATAGTTTATTTTCTAGGATACCAAGGATATAGTACCTTTTACTATTAATCAAGTGTTTAATTTCTAACTGTTTAGGAAGGGCATTTATGCCTCGGATGTTCCAAAATAGGAACTCCATTTATAAACTGTTTGCTGAATTACTACTGTCAGCAGGGGTAGTAGCAATCCTAGATATCCTATGCTTTTTTATCCTTTTGTTTTTCCCTTTCAACTGATTGACCAATATATTCCATGCAGGATTGTCTAGAACATCAGTTGAGGTAGAAGCTTTGAATTCAAAATGGGCTTCCTCAGATCTGATTTTTCACGTGGCCCTGGTTCTACTAATCTGTTGTATTTCTAGATGTTGCTCAGCACTGTAGTATAAGAGGGAGACTCGGTAGATGCACCAAGCTCTTCGTCAATCATGACAGTTTCATTAATAATGTTGACCATCTCAATATTCTGTGTATTCATATCAGTTTCTAAAGATATATTATCTAGATTTGGGTCTGTATTAAGAGGCGAGGGACCACTCTCAGACTGGACTGTATGAGACTTCTTAGACTGCAGTGATATATCACTGTTAGAACCATTATTTTGATCATTTATAAATGTATCTCCTTGAACTGCAATTTCCTGATAGTCTGAGTTATTAGAATTAGGAATTACTTTATCTTTGTTTTGGATGGGATCACCAATGTTCATGTCGTAGTTTTCAGTCGAATGGTCCTGAGAGGATTTAGGATGCCACACTTTAGTGAATTGGCAATGAGAGTCAATATGACCAAAACTTGAACAGTTAGAGCAAATAGAAGGTTTCCATTCATAGGAAACTTCTTGCCATAAAATTTCATCCTTCTCCGATAATATAGGAATCTTATCCGGAAAAACAAAAGAGTTATTTATCTCAATCAATACTCTTGCGTAAGCGATTTTAATTATACCTTCCGTAAATTTATCCAATTTGATTGGGGAACCAAGGACGGAAGCAATCCGGCTAATTCCTTCTTCCGTCCAGTAATCAAGCGGTAGATTAGGGAAACGAACCCAAATCGAGATAGAACTGAGAAGTTCTTTGTTCAGTTGCATCCCAAGAGACCATCTCTTCATCATCATCAATTTTTTGTTATAGTAATAAGGACCACCCTTCAGAGTTTTATCACAGTCTTTTTTGTTATTAAATTTTATAACATATAAACCATTTTCCTTTGAGTAAATAGAAAAATCATCTTCAGGTTTCCAAACTCTAGTTATATAGTCCTTAAAATATGGGTAGTAAGGTTTAAGGCCAACTACGTAAACCACAATGGTGTTATCCCACTGCTTTTTAGCGTTTTGAACAACCTCCTCTGACATTTTAGCACAATGCATTGAGTTAAAAATACGTGGTTGGTAAAACTTTAACGGGATTGAAATTGGGATATATTACCCTTGACTACTTCGTTCCACGCCCGACTAGACGTGGTAATAAATTTCCATTGGTTGCCATCCGATCGATTTTTAGATTGATGATTATGAATGTTTTGTTCGGCCGCATGATTTAGATGAACGCTTTGCTGAGGAGAATAGCGCAGCTGTTTGGGCTGAGGGTTAATAGGAGCGGTATAGGAGTTACTAGGCATCTGAGATAATTTGGCATGACGCTTCCATTATTCGATCTAACAGTAACGAAGCCTTCTTCCGATTCAACAGTAGCGGAGACGTCAAGTAGTTTTGAGAAACCTGGAGGCAGATCTGAGGAGTAGGGACCGGAATAGGGGAAGCAGGGGATTAGGGATGAGGTAAAACAGGCGGTGACATAGCTGAGAGGACAAGACCGATGGGATAAGCAAAGGTGGATGAGCACAAAAGCGAAAAACAGGGGAAAAACACAGAATGAAGCTGGTGGCGGAGAAAACAAGGAGGAGCTAGGCTAGGGTTTCCGCCATGAATGATGTTTAGAGTGTAGAATGTAAATCATATCAAATAGATGTAATGCTTACATTGATCACATCACAACAGTATTGGTGGTACAATCAAAACCGCTATGGTACGTTCACATATGGATTTTTCCATGGAGATCCCTTCGGTTAACCCGAAATCCAATCTCCTGCACAAGGGTCAGAACTTACCTTCCGAGCATCATATATCTCTAGATAAAATACACCGTTAAGGTAAACATAGCTGATTCACGTCTAACAAAGTGATCCCAAATATCATCAACTCCCACTAACAACATTGATAAGCATACTCTAGATATGTAGTTAATGTATCCTATCGTTGGTTAGCCAAACCCCAAGATATTCTCCTACTCTATTTTTTGTCATTTTCGATGTCGAGGCTACGTTCGGCATCTCTCACACGAGCCTTCATCACTCGAACAGAACAAGAATCACTCCACGTATTCCTGCATAAGCCCATTTGACAAATGCTAACGTTGATCTGGACTTAACCTTACGGTAGACAGTTCAACTCTATAACATAATTCTGAAATGTTAATGCTTACCTCTCCCTTGGACTTAACCTCGGGATAAACAGTTCATTTCTATAACATTCCACTTCACAACCACTTCTAAGACATAGACTCGTGTACTAGTTTTGATGTGGTATTTGGTAAGTAAACCACTTACCAATCATGAACTCTCCAAAACTAATCAATGAATTTTCAGTTAACTCAATTCCAGTTCTTTTGGAAGTAAGCGAACTATATAAAGAAGAGTCCTCCTTGGGAGATCTCATATATATAAGTTCTTAAAGCTGGAGATGTTTCATACCAATGCTCCTCCTCGGGGGTTCTCAAAGGGTATGAAACCGCAAAACTTTTAGATACTTCTTAAGTTATTTTGGTCAAGTTCGATAGTCGACTATCCAATAAAATGATCGCTTATAGAAATCAAGGTTCGTATACTTAACACGTTTTCGACTTCAAAATTATACCACCCCTCGATCAAGAGTGAAGCCATGTTAGTTAGAGCACTGGTTGCATATCAAAGCCTTGCCTAGACACTTCATTCTTAACTCTCACAAATAGACAAGTCTACCTCATCAGCTTTTAGTGTTTAAGTATAGTATTAATGCTTCCATAAACGAGTAAGAAATCAACATGATTAACAAGTTTCTGACCTTCCCAACTTAACTATTCCTCAGTCAAGCATGAAGCTGGTAGGTTAGAGAATTATTGCTTTTATCCCTACTCGAACATCAATCTTAACACTCACAAATAGATAAGCCTACTTCATCGGCTTTTAGTGTTAAACATAGTTAATAACTTTTCAAACAAGTAATTAAACAAATAAAGATTTAGCCACTAAGCAATCCTCATCCCTTTTTGAAATCATTTGCTCATACCTTTAAAACCCTTTTTAGAAGTGATATACATATGTATAGTAATTTATTTATAAAACTAGATATTTAATAAAGCAATTTAAAAGATATTATATTACATAAGATATTTATACTTTAATAAAATAGTCAACACATTTTCTAAAAACTATATATATACTTAAAAATACTTTTAAATTACTTATAATAGGTTTTGAAATATTTATTAAAAATATTACTTAAAAATAACAAGGTTATAAAATATTTAAAACTTGGAAAAACCATGTTTTCCTTATATTTAAAAATAAACCCTCTTCTTTAAAACTCATAACTAATTCTTAAAAATTCATAAAAATATCAAGCCATTTTTAAAATACTCTAACGTGAGTTAGCAAAGACATGTAAAAGGAATGAAACATGGTGCTTATGTTTAAAGTCCTTTTTAAACATTTGAAGTTAAAAAACAAAGGCCAAACTTGGAAGTTTTGCATAAGTATAAGTTTGGTCACTTTTCGATAAGTTACTTAACTTTCATCATCCAAACATTTTATGGTGGCGAGCATACATAATAAACATCACAAATAAGGTGAGAAACCCCTAATGATATCTCTACAAAGTTCATTAAAAATTGCCGAACATAAGGTAATTCCTAAGTGCTATATAGCGATTATCGCTATAATAGCACTTTCAAGTCCAAATCCAATTCAAACCTATGTTCAACTACAACCTATGTGCTTTGTTTCAAGGCTATGTTACAAGCCATTCAAGTCCATTCAAGTCCACACATATGGATTATATGTGCCATTTACTTTCAAAGCAAGAAACGAATAAATATTACAACATACAAATATCCATTTAATCATAAAGAAACAAACAATCACAAGCATAAATACACAATATATTTCCATTCAATGGTGATTTAGGTCATGTTTAAGCAAGTAAACAAGCAAGTCTAAGCAACCACTTCCTACCTCAACCTTGCTAACACCAACTTCCTACCACTCCTTAGCTTTGCACTTGCTTAGGCTAGAATTTGCCTAACTAATGCTCACATCCTATACGGTTTTGGGGGTTGTTTTGCTCCTTTCTTCAAGATTCAAGTTGATAGAAGGTGTTGTGAGGTTTTCCTAAGGCCCTTATCCAAGTTTGAGTTGATTTAGATGTGTTTTGAAATAATTTTGCTTCAGAAATTTATGAAGAGAAAGAGCAAAAGAGTTATAACTTTTTGTGTAAAAATGTGAAAATAGATTCAAGGGGTATGCTCCTTCTTTAATAGGCTTCACATGGTGTTCCCTAACCTTGTTCTCATCCCCTTGGTTTGTTATGGAAGGATGACCCCTCCACATGCTCTATCACTTCTCATTTCCACCTCATTTCTAAGTAAATGACCAAACTACCCCTTACATACAAATATCTCTTATCTCTTAGAAACTTCTAAAATATTCCACTTATTTTATGAAGAAAAGTGTTTAATTAGTTCCTAATATATTCATATGTTCATTAGCTAAGTACAAAATAGTTCAAACAACTTATCTCGATTAAAACTGTTTATCGATAAATTGATTTTCGGTCACATTATCGATTTTTTTAAAGTATATATTTTTGTAAAAAAATTTCAAAAACATATTTCTTATCATTATTCATTGATTAAAATATGTCTAACAAGGTTATAAAATCACATTTATAACACTTAACTATATTTCAAATGTTATGATATTTGAAGATGAATTATTCGAAATTATGGGTCGCTACAATTATTTTATTAAATATATTTATATGTATTTACACACACACAGATATATATATATATATATATTAAACATTGTTTTTAATACATATATGTGTATATGTATGTGTGTGTACGTACAATTTGTTTTGGTTTTGAATTATTTAAATATATAAATATATTTTCTAAAACTGATTTATTAAATTAAATTTGCAATTATGTAGATATAAATTTAAAATATAAAATTTAAATATTATTTTTGATTTTGAAATTACAAATCATATATATTAAATTTAGAATTGTTTTGTAATATAATTATATATAAATATATGTATATGTAATTGTTTTATAAACTTTTACATTTTACAAGTAATGTTTTATAATATACAAATTATATATATATATATATATATATATATATATCTACACACGTATATATTGACAACACACATGTATACAAAGTGGCTAACATGTCCGTTGCGGTGTATACCCGAGTATCTATACAAGGGCATGTCAATCCATGCACACTATTTATGTTGTACGTGCACATACATAATTATGTGTATATGATACTCGTATTATATAATATAATATAAAATTAACAATAAACAAAATTTTATTTATAAACTAAATAAAATATTGATTTTATTTAAACAAATTTAGATAAGGTCTAAATAAATTTAACTTTATAGGCCCAATAAGATCCAAAATGGAATAAATTTTTGAAATTTACTCATTTACCCCGCTACATGTTGGTCTTGTTCCAACAATGGTATTTGAGTCAAATAGCCAATGCGGTCTAAATTAGCTGTATAAGGGCTAACTTATTAAAGCCTACTCGTATAGTAGGGTGTCCAGAAAATTAGTATCCAACAAGGTTGGGTTTGGGTAATCAAGCACTCTACCTTACCTAACTACTAGCCTAGCCTGAAAAGGATGAGGTAAGCCCAAATATTACCTCCAATATAAAGGCCCAAATTGATTTGGGCCTTGGCCTAATTTTAAAATTCTGTTTTGAAATCGAATTAAAACAATATTTTAATTTAAAAGGTTAAATTTAAAATAAATAAAAAATAATATTATAATTTTAAAGGTTAAATTTAAAATAAGTAAAGAATTTATAAATGTTATAAAATATTTTTCAAAATTGTTTTGAAAATAAAATGATGTTTTCAAAAATTATTGATAATTAATTGGATTAATAAATTGAATAATTAACTAAAATTTGATTAATTAAATTAAATAACATAAATATTGATATACATAACGTTATTTTAAGATGTTAAGGTAGTATATATATAATTTTCGAAATAAATTATAATTAATTAAAACCATTTTAATTAAATAAGTTAATTTAATGTTAATTAATAAATAATATATATAAGATATATGTATATAACTAGAAATGTTATAGTGCACATATTTAATTTAAAATGTTAAAATAAATAAAATAAAATTAATTAAATGTTAATTAATTAATTAATTTAATAATATTTAATTAATAAAATTAATATAGGATTATACATAGATTATTATATACGTTAATTAAATTATAAAACGTTTTACAAGGATAAAACTTATATAATGTATAGTAAAAGATGGAACACTAAGAAACTCAATTAGATTTATGTAATAAACACATAGTATAATATGTATATCATGATTTCAGATGTGTCCAACACTTGAATCACAAGGGTTTTTCATAAGAAATAAGTTATTCTAAGTTGATAGCACTAAATTAAATATGTTAAATATTAATAGATTACTTGTATACTCCTTAATTGTTGGGCTTTCCTCAAGCTGGGGAAATTATTTATAGTACTATTAATATGTTGAATAAATGAGATAATATAACTGCACATATTTGTTGAGCGTTTCTCAAGGTATGTGCATTATACTTAGGTCGTAGCAAAATGGGGTGTATGAATGAATAGTCTCTCTTTATTTATTGAGCTTTCGTCAAGGTAAATATGAGATTAGGATAAGGAACCATAGGTTAGAAGTTGTATATGATACAACGGATAAGGAGTTATCCATCATGTGTAGACCTATGATTTGTTGAGCTTTCCTCAAGGTTGGAATCCCAAGGCATACGAATTTTAACACCTACGAGAGAAGTTGAAAGACTTCTATGTTTCATCTTAGGGTTTTGAGAAACATAAAAGTCTAGTGGGAGCCTTACAAAAAAATGGAAATATTTAACCTTTCTAACATTATAAGAACATCTGCTATATAAAGTCAAAATAATCTACATCGATAAATTGTGCAACTAGTAAAATTGATAAATTGTTTATAAGTTAAAAAATATACAAATTAACTTAATTAATATTAACAAATAGAAATATAAAATACTTGCATGTTGACCCACGCAAGTGCCTAATTATACAACTACTCAATACGTTCTTACTTGGTCACTTATGTGTTTATTTGCCTGAAATTGTGTATTGGCTTTGTGGGTTTGAACTCTAAAAGCAATACAAGGATATGAATATTTGATTCATTTCCAATCGCATATAAATGTTATATCATGAACAGTCACCAACCGTAATGTACTAAACCTCGATGAAATTAGTTCATTTGAAATAAGCAATTAAACTCTAGTGTGAGATTGTGTATTGAATATAATTGATTACAATCATTATCTTATTGTTTTAAATGTAACACTAGAGCAAAAGATACTAGATAAGTAGAAAATTCAATCATTGAAATGTCAGTTTGACCAGTTGACATAAAATGCAACATATTTGATATCCTTAAATGTTAAGAAT
Organism: Allium fistulosum; assembly: GCA_030737815.1. Classification (NCBI taxonomy): domain Eukaryota; kingdom Viridiplantae; phylum Streptophyta; class Magnoliopsida; order Asparagales; family Amaryllidaceae; genus Allium; species Allium fistulosum. The sequence continues at coordinate 669,365,847 of CM060906.1, forward strand.
AACCTAATGCATTTTTGTAGAGAGTTCATTATGATGTGTAGTAAGGGTTTCCTTTGAATGGTTCGACCATTTAAAAGGAAAGCGAATGTACAATTGTAGATGTAGCTTAAGGCACAATTGGGATGAAGAGAGTGAATGATCACTTTTGCTTCATAAATATTCATCGGAAATGAAAATTAAAAATAGTAATAGATACTTAATACTGGAATAAAAATATGATTTCTATTCCAAAATATATTTTAAAATAGGAAAATGGTTTTTAGGGATTTATTTCATTTAGTTTAAGATATTTGATCTGAAAGTTCTCAACTGTAAACCAATTATAGTAAATGAAATAAATAGCCTATATTAAGTAGTTGAATGAGGCTTCGTATTTCATACGCTGTTATAGTAATGGCAAAAATAGTGGGATCACGTCATATGGCACTTATTGGTTACGTCAAATTATGAAAATTATTCTCGTAAAACATACCAATTATTATTTATGAACTATTTTTAGCGCCAACTGAAAAATAGACATAGTTTTGTTTCAATATGAATATTATGAACATTCATTATAAAATAAAACTATAATAGTGGTATTTATTTTTATAACAAAAGTGGTTCATTGGAAATACAGAAGTATTTGAAATTATTTGCAATTATTTTGGAACTATAGACTAAGCCACAGTTTTGAGAAATAATTCTTTGATTATATGATTATGAATTATATGGTACTAGTGAATTATATCTCAAACAATTAAAGGCAAACCACACATTCAGTGGGAGCGACATAAGAGTTGATGAAATCTTCGGATTGATACATAGATACATAGATACATACATAGATACATACATACATACATACATACATACATACATACATACATACATATATATATATACATATATATATATACATATATATATATATATGTTCGAACTAGACCAGCTCGCGGTAGGGTTTCTAGGTAAATTTCAATTTTGTTTACCTTTTTGGATCTTAATTGGGCTTTATAGTCCAAATTTATTTAGAACTTTTCTAAATTTTGTTTTTAAATAAAATCAATATTTAATTTAATTCATACATAATGTTTTATTTTGTATAGTTCACATTATATAGTATATTTATGTATAAATTACATATATGTGTGTACTTGCACGTACAACATAATAAAGTGTACATAGTATAACATGCCCGTATATAAATGTAGGGATCTACACCGCAATGAACATGTTAGCCCCTCTTGTATACAAATGTGTTGTTTGTATATATATGTGTATGTATCTATGTGTGTGTGCACGCGCGCATCAAAACATAATATAAGTAAAAATATGTATTTTGTATATATATATGTATACATTATAACTTACAAATTGTAAATAATTTATATAAAACATTTATGAAATACACACACACACATATATATACATATATATATATAATTAAATCACAAAATTATTTTAAATATTAGTTTATAAAATTATTTTAAATATAATATGAAATCTATAAAGAATCTTTTTTAACTTTAAAGCTAATTTGTACGAACACGCACACATAATTAGTTATAAATAAATATAATTTAAATAATAATAATAAAATTTATATATAAATATATACTTGCAATATTGCTCTCGGCCCAGGTAATTTTTTTTGGTTTTATGTATATTTTAATAATAAACGTTCGTTATATTTTCAAATTAAGGAATTTTTTTTAATTTCATTCAAAAAAAATGTGTAATATATTTTATAGAAATTTTTTTATAACAACCTGCACCTTAATCAGTTCGAATTTCAACTAAATCGAAACCCAAGTGCATTAGGGCACAGATTGTTGGTTTTGAAAACCTGTAATTAACATAAGCATATGAGAGAGCGATCAATATAAACTCACAGCAGAATAGAAAAATATAATGGAACATATACTAAGGCCACTACCTTAGAATCAATATTATTCCTTGGATATGCAATCGCCTTGTCAGTGCCAAGCATGAATGAGAAGACTTCACCATATGCAGTTCCCGTCTTGCTTTAGTAGTTTGCACCTCTAAATCTACCATATGGGTTATAATGAGGAAATGGTCAGAACAACATTATGATGATTGAAAAATTATATACTTTATCCATAACATTAATTTATGCCGACTTATTTTCATTTAAGTGCTATGTCTATTATTTACAGCTAACCCGTCCAATTCTTTATGCACGTATGATATGCCTAACCTGCTCCAGGGTATAACTATATATATATATGCACATATATACATATATATGCATATATATATATATAAATGTTGTACTACCTAAATACCCCAACCACTTAATACTTCTTAAATAGGGAGGATGTAGTCCCAACAGCCGTTTAATATCTCAACCCCAAAGCGGGCCCTCCGCAATGTAAACGTTAGTCAATCGGTCCTAAGAATAGAGATCGATGACTCATATATATGGCTTTATAATATAATTGTCATATTACTAAAGCATCTCAAAGACTCATCTAAGGGTTAAATAGCCCACCTCTGACAGACAAATAACTAACTAATTAAACTTTGAGGTATGTGCGTATGCCATACGGATTCTACATTGGTAGAAAGCAAAACCTATCAGGGCATAACCCAAGTCTTTGGTACTGATCGCTCGGGACTGCTATTGGTCATATCTTATATGCCAACTGCAACAACCTCAATTTCTACGCCGTATAAATTAATTAAATTTAATTAAAATAAAATATTCTAATTCTATTTTTGATCATTATTATTTTTAAAATAACATTTATATTTATTTGAAGTCTATTTAATAAAAGATTCTATTTTAATAAATTGAATTAAAATTATAAATTCTTTTCAAATAATATATTGAAATTAAATAAATTATTTTAATTGAATACAAAATATTTTTATAAGTGTAAATAATTGTTTGTGGTTAAAATAGTGGAGAATTAATAAGCGGGCATCGAATGGAATGAAATAGACGGTTATCGAAATATATTTTCTATGATGAAGTGTAAATTAACTTAAATCAAACTGAAATTTAATTGTAATTAAATTAAAAGAGTTGTAAAAATAAAAAGAAAAGAAATGAAAAATCAATTAATTAAAACCAAAGCGCATTTTAGCCTAAACCCAATGTTAGAACATTCTCCCTTCTTCAATTCAAACCCAAACCACACTCCCCTGCTTCAGCCCTAGCCCCAAATGATCACAAGTGGCCTAGTTTTATGAAAAAAAGAATAAATAGCAATCTAAGACAAAGCCTGGTAGCTAGGTCATTGGAGGCAAGGCCGCTTAGGGGGTCGCGATGCTAGAACGAGCCATAATGGCTATTGATGGCGACGATGTGGTTAAGTTGTGCATGGCAATGGATGATGGTGGAGCCATGTCTAGGCGCACGCGATGGTGGTGGACGACGACTGGAGGTGGTGGGATCGACGAGAGGGAGGAAGCGCGTGACATTCAGGGGCTGCAACTTGAGGGCATGGTGGAGGCAAGGGTGTTGTTGTTGATGGCTATGGTGAAGGCAATAGACTACACGGGTCTGAACGTAGAGAGAGTGAAATGCGGAGTTAAGCGCAAAGCTTTTGGGTAGCAATTGGAATACGACTTTGGTAGATTATTTTTAATTGAAATTATTTATTGGAAAAGTAGAATTAATTAAAGCAGTTGTTCAAAGAAAATTTTGGATTATAAAACTAATTTAACGTCATTATTTTTTTCAGTTATTAGAGAAGGACTCTAAAAATGTATAAATTATTTTTAGAAAGAGTTTTAAGTGATTTGAAATTGAATTGTAATTTATAGATCTTATTATAATTAAGTAATAGATTGCCAACTATTTATTTTAAAATAGAAAATGGATTTTGAGAAAAGAATGTAAATTTTATAAATTGATTTTTCTATCGATTGGAAATAATATTTGAAATTGTTTTGAAGGTTTTGGAAAAATGTATTCTAAAACCTCTTCCGAATCAATAAATAATAGAATTGCATGTTTTGATCACTAAATATTTCTATGTAATGAGGAATTAAAATAAACGGAGTAATAGTATCGTTTGGTATGAGACTTTCGATAATATTTCTTCGATTATTTTTTGGACTTGCTTTATAAGAAAAATAAGCGAGTGTAGTTTATGAACTGTAACGACCCATAAATTAATCACTTTGTATTTAAATATTTAAATCATTTTTAAATATTGAAATAATGCATTTTTATAACCAAATAAACCTCTTTTAAATAATAATTAATGATGTTAAAATCATTTTCAAAATATCTTTACTAAAATAGTTAGTTCAGATAAAAATAGAAAATGCGACCGAAAAACGTCTTTCAAAATTTTGACTTTTCGGCATTGGAAAGTTGTCAGGAAACATTGTGCACTATTGTACACATGCGCACACATACATGTGTCATATGATAAGTTAAGTATTGTATTAGTAGTAATAAATCATGTTAGTTTAAATTAAACTTGATTTGACTTTAAATAAATCAAGTATGGCATGAATAGTAACCTATATTAAAGAAATACAATACCACCATACCTTAGGATCCTAGGTTGAACATGAAAGCATGGTGCTTGCTTGATTTAAGGGGATGAGGGGCCATTATCAACGTGTATGGCATGGTGGATGGAGAGTGAGGTGGCATTTTGTGAGTGGAAGGTACTAGGGTTATTTTGGTAATTTTGCACTTTCTATGTCTATATATACCCTCACATTCTCATGTAAATCACTTTCTTCGTTTCATTTTTCATTTTTCTAACACTATCTCTATTTTCTTCTTCATAAATGCATACATCCATTCATGGCTTCTAAATTCATTTTCTAAGTTGAAACTAGTTTAAACATTCCTAAAACCAAGTTAAAACTACTCTATATCACTACATTCAAAATGAGACCCATGCCCCTTATTTTGGACCATGGCCGTGCTCTATAGCTCACTATACCGAGGCCAAATAGCCCATTAAGGGTCTAAGACACCAAGATTCAAGTGAAGAGAGGTTTCGTTGAAGTTAGTGCAAGATGTTGTAGTGATTTGTCGTAATTCGGTAAAGTTAGTAAGTGCTTGGGTGAGTAAAACTTCACCTTTAAACCAATTTTGTTTAAACCATACTCATGTTCATATTTGTTTCTATTGAATGCTTGTTGTATGTATTTGGTACTGTGGTAGTTGTTGACTTGATTCATGCTTCAAAAAGTTGACATCTTGGTCGTAGTTTAGTAACTTACAAAATTAGTAAGCAAAAGTTGCTTATAATGTTGGTTTATGCTTACTACATGTTGTATCATAGTAAATTACCATGTATATATGCTCATATCCTTGCTATGTAATGTTTGGTCGTAATAATAATGCCATAAACTTATTTGCCGAACTGCCCGTATATTGATAGTTGCTATATCGACAATTTCGAAAAGTCACTTTTTATCGAAACCGTTTGGTTTCATCTTCGTGCTTGGAATTGTTTTACAAGTTAAGCAAGATTTTGATTAATGATGTTTTCAAAAGTAATTAACCATTTTAATAATGATTATTTAATTTAATTAATTATTTAGTTATTAAGGATTAAGGTTAATTAATTACTTAGTTAATGATGTGTTTTAAATTTAACTAATTACTTAGTTAATGATGTTTTTAAATCAATTAATCTTTTTAATTAATGACTTTTAAAAGTTAATCAACTTATTTTAACTTTGGTAAATCTTTCTTAAATGATGTTTTAAATTAATTAATCATTTTATTTAATGGTGTTTAAGGCTAATTAATATTTTGATAATGATGGATTTAAAATAATTAATCAATTAATTAATGATGTTTTAATTAATTAATCTTTTTAATTAATGACTTTTAAAAGGAAATCAACTTGTTTTAACTTTAATTAATCTTTCCTTAATGATGGTTTAAATTGATTAATCGTTTTAAATAATGATATTTAATTATTTATTTATTAATCTAATTAGTTATATTTAATTTTATTAGTTAATTAAATTAATGTCGTTTAAAGGTGATTAACTTCTTTTAAATTAAGGGCTATTGAAGTCAAGCAATCAACTAAATTAATGAAGTTTTAAAGTTAATTAATCAATGCAATAAGGATGGTTTAAGTTATTAAATCCTTTTTATAATGATGTTTAAAGTTAACGAACCCTTTTAACAAAGTGTTTTAAAGCTAATACTTGTAATGTGAAGCCAAGCATGAATTCGGGTTTTTAAAAGAAAAAGTTTGATTCGTTTATGGAAATGAATTAATTTCTGTAAGGTGGATCACTTATATGGAAACGGTTTATTTTTATAATTAGCACTAAACATCGAAGAAGTTGACTTGTCGCTATTTCGAAAGTTAAGAATAATCACGAGACATGACTTTGAGGTAACACTGCCTTGACTTGTTCGGTATTATTGTTAACCAAAAAATAGTACAAGTTTGAATTCGATGTGTGGTGGTAAGTATACAAGACTTAATTTTCATATATGATCTATTTATATCCTCGATGCTTGGTTTCTCGGCTATCAGTTACTTCATCTTCTTTATTATCGTCATTCTAAGATGATTTATTACTCCGTTGAGTATTGTTATCCTTTGTTGGAAATGACTAAACCAAAAGCGCAAGAGAAAAATAAGCTATGTGAGGTTGCTCCCATTAAAATGGTATTTTCACATCTCATCCAGTTTCGATTCGGTTGTGCACTTAAATATGGAAATATTCGGATTCTCGGTAAGGTTTGGCGGGGTCCGGCTTGGTATTGTCCGAGAAGTGTCACAGAATATATGAGCTTCTTTTAAGTATATTACTATAGGTATATTTCAAGGGTGGTGCACATTCCTAGTCGTTTATTCTTTCCTTATTTGATTCGAACCTTCAAATTGTTTTTCTGTAATTGCAACGAGAAGAGTCAACCACTCTTCGCGATGCTTAATTATAGGTTTTGTCCTACTATCAAGTTTGGACTGTTATCTTGTTTTATCCATTCCATCCAATTTGGATTTTGTTCATACTATTTCCATTCTTTTAGGTTTGTATCTTTATACTATTTTTGCCCATCATCTATGTTTGGATTTGTTTCCTATTGTTCTTTTCCATTCTTATGTTTGGTTGTAGTTTATGTCGGAGAAAATCCGTTCCACGTTAGCGGCGTGGTCCTACATATTATTGTTAAATACACTTCCTTTTGTTTTAGAGTTTTACTTGTTAGAACCTCGATTTCGATGACAACAACTATACAAGCACTTGCATTCAATATACATAGGAATATATATCATCCATATGCAGGTAGACTTTCATGACCAAGACTTGAAGACCGACACAAGGATTATTATATTGAGAAATATTAGTACATTCTGTTAATGTCGTAAATAGATGATATGTACAATCTCCTTGAGTAACCTTTACAAGCATTTGCACATACAAATTACTTAAAAAGGAAGATAATAGAATATACATGTGTCAGACGTCTGGCGTATGTGCTCAGACGTCTAGCAACATGTTCTGGTTTTAAATTTTTAAACAAACCAGACGTCTGGCATAAACGGCCAGACGTCTGACCTAGCTAACGACCATTTTTCTCCAAAAGTCATCTTCTTCAATCGAAGAGTTGCATCCTCCTGTTTTGGTCATAACTCCTTCTTCTCAAACATTGTAACTCTTGGACTGAAATAGAGTGAACCAAAAGTCATTACTTCTCAAACAAACTCTTCACCGTCTATTAATAAACATGAAATTGAAAGTTACAATTAACTGGCTATTCTGAACTTTCTTCTTTATTTTCTAATATTTCTGCAATTTCCAAAAGCACTCAAAAATACACTTTTATCTCTTCCTTATATCAAAGCTTAAACTACACACTACTCAAGGAGATTATAGGAAGAAGCTGTACTTGTAGTCAAAATCAGTGTTGCATAGAACACACATTTGTCAAAGAAATACTCTTGTGTAAAAGCCTATTCCTCCGGAGAAGCGAGGGCAATTGGTTAGTGTATTTCCGAAGGGGAGCTTTGGGACTGGACGTAGGACGGGAGCTCCGTATAAAAACTCTGGTGTGATTACTTTTAATTTTACCTGCATTATTACTCTGTGCAATTCATACTATCATACACGTACTTGTCATATATTATATACATATACGATCCACGTAGACTTTCAATTGGTATCAGAGCATGGTTCGTTCAAATCACAGTAACACGTATTTGAAAATTTGTTAACATGGCAAGTATCTTTCAAGATGGTCAGTCAACTGCACGTCCTCCACTATTCACTGGATATAATTATGCATATTGGTCAACCCGGATGAGAATTTTTATGGAAGCAAATAGTTTAGAAATATGGTCAGCAACTCAAATTAAGTATGTAGCACCTGAAACAAATATTAGCACATAGACAGATGCAGAAAAAACCGCTGCTTCTAATAATGCTAAAGCTATGAATGTACTATTTTGTTTTCTTAATAAAAAATGAATTCTCACGTGTTATGTTATGTACTACTTCATATGATATATGGCATACTTTATACGTTACACACGAAGGTACAACTAAGGTCCAATAAACAAAAATATCAATTTTACGAAATCAATTTTCATCTTTCAAAATGAAACAAAATGATTCAATTGTTGACATGTATTCAAGATTTTAAACAGCACAACACGATCTTATGGCACTAGGAGTTAAATTTACTGATTTTGATTTAGTATCTCGAATTCTCAACTCTTTAATAATTGAGTGGGAAAGAAAAGTACTGGCTATCGAATAAGCTAATGATCTCTCTGTACTCAAAGTTGAAGAGTTGATTGGAAATTTAATGTCATATGAAGCAAATTTGCAGGCCAGAAAGGAACAAAATCATAAAAAGAAGAACATAGCATTTCAAGCAAGCAATGAAGATTCTGAATTGGATGAAGATGAAATTGTATTTATTGCCAAGAACTACAACAAATTTAAGAAATTCAAGAAAATGACTAGATTCCAAAATAACGGAAAATCAAACTCATCAAATCAAAATTCGTCGTGATCAGTTCGGACATATGAAGAAGGATTGCCCAAAACTCAACATCGAGAAAAAGAAAAATAAGTTTGAGAAATTTAAGAAAAAGAGAAAGGCATTCCAAGTCACATAGAATGACTCTGACTCTTCCTCTTCATCCGATAGTGACAGTGAAAATGATACAGAGCAAGCAAATGTATGTTTCATGGCACACACTAATGAGGTATGTCCTAATCTTACTTATGATGAAATTTTAGAAATAAGTATGGAACTCGATGAAAAATATAGAGAAACTAAAAAATTAAATAAGGAATATGTTGCTAAAATAAATCGATTAGAACTTGAAATAGGGTTACTAAAAGATGAAAAATCTATTTTAGAAGAAGAATTAGAAAATGCTCAAGAAAAATGTAAGGATCTTTCTATTGAAAATAATGCTTTATCTTGTGAATTAGAAAAGGTTAAACTGGAAAATAATAAAATTAACAATGAGCACATTATCTTAAAAGATAATCTAAAAATTTCAAGATTTGAAAATACCGACCTTAAAAACAAACTGGATAAAATTACAAATAATGTTACAAAATTTAACAAAGGAAAACAAGACTTGGAAAATTTAATTAAAATTTCCAAGCCATTCAAAAATTGAAATGGAATAGGATTGAGAATAAAACAAAAATTACAAAGTATAGTAAGATTTATACTAAGATAAAACCTTCTTCCAAAAATAAGAAATTAATCACAAATTCAAAAATGATTAAAATATGGGTTCCTAAAACAAATAACAACCTAATTAAACAAAAATATATAGGTAATTATATGAAGAAATGATTCACAATAATAATTACATTTCTAAAGGAACCAAACCATCTTAGGTATGGTTACCCTCACAAACTAACACTTAGGACCCAAAAATAAAATGGGTACCAATTTAAATATTTTTATTTTTTGCAGGTATCCAAATACAAAAATAAAGAGAAATGGATATTAGATAGTGGATGCTCCAAGCACATGACGGGAAATGCTCACATGCTATCAAATATAAAATACATTGATGGTGGCATTGTAACTTTTGGCGATAATTCAAAAGGGTTCGTTATTGGCATTGGAGAAGTCATCAATATCGGTATCTCTAACTCTCCTATTATTTCAAATGTTTTATTAGTAGAAAACCTAAAACATAATCTTCTTAGTATAAGTCAGTTGTGTGATAAAGGGTTTGAAATAAAATTTGAAAAGGATAAATGTAAAATTTTCGATCAAAGCAAAAATTTACTCTTTGAAGGATTTAGAAATCATAATATATATATCCTAAATATGAACATTAAAAATAATTCGGATTTATGTCTATCCGCAAATCATGATGATACTTTGACTTGGCACAAACGTTTTTGTTATATAAATTTTAAATATATCAACAGACTAGCAAAGCACGATCTAGTTAGAGGTCTACCTAAAATTAATTATAAAATTAAAAATTTATGTGATGCTTGTCAAATGGGCAAGTTAAAGAAAAGTTCCTTCAAATCTAAAAATAAAATATCTACTAAGCAACCATTAGAATTACTTTATTTAGATTTATTTGGACCAACACAAGTACGTAGTATAAATCATAACAAATATGTGTTCGTAATTGTAGATGATTTTTCAAGATATACCTGGACATTATTTTTAAAACATAAAAGTGACACTTTTGGAATGTTTAAAACCTTTGCAAAACGGATTACTAACTTAATGATTTAAAAATAAAAAATATACGCAGTGATCATGGAGGAGAATTCAAAAATGAATTTTTCACTAATTTTTGTAACAAAAAAGGAATTAGTCATAATTTTTCTATTCCACAAACACCACAACAAAATAGTGTATTTGAAAGGAAAAACAGAACTTTACAGGAATGTGCACGAACACTACTAAATAGTAGTAATCTACCCAAACATTTCTGGGCCGAAGCCATTGCCACTACCTGTTATGTATTAAATCGTGTCACACTTCGACCTATGACTAAAAATACATGTTATGAAATATTTTATGGAAGGAAATCAAAAGTTTTGTATTTCAGAACTTTTGGGTCAAAATGTTTTATTTTAAAGACTAAAGATAATCTTGGAAATTTTGATCCCAAAGCCGACGAAGGAATTTTCATTGGTTATTCAGAACGTAGTAAAGCTTATAAAATTTATAATAAACGAACAAATATTATAGAAGAAAGCTTACATGCATCTTTTGATAAAAATTTCCAACAAACTATTAAAGAAGAAGAAGATGAAATTTTAACTCAAAATCAAACTGATAATACAAATAATATGAATAATTCATCCTCTGATAATAATGAAAATGTTTTAAGATCACCCATACGAACATTAAAAAATCATCCTTTGGATAATATAATTGGAGACTTAAATTCTCGAGTCACTAGAAATAACTTAAATCAAATGAGTCACGTTGCTTTTATCTCAAATACAGAACCTAAAAATTATAAAGAAGCATCTAAAGATGATTCTTGGATCTTAGCAATGCAAGAAGAATTAAATCAATTTGAACGTAATAATGTATGAGAACTCGTTCCTAGACCATCAGATCAATCTGTAATAGGAACAAAATGGGTTTTCAAAAACAAAGCAGATGAAAATGGAAATATTATTCGTAACAAAGCAAGATTAGTGGCTCAAAGCTACAACCAAGAAGAGGGAATTGATTATGAAGAGACGTTTTCTCCCGTAGCTCGTCTCGAAGCAATTCGTACTCTACTTGCTTTTGCGTGTCATCACAACTTTAAATTATTTCAAATGGATGTTAAGAGTGCCTTCTTAAATGGTTTTATTAAAGAAAAAGTTTTTGTAGAACAACCACCATTATTTATTCATGAAAAATATCTAGATAATGTTTTTAAACTCAAAAAGGCTCTATACGGTTTAAAACAAGCACTACGTGCTTGGTACGATCGACTAAAAACTCATATACAAAATTCTGGATTTCAAATAGGCAAAATAGACACTACACTATTTATAAAACATAAAAATAACGATATATTAGTTGTACAAATATATGTTGACGACATTATATTTGGATCAACTAATGCAAGTTTATGTAATGAATTTTCTGAAATAATGAAAAATGAGTTTAAAATGTCACGCATGGGCGAATTAAAATTTTTCTTAGGATTACAAATAAAACAATTGGACAATGGTATTTTTATAAATCAAGAAAAGTATCGTAAAGATTTACTTAAACGTTTCGGAATGGGAAACACCACTAGTAAACCAACTCCTATGAGCACAACTTTATATTTAGACAAAGATGAAAAGGGAAAAGACTATGATCAAAAATCTTATCGTAGTATGATCGGGTCTCTATTATATTTAACAGCTAGTAGACCCGATATAATGATGAGTGTCTGTCTGTGCGCTCGCTTTCAAGCTCAAACTAAGGAATCATATCATCGATTGCGTTTCCCTCTCGACATGTGAAGCAGAATATATCTCTACCGCCTTAGCTTGTGCTCAAGTCATCTATATGCAATAAACACTTAGAGATTTTGATAAAATAATTGAAAAATCTCCAATATACTACGATAATACTAGTGCTATCGATTTATCTAAAAATCCAGTTAACCATTCTCGAACTAAACATATAGACATATGACACCATTTTCTTAGAGATAATGTCGAAAAAGGAATTATCTCTCTCGAATTTGTTAACATCGACAATCAAATTGCCGATATATTCACCAAACAATTAAATGAACAGTCGTTTGTAAAACTTAGACGAAATTTAGGAATTTGTTCATATAATGAATTAATAAATTAAACTATATTATCCTAAATAGTTACTCAAAAAAGCAAACAAGCAGAAAAGTCTTCTTCACCTTTCGTTTTTAATACTTTCTGAACACCACAATTTATTTGTAAATAATTTTTAACCATGAATTTTGTTAACTAACAAATAATTTTTTTCCCTAAATAGAAATTGACAAACATATATATATATATATATCTCATAGATAAATCTTTTTTATAATCTTTCACTCTCTAAACTTTTATATATAATGTCATATAATCACGATTCGACTTAGTTAGCCATTGATTTCTCCTCTCCTTCTTCCGGATATTCGTATACATCTCCTACCAAAACAACACCAAAATCCTCTCCTTCCAAACACATTGTTCCTGTTACTACTCCTGTGTCCCATACCGGCTATTCTTCGAAAGAAAAAAAAGGCCAAATATGGTATTAATCTTGAAAATGCCTCTGTTCATGACAAAATTGACGAAGTTCATCATTATCAAAAAGAAATGATGAACGTTCAAAAAGAAATGTACTATACACAACGAAACCAAGGAGCCCATCTAAACTTTTTAGAAAAGCGCATTCTTGCAATATGTGGACACTCTCCTACAAAGGATTGTGTTCATGTACGATCTCCTCGTGTGATCGAAACTCCTCCACATGCTCATACAATAACTCCACGTAAATTATGGGGAAAAGGAACATCTGAAGCACAATTTAGTCCAGTACCTCCTTCTTGGTCTCCAATACGAGCATTGAAAAAGGATACAAATGAGAAACCAAATTCGTAGGAGAAAAAATAACTATGTTCTTCTAAGAATCGTATTATATATATAATATACATATATAATATCTATATTCAAAGTTGTACGACTCAACCCATTCAAGCATATACCTTATATCTTGTTCTTAAAGGAAAAGTTATATCTATAATAACAATCCAAAAATCTCTAAATACGAACAAATGCCACTATTCTACCACAACAAGCTGTGATATAGAGCTATAATATTGACCATAATAAGCTAGTTCATTCATACTTATGTTTGTAAGAATATTTTATTTTTTGACCAAACAGATGTTTGAAATATCAAACAGATGTCTGCTTATATACTTGAAAATTTTTCACGTTTCAGCTCAGACGTCTGTGACTTCGACCAGACGTCTGTATCATGTTTCTGGAAAAATTGAGTAACTCAGCTCAGACGTCTGGTATTATTCTCAGACGTCTGAACCTAGTCTCTGCCTCAAAATTCCTAAACGACCAGACGTCTGATTAACACTACAGACGTCTGACCGTACTCCACAGTCACCTTTTCAGCCCCATCTATAAATCATCATTTTCATTCTTTTACAATTTTTTCACCAAAACCCTACAGCAAAAACCCTAAGCCCCAAATCAATTTGCTTTCTTCTTCCAAAAACTTCAACTCCATGGCATCCAAATCTAAGAAACCTTTTCCTAAACGCAAAAGGACAGGCCAAAGCTCTCAACAACCTTCTCAACAATTTGTAACTGACGAAATCATTAATGACTAGATGGTGGAGATGGAAGGCAAAAGCTTCAAGAATTGGAAAAGAAAAGAATTCATTGTGGTCCATTTTACCCGCTGAGGAGATTCTTCAACTACGAAATTGATGATTTGGTGAGTGATGCTGAGATTCACCATCTCATTAATTATGATTCCAACTTGGGTCAAATTGATCAATTAGCTGTCTTTTTATTCTTCATAAATTTATGTTCACTTCATAGTTGGAACCCCTCTGATCCCGAAAATTTGATTTGGACAAGTGTTTATGGGGAAATTATCAAATTCAACGTTGAAATGTTTGGACAAATATTACAGTGCTCATATACAGGAATCATATTATAAGATATACCTGATATGAGGTACCGGCCAAGAGATGAAATTACACATCTCATTTGGGAAGATGACATGAGAAAATTATCACCAACCTATTTTCGTCCACAAGCTAGACTACTTAATCGAATTCTTGTCAATACCATACTCCCTAGATTAGGTAGTCATGAACAAGTATATGACCATGGCCATAAAGCTTTATATGCTATTTTCGGTCATACAAAAGTAAATTGGTCTCAATATATTTTAACCAAATTAAAAGCTTCTGGACACCAGTTCGTCAAACAATCATTTATGCTCCATATATTATGCGAATTCTTCGAGCGCACAACGTGCCTTCTTTCTTATCACAATATGAAGAACTTCCTGCTAAGGAAAGTGGAATTAGCTTCCTATCTTTAATACATCTTCCCGAAAATCCTCCAAGTATTACACCATTTGTTGAGTATCAACACCAACAACACCAACCTCAACCCCAATAGTCTACTCCTATACAACCTACCTCTACATCAAGACCCTTTGAATCAACAGGTTATCACTCTGATTCCGAAATCCAAGTAGCTCGAATTGCAGCAGGACAAGGAGAAAGTATTAGAGATGTAGCACTTCAAAACCAAAGTATTCTATCTCTGAATCAAAAAGTCTTGGATAAGAAAGTTTCTCACTTCGAACGATCTTTTTCTACACGGATGACTAAGGTCGAAAAGACTTTAGAAAAGGTCGTCTCAACTCTTGGAAAGGTTTTGCAGAAATTTCGCGGACGACCATCTTCACCATCTTCATCATCTCCGTCTCCTACACCACCTCCACCACCTCCACCACCTCATGCACATCCATCTAGAACATGAACAATCGAAGAGCCTTTACAGAGCCATGCTCCTGGAAAAGCTCCAATCACTGTGGACACTGAGGAAAGTGAAGATTTCTCATGGCCTCCACAAGAAGCCCAACATCACGAACACTTTTCATCTTTTCAAGGACTTTCTATTCAAGAAAATAAAGAATATCATGATCAATCGCAATGGCAACATAACGACTATGATGACACTATATCTAATCTTTGGAGTTATTTTTCTTCTCAATAAGTTAACTACTAATTTTTTCCTTCTTGTATAAACTATGATAATTTGCTTTCTGATTATTAACATTATGATATTGCCCTATTATTTCATAAACACTTTTTCGATAATGACAAAGGGGGAGAGGATATATTACAAAAGAAAGGGGGAGCCTCTTATAAAATAAATTGTATAGTTGTCATCATCAAAAGGTGGGAGAATGTTAGAACCTCGATTTCAATGACAACAACTATACAAGCACTTGCATTCAATATACATAGGAATATATATCATCCATATGTAGGTAGACTTTCGCAACCAAGACTTGAAGACCGACACAAGGATTATTATATTGAGAAATATTAGTACATTCTGTTAATGTCGTAAATAGATGATATGTACAATCTCCTTGAGTAATATTTACAAGCATTTGCACATACAAATTACTTAAAAAGGAAGATAACATAATATACATGTGTCAGACGTCTGGCGTATGTGCTCAGACGTCTAGCAACATGTTATGGTTGTAAATTTTTAAACAAACCAGACGTCTGACCTGGGTAACGGCCATTTTTCTCCAAAAGTTATCTTCTTCAGTCGAAGAGTTGCATCCTCCTTTTTTGGTCATAACTCCATCTTCTCAAACATTGTAACTCTTGGACTGAAATAGAGTGAACCGAAAGTCATTACTTCTCAAACAAACTCTTCACCGTCTATAAATAAACATGAAATTGAAAGTTACAATTAATTGGCTATTCTGAACTTTCTTTCTTTATTTTCTAATATTTCTGTGATTTCCAAAAGCACTCAAAAATACACTTTTATCTCTTCCTTATATCAAAGCTTAAACTACACACTACTTAAGGAGATTATAGGAAGAAGCTGTACTTGTAGTCAAAATCAGTGTTGCATAGAACACACATTTGTCAAAGAAATACTCTTGTGTAAAAACCTATTCCTCCGGGCGAAGCGAAGGCAATTGGTTAGTGTATTTCCGAAGGGGAGCTTCGGGACTGGACGTAGGACGAGAGGTCGAACCAGTATAAAAACTCTGGTGTGATTACTTTTAATTTTACCTGCATTATTACTCTGTGCAATTCATACTATCATACACGTACTTGTCATATATTATATACATATACGATCTGCATAGACTTTCATTACTCATACTAGACATTTTGTCTGACCCGAGTTGTTTAATTTACCTAAAACTCTCGGGTACTCAATTATATTTGAGTAGTCCAAGAGTAGCAGGTTTTCTTTGGAGCTCTTTAAAGATAATGATCGAACAAGCGGCTCCTTAGTCATCTAGTTATTTATTTTCACTGTATGATTATGTTGGTATATTTAGTATCTAAAAAATGTAAAGTCAGAATGTATAGATGCAAATCTATTAAATGTACTACTTTTATTTAACTCTAATAGCTCCATGTAAGGAGTAACCTTTTGTACTATATCATTTTATATTATATATAACCATTCCGTTGTGAGGTTTTTCTACTACCTCATACAGAGACTATACTATCTGACTTAACATAAACTAATTTATAGATTACTATATTTATTCCACTACTAGAAAGGCCTCAAAATACGACAAAGCCAAGCAACGGCTAGCGACGGCTAAAAAAAGCGGTCGTCGCTTATCGTGATTTCATAACCTGCAGCCGAGAAACACAGTTTCATTACTCTCTCCCCTAATCTACTCCCAAATCCCCTCAGCTCCGCCACCAGCCGCCGCCCTCCGCCGCCAGGAGCCGTCGCAACCTTCCATCGCTAATTTCAACCTCTCCAAACTTACAGGTATCTCCTATTTTGCATTATCTTTTTTTAATTTAGGTTTAAATTAAATTAGTTGATGATTTAGGGATTTGGAACAGGATGATTTAGGGGTTTGGAATTGATGGATATATGTTATTAGTTTATGGTATATAGTTTATTATTTGAATTGGGTATATAATGGTAAACCTAATTTAGAAAATTAGTTGATTATGTGTTTGAAAATGGTGATTATTGCGTAATAGGTGATGATAATTAGTGTTGATTTGGTGGTATTAATTAGTGAATTTATTGTTTACTATGTTGTTAAAAATTATGGCTAATTTAAAATCCAAAAAATAGTCCATGATTATTGAATAATATGTTTATTGATAAGTTTACGAGAATGTATGTTATACTGTTGTAAGTGCTAACTACTTATTTAGTTCACAAAATCGTTAATTAAAATTTATGTAGTTAAACAAAAGTTAAAATATGTTTTAAAAATTTAGATTTAATTAATAAATATTTAAGTAGTTAAATGAATTATAAAATAGTTTTTGCAGTTGTTAAAATAGTAACTCATAGTTCCCATTTGCGAGATAAGGCATATTTTCCGAGTTACTGATAGTTCGCATGGATTTTGATTCATAATTAAACAAATTCTATTTGGCTACATTACTAAAAAAATTTAAGATCATTATTTCACTACAGACCACTAATACTTCAATATTAATATTTTTTTATTTGTGCTTTATTTATGTGAACCCCTTATAGAATTTTTGGCCCCGTCTAACAAGTGTTGTATATGATCGTTATATAAATATTCGTTTTTCCACAGAACAGACATCTATATTCATCTGATACAACATTTGTTGGATTTGTCCTAGTATTTGGATAAGTTACAAACACAATAAAGTAATCATATTTTATAAATCATTTCAGTTTAAATGGTTCAGAAAATTTCGATGGCACTTCCTTTTTTCCCTGTGTACACGCATTTGTGTACGATACAGGGAATAAAGGGAAGTGCTGCCGAAATTTTTTAGAATCGTTTAACCTGAATGATTTGTAAAATATGATTACGTTATTGTGTTTGTAATGGGAAGTAGGATAACCGGCCGTCAAAGTAAAAAAAACAATAAACTTAAGAATAGAAAATTTGAATGCAATATTTATTTGAATTTGTTAAAATAGTAAAGGGTTATATATGAATTTTTACAAGACTTTAATATGAAGTGTGTTATTCAATCTTCTAACCTACATTTTACAAATAAGAAAATATGTTCGATTATTTTCTCGATCGTAGTTGGATGTATGAACCTCGAAAAGGTATGAAAGGATCAATAAAAGAGCGTTTCTGTAATGGTGTACAAGTATTTATTAGATTTGCTCAGTATAATAATCGAAATAACGTAGACATTCGTTGTCCGTGTAGTAAGTGCAAACATCTGAAGCATTGGAAACCAGATGTAGTAGAAGTACATTTGTACAAATTTGGTTTTTTGCCAAATTATTACTTATGGGATCGTCATGGAGAACTTGTTCAACCTACACCTAATCTTGTAGTGTTAAAGGATGATAATACTATGACCAATCCTATAGAAAACATGGTGCAAGATGTTGCACGATCAATGTTTCCTACCTTTGACCAAGGTGATGATGGGAACGAAAATGTTGACGAAGAGCCGACCGCGAAAGCAAATTTTTTTTAAGATTTATTGGATTCTGCTAAGAGGCCATTGTGGGATGGATGTACAAGCGGAACCGAACTATCTGTAACCGCCGAATACATCACCATGATATCAAAATTTAATCTTACAGAAGCTGCATTTACAGCAGTTGTACAAATTACAAAACGACACATGCCACCTAATAATTTGATGTGTGATAGTCATTATAAAGTAAAAAAACTTATGTCTGCTTTTGGATTGCCGTATCAGAAGATAGATACATGTGTAAAAGGTTGCATCCTGTATTGGAAAGAAGACGCTCATCTTACTAAATGCAGAATATGTAACGAGGAAAGATACAAACCAAGAAAAAAGAAAGGAAAAGAAGTTCCATATAAGAGGATGCATTATTTACCCATCACTCCCAGACTTCAACGGTTATATGCATCTTCTGCTACATCATGTCATATGCGATGGCACAGTGTGAGAACACCAGAAGAAGGAACTTTGATACATCCATCTGATGGAGAAGCATGTAAACATTTCGATAAGACTTATCCTGAATTTGCGGCAGAGAGCCGTAATGTTAGGCTTGGCTTATGTACGGATGGATTTTTGCCATTTTCTCAGTTTGGTAGTAAATATTCATCATGGCCTATTATTATTACTCCTTATAATTTACCTCCATGGATGTGTATGAAAACTCCATATATGTTTCTAACGATTGTCGTCACCGGTCCCGATGATCCGACACAAGGAATTGATGTTTATTTACAACCACTAATCGACGAGTTGAAAACACTGTGGCATGAAGGAGTTGAAACGTACGACATTCGATAAAAAGGAATTTTCGTATGTTTGCTTCTTTATTATGGACTATTAGTGATTTTCCCGCGTATAGCATGCTTTCAGGTTGGAGCACATCTGGACGTCTAGCTTGTCCTTATTGTATGGATGAAACACGAGCATTTTCATTGAATTATAGGAAGAAAATTTCTTGGTTTGACTGTCATCGGTGTTTTCTACATACTAATCATAAATTTAGAACGGATAAAAAGAACTTTAAAGCTAACAGAGTAGAGAGTATGCTACCACCTAAGGTTTGGACAAGTGAAGAGGTATATGAAATTGTAAACGACTACCCAAAGATACACGAAACTGGGGTACAGGTTGAAATTCCAGGTAAATCGGACATTCATAACTGGTGCAAGCAAAGTATATTCTGGGAGTTACCGTACTGGAAAAATCTCCTACTGCGACATAACATTGACGTCATGCACAACGAAAAAAACGTGTTCGACAACGTGTTTAACACAATTTTGAATGTGAAGGGGAAAACCAAGGACGATGCGAATTCAAGACGTGATATATTACACTTCTGTAAGCGGCCCGAATTGCAATTATACGACGATAATAAGAAACCAAAAGCATGCTATGAGCTAGACAACAAGCAAGTAAAACTCGTTCTAAAGTGGGTGGAAGGACTTAGATGTCCTGATGGGATTTCTTCTAACCTCCGTAGATGCGTTGACTTTAAAAACAGCAAATTGAGTGGGATGAAAAGTCACGATTGCCACATTATGATGGAGTATTTTTTTCCCGTGATTTTCAAAGAACTGCTGCCTGCAAAAATATGGAGTGTTATAACAGAATTAAGCATGTTTTATAAACAGCTTTGTTCTACGACGTTAAAGGTAGATCGTATACGTAAACTTGAAGCAGAAATCCCTGTACTTCTATGCAAACTGGAGAAAATATTTCCGCTTGGTTTTTTTAATGTAATGAAGCATTTACCTGTTCATCTTCCATCTGAAGCACTCCTTCGTGGTCCTGTGCAATATGGATGGATGTATCCATTTGAAAGGTAATTTAATTAATTTCTGTTTTTGTACCACCATATAAATTTAATTAATTTTGTTATGGGTACCTGAATCATTTGAAGAAAAAAATTAGACAAAAAGCACGAGTAGAAGGTTCGATTTGCAAATCATACCTTGAAGAAGAAGCTTCATTTTTTTTCTCACATTACTTTAGTAACGATGTGAACTTATCGTTCATAAGTGTTCCCTGTAATGAAGAAACTATTGAGCAAGATTCTTCTGAAACAATGTTATCTATTTTTAGACAACATGGAAGACCTGTTGGAAAATGTGTGGAAATATGGTTAGATGATAGAGACTACCATGTGGCACACACATATTTTCTTCTAAATTGTGCTGAAGTTGCACCATTTATCAAGTACTTATGAATTCATATATATTTCAATTATACATGTATATATTAATTATAAAGGAATATAATACATATTTGCAGCATATACGAATCACAACATCCATCTTGTGATCTCAGTAAAGAATTTGCTGGATGGTTTTCAAACTACGTTCATGATACAGGAAACTATGTTATTGACGAAGGATTACGACATCTTGCTATAGGACCAAAATGAAATGTCAAGACTTATCCAATATTTTTCGTCAATGGATTTAAATTCAACACCAAAGATTACGGGGCTGAAAAATTAACATATAACAGTGGTGTATTTGTCAAAGGAAGTAATGATTCAGAGGTGCATATAAAAGATTTTTACAGCGTCTTAACACAAGTTTTAGAGTTTACATATTATATACAACCTGCAGAGAAAGTTGTTTTATTCAAATGCAACTGGTTTAGTAATGTTCCTGGCTCTGGAATTAATGTGCACAAAGATTATAAGCTAATTCCAACAATATTGGGAATCGGAAGCATTCAAAGTAAGTTATATTGTCACTATATTTTTACATTTAAATGTGTTGAATTATTTTACTTAATAGTGTGTATAAATTAATAGGAATTATCGGCAAGAAACAAGGCTAATAGGAACAAAAACTCCGCTTTACATCGTGGTGGCTCGAAATCCTTCCAACAACATAGGAGGGAATTGGTAAATAAATTAACTATTCTATTCTATTCTTGTATATAATCTATTCTTGTATATACTCATGCAATTTATCAATATAATCTATTCTTGTATATATTCAGTGGGCAAAGTATGGAAGGGAGCCTACAGCGGTTGAGGTTTTCAGAGTCACACATGCAGTGGAGCATACAGATGAGGATGGGAATGTTTCATATGATTGGTCGGACGACAAGGCTGCTTCTGTAATGGTAAATATGTTTATTTCTGTAATGAAAATATTTCATATTCGCTTATTTCACAGTAAATAAGTATTGTATATCAATTGTGTCAAATATCTGTTCGTAATTGTAGGAGAGATATAATGCAGAGCATGATCGAGCGATACAAGCGAGTGGACGGGAGTCGCTTACGGTTGATGAGTCTAATCGGATATGGGACTCAATCATTGAACCGGCAAGTCGAAACAGGCGTTACAGTTTCGGCAATATGGTATGTACTCAACGTTTACACAGTAGAAACCTGTATGCCATGAACTTCTTATTCATTTGAGTTTATTAGTGATAACTTGAGTTTTCTTATTGTTATTGTATGCCATGAACTTCTTATTCAGTTGAATTATTTCACAGGCTCTTAATTTCCAAAGAGCATATAGGAGATCCATAGACGGGGAAGAGATTTCTCGGATGCAAACACAATTGGATGAGCTCAATGATTGGCGGAAGAGTCATTTGGCGACGCAGATAGATGAGCGTATTGCTGCCTTCTATCAGGAGCATGGGTCAATGCCTGGGGAAGGAGGTGCAGATGATGATGATGCTTAGTTGGTTTGTTTTGACGGGTACGCTTTATATACATATATGTACATATTATGAGGGGTTTGACATTTGGTAATTTGGATGTATTGATTAATACTTAGTGTTTTGGTGGATTTGATTTTGGTTGTTGTCATTGATACTTTGGCACTTGATATGTACTGGTTGTTTAATTTAGTTATGTGGGTTGGTTTGGTGGATTTTCATATTTGGTTATGTAGGTTTTTGTAACGATTTGGATTTTCGCGTTCGAAAATCGACATCCATACTTTACATCGTACTCGAATGCCGTAGATTCGATCGTTCAAATCCGAGTCGCCGGAGCTTATAACAACATTAAGTATAACAACACAGCGGAAGAAAAAGAATATATCAATATATATAACATTGATACAATGACAGATACAAAATCTGATACAGTATGATACAACAGAATGATACAACACATATCAATATACATCAGAGATGTGATACAAGAAATAGCAGTGGAAAGAAAATAGATAACATCAGCAGCGGATAGAATATCTCCAATAGAATGCTCCAATCCATAGCTAGCGGAAAGCAAGGTCAGTCGTCCAAGGACTGACTAGCTCCAGATAATCTACTAAACCTGAATATTTGAAAAACCCAACTCTAGACTGCCCGTATGGAAAATAGTGGGCACCCAGAGTTTAGGAAGGGAACAATAAACTCCGGATCAGTCATGGGACTGGTGTGAGCAACAAAAACAGTTTATCCTTAAAACAAACACAAAAGAATCTTAAACATTGAAATCCGCAATGCTTTTGGAAAATGAAACTACCATAAGACCTCCCGCCACACACACAATGCAAACGCAGAATTGAAGGAGATTTCTTCTTATGATAGTCAAACATGCTTACTACGCAAATCATTATATTATTATTATTAGTGCATAGTGTGGAAAACATTTCGAAAGTAGAATATAAATCTTAGCCAGCATAGACATTTCAAACTATGCCTACTATATCTACCATCCAAACAGTGGGGCGCCACCATAAGTAGATGGCAGGTTCTACAACTAATACCGTACAAAGTTCCGTATTGGGAAATGGATTTCCAACAAATGGTCAGGCTAAGGAACTTCCTATGCCACGAAAGAAACGCCTCTGGCTGGACGCTCCGAGAGACAAACTGCTCTCTGCCAACAAGGCCGGGTTACCCTTGTAACAGGTAACTTACGAATATGCCATCCCCCGGTCCTTTGGGACCTTTATCCGAGCGCTCGGTATCCAACATCACACATAATAAATAAAGTGTGTCCACATGAGTAAGTATCTGGGATCCATACCATGATACCACCCCTTTCCAGAAGGAAATGACATACCCTAAAGGGCGCGACCCTCATAACCTTGCCGCAACATTCCTGTTTCGACCATTTCCGAATTGTGAGGCCCTGACGAAGTCTCGTCCACAAAGCTACGCTTTGGCACAAAGCCATGCTCTGGGTCAACAGATGATCAAAGTAATGATCACAAAGATAAAATGATCATATCACAAATGATCAAACGATGATCATCACACAGCAACACTCAGCATGTCACATTACCAAATTGGGAGTATATCGCTGATAACCTTCAACTACATAACCTCTGAGCTCGTACGTCTCAGAGAAGGGTGTTAAGCTAAGAGAATAAATTCTCCCCCACCAACAGAAATGTATTTGAAAGAAATCTACTTTATTTCTCAAAGCGTAATGTCAGACATGTAACCATACAAGTCTGTTCCGGGTTCGAACAGAACCGAAGGCACTTCCGAAGAAGCCCTTGCAAATTCGGGTATTCACAATCCCGATCGGACTTCCCATCACTTAGGAAATCTCTATACCGTAGCTACTCGGTGCAGAGACAATCGATAGGTTATCCTACCGTTTTCACAAATACCCGGTCTTCACCACCGGTCTTCAAATGCTATCCATATACGACGGATCACTATTCGGAATGGGTTATGTGACACAAAGGTCCTCTCTCGGCTAAACCGAATAATGAGCACAATATTTAAAAACATATGGATATTGGGATTTCAATTAAGTCACAACTTAAACCAAAATTTTCTTTTCAAATGGTTTAACAAATTACCATTTCAAATCTTTAAACAAAAGATTCATTTTAACAACCTTTCAATGGTTTAAACAATTTCCACACTTTAATCTTTTAAACAAAGATTTAATTCACAAAGTTCACCTAGTTTCACAAAGATTCATTCACAGATTTTCTAAATCAATTTTTATTTCAATTGATTAACTCGTTAAATCTTTAAATCAAAGATTTAACTTATAGCTTTCAAAACAATTTCATTTCGAATGGTTTAAACAAATCACCATTTTTAAATCTGTTAAAAATAAACAGATTCAATTCATAGCTTTCAAAAAGAATTCATTCATAACTTGAAAAACCATTTCTCAATTCAATCTTGAAATTCCTTTAATTAAACTGGAATTTCATTTTTTATCTGAAAGCTTTTATTCTTTTAAAACAAACAGTTTTCATTTTGGAAATCTGATTCATTCATACGAGTTAAGGTTCTTAGGTTAAATCCAAATTCTCAAAATTATACTTTTAAAATGGTTTAATTTCATATAAACACATTTATAACATTTTTAATCCCTAGTTTCAAATCATAGGATTCAATTTCAAACTTGAATTCAAATTTAAATCAAATTATTTAAATTTCAAAACTTAATCAAGTTATTCGAAATAACTTTTATCTTTGAAACTCCATTTCAAAAGCTTTTCACTTTAAACCCAAAATTCCAATTTCAAAATCAATTGAAATTAAAATTTCAGTTTCAAAAACATCAAATTTAAATTATCTGTGACTTAAACGATTTCCACGTGAAATCCATATTTGTGTGAGTAAGGTGTAGTCCAGGGGTTTCACACACAATAGTGCAACATCATACAATCATCACAGATCATAATACAGAAATATAATTTGATAAGCAGTATTAACTATCCCGCTTATCGTTCATTCACAGATCACAGATATATATCACAGATAAGTAAATTACAGATCACAACATAAATCAGGATGTATCACAAAGCATCATATATCAGGGATATCAAACAATTCAAATCATCCAATAGAATCCAAATATCCATAGGTAAGGTCAGTTAATTGTCTGATTAATTCAAATCAGATTTATTACTTATGAATAAATTACTAATCCTGGTTAATTAATTGTTAATAAATTATAAACCATTTTTGATTAATTATTCTTTAATCATTTATTAATTAACCATTAATAATAAATTAATTCACTTTTAATTAAAATTCATCAACCTTTAATTATTAAATAATTAACTTTAAATTATTTAATTCACCATTTAATTAATTATCTTTAATTAATAATTTAACCCTTTAATTACTTACTTATAATTTTTAAAAACTTATTCTTTCAAATAACTTTAAAGACTTAATTTATCTATATCTATTAAAAACTAGAATATGATTTTTCTTTAAAATTTGAAAACCTGCTATTAGTTTTAAACAGACCCGAGACTAACTCGAGTATCAACTCGAGTCAAATACCAAATTTCCGTGATTAGCTTCGAGCCTCCCTATCCTTCTTTGTTTTAAACCCTGTTTTGTTTTTAAAATTTCTAAAACCTGTTATACTGTTAACTCCCGCAAATGTCTTGATACCAATACTCGAGCCCACCCTTGCTTTCCCCGAGCCACGCTTTGAGTTCAATCCCCAAATAACATTCGTCTTCCCAAATCGATCAGCCACCAGACATAAACGTGCACGTGTACGTGCACCATCAACTCTGACCAACTCCGACCCTCGCCAAGACACCCACAAGTTAACGATGACCATCCCAAAGCAATCGACCACCCAGAATAACAAACGACATCGAAACTCCAAATCGAGCCATCCACTACCAACCTGGAACGAACTCAAACACAAAAGAATGTCTCGTCCCATCGACCATGATCACCAGAAAAGCTACGCCTCCGGCCACTACTCCATCCATACTCCACCTATCACCAACTCAAATCAGGGCAAGCTCGATCACTCATAGGGGCCGCGACAATAAATTTTTCGAGCAACAGAAAACTAGGGTTATAAATTTCAATCCTAAATCACCATCACCACAATGCTTAAATCCTCTTCCCCATAATTTTCCCTGAAACCATGATCATGCTTCTACCTCCAGGAAGAAATCCAATCTTCCATAGCCAGTGGACCACCAGAAATTGCTCCAACATCAATCTCAGTTCAAACAAGGACAGAGCCTAAATCCTAATACTAAAAATTAAGATTTTAGTTTTAAAAATCACCATTTGGTTTAAGAATTCAGATTACATTCCTGAATTTATAAATTATGGTATTTGAATTTTTTTGATTATTACACATGCACTGTATTTTTATTTTATTTTTTTGAATTTCCAGAAACAATACAGACTTTATTATATATTAAATAAAATGTTAAACATTAACTTATGTTACAAAACCATATATTGTTTGAATCTTAAATCTTAACAAAGATTTGAACACGAGATCATGATTTTGATCAGAATTTAAACCTGGAATTCTAGAACAGGCAAGAACACATCACAAACATAGAGATGAGAATGTAATAGAATTTTTAACTTAAACAATTTAAATTTGTGATGTTACTCACTAGAATCAATCAGGCAACCATATAGAAATACTCTTAAGCATTTTAAAAATGAAGTTACTCACAGTGCTTAAAGAAGAAAGAACAGAGCTTGAAAATTTGCAACAGGCTTGAATTCTTGCTTTGAACTGTCTTGCTTAATTTCTATTTTCAGATATTTGTATTGATTTGAATTCTCCTGGCTTTGAGTTTTAATTTGCTTTGATCAATACTTTGATGATTTGCTTTTGCTCTGGTCTAATTTTCCAGGCTGAAGTTGCTTTGTTGGTTTGTTTGGAAAAACTTCACTTTGATTTTGTTTTGTTGTTAAAGTTTGAAGTTTGTTTTAGTTTGAGATGATATTATTTTAGTTTTCTCAGTTTGGAATGGACGAAGTGAAATGAAGAGTTGATGTATAAAAGAAAGCTTACAGGTTAAAATATTGTTTTGTACAATACTGGTTATACATTTTGTACAACATTTCAGAGATATTTCTTTCTTTTGTTGGCTGATGGGTTGTGTTGTGATGGCTTCATTAATTAAAAGTTGTACCAATATATATTTTATGTCTTCATTTCGGCTGTAATGTTTGAAATAACATGATGGCTTCCTTCACAAGCTTTTGTTTACTTGTTTTCATATTTGCATACTATTCTCATGTACATTTATTTTTATTGTTTTGTATCTATTTTTATTTGTATTATTTCGTATTGATTTATTAATACGATATTAAGATCTATATTTTACTTTACATTATATAAAACTATATTTTTATATTTCTCTTTAAACCATTTATTTACAATTTAAATTCAAATCAAATATATATATATATAATTTCAAATTTTACTCATATATGCCCGTATACATATATATTCAATATATACAATATTTTTAAATTTAAATGATTTATACCAAATTATTGGCGATCGAGGAAACTCGCATCACTTTACAATAAATTTTACAAATTGTCTTCAAAAATTCAATTAATTATCAATTTAAATATTTATAAAATCCGGGGTCGTTACAGACTTCCCCCCTTAAAAGAATTTCGTCCTCGAAATTGCCAGGAAGACACAAAGATAGATGAAAAATGTTTCATCAAATGAAACTGAACATCTATTCTGCATTTGGTTTACCAAATCAGAATATCGATAATAGATACAAAAACAAATCTATTTGACACTTCAGAAGATACTCGGGTTATCCAGATCTACGAAATATATAGTGGCATCGGTTAGTTCGAAGAGATAACTAACCATTCGTAGAATATATTAGGACCCAAAGAATAGATAGATACATGGATACGATTTCAAAACTTTTAGTTTAGAACGAGAGTATACCTATCAGCCATAGAAATCAAAGCAAACAATACATCCAACAAACAATTTTGGTCCATCCGGAGTTTACGTCCCATATTAATATATCGAATCTCCTTACTAGATCTACCAGGAACTATCGAAGAATTGAGAAGAGATGCTGAACAAAAGAGATTGATAGAGAAAAGATTGTTTCCTTGTTGTTACAGGATATTGACCATTTATAGTCGTATTCCCATGTCCCCTATCTCGTCCTCTTCTTGCACTCATACTTACTATCAGTGGATAGTAAGAGAATTTAATGAGACGTTCAAACGAATATCTTAGGGATATACTCATTCTAGGTTCACTTCACCCTATTTCTAATGAGTTACTTAACGTGTAATACTCCTGAGCTAAAGTTCAACCTTCAGCTCTGATACCAAATGTAACGATTTGGATTTTCACGTTCGAAAATCGACATCCATACTTTACATCGTACTCGAATGCCGTAGATTCGATCGTTCAAATCCGAGTCGCCGGAGCTTATAACAACATTAAGTATAACAACACAGCGGAAGAAAAAGAATATATCAATATATATAACATTGATACAATGACAGATACAAAATCTGATACAGTATGATACAACAGAATGATACAACACATATCAATATACATCAGAGATGTGATACAAGAAATAGCAGCGGAAAGAAAATAGATAACATCAGCAGCGGATAGAATATCTCCAATAGAATGCTCCAATCCATAGCTAGCGGAAAGCAAGGTCAGTCTTCCAAGGACTGACTAGCTCCAGATAATCTACTAAACCTGAATATCTGAAAAACCCAACTCTAGACTGCCCGTATGGAAAATAGTGGGCACCCAGAGTTTAGGAAGGGAACAATAAACTCCGGATCAGTCATGGGACTGGTGTAAGCAACAAAAACAGTTTATCTTTAAAACAAACACAAAAGAATCTTAAACATTGAAATCCGCAATGCTTTTGGAAAATAAAACTACCATAAGACCTCCCGCCACACACACAATGTAAACGCAGAATTGGAGGAGATTTCTTCTTATGATAGTCAAACATGCTTACTACACAAATCATTGGATTATTATTATTAGTGCATAGTGTGGAAAACATTTCGAAAGTAGAATATAAATCTTAGCCAGCATAGACATTTCGAACTATGCCTACTATAGCTACCATCCAAACAGTGGGGCGCCACCATAAGTAGATGGCAGGTTCTACAACTAATACCGTACAAAGTTCCGTATTGGGAAATGGATTTCCAACAAATGGTCAGGCTAAAGAACTTCCTATGCCACGAAAGAAACGCCTCTGGCTGGACGTTCCGAGAGACAAACTGCTCTCTGCCAACAAGGCCGGGTTACCCCTGTAACAGGTAACTCACGAATATGCCATCCCCCGGTCCTTTGGGACCTTTATCCGAGCGCTCGGTATCCAACATCACACATAATAAATAAAGTGTGTCCACATGAGTAAGTATCTGGGCTCCATACCATGATACCACCCCTTTCCAGAAGGAAATGACATACCCTAAAGGGCGCGACCCTCATAACCTTGCCGCAACATTCCTGTTTCGACCATTTCCGGGTTGTGAGGCCCTGACGAAGTCTCGTCCACAAAGCTACGCTTTGGCACAAAGCCATGCTCTGGGTCAACAGATGATCAAAGTAATGATCACAAAGACAAATGATCATATCACAAATGATCAAACGATGATCATCACACAGCAACACTCAGCATGTCACATTACCAAATTGGGAGTATATCGCTGATAACCTTCAACTACATAACCTCTGAGCTCGTACGTCTCAGAGAAGGGTGTTAAGCTAAGAGAATAAATTCTCCGCCACCAACAGAAATGTATTTGAAAGAAATCTGCTTTATATCTCAAAGCGTAATGTCAGACATGTAACCATACAAGTCTGTTCCGGGTTCGAACAGAACCGAAGGCACTTCCAAAGAAGCCCTTGCAAATCCGGGTATTCACAATCCCGATCGGACTTCCCATCACTTAGGAAATCTCTATACCGTAGCTACTCGGTGCAGAGACAATCGATAGGTTATCCTACCGTTTTCACAAATACCCGGTCTTCACCACCGGTCTTCAAATGCTATCCATATACGACGGATCACTATTCGGAATGGGTTATGTGACACAAAGGTCCTCTCTCGGCTAAACCGAATAATGAGCACAATATTTAAAAACATATGGATATTGGGATTTCAATTAAGTCACAACTTAAACCCAAATTTTCTTTTTAAATGGTTTAACAAATTACCATTTCAAATCTTTAAACAAAAGATTCATTTTAACAACCTTTCAATGGTTTAAACAATTTCCACACTTTAATCTTTTAAACAAAGATTTAATTCACAAAGTTCACCTAGTTTCACAAAGATTCATTCACAGATTTTCTAAATCAATTTTTATTTCAATTGATTAACTCGTTAAATCTTTAAATCAAAGATTTAACTTATAGCTTTCAAAACAATTTCATTTCGAATGGTTTAAACAAATCACCATTTTTAAATCTGTTAAAAATAAACAGATTCAATTCATAGCTTTCAAAAAGAATTCATTCATAACTTGAAAAACCATTTTTCAATTCAATCTTGAAATTCCTTTAATTAAACTGGAATTTCATTTCTTATCTGAAAGCTTTTATTCTTTTAAAAAAAACAGTTTTCATTTTGGAAATCTGATTCATTCATACGAGTTAAGGTTCTTAGGTTAAATCCAAATTCTCAAAATTATACTTTTAAAATGGTTTAATTTCATATAAACACATTTATAACATTTTTAATCCCTAGTTTCAAATCATAGGATTCAATTTCAAACTTGAATTCAAATTCAAATCAAATTATTTAAATTTCAAAACTTAATCAAGTTATTCGAAATAACTTTTATCTTTGAAACTCCATTTCAAAATCTTTTCACTTTAAACCCAAAATTCCAATTTCAAAATCAATTGAAATTAAAATTTTAGTTTCAAAAACATCAAATTTAAATTATCTGTGACTTAACCGATTTCCATGTGAAATCCATATTTGTGTGTGTAAGGTGTAGTCCAGGGGTTTCACACACAATAGTGCAACATCATACAATCATCACAGATCATAATACAGAAATATAATTTGATAAGCGGTATTAACTATCCCGCTTATCGTTCATTCACAGATCACAGATATATATCACAAATAAGTAAATTACAGATCACAACATAAATCAGGATGTATCACAAAGCATCATATATCAGGGATATCAAACAATTCAAATCATCCAATAGAATCCAAATATCCATAGGTAAGGTCAGTTAATTGTCTGATTAATTCAAATCAGATTTATTACTTATGAATAAATTACTAATCCTGGTTAATTAATTGTTAATAAATTATAAACCATTTTTGATTAATTATTCTTTAATCATTTATTAATTAACCATTAATAATAAATTAATTCACTTTTAATTAAAATTCATCAACCTTTAATTATTAAATAATTAACTTTTAATTATTTAATTCACCATTTAATTAATTATCTTTAATTAATAATTTAACCCTTTAATTACTTACTTATAATTTTTAAAAACTTATTCTTTCAGATAACTTTAAAGACTTAATTTATCTATATCTATTAAAAACTAGAATATGATTTTTCTTTAAAATTTGAAAACCTGCTATTAGTTTTAAACAGACCCGAGACTAACTCGAGTATCAACTCGAGTCAAATACCAAATTTCCGTGATTATCTTCGAGCCTCCATATCCTTCTTTGTTTTAAACCCTGTTTTGTTTTTAAAATTTCTAAAACCTGTTATACTGTTAACTCCCACAAATGTCTTGATACCAAAACTCGAGCCCACCCTTGCTTTCCCCGAGCCACGCTTCGAGTTCAATCCCCAAATAACATTCGTCTTCCCAAATTGATCATCCACCAGACATAAACGTGCACGTGTACGTGCACCATCAACTCTGACCAACTCCGACCCTCGCCGAGACACCCACAAGTCAACGATGACCATCCCAAAGCAATCGACCACCCAGAATAACAAACGACATCGAAACTCCAAATCGAACCATCCACCACCAACCTGGAACGAACTCAAACACAAAAAAATGTCTCGTCCCATCGACCATGATCACCAGAAAAGCTACGCCTCCGGCCACTACTCCATCCATACTCCACCTATCACCAACTCAAATCAGGGCAAGCTCGATCACTCATAGGGGCCGCGACAATAAATTTTTCGAGCAACAGAAAACTAGGGTTATAAATTTCAATCCTAAATCACCATCACCACAATGCTTAAATCCTCTTCCCCATAATTTTCCCTGAAACCATGATCATGCTTCTACCTCCAGGAAGAAATCCAATCTTCCATAGCCAGTGGACCACCAGAAATTGCTCCAACATCAATCTCAGTTCAAACAAGGACAGAGCCTAAATCCTAATACTAAAAATTAAGATTTTAGTTTTAAAAATCACCATTTGGTTTAAGAATTCAGATTACATTCCTGAATTTATAAATTATGGTATTTGAATTTTTTTGATTATTACACATGCACTGTATTTTTATTTTATTTTTTTGAATTTCCAGAAACAATACAGACTTTATTATATATTAAATAAAATTTTAAACATTAACTTATGTTACAAAACCATATATTGTTTGAATCTTAAATCTTAACAAAGATTTGAACACGAGATCATGATTTTGATCAGAATTTAAACCTGGAATTCTAGAACAGGCAAGAACACATCACAAACATAGAGATGAGAATGTAATAGAATTTTTAACTTAAACAATTTAAATTTGTGATGTTACTCACTAGAATCAATCAGGCAACCATATAGAAATACTCTTAAGCATTTTAAAAATGAAGTTACTCACAGTGCTTAAAGAAGAAAGAACAGAGCTTGAAAATTTGCAACAGGCTTGAATTCTTGCTTTGAACTGTCTTGCTTAATTTCTATTTTCAGATATTTGTATTGATTTGAATTCTCCTGGCTTTGAGTTTTAATTTGCTTTGATCAATACTTTGATGATTTGCTTTTGCTCTGGTCTAATTTTCCAGGCTGAAGTTGCTTTGTTGGTTTGTTTGGAAAAACTTCACTTTGATTTTGTTTTGTTGTTAAAGTTTGAAGTTTGTTTTAGTTTGAGATGATATTATTTTAGTTTTCTCAGTTTGGAATGGACGAAGTGAAATGAAGAGTTGATGCATAAAAGAAAGCTTACAGGTTAAAATATTGTTTTGTACAATACTGGTTATACATTTTGTACAACATTTCAGAGATATTTCTTTCTTTTGTTGGCTGATGGGTTGTGTTGTGATGGCTTCATTAATTAAAAGTTGTACCAATATATATTTTATGTCTTCATTTCGGCTGTAATGTTTGAAATAACATGATGGCTTCCTTCACAAGCTTTTGTTTACTTGTTTTCATATTTGCATACTATTCTCATGTACATTTATTTTTATTGTTTTGTATCTATTTTTATTTGTATTATTTCGTATTGATTTATTAATACGATATTAAGATCTATATTTTACTTTACATTATATAAAACTATATTTTTATATTTCTCTTTAAACCATTTATTTACAATTTAAATTCAAATCAAATATATATATATATAATTTCAAATTTTACTCATATATGCCCGTATACATATATATTCAATATATACAATATTTTTAAATTTAAATGATTTATACCAAATTATTGGCGATCGAGGAAACTCGCATCACTTTACAATAAATTTTACAAATTGTCTTCAAAAATTCAATTAATTATCAATTTAAATATTTATAAAATCCGGGGTCGTTACAGACTTCCCCCCTTAAAAGAATTTCGTCCTCGAAATTGCCAGGAAGACACAAAGATAGATGAAAAATGTTTCATCAAATGAAACTGAACATCTATTCTGCATTTGGTTTACCAAATCAGAATATCGATAATAGATACAAAAACAAATCTATTTGACACTTCAGAAGATACTCGGGTTATCCAGATCTACGAAATATATAGTGGCATCGGTTAGTTCGAAGAGATAACTAACCATTCGTAGAATATATTAGGACCCAAAGAATAGATAGATACATGGATACGATTTCAAAACTTTTAGTTTAGAACGAGAGTATACCTATCAGCCATAGAAATCAAAGCAAACAATACATCCAACAAACAATTTTGGTCCATCCGGAGTTTACGTCCCATATTAATATATCGAATCTCCTTACTAGATCTACCAGGAACTATCGAAGAATTGAGAAGAGATGCTGAACAAAAGAGATTGATAGAGAAAAGATTGTTTCCTTGTTGTTACAGGATATTGACCATTTATAGTCGTATTCCCATGTCCCCTATCTCGTCCTCTTCTTGCACTCATACTTACTATCAGTGGATAGTAAGAGAATTTAATGAGACGTTCAAACGAATATCTTAGGGATATACTCATTCTAGGTTCACTTCACCCTATTTCTAATGAGTTACTTAACGTGTAATACTCCTGAGCTAAAGTTCAACCTTCAGCTCTAATACCAAATGTAACGATTTGGATTTTCACGTTCGAAAATCGACATCCATACTTTACATCGTACTCGAATGCCGTAGATTCGATCGTTCAAATCCGAGTCGCCGGAGCTTATAACAACATTAAGTATAACAACACAGCGGAAGAAAAAGAATATATCAATATATATAACATTGATACAATGACAGATACAAAATCTGATACAGTATGATACAACAGAATGATACAACACATATCAATATACATCAGAGATGTGATACAAGAAATAGCAGCGGAAAGAAAATAGATAACATCAGCAGCGGATAGAATATCTCCAATAGAATGCTCCAATCCATAGCTAGCGGAAAGCAAGGTCAGTCTTCCAAGGACTGACTAGCTCCAGATAATCTACTAAACCTGAATATCTGAAAAACCCAACTCTAGACTGCCCGTATGGAAAATAGTGGGCACCCAGAGTTTAGGAAGGGAACAATAAACTCCGGATCAGTCATGGGACTGGTGTAAGCAACAAAAACAGTTTATCTTTAAAACAAACACAAAAGAATCTTAAACATTGAAATCCGCAATGCTTTTGGAAAATGAAACTACCATAAGACCTCCCGCCACACACACAATGTAAACGCAGAATTGGAGGAGATTTCTTCTTATGATAGTCAAACATGCTTACTACACAAATCATTGGATTATTATTATTAGTGCATAGTGTGGAAAACATTTCGAAAGTAGAATATAAATCTTAGCCAGCATAGACATTTCGAACTATGCCTACTATAGCTACCATCCAAACAGTGGGGCGCCACCATAAGTAGATGGCAGGTTCTACAACTAATACCGTACAAAGTTCCGTATTGGGAAATGGATTTCCAACAAATGGTCAGGCTAAAGAACTTCCTATGCCACGAAAGAAACGCCTCTGGCTGGACGTTCCGAGAGACAAACTGCTCTCTGCCAACAAGGCCGGGTTACCCCTGTAACAGGTAACTCACGAATATGCCATCCCCCGGTCCTTTGGGACCTTTATCCGAGCGCTCGGTATCCAACATCACACATAATAAATAAAGTGTGTCCACATGAGTAAGTATCTGGGCTCCATACCATGATACCACCCCTTTCCAGAAGGAAATGACATACCCTAAAGGGCGCGACCCTCATAACCTTGCCGCAACATTCCTGTTTCGACCATTTCCGGGTTGTGAGGCCCTGACGAAGTCTCGTCCACAAAGCTACGCTTTGGCACAAAGCCATGCTCTGGGTCAACAGATGATCAAAGTAATGATCACAAAGACAAATGATCATATCACAAATGATCAAACGATGATCATCACACAGCAACACTCAGCATGTCACATTACCAAATTGGGAGTATATCGCTGATAACCTTCAACTACATAACCTCTGAGCTCGTACGTCTCAGAGAAGGGTGTTAAGCTAAGAGAATAAATTCTCCGCCACCAACAGAAATGTATTTGAAAGAAATCTGCTTTATATCTCAAAGCGTAATGTCAGACATGTAACCATACAAGTCTGTTCCGGGTTCGAACAGAACCGAAGGCACTTCCAAAGAAGCCCTTGCAAATCCGGGTATTCACAATCCCGATCGGACTTCCCATCACTTAGGAAATCTCTATACCGTAGCTACTCGGTGCAGAGACAATCGATAGGTTATCCTACCGTTTTCACAAATACCCGGTCTTCACCACCGGTCTTCAAATGCTATCCATATACGACGGATCACTATTCGGAATGGGTTATGTGACACAAAGGTCCTCTCTCGGCTAAACCGAATAATGAGCACAATATTTAAAAACATATGGATATTGGGATTTCAATTAAGTCACAACTTAAACCCAAATTTTCTTTTCAAATGGTTTAACAAATTACCATTTCAAATCTTTAAACAAAAGATTCATTTTAACAATCTTTCAATGGTTTAAACAATTTCCACACTTTAATCTTTTAAACAAAGATTTAATTCACAAAGTTCACCTAGTTTCACAAAGATTCATTCACAGATTTTCTAAATCAATTTTTATTTCAATTGATTAACTCGTTAAATCTTTAAATCAAAGATTTAACTTATAGCTTTCAAAACAATTTCATTTCGAATGGTTTAAACAAATCACCATTTTTAAATCTGTTAAAAATAAACAGATTCAATTCATAGCTTTCAAAAAGAATTCATTCATAACTTGAAAAACCATTTTTCAATTCAATCTTGAAATTCCTTTAATTAAACTGGAATTTCATTTCTTATCTGAAAGCTTTTATTCTTTAAAAAAAAACAGTTTTCATTTTGGAAATCTGATTCATTCATACGAGTTAAGGTTCTTAGGTTAAATCCAAATTCTCAAAATTATACTTTTAAAATGGTTTAATTTCATATAAACACATTTATAACATTTTTAATCCCTAGTTTCAAATCATAGGATTCAATTTCAAACTTGAATTCAAATTCAAATCAAATTATTTAAATTTCAAAACTTAATCAAGTTATTCGAAATAACTTTTATCTTTGAAACTCCATTTCAAAAGCTTTTCACTTTAAACCCAAAATTCCAATTTCAAAATCAATTGAAATTAAAATTTTAGTTTCAAAAACATCAAATTTAAATTATATGTGACTTAACCGATTTCCATGTGAAATCCATATTTGTGTGTGTAAGGTGTAGTCCAGGGGTTTCACACACAATAGTGCAACATCATACAATCATCACAGATCATAATACAGAAATATAATTTGATAAGCGGTATTAACTATCCCGCTTATCGTTCATTCACAGATCACAGATATATATCACAAATAAGTAAATTACAGATCACAACATAAATCAGGATGTATCACAAAGCATCATATATCAGGGATATCAAACAATTCAAATCATCCAATAGAATCCAAATATCCATAGGTAAGGTCAGTTAATTGTCTGATTAATTCAAATCAGATTTATTACTTATGAATAAATTACTAATCCTGGTTAATTAATTGTTAATAAATTATAAACCATTTTTGATTAATTATTCTTTAATCATTTATTAATTAACCATTAATAATAAATTAATTCACTTTTAATTAAAATTCATCAACCTTTAATTATTAAATAATTAACTTTTAATTATTTAATTCACCATTTAATTAATTATCTTTAATTAATAATTTAACCCTTTAATTACTTACTTATAATTTTTAAAAACTTATTCTTTCAGATAACTTTAAAGACTTAATTTATCTATATCTATTAAAAACTAGAATATGATTTTTCTTTAAAATTTGAAAACCTGCTATTAGTTTTAAACAGACCCGAGACTAACTCGAGTATCAACTCGAGTCAAATACCAAATTTCCGTGATTATCTTCGAGCCTCCATATCCTTCTTTGTTTTAAACCCTGTTTTGTTTTTAAAATTTCTAAAACCTGTTATACTGTTAACTCCCACAAATGTCTTGATACCAAAACTCGAGCCCACCCTTGCTTTCCCCGAGCCACGCTTCGAGTTCAATCCCCAAATAACATTCGTCTTCCCAAAT
The DNA here is from genome assembly GCA_030737815.1 of Allium fistulosum. Taxonomy (NCBI): domain Eukaryota; kingdom Viridiplantae; phylum Streptophyta; class Magnoliopsida; order Asparagales; family Amaryllidaceae; genus Allium; species Allium fistulosum. Next base: position 669,404,651 of record CM060906.1, read on the forward strand.
TGATCATCCACCAGACATAAACGTGCACGTGTACGTGCACCATCAACTCTGACCAACTCCGACCCTCGCCGAGACACCCACAAGTCAACGATGACCATCCCAAAGCAATCGACCACCCAGAATAACAAACGACATCGAAACTCCAAATCGAACCATCCACCACCAACCTGGAACGAACTCAAACACAAAAAAATGTCTCGTCCCATCGACCATGATCACCAGAAAAGCTACGCCTCCGGCCACTACTCCATCCATACTCCACCTATCACCAACTCAAATCAGGGCAAGCTCGATCACTCATAGGGGCCGCGACAATAAATTTTTCGAGCAACAGAAAACTAGGGTTATAAATTTCAATCCTAAATCACCATCACCACAATGCTTAAATCCTCTTCCCCATAATTTTCCCTGAAACCATGATCATGCTTCTACCTCCAGGAAGAAATCCAATCTTCCATAGCCAGTGGACCACCAGAAATTGCTCCAACATCAATCTCAGTTCAAACAAGGACAGAGCCTAAATCCTAATACTAAAAATTAAGATTTTAGTTTTAAAAATCACCATTTGGTTTAAGAATTCAGATTACATTCCTGAATTTATAAATTATGGTATTTGAATTTTTTTGATTATTACACATGCACTGTATTTTTATTTTATTTTTTTGAATTTCCAGAAACAATACAGACTTTATTATATATTAAATAAAATTTTAAACATTAACTTATGTTACAAAACCATATATTGTTTGAATCTTAAATCTTAACAAAGATTTGAACACGAGATCATGATTTTGATCAGAATTTAAACCTGGAATTCTAGAACAGGCAAGAACACATCACAAACATAGAGATGAGAATGTAACAGAATTTTTAACTTAAACAATTTAAATTTGTGATGTTACTCACTAGAATCAATCAGGCAACCATATAGAAATACTCTTAAGCATTTTAAAAATGAAGTTACTCACAGTGCTTAAAGAAGAAAGAACAGAGCTTGAAAATTTGCAACAGGCTTGAATTCTTGCTTTGAACTGTCTTGCTTAATTTCTATTTTCAGATATTTGTATTGATTTGAATTCTCCTGGCTTTGAGTTTTAATTTGCTTTGATCAATACTTTGATGATTTGCTTTTGCTCTGGTCTAATTTTCCAGGCTGAAGTTGCTTTGTTGGTTTGTTTGGAAAAACTTCACTTTGATTTTGTTTTGTTATTAAAGTTTGAAGTTTGTTTTAGTTTGAGATGATATTATTTTAGTTTTCTCAGTTTGGAATGGACGAAGTGAAATGAAGAGTTGATGTATAAAAGAAAGCTTACAGGTTAAAATATTGTTTTGTACAATACTGGTTATACATTTTGTACAACATTTCAGAGATATTTCTTTCTTTTGTTGGCTGATGGGTTGTGTTGTGATGGCTTCATTAATTAAAAGTTGTACCAATATATATTTTATGTCTTCATTTCGGCTGTAATGTTTGAAATAACATGATGGCTTCCTTCACAAGCTTTTGTTTACTTGTTTTCATATTTGCATACTATTCTCATGTACATTTATTTCTATTGTTTTGTATCTATTTTTATTTGTATTATTTCGTATTGATTTATTAATACGATATTAAGATCTATATTTTACTTTACATTATATAAAACTATATTTTTATATTTCTCTTTAAACCATTTATTTACAATTTAAATTCAAATATATATATATATATATATAATTTCAAATTTTACTCATATATGCCCGTATACATATATATTCAATATATACAATATTTTTAAATTTAAATGATTTATACCAAATTATTGGCGATCGAGGAAACTCGCATCACTTTACAATAAATTTTACAAATTGTCTTCAAAAATTCAATTAATTATCAATTTAAATATTTATAAAATCCGGGGTCGTTATATCCCGCCCTTCTGACCGCCCCTAGTCGGAAATTAAACCAACTCGAAACGTTCAAAAAGACGGGTTGTTATTTAGTTTATGTAATTTAAACAGAATCAGCCATAGAAACACAGAATAATAATATTTCATTACTATGAATTTCTTTTACATACATCAGAGTTTATACAATGTATTAAATTGATACAGCGGAATATCTCTTTAAATACAAAATTTCCCGAACTAAAATGATTCTTTTACCCTCTCTCTCTAACTTCGCTGTCCGAAAATCTTCAAGCTGTAAATAACTCGGTCTGACCCGAGTATTACATTCAAAAGAAAATAATACACAGGTCAGTCTAATTCAAACTCAGTTATTAATGCATAGATGTAATAATAATCAAATAGACGACAGTCACAATAATTCCCGTCTATTCGACCCTTTAAACAAAGAAATCGGATAACGGTAAATATAACACTTAATAGTGTTAACAATAAATCAGCAGATTTAAGACATCAACACAGCTAAAGAAGAGATTTTTAAATGAAGATGATTTAGAAAAGAATAGAATTGCCGAAACGGCGATTAACAATAAAAATCATCAAATTAAACAAATCAATTTAAACAATTGAAATTGTCACTTTAAAACATCAATACTGATTGGCTGCAGTACACGCACGCGTGTACGGCCTCGCCACTAGTATAAATGCACAAAAAAAAATCGATGCATTTAAAACAAAAGAAATACCAATAAAATCAAGACGGTGTGGCTGCAGTACACGCACGCGTGCCCGGCCTCGCCACAACAGTGAAGATGTCACCATACTCCAACCATTGATAGCAAGTCAATACTACAGAGGTCAAGTCATGGCTATCCGGACTCAACACAACTGCAAACAAATTGAAATAGAAGAAGTCCAGATATAAAGCAATAGCAAACTCGAAACAACACAAAAGTCCTCAAATTCTACACGATGGTAAGAATCAGTGCTCAAAAGCAATGGCCCGCACATATACTTGAATCAGCAGTAGCAATGGAAGTGCTACCGTGAAACAATAAGGTACAAAGGCTATAAGTGGAACAAACATGTGTAAACTCAACTGGATCAATGCACCGGCACAACAACCAAATCAAATTATAATTCAAAACAAATTGAATTGAATAAACAACACAGTTCAAACATTTGAAATATCAGTTCAAAACCCAATACCTCCAGACTAAATACAAATGCCAGAAAATACCAAACCAAGCTTCAGACATATACAGAATGTGCAGACTACACAAAAGTGAAGACCACAAAGGCAATGCAAACTAGAAATGAGACAGTAGACATTCAAGTACAACTAAACCAACATGAACAAAGACATAGCAGGTGAAGTGCAACAAGAACCAGACTCAAATATATGGTATACATGTACACAAATGCAAAGGACACATATATGAAGACCACAGACACGTGTACAAGCAAACTGATATATGCAAACAAAAGTATGGTGAAACCCAGAAACTAAACCAGGCCAACTACAAACAATGACCAAATCAAATGAATACAGTGAAGACAAACCTATCAAGCTTAATGAAACAGGCATCACAAATACAAGTTGCCAACATACAACAACCGAATGTACAAACTGAAACTCCAGAAGGATCAGGTAGTATAAAGAATGACCAAATGCCAAAGACTCAGTGATACTCAAAGAGCATCAAAATGCAAACCATGATGAAACTATGCAAACTCAAGCTTACTGAGGTATAGACGACCAAATAGCAAACAAAGTATACATATGAAGTATACCACTTGCAACAGGGTCAGACAAGGTATGAAAACAATGAACCAGTTCAATATGAACTAGCTTGAATGAGTCGGAATGCAGACAGTACAAAACCAAGCCCAAAACGACTAATATAAATCAATGCCACAACTAGAAGCTGGACAGTGCACCTATGATAAGGCAACATAGCCAGGCATCACACATAACAAAATACAAGGCACCAGCAACAACTACATGGAACTGGAGATTGCAACTTGAATAAAAAATGCACATGAATGTGATGGCAACAGTTCAAGGCAACAGTAACAAATGAGTGAAACTGGATAGTGCAACCAACATTCGAAATAAGATGAATTTGTACAAGTCTAATTAATGCAAGCCACAACAATGATCTTCATATTGTACAGCCGAAGAATTTTTTTTCTTATATGGTACAACTAATTAATGCCATATCCTTATCAGCCTACAAACTTAGAAAGATCTCTGCTTATTTTTGTACAACCAAATTTTATCAACCTGTACAAGAAAAGAAAAGTATTATTACTCTGTAAACTCCATTTCCATATATCAACTTCTCATTCTAGTTTCGTCCACCAGAAGCTAGGAAAAAAAAACTGAAGTGAATATCCTCTAAAACTTAAACAAAACTTCAATTTAAACATCAAAACAAATCAATGGAAAACCAGAGATGAAGAAATGATTTCTTTCCAGTTTCAAGCTTTCAGTTCTCTACTTCAACTCCAGGTGAGCAAATCTTGATTTACAAATTAGTCTCTATAAATTCTATGCCCATGAACCTGTGCATTGTCTGGATGTGCTTGCTTGTTGATATTGATAAATGCTTGCATGTCTCAGTAATCATTGACTGTATGTATACATACATATCTTGCCACTGTTCTAATCACAGACTCAAAAATCAAATCCTTCTCTCTGCTTTTAAATCAGTGAGCAACTCTTCTTTAAAAACCTTCTGTTTGTCTTGGTTCTTGGAGTTGATTCTAAAAGTATGAGATGACAATGCTTTGTTTATATGCATGCATGTACATATCTACATGTAAATGAGGTGTGTATGCATCTGATTTGAACTATGTTTGTTGATATACCTCTTTCCAGGTTTTAGTGTTCACTATCAATCAAAGAAAAAAATTCATATCTTTTTATTGAATCAATGTTAGCACTTGGATTCAAAACAAAGTATTTTAGTTTTAGTAGAATCTAGGTACTTAAAATATTATAAGGCATGTGAGTTTTGAAATGTGCTTGTATTTGGAAAATAACAGCAGAAATTCCTTAAACCATGTAAAATCAATTGTCGAATTTCAATGATTCAAGTATATATCTTGAATCATCTCTGGAAGTTAGGATTTTTAATACAAAAATCATGATTTCTAGTCAAGTGGTTTGGGAGCAGTTCGTGGATGAATAGAAGTCGGGTTTTAGGCTATTTCAGGCGATCGACGAACTTTCGGTGGTCGGACCTTGGGTTGAAACAAGGTGAGACGTGGGGGAACTCAGGAAAAATACTCGATGATTTTTCTGATCATCGTGGATGGTGAATAGGGTCAATTTATTGTTTAAGCTTGCATTTTGTACGTGATAGTCGCGAGTTGTTCTCATCTTCGAGATTTCAATTCGGGCGATCGCAGGTAGGGGAAAGTGACGAGGAGGCTGTGATGCATCTCTGGTAGGGACGGCGAGGGATCTCGTGGATGAGATCGACGGCGAGAAGGTGATTTCCGATGAAGGTGAGTTCCAGGATTTGGTGGTTGGGGTGCGTTTTCATTTCGCTAGGAAATTCGTCGACGTGGGAAGTCGAGGGGTTAGTTGGGGTTGTCAGTAATATGTCGATGGTCGGGAAGATGGCTAGAGGTGGTCGGAGAGGAGTGCACCGTGCACATGTGCACGTACATGTTTTGTTTCTGAAGATATTCGAGTTTGGGAAGACGAATGACTCGGGACTGGGTTCGGGAATATGATGATGGGGCTCGGAGTTGTCCTTGGGCTCGTTTGGTTAGATATCAAGGTTAAAATTTTAACAGATTTTAAAATTAAATTGAAAGGAAGAAATGGCTCAGGTGCTTAATCGGGTTTTCTGGTGTTGGGCTCGGGTTTCTTTCACTTGATAACTTAACAGGTTTTGAAGTTATTAAAGGATTAAGTTTTAAAACAAATTAAAACAAAATTTTAAGAAATATAAACTAAGTTTCCAAAAGTAAAGTATTAAGCAAGCTTTCAAGGATTTAAATTTTAAAGTTAAATTGTTTTAAACTTGTTTGTTTTATGTAATTAAAAGTTAATTATCTTACTAAATCTTTGATTGTTTTCAAATAATTAAATGAAGGATTAATTACTTAATGCATTAAGGGATGATAATTTAAATGAATAATTTATTAAGTTGATTAATTTATTAATGTAGTTAATTAATTAAAGGTTAATTACTTAATGAAAGTGATTAAGGATTGATTTATTAATTAAGATTGATTAATTAATAACTAAAGGTTGATTAATTTATTATCAAAGAGTAATTAATAAATGATTAAATGATAATTAATTAAAATGGTTTGTAATTAATTAATTAACCAGGATTAGTAATTTATTCATAAATAATTAATCCGCTTAAATTAATAAAATGATTAATTAATCTTACTTGTGAATATTTGGATTCTATTAAATGTTTGAACTGTTTGATATCCCTGATGTATGATATGATTGAGCTGTGAAATGTAATTTATTTATCTATGTTGAATTTACATATTATCTGAAATTTATATATCTGTGATCTGTGAATGAACGATAAGCGTTATAGTTTATATCGCTTATCAACTATATTTCTGTATTCTGATATGTGATGATTGAATGATGTTGCACTATTGTGTGTGAAACCCCTGGACCACACTCTTACACACACAAATATGGATTTCACATGGAAATCGGTTAAGTCACATATAATTTAATTTCAATTGATTTTGAAAATGGATTTGGGTTAAATGTTAAAGCTTTTGAAATAGGGTTTTTAAGATGAAAGTTATTTTGAATAACTTGGTAAAATTTCCAATTTAAATAATTTAATTTGAATTTGAATTCAATATTTAGAATTGAATTCAATGATTGGAAATTTTGATTAAAGATGATATAAATGTGTTTATATGAAGTTAAACCATTTTAAAAGTATAATCTTAAGAATTTGGATTTAACCCAAGAACCTTAACTCGTATAAATGAACCAGGTTTCCAAAATGAAAACTGTTGTTTTCAAAAGAATAAAAGTTTTCAGATAAGAAATGAAATTCCAGTTTAATTTAAGGAATTTCAAGATTGAATTGAAAAATGGTTTTCCAGTTATGAATGAATTCTTTTTGAAAGCTATGAGTTGAATCTGTTATTTTTAATAGATTTAAAATGGCGATTTGTTTAAACCATTTGAAATGGAATTGTTTTGAAAGCTATGAGTTAAATCTTTGTTTTAAAGATTTAACGAGTTAATCCAATTGAAATGGGAATTAATTTGGGAAAATCTGTGAATATGAATCTTTTGTTTAAAAGATTAAAGTGTGGAAATTGTTTAAACCGTTGAAGGTTGTTAAAATGAATCTTTTTGTTTAAAGATTTGAAAATGGTAATTTGTTAAACCATTTGAAAGAAAAGTTTTGGGTAATAAGTGGTGACTTAATTGAAATCCCAGTATCCATATGTTTTTAAAGATTGCGCTCGTTATTCGGTTTAGCCGGGAGAGGACCTTTGTGTCATATAACCCATTCCGAATAATGATACGTCGTATATGGATAGCATTTGAAGACCAGTGGTGAAGACCGGATATTTTCGAAAACGAAAGGACAACTCGTCGAATGTCTCTACATCGACTGGTCCCCGATATAGAGATTCTAGCACCCGTTGTGATGGGAAGTCCGGACGTGATTAGAAAATTATCCGGATTTGCAAGGACTTCTTTGGAAGTGCCTTCGGTTCTGTTTGAACCCGGAACAGACTTGTATGGTTACATGTCTGACATTACAATTTGAGATATAAAGCAGATTTCTTTCAAATACATTTCTGTTGGTGGCGGAGAATTTATTCTCTTAGCTTAACACCCTTCTCTGAGACGTACGAGCTCAGAGGTTATGTAGTTGAAGGTTATCAGCGATATATTCCCAATTTGGTAATGTGGCATGCTGAGTGTTGCTGTGTGATGATCATCGTTTGATCATTTGTGATATGATCATTTGTTTGATCATTTATCTTTGTGATCATTTCTTTGATCATCTGTTGACCCAAAGCATGGCTTTGTGACAAAGCGTAGCTTTGTGGACGAGACTTCGTCAGACCTCACAACCCGGAAATGGTCGAAACAGGAATGTTGCGGCAAGGTTATGAGGGTCGCGCCCTTTAGGGTATGTCATTTCCTTCTGGAAAGGGGTGGTATTATGGTATGGAGCCCTGATACTTACTCATGTGGACACACTTTATTTATTATGTGTGATGTTGGTTACCGAGCGCTCGGATAAAGGTCCCAAAGGACCGGGGGATGGCATATTCGTGAGTTACCTTTTAAAGGGGTAACCCGGCCTTGTTGGCAGAGAGCAGTTTGTCTCTCGGAGCGTCCAGCCAGAGGCGTTTCCTTCGTGGCATAGGAAGTTCCTTAGCCTGACCATTTGTTGGAAATCCATTTCCCAATACGGAACTTGTACGGTTTTAGTTGTAGAACCTGCCATTTACTTATGGTGGCGCCCCACTGTTTAGATGGTAGCTATAATAGGCATAGTTCGGAATGTCTATGTTGGCTAAGATTAATATTATACTTTCGAAATGTTTTCCACTATGCACTAATAATAATAATCAATGATTTTGCGTAGTAAGCATCTTTGACTATCATAAGGAGAAATCTCCTCCGATTCTGCGTTTGCATTGTGTGCGTGTGCGGGAGGCCATATGGTAGTTTCATTTTCCAAAAGCATTGCGGATTTAAATGTTTAAAACTCTTTTGTTGATTGTTTTAAAGATAAACTGTTTTTGTTGCTCACACCAGTCCCATGACTGATCCGGAGTTTATTGTTTCTTTCCTAAACTCTGGGTGCTCAAAATTTTCTACACGAGCAGTCTAGAGTTGGGTTTTTCAGATAGTCAGGTTTAGTAGATTATCTGGAGCTAGTTCAGTCTTTGGATATGGACTGCACTTGCTTATCTTTGTGCCTCGATATTAGGAGTTCGAGCTATTTATGGATTGGAGCATTCTATTGGAGATATTCTATCCGCTGCTGGTGTTATCTATTTTCTTTTCGCTGCTATTTCTTGAATCACATCTCTGATGTATATTGATATGTGTTGTATCATTCTGTTGTATCATACTGTATCAGATTTTGTATCTGTTATTGTATCAATGTTATATATATTGATATATTCTTTTTCTTCCGCTGTGTTGTTATACTTAATGTTGTTATAAGCTCCGGCGACTCGGATTTGAATGCTCGAATCTACGGCATTCGAGTACGATGTAAAGTATGGATGTCGATTTTCGAACGCGAAAATCCAGATCGTTACATTTGGTATCATATTTGGTTATGTTGGTTTTCTTATATGATTTTGTGAATATATGTTGGAATATGCAATATTTGATGATTTGGTTATGTTGATATTGATTATATGGTATGATGGAATGGTATTATATGTGCAGAATGATGGAATTATATTATTTGGATTGATTGGGATTGAGGGTTGAAGGTGCTGGAATGTGGTAGCTAATTTTGTTCCAGATTTGCAACGGCTCGCAACGGCCAAATGGTCGCATATAGCGATGGCTAGCGACGGCCAAATTGCAACGCTTTGCATCAACTACCTGGGAAACCAACAACCCCAACGGTTGATTCCACGTGGACAATTAACCGTTACAAGCCGTTGCAAAAAGAAAGACGGAGCCGTCGCTTTTGCCGTCGCTTTCTTTTGTTGCAACGAGATAATTAGCGACGCCATTTAGCGACGGCTAGCGATGGCCGCCAATGCCTATTAGCCGTCGCTAAACAGTGCTTCTTTTGTAGTGTTTGTTCTGCATTGAGGATAAATTTTCTAAGGAAAAAAATAAAAATAAAATAAACACACTATCTACTTTACTAATAAAGATTTGTGAAGAAGTTATGAGAATTTTTTTAATGTATTTTAAATTATCTTTTGGAAAATATATATTATGTAAAGATGGTTGAAATTATATTGAAAAGAAAAGGAAGTAAAAGTGTTAATTATTTTGAAAAGTTATGTATAGATTGAAAAAAATAATTTTCTACAAGTATCAATAATTGTTTAAGTTATCTGCATTCATACTTTAAAATAAAATGTACACAAATTAAAAAACATGCAAAACAAATTTACTCTACAGGCAGGAGATAGTTAAATTAAACTAATGTTTATAAAATTAATCAAAAAGGATATAAGACAGTCGTTAAGTATTACTTTTCTATAAATATGTTTACTCACCTGCATATTTAAAAGAAGATGTGATTGTAACATGGGTTACAAAAATTGTGGTGGTTGTCTCATTATAATATAAGTATAAATGAATGTGAAAGAGCCATTAATTAATTTTTCAAGGGTAGAATCCGTGCACTATTTATAACAACAGATTACAACTTTGGCGTAGGAGCTGTAGTAGCAGAATTGTAATCAACAAACAATGGTTGTGGTACATTGGTAAGAAAAAAAAGAAAAAAAACATTAACTTGAAAAAAAACATGCATCAACCAGAGAAATATACTAAACTTTGGAAAAGAAAGCTAACATGACTACCGTGCATATGCAAACTTAAGTTAGGAGACTTCAATTGTTGCAGTTATATGGGTAATTAGTCAAATACCATGATATCAAGTATGTATGTAACAGAAAGTAAAATGAAGACTTCGTTATCAACCAGGCTTCCGTTGCTATTATCTTGTTGTATTTGTTTTAGGCTATTTGACTTGCCTGTATTGGTAATGGGCCTAGCCCATTTACTTATTGTTCTGCTCTTTTCTTATTTAAAGAGCTTCAAACTCTTTTGTATTTCGTAACGTGTTTTGCATCTGATAATAAAACACTCTTTTCATTCTCTTCTTCAACATTCTCAAATACATCATATTACTCAAATTCTATCTTGGTATCAGAGCCATACTATTTGCTTAACAGCATTGTGCAAAATAACTGATCCATCAGAGAAATCTCATCATCTGGATCAGCTTGCCCATCAGAATTTCAATTCATCATCTGGGCAAGGAATCTGTTCAAGAAACCTACTGCCTTGCCAAGATTATCAAATCGGCTGCAGTAAATCTCCACAAAACAGATTCAAGAATCAAGAAAGAAAGTCAGAAATTCAATCAGAGAGGAAATCAAAAACCCATCTATCAAAAAGGAGGGTAAGTGCCATACCAGAAGCAATCAGAGAAGCCTCATCATATTGCTTGGTTGCATCATACCTGTTGAAGAAAGAATTTCTTAATTTCATTCTTTCTCAATTCTTTTCTTTTCAAGAAGTTTCTTCATGGCTGAAGGAACCAGTGCTACATCAGGAAACGAAGCTAGCACCTCATCACAATCCATGGATATCACTGACAGTTTGATCAAAACTGTAACTAGCCCACACTCAAATCTTATCACTGCACATCTTGAAGATGACAATTATCTTCTCTGGAAGGTACAAGTTGAAACTGCTGCCAGAGGATATGGTCTTGATGGATACATCCTTGGCATGATAGCCACTCCACCCAAATTTATCACTAATCAGGAAAACAAAACCGTGAGTAATGAGGAATATATCAAATTTCTAAGACAAGATAGTTTGATATGTTCTTGGCTACTATCTTCTATCAGTGTAAAATTGCTGCCTCAAGTTATAGGGTGCAAATCAGCAAATGAAATTTGGTGTACAGTTGAAAGGATTTTCAATACACAGTCAGCTGCTAAAATAATGCATTACAAAAGGCAACTACATAACATAAAGAAAGATAGTCAATCCATGAAGGAGTACCTTTACAAGATCAAGAATACTTGTGATCTACTTGATGCAGCAGGACATAAAATGTCCAACACAGAGCATGTATTAACCATACTGAGTGGGTTAGGAGATGAATATGAAGCAGTAGTAGCAGTCATTGCTTCACAAGAAACTCTACCAACTATTGATTATGTTCATTCTATATTACTGGCTCATGAAGGAAGGCTGGACTACAAGAGACCCTCAGATACAGACATGTCTATCAACTATGCTTCTAACAGCAAAGGCAGAAATCAAAATTATGGAAGATCAGATCAGCAATCACAAAGAGGAGGCCAGACTGCCAGAGGAAGAGGCAGAGGAAGATTTAATGGCAATAACAAACCAAAATGTCAGATATGTGAAAGGCTTGGGCACACAGCCGTAAAATGTTATTTTAGGTTTAATGCAAATTATGTGCCAGGTCAGGGACAAAGTAATCAGAAAAATAACAATGGCAGCGCCAATATGGCACAAGCTCAACTGGATACAGGCAAGCAGTCCAATGGGAACAGAAATCAAAACCAGGATGAAATTGCTAATGCAGATCATGTTCAAGATGAATCATGGTATCCAGATTCTAGAGCAACAAATCACTTAACAAGCAACCTAGAGAATCTAAATCTGGGTAGCAGAGAATACAGAGGTAAACAATCTATTACTATGGGAAATGGCAAATCAATTGAGATAACACACACAGGTAATGCTTATATCAAAGGTAAAAGACAACTGTATCTCAATAACCTATTAAGAGTACCCAGCATTAAAAAGAATCTGTTGAGTGTTTCTCAATTTGCCCATGATAACAATGTTTACTTCGAATTTTACTCAAATCATTGCTTAGTTAAAGATATTCTAACTAAAGAAATACTCTTGCAGGGTAATGCTGTAAATGGCCTATACAAGTTCACTCTGTCTAATAGCAAAGGTTCAAATCAGAGAATGACAAATTGTAATAACAGTGAATTGCAGTCATGTGAAACTAGTATAAATAACTTTGATCTTTGGCACTACAAATTAGGTCATCCATGTACAAGTATTGTAAAACAAGTTCTTAAAGAAAATAAAATTTCTTTTGATGGTATAAGTTTGCCTTATATATGTTCCTACTGTCAAATGGGCAAGAGCCACAAATTGGCATTTTCAGATTCTATTACTGAATATAAAGTACCTCTGGAATTGATCTCAACAGATCTATGGGGTCCAGCACCTATCAGCTCAGATTATGGGTATAGATATTATATATCCTTTGTTGATGCCTGTACTAGATACACTTGGATATATCTTTTAAAATCTAAGGCAGAAACTTATAATGCTGTTATTTATTTTATTACTCAAGTTGAAAAGCAGACTAATCATAAAGTTAAGATCATTCAGAGTGATGGAGGCACAGAATTCAAGCCTCTTAGTAAGTACTTTCTGGATAATGGGATAACTCATAGAATAACATGTCCATACACATCTGAGCAAAATGGCCTTGTGGAAAGAAAACACAGGCATATTGTTGAGACTGGTCTGACCTTATTAGCACAAGCATCACTACCCTTGAAATTCTGGCCAGATTCATTCAGTACTGCAGTTTATTTGATTAATAGACTCCTAACTAAAGTACTGAATGGAACTAGCCCCTTAGAAAAATTTTTAGGTGTCAAACCAGACTATCAAAACTTAAAAACCTTTGGATGCTTGTGCTTTCCCTATCTAAGACCATATAATAACCATAAACTAGATTTTAGATCTCAACCATGTACTTTTATAGGTTATCCTATTAAACAGAAAGGATACAAGTGCTTAGATGAAACTGGAAAAATATTTATAAGCAGACATGTTGTTTTTAATGAGAAGGTATTTCCTCATAGCAATGCAAGTATTAGAACTACACATAAAGTTTATAATCCAAAAGTTTCCATACCAAACATACCAGTATTGCCACACATATGGCACGCTGGTGAAACTGAGGAAGGAGCAGGAGCCACTGAATCACAACACACAGTGTCATCTGGACCAGGTCATGATGTAGCTAATCAACCTGCTATTCATCCTCAGTCACCTGTAAATTCAAGCAATCATGATCAGAATACTAATAGAGATCAATCAGACAATATTGCAGATCAGAACAGCAGTTCAGAATCATCTGATACTGAACTACAGTCCAGAACTGGTCATCATATGATCACAAGATCAAAAAGTGGAATTTATAAACCAAAAGTGTATACTACAACTGCTTGCATCATAGAGCCACATACTTTTGAACAAGCATCAAAAGACAAAAACTGGAAGGCAGCTATGGATGAAGAGTATCATGCTCTGGTAAAAAACAATACCTGGAGTCTTGTTCATCCTCTAAGCAACAAAAACATTATAGGATGCAGATGGACTTACAAATTAAAAAGGGACCCAAATGGAACAGTGTCCAGATATAAAGCAAGACTTGTCGCCAAAGGATATACTCAAGAATATGGCTTTGATTTCAGTGAAACCTTCTCGCCAGTGGTCAAACCAACAACCATCAGAATAGTCCTTACTATTGCCTTAAATAATAACTGGAACTTGAGACAGTTAGATGTAAATAATGCATTTCTAAATGGTGTTTTGCAGGAGGAAATCTACATGGAGCAGCCACAGGGATACAAGCAAGACACTAATTTAGTGTGCAAACTAAACAAAGCCATATATGGATTAAAGCAAGCTCCCAGAGTGTGGTTTGATAGATTGAAAGCCACATTAGTTCACTTAGGCTATCAATCTACCAAATCTGACAACTCTCTTTTCATTAAAGTTAGCAATAACTTTATTGTTTATATACTGATTTATGTCGATGATCTAATTATAACAGGTAATAATGAGAATGAGATCAAAGAGATAATACAGTATCTGGACAAACAATTCTCAATCAAAGACTTGGGTGAACTAAACTATTTTCTGGGAATAGAAGTGAAGAAAAAGTCTAACTCAGAAATCTTTCTAAGTCAAAAGAAATATATCAAGGAACTGCTGATTAAAGCAAAAATGGATGGTGCTAAATCTCAGCCTACACCAATGATTAGTCATCAACATCTGTCCAAACACAGGGGGGAACCTATATTAAATGTTAAACAATATAGAAGTATTGTAGGAGCCCTACAATACTCCACTATAACAAGACCAGATATATCTTTCAGTGTTAACAAGGTGTCACAATTTATGCAGGAACCACGTGAAGAACACTGGAAAGCAGTCAAAAGAATACTCAGATATCTCAATGGCACAACAAATTATGGAATTATGCTAAAAAAGTGCAAACATCTGAGCATCACAGCATATGCAGACGCTGATTGGGCTACAGATATTGATGACCGCAAATCAGTGACAGGCTACTACATTTACTTGGGTAACAATCCTATCTCTTGGTGTTCAAAGAAACAGACTACTATCTCCAGATCTAGCACAGAGGCTGAATACCGAAGTATAGCCAGTGCTGCTGCAGAGATTATTTGGATTCAATCATTACTTTCAGAAATGAACATCAAATTAGAGGTGAAACCAACAATTTGGTGCGACAATCAAAGTACAGTCTACATTGCAGCTAATCCAATTATGCACTCAAGAACTAAGCATATAGAGATTGATTTATACTTTGTTCGTGAGTTGGTACAGAAAGGGAAACTACAAGTAAACCACTTACCATCAACTTACCAACGTGCGGACATACTTACAAAGGCCTTATCAGCGAAGAACTTTCATCGTTTCAGACAAGATCTGAAGATTGAAGCTATCATCGGAGAGACCGGCAAGGAATCCATCCCTCAGCTCAACTCCTCAGATCTCACTACATCAACACTTGAATCAAATCTCGAAGACAATTTGAAACTGTAATAGATCTGATTTCAGATCTGGACAAAAGATAACAACTTCAGTACTCTATCTTAGTACAGAGATTCAAGAAGAAGTATTTTGAATGAGAAGAGCTTCTCTTTAATTCTGAAGGAAGATTTAGCTCCGCCATTTTTCATTTTCGCTCGTGGCTGCTAACCCTAACCCTAGCTTCTGGTTGAGGGGGGGAGTAAAATGAAGACTTCGTTATCAACCAGGCTTCCGTTGCTATTATCTTGTTGTATTTGTTTTAGGCTATTTGACTTGCCTGTATTGGTAATGGGCCTAGCCCATTTACTTATTGTTCTGCTCTTTTCTTATTTAAAGAGCTTCAAACTCTTTTGTATTTCGTAACGTGTTTTGCATCTGATAATAAAACACTCTTTTCATTCTCTTCTTCAACATTCTCAAATACATCATATTACTCAAATTCTATCTCAGAATTTTTTTGAATCCTGTTGTATAGTATGTATATGGAAAAAAAGGTGAACTGATGAACTTTAATGAATAAAATATAACACAGAAGAAGATAAAATGCAAAGCAAACTTGAATTGATATGAGATGTAATAATATGATAGGCTATGAATGTAACAAGTCACAGATGCAGGTAAGAGAAAAAGAAAGAAAAGAGAGAAGAAGATAATAGTGAAGGTTAGAAATTTCTTTTTAAGATGCTGTATGAAAATGAGCGCAACTTTGGATTTTGTTGTTCGATTTCGGTGAAACCTTTTCCATTCGAGAGATATTTTAATATATAATAACTTTTCATGTTAATCACTTCACAAAAAATTTAAAGTTAGCTATGGTTTATACATGAATCAAAATAATTGTATGTCGCTGTTCCGAAATGCAAAATTACGCAAATCTCAGCTGAACTAATTTGCTCATAAGGTTTCTTCAAACAACAAGAAGCTGAGGCAACTATTCAATCAAATGATATTGAGCGCGTTTCCCATCCCTTCTTGAGAAAAAAGTGGGGTATTTCTTTGCATAATTGTGTTCAATTTCATATGTGGCGATTCCGCCAAGATCTCTTTGTTAGTTGGGGGAAGAATCAGCACAAATCGGATTTTTTGAGGAACGTATCGAGAGAGAATTGGATTTGGTTAGACAATGTGTGGTTGGTAAACAATGATTGTCTTTTTTAGCAGGGTAACTTTTGAACGGTTTGTCAGATTTCGATAATTTTTCCCATTCCGAAAAGCATAAAAACACAAGCAATAAAATTTGCTTGAAATATTTTGTAAAAATTTGATGTTTTCAAGGCTAAAAAGACTGTTTTGTTAAGTGAGCCTGTTTTTTAATTTCATTTCAGATTTGATATCACCAAGTAAATTGGCCATAAATCTTGATGTACTTTGAAATTTTTTAATTCGAAAGATGTTTTGGGAACAATATTCATGATTCTAAAACTTTACTTTTGGAACCTTTAAATGATTTTGTGTTTTGAATACTTACAACTTTGGTGAAAAGTTGTCAAAAATGAAAATGCAATTTTTTTGCTTAGTTATATGAATGAAATGTTACTTTACACTTTTAAATGTGATCCCATATAAGTTGTTTGAGTTGAGATAGGTACACATGAAGCACATTTCGACTATTTGGTGATGTTGGATTGCTTTTGCTTGCTTAATAATAAGCAACTTGCTTAAAATGTTGATAGAAAGATACGTTTTTATGGTATATCGATATATTATATGATATTATCTTTCTTTTCCGTGTTTTGGAATGCCCCGTGTTGAGATGCCTCTTCAAAGATGTATATCATGTAATTATCACACACGGGCAGTGTTGAATCAAATATGGAGCGAACCACAATATTAGTAGTTATCAGAGGTGCGTGGTGCATGTAATGTGATGGGATAAACAACACCCAAAACACAACCACAACATGAAATGAAATTGCATTTAATTGATAAAGTATAACAATTGTATTTTTAATATAGAAAATGAGCATTCTTAACTGTAGGAATTATGTATACCAATGGTGTATAAACTATGGTCATACCTATGAACAATAAGATATTTGTAGGAATTCTGTATACTAATGGTGTATAAACCGTGGTCATATCTAAGATATTTATTCCGCACTATGTGAATTCGGACGTATTATGCTGCATGGTATGAAATATTTTAATGAATTTTGAACTTTCTAATGAATGAAATCCGAAAAAGCTTCACTTCAATTACAGAATGATTTGTATGCGCTTTGCTAGTTGATGGACCATTTGCAAAGGTTTGATTTTGGGTTTCACATGGTTGCTAAAATGAGCTTCCAGTTCACAACAGCTTGCATCGGTAATGTTATTGTTATCTAATTGAATGTTTTTTTGATGCATGGTTTCGTTATGTAATTCGTGAACCATCATGATAAATTTTTGTTGAAAATGAAACCGAGGATGGGTAACTATTAGACCGTGTTTGTAATGACTAGGACTCTTGTAAACTTTATAACTTCTAATTTTCGGAACTACCCACCGTTGTTTTTGCTCTTTTTTGTTTAAATCTATGATGGATTTAATTTTGAGCTTGTGTTTCCAACTGAAATATTAATTTTATTAAGTTGAAACCAAGTGCTGGCCATGTTGCCATTTTTTTAAGAGTGACTAAAACACCTGATATTTTACATTTGTATAGTTGGAAATCTGAAGTTGTATGAATGATTCGATTTGTATTAGTTTGAACAAAAGAATATGTATTGCTTTATTATTTAGATGCAAAAGAATTGTACAAATGATACAATACAAAGTCTAACAGAGATTACATTATATATACAAAGTGTTGGGCCTAATATATAAAGGTCCATGATCCGAAAAGTATCTGAGAAGAGGTTATGACCATTCGATGTAACGGATGGCTGAGATGCTTAAGTAAAGGAGAAGCGGATTGATAACAGACTAGAGAAAAGCACACTTCTCTTAATTCCCCCCTTCAAATCCGAGCTAGGGTTTGCCAGCAAAAGAAAAATAATGGCGGCTCCCTTCTTCTTTTTGTATCAAGGCGGAATTTTTAAGATGAAGAAGACAGTGTCAATCTTCAACCTTCATGCTTTACTCAGGAATAAATATGTCCCTTCGAGATCTCTGTTCAGGATTAGCTTCGTCAATATTGAGCTCCTCTCTTAATTTTATGAATCCTGGTTTAGACAGCGGCTTTGTAAGTATATCTGCTTTTTGGTGCTGAGTTGGTATGTATCCAATCCCTAGTTTTTCTTTGATTACTTGTTCTCTGATAAAGTAGAGATCTAATTCAATATGCTTAGTCTTCGAATGTAGAACTGGATTGGAAGTTAGGGATATAGCGCTAACATTATCGCACCAAATTATTGCCTTTTTGTTTTGCTTGATATTAAGTTCACTTAACAGTGATTCTAACCACATAACTTCAGTTGCCGCGCTAGCCACACTTCTAAACTCTGCTTCTGTACTAGATCTGGACACTGTGCTTTGCTTTCTTGCACTCCATGATACGGGATTTTTTCCCAGATAAATGCAATAGCCTGATGTAGATTTCCTATCATCAGTATCTGTACCCCAGTCTGCATCTGCATAAGCATTTATATTGAGAGAATGACTTGATTTTAAGATGAGACCCTGATTTATAGTTCCTTTGAGATATCTGAGTATTCTTTTGACGGCTTTCCAGTGATTATCCAATGGGTTTTGCATGTATTGACTGACTTTATTAACACAGAATGATATGTCTGGCCTTGTAATAGTCACATATTGAAGTGCACCCACTATGCTCCTGTATTGCTTTTGATTTTGAATTGCTTCACCCTTATATCTTGATAATTGATGATTTGTAATCATTGGTGTTGGTAAAGGATTTGCTTTATCCATTTTGGCTCTAGTTAATATTTCTGAAATGTACTTTCTTTGATTAAGATGTATCTCTGATTTTGAAGTTCTTTGGACTTCAATTCCCAGAAAGTAATTTAGATCACCTAGATCTTTGATTGAGAATTCTGAGTTGAGCATTGCAGTGATATTTTCAATTTCATGTACACTGCTTCCTGTAATTACAAAATCATCAACATAAATTAGGATATAAGTGGTAGCAATATCATTAATCTTAGTAAATATGGAGTTGTCAGATTTCAATGATTTGTATCCATATTTCATTAGAGTTGACTTGAGCTTATCAAACCAGACTCTTGGAGCTTGTTTTAAGCCATAGATAGCTTTATTAAGTTTGCACACTTGTTGCTTATCAGATTTCTGAGTAAAACCTTCTGGTTGCTCCATAAATACCTCTTCCTGCAAAACACCATTGAGAAATGCATTATTAACATCTAATTGTTTGATGCTCCAATTTCTACTTAAAGCAATGGTTAGTATAACTCTAATTGAGGATGGTTTCACAACAGGAGAGAAAGTTTCTGAAAAATCAAATCCATGCTGTTGTGAGTAACCCTTAGCAACTAACCTTGCTTTATATTTAGAAATTGAACCATCTGCATTTTTCTTTAATTTAAAGGTCCATCTGCACCCAATTATATTTTTGTTATCTGGTCTCTTTACCAGATCCCAAGTTTTTTTGTTGATTAGAGCATTATACTCTTCCTGCATAGCTGCTCTCCAATTTTTATTTTGAGTAGCTTCTATGTAGGAAGAGGGTTCATTTTGAACAATAATGTTGTTCATAATTTTTGGTTTGTAGATACCACACTTTGCTCTAGTTAACATTGGATGAATATTGGTGCTATCTCTGACAGTAGTGTCAGAGTTATTGTTACTATAGCTCATAGTATCATCACTGATGACTTGCTCATGATTTGAACTGCAAGTTCCTTGAGCATTTTGATTGTTGCTGATATCTTCATTTGTAGTCTGTCCTTGATCAGATTCTTTATCAGCCATGGTGTGTTCAGAGTCTGTGATGATCTTGTCCCTTAGAGGCTGAACTGAGGGCTGCATCTCAAACTCTTCAGGTAAATCAGGAATCACGAATCTTGGATTCCTTACCTTTTCAGTAGTTTTAATTTCTGTACTACTGTATGGGAATACTTGCTCATTAAATCTTACATGTCTAGATATATAAATTTTTCCTTTGCTATCTATACACTTATACCCCTTTTGTTTGTTGCTGTACCCTAAGAAAGTGCAAGGAGTAGATCTGAAGTCTAACTTGTGTGTGTTATAAGGTCTTAAATAAGGAAAACATTGACACCCAAATACTTTTAAGTGCTCATAATCTGGTTTAACTTTAGTAAGTACTTCTTGAGGACATTCAAAGTGAAGAACTTTTGTAGGAAGTATATTAATTAAGTGCACAGCAGTGTTGAATGCTTCTGGCCAAAATTTTAAAGGCATAGAAGCTTGTGCAAGTAAAGTTAATCCAGTTTCTACAATGTGCCTATGTTTCCTTTCTATAATACCATTTTGTTCAGAGGTGTAAGGACATGTTGTCCTATGATTAATACCTTTCTTTTCAAAATAATTTTTTAGAGGTAAAAATTCTTTTCCACCATCTGACTGAAAAGTACACACCTTATTTCCAGTCATATTTTCTACTTTGTTGATAAATTGAATGGTTATATTACAAGTTTCAGATTTAGACTTCAGCATATATATCCAAACAAATCTTGAGTAAGCATCTATAAAAGATATGTAATACTTATAACCATAATCAGAACTAGTAGGTGCTGGCCCCCATAGGTCACTAGCAATTAATTCAAGAGGTCTTGTGTAAAGTGTTTGAGAATCTGGAAATGCTAGTTTATGACTCTTTCCCAATTGACAAGAGGTGCAAAAATATGACTCAGAATTATCATTAAAAGAAATTTTATTACTACTCATTATATGTTTCACAACTTTTATACTGGGGTGTCCCAGTTTTCGATGCCACAATTCAAACTTGCTACAGTTTTCAGTATTCCTAACAACATTCAATACATGAGTATTTTCCCTATTATCAGAAATTTGTGATTTTGACAGATCAAATCTGTATAGACCATTGTTTTCTTTACCCTGCAAGATAATTTCTTGAGTTAGAATATCTTTAACAATGCATGTGTCAGGATAAAATTCGAAATAGACTTTATTATCCTTTGCAAATTGGGAAACACTCATTAGATTTTTTTTAATTGAGGGGACCCTTAGCAAGTTTTTTAACAGAAGTCTTTGTTTGGGTCCATGTAGACTAGCATTTCCAGTGTGTGTAATGTGAACAGTTTTACCATTACCAACAAAAAGATTTTGTGTACCTTTGTATTTTTTGTTCCCTAAGTTCAGATTGTTGAGATTGTTGGTCACATGATTAGTTGCCCCTGAGTCTGGGTACCAGCAGTCGTCACCAGTGTCATTATTTGTTGAAGTTTCAGTATTCAGAATTTTTGTTTGAGTTGAACTGCAGTCTTTTGGTGTAGTGACTAAATTTACATTTGCACTGCTACCTTGTTGAGAGGGAGTGTAGTTTTTGTTGAATCTAAAATAGCATTTGTTTGCTCCATGACCGTACTTTTCACATATCTGGCATCTGATTCTGCTGTTGTTGTTGCTTCTACCTCCTCTTCTTCCTCTGCCTGTTGAACCTCCTCTTTGAAAGTTGTTGTATTGGCCTTTTGTATTTGAGTTTTGTTTACCTTTGTTAAAAGTGTAGTTTACAGAAATATCTGAATTCATGCTCTTATTATGTTCTATCCTTCCTTCATGAGAAAGAAGGGTAGAATAGACGAACTGTAAGGAGGGTGTTGGTTCCATGGTGGAGATGATAGCCACAACAGCTTCATATTCACTGTCTAACCCACTGATTATATGTAGAACTTGTTCAGATTCAGGAACCTTATGACCAGCAGAGGCTAGTTGATCACACAGATTTTTGATTTTAAGCAGATATTCATTCATTGTCATGTCATTCTTTCTGATACTTTGCAATTGTCTTTTGTGATGCATGATCCTTGCAGATGATTGAGAGGTGAAATTTCTTTCAATTGTGGTCCAAACTTCTTGTGCTGTTTTGCATCCAATAAGTTGAGGCAGAATAGATGCACTTATGGATGACATCATCCATGCACATACAAGACTATCTTGTCTTTGATGTGCAGTGTAATCTTGATTAGACACCAGTTTGTCTTCATTATTTTTGACAAATTTTGGTGGTGTTATTCTTGTACCAAGTATGTAATCTTCTAACCCATATCATCTAATTGATGTTTCTACTTGCAATTTCCAGAGCAGGTAATTTGATTCATCCAATTGAATGGATATCATCTGGCTCTGGGGTTTAATGATTGCCTTCATCAGATCATTCACAGAATCAGATTGTGGTTGGCTTTGAGAAACTCTTGAGCTAGAAAAATGTGGGCTAGCAGCATCATCTTGATCTGCCATGATGAACACACAGATTGAAAAAATTTAAAGAAACAGGTATGTAAATTCCTAACTGGAGCTTTCTTTGAATTGAGATTTTTCAAGAAAATTTTTCTGTGTTGAATCTTGTTGGTGTTTTGAAAACTTGAATGATGATTTCTTTGGTTCCTTTGGTTTCTTGTGACAGTGTTGATTTCTGATGAGTTTTTTACTATGCCCTTGATTCAACTGGATGATTTTCTTGATATTCTTGATCATAATGCTCTTTAAAGTATGAAATTTTTTGCTTTCTTTGATAAACTGATGCAGCCAGACAGATGTGCTGGCGAGGCACTGTTTATCTGAGGACAGCTATAACTCTCAGATGAAAGAATTCTGAATTCTTGATGGGAGGAGTCCGCGTGATGAAAATTTTCTGATGGACTCACAAATGTGATCGATGTTGAAGGCTTGTACGAACCTTGGCTCCGATACCAAGTTGGAAATCTGAAGTTGTATGAATGATTCGATTTGTATTAGTTTGAACAAAAGAATATGTATTGCTTTATTATTTAGATGCAAAAGAATTGTACAAATGATACAATACAAAGTCTAACAGAGATTACATTATATATACAAAGTGTTGGGCCTAATATATAAAGGTCCATGATCCGAAAAGTATCTGAGAAGAGGTTATGACCATTCGATGTAACGGATGGCTGAGATGCTTAAGTAAAGGAGAAGCGGATTGATAACAGACTAGAGAAAAGCACACTTCTCTTAATTTATGGTTTCCATTCACAGTCAATGGCTTCGTTTTAGATTGAGTATTGATTGCTTTAATGTACGCAATATTATGGTAATCTGTGACTGTGAACATATGACAAATTCATGTATCTCACCATAAAATAACATAAACATACTGTTACAGAAGATAATTTATATGCGGTCATCATATAGCACTGTTATAAGATTACTAAAACTGATTTGTTGTTACATAGGGGAGGCAAATATATAACATGTTACACCAGTAATCAGCAGAATACAGTAGGAATCAGGTTATCCAGAATGCTTCCTGAACAGAGCATTTTGGATATAAGGCATCGTTAATGGTTGTCCGTATAAATTCCTTTTCAATAGTCACTATAATGATGAAAACAACAACACAAAATCTGTAACAGTTCCTATGCATTAATGGTAGACTGTAAGTCAGAGATTACCAACAGTATATGCATATCATTTTTTTATTAGGTTTTAACAACCAATCTATGTTATACTATATTTACAATCATGTTCACGCCATCAGCTCTACTATATGCATTATATGAATGAACATGCATAAGTTATAAATCATGGAGTTGACAACTTGACCTCTTTTGTTTCTTGTTAACTGACATTGTATTGGATATTTCACCATCTCCAACTGGGTTTAACCGAAGAGTTTTAAGCATGAAGTATGCATGTTTTAGCAGTAAACTACACCTATTTGAAATAACTACAGATGTAAACACACACATAGTACGCATACTTGAATCGTAGAGCCGATCCTTATGCAGTAGTATAGTATGTTTATTTCAGTTTAATTTTTGTAAGTATGTATGAAAGTTGAATGCTAAGATATACCTGAAACCTGATTGCAACTAATATGGCTCATAGATTAGATGTTATTTGCATACAATGTGCTAACATGAAACTCAGGTTTAATTGATCGGACATGCAATTGTTGATCCAACATTTTACTGCTGATACATGATAAATTTCTAATTCAATAACCTAAATTATGGTAGTTATGGACTACCTGAGCTTTCTGATGACAAAGTGTCAATAGACTAGAGTAGTAAGGTTCCTCCAAATATTACTGTATTCAAACTACTGTGGTCAAATTTCAGCTACGCTTCATTGAGTTTATAAATAACAAGACAGGAGAACAATGATAAACTAATATGATTTTTATGAAATAAAAATCATTTCTCATGATCTGCCATAGCAACGGCAGTAGGAAAAATGCAAATACATAATACAACCTCACAGATTTTGTGAATACATGTCCAAGGCACATATTTTTTTCAATGTTTTAGAAATTAATCTACAACCGTGAGGTGACATTAGTTCTTTATAAAACAATATGAAATCTTCCAAAAATAGTTCATAGTAACCATTTGTACTTGAGTTTATAGACACAATAATTTACACAGAAGATTAATTAAAAAATATCCCAAAGGAATTAATAATATGACATGTTGGTACGTATGGATGTGTGTGTGTATATGGTCACATAGACGCATAATGGCATGGGCACACACATAGATGTACAAGAGCAGAAATATATATTGTACATCCTAATTTTTATCCCAATAACTTACTGAATCAATGTCCCCAACCGACTTAAAATTCACATTTGACCCACCAAATATTGCCAGAGTTAAAACATGATATAAGGCTGTAATTTCAAATCGAAACCTAATTAAACCAATAAAATGTGCAGATTTAATCAACATGTTGAAATATTCCTAGTGTAAAAATTTAAAGGAGGTATGACATATATATTTAATTTTAATGTACTGTAAGCACAAGCACATCAGACATCTAAATATTTGTAGATAATGGACTAAGAATACATGTAGTAGACAGATAGTACAATCAGTTATGAACCCGAATGCTATATTGTCTGTTAGAGGCCTTTATAAGATGAATGAGATATTGTCCCACATCGCCAAAAATAAGTTAGCATTCATGTTTATATACTACTTCCCTTAAATCCATATTGGCCCTTAGGGCTAGATAATTTTGTGCGAGGGAGAGAACCTATATGACAATGAACTAACACACGCGCCACCGCCCGCCCGAACTGAACCGGGTGCGGGTCCAATAAGAATGGACCGCGTTATATTTTTGTTGCACAGAAGTAAACAGTTTTCTACTGTTTAAATTCAAATAGAAGCGACTAGTGGATTTGAATGGAAATGCCCGTTGCGAATGAAGAGATGCGACTGTTGCAAACCGCGACAGTTTTTGGCCTTTGCAGACGAAGAGATGCGGTTGTTCCCAACAGACAGAACCGTTGGGAATTAGCCTATAAAAGGAGAAGGAAACATGATCAGTGGATATCTCCGATTTTTCTCTTTTTCCTCCTCGTTTCTGAATTTCTATAATCCGTGCGCTTTTGCATATCACACAGAAGATCATTCACATCACAATCTCGAGCAGATCACGTTTGTTGTATCTTAGGAGACTTTGAATAAAGTCTTAAGGAAATTGTTACGACAAGCCTCAGACAAAATTTACTTCTTCATCCGATTAGATTTCTGTTTACTTATATATTTATATACATCGTTCTGCAATCTTTCCATTTCAACGTTGTGTTGTTTCTGCGAAGTAGTACAGCGCTTGTTTATCACTATAGTTTAACACAACAATTTGTTGTTGTTATTGCTATAGTTTGTTGTTGTAAATTAATTACGACATGGTTATTGTTCAAAATTACTAATACAGAATTCCAAAGTAGTGGAAATCAGATTTGTAAACTTGTGTGACGAGTTTATAACATATTGGTCTTTGTTTTGGTGTACTGGTGCTATAACATCTTAAGACTTTCTTGTTTTCACTAAAACAGAGATGGAGATAGTTGAATTATCAGCAAAAGCTGCTACTCACAACAGGATTGATCCGTTTAAAGGAGATGGTGATGACTTTATAACATGGCAGAATCAAATGCTGTTTTATCTCACCACGTTAGGGCTGCAAAAGTGCATTAAGGAGGATGAACCAAAACCTAAAGACGGACAAACTAGAGAAAAAGACGCAGTTTTTTTTCTCGGAAGTGACTCATGGAAGGATTCGGACTTCTTGTGCTGAAATTACATTCTGAATTGTCTGGATAAAATACTATATAAAGTATATCAGCCACACCAGATAGCAAAATCCCTATGGACTGCACTTGTAAATAAATACAAGATGCAGAATGTCAGTTTGAAGAAGTTCATAGTAGATAAATTCACGGAATACAAAATGGTGGATTCCAAATCCGTAACTAGTCAAGTGCACGAACTCCAACTTATAATTCATGAACTTGAAGTGGAAGGACATCAAGTTGGAGAATCTTTCCTTGTTGAAGCGATAATAGGAAAATCACCACCATCCTGGAGAGATTACCGCAACTATCTGAAACATAAGAAAAAAGAGATTTCCTTAGAAGATCTCATTGTCAGATTAAAAATTAAGGCAGATAATCGCGGAATAACACAACCCAAAGACGATGAGGCACTTGTTACAGAAGGGTCAAAGAAGAAAGGACACTTCAACAACAAAAAGAAAAAGAGAAAGACACCATATAATCAATCCAAAGATAAGCAAACCAAGAAGTTCAAAGGCAAATGTTGGGTCTACGGAAAGACTGGGCATGCAGTTAAGATTGCAGGCACAAGAAGACAAATGACAAATTGGTGGCAAATATAGTGGAAAATTTGAGTTCAACCATTGAGGAGATGAACTTTTCAGAAGTTGTTTCAGAATGCAACTTAGTACAGAACCCTGCACAGTGGTGGGTAGACACAGGCACTACTCGTCATGTCTGTTCTGATATATCTATGTTCTCCACTTACAAGAAATACGACCAGGAAGAAAAACTCTACATGGGTAATTCTGCAGTTTCCATGATCGAAGGTAACGACACCGTCGTCCTCAAATTTACATTCGGAAAAACTATGACACTAAATGAAGTTCTTCATGTTTCGGATATCCGCAAGAATCTTATCTCTGGACCTGTGCTCTCAAAGAAAGGCTTCCGTATGGTCTTCGAGTCAGATAAAGTAGTTCTATCTAAGGCTGGATTTATATATGAAGGGGTTATTTATGTGATGGCCTATTTAAGGCAAATGTAGCCGTAATCGGCAATAAAACAATGTATTCTGATTGTGCTATTAATAAAAATGAAGTTTTTTATTTGGTTGAGCATGAAATTTTACTATGGCACGATAGATTAGGACACATAAATTTTCAAAAAATAAAAAAATTAGCAAACTTGGGATTAATTCCTAAATTCCAAATAGATAAAAACTACAAATGTGAGACATGTGCGGAAGCAAAATTGGTTAAAAAACCATTTCATACTATTGATAGAAGTACTGAACCACTAGGTTTGGTTCACACTGATTTATGTGATTTTAAATCATTACCTACAAGAGGTGGAAAAAAGTACTTTATTACTTTTATTGACGACTATACACGATATTGCTATGTATTTCTTTTGAATAGTAAAGATGAAGCAATTACATTGTTTATAAAATATAAGGCTGAAGTAGAAAATCAGTTAAATAAAAAGATCAAGATATTGAGATCCGATCGAGGTGGAGAACAGGAATCACCATTTGAACAATTCTATGCAGAAACAGGTATAATTCATCAAACAACAGCTCTATATTCACCACAACAAAATGGTATTGCCGAGAGAAAGAATAAAACATTAATAGATATGATAAATGCAATGCTATTGACCTTTGGTCTACCGACGAACTTGTAGGGGGAATCCTTAAATATGTCTAATCACATATTAAACAAGGTTCTCACAATAAAACATGAACATTTCTGTAAAGACCCAAAAGTTGGCCTTCGAAAATCGGCACCCGTACTCCACTTGTACTCAAAATGCCGTAGATTCAAATGCCAAATCTGGTTCTCCGGAGCTTATAACAACATTAAGTAAATAACACAGCGGAAAAAAAGAATATAGATATACAACATCTGATACAATATCCAGATACAATGATGATACAATGAATATCTATATACATCAGAGATATGATACAACAAATAGCAGCGGAAAGAAAAATAGATAACTAATATCAGCAGCGGAACAAATAACTCTAAGATAGTCTTCAAGAGAGAACTCCAGCAGTAGCTCGAACTCCCAATAACGATACACCAAGAATAAGCAAGTGCAGTCCGATCCAAAGACTGAACTAGCTCCAGATAAATCTACTAATCTGACTATCTGAAAAACCCAACTCTAGACTGCTCGTGTAGAAAATTATGAGCACCCAGAGTTTAGGGAATGAACAATAAACTCCGAGTCAGTCGTGGGACTGGTGTGAGCAACAAAAACAGTTTATCTTTAAAAACGAACACAAAAGAATTTAAAGTCAATTCGCAATGCTTTTGGAAAATGAAACTACCATAAGACCTCCCACCACACACACAATGCAAACGCAGAATTGGAGGAGATTTCTTCTTATGATAGTCAAAGATGCTTACTACGCAAAATCAAATCATTTTTGATATTATTACTAGTGCATAGTGTAGAAAACATTTCGAAAGTATAATATTAATCTTAGCCAACATACGACCAGTATCGTATGCCTACTATAGCTACCATGTTCAATAGCAGGTTACCGCCACATTCCATAGCAGGTAATACAACTAATACCGTACAAGTCACGTATTGTTTCTTTGGATTTCCAACAAATGGTCAGGCTAAGGAACTTCCTATCCACGATGGGTACGTCCCTGGAATAGACGACCCAAGAACCTAACCGGATCTCTGCCAACACAAGGCCGGGTTACCTCTGCAAAAATAGGTAACTACTGACACGCGTATGCCATCCCCCGATCGTCACCGATCTTCCCGAGGATCCCCGATTCGCAACAAACCACATAGAAAAATAATGCAGTAACCACAGAGGTTAAGTATCTGGGCTCCATACCATGATACCACCTTTATCCAGAAGGAATGACATACACTAAGGGGCGCTACTCCCTAGAACCTTGCCGCATTCTTCCTGTTTCGACCATTTCCGGGGTGTGAGGCTCGACGAAGTCTCGTCCACAAAGCTACGCTTTGTTCACAAAGCCATGCTTCGGGTCAAACAAATGATCAACCTATGATCACAAAGATATAAGATCAAACAATTGATCATATCGCAAATGATCAAACACTGATCATCACACAGCAACACTCAGCATGCCACATTACCAAATTGGGATATATCGCTGATAAATTTCAACTACATAACCTCTGAGCTCGTACGTCTCAGAGAAGGGTGTTAAGCTAAGAGAATAAATTCTCCGCCACCAACAGATATGTATTTGAAAGAAATCGGCTTTATATCTCAAAGTGTAATGTCAGACATGTATCCATACAAGTCTGTTCCGGGTTCGAACAGAACCGAAGGCACTTCTTACGAAGCCCTTGCATTTCCCGGGTATTCACAATCCCGTCTGGACTTCCCATCACAAAGGGTGATAAAATCTCTATACCGGGGACCAGTCGGTGCAGAGACATTCGACGAGTTGTCCTTTCGTTTTCGTGAATATCCGGTCTTCAACACCGGTCTTCAAATGCTATCCATATACGACGTATCATTATTCGGAATGGGTTATATGACACAAATGTCTTTTCCCGGCTAACCCGAATAACGAGCGCAATCTTTAAAAACATATGGATATTGGGATTTCAATTAAGTCACAACTTAATAATTCAACTTCTTCTTTTAAATGGTTTCAATCGATTACCATTTCAAATCTTTTAAACAAAAAGATTTAGTTCACAAAGTTCACTCAGTTTTCACAAAGATTCATTCACAGTTTTTCCAAAACCATTTCTGTTTCAATTTGATTCACTCGTTAAATCTTTAAAATAAAGATTCAACTTATAGCTTTCAAAACAATTTTATTCCGAATGGATTAAACAAAATCATCATTTTAAATCTGTTAAAAATAAACAGATTCAATTCATAGCTTTCAAAAAGAATTCATTCATAACTTGGAAAACCATCTTTCAATTTATACTTGAAATTCCTTTAAATTGGAATTTCATTTCTTATATATATACGAAAGCTTTTATCATTTGAAAACAAACAGTTTTCGTTTAAGAAAAATCCAATTTTATTTGCACGGGTTAAAGTCCTTGAATTATATTCATATTTCAAAATCAATACTTTTTAAAATGGTTTAACTCATATATTCCTAGTTTCAAATCTTAAGATTCAATTTCAAACTTGAATTCAAATCCAATTATTTAAATTTTCAAAACTCGATTAAGTTATTCAAAATAACTTTTATCTTTGAAATTCCATTTCAAAAGCTTTTCACTTTAAACCCAAATTTCTAATTTCAAAATCAATTGAAATTAAAATTTCAATTTCAAAAACATCAGATTTAAATTATCTGTGACTTAACCGATTTCCACGTGAAATCCATATTTGTGTGTGTATGGTGTAGTCCAGGGGTTTTACACACAATAGTGCAACATCAATCATCACAGATATACTGATAAGCGGTAAAATTGATAACGCTTATCTTCATTCACAGATTCATAGATAAAATAAATTTATCAGTCACAAAGATTCACTATTATAATTCGATGTGGGTTTCGGATAACCAACTGAAATCCGACTCCCTGTCGCATCGAAATTCAAGTGCCGTTTTACGGCCCAAGGGTTTCATATTCACATAGTAATATATCACAGAAATAGAAATCACGGCTCAGCACAACATAAAACAGGGTGTATCACAAAGCATCACAAATCAGATAGGACAATCAATTCAAGGCATCTCATATAATATCATCATTCATAAGTGAAGTCAAGTATTCAATAGTTATTTATAAGCAGAATCTATTAATTGTTTAATCCTGATTAATTCAATTTATTTCCAAGTAAATTAATTACTTATGAATTAATTATCAAATCTTGGTTTATCAATTTATTAATCCAGGTTAATTATTGTAATTTAATTACAAATTATTTGAAAATCTTTCTTTCAAATTTATTGGTTAACCCTTAATTATTAACTAAGCATTCTTAAATCAATGAATCAATTAATCTTTAATTATTAAATTAATCTTAATTAATTGCCATTATTAATTAATCCTTTGATTTATTAACAACTAATTAATTCACATTTTAAGTTATCATTTAATTAATTACATTCAGTAATTATTTATTCATTACTTCTCTAAGTAATTTTACGTCCAAATCAACAAGTGATTAATCCAAATTAATTAAACTAAATTAATTAACTTAAATTAAATTAATTTGCTCCATTTATTTAATAAGTAATTTAACATTAAATCATTACTAAATCTTGATTCATTCTTAATTAATTACTTAACCAATAATTTATTCTATGATAAATAAATCCTTAATTCCTTTAATTAATCAATTACTAAATGATTAATTTACTTCAACCCATTATATTAAACAATATCTAATTATAACATTGGGTGATTGTTCATTTAATTACTTCCCCTAGTTATTATCAATAAGTTATTACTTCATTAATTTTATTCAATTATAAATCATTAATTACTTATTAAGTAATTACACTTAATTAACCCATAATTAAGTAATATTCATATTAAATAAATAATTAACTAATTATTTAAAATTTATTTTTAAACAATTAATTAATTAACTTCAAACAAAATATCCTATTTGGTTTTCAGAATCACAATAATAAATTATTTAGAATTCAATTTCAAATTCAAGTTCTGATTTTAATTTTTGAAGTTAACTTTGTTTAAACTTTCTCTTAACAATTTAGATTTCATTTTTGAATTCAACTCCTTTTTGTATATACTTAACTATTAACACTTTTAAGTATTTAAAATAATTTAATTTATAAAACTTTATTATATTTTTTTCCCAGTTTCAAACAACTTGAAATCTCACATTTAAACCTTTATTTATAGACTCAGTTCGCTTGGTTTTAAATTTAAAATTAAAATTTAAAAAAAAACTGTACAAACTGTTACCAGTTAACTCAGACCAAACTTCAACCCGAGCCTTCCCCGTTCTACTCCGAGTAACCCCCGAGAAAATCACGAAGCTACTTCGAGTCATCCAACCCCAACTCAAACTAATAAAACAAAAATCAATTCCACCAGAATAAATCACCGTGCACGTGCACAGTAGACCTGACCACCTCCGGTCGCCACCAGAACTTCGAGCAAGTCGCACGCCATCCCAGCTCCGCTTCCAGCCACCCAACTCCGGCCATTTCGCCATCGATTCGAATTCGAGAATGACAAGCCTGGAAACACTCAACACCTTTAACTCTCCGACCTGTCAACGCCAAACTCTCACGTCCCCGGCCACCGTTGCCACTCAAACTTCGGCGAAGGCTTCGACAACCCATCGACCTCCTTTCCCTAAAACCCCGAGCAGCTCGAACAAACATCGACAAAGAACGAATCGAAAACATCTGCACTTCTCAAATTAGGTCACCCGGCTTCCATCGCCTTCTGCCGCCACCATGATCAACGTTCAACCACCACTATATTTTTCCTGTGACCATCCTAGGCCCCTCCATTCCCACGAGGCATCTCGACCTCCCTAGATCATCACATCGCCGGAAATCAGTCGAGATTCCCAAACCAGATGAACACAAACTGCTCTCAATCCCTCTCACTAAAAATCATGATACCACCTTTAAAAATCATGTTATCGTATGGGGATTTAGTTTAGATATCTGAATTCGAAAATTAAGACATTCGAAAATGGACAATTTTGAGTGGATTCAGAAAATTTTGGGTTTCCAGTGACAAGCTTTAGTTGTTTTAACCTTAAATAAATTTTAAACCCTAGTTTATGATGATACAAACATCCTTTGTTTGAATTTGAAGTTCAGTCATCAATCAGAAAAGGAGTTAATGATTTTTGAATCAACAGTTTGAGTTTTTAAGCTGTAAAACAGGTTTGATCTCTGTAAGTATGGAACAGAACTAAGGTTTTATAACCTCCAGACATGTACAGGTACAAATATACACTTATACCAGCATTCTTCACATACATCAAGCATAAAACAGATTCAGATATACTTATAGTTTAAAAAAGGAAAGTTACTCACCTATTTTCCAGAGGAAGACAGAGCTGATGATGAAACAGGTTGTTTGAAAGTTGCAAAACTGAAGTCTTCAATTTGATCTTTGCTAAGTTGTTGTTTGATTGAATTTTCTCTTTTCTTCTTCTTTTAGTTTTGAGCTGAAGCTTTGTTTTAAGTATAAAATGATTTTACCTCATTCATTTTTCTTTTCCTTTCAGTTTTTTTTTTAAATGGACGAATGGGGTGAATATGGATGTATATATGAAAGAAAAGAAGTGTACAGGCATTAAAATTTGTACAGGGTTATAATATTTGTTTGTACAAATTTGTGGCAGTGATATTTTCTTTTGTGGAGGCTGCATTTATGAAGTTGTCCCTTATGTCTTCGGCTGAGATGATATGTTCTTGTGTACCAAGATATTGGTATTTATTACTTGTACAAATTTGCATATCTATATACTTATGCTTTATCTTCCTTTCAGCTATTCACATATTTGAGATGGTGGTAGCTTATATTTTATTTGTACAAAGATATTTACTTTGTTTGTGTCTTTGTTTATTGCAGCTACTTGCTTGTCTTCTTTTGTTTTGCAACTTATTTTGTTATTTATAAACTCCAATTCAATTTTTTAATTCGAATACATTATTTCCAATAATTCACACTTAATCCATAACTTAACTAAATCAATATCAATTACTAATTAATTAAACAATTTAGTCAGATATACTTGGATATCGGGGAAACTCGCATCTCTTTAACGTTTTATTTTACTGTTTTAATTCAAAAACTCATTAAATTATTAATTTAAATGTAATTAAAATTCGGGGTCGTTACAATTTCCATATGAGTTATGGAAAGGACACATACCAAGTTTCAAATACCTCAAAGTGTGGGGGTGCTTGGTAAAAGTTCCAGTTCCGCCTCCTAAGAAAGTCAAACTTGGACCAAAAACTGTAGACTGTTACTATCTAAGGCCAGCCCAAAATAGTAGTGCCTACAGATGTTTGGTATTCAAGTCTGATATAGCTGATATTAATGTCAGTACAATCATAGAGTCTCGAGATGCCTCATTTTTTGAAGATGTGTTTCCGCACAAAAGAAATGAAGGAAATTATGTCTCTAAAAGGACAAGAGAAGAATCAAGCAAGCCACATGACGATGAAACTCATCGTGAAATTGAGGAAGTTGAACCAAGAAGAAGCATAAGAGCAAGAACGTCCAAGACATTTGGTTCAGATTTTCTAACATACATGCTAGAACACAAACCTCAAACATACAAGAAAGCAATGTCATCTTCAGAATCTTCATGTTGGAAAGAAGCAATCAAAAGTGAAATTGATTCAATTCTAAGTAATAAAACTTGGAAAATAGTTGATCTTCCGCCTGAAATAAAATCGATTGGTTGCAAATGGATCTTCAAAAAGAAGATGAAACCAGATGGCTCTATTGACAAATATAAAGCAAGATTGGTAGCCAAAGGATATCGTCAAAAGGAAGGTATTGACTTCTTTGATACTTATTCACCGGTTACACGAATAACCTCCATAAGAATGTTAATAGCAATTGCATCCATATATAATCTAGAGATTCATCAAATGGATGTAAAGACAGCATTCTTAAATGGAAATCTTGATGAGGAGATTTACATGAAGCAACACGAGGGTTTTATTTCCAAAGAAAATGAAAACAAAGTATGTAGATTAGTAAAATCATTATACGGACTAAAACAAGCTCCAAAACAATGGCACGAAAAATTTGATAGTGTCATGATGAAAAATGGTTTTCATATAAATGAATGTGATAAATGTGCTTATTATAAACAAGTTGGACAATCATACGTAATGATTTTTTTATATGTAGACGATATGCTAATCATTGGTCCAAATAGTAAAGTAATAGAGACTATAAAGAAAATGTTAATCAACAATTTCGACATGAAAGATTTAGGAGGTGCAGACGTTATTTTGGGAATCAAAATAATAAAAAAACCTAATGGAATTGAACTATCTCAGTCACATTATGTGGAAAAAGTGATTGAAAAATTCCAAAATTACGGAATTAAAGGAGTAAGAACACCTTTTAATCCATCGAAAGTACTACATAAAAACACTAATGAGAGTGTAATGCAACTGGAATACTCTCGTGTAATAGGATGTCTAATGTACCTCATGAATTGCACAAGACCATATATAGCTTATGCAGTAAGTTGACTGAGCAGGTATACAAGCAACCTAGGGAAGGAACACTGGAAAGCACTAATGAGAGTGTTGGGATATTTAAAGAGTACCACGAACTTTTCCCTACATTACAGAAAATATCCTGCCATCTTAGAAGGATATAGTGATGCAAAATGGATTTCTGATTTGGAGGAATCTAAATCAACTAGTGGCTATGTATTCACCCTAGCAGGAGCAGCAATGTCATAGAAATCTACTAAACAAACGTGCATAGCTCGATTCACTATGGAATCAGAGTTCATCGCTTTAGATAAAGCATGCGAAGAAGCAGAATGGCTTCGTCAATTTTTAGAAGAAATTTCATTTTGGTCTAAACCTGTACCGGCTATATGCATACACTGTGATAATCAAGCAGCATTAAGCAGAGCACAAAACTTTATGTATAACGGAAAGTCACGACATATTCGTCGACGCCATAACACAGTTAGGTAGTTACTATCAAATGGAGCTATTTCCATTGATTATTTGAGAACTACCGATAACCTTGTGGATCCATTTACTAAATGATTATCAAGAGAGAAAATTGACTACGTGTCGAGGGGAATGGGTTTAAAAGCCTAAATCAACAAGAGTTATCTTATACAGAAACCTATCCTAGCGACGGGAGATTCCATGGACTAGGATCAATATGCAAACTAATTCTGAGTAACTCAAGAAGTAATGCATTTGTTTGGACTTAGTCCTACTCCATTCTTATGGTGCACAATATAATGCATACCTACATAAATATTAAAAGGTTAAAGCTATGCTTTTTAATGATGATCATATCTTGAAAATAACAAGTGGGGTATATGTAGGATACTCTTAATGGTTGCGATCACCTATGTTAGTATGAGCTGGGTCGGCTCTATGAGAATATTAAAGGCTTAAATTCTCTAAAACATTCGCAGAACCAAATTTATTCAGGACCAAAATGAACACAACCAAGAGATTGGATGTGAAGGGAAACAATGCTTCGTAAAGCTTATTGTCTAGTTATGCACAAACGGCTGACGGTTCAAGATGAAATAATTCACCGATTAGCCAAGTATATCCGATAAGTTTTAACTAGGGAAAGTTCAAAGTGAAATATACACTTATCCTCGATATAGCATTATTTTCATATGAACTGTGTGATATTACACTTTGTGTGGGGGAGACATATATCGTCATTCATGTGGGGGATTGTTAGAGGCCTTTATAAGATGAATGAGATATTGTCCCACATCGTCAAAAATAAGTTAGCATTCATGCTTATATACTACTTCCCTCAAACCCATATTGGCCCTTAGGATCAGGTAATTTTGTGCGGGGGGGGGGGGGGAGAACCTATATGACCATGAACTAACGCACGCGCGTGCGCGCGCCGCCGCCTGCCCGTACCGAACCGGGCAGGGTGCGGGTCCAATAAGAGTGGACCGTGTTATATTTTTGCTGCACATAAGTAAACAGTTTTCTACTGTTTAAATTCAAATAGAAACGACTAGTGGATTTGAATAGAAATGCCCGTTGTAGACTGTCTGAACGGACGCGACTGTTGCAAACCGCAATAGTTTTTGGCCGTTGCAAATGAAGAGACGCGACTGTTGCAAACCGCGACAGTTTTTGGCCGTTGCAAATGAAGAGACGCGACTGTTGCAAACCGCGACAGTTTTTGGCCGTTGTAAATGAAGAAACACGACTGTTGCAAACCGCGATAGTTTTTGACCGTTGTAAATGAAGAGACGCGACTGTTGCAAACCGCGACAGTTTTTGGCCTTTGCAGACGAAGAGATGCGGCTGTTCCCAATAGACATAACCGTTGGGAATTAGCCTATAAAAGAAGAAGGAAACCTGATCAGTGGATATCTCCAATTTTTCTCTTCTTCCTCCTCGTTTCTGAATTTCTATAATCCGTGCGCTTCTGCATATCACACAGAAGATCATACACATCACAATCTCGAGCAGATCACGTCTGTTGTATCTTAGGAGACTTTGAATAAAGTCTTAAGGAAATTGTTACGGCAAGCCTCAGACGAAATTTCTTTCTTCATCCGATTAGATTTCTGTTTACTTATATATTTATATACATCATTCTGTAATCTTTCTGTTTCAACGTTGTGTTGTTTCTGCGAAATAGTACAACGCTTGTTTATCACTATAGTTTAACACAACAATTTATTGTTGTTATCACTATAGTTTGTTGTTGTAAATTAATTACAATATAGTTATTGTTCAAAATTACTAATACATAATTCTAAAATAGTGGAAATCTGATTTGTAAGCTTATGTGACAAGTTTATAACATATTGGTCTCTATTTTGGTGTACTAGTACTATAACATTGTCAACAATGTTTAGAATAAATTGCATCTAACAATGGTGGTCTCCTTAGATTAACATAGATTTAAATTCTTTTACATTACACTAAAGTAACATTTGAACTGCTTAAACGGTCGGTGACAAAGAAGTAGGTACAATATCATTATTTTTGCAAAATAAAATATGTTCAATATTGCGAAATAAGAAAAGAAGATTGATGCAGCCAAGGAAGCCAATTCGACGATGTGAATCGAATCCGTCCAGGATCTCACATGATTAGCGGAAATAATCGGTGAATCGATGATAAATCAATGAAATGATACAATGATGAATTGATGGATTGAAGATACCCAAGATAAATGGTCCAAATCCATTGATCATGAAGATACCGGATTCTAGCAATCTTCGACACGTTGATCGCACACAATGCCGTGAGAGAAGATCTACAATTCTTCGAACGTTGATCAAGCGCACTTGATTCCGTGAATTGGCTTCAACAATCGTTGATTCGAGCGCACTCGAATGCCGAAGGTGGAGATAGGAGATAACACTCAACTACCAATTTTCAATGGTGGCACAAAGCACAAACCAAATTTTATTCAAAAATCAACCACTTTTACAAATGACAACACACCCCTATTTATAGGGAAAGTTACAACACACACACGACTTAACAAGTTACAACTTCATATGACTTAACAATACACGACAAACGACTTAAGAAAATACAGCAAACGACTTAAGAAAATACCAACAAACTATTTACAACATCACGCGACTTAACACTGGAGTGACCTAAAAACATCAACGACTTAACGAAATTCGCGACCTAAGCTTCTTCGCGACCTAAGCTTCTTCGGCATCAGGAGCGACTTAAAGATTCTGGAGCGACTTAACATAGCTCGTTTGCGACCTTCTTCATTCCGCTACTGGATGTTGTTCGCGACTTAGGGTTGTTCTGCTCGCGACATTCGATTTCGCGACTTAAGGATTCTGGAATTCTGGAATGTCTTTGGTAGGTCGCTCGTGACCTATGGAATCCTGGAGTATGAGTGTCGTCTTCATCACGATCTAGGGCTTCGGCGATGGTTTGAGGTATGCGCTGCATCATCCTCCCTTGTTGGAAAGAATTTGACCTCGAATTCACGCTCTCCTCTTCTTCGACCAGCTTCTGCCCATAATACAGAATTAAGTGTTTGATATTGAAAACATCAAAAGTATGGATATGATCTGGCAATCTCAACTGATAAGCATTCTCATTAATCTTCTTCACGATTTCCAAAGGACCAATCTTTCTAGCAGCTAGTTTGTTGTAAGTGCCAACAGGAAATCGATCCTTAGTCAATACTGCATATACAAAATCTCCTTCTTTTAAGTCAACATGTCGTCGTTTAATATCTGCGGATTGCTTATATTTCTCATTCGCCTTAAGCAATCGTTCCTGCACAACCTTGTGACACTCTTGTAATTCATTCACAAAATCACTAGCCCGTTTGATCACTCCTTTCTGCTGTGGAACTACAAATAAATCCAACGGTCCTTTAGGAATTGTTGAGTACACAACCTGAAATGGACTGAACCCAGTGCTACGATTAACTGCATGGTTGTGTGCAAATTCAGCTTGACATAACTTGGAATCCCAACTCTTCAAATTGTCATTCACGAGGCATCTCAATAGATTACCTAGGGATCTATTCACCACTTCTGTTTGTCCATCCGTCTGTGGATGATAAGCACTACTGAATTTCAACTTTGTCCCGACCATTCTCCATAGACTCATCCAAAAATGACTCGGAAAATGAGTGTCTCTATCCGATACAATAGATTCAGGCAACCCATGAAGACGATAGATTTCTCTGAAATATAATTGTGCGACATTAACTGCATCTGCCGTCTTCTTGCATGCGATAAAATGTACCATTTTTGAAAACCGATCAACCACCACGTAGATAGAATCATTGCCACGTTGCGTTCTCGGCAATCCCAATACAAAGTCCATACTAACATCCACCCATGGTTTAGTAGGTATAGGCAACATCATATATAAACCTGCATTTGTTGCGGTTCCCTTTGAAATTTGACAAATATGGCACCTCTGAACGAACTTCACAACCTCCTTCCTCATTGACGGCCAATAATAAGATTTTGAGATCAACTGTATAGTACGGTCACGACCCACGTGTCCTTCTTCATGTAATTCTTTGATGATTTTCATTCGCAGACTGCAATCTGGAATACACAACTGATTTCCTTTGAATAGAAAACCATCAACCATCATATATCCATCCATGTTTCCCTGCTTGACTTTGTCTAGGATCTTGGAAAAATATGAATCTGCAGTAAGCAAATTTGGAAGTAAGTCAAAACCCAACACCTCTACTCGCATGGTTGTTAGTAAATTATTCCTCCGACTCAATGCATCGGCGACACGATTATTTACTCCGGACTTGTGCTTTACGACGAATGTAAATTGCTGCAAATAAGTTATCCACGATGCATGCCTAGCTGCAATTTTATTCTGCCCTTGTAAATGTTTAAATGCTTCATGATCCGTATACAAAACAAATTCTTTGTGGAACAAGTAATGTCTCCAGTGCTTCACGGCCTGTACAATAGCATAAAACTCCACATCATAAGTATTGTATCTCATCTTTGCTCCAGAAAGCTTTTCACCGAAATAGGCAATTGGACGACCCTTCTGACTCAACACTCCTCCAATCCCAACTTTCGATGCATCTGTATGTAACTCAAATAGCAACTGAAAATCTAGCAGTACTAGAATTGGTGCTGACGTTAAAAGTTCCTTGATCCGCTCAAAAGCAAGTTCTGCTTCTTTCGTCCATGAAAATTGCTTTCCCTTCATACGATCAGTAACAGGCGCCATCACACTACTAAAGTGTGGTATAAATCTTTGATAAAATAAAGCTAACCCATGAAAACTTCTGACTTCTGTTATAGTTTTGGGCTGTGGCCAATTTCTAATTGCGGCTACTTTACTCTGGTCCACTTGTATCCCTTCCTTGGACACGACATAACCCAGAAATAAAACACTCGGCGTCATGAACACGCATTTCTTCGTCGCTGCATAGAACTGTTCTTGACGAAGAATAGTTAACACCTTTCGCAAGTGTTGAGCGTGCTCCTTTGTGCTAGCACTGTATATCAAGATATCATCAAAGTAGACTACGACAAACTTCCCGATGTAAGGTCTGAAAAGTTGATTCATCACCCTCATAAATGTACTTGGTGCATTAGATAGACCAAATGGCATGACCAGCCATTCATATAATCCTTCCCGAGTCTTGAATGCTGTCTTCCATTCATTACCTGGTCTTATGCGAATCTGATGATACCTACTCTTAAGATCGATCTTAGAAAAGATTACAGACCCACTAAGTTGATCCAATAGATCATCAAGTCTTGGCATAGGAAATCTGTATCTGACAGTTATTTGGTTTAGTGCCCTGCTGTTTGTACACATTCTCCACGAACCATCTTTCTTTGGCACCAACAGAGCTGGTACAGCACAAGGACCGAGACTCTCTCGAACACGCCCTTGATTAAGCAACTCCTCAACCTGTCTCCTCAACTCCTTATGCTCCTTCAGACTCATATGATAATGCGGCCTGTGCGGTAAAACAGCACCTGGCACTAGGTCAATCCGATGTTGTATGTCCCTCAGTGGTGGTAATTCCTTGGGCAATTCTGAAGAAAAGACATCTTCAAACTCATTCAACACCGGCTTAACTTCCTCAGGAATTTCAAGATCTTCACTCGTTTCATACCCAATCAACATAAACACTTCAGCACTATCTTTCACTTCTTCAACAAATTCTCTTGTAGATAAAAGACTAGTTGGTTCCACTTTCGGCTCTGACTTGCTTTCACTTTGTTCACGCTTCTTAGGAACTAAGGTGATTTGAGTCCCTTCGAACATGAAACTGTAGCTGTTGGTGCGACCATTATGTTGTACAGCTCTATCATACTGCCATGGTCTTCCCAATAGTAGATGACACACATCCATATCTACAACATCACACCATATTTCATCTTTGTACTTCTTCCCAATAGAAAATGTAATAAATGCTCGTCTTCCCACTTTCACTTCTCCACCTTTCTTTAGCCATGCTAGTTTATAAGGTCTAGTGTGTTTTTCAGTCTTCAACCCTAACTTCTTGACAGCTTCTTCAGAAATAAGGTTATTGCAGCTTCCCGCATCAATAACAAATCGACAAACCTTTCCCAAGATAGTACATGTAGACTGAAAAATATTGCTCCTCAGCCAACTAGAATCATCCTCTTGCTTTGGCGTTAAACAAGACCTCCTCATCATCAAGTTACACCCTTCGTCTCCTGACACAACTTCTTCATCTTCATCAAACTTCGATGGTTGAGAATAATCAACTTCAGCTTCTACATCCTCATACTCACATTCTTCTGCAACTAATGCTCTCTTCTTTGGCTTTGTACATTCATTACTTTTATGGCCAAACTCCTGACAATTATAGCACTTAATACTTTTATTGACCTTTGCTTTAGCAGCTTCATTGACAATTGGTTTATTGACTGCCTTGGAAACATTAGCACTGCTACCAGCACCCTTATTCTGGTTGTTGGAACTCGTAAACACACCACTTCCTCGTCTCCCATGTTTCTCCCAAGGTAGAGCTTTTTGATGTGCTTCAGCAACAGACATTGGATTAAACATATTAACCATGTCTTGAATTTGCATTCGTAACCCTCCAATATATCTAGCCGTTAGCTGTTCCTCAGTTTCCATAATATCATTCCTTGTAATCAATTGATAGAATTCATCCGCATAATCATTCACCGTCCTCGTCCCTTGTCTCAAATTCTGCAAACGTTGATACATAAGAGATTGATAATTGTATGGCAAGAAAGTTGCTTTCATCATCTTTCTCATCTTCTCCCAAGTAACAACTTTTGATTTTCCCATTCTCTCCCTAGTTAGTTTAGTTTGCTGCCACCAAGCCATAGCTCTTCCCCGTAGTTTTGTAGCAACTAATTGAACTCTACGATTCTCTGGCACCTCCTTGAAATTCAAAATTTCTTCAACACTAGACAACCAATCAAGAAATTCTTCTGCTTGCATACCACCTTTGAATTCTGGAATTTCCATCCTCATACCAGACTCCCACTTACGATCACTTTCTGAATCCATATATCGATCTCGCCCTTGGCCTCGATCTCGATAATGAATACTACCTCTATCACCATCTTCTTCAAAATCAGATGTACTTCGATATCGATCCTGACCATCGATGTCTCTACGTCGACGAATATCCCTTCTACTATGTCTTTCAACATCACGATATGGTTCTTCCTCAAATCCCCGATGATTTCTTCTCTCTTCATCTCGATAGCCATGATGATCTCTCATCATTGAAACTGATGACTCTCTTCTATCTCGATGAGATTGTGGTGACATTCTCCTTTCTTCCGAAACCGACGGCGAAACCTTGTTTCTACCTTGGTTCGAAACTGGTGAAGTTCTCCTGTGACTTTGATTCATGTCGTTCATCATTTTTGCCAATTTTTCTACACCCTCGTCGAACCTTTCATTGATACGATGTTCCATCTGCTCAGCTTCTTGTCTTCTATATACTTCTTCAACATTTTGATAACGGTTAGCACGTCTCGGAGGCATGATCAAATCTTCAACAAATTCAAGCACAAACTTCAAATCACGCAACTTCACACCCAACGAACTTGGAAAAGTTCGTCTCCAAGCTCTGATACCAAATGATGCAGCCAAGGAAGCGAATTCGACGATGTGAATCGAATCCGTCCAGGATCTCACACGATTAGCGGAAATAATCGGTGAATCGATGATAAATCGATGAAATGATACAATGATGAATTGATGGATTGAAGATACCCAAGATAAATGGCCCAAATCCGTTGATCACGAAGATACCGGATTCTAGCAATCTTCGACACGTTGATCGCACACGATGCCGTGAGAGAAGATCTACAATTCTTCGAACGTTGATCAAGCGCACTTGATTCCGTGAATTAGCTTCAACAATCGTTCATTCGAGAGCACTCGAATGCCGAAGGTGGAGATATGAGATAACACTCAACTACCAATTTTCAATGGTGGCACAAAGCACAAACCAAATTTTATTTAAAAATCAACCACTTTTACAAATGATAACACACCCCTATTTATAGGGAAAGTTACAACACACACACGACTTAACAAGTTACAACTTCATATGACTTAACAATACACGACAAACAACTTAAGAAAATACAGCAAACGACTTAAGAAAATACCAACAAACGATTTACAACATCACACGACTTAACACTGGAGCGACCTAAAAACATCAACGACTTAAAGAAATTCGCGACCTAAGCTTCTTCGGCATCAGGAGCGACTTAAAGATTCTGGAGCGACTTAACATAGCTCGTTTGCGACCTTCTTCATTCCGCTACTGGATGTTGTTCGCGACTTAGGGTTGTTCTGCTTGCGACATTCGATTTCGCGACTTAAGGATTCTGGAATTCTGGAGTGTCTTTGGTAGGTCGCTCGCGACCTATGGAATCCTGGAGTGTGAGTGTCGTCTTCATCGCGATCTAGGAGGAGCGATCTAGGGCTTCGGCGATGGTTTGAGGTATGCGCTGCATCAAAAATTAACGAACAGGGAGAAACTATTTTCTTTGTTATCATTTTCCCTGGTTTTATAAATTTTAATTACCACAACCATAGTGATATTTAGTCAGTTAATGAACCTTTTAAAATAATAATGCAGAAAGGAGAGATACCAAAATTAAGCTCATACTATGTAAGAATC
This sequence comes from Allium fistulosum, assembly GCA_030737815.1. NCBI lineage: Eukaryota > Viridiplantae > Streptophyta > Magnoliopsida > Asparagales > Amaryllidaceae > Allium > Allium fistulosum. Next base: position 669,449,602 of record CM060906.1, read on the forward strand.
AATGCTTATGTTGCCAGCTAATTTGTTCCTTTCCCTTCCCAACAGTAGATTCAGGCGATATTGAAAATCATAACTGTGAAAAAAAAAGCCTTCCTATGCAGTAGGAGTACGTTGGAAATTTAATAAAAACATTGTAGAAATGATAAATGCAACTAACATATAGATACAGCTTATGTCTGTAGATAAAGCAAGAGATAAAGATTGCATTCTTTGCCTGTACGTGTGAGGCATAAAATAAGTCAGTACTGATCCTACTCTGTTAGTTCTACCCTTGGAACAACATACATTGGTGGAATATAGTGGTATAGTAATTTATAAAATAATCAATTTTTGAGATTTAAGATAGTTGAAGCCTTCGTAGTACAAAAACCACTACCATGCAACATACCAACATGCCTAAAATCTTACGTCCCCATGCATAATACCATGAATTAAAAAAACAGTCCTCAATAACTAAAGCACAAATTTAATTTAATAGTTATCCCTATAGAAACTTGAAACATGTAGATATGATATCCAATCCGCAAAAATTGAACTATTTCAAACCAGATATTAATTTGCAAATCAATGTCAAACGTCTGTAGAAAAAAAGAAATTTGACACACACTCCTATAGAACGAATTTGTGTTTAGTTTTTTCACACCCAATAGTTAAGGGATTTCAAAATCCTACAGTTTAGTTAAGATGTAATAAGCTAGGCTTTGTAACTTTGTTGAAAATATACATCTTCAGGAGTTTACCGGTCCGCCGGGTTCTTCTGGGTTTTCAAAAAACAGGAAAAAAACAAAATTTTTTTGGTTGAATATATAATGATAAATAAAATATAAAAAGAAACGTGATTAGAACCTCAAGGCAATGTGGTTATAAAGTGTGTCAAGCAGGTGTATTGTAATAAACTCCAGTACCATCTCTTCATATTACTTTATTATACTATCTCATAACAATCAAAAATATTAATATTCTTTAATCAAAATATCGAATCAAAATACCGGTTTTACATGTTATAAGTTATGATGGGAAAACGGGATCAAAATAAGATGTTTTTTGCAAAGATATATATCCAAAGTGTTTGGGCTTGTGTATAAGATGAACTATCATTTTAATGTGCGTGAGATATGTATCCAAACAACTAATGAAAGATTGAATGTTATAATAAGTTCACCCATGTCTTAATAATTGCAAGTGTTGATTAGCGTTGTCTTGGGAAGTCATTTTTATCCACAAAAAATATTAAATTAGTTAGTTCTATTGTAAAATGATTGGTTAACTATAATGGATCGTAAGACCAATGTGAGAATAAAAAAGGGAAATTGAACGTTATCATTCGCAATGAAAATACAGTAATAACTACATACACATAATAGGATAATACAGAAACCATGATTAAAATACTATTTTTACCGAGTATTACATTGCTCTGTGTATGCTAAGTTGCTAACAGTACATCAATACAGTTTAGGATGGGAAAAAGAAATTAGATTGAACATTTCGTCGACAGTGAAGCAATTTAAATTGAGAATAATTGAAGCATTAATGGTATATAGCATAAAGAAAGCAAATTCATGTTATGATGAACAATATTTTTCAGATGCTAGCAATTACAGATTTTCACATGCACTAACCAATGAAAAATAAAAATGGAATTACAGAGTAACTAAAGCGAACGAAAAACAGTTGACTAACTTCAACCTGGCTGAAAATTTGTGTCACATGGTGGAGAATCAAGTTACTTGTAAAGGTACAAATATTTATCTTATTTCAAGCTTAAGCAGAGAATGCTTTGTTTTATTATATTCATACAAATTGCAACTGACAGGTAACAATTAATGACCAACCCTTATAATATTGTAATCAGGCAACTGATATTTTTTTGAGTTTAACGGTGCGAAGTTTTCCACAACAAATAACCATACACATACAATGCACATTATAACAAACTGAAATATAGAGGAAATCCTTTTGTACAAACAGTACAAAATTTTTAATCTACAACGCGTTCGCCAAAATCAATACTGCCAGCTTGAACAAAGTTAAATACAGCAGCATCGAGAGCGTGTAGGAGCGATGAGTAAAGTCAAGGAGACAAAAGTTCAATATCAGAGTTCTCAGTTTTACAAAGGATGCATTTATACAATCTTCTGCCATAAAATAAATCCTGTGTACCTCACTTGCATGCGTACACGAAAATGAAATCCAGTACAGAAACAATGGTATTTAAAAATCAATCAGTTGTCACATTAGCAGTAAGGTGTTAAATTAACCCTTGTTGTTCCAAGCATTGACGTAAGGCAATTAGTTGATTTTGAACAGAACTAAATACAGACAGCCACCGTTTACAGAACAAAAAGAGGAGTCAAATAACAACAACGGGGGTAGAACAAGGCTGTTACCTTGTCATTAACTCTGAATGGGAAAACTAACTTTTGATGGTCAGATGTTGCAGGGCTGCAGGCTACAGAAGGCAGCATACACGGAGTTGAATGTCAGAGGCATTAGACTTTTTCACTTAGTTGGTCCAGAGTTAAGGCGGAGAACTGTGTCACGTAGTTTTAATTTTAAGTAATAGATTTGAAAAAACATGTTCTATTTGCTCATATAATCAATTTAAGAGCTATTCGATTGAGTAAAGCTTATGCCATTTAGCAATTCTATAAGGTTAGTGATCACTGGGAAGTGCATGCCTATAAAGAAAAACCTACGTATGTATGTATATCTGTGTGTATTACTGAGGAAATTTTAGTTTATGCTTATACCAGACTAAACTTGTTATTTCTTAACAAATTCAAATAAGATATTTCACTTAAACTTAACAATACATTGATGTAAAGTATGATTTGTAGCAAGACTCGAAGTATTTGCATCCATAGTGGAGTACCAACTTCATACAATTAATTATTAGTGGACATCATAGCATAGCTTAGTACTTTGTTTATAAGCCGAAAATAAAGTACAACCTTGATCAATAAGAATAGTTGTATTTTCTCAAAGAGTGAGAGGTTTGTTAGAAATCTGCTATTAGAAACTGTAATCGTTTCATTTACTTTTAACGTTAATGCAGTTTCTAATCTTAACGTGATCCTATTAATTAGGTCATAAATAGAACGTTTCATTTACATTTAAGGTTATGCAGTTTCTAATCTTAATGTGACCTGATTAATTAGGTCATAAATAGACCGTTCTATAATTAGAATATTAGGTCTGTGATTAATCTTAAGCGTTGAATTGGTATATGATGGACGTAACAGATTTAGAGTTAAATGTTATATAAAAGATTGAGTCCTCTCTCTCCCAGCCAACAGATGTATTCTTCTCCATCAAGAAACATATAAAGAAATAGAGTTAGAGGGAGAAACCGAATTCTGAGAAGAAGAGTAATTATTAGAAGTCAGAAGAAGAAGATGATAGTCATTACATCTCCTGCTGTTAATCAAGGTACGTCATCTTAAACAAAAAAATCATATTAAGTTTTGTTTGTTAAATATTCGGTATTGGTGATTCTTGGGCTATTACTTGAATTGTTCATCATTAATCATGAAAGATCGAACAATAAAGAATTTCTGACATTTGGTATCAGAGCCACCAATCAATAACTGAATATTTCCTATGATTGCAATTGATCTGTTCTATGCTTTACTCATGATTTTTAATCAAGTATGTGTTATAAGTTAATTATGCACATGAGATTTATGATTTTGTTAATCACCAAAGTGGTCAAAATCAGAATAATCATTTAGTGCATAAGTGATATAATGATTATTGATAGAAATTGCCAGTTATAATAATACCAATTAAAACTGGCGTCACTAATGATAGAACCTGAGAACTTACCCAAAGGAAAGTCTTGTTCTATAACTAGTTGACATGATGAGGTTTAATAGATATCTTGATTAAATAAATATTGATCATCCAAACATGTCAGTTCTATTTAATTGAATATATTTATTACTTACTTATGTTTTGGTATTTAATTATGTTAAGTATAAGATAGTATCTACCCAAAGGAGTGCTATATTATACTATTATGTACATATATGAATCGCGTTAGCTATGAGCTTATAGTTATTTTAATTTTTATTATTTAATTTGCAGTAGTTTCCATGAATACACATGCTTCATCTGTTACATTGTTCACCGGTGTTAATTTTTCTGAATGGAGAGAACAAGTCAATTTCCATTTAGGTGTTCAGGATCTTGACTTGGCACTCCTTGAGGATAAACCTGTTGCTCTTACAACAGCTAGTACCGAGACAGAAAAATCACACCATAAAGCATGGGAACGTAATAACAGATTGAGCCTTATGTTTATTAATATGATTGTTGCTAACAACATCAAGTCAACAATTTCGCAAACAGAAAGTGCTAAGGAATATATGCAGTTTGTGGAAGAGCGTTTTCGTTCAGCTGATAAGTTACTCGCTGGTACTCTTATGGCAGAACTCACGACCATGAAGTTTGATGGGTCGCGAACTATGAAGAGCACATTATAGAGATGACTAATCTTGCAGCAAGGTTAAACTCCCTTGGACTTACAGTAGAGGATTCTTTTCTTGTCCAGTTTATCCCGAACTCGCTACCTTCTGAATATGGACATTTTCAAATTAACTATAACACTATAAAGGATAAGTGGAATGTTAATGAATTGGCTAGTAGACTTGTTCAGGAAGAAGGACATTTGAAAAATCAAGTGAATCACTCAGTAAGTTTTGTGAGTAATAAAGCTGGTAAAGAAAAGAATGGAAAATCAAGTCATTTCAAGAAGAAAAAGGCACCTGCTAAGAATGGGCAGGATAAGGAAAAGAAGGAACTAAAGGATGTTCGATGTCATTTCTGTAAAAGGAAAGGACATTATCAAAATGACTGCCCGAAAAGGATAGCTTGGTTCGAAAAGAAAGGTAATCATCTATCTTTCGTATGTTTTGAATCAAATTTAGTTGAAGTTCCTATTAATACATGGTGGCTTGATACTGGTGCTACAACTCATGTCTCCAATAATATGTAGGGATTTATTATGATCCGAACCATAAATCCAAATGAAGATCGTTTTCTCTTTATGGGAAACATAATGAAATCCACAATAGAAGGCATTGGGACTTATCGTCTAATTCTAGAAAGTGGATATGTATTAGACTTATATAGTACACTTTATGTACCTTCATTATCTAGAAACCTTATTTCCGTAAGTAAGTTGGATATTTCTGGTTTTAGATGTACGTTTGGATATGGTTATTTTGATTTATATAAGAATACTGATAATGTTGGTTCTGGTATTCTAATTGATGGTTTATATAAATTGAAACTGAATGACACTTATGTGAATTCCTTGCTGAATGTAATAAATAATGTTGGATGCAAACGTAGCATGTTGAATGAAAATTCTGCTTTCTTATGGCATAAAAGACTAGGTCACATATCCAAAGAAAGAATGATGAGATTAGTAAGTAATGAAATTTTGTCAAATTTGAACTTTAGTGATCTAGAATTATGTGTGGATTGTATTAAAGGTAAACAAACCAAACATAATAAGAAAGGAGCCACTAGAAGCAGCCAGCTTCTTGAAATAATACACACTGATATTTGCGGATCTATGGACACTCCAGCCTTTAATGGAGAAAAGTATTTCATCACTTTTATTGACGATTTTTCCCGCTATGGTTATGTCTATTTGCTTCATGAAAAATCTCAATATGTGAATGTCCTTGAGACGTTTGTAAAGGAAGTTGAGAGGCAATTAGATAAAAGGTGAAAATCATAAGGTCTGATAGAGGTGGTGAATATTATGGCAAATATAATGAGTCAGGCCAGTGTCCAGGTCCATTTGCAAAATTCCTCGAAAGTCATGACATATGTGCGCAATACACAATGTCAGGTACACCACAACAAAATGGTGTAGCAGAAAGGCGTAATAGGACGTTAATAGATATGATTAGGAGTATAATGTCAGATTCTACACTACCTAAGAATTTGTGGTCGTATACTCTCAAAACCGCTAATTATTTGTTGAATAGGGTTCCTAGTAAAGCTGTTCAAAAGACTGCTTTTGAATTATGGACTAACAGGAAGCCTAGCTTAAGACACCTGCATGTTTGGGGTTGTCCAGCGGAAGCGAGAATTTATAATCCACATGAAAAGAAATTAGATTCTCGAACGATTAGTGGGTATTTTTTAGGTTACCCTGAAAAATATAAAGGATATGTGTTTTACTGTCTTAATCATAGTCCAAGAATTGTAGAAACTGGTAATGCAAGATTCATTGAGATTGGTGAAGTCAGTGGGAGTACTAGAAGAGAAATAGTGGAAATAAAGGAAACAAGTGTAAATGTTACATTGCCAAGAATAGCTCCTCCATCTACTATTACTCCAAATGTTATTCCAGCTGTTGGAGAACGGCATGATGATGAACAACATATAAATGAAGAAGTACTTTCTGAAGGAAATGACTTACATAATGCTGATATGCATGAACCACAACAAGTAGCATTAAGAAGATCTCAAAGAGATCGTAGGTCAGCTATTTCTAATGATTATATGGTTTATATGCAAGAATCAGAGTATGATATAAGAATCAATAAGGACCCAGTTTCGTTTTCACATGCTGTAGAAAGTAAAGAGTCAAAGGAATGGATTAATGCCATGAAAGAAGAACTAAAATCCATGCAACAGAATGAATTTTGGGATCTCGTTGAGTTACCACATGGCTGTAAAAGAGTCGGATGCAAATGGGTTTTTAAAACCAAACACGACTCTAGTGGTAATATCGAACGGTATAAAGCTAGACTTGTTGCTAAGGGTTACACTCAGAAAGATGGTGTTGATTACAAGGAGACATTTTCTCCTGTTTAGAAAAAGGACTAACTAAAAATAATAATGGCATTAGTAGCACATTATGATTTGGAATTGCATCAAATGGATGTGAAAACAGCCTTTCTGAATGGAGATCTTGATGATGATGTTTATATGGATCAACCTGAAGGTTTTTCTGTAAAAGGTAAAGAACAATTGGTGTGTAAACTTAAGAAGTCAATATATGGGCTTAAACAAGCATCTCGGTAATGGTATATTAAGTTCAATACCATTATTACATCTTTTGGTTTTAAGGAAAATACGATTGATCACTGTTTATACCAAAAGATCAGTGGGAGCAAGTTTATTTATCTAGTCCTTTATGTTGATGACATCTTGCTTGCTGCAAATAATTTAAGCATATTGCATGAGACTAAGGAATTTCTCTCAACGAACTTTGAAATGAAAGATATGGGAGAGGCATCCTATGTGATTGGAATAGAAATATTTCGTGATCGATCACAAGGAATATTGAGATTGTCTCAGAAAGGATATATCGAAAGGATTCTAGAGAGATTTGGAATGTGTAAGTGTTCACCTGGGAAAGTTCATGTACAAAAAGGTGATAAATTCAACCTCATGCAATGTCCTAAGAATGATGTTGAACGAAAGGAAATAGAATCAATTCCATATGCATTTGTAGTTGGTAGCCTAATGTATGCTCAAACCTGTACTAGACCGGATATCAGTTTTGCGGTCGGTATGTTAGGGAGGTATCAAAGTAATCCAGGAAGGGAACATTGGCAAGCTGCAAAGAAAGTGTTAAGGTACTTACAAGGCACGAAAGATTACATGCTCATGTATAGTAGATCCAATGAATTGGAGGTGATTGGATATAGCGATTCAGATTTTGCTGGATGCATCGATACTAGAAAATTGACTTTTGGTTACCTGTTTATGTTTGCTCAAGGAGCCATATCATGGAAAAGTGCGAAACAAACTATCGTTTCTTCATCTACTATGGAGGTAGAATTTGTGGCATGTTATGAAGCCACAATTCATGCATTATGGTCGCGGAACTTTATTTCAAGACTTGCGATTGTCGACACCATTAGCAAGCCGCTGAAAATTTATTGTGATAACTCTGCAGCAGTGTTTTTCTCAAAAAACGACAAGTACTCTAAAGGTGTCAAACATACGGAACTGAAGTATCTTGTTGTGAAAGATGAGGTTCAGAAACAAAGAGTGTCAATCATGCACATCAGGACAGAACTTATGATTGCAGACCCTTTGACGAAAGTGTTACAGCCAAGAAAATTTAAGGAACATGTTCAAAGAATAGGTCCTGGTTGTATTAATAATAATTGATGTGTGACATTCTAAGTTCCTTTGTGTGTTTCTGATATACAATTATGTGTCTCTTGTTTTAATGTGGTAGTACATACTTTATGTAATTTTAAATAAGAAAGAGTCTTATAAAGATATTATGTTTAATCATTATGATATAAGACATTATGTGGACCATTATGCTGTTTTATATAAATTATGAGTATAAAATGATGGATTGCTGGTATTGTAGTATATGGAAGGGAATACATTGAATTAATAATGCACAACCGCCATAACTCTCAGCAATTTATCATAGTATGATGTTCAACACTTGATATTATGAATAATCGGGTCAAGTGGGAGAATGTTAGAAATCTGCTATTAGAAACTGCAATCGTTTCATTTACCTTTAACGTTATGCAGTTTCTAATCTTAATGTGACCCGATTAATTAGGTCATAAATAGACCGTTCTATAATTAGAACATTAGGTCTGTGATTAATCTTAAGCGTTGAATTGGTATATGATGGACGTACCAGATTTAGAGTTAAATGTTATATAAAGGATTGGGTCCTCTCTCTCCCAGACAACAGATGTATTCTTCTCCATCAAGAGACATATAAAGAAATAGGGTTAGAGGGAGAAACCGAATTCTGAGAAGAAGAGTAATTATTAGAAGTCAGAAGAAGAAGATGACAGCCATTACATCTCCTGCTATTAATCAAGGTACGTCATCTTAAACAAAAAAATCATATTAAGTTTTGTTTGTGAAATATTCGGTATTGGTGATCCTTGGGCTATTACTTGAATTGTTCATCATTAATCATGAAAGATCGAACAGTAAAGAATTTCTGACAAGGTTAGCATTTTATGTAGATAAAATATTATCATCCATGAATAAAATGACTTATACCGGGACCAGTGATCAAGTTCAGAACTCTGGCAACAAGATCATCAACAACTTTCACCCGAGCAATACCTTCATCATTATGTATTTGATGCTCTTTTGCTATCCCTAAATAAATTTAGGCTGCAGAAGGAGGCATATGAACGTCCGAGCATCGGACGATGTGTAAAAAATTTTCCACACCTTATTGTATCTCTTTTCGTACCTTTTTTTGGTAGATTTAAGAGTTCAATTGATTAGGTTTTGATAAGAATTTACTACAGGTTGAGAGATTAATGAGAATTATTAACTCGTGTGCAATATAGAATAAAACAACAAGAAGTTAATCACATCCAACATGTATATTGATACGAACTATAACAACCCGTAAATTAATCACATTATATTTTAATATTTAAATTATTTTTAAATATTTAAATAATGGATTTTAATTACCAAATAAATATATTTTAAACATTAACTAATGATATTAAAATCATTTTCAAATTTTGTTTACTAAAATAATTAGTTCAAATAAAAATAGAAAATGTGACCGAAAAACACTTTTTGAAATTTCGATTTTTCGGCATCGGAAAGTCATCGAAAACATTGTGCACATTTTTGTATCACCCATATACACATGCACACATGCACATATGTCATGTGATAAGATAATAAATGTGTTAAAGTTAATAATCAAGCTTAGTTTAAATATAAACCTTGAGACATAAAATGCACAAAATACATTAAAAAACCTTAGGAAATTAATTAAATAACCTAACCATACCCTAAACTAGGACCTAAGGCATGGTGAAGGGAGGGGGACCTAAGGATGTGCATGTGTACTAGGAGCGGTGGACAGGTATGGCATCCATGTTACATGATAACATTTATATTATTTAAATGTTTAAGTTAATTTAAATAAAACTCCACTTCTTTGCCTATAAATACCCACCATCTCCACATATTTTTCACTTTACATATTCATTCCCATCTTCATTTCTTATCTCTTCGTATGCACGAACACTTCCATGGCTTCTAAAATTATTTCCAAAGTCAAAAACTAGTGAATACACTTCCAGAAATCAAGTTAAACTCCTTACTTCATTCCCAAAAACCATTCTCTGCTAAACAAGACCTTATACCCCACATATCCACCATGGCCAAGCCCCATATGATCTAGGTGGAGCCCAAAAGCCCACAAAAGGTCCACTAAATCAAGTCAAGTGCATAGGAAAGCTTAGTTCTAGTGTTGTTCGAAGAGTTAGTGCGATTTCAATTCAAGTTAGTAAGCGTTTTGGTGAGTGAAGCTTCCACCTTTGAACCATAAAGTTTCAACTATATTCATGCTCATATTTGTAGCTATTAAATGCTTATTGTATAGTTGTGATAATGGTTTGGTTGTTGGATTGGTTTCTTGCTTGAAAGTTAGTCGTTTTGGAAAGTTAGTACGCAAATCATTGGTTATATGAAAATCTAGTAATTAAACTAATTCCGTTGTAAATAAATGCTTGATATATGTTGTATTATTGTAAATCATCATGTATGTAAGCTTATTACTTTGTTATGTGATGTATGGTTGTGTTGCAAATGTCATATGCTTTAATTCCGAACTACCCGCATAGCGATAGGCGCTATATCGGGACTTTCAGAAAATCACCTTTTATCGAAACCGTTTGGTTTCATTGTCGTGCTTAGAATTATTACAAGTTAAGCGAGTTTTTGATTAATGACATTTTTAAAAATAATTAATTATTTTAATCATGATTATTTAATTAAATCAATTAATTATTTAATTAATAAGGATTAAGGTTAACTAATTAATTTATTAATGATGTGTTTTAAATTTAACTAATTACTTAGTTAATGATTTTTAAATTTAATTAATCATTTTATTTAATGATGTTTAAGGCTAATTAATCTTTTGATAATCATGGATTAAGATTTATTAATTAAAGACGTTTTTAAAATTAATTAACCTTTTTAATTAATGACTTTTAAAAGTTAATAAATCTGTTTAATCTTAAATAAGTCTTTCCTTAAATTAAGTTTTAAATTTATTTATCACTTTTAAATGATGATATTTAATTACTATTTAATTCATTTAATTAATTATTTTATTAATTAATTGAATTAATGATGTTTAAAGGAGATTTGCCCTTTTTAATTAAAGGTTGCTGAAGTAAATTAATTAACTAGCTAACAAAGTTTCAAAGTTAATTTATCAGTGCAATAAGGATGTTTTAAGTTGTCAAATCCTTTTTAATGATGTTTCAAAGTTAGTAAACTCTTATAACAAAGTGTTCTAAAGCTAATACTTGTAATGTAAAGCCAAATACGAATTCGAATTAAAAAAAAAAGGTTTGAATTGTTTATGGAAATGAATTAATTTTTGTAAAAGCTATTCACTTATATGGAAATGATTTATTTGTATAATTAGCACTAAACATTGAAGAAGTAGACTTATCGCTATTTCGAAAGTTTAGAATAACCGCGAGACATGACTTTGAGGTAACACTACCTTGACTTGTCTAGTATTATTGTTAAACAAGAAGTAGTATAAGTTTGAATTCGATGAGTGGTGGTAAGTGTACAAGACTTAATTTCAATATATGATCATTTTATATCCTCGATAGCCGGTTTCTCAGCTATCGGTTACTTCAGCTTCTTTATTATCGTCATTCTAAGACGATTTGTTGCTCCGTTGAGCTTTGTTATAATTTGTTCGTAAATGACTGAACCCAAAGCAAGAAAGGACGTCCACCTATGTGGGGTTGCTCCCATTAGAGTATTTTCACATCTCATCTCGATCAGATTCATTTACACATTTAGATGTGAAATATTCAGATTCTCAGTAAAGTCCGGCTGGGTCCAGCTGGTACATTTTCGAGGAGTGTCATGGAGTATATGATCTTCTCAAAAGTATATTACTAGAGGTATACTTTAAGGGTGGTGCGCCTTTCTTGTCATTTGTTGGAGATTTTCCTTTTTTTATTTGATTCGAACCTTCAAAATTATTTTCTTATTTGCATCGAGAAGAGTCAACCACTCTTCGTGGTGTTTAATTATTTATCCATTCTTTGCGTTTGGATGTTGATTTATGTGGGAGTAAACCCGTTCTGTGTTCAGCGGCGTGGTCTCACATGTTTGTGTTTAATTTCACACCCATTGTTTTTAAAAGTTTTACTCATACCAGACATATCGTCTGACCCGAGTTGTTTTTTTACTAAACTCTCGAGTACTCATTTTATTTGAGTAGTCCGAGAGTAGCAGGTCTTTGTCGGGCTCCTTTTAAGACGACGTCCAAGCAGGAGGCTTTTATATACTTATCTATCTATTACACTGTTTTCCTAGTTTGTCTAAGTGTATTTTTGTTTCAGCATATGTAAAGACAAGTTGTTATTACTGCCTAGGCTAATTTGTAGTACTTTGTTTAACTCTGCTAACTCCCTATTAAGGAGTAACCTGATGTACCATTGATTGTTATGATTTATTTAGCAGTTTTGTTGTAAGGTTTTCTATTCAGTTCTTTATTTCACCCCATGACGATTCATCTTTCTGATGCTTGGGCAATGACACATGAACATCGAGGATGTGTTAATTGTCATTCCTAGGAGTCAAAAAGGTGGGTCGTCACAGTTGGTATCAGAGCTTCGGTTAAGCAAACACCTTAGCCTGATTGGGGTACAACTCATTAGAGATAGGATGAGTAGAGCCCTAGAATGAGTTAATATTGAGAGAACGTTTCCTTTTCTCCCTTTAAAGTCTGGTTTTAGATCCTTTATTGCAAGTTTTCTTTTTATCATTTTTGATCATGTCTTTTTATTTTAATGATACTTGTCACTTATCCAGGTTATTGAAAATAAGTACAAGAAAAAGAAGAGGGAAGGGATCTAGAACCAGCACGGCTACAAATGGTAGAGCTCCCAGAAATGAGCCAATTGTGGAGCCAGTAGTAGAAGCAGTGATGCAATTTCATCCGTCTCAGAACTTTGCGATCTTGTGCAAGAATTACACTGCTTTAGGTGGTAGGCCTTTCTATGGAACTTAAGATATTTTGGGAGTTCAGACATGGCTCCTCTCTTATGAAAGGATATTCGGGGATCTTTAGTTGGGAGATGCTAGAAAGAGATTATTGGCATCGTGTCAGCTTCAGAAAGCAGCAATGGATTGGTGGGATTTAGTCACAATGAATACACCAGAAGAAGATTTCTCTTAGGCACAGTTTAAAGAGGTTTTTGAAGCTTAGCTTATCCCAGAGGCGGGAAGGACTCGGTTGTTCAGAAGTTTTATGGATTTGAAACAAGGTGAGATGATAGTGGCGCAATATGAGCATAGGTTCAATGCATTGTCTCGCTTTGGATCAGGATTGATTGACATGTCACTTAAAAAGAATGAAATGTTCGTGAAAGGAATGGGACCAGAGTTCCATCAGGAAATGACCAATCATCTCAATGGTACCTTTACCAATCTAATCAGTATGGCTTTATGATTTGGGGCTCTTGATATTAAGCAAGGAGTGTAGAAGGAGGTAGTGCCAACAATGAATGCCTAACCTTTATCAGTGATACCAGTTGCTAGTAAGCCATTTTCAAGCGTAAAGGGAAGAAGAAGTGGTTGGGAAAGAAGCCTAGAGGTGGAGCTCTAGCACAGAATAAGCAATTAGACTTGACCAAGATCCTTTGTTATAAGTGCAACAAAATGGACCACTTTGCAAATCAGTGCCCGAACCCGGCTATTGGATCACTCTGCTACAATTGCAACAAACATAGACATATGAATAACCAGTGCCCTTTTCCAAAGGAGGGATCACAAGGATGAGCTTCTACTATTGAGGAAATACCATCTACTTCTACGGATCCAAAAGAAAAGCAGGTGTTGCAAGGTACATTATCCATTTTCGATATTCCTGTTAGAGTATTATTCGACACCGGTGCATCCCATAGTTTCATTTCAGTAGATCTTGTTGATAAGTTTAACCTCAAACCCATTCTTTTGGACAATTCTCTTTGTGTGTCGAACCCAATTGAGGGTCCAACCAATCTTGATACCATGCATCTAAAAGTGCCTATTTCTTGTCGAGATTGGCACTTCTCGTTCGACTTATTCATTCTTGGGTTTTTGGTTACTTTTGGGGATGGATTGGTTATCTAAGTTCAATGTCATCCTAGATTTTTGTAAAAGAATCGTTGTGATAAAAGATGCAGTAGGCAGAACCATTGATATCTATTGCGGAGAGCCTAATAAGTTAATGACCAGTTTCCTTTATTCCGTTGAAGTACCCAAAGATGAGATAAGGAATATACCAATTGTTGGGGACTTCAAGGATATTATTGAAGAAGTGCAAGGTTTACCTCCTCATCAAGAAGTGGAGTTTCACATTGATTTGATTCCAGGAACCAAACAGATCGTACAACCACCTTGAAGGTTGGCTCCAAAGGAAAGAAGAGAATTGGAGAAGCAGACGTTTGATTTATTGCAGATGGGTTTGATCAGACGCAGCACATTGAGTTGGGGATCGCCAGTAGTTTTCATTACCAAGGTTGATGGTTCTCTTAGATTATGTGTAGATTATCGAGAGTTAAATAAGAGGACTATCAAGAATAAGTATCTTTTACCTAGGACTGAGACATGTTTGACCAGCTCCACGAAGCTCGGATATTTTTTCAATTGGATCTTACCACTGATTTTCACCAATTAAGGGTAGCAGAGGAAAGTGTACCCTTAACAGCTTTTTGAACCCCTAATATTTTTTATGAGTGGTTAGTCATGCCGTTTGGATTGACTAACGCACCCGCTTATTTCATGGATTTGATTAATAGAGTGTTTCAGGATTTTCTTAACAAGTTTGCTCTAGTTTTTATTGATGACATCCTTGTTTATTCTAAAACGGAGGAAGAGCACAAGTACCATTTTCATGTTGTTCTAATACTTTAAGAAGTCATGTTTTAAAGGCAAAGTTTTCTAAGTGTCATTTTTGGAAATCCGAAGTAAGATTTCTAGGACATGTAGTTTTGGGAGAAGGCATATCAGTGGACCCATCTAAAGTGGTTGCGATTCAAGA
Organism: Allium fistulosum; assembly: GCA_030737815.1. NCBI lineage: Eukaryota > Viridiplantae > Streptophyta > Magnoliopsida > Asparagales > Amaryllidaceae > Allium > Allium fistulosum. Next base: position 669,464,660 of record CM060906.1, read on the forward strand.
TTGGAAGAAACCTAAAAATGTGACTAGGGCCAGAAGTTTCTTGGGATTGGCTGGTTTCAATAGAAGGTTCGTTAAAGATTTCTCAAAGATTGCTTCTTATCGAACAAAGTTGACGAAGAAAGATGCTAAGTTTGTGTGGACGTCCAAGTGCGATCAAGCATTCATAGAGTTAAAGGAGAAATTGACCAGCACTTCTGTCTTAACTATTCCAGTTGGGAGTGAAGGATTAACAGTTTACACGGATGCTTATAGGACTGGATTGGGACCAGTTTTGATGCAGAATGATAAAGTAATAGCGTATGTGAGTCGACAGTTGAAACCTCATGAGAAGAATTACGCTACGCACGATCTAGAGCTTTTGACAACTGTCTTCACATTAAAGGTGTGGAGGCACTATTTTTCGGGTGCAAAGTTTGAGTTATTTATAGATCATAAGTCATTAAAGTATCTTTTTACCCAAAAGGACTTGAACTTGAGGCTGCAAAGATGGCTGGAATTTCTTACGTCTTATGACCTAGAGATCCTTTATACTCCAAGGAAAGGAAACGTTGTTGCAGATGCATTAAGTAGGAATGTGGCGATGATTGCAAATTTGGAAGTTAAGCCCGCACTAATGGAGAGAATTGTATATTTAAGAAGATCCTATTATAGCTCATCTTAAGAAGGAAGTTGAAAATGTAATTATTTCTAGTTTTCAGATTGACTCTCGAGGCATTTTAAGAATGAATGGACAGATTTGTATGCTTGATGTTAATGGAATTAGACATGATATGCTGAGAGGGTACCATCAGTTAAGGTTATCTATCCACCCAGGAGTAACCAAAATGTTTCAAAATATGAAGAAGACCTTTTGGTGAAAAGGGATGAAGAGAGACATTTCGATCTTCGTGAGTCAGTGTGCAAATTGTCAACAGGTCAAGAGTGACTAGCAAAAGACTGTTGGGTTACTCCAACAATTAGAGATACTGAATTAGAAGTGAGAGCAAGTATCCATGGACTTTATTGATGGGTTGCCCAGAACGAGAAGAGGTAATGAAGGAATTTGGGTAATTATAGATCAATTAACAAAGAGCGTCCACTTTATTCTGGTGAAGTCCATAAGAACTGCAGCTTCTTTGGCAGGGATGTATTTGAGGGAGATCGTTTGATTGCATGGAATTCTAGTAAGTACAGTCTGCGATCGAGATCCCATTTTCACCAGTCGATTTTGGGGGGCATTGCAAGTCGCTTTAGGGACATAGTTGAATTTGAGCACATCCTATCACCCATAGACAGACAGACAAACCAATAGGGTGAACCGGATTTTGGAGGATCTCCTAAGAGCATGAATTTTGGATTTTTGAGGTTCTTGGGAAGATCATCTACATTTGGTAGAGTTCTCTTATAACAGCAGTTACCAAGCTAGCATTGGCATGACGCCCTACGAGGCTTTGTATGGACGGCCATTTAAATCACCTTCATGTTGGGTTGAGACTGGAGATTGATTAGTTCTTGGACCAGAGATAATTCGAGAAGCATCAAAGAAAGTGGCTATGATCAAGGAAAGGATGAAAGAAGCCCAGGATCGACAGAAAAGTTATGCCGATCAATGGAGAAGGGACTTGGAGTTTGTGGTTGGGGATTTGGTATTTGTGAAATTTTCCCCAATTAAAGGAGATGTAAGATTCAGAAGGGCTGGAAAGCTAGCATCTAGATTCATTGGACCACTTAGAATCCTTGAGAGAATTAGATCGTTGGCCTATAGAGTAGAATTGCCTAAAAGATTGTCTGAAGTGCATAATGTCTTTCATGTATCTCATTTGGGAAAGCAAGTTCATGATCCGTCACTGATTGTAGAGACGTCTGTTCGGGAAGACTTGGAAATAAAACCGAATTTGACGATAGTCCGATACCCAGTTCATATTATAGATCGGGATGAAATGAGATTGAGGAACAAGGTGGTGAAGCTTGTGAAGGTTCAATGGAGTGATGATCCACGCGATTGTACTTGGGAGACTGAGGATTATATTAGGGAAACTTAACCTGATGTAATGTCAGGTTAGTTGTTTGTTATTTGAATGCAATATGTATGTTCTTGTATGGCATAGTTGCTTTGCATTTGTATATGAATTTCTAGGTATAAACATACCTTTTGGGTTGCCTTTTGCGTATTAATTTCGAGGACGAAATTCTCCCAAGGAGGGAGAGTGTAACGACCCATAAATTAATCGTTTTGTATATGAATATTTAAATCATTTTTAAATATTTAAATAATAGATTTTTATAACTAAATAAACATTTTTAAACATTCATTATTGATATTAAAATCATTTTTAATTTTTTTTACCAAACTAATTAGTTCAAATAAAAATAGAAAATGTGATGGAAAAAAGTTTTTTGAAATTTAGACTTTTCTGCATCGAAAAGTCATCAAAAATGTTATGCACATTTTTGTGTCACCCATATACACATGCACATATGTCATGTGATAAGATAATAAATGTGTTAAAGTTAATAATCGAGCTTACTTTAAATATAAACCTTGATTTGAAATAAAATGCACAAAATATATTAAAAAATACCTTAGGAAATTAATTAAATAACCTAACCATACCCTAAACTAGGACCCAAGGCATGGTGAAGAGCAGGACTTAGGGGGGGGTGTGTGTACTAGGAGGGGTAGAAAGGCATTGCATCCATGTTACGTGATAACATTTATATTATTTAAATGTTTAAGTTAATTTAAATAATACTCAACTTCTTTGCCTATAAATACCCACCATCTCCACACATTTTCCACTTTACATATTCATTACCATCTTCATTTCTTATCTCTTCATATGCATGAACACTTCCATGGCTTCTAAAATTATTTCCAAAGTAAAAAACTAGTAAATACACTTCCAAAATTTAAGTTAAACTCCTTACTTCATTTCCAAAAGTCATTCTCTACTAAACAAGACCCTATACCCCCACATATCCACCATGGCCGAGCCCCATATGATCTAGGCCAAGTCCAAAAGCCTACAAAAGGTCCACTAAGTCAAGTGCATAGGAAAGCTTAGTTATAGTGTTGTTCAAAGAGGTAGTGCGCTTTCAATTCAAGTTAGTAAGCGTTTTGGTGAGTGAAGCTTCCACCTTTGAACCATAAAGTTTAAACTATATTCATGCTCATATTTGTAGCTATTAAATTCTTATTGTGTAGTTGTGATAATCGTTTGGTTGTTGGATTGGTTTGTTGCTTGAAAGTTAGTCGCTTTGGAAAGTTAGTAAGCGAATCATTAGTTATATGAAAATCTAGTAATTAAACTAATTACTTTTAAATAAATGCTTGATATATGTTGTATTATTGTAAATAATCATGTATGTATGCTCATTCCTTTTTTATATGATATATGGTTGTGTTGCAAATGTCGTATGCTTGAATTTCGAACTGCCCGTATAGTGATAGTTGCTATATCGGCACTTTCGAAAAATCACCTTTTATCGAAACCATTTGGTTTCATTATCGTGCTTGGAATTATTTTACAAGTTAAGCGAGTTTTTGATTAATGACGTTTTCAAAAATAATTAATTATTTTAATAATGGTTATTTGATTTAATTAATTAAAAAAGATTAAGGTTAACTAATTAATTTATTAATGATGTGTTTTAAATTTAACTAATTACTTAGTTAATGATGTTTTAAATTTAATTAATCATTTTATTTAATGATTTTTAAGGATAATTAATCTTTTGATAATGATGGATTAAGATTTATTAATTTATTAATTAATGATGTTTTTAAAATTAATTAACCCTTTTTAATTAATGACTTTTAAAAGTTAATAAATCTGTTTAATCTTAAATAAATCTTTCCTTAAATAAAGTTTTAAATTTATTTATCACTTTTAAATGATGATAATTATTATTTAATTATATTATTAATTAATTGAATTAATGATGTTTAAAGGAGATTTACCCTTTTTAATTAAAGGTTGTTGAAGTAAATTAATTAACTAGTTAACAAAGTTTTAAAGTTAATTTATCAATGCATCAGGAAGAGTAAACCACTCTCCGTGGTGTTTAATTATTTATCCATTCTTTACGTTTGGATGTTGATTTATGTGGTAGTAAACCTGTTCCGTGTCCAGCGGCCTGGTCTCACATGTTTGTGTTTACTTTCACACCCATTGTTTTTAAAAGTTTTACTCATACCAGACATATCGTCTGACCCGAGTTGTTTGTTTTTCTAAACTCTCAGGTACTCATTTTATTTGAGTAGTCCGAGAATAGTAGGTCTTTGTCGGGCTCTTTTGAAGATGACGTTCTAGCAGGAGGCTTTTATATACCTAGCTATCTATTCCACTGTTTTTCTAGTTTGTGTAAGTGTATTTTTATTTCAGCATATGTAAAGCAGGTTGTTATAACTGCTTAGGCTGATTTGCAGTACTTTGTATAACTCTGATAACTCCCTGTTAAGGAGTAACCTGATGTACTATTGACTGTTATGATTTATTTAGTAGTTTTGTTGTGAGGTTCTCTATTATGTTCTTTATTTTACCCCCACGACGATTCATCTTTTCGATGCTTGGGCAATGGCACATGAACACTGAGGATGTGTTTAGTGTCGTTTCTATGGGTCAGAAAGGTTGATCGTCACACGACCCTTGGACATATATTAAATCAAACCTTAATTCATCTAAAAGCATTGATTTTTTCTTCAGTTTAACTCCACTAATACAAATTGAGATGCAATATGACTTTGGTATTTGGTCATACGAAATATATGTTCCACGAGGTGGAAAAAATATGCATGTTTCTAACCGTTTACTTTTTTTAATGAAAATGCAATTCATTACTTGTATTAGGTAGGCAAGCACTAAAACCCTCTGCTCTTTACTATAAACTCCCAGATATAATTTTGAAAAACATGTCGATATAACAATTACTGTAGATTAAACTTTATTTCAAATTGTTAAGGGAAGGCCCTGATATGGGCAGTTGTTGGGAGGTATAACAGTAGTGATGAGTCAACTGTAAGTAGTAGGTCCACCCCTACTGGTTAACTTGGAAATTACGTCATGGTTGTTAAAAGAATGTACATAAATGTTATTTTTGAAAAAAAGCGACTAGGAAACAAATCATAGGAGAAGTAGGTAGGACAAGTAAATTATACCTCACACTTCATAGGACTATGATGTGTTAACAATGATGAAATCTTTCCATCATTGGTCCATCGATAATAAGTGGCTTGGCATGCTACAATTATCACTTTGTTGGTGAATTGATTTCATCGAAACTGAAAAAAAAACTGAAATTAGGTTATTCGTAGTGAAGATGAGGCGGTATGTGGAAATGGTATAACGGAATCCAAATTAGGGTTAGGATAATTGAAGAAGAATCAATTAGTGGAATAGTAGATTCGGTAGTTAGGACTTTGTGAATGGCGAAGATGTGGTATAGGAGTCACGTGATATACCAGTTTTTATTTTGCTAAGAAAAAATAGTGAATGGATGAATGAGTATTATTTTGAAATGGGATGTCCTACTGTGTCCATATCAGCAGTTGGAGGTTCCTGTTTTAAGTTTTAAGTAATAGATATTGTGTTTTGATTTTTCAGAACACTCTCCGTACAAAGAAGACTCTGTTGAAATTTCCGAAAAATTCGACAGTTGGAAATTTTTTGTAAATTTTTATCGTATGTGAAAAATAGAAAGTCGTTAATTGAATCTATTTAAATTGTTGCACATGATAAGATGTGTTGGATTGTGAGATTCACATAGAGGATTGTATAAATTTGGTTTGATAGAAGTTTGTAGAATATGAAGAAAATCAGGGTACGACTTGTGTGTGATGTTCCTCTATAAGAAATTGCGAGGACGCAATTTTCTTAAAGGTGGAGAATTCAGATTTTGATAATTATTGTTTTTAAAATAACATTCATATTTATTTGAAGTCTATTTAATAAAAGATTTTATTTTAATAAATTGAATTAAAATTATAAATTCTTTTCAAATAATATATTGAAATTAAATAAATTATTTTAGTTGAATACAAAATATTTTTATAAGTGTAAATAATTGTTTGTGATTAAAATAGTAGAGAATTAATAAGGGGCATTAAATGGAATGAAATAGGCAGTTATCGAAATATATTTAGTATAATAAAGTGTAAATTAACTAAATTCAAACTGAAATTTAATTGCAAAAGTGTTGTGAAAATAAATAGAAAAGAAATGAAAAATCAACTAATTAAAACCAAAGCCCATTTTAGCCCAACCCCAATGTCTAGAACATTCTCCCTTCTTCAAATCAAATCTGAACCGCACTCCCCTACTTCAGCCCTAACCCCAAATAATCACAGGTGACCCAGTTTTATATATAAAAAGGAATAAATCACGATCGAAGATGAAGCCTCGTAGCTTGCATTATCAGAAGCAAGGCCGCTTGGAGGGTTCCAATGCTAGGACGGGTCGTGATGGCTATTGATGGTGATGAGGTGGTTGAGTCATGCATGGAAATGGACGATGGTGGAGCTGTGTCTAGGTGCACGCGATAGTGGTGGACGACGACGACGACGGGAGGTGGTGCGACTAGAATCAACGAAAAGGAGGAAGTGCGTGACATCTATGGGCTACGACTTGAGGGGATTGTAGAAGCAAGGGTGCTGTTGTTGATGGCATGGTGAAGGCATTAGGCGATGTGGGTTTGAACGTAGAGAGAGTGAAACATGGAGTCAAGCGTAAAGCTTTCGGGTAGCAATTAGAATTTCGGTAAGTAAATTTTATTACTCATGACTATGATCTAGTATATACCATCTTTGCTATAATTTAATTTTTAATTAATTTAAATATAGATTGATTGGATGAAACTGATAATTATTGGATGAGTGTTGTGTGTTTTGGTTGAGTTATGTTGTGTGTGTATTTGTCGAATTAATGATGGTATTAGTCGAACATAACACTCATAATTGATTAGGAAATGGTAAATAAGGGATGAAGGTTTGAAATAAGTAAATTATGTTTTTGAATACATTAGTGAATTGTTGGGATGATTTTCTTATTTAATATAGAAGTGGAATGTAATTTATTTATTAAATGTAAATTTGCATTTGCGGAATTTTATTTTACGACTCTGGGAGATTACTTTTAATTGAAAATTCTTATTGGAAAAATAGAATTAATTAATGTTGACGGCAAAAATGGCGCCAACACCCAAACAGAGTATTATGGAGAATAAAATATGAAGAAAGAAAATTAAAAATAGTAAGAAACAAACACATAAAGAATAATAGTGGTTCAGCAAACTCTGGTTTATGTCCACTCAAAGTAAACTTTTATTATACTGTAGGATTGCAAGTACAGTTGATATGGAAGCCAAGAGAATAATGGAGTAAGAAACTAGAGCTAGAAAAAAGATCCCAAGAGTGTGCCATGCCTCCTGTATTTATAGGGGAAGATGCACAAATATCCACATATAGAACCTCGAGACCAAGACCTGATCCCCCAAAAAATCCCGAGCCCAAATGATTAAGCATTTGGGATTGGTACCACCCCCAAGGTTGGTGGTGGATCCTCTTGATAGTGGTGTTGTGTTCCCATAGTTGTTCTACGAAGTTGCCTACGTGTTTTTTTCGAGATATTAACCGATTTCTGATGAGCTAAACTACCAATATAAGTCCTCCATAGCCATAGTGATCCATACCGATCCCTTGTTTAAAGGAAGTGCCAATCCATGCTTAGAATATTCCAGGATGTTATTTGCCTGAATCGTTCTACCATTGCCTTATAGCCTTGTTCATATTTGATTCCTGAGCCTAATAGTCATCTCTCTGAGCTTCCTTCCTCAATAACTGTAAAATCCGTTTAGTTGCACACTACTTGGTTCAAAGGCGGGTTAACACTTAAATTCATTGTTTAAGAAAAATTTTGAATTATAAAACTTATTTAATAATATTATTATTATTTTAAATTATTAGAGAAGAACTCTAAAAATGTATGAATTATTTGTAAAAAGAGTTTTAAGTGATTCAAAATAGAATTATAATTTATAGATTTCCTTATAATTAAGTAATAGATTTGCAACTATTTATTTTGAAGCAGAAAATGGATTTTGAGGAAAGAACGTAAATTTTATAAATTGGTTTTTCTATCGATTGTAAATTTATATTTGAAATTGTTTTGAAGGTTTTGGGAAAATGTATTTTATAACTCTTTTCGAATCAATAAATAATAGAATTGTATGTTTTGATCACTATATATTTCTATGTAACGAGGAATAAGAATATACGGAGTTATAGTACCATTTTGTATGAGACCTTCAGTAATATTTCTTTGGTTATTCTTTGGGCTTGTTATATAGAAAAAATAGGCGAGTGTAGTTTATGAACATTGAGTAAATGTTCGCGTAACACTGGATATCATGGGACGCCCGATTTGATACTTGTTCGATTAATCTCTATAAATAGATGTCACTCGATAGGATCATGTCTATGGGGTATTATATTTATGGTGTTGCATGCTAAGAGCATGCAGGCTCTTTTCCTCTTTTATTATTTTCCTCACTAACTTACTACAGCGTGTTCGTTTCTTACTTTAGCCATCAAGCTTTCCTTCATTAACATGAAAAGAGATATGTATAAATCTATTTCAGTTGTTTTTCTCCATATTTTCCTTATATGAGAATATTCCTCCTATTCATTATCGGACGTTCTTACCCTTTTATTCTCTTTACTCTATTTCAATTAAGTACCATTTCCCTTTCCATTTATCCACCAATTAAAGAAAGAATAAAAAAAGGAAACTTCCAAATTTATAGAAAAGGAAAAATCATTGAGCCAAGCCTACGCTCTATTTTCCCTTTATTAAAAGGAAAATACTTTATTAAAAACCTTTGAATCCAGCCAATTTTAAATCAAGAATTTCAAAATTTTCTTGCTTTTCAAAACAAAAACTTCCCACTAAATCCTTTGAAGAACCCATTTAAAACATTTCAAAGAATTTCAAAAATCTTTTTGTCAAATTCTTTTACATGGGGTCGGACTTATAAATGGACTTTATTCCTTCTCTTGAGAACTTTTCTTCTTTTCTACTCATTCCTAACCCATCTTCATTAAGAATATATCAAAAAGTCGACTATCTTTTTGTGGTGATTAGTGAGCACCTTCTCGCGTGTACTTTCTCAATCCTTCTTTACATCTTGCTTCTAGATGCTCAGAACATGTAGGTCCTTATTTCCCATCTGTTTGGATGAAATATACGTTTTCAATCGACAATCTAGCAATATCACAATCATAAAGCAGCCAAGGCCCAACAAAGGAGTCAAGTACCATCGAGCTGCCGTGATCCTTTTATATGTCATGCTTATGCTCTTCTTGGTCAACGCCTTATGGTACAGCCAACGCTCTATGAGGTAATCATGGTAGGTGTATAAATTTAACTTTATTTGTTAGCCCAACTTATAGTTGCCTCGTCCATCTTTTCGGAATATGGTCGCAACTACTTCTATAATTGGAACTTATAGTGCTTGGTGTATAATACACACACACACAAATACAAATATGTTCTCTCAATGTATCCTAATTTCTATAATCGACTAAACTAAGCTTTGATACTAAATGTAACAAATCACACCTTAATAGGCCCGAATTTCGATTAATCGAAACCCAAGTCCATATGATATAGATCATTAGTTTTGGTAATCTATAATAAAAATAAGCATATCAGAGAGCGACCAATATAAACTCACTGTAGAATAGAAAAATATAATAGAATATATATACCGACTAAGGTCACTACCTTAGAATCAATATTATTCCTTGGATATCAAGTCGCCTTGTCAGTGCTGAGCATGAATGAGAAGACTTCACCATCTGCAGTTCCTATCTTGCTCCTGTAGTTTGTATTTCTAAATCTATCTCGTGGGTTGTAATAAAGAGGGGTCAGGACAACATTCTAGTAACTGTAAAATTGTACACTTTACCTATAATTTTAATTTATGTCGATTGATTTCCATTTAAGTTTTATGTCTATTACTTACGACTAATTCGTTCAACCCTACACGTGTGAAAGATATGTCTAACCTCTTTCGAGGTATAATTATATATATATATGCCTATATACATATATATATATCTAGACATTGTGCTACCCAAAAACCCTGACCATGTAATACTTCTTAAATAGGGAGGAGGCAGACCTAATAGCCATTTAATACCACAACCTCGAAGAGGATCCTCTGCAACATAAACGCTAGTCAGTCGGTCCTAACTACAGAGACCGATGATCCTTATATACTGCTTTATAACTTAATTGCCGTATTACTAATGCATCTCAAAGACTCATCTAAGGGTTAACTAGCCCACCTCCGACAAGTGAACAACTAACTAATTAAACTTTAAGGTCTGTGCGTATCCTATATGGATTCTATACTAGTAAGAAGCAAAATCCATAAGGGCATAACTTGAGTCTTTGCTATCAATCGCTTGAGACCGTTGGTGGTCATAGCCTATATGCTCGCCCTACTGCAAAATACCGTTTGAAAAAAATATCGACATAGCCCGCCGACCTCCCACAGCCTAAATCTCATTCAAACTAACCTAATGTAAGTCAAGAAAATACCCATTTTAGTTAATTAATTCCTCTTATTAGAAATGAAGCAGACATAATTTCCTTAAATGTACCAAACCATTTAATACTTCAAATCCCAGGTAGACCCATGGTATATTTTCCCCCACCTATACACAAACGCATATCCATTCTCACGGGTCCTATAGTTGGAGATGTAAGTATACACAATTGCTGATAGCTTCTAAGTGAAGGGCATACTTCTGTTGTGCAACTCCATAGATCTCGCATCCCAAGCCATTCTAAACCAAACCAGTTGTCATGGGCCTAAATATTAGATTAGGCCCACTAATTCATGCTTATCATAAACGTATAATTATGGCTATATAATTTCCTACTATGAACCCCTAGCATTTAATTCCTTTTGTATATGCCTATTTACTATATTCCTTAAATGTCAATTGTCCGTAATAAAATGGTCATTATTATTATAATTGGGCAATCTCTAATAACATTTATTTATTCATTCTTATCAACATATTATACATATTTCATTTCACTATAAATGTCATATTAAATCCTTTAACCAGTCCCACTAACCGCATTTATGTCCCTATTTAGTTCATATAACTCCCTATGAACTACAAATTTATTGCCCTATTAACTTTGGAGTTACTATCTCTTTTCCACCTACACCTCCAAATCTTATGATTTACTACGCTATTTACAACCATACGTCCTAATTATAACTAATATGAATATCGACATATATTATGCTATATAAATATATATGTATTTTTGTCGGTAGGCATGGTTATATGTGTGTGTATATATTTCTAACAATTAATTCTTAAATAAGAAGATTCCTTTCCACGTTTTAATTATCAGAGCTATCCTTCCAAAAAGGATTACGTTACTTTCCATAAATTACCCAAAAGTGATACTTGTGCTCCATTTGAAATTACGAGAAATTATCTCTTTTCTTTTATCCAAATAGACGGTGCAAAATACAGAGAATATCCGTACTTTACACATCTCTTTCCTTTTGGTATATTTCTTGTTAATTCAAACAACACATTTTTATACATATTTTTGGAGTTAGATAATTTATGGAAATTATACGGAAATAGATACAATTAAATTATACCTATAACGCTCTTAGTAAATTAAAGCATAGAATCATAATCCAAGTCAAATTAGGGAAATCTAGGTTAATACCAATAATTTACAACCCAAATATCATAAATCTGGAACAAATCTTACGATCTTTTCAACATCCAACTTTGACAAATTTAGAGATTGATTTTCAAATTTCTAGATTGAGGTGTAAATACCATGCCTATTTCAATTGCCTAACTTACAGAATATGTAGACGATATTACTATATGTTCGTTTTAAGCCTACAACTCATCAGATCTTATATAGGCATAATAATTAAATTCAACGACATAAATTTCAATGTTATAAATAAATCATATAATTTCTCACTCACCTTTCAAGCTTTCCACATCTCCCAAATCTAAATTCATCCCATTACTTAATTCCTTTTCCTTTCCAATCCAAAAGAATATGTATAACAAGTTATATGCTACTATTAGAATTACACATCTGAGCAAACTTTTGCGATTAAAGAGAATATAGATTTATAATGAAATTTACTTATTTTCTCAGTATCAATTCGCTCCTTTTCCCTTCTCTTTTATTTTCCGCCCTTCTCCGATATATCTATGTGTGTGTGTGTGTTATAATTTCTAGAAATAGTGGGGAGCGGAAAAGGCAGAGCTTTACTGTTTTGATTAGGAAATATGAGAAGAAAAGTGAAGGGTTGGGACTGTATTTGTAGGCATTCGAATTATTCGTATCAGTTAGATTTAAAATAACTAAATCTGGGCTTTTCGATCAAGGTTCAACCCTAGCCGCCACCTTCAGGACTAGTCGACTACTCCCTTATAGATAGTCGATGGCTAGTGGTCGACCTTCCCAAGGAAGAGGTCAAACAATGAGGTCCTGCATTTACTATTATTTATTTCTTTTTTCTCGTTTTAAATTATTTTCGCTCTACGCTAATCACTTCTTCGTTTATGCTCTGATCGTAAAGCTCCAAATACGAAAGTTGCTCAGAAAATTGCCACGAACACAATGCTAAAAGTTTCATGGTAAAATTCTAATGTTTGCTCAAATTACATTTTTAAGCTTAATAATTATTTATTAATTACCGTTAATTTTACGGGGGTATTACATTTTTACAAGAATTTTATAGTATTATAGATACATACATATATTATTTGTATACCGATATTAAATTAAATAAATAATTACATATATATATATGTATGAAATTAAAAAAATTTCCAAAAGCAATTTCGATATAAATAAATTTTTATAAAATTTAAAACATACATTACATGATAAAATTTGTTATAATTTCTTACTAGCTATCATATGATATAATGATTAATTAAGCATTCATATATGTCAGTAAACAAGAAATATACCTTTCTCCAAAGCCTAGAGTTTACACTTTGAAAAGATAAAGTAAATCCTTGAATCCAATTCTAAGTTCAGAAGTAGCTAAACCCCGAACAACATTACCACCGATGATCGAATTAACTTTTAATTTGATGTTTTATTGTTTGAATTCTGGGTCTTTGAAGAGGGTACTTGTTGTTTGAATTTTGGGGCTTTGAAGAGGGTATGGCCGGCCCCAATATGTAGCAATAGGAGAGCGAAAAGGCGTAGTAAAAAGTGAATGTTAGAGAGAATAAATAAAGGAGAGATAAGAGACTAAAATAAGGATCAAGATCCCTGTTTTTCTCTTACTAGTTCAATAAGGATCAAGATTTTTATTTTTCTCCTACTAGCTCTTTCCTTTTATTAATTCAAATTCCCTCCTACCAACCGTCTCATGGCCGACTACACCATGCTCTCCCATATCCGACTAAACCAAGCCCCAATTGGGCCTTAAAACCATTGCAAGCCTAAACAATATTAGTTGCATTTAAATCCAATTTAAATGCATATCAATATCGTATATCAATTAGTGTTTATATAATTATTGTATGCACACTATTTAATATTTTTCAACATACATAAAATACAATTTTATAATTTATATTGCATAAATATTAGTTAATTTAATTAATTCATAGCAATTATAATTCAGTTAAATCAAGTGGCTATAGAAGTATTCAATTTCAGTTGTTTGACTCATAGATGTAAATTTGGTCAGCGATTAATATCGAATAATTCAAATATTAATGTCCATACTTCACTTAGTAGATGGTGTGAAATTATGGCCAAATTTATCGCTCACTTGGTATTGGTAATATCAAGTTTTATTTTATTCAGCCTTACCTAGTAGTGATAATTATTTACACAAATTCTCTTCTTCAAAACTATATCACTTAGGATTTAAGGATTTGGTAATAGTCAAAATTCCAATATCATTCATATTCAACTCTATAGTCCAAATACAAAGTCATTTGGTTCAATAATAACAATTATTATTAACCAAACTACTATGACCAAAGATTTTGACTTTGAGTTGACTTCAATCGACCGTGACACCAACCCCATATAACTGAGGAGATGAATCCTCTCTTGAATAGTATTTCACTTCTAATACTTCTACTCGACCCAACTATAGTTGTTCGATGGACCTCATACCACAATTTAACTATAATCAAAGCAAAGCTTTCATATTGAAGATCAACAGTATTCTTAAGTCGAGAGAATTGTGTAAATTAGTAACATCGATATTTTATATTTGACCTTAGTTATATTAACTAATAAAGAATTATCGAGTGAGTCATTCCATAGTTATACAATAATTATCAGCATGTAACCCTTTGGTGCCTCCAGTAGTTATGAGTAATATACTATCCAACATTTGGAGAGCGTTACGTACTCTAGTCTTAATAGATGCAGTGATATCCAATCTCGATACATTTTGACTAGGAATATTTAAAATGATGTGTTTGTTATATTGTGATACAATACTCATGATTACAACTATTTGTAATTATTATCATAAATACACCATTTATGGATTTTACATTAAATATACTTTAATTAAATATTTAATTATTTATAATATATCATAACAAATATATAACAGAAAGAAAGCACCTTTTATTACAAACGAGAATTGATTACAGAGTTAATAATTTACAATAAATTACAGAATTGCCCCTATGGCATACTTTTAACTCTATCAATCTCCCACTTGCACTTAGGGCCAATTATGGAATCTCAATTCCATCCCTTCGATCAGATTCTCAAGAGCCGACTGTCTTAGACCTTAGTGAATGCATTTCCTATGTTGTCCTTAGTATCTACCATTTGTATCACAACCTCTTTCTTCTTAACGAATTCTTTGATGAGGTGGAACTTGCGAAGATTCTGTCATGACTTCTTTTGTGCTTTAGGCACTTTTGCGATCTGTGTCACCACATTGTTGTAACAGAACAATGTCATTTGATTTTCGGTATTAAGAATCACTCCGAGCTTGCTTAAAAACCTAGGCATCCAGACCAACTTCTTAGCTTCTTTATTGAGTACGACTTACTCGGCCTCCATTATCGAATCAACTACGGTTTCTTTATTGGAACTTTTCCAACTATCGGCTCTACCATTTGCGTAAAAACATAAGCTGACACCGACTTACTATCATTAACATCTTTGAAAGCTAGAGTTAGTATATCCCTTCATAAGGAGTCTCCATTCCCGAATATGAGGAATAAGTCCCGAGTATTTCTTAAATACTTTAGTGTACATTTTATAGTTGTCCAATGCTTTTCTCCAAGATTAGACTAGTACCAGCTTATGGATCCTAATGAACATGCCACATCTGGTCTAGTACATAACATAACGTACATTATTGATCCTATGGCTGAATTTGATGGTCTACCTTTTTTACTCCTAAGACGACACTTAATACATGCATGGTATTCATGTGCCGATTATTTAGGTGTCTAAATATAGGCCGTTGGGATAAATGAAAAGATAAGACAAGAAGAAAGAAACATAGAATCTCACAGTGCAAGAAAATCACATATAATAAAACATAAGATGGTACATATTGTCACTTCCAAAATGAAACATTAAAGTTACAATAGGTACTAACTTCAGCCAGAGATGGTTATAACTACCTACCCCACAATGCTGATACATATACCCACACAACGGAAATAAAACAACTAGATAACAGTGAAGCCTCCTGCTCCATGCTCCTACAAAAGGCGTCCTAAAAACCTGGACTACTTGGCTACTCAAAATTTAGAGTACCCAAGAGTTTGAGGGAAAGAAAGAAAAACTCTGAGTCAGACATGGGTCTGGTGTGAGTAAACTCGAAATATATAATTTTTTATACTTAAAACCCTTCAAAATAAAGGTATCTCGTAAGACCACGCCGCACATAAACACGGACAAGTTTTTACCTTATGATTACCAAAAAATTTCTATAAGAAATTCTATGATATTATAAAAATGTCTAAGGTTTAAAATAAATATATATAACATAGTTGAAATGCTTTCATCTCACGTTCCAGCATATTTGG
This sequence comes from Allium fistulosum, assembly GCA_030737815.1. Classification (NCBI taxonomy): domain Eukaryota; kingdom Viridiplantae; phylum Streptophyta; class Magnoliopsida; order Asparagales; family Amaryllidaceae; genus Allium; species Allium fistulosum. The sequence continues at coordinate 669,480,744 of CM060906.1, forward strand.
ACACAACTAAGTCCGTAAAGCACATAGTGGAAAATGGATTCCATACAATGACAGGCTACCGGGGTACCGCCTACCATAGTACACCTCTAGAAAAATATACTAAGGGCCTCACATGGAACCCCTACGAATTAGGATTGGCCTACCCTTTACTGGATAGTACCAAATACAATCACCCCTTAGTTGCGATCAACAACCGTACTAGGCCTCGAAGCATACATCCAAAATAATATTGATCTAGATCAAGGATAATCATACCCTAATGGTAGCGAACCCATAACTCTTAAGCATATCCTTTGTTTTAGTTATTCCCGGGTGCAAGGCTCGAGGTGACAATTACCATTTTTGGCAAACCCATCTTGGAATGCTAACATAGCCCTCCAGGTGACAATGCAATGCCAACATTCATCTATACAAGTTTTTTTGAGATTGAACAAAGACACAAACTTACTACCTTCTATTTTGAATCACCCTCAGGAATAGTGGTACATTTCCACAACATAATTTACCATGATTCAGATCGTGAATCATTTGTTAGTTTGAAGCAGTTTGGATAAACCGTACTTATCCGAAATCGGTCTCTTCAAACTAAAGCGATGAATTTCTGGCTGACTTAATTCCGGTTCTTTTAGAAGTATGCAAATAAATATATGATTCCCCACCGAGATCTCAAATATACTTTCTTAAAAGCGAACCACGTTCATAGTAATTAGTCCTTCCAGGGATCTCAAACCGTATGCAATCACATAGCTTTTATATACTTCCTAAGTTAAAATATGTCAAGTTGTCGATAGTGGACAAACCTCTATCTGGGTGTAAGTGTAGTTTGCATATGAAAAATAGGACATCCTATACTTATCATCACTTTTTGATTTCAAACAGTACTATCCATCGATTAACAATGAAGTCAAACAAGTTAGAAAACTATCCTTGCCTCGACATACATTCTTACTTCTCAAGATAAAGACGAGTTTCCATATCTCAGAATTTAGTGTAAAGTATATGATGACATACCCTCCATATACTTAATTAATCATGACCCATTTATCAAAATTAACCCTCTTATATTTATCATGTTATCGACATTTTGAATTCTATATACCTCGCCTAAAATCGAAGTCAGGTAAGTCAGGGTACTGGTTGCACCCCGCCTTTCCATAGTTACAATACTCTGATTCTATATCTCACAGATAAAGGAAAGTTTTACTTATCGGCTTTTGGTGTTAAATATAAGACGACTTAATTTCCATAAACGTTCAACATTATAATACTATTATTCATATTAGTTTTATGCTACTTAATAGCACAGACAAAGAAATCCCTTATTTTAAAACAAATACCATAAATATCATTTAAAAATTTTCTTTGAAACTTAATTCTAGATTTTGGTTTCAAACTGGTCAGTTAAAACCTTTTCTAAAAATCCTTTGTTTAGAAACTAAAGTTTGATTTAAAAAGATAAAATTTTCCTTTATAATGTAAACAACCTTTTAATAAATTTCATACCACTTCCTAACCTCCTTATACAAAGTTTGAAAACAAGACTTGAGTTTGGAAAATCCTTTAAAACATTTTTAAAACTTCTTGGAAAATGGAATAGTAAACTAATTTAAATAAAACATGGGATCTCAATGTGGAGTAAAAACCAACTCAAGTATGTTAACTATACTAAGCAACGTTCACAACATTTATATACACCAGCACATGTATAAAAACCATAAAGGCGAGGAACTCCTTTGAGTCTTTTACATAAGTACCCTGTAAATCATTTCATATCCACTTTAAAGTGTGTCATAGCGATCTATTTGCTTTGAACACTTCGACTTCATTTCAAGTCCCCTGTCTAATCTTATGTGCCATCCGCTTTCAAGTGGGAACTAATCCAACCAATAACGACTATACACTAATAAACATAAGCAACCAACTTAAATTATTATAAAAAAATAATAAAATTTTAAACTTGCTTTTAGGTGACCTTTACTCACCTGAACGAACACGATCTTTTACCAAACCTACGACAACTTTGCAAACAATACACAGAACTAGATTAATTCTACAAAATTTAATTTTTAAGACCTAGGGGAGGTCAAGAGGGCTCTGCTTTGGGCTAGGAAGGCTCGATCTTAGTGCTGGTGGGTCGGACTTTCTTACAAAATGGGATTTTGGGTTTGTTTTTGGACAATAAGTGACGTAGAGAAGAATAGAAATGGTTTTAGAAATTTTTTTTTTGAATTAAGGGTGGAAAGAAGTTGAACTTTAATTTATTTTCTTTAGGAAATAAGAATGGAAAAAGTATAGAAGAAATAGAAAGGAAGAAGTTGTGAAAAATGGAAGGAGTGTTGTTTTTATAGAAAATGAGAATAACAAATTACCAAAATAACCTTAAGTTAATACCCTCCACAAATTGTTAAAAACTTACCCCTACCATCATGAAGCACATGCCCCCCCACTTATCACTCAAAGCCACCACTTCCTCTCTTTTCTCATGTCCGTGTCTTAGGTTTTGTGTTTTCGTTAATTTTAAATTATAAAAGAAAGTCTACTTTCACTTTACATAAGTATGTTTCTAAACTTGTTTTTATCTAAACTAAACAATTAGTAAAAGTATTTGTTATTTGTGTACATATATACACTAGCGTGCATAACATGTTCCGACAACTTTTAGAGGATGAAAAGTCAAAAATCAAAAAATGATTTTCGATTACATTTTCGATTTTTCTCCGAACTAATTATTTTTGTAACTATCATTAGTTATTACTTAAAAGAGGTATATTTAAGTTATAAAATCCATTATTTAATTATTTAAAATATATCAAATATTCATATTTAAACTGATTAAATTACTTGTCATTACATTCTTCTCCCCTTGAAACAATTTCATCCCGAAATTAACACACAAAAAGATAACTCAGAAAGGACATATATCATATACAATACAACACATACAAAATAGATACATACTAAGCGACTACACCACAAGTGGTGAGTACACTATCTGTACACTGTGCATACTATTAATCTATCATCAATTCGAGATAAGCCTCTCTCATGCTATCCTCGGTTTCCCAAGTACAGTCTCTAGAATCTTTGCTCCATTGAACTTGAACCAATATCACAACCTTATTCCATAATTGTTTTACATCACGATCAACCATACGAACTGGATGTCTTATTATAGTTAAGTTCGGTTCGACTTCCAAGTCTTCCTAAATAGTTAGCTCAACAACAAGTGATGGATCATGCACATATTTCCTTAAATGTGATACATGAAAAACATTTTGTACCCCTGACAATCTCTCAGGCAACTCAACTCGATAAGCAAGCAGCCCAATCCTCTCAAGAATCTGAAAAGGTCCAGTATATCTAGCCCAACTTTCCTGCTCCCTCAAACCATACAACTCCTCTTAGTGGAGAAATATCTTCACAAACACAAAGTCCCCGACTGAAAATTCTAAATCTCTACGCCTTCGATCAACATAGCTTTTCTGTCTATCCTGAACTTTCTTCATCTTCCTTTTACTTGTAGCACCTTCTCCGTGGATTCTTGAATCATATCAGGTCTAAGTACCAATCGATCTCCAGTTTCTACCCAACATGATGGTGATTTGCATGGCCGTCCATAAAGAGCTTCACAGGGTGTCATGCCAATACTTACCTGATAGTTGTTATTATAAGAGAACTCAACCAAATGAAGATGATCCTCCCACGAACCTCCGAAATCCATGATACAAGCTCCCAAAAGATCTTCCAAAATTTTGTTCGCCTCTCTATTTGACCATTAGTCTAAGGATGATATGCGGTGCTGAAACTCGGTTTTATTTCCAAAGCTTCTTGCAATGTTTCCTAAAACTGACTAGTAAAAATTGGATCCCGATCGTTTACAATACTACTTGGAACTCCATGTAATGGGACAATCTCCTTCATGAAAACATCCGCCAAGTTTGCTGCGGTCCTATCGGTTTTACCGAAATAAAATGTGAGCTTTTGGTTAGTCGATCGACAATAACCCAAATGCCTTAATTATCTTTTCTTGATCTAGGCAAACCATCTATAAAATTCACTAGTACTTGCTCCTATTTCCAATTCAGAATCTCAAGTGCCTACAGTAATCCATCATCCTTTATCACCTTTGATTTGTTGGCAAATTACACATCTGCTAACATAAATTGAAATGTACCTCTTCATTTCTATCCATCAAAATACTCGCCTCATATCCTGGTAACTCCAGGGTAGATACTTAACTTAGATTTATGGTATTCTGCTAAAACTTCCTGCCTAAGACCATCAACATCCACAACACATACACTATGGGGAAAAATGCATCAGATGACAAACATGCTCCGTTGTCTGATTGCATACCTATCCATTATTAAATCCCGTGTCGTCTCATTACACATCAGACCACAGATATGCCCCGTCGTCTGATATCCACTAACACAACAAAAAACCCGTCTGTTGTCTGATGTTATAGTATCATTTCTAGAATTTCCAATTAGACAACATATAAATATTAATTGATATGAATAATTGTTCACAGAATGAAATAAATGAATCGCAATTTTATTTAAATAAATATTGTATTTCAAATCAAATACAAATACAATACAACTTTCACTATCATTCTACTTACATTTTCAAATACAATACAACTTAAATTTACTCACACTCACTCGAGTTTATTTTTGATGTTGATCTTGATTTGCTTGCTCCAGCTTGTGTCCATCCATCTCCTATACCTTTTAAATATACAACAATGCAGTAAACTTAAAAAAAAACAAACCTAAATTGCAAAAATAAAATTGAATTTGAATATTAAATATTACCTCAGTTTATGAGTTTGGTTTTTTCTTTTCGTTTTTAGACAGGGATAAATATATATGTGCACATACAACTTATGATATGCACAGTGTATCATTGTGAATATCATAAGGCCGATCCTTGATTCAATCACATGGACAATTGCAAAGGTCAAGCCCGAAGGCTCAATTCAGTGCAAACACACAAGTTCAAGCTTAAGAAAGCTCGGGCTCAACACAAGTAGTTTAATTCAGCTCAAAATAGACTAGGCGACTCGGCAAAGCCAAAGTGCACAAACAAGTTTAGTGCACATGGAGATGCACTAAGTCGAGCACTAGCAAACCAGATTCATGGCGATATCAAGCATGGTACATAATGTATAGAATTAAGTGCACAAATAGCACAAACAAAGAACAGTAGGTACGAATTTACAAAAATACCGCCACCTGCATCTCCTATAGTGAGCAACACGCATATACACTTATGTATACATGTATATATGCAACACATGCCAAATGTAGCCAGTAAGTGCCATAAACAAATGAACAACAGGTAGTGCCACAAACAAATGCAGCCAGGAAGTACATGAGTTTAAGGCAGGAAGTACAAACAAATAAACATGAATCAAAAGAACGTTCACACAAGAATCAAATGAGCTAAGGAGTACATGGAGTTCAAGGTAGTGCATACTGCCTTATTCAAAACAAGAAATTCAAGAATATGAAAGGTAATCAAGCCATGGACAAGAAACCAAAGCACATGAAAGGGATTCAACCAACGTCAAGGTAGTGCACTTCCTTGTTTAAGGCAGTGCACTGCCACTGCCTTGACAAGGCAGTGCATTGCCTTGAACAAGGCAGTGTGCAAGTACATGGATAAGGCCATAATGCAACAAGTGAACAAGTCCAAAAACATGGACCAAGGAAAAGCAAAAACATGATTGCAACACACAAGGGACACACATATGGAAGTTCAAAGCAAAAACATGGTAATATTTCACATATATATACATACATATGTATGTATATACATGGAAGATATTTCATAAACCAGACTCAAAGGCCAACAACATATCAGTAATGGTACACATGCAAGATACAAGTGAAACCAGTGCAGGGATTTCACAAACTAGTTCATGAAATGGTACAACATGTGCACATGGTAAATGAAGTCAAGCACACTCAAAAGGCGGTTGAACAGAACAAGGTAGAGTTCAGCCAGTCAAGGTTCAGGTAAGGCAAGGTAGACTCATAAGTCCATCAGAAAATTAAAACCATTCAGAGTTTAAACATACTAACATACATATATACATATATGTATATACATGTACATATGTATATACATGCAAATATGTATATACATATGTGTGCAAGTACATGGACAAGGCCAACAATGTAACAATGCAACAAGACAGTGCCACAAATTAAAACAAGGCAGTGCTACAAATAGAAAGTGCCACAAATTAAAATAAAGCAGTGCTACAAATAGCAAGTGCCATAAATTAAAACAAGGCAGTGCCACAAACTTTCATACATATCTACATACATAAGTATGTATGTATATACATGGAAGTTGCCAAAATCGAAAAATGAAGTGAAAACTCACAAGTGCAAGAGGCAACAAAAAAATTAAGGGGCAACCAACGAAACAATGAACTTAACAAAGTCGAACTATGAAGTGAACAAGGAAAGCAAATCAAAATCAAACAACGAAGTGAACAATGAAGTGAATAATGGTTCAAGTTCATAGGCCACAAATAAGTGCACAAATAAGTTAAGTGTGCACTGCCTTAAACAACCAATTCAATAACCAAATAAGTGCTAGTGCCTTGCATAACTCTCATATCATCAGCTAATTCAACAAATTCAAGTCAGATATACAAATTCAAGTGAACAAGGCAGAAAGCTCGAAATCAATATATTCTATCAAGTAAAAATATATTTGAGTATATCAGAGAACTCAACAATTGAAAGAGTTAAGGCCATAAAGTAGAAAATCAAAAAACAAAGCGATCAAAAATATATGCAGCAATACAAAGTCAACATCCAATGTTTAAAATCCAAAGTCCAGTCTAAATCGAAAATACAGGAATTAAATTCCTATATAAACCCATCTCATCATTGGCTCTTAAAATTGAAGTCGAGATCAGTACAAAATCGAATGGGACAAAGATCATACCATATATCAATCAAAGAATACTCGACAAATTGAAGCAAGCTTGAACGAACGTGGCTATAAAATGGAAACCAATTTCTTTATCAATCTTTGTTTGACAGTGAGAGAGTATCGGCAAAGTGATTTCATTATCAAGCCGATTTGAAACCCTAATTCCAGAAGACGGGTCCAAGTTGGGTCGAAGACGAGTTTAAGTTTAGGGTTCTGTCGATTTGATTTTGAGAAGAGGGAAATAAATTTTGAGAAGGGGGAAAATTTTGAGAAGAGGGAAATATTTTTATAAGACAAAATGGAAAGAAAGTGAAGATGGAATAATTAAGAAATGTGGCCATGGAAATGAGAGGGAAAATATGGAGCCAAAGCTAAATTTTTTGATAACTTCAATCAGACAACAGATAAAATATTATCTGAAGGACAAGCATGAACATAGAGATATCAGGGGCTATTCAAACAATGGATATTTTATCCATATGTTGTGTGAAACAGTGGTAAATAGCGGGATAACAGAAAATCTACCTTATGTTGTGTGATCACTGTTGTCTGATTCACTTTGTGGCATAATGACAATCTTCTGTTCATCCGCAATATCCCAGTGCCATCTACCTCAAAACTCGAACATCGTCCTTCTTTAACTTCTTGCATAAACTCTATATGATGAATGTCTTCTCTTTGCTTGCTTGCAATCCTTTTGAGTAGAGTCGGAGTAACTTCCAAAAGCGCCAAAACTGCATTTCTACTTAAAGCATCTGCTACCACATTAGTTTTTCCCGATGTATATAAAATATCCATGTCATATGCCTCTAGAAATTCCAACCAACATTGCTACCTCATATTCAAATCCTTCTGCATGAAAAGATACATCAAAGACTTGTGATCCATGAAGAGCTTGCACCTAACAAGTATGCCTTCACATCTTTAATGCAAATACAATAGCTAATAACTCTAAATCATATGTTGCATAATTCCGCTCGTGAGGCTTCAGTTGCCTACTAGCATAAGCAATAACTCTTCGATGTTGTATCAATACTGCACCTAAACCTACACTATAAACATCTGTATACATAGTAAACACTCCACCTCTATCCGGAATAGCAAAGACTGGAGCATTGCTTAACCTCTTCTTTAACTCAATGAACGCTTTTTCATACTTCAAAGTCCAAATGAACTTAACATCCTTCTTTGTTAACTTTTTTAGGTGTGAGGCAATCTTGGAGAAGTCTTGGATGAATCTTTTATAATATCCTTCTAAGCCTAAGAAGCTTCCGACCTCTGTTGGAGTCTGCAGTGGCTTCCAATCTTGAACAGCTACTACCTTTTCTGGATCAACCGAAATATCATCCCCTGTCACCATATGTTCGAGAAGCCTTATTTCCGATTGCCAAAAATGACATTTAAATAATTTAGCTCTTAGAAGTGTTTCCTTAACATTTCAAGCACCACTTCCAAATGGCATTTGTGTTCCTCCTCGGTCTTAGAATAAATAACAATATCATCTATAAATATCAACACAAATTTATTAAGCACATCTCTAGAAACTCAATTCATAAGATCTACAAAATAAGCGGGTGCATTGGTTAGCCCAAAAGGCATAACCAACCACTCGAAGAAACAATTTGGCCCTTTGGATGCTATTAAGGGTACACTATCCTCTATTATTCTTTACTGGTAAAATCCTATGGCAAGATCCATTTGTGAAAATACTTGAGTACCATGTAGTTGGTCGAACATGTCGTCTGTACAAGGTAAGGGATGCTTTTTTTGAACCATATATTTGTTTAGCTCACTATAATCAACACAAAGTCTCAGGTAACCATTTGACTTTGCCACAAAACTACAACTGCCCCCAACTTGAGCGACTTGATTTAATAGTCCCTTGCTCAGTAAATCATCTGTTTGATTTCTTAATTCCAATTTATCTCTCAGAGCCATCTTACGAATAGGGTGAATAACAGGTTTGCAACCAGGAATTAAGTCGATATGAAACTCAATTTCTCAATGTGAATGTAGACTGTTAACTTCTTCAAAAACATTCAAGAATTCCCTAACAATTACTATCGACCCTAACTCTTTTGGGACGAATCCAGTGCATAAAGGAAACTACTCATTAACCTACTAGGCTCTTCATATAATACTTCAACTTCCCTCCCCTTCTTTCTTTTCCACACTATCGTCCTCTCCATACAATCTAAGACAGCTTCATTATCCAGCAGCCAATTCATACGGAGCAAAAACTCAAACCCATTAAAATCTAATACAAACGTCCCCTGAAAAATGGTGGGTATAGTAAGTAATTTGTAAATTTTCACAAACCATACGTAGATTAGTTGTACCACCTATGGGGCTGGACACACAAATAGGGGTTTCTACAATTCTTATGGTAAGTTCTATTATATCAACTAATCCTTTAGAAATAACAAATGGGAAGCCCTAGTATCAAACAATACCCGAACTGAAATGCCATTAATATTTAAAATACCTTCAAGAACTCCTTTCCCCTTAACATTTTCTAAGGTTGATGGTTAATTGTTGATGGCATAAACCTTGGCTTTTTGACCCTTCTTCATCGTTGAACAATCCTTTACCATATGCCCTAGTTGTTGGCAGTTGTAATAGAGCATCTTCTGAAACAATGGAGAAATAGGTCTTGTTTGTTGCTTCTGAACTACAGAATTCTTACAGAATCTAGCAATATGGCCTTTTTGCTTACACTAACAACACTCAACATCATTGTACTTGTTTCCTTCATCTCCTCTTGACTTTCCTCCCTACTACTTCTTCCCTTTGCTGATTAAACTTCCTCTTGTTTAGGTTGCTGTTATTGCTGCTAGGTACTGCCATCGGCTTCCTTTTTTCAAGAGCTTCATATCGAAAAGCCACATCCACTAAGTCCACCAAAGATCCCATCAAATGGGTTGTCGTCTTCTCATGAAATTCTTCCCTCATCTTAACCACAAACATCTTATTCTTCCGAAGAGGGGTATCAATCAGTCCCGGACTAAATCGCGATAACTCAATGAATTTGGTTCCATATTTAGCTACTGACAAATCTCCTTGCTTAAAATCTAAAAAGCTCCAATATAGACGGGTCTTCCCCGCAATGGGCATATACTGGTCTTCAAACACCTCTTTAAATCTTGCCTAAGAAAAGTCATCCTTTAGGATGTTCACTGTGACCGAATCCCACTATATTGATGCTCCATCTTGTAACTGCCAAGATTCCAAGAAACGCTTTTGCTCATCTAAGATATCTAGCCCCTCGAAGATCATTTCACAAGAATGAAGCCAAGCTTGGACTTCGATAATGGATTCCATGCCCTTGAATGGCTTTCCTCCCAGATTAGTATAGTCTTTGCACAAAGCTGCAAAGTTAACATGGAGCTGCATAGGTGCTGCCTCATCAACTACTCCAACTCTTCCATCATTCAGAGCTCGACCATTAGTGTTCGTGGTACTACCAGCTTCTCTTCCTCATCTCCTTCCATGACTTATCTCTTGCCACCTGAATATAGGAAGATAAATTTAGAATTCTTAGACGAGATTATCGTAAGGAAAAGGGTACCAAATCAAACATATCAAGGCAAATCAAAATACCTCAAATATATATACAAATAAAATTTACAAGTATGCACTCTTATAGACTAAACTCATTATAGGGTATTACTAACCCTATCCCTAAAGAGTTGACCCCAATCAAGACCAAGGCGTTCGCTCAACCTAAGCTCGGATACCACATGTGATGATTCGCTTTTCTAACTCCTAAAACGACACTTAATACATCCACGGTATTCGTGTATCGATCATCTAGGTACTCAAAAGATAGGCCGTGGGGGTATAAGATAAGATAAGAAGAAAGAAACACAGAATCTACAATGCAAGAAAATCACATATAATAGAACATAAGATTGTACATATTGTCACTTCCAAAATGAAACATCAAAGTTACAATAGGTATTAACTTCAGCCAAGGAAAATTATTACTGTTTTGCCCCTCCCCCCAATGCTGATACATACTATACGCACACATAAGAAATAAAATAAACAGATAATGGTGAAGCCTCTTGTTGCATGCTCCTCCAAAAGGCATCTGTGACAACCTGGACTACTTGGCTACTCAAAATTTAGAGTACCCACGAGTTTGAGGGAAAGAAAGAAAAACTCTGGTTTGGACATGGGTCTGGTGTGAGTAAATTCAAAATATATAATTTTCATACTTAAAACCCTTCAAAATAAAGGTATCTCGTAAGACCACGTCGCACATAAACATGGATAAGTTTTTACCTTACGATTACCAAAAAATTTCTATAAGAAATTCTGTGATATTATAAAAATATCTAAGGTTTAAAATAAATATATAACATAGTCGAAATGCTTGCATCTCACATTCCAGCATATTTAGACACAACTATGTCCGTAAAGCACATAGTGGAAAATGTATTCCATACCATGATAGGCTACTGGGGTACCGCTTGCCACAATACACCTCTAAAAAAATATACCAAGGGCCTCACATGGACCCTTGCAAATATGGATTGGCCTACCCCTTACTGGATAGTACCAAATATAATCATCCCTCGGATGCGATCTGTAACCGTACTGGGCCTCGAACCATACATCCAAAATAATATCGATCTAGATCAGGGATAATGATACACTAATAGTAGTGAACCACATAGCCTTGAAACATATCCCCTATTTTAGTCCTTCTCAGGAGCGAGGCTCAAGGTAATGATTACCATTTTTAGCAAACCCATCTTGGAATGCTAATACAACCCTCCAGGCAATGATGCAATGCCTGCATTCATCCATACAATTTATTCCGGGATCGAACAAAGACACAAACTTTCTACCTTCCATTTTGAATCACCCTTAGGAATGGTAGTATAACTCTATATCATAACTTACCATGATTCAAATCATGAATTGTTTGTCAGTTTGAAGTGGTTCAGATAAACCATACTTATCTGAAACAGGTGTCTTTAAACTAAAGCTATGAATTTTTGGCTGACTTAGTTCTGATTCTTTTAGAAGTATGCAAATAAATATAAGATTCCCCGTCAAAATCTTGAATATACTTTCTTAAAAGCGAACTACATTTCATAGTAATAAGTCCTCCCCGAGGGGTCTCAAACTGTATGAAATCATGCAGATAGGTTAAGTAATCGATAGTGGATAAAACCCTATTTGGGTGTAAATATAGTTTGCATATGAAAAGTAGGACATCCTATACTTATCATCACTTTCAAACAGTACTATCCATCGATTAACAATGAAGTTGGACAAGTTAGAAAACTATATGTGCCTCGACATACATTCTTACTTCTAAAGATAGAGACAAGTTTCCTACCTCATAATTTAGTGTCAAGTAAATGATGAAATACCCTGCATATACTTAATTAATCATGACTCAATTATAAAAATTAATCCTTCTATACTTATCACGTTTTCGACATTTCGACTTCTATGTCCCTCGCCCAGAATCAAAGTCAGGTAAGTCAGGATACTAGTTGCACCCTTCCTTGCCTTAGTTACAATACTCCGATTCTACATCCCATAGATAAAGGAAGGTTTTACTCATTGGCTTTTAGTGTTAAATATAAGATGACTTACTTTCCATAAATGTCTCGACATTTCAACACTATTATTCAGATTAGTTTTATGTTACTTAATGGCACAAACAAAGAAATTCTTCATTTTAAGGCAAAGGCCTTAGAAATCATTTAAAAAGTTTCTTCAAAACTTAATTCTAAATTTTGGTTTCAAACTATAAAGTTAAAACCTTTTCCAAAATTTCTTTGTTTAGAAACTAAAGTTTGATTTAAAAAGATAACATTTTCCTTTATAACGTAAACACCCTTTTAATAAATTTCAAACCACTTTCTAACCTCTTTATAAAAAATTTGAAAACAAGACTTGAGTTTGGTATATCCTTTAAAACATTTTTAAAACTTCTTGGAAAATGGAGTAGTAAACTAATTTAAATAAAACATGGGATCTCGATGTCGAGTAAAAACCAACTCAAGTATGTTAACTATACTAAGTACATTCATAACATTTTATACACAAGCACACATATAAAAACCACAAAGGCGAGGGACTCCCTTGAGTCCCTTTATGCAAAGTTCCCTGTAATCATTTCATATGCACTTCGAAGTGTGTCATAGCGACCTATTCACTACGAACACTTAGACTTCATTTCAAGTCCCCTATCTAATCCTACGTGTCATCCGCTTTCATGAAGGAACCAATAACAATTATATACACTTATAAACATAAGCAACCAAACTAAATTATTATAATAAAATAATAAATTTTTAAACTTGCTTTTAGGTGAGCTTTTCTCACCTAAACCAACACGATCTTTTACCAAAATTACCGCAACTTTGCAAACAACTCACAGACCTAGCTTTCTTCTCCAAAACTTGAATTTTAAGACCTAGGAGAGGTTAAGAGGGCTTGGCCTTGGGCTAGGAAGGCTCGAACGTGGTGGTGGTGGGCTCAACCTTGCTTACAAAATGAGATTTTGGGTTTGTTTTTGGTAAATAAGTGACGTGGAGAGTAATAGAAATGGTTTTAGGGATTTGTTTTTGAATTAAAGGTGGAAAGAAGTGTACTTTAATTTATTTTCATTAGGAAATAAGAATTGAAAAAGTAGAGAAGAAATCAAAAGGAAGAAGTGGAAAAATGAAATAAAGTGAAAAATGGAAGGAGTGTGTTATTTTTATATAAAACAAGAATAGAAAATTACTAAAATAACCTTAAGTTAATACCCTTATAAAGACCCAGAATTTTATCGCTTTGATTTGTGAATACTTGATAAATTGTAAACATTCAATTAATGGTTTTTAATGGTCAAATAACCCTTGTTTAATTAATAAATAATGATGGTAAATTTTTATTGAAATTTTGTTTACTAAAAAAAATTGTTCGATGAAAAATTGAAATTGTAACCGAAAATCATTTTTTGGATTTTCGACTTTTTATCGTTCAAAGTTTGTCCGAATGCGTTATGCATACTACTGTATATATGTACACATATATACAAACAATAAATACTTTTACTAATGGTATAGTTTAGTTAAAACAAGTTTAAAAATATACTTAAGTTAATAAAGTGAAAGTGGACTTTTCTTTTCTAATTCAAAATTAACAAAACACAAAATCTAAAACAAAAGTATATAAATTTATGTGCATGGAAATGATGTGCACATGGTTGGCATGTGTTTTCTTTAGAAAGAAGGAGAAGTATTAGTTTAGGAAAAAGGATGGGTGTAGCATGAAATAAAGAGGGGTAATTGTGTAATTTTGCTTAGGATCAGTTTGGTAATTTTCCATTTTGTATTTTCTATAAAAAGAACACACCCTTTCCATTTCTCATTTTGTCTCATTTTCCATTTCTTACACTTTTCCTTTCCACTTTCTTTTCTACTTTCTTATCCTTGTTTCCTACAGAAAGTATTTCAAAATTACTTCTTTTTCTTCTTTAAATCCATAAACAAGTTCATGATAACTTTGCAAACCTCTCTACCACCACAAAGTTGCAAACTTTTAAAGCCAAAACCCAAATAGGCCATGAGCTATTGGAGCATGGGGAGGAGTTGCGTGAGCATATGGAAGGGAGGAGAGGTGCTTTGTGTTGTTTTGGTAGTTGGAAGGAGTTTTGTCAAATTTAAAGTGAGATTTTTCGCTTTAAATTAGGTTTAAATCGACAAAATGTTATAATATTTTGGTAGTTGCTTGCTTATTTTATATGTGATATTTATATTGCTTGTTTGGTTATGATTCTCACTTAACAGTGGATGACATAAACAATCCATTTTTTGCAGGAGACAAAAGCAAAAGGAAGTCGAAGTGTCTTTATAGCAAATAGGTTACTATGGAAGCACTTTGAAGAATAAAATGTTGTAGTGAAATCCTAAAAGATTCTTTGCTTTATTTATTTTTATTTATATACGTTATTAGTTATGTAAATACTTATGGTTGTGAAAAGTGAACATTGCTTAGTTATAGTTAACTTTCTTATTGTTGGTTTTATTGCGAAGTTGAAATCCCATGCGCGTTTTTAGCAATTTACTACTTGTTTCTAATATGTTTTGTAATGGTTTCCAAACTCGACTTTTGTTTTCAAACCTTTAGCAAAGGTATTAAAGTAGTTTAAATATAGAAAAAAATATGGTTTAAAATTTATTTGATTTATAAAAACAAGTTTTAAAAGTTATGGTCCATATAGCGATAGTCGCTATGGATGCAATTTTGAAAATCTTTGATTCTTGTAAAATAAAAAGAGTTATCTATCTTAGATATTTTGAAAAGTCTTTTCAAATGTGTTTATAAGTATTTAAAAAGGAATTTTGAAGTTCTAAATATATTTTTAAGAATTTATTCAGTTATTTAAACAAGAGGTTTAAATTTTACACCTTTGCCTTCAAAAGTCAAGTTTTGTTAAAAGCGACCATCTTTAAAGGGATGTTTAAATACAAGTTTCAACATTGTTTTAAAAGAGTTTTAAAAGTAATTTTAAAAGAGGAAGGAATCATGGATTAACATTATTGTTGTGATAAATGTTTTCGAGAAAAGGAAAGATATTATGGACTATAACATTTTGTTATAGTAAATTGTTTTGGAAAATTGGAAAGGAAGTTAATTTATAATACTTTGTTATTATGAAACAAATGTTTACTTATATAAAATGGAAGACGCTTTAAAGTGATTTCGAATTCATAAATTAGTAAGTTGTTTACTTTTATAAACGAAGGATGTTGCCTTTTAAATGAAACTTTGGTTAAAATAAGTAATTTTGGAAAATGTTTTAATACAAATATATGGGACTCTTAAATCCAATTTTCTAGATTTTGAGGTAGAAAATTTTATTTCTATTTTGAAAGTTAGAAGTGATGTCGAGTCAAGGGTTGAGAGGTAATAATACCTTAACTTGAATGGTTTCATTTCTAACCGATGAAAAGAATTAGTTTAAAATCAAAGACCAGAAATAGTTTATGGAGAGGGTTTTCCATTCATTTTAAAAAGACTTTGTTTTGTGTGAGGGATTTCTTTGTTGGTGTCATTAAGTAACATAAAACAAATATGATAAAATAGTGCTAAAATGTTGACACGTTTTATGGAAAATAAGACGCTTTATATTTAGCACTAAAAGCCGATGAGTAGACTTTCCTTTATCAATGAGATCTAGAATCAAAGTGTATGAATACGGTAAGACTGAGAGCAACCAATGCTCTGACTTACCTGCTTCGATTTTGGATGAACGATAAAGAAGTCAAAATATCGAAAACGTGATAAGTATGAGAGAGTTAATTTCAATAAATGGGTCATGATTACTTAAGTGTATGGAAGGTGCTTTATCATATACTTGACACCAAATTCTGAGGTATGGAAACTCGCTTCTATCTTGAGAATTAAGAATGTATGTCTAGGATAGGATAGTTTTCTAACTTATTCGATTTCATTATTAATCAAGGGATAATGCTGTTTGAAATTGAAAAGTGGTAATAAGTAAATGTTGTCTGATTTTCCTTATGCAAACTAAATACTTGCACCCAGATAATGGTTTTTCCACTATTAATAACTTGACCTATTTTGACTTAGGAAGTATATAAAATCTGCATGATTTCATATGGTTTGAGATTCCCTTGGGAAAACTCATTCCGGTCTCTCACTTTAGGGTATATATTAGCGATCTCCTTGGGACTCTTATATAGTCCGCTTACTTATGCAAGAACCAGGATTGAGTCAACTGAAAATTATCGATTGTTGGTTCGAAGAAACCAAGATCGAATAAGCATGAGTTATCCGAAATCCACTTCGAAGCTGCATAAGCATTTGAATTGAAGACATTTTGAGGATGATGGAAATCGAAGATGAAGTTCTTTGAAGTGCAAGGGCTACTTGCTACTAATCCTAAGGGTGATTCCAAAAAGGATGTAATAGAAGTAGTGCCTTTGGTTTGTTTATATCCTGAACAACTTGTATGGATGAATGATGGAATTGCATGTTGCCTGGAGGGCAGTGTTAGCATTCTAAGTGGGATTTACTAGGAGGAAAAGGTAATCGTTGCCTCACAAGCCTCATAACACGGTAATGACTAAAATCAGGAGAGATGCGGCAGGGCTATGTGGGTCGCACCCATTAGGGTATGATCATCACCTTTCTAGATCACTATTTATGGATTTTGTATGTGTATGAGAGCTCTCAATTGAAAAGGTTATAAAGCAACCGGGGTGATGACATATTCGGTACTATCCAGTAACAAGTAGGCCGGTTATGTGTTGGTAGATGTGCAATAGGTTAGCCCTGGTACATTTTATCTAAAGATGTACTATGTTAGGTGATACCACGGTGCTTTATCATTGTATGGAATCCATTTTCCAATATGTACCTTTACGGACTAAGTTGTATACTAAATATGCCGTTGAATGTAATTAATGTAATCATTCCGACTATGATTCAATATTTATTTTAAACCCTAGACATTATTATAATATCACTAGATTTTCTATTTGAAATGGTTTGGTTATCTAAGGTAAAAACCCGTCCGTGTTTATGTGCGACGTGGTCTTACGAGCTATCTTTATTTTATGAAAGGGTTTTATAAATACAACAATCCATATGATTTGAGTTTTTCACACTGGTTCACCAGACTGATTCGGGTGTTATTTTCTTATAATACTCGAATCAGACCTGAGTATTTTCAAAGTTAGCTTTAGATGCTTTAGAGATTCAGGAGACAAGCTGGATGCCTCCAAGACAAACTTTCATATTTTTATTTTTCCTCTGCATTTCTTGTTTTGTATTTATTAGCATTTGTGAGAACATGCTGTTATAACTGTCCAGATTGATGATAGGTTAGTTTACTCTGATTGATGTATGAATATTACAGTTTTCTTTTGTAAAGATCATTTGTATATTATATATTACTCATCACGATGTGAAATTATGTTCTGTCTTTCTTTCTTTCACCCCAACAATCTGTCTTTCTGGCACTAGGATGCTCAGCATGTGAATACCGTGGATGTATTAGTATCGACTTTTGAGGGTCGAAAAGGTCGGTCGTCACATTTGGTATTAGAGTTGAGGGTTAAGCGAGAACCTTGGTCTTGGTGGGGTAAACTCATTAGGGATAGGGTAAGTGACACTCTAAAATGAGTTTGAGTGTATAATATATGAGAGTGCGTATTTGTTATTGTTATAAAAATGTTTTAACTGTTTTGAAAGTTGGTAAATGAAATAATTTTACCTAGATTTTTATTTTATATATAAAATAATAATTTTCAAAATTATAATATAGTTATTTTGTTGTGATTGTTTGTTACGAAAGGATGATGTTTATTTATCATCATTTGTGGATTGATTACTTAGCTTGGCCTGTTTATGAGCATTTCTTGTTTGGTTAAATTAAATACGAACACCTTGTTAATGCAGTTTCATGATTTGACTATAAGACGTTCGTCAATAATGTAGATTTAATAAGTTTACTTTTTTAAAAGAGTTACTATAACAAAGGTAGTTATTGTATAAAGACTATTTTATGTAAATTTGGTTTATAAAACGTGTCTTATAAAATGAAGAGGTTTTGAAAATTTAAATCTCGGTATCTTTGAAAAATATTTCAATTGATCTTTGGAAAAAAGTAATAATAATATTACTTGGAGGAATTTATAAGTATAAATATTTCAAAGAGGATTTTAAAGTAAGGTACATATTCTTTGGATTGTTCGAGGAAAATGTCTCGATTTGTTTTGCGATGATCTGAATAATCTTCTATGTGAGAATCAGATGTTTACTTAGGCGAACATTATAGTGCACCTGGTAAATTATTCTATTTGTCATTGTGCGATCGAAACGAGTTCGAGTCCGAACGAACCTAAAAGCCAGTTTTTGTAAATAAAGTGCTAGAGCTATTATATATATATAAGAAATATATATAGTATTGTTTCAAAATGGGATTTTAAAAGGAAGAAATATTTTTATTTTATGTTAAATATTTTATCCTACTATATCTAATATCACATCCAAATAGCAATCAATAACTGCAAATCCAAATTTATTTTGAGTGAGAAGATCTCACCTTGATTTTCCGATAGCAATTTATAGCGATTTATTTCGAATAAAATTAAACGGACGTTTAATTTTACCCGCAATTTTCGCTAGCTCCAAACGACTCCAAATCAGTTGCATTGCGTAGAGCTCATCGAGACGATTTCAACGCATTTGGTTTCATAATTTTCCGACCTCGCAGCAAAGAGTTACAACATTTTAAACTTTGAACGAATTATAAAATAATAATTTTACAAATTTTCTTTTATTAATTTTCAAACCATTACAGATCTGGCCGTTCGTTTTGCAATCGAAAATCTGGACCACCCTTTTGTTCTTCTCCCCTCACGCAAAACACTCCAGGTCTTCACGTTCAAACCTACCCATTGCCACCTCCATCATCAATTTTCGCACGCACCCCCAACCACTTTCATGCCGATCGAATACCACCACCACGTTCGCCAACGACAGCCCCACCCACGGCCGTGACCACGAGCATCTCGGTGGCCCCCACGTCTCCAAAAATGAATGCGAACTGCCTCCCTTTGCCACTCGATTTTGGCCGCCTCGTCGAACTACGCGACACTCCACCGTACAGATGTGTACATCTCCTGGCCCCGACACTTTCCTAGTTGGGAGATTCCTCTAAAAGTCAATAGATCGAGAGAGATTAAGGGGAGAAGTTTCATCAATTTCTGGTCGTCGAAATTTTTAGAGCCGGCTAACCCTAGTTTGTTTTATTTTGCAAAAAGAAAAACAAAGGGGTGCTTTTATAGAGAACCGACGAAACACTATTCATTCCTTATTTTCCGAACTCCAAATCTCGCGCGGTGACCGACATTTCTAGAGTTTAACCCGCGTTCCGGACACAATGGAGCAGGTTTCGGAAGCTAATTCGATCGTCTGTGCGAGATATGGCAATAAACGATCGATTTAAATTAAACCGATTTAAATCGATTTCGAGGCGTTTTGATTTGTACCGGACAAATGGTAAATCCAAAAATTACGAAATTTGAAATCTTACAATAATATCACATTACGGATCCGATGAAATTGGTTTCGTCGAAATCTGAGACTGTTCGAAAATTGGCTATTTTTACAGTCGATAATTAAATATTAAAATATTCAATTTTCATAGATTAACTCCAAATTCAATTTTAAAAGTTCTATAACCTTTCTATAACTCCAGTATGATTAAATAAAATTTTACAAATCATTTTCAATCATTTTAAACTCGATTTTCAATTATCTCTGGAATTTCAATCATTAAATTATCGATTTAATTGACCAAATTAAATCCAATATCCTTTAAATAAATTATTCGACTTATTAAATTCATTTATTAATATTTAAAATCAATTAAATATTCGATTTTTAATTATCAAAAATTCTGGGTCGTTACAGGGTTGGCCGGTTCGGTGTTGGTAGATGTGCCATAAGTTTGCCCTTGGTAAATTTTATCTAGAGATGTATTGTGGTAGGTGGTACCCCAGTGCCTTGTCATTGTATAAAATTCATTTTCCAATACGCGCCTTTACGTACTAAGTTGTATACTAAATATGCCGTTGAATGTAATTAATGTAACCATTTTGGCTATGCTTCAATATTTATTTAAACCCTAGATATTACTATAATATCACTAGATTTTCAATTTGAAATGGTTCGGTTATAGTAAAGTAAAAACCCATCTGTGTTTATATACGGCGTGGTCTTATGAGATACCTTTATTTCTTCAAAGGGTTTTATAAATATAACAATCCATATAATTTGAGTTTCTCTTGCTAGTTTACCAGACTGATCCGGGTGTTATTTTCTTATAATACTCGGGTCAGACTCAAGTAGTTTCCAAAGTTAGCTTTAGACGCTTTAGAGCTTCAGAAGACGAGCTGGATTCCTCCAAGACGTACTCTTGTATTTTTAGTTTTCCACTTCATTTCTTGTTTTGTATTTATCAGAATTTGTGAGAACATGCTATTATAATTGTCTAGGTTATTGATGGTTAATTTACTCTGATTGATGTATGTATATCACGGTTTTTTTGTAAAGGTCATTTGTTACTCGTCATGATGTGAGATTCTATTCTGTCTTTCTTTCTTTCACCCCAACAATCCGTCTTTCCAGCACTTAGATGCTCGGCACGTGAATACCATAAATGTGCTAGTGTCGACTTTTGGGTCAAAAAGTCCGGTCATTACAACTCTCCATAAATTTTTGACAACTCACCCCTCGATCAGGGAAACACACGCCCACTTGTCACTAAAGTCGTCTCTTCCTCTATTTTCTTATGTTCTTTTGTCTTAGATTTTGTGTTTTTGTCAATTTTAAATTATAAAAGAAAAGTTTACTTTCACTTTATTAACTTAAGTATATTTATAAACTTGTTTTTATCTAAACTAATCAATTAGTAAAAGTATTTGTTATACACATTAGTGTGCACAATATGTTCTGAAAACTTTTAGACGATGAAAAGTCAAAAATCCAAAAAAGATTTTTGGTCACATTTTCAACTTTTCTCCGAACTAATTATCATAAACCAAAATTTTAAAATAACATTACTATCCTTAGTGATTTCTTTAAAGGGTCTATTTGTAAAATCCATTATTTAATTATTAAAAATATATCAAATATTCATATTTAAAGTGATTAAATTACGGGTTGTTAAACTAAAGCATAAGTGATCCTCTTCATACACTCTTTCTCCTTATCAGTATGAGGAATGTACTCTTTAGAAAGGACAATTCTAGATTGGGTTGGAACATTTCTATGCTTGGAATTCACCATACCAAACCTCTTCAGTATGGTATCTATGTACAGGAATTGGGACAATCCCAACAGCCTCTAAGATCTATCTCTATAGATATTTATACCCATTATATAAGCTGCTTCATCCAAATCCTTCATAGAGAAGTTCTTGGAAAGCTAAGCTTTCGCCGATTGCAACAACAAAGTATCATTGCTAATTAATAGAAGATCGTCGACATATAGCATCAGGAATACGACAGCATTGCCATGTACCTTCTTGTGTATGCACGCCTCCTCTGTGTTCTGATAGACACCAAACTATCTGATTACCTTATCAAAACACTTGTTCTAACTCCATGAAGCTTGTTTGAGTCCATAATGGGCTTAATAACTTGCAAGCCTTTTCCTCACTTTCACTAACCACAAAACCGTCAAGCTACGACACATAAACGGTCTCTTCTAAATCACCAATTTATAGTCATAGAATGTAGCAACAATCTGCATAATTCGAATTGACTTAAACATGACTACAGACGAAAAGGTTTCGTCATAATCAACACCTTGAATTTGACCAAATCCTTCTACAACTCGCCTAGCCTTATGAGTCTCTAGTTCTCTGTTTGCATTTAGCTTTTTCTTAAAAATTCATTTACAGCTGATGGGTTTTATCCCTTTTGGTATGTCCAATAAAGTCTATATTATGCTTTTGTACGTGGAATCCATCTAAGATTTCATCACTCCAAGCTAGAGTGCAAAGTCTTTAATCTGCAGTGCTTATTGGAAATACATAAGTGTCGTCATCTATGGCACGGTCCTCCTTTTTACCATCAATGAGAAAACTGTAGTATGTCTTTGGTGTGCGAGATTTCCTACTAGATCTTCTAATAGGTTGCGTATTTTCGTATATGGGTGAATTTGGTTCTCCCACTGGTTTGGCCATAGTGTAGACCTCATCCAAGTCTATACCTCACTGTTAATTTCCTCTGACAGAAGTTCCTTTTTCAAAAAGACAATGTGTCGAGAAACAATAACCTTTTGTTCCTCATTATTATAGAATATGTATCCCATTGATTTTTTTGGATATCCTATAAATTTACACAGTGTCGATCTTGCCTCTAGTTTATTCGAACAAACGTTCTTAACATAGGCCGGATAACCCCATACCTTCAAATACTCGAGTTAGGGTTTCTTACCACACCACATCTCATATGGTTTTTTAGGCACATATATATTAGGCAACAAGTTCAACATATTCGCTACTGTTTCCAGCGCATATCCCCAATAGGATAGAGGAACTCAGCCTTATTTAACATGGAATGAACCATATCTAATAGGGTTCAGTTCCTTCGCTCTAACACAGCGCTATGTTGTAGAGCATAGGGTGGAGTAACCCAAGAGATAATCCTATTATCTTTTAAGTACTATTAGAGTTCCTATCGAATGTACTTACCTCCTCAATCATATCGATGAATTTTTATCTTTCGGTTCATTTGATTTTCAATTACAATCTTTTACTCAACAAATTTCTCACAGACATTGGATTTGTTCTTAATAAGATACACATATCGCAGCCTTGAGAAATCATCAGTGAAGGTAACAAAGTAAGAAATACTATCCTTTGTGATTATAGGCATCGGGCCACATACATCACTATGTACTAACCCTAAGAGTTCATTAACTCTTGCATTACTCCCACTAAAGTGGTGCTTGGTCATTTTACCACTACGCCATAAATGGCCTACTGCAACATTTTTGCAAGGTGTTGCCAGCTCAAATGTTGCGATAGATATAAAAATTTGGTCCTACTGCAACATTGTATTTATGGTGTTACCTTAGCCATAAAAATGTGTTGCTCTAGCTAAACAAGTGTAACACGATGCAACATTTTTATACAGTTTTGCTATAGATGTATACAAATTAAAAAATTAATAAAATTAGCAATCCGCGTGAATACGATCCAACGGTCTACATTTAATCCGACTGTTAAAATGGATCACCGCTGCACTTTTTACCAAATTTTCGTTTTCCCGCTTATGTTGGTGTAGATCCCCTTTCAGTTTACCATATTCACGAAATCCCCAAATTCATACTTCCAACAAATTCACGAAATCCCCAAATTCATACTTCCAGCAAATTCACGAAATCCCCAAATCAAAAAACAAATTCACGAAATCCAGCAAATTCACGAAATCCCCAAATCAAAAAAAAAATTCACGAAATCCAGCAAATTCACGAAATCCAGCAAATTCATACTTCCAATTCGCTGTTGCTAACAAAATAAAAAAGGCACTGTAACTAGAAGCCGCCTTCAATGCTAGGTCAGATCTAAATTTCCTATGCCTGAATCTTGTAGTTGCTGATTCCACCTAATGCCTGATGAGTTTTGTTGTTTACTGCCGCCCATTTGATCTTTGCTCGCTGTTGGATCTGGATCTAAGCAGAAGTTCGTCGTTGTTCGATGCAGCCGCCTTGAAGAAACGCGATGCCTCGTTGTTCTGATGGAGTCGCTTAAGTCGCAATGAAGTTTTTGCCTCTGACTTCGCTTGAATTGAAGACGTTTCCTCAGCTTGCGTTTTTGTCAATGTTCGTGCTCTGACTGCGGCTCTATTGATGATGTTTGTGGTTCTTTGACACTTAGGGTTGAACTTGAAAGTGTTGGTGTTCAGATAATGGTTTGCCAAACTTTGGATTGTAATGGTGTTGGTCTTAAACGTGGAGAAGGTTGTGTGCTAATTGCCCACTGTCCAGATTTTGGTCTTATTGGTGATTGCTGATGTGTTGAGCACTGTCGTGATGATGATCTCTTGCTGCTGATGCTGAAATCGATTGTGTAGTTCAATGCTTGCCGTAGTTGATAGCCTGATGTCTTGAATCTAGAAGCGATTCCTAAGGTTGATGTAAGACTTTCGTTACACGAACACAGCGATCAGATTGAGGTGAAGTTTCTCTTGTATATCATATTACTGCGTATGTTTCTCTTGTACATGCCTGATGCATTCACTGTTTTTGCTTGATAGGCTGCCTATGTGTTGATGATGTAATTTGATGAGGCAGTGAGTGGGTGTTTTGTGAAAGAGGTTGGGAGTGTGGTCAGTGTTTGGTAGATGGTCAGTGTTTCAGGCAATTGTGTTTCAGGTAAGTGGTAGATGGGCAGTAGTTCCGATGGGTGATGAAGTTGCTGAGGATGGGGTTTGCTAAGTTCAGTCTTCATTTGTGCATCATTTTACGTCGTTTCAAAGAAGGCTCGATCTTCCGAAATCGGATGAATCGGGCGGTGCCCCGGACCCCCGCCGGGACTGCGGTGCCCCGGACCCCCGCCGGCGCTGCGCCCGGACCCGCTTCTCGCCTCGCCTTCGGCTCGGCACTCGGCTCGCCTTCGGCTCGGCATATATTTGTCAGTGTCGATGTCTGTATAAATTGAAACTGCATATGTAATGAGTGAACTGAGTGATGTAGTGAGGAATATCTGTATATGTGAATATCAGTGTTATATATCATTGAATTGTAAAATAGTGGAGTCAGGAATTTGTACTATTTCAAATGTTGAAATAAAATATTTATTTAAATAAATTACTGTTTAAATATCAAATTCTGTGCAATAGCATTTTATTAAATAAATATTTATTTTTATTAAAAAATCAAATATGCTCTACATTGTGGGCCCCACAAATTCAAAAAGTTCATATCTATAGCAACATTTTGGAATGTTGCTACAGATACCTATGGGTGTTGCCATAGACCCAAATAGGGTTCTACTACAACAATTTTACTTATGTTGCCTTAGATAGTCAAAATGTTGCCTTTGAGGTCTAAGGCAACGGCAAAAATTGCATCACCCTAAAAGTGTTGCCATAGACCTATGGCAACATTTTTCGGGCCTGAGCCAACATTTTTTTTGTGTTGCAGTAGGCCATTTATGGCGTAGTGTACCTTTGAAACACGACTTGCACATGTCAAATAATTCAGAATCAAGAGACGATAGAAAACTTTTGGTTTTCAGTTTGTGTAGTCGTTTCTCAATAATATGACCTTGCCTATAATGCCAAAGATAATTATCATTTATATTGTTAGAAGAACTACTCACTGAACAAATGCAATTTGTATTAATTACATAAATGCCATTTTCAAGAACACCACCGTAGACTTTATTTCCATCCAAACTAACGTCCATTACATTATTCGCATAGTGAAATACATAATCAGTCTCAGATAATCCTGAGACAGACACAATTCCACAAATAAAATCTTTTACAAAATAGTAATTATTTAATATCAATACAACACCATTGGTAAAACATAAGTGATAATCATTTACTGCCTTTGCATCTACGATAGATCCACCAACAACCTAGAGCCTCATTTCTCCTTTGCTATGCAGTGCCAGTTCCTAAGCCTTTGCAACAAAATACATATATGAGTTCTAGATCTAGTATCTAAAATCCAAGGCATCTTATTGATTGCAAAACAATTTCAAATCATAAATGTACCTGACGATCTGCAGAACCGTTCTGCTTTCTTTCTTTGACAATTTTCAGGTACTCAGATTAGTTCCTTTTCCAATGGCCTTTCTTATGACAATGGTGACATTCACCTTTGTCATCGGTCTTCTTACTCTTCCTATTCTTCTTATCTTCTCTCTTTTGCTTCTTTGAACTCTTCGAAGATGACGCCTGTTACAACCCACATCTTAATGGACCGAATTTTGACTAAATCGAAATCCAATTTCATTAAGGCATGGATCATTAGTTTTGGTAATCTGTAATAAACAAAAATATATCAAAGTGCGATCAATATAAACTTACAGCAGAATTGAAAAATATAATATAACATATGTATTGACTATGCCAACTACTCGGAATATCATTCCTTGGATATTTAATTGCCTTTTCCACACCGAGTATGAATAAGAAGACTTCACCATTTATGGTTCCTATCTTACTTTAGTATCCAGTCCTTCTAAACTTAACCTATGGGTTTGTTATGAGGAGGGGGGATAGACCAACGTTCTGGTGATTGGAAAATTACATACTTTATCTATCCTACTAATTTATGTTTATTGGTTTCCATTTAAGTGTTATAACTATTATTTGCGGCTAACCAATTAAATCTTATGTGCACGTACGATATGTCTAACTTAACCTTCTATAACAACCTGGAGTTAAGTAGTAATTAATTAATAATAATGATGGTGATTTAATTAATTAAAATGAGTTTTAAATATTAAATGAGAATAATTTTGGAATTTGGATAATAGAAATATTTTATGGAATCTAAATTGTTTTTGAAAGAATTATTAAATATGAAATTAATATTTTACAAAAGTTATATATATGTACAAGTAATGAAGATTTGAGATATTACAAATTTTAAGTAACGATTTGAATAATTTTGGTTGATAAAAAGGATTTTAATTAAGTGGGCTTAATACAATGGTTTTAACATAGCTAATTAAAATAAAATATTTTAGGAAATAAATTCTATTAAACTTTGATAATATTTCGTGATCACTTTAGTAGAGTAAACATGTTTTTAATTTGAAGTATTATAGTGTTTTGAATTGAATAGAAAATGGTTTGTAAAAGAAATAGAAAACAAAAGAAGAAGGAAATAATTGCCTCAATAATTTCATGAAGCCTATTATGTAAGCCCAAGTTCACAATTCCTTTCTCTAGACCTTTCTTAATCTAGAGGCCTCTTCACTTATCGGGAAACAAGTTTTAGAGTATGATGATTCTCAAGTTAGAGCAAATGAATGGAAAGAATGAAAATTTAGAAAGTTAAGGCGAATGTTAGGTTATTTACACTGACAACTATGTTTATAAAACTTATATTCATGTTGCTATGTATGGATTTCGCATATGATCACTCTCCTTGAGCTTATATGAGTTTGTTTTGGTTGAATTTGAATTATAATGAAGAATGAATAGAATTTGAATCAAATTCTATATGTCATTTTCTGTGTTTCAGGAATTTTGTTGACTGTGCCATATTTTCAGTCGATTGAACTAGTGTAAACTTCAATCCTGAATGCAATGTTCAAATTCAGTTGACTTAATTTATTAGTTTTAGTCGACTAGTTTAGGAGCCGACTGAAACAAGTCGACTAAATTCCAACCCGAAAGCTAACCCCGTTTTAGTTGATTTTTTAATTGCTTGTTAATCGACAGGTTCAGTCGACTGGTGAAGTGTTTCAGTTGACTGGTCACCTGTTTATTTCAGATTCAAGTGTAGCACTATGGTAAGGCTTGTAAATTTCAACCATCCCACCTAAGTTCAAGTCCTATGTTGGTCTATTTTTGTAAATGTATATTTTAATGGTAAATAAATTATATTTGCATTGGAAATAACTGTGAATAATCATATAATATATATAATTTTTGTTTAAAATTTAGTATTTAAATATATTACAGGTATATTTATTATTTATTTTAAAGATGTATTTAATTACAGAAAATCAGGAAATGACTTTTATAAATTATGATTAATCTAAAAAGTGATTTGGAATGTTTTGTAAGTATATAACTAAAGATTTGTATTAGTATTTTATTTTATAATTTAAAAGTATTATATGATGATTTAGCAAATGAAGTATTTATTCTAATATTACATTTAATATTATTTCACTATATTCTTATGGTCATACTTTATCACATTATTATTATTTCTTATTCCTTTCTCATTAATTTATTTGTTATGAATGATTCACCGTTGATATTGATTTGATTTATATTTCAGATGATACGGTGATAACATCTTTATATTTAATTTATTGATATTTATTTCATGTGATGGGAAATCTGAATAAACGGATTAGTGATACCGTCTGGTATGGGACTTACAGTAACACTTTTTTGGCTATTCTTTTGACTCGTTATATATAATAAAGAAGGGCGAGTGTGATGCATGAGCAATAAATAAATGGACTAGTAAAACACAGTGGTATGGGACGCCGTTGTGATATTTATTTGGTTATTATTTTGCTTATGAATGACACTTAATACGAGGTATGTTGTATGTGATACTTGCTGCGTTGAGTATTTTATAGTCATGTAGTGACTTACATATAGAACAGTGTGGTGGCCATTGTATATATTCTATGTGTTTGTCTATCTTTGTCCAGCCCATTTATGGTTCAGGAGTAAACCAGATTGGTTACTATCAACCCTAGTGGCCTGATCGTGGGGTAGTGCCCCAGATCTACGACACCATTGTTATATATTATATCAGATGCACATCACGAGGTTTGGGTTAGGTGGCTTGTAGGTAGGTGCCCTACAACCACTTATGTCGCTTAGACCAACAGTCTGTTACCTATAAGGCAAAGCAGGATCGTGGTCGAGGCTATGCGTTGATGAGCCATTGGTGTATATGAGTCACAATTTCCTTTAAGGTATCTAAGGCTGTAGGAATAGATCTGGCTTCACAACATACGGATAGTAGACC
The DNA here is from genome assembly GCA_030737815.1 of Allium fistulosum. Taxonomy (NCBI): domain Eukaryota; kingdom Viridiplantae; phylum Streptophyta; class Magnoliopsida; order Asparagales; family Amaryllidaceae; genus Allium; species Allium fistulosum. Next base: position 669,509,946 of record CM060906.1, read on the forward strand.
CTGGGTTCCTGGAGTGAGCATACGGCCATCAGTCTCCCATCTGGCTTTGGTTTGCGAGTGGTAGATAGGCATATATGAGATGAGATTATACCTGAGACTGTGTCCAGAGTATAGTCAACCCCATATCATTCTTTGACAGATGACCTACTTATTATTGATTATATTTGGACATTGTTATGAGCTGGCTCAGATCTTTCTTATTTATTTTTGTGATTTGATGATGGTATTTTATAATATGAGATTGGGAGAATAGGCATTGCTTTGTCCTTGCTTGACTTTACTTGAGGATATCTCATTATTGATGATTTATGAATTTGATGGTGATTTCAAGATATGAATGATTCACCCATTCAATTCTGAATTTGCGGACTCTGATTTGATGTGTTTTGTATGGGTGATGATACTCTCTTGTTTGGGTTTGTTGTGAAAGTCGTTTTGAGATATTTTGAGACCGTAATGTTATTCTTATTATACTTTATATTATCATTGTATGTTATATTATACCTACCATTATAGATATAGTCCGACCCATGTGTTATTTATAATACTCGGGTCAGTCCGAGACATTTCAGGTTCAGGGGACGACATGACCAGTTTTGTGGATGTTGGGCATAGACGGAGGCTAGGTTATTATTATATTGGGTCATTATTTATGTTGTTATGTATTTTGATTTATGTATCGGATGTTTTGATGTCAGTATAAAATCAATGTATAGTTTGAATCTATGCATTCATTTTATTATATACTATCATAGTGTTTGACTCTGTGTTCTCCTTGTTATTTCTATATATATATATATATATATATATATATTCTGTATTGTTCTGTCCTAGAGATACAGTGTTTATTTCTTTATACTAAGACCGTGTACGTATAGGTGAGTTATTTATATGTTGTGTAAACACATACAGTGTTAGTCCAAGGGAATATTCACGTGTGTACCATATATCACCTTATTCTTCGTATTATCTGACAATATTATTATATAATACTCTTGGGTAGTATGGGTATAGAGCTGTGCAATTAAAGCCTTTCTAAAGCCTCGCTAAAATCCCGCTATAGCACGTAGCGCGCTTCGGTCGCTATGCTTTTCCAATATAGTGCTATTGCACAGTAGGTCGACTTTAAGCCTCACTATTTTCTACTATAGCCGCTAAATCAAGGTTTTTTAGCATCCGCTTTAGCAATATTAATATAAAAAGGTTTATTTAACTAGTTCTCTTTCAACTAAATCAACAAAGTTAGGGTAATGAGCTAATTTTATGGCACAAATGGTCAATTTAAGTTAGAAATTTATTCTAGTCACAAAGTCTAGACTACAAAAATTATTACATTCTTTGGTTTTATTATATAAGGTTAAACAATATTTCTTTTTCCTATAAAAATGATGTGAGAATGGGAATAAATTAACTTTAAATATTTTATTTTATATCTATGAAGTTTTTTGCACCTCCGCCATTTTCCATTATATCCCTGCTATAACTTTTTGGACATCCACAACTATAGAACCGCTAAGCGCTTTAACTGTACATGTATAGAGGTGTGGGTGCTATAACTTCTCCAAGGTATAACGATATAAGTATATGCCTATCCATATATATGTCTAACCATTCCACTACCCTAAACTCTGACAACTTTCTACTTCTTAAATAGGCAGGAGGTAGATGCCATAATGGCTAATTAAAACCTCAGTCCCCGAAGCACACCGTTCGCAACATAACCGCTAGTTAATTAGTTCCAACTACAGAGACCGGTGATACATATGTAAGGCTTTATAATAATTTCCATATTACTAATGCATCTCAACTCTATAACTTACCCTACCCTGTAAACCAAAGGCCCTTTCCAATCCCACACAACTACTGTCAATCAGGCCCTAACAATGTTAGTGATAGTACCCAAGCCACTTAATACCTTTTCAATGGAAACTACGCAAACTCTAACCATTTAATACCTATATTTTAGGCAGGTCCCCGTCATTTAATACCAATCCTAAGGAGGACTCCTCTCCGATACTACCTGGCTGACATCTCATAGAATCTCATCAGGCCATTAAATACTTCTTTATGGGAGAGGCCGACCCTATAATAGCTATTTAATACCTCAAACTCGAAGCAAATCCTTCCCAAGATATCCACTACCATGGCTAACCGCTAATTGTGACCATTTAATACTTCATGTAACGACGTGCCTTTTTGGATGCTTTAAGCAGACACACATGCCGATTCAAACCATACAAAGAGGCAGATGGTTATTGAGGTAAATAAGAAAAAGAGAAAGAAATAAAACAAAACAGAATCTCGCAGTGGAATGATAAAATATAATAATCAAAATAACAGTTCATGAAGCTATTTACAAAACATTGATTATACTTATACAACACAGAATCAGAGTTACACATATCAGAGATAAATACATAACAATGCAGCGGAACAGTATAATGCAGTGGAACAATATAGTAAATAATAAGAATACAATCTTCGTCTTCGTCCTCCAGAAATAAGGCCTTCAAATCTTGAAATGCTCAGGCTGACCCGAGCGAATTGAAAAGACAAAACACTCGAGTTAGAACTAAAAGATCTTATGTAAGTTAAGTCAACGGTAACTAAATATGAGTGTAAACGGCGTCGGAGATGTTCACGGGGTTTGACATCTCTTATCTAGTGTCTAACGTGAGTTCGGTAACTTAAAAGATGTTCGGGATTCAGATCTCCTAAGGATCCGTTAAACTATCTACTATGTAGTACAATACGCTATTATAATATGTCTACAGTAAAGTAAAAGTATTAAAATAGTGTTAAGGTGTTACCCATATCTCCCTTAACACATTTTATATAGGGTAAGTTTGGCTCACATCCCTAATAAATTTCAAAATAGAGAAAACATCCTTCCCAAACTAAACTTACATTTTCGGTCCCTATATTCAAATTCGCGCACGTAAAAAGACCCAAATACCCTTTTATGTTTTTAACATTTCAAACGCGTATAACTTTATGTAGAAAAATCGAATCAACATACCGTTTTCACCAAAAAATCACAAATTTTATGATCTTTAAAATGAGATCCATTGTTGATACCAAAAATTCAAATTTGTAGTAAATGTGCAATTATTTCATATATTTGTAGACAATTCAGCAAATTTTGAACACTTTCGATTTTTTTCAAATTTACAACATTTGCAAATAATTGCAGACATTTGTGCAACTATATGCTATAGTTGTAGAAATGTCTGTAACTATTGCATATAGTTGTAGAAATTTCTGCAACTATATGGTATAGTTGCAGAAATGTCTGCAACTATATGCAATAGTTGCAGACATTTCTGCAACTATTGTGTATAATTGCAGTTTTCCATTGAAATAGAGAAAGCTGAGCTCGCCATTGAAGAAGAAGATGAAATCAAGAAACATAAGTTCGCCAATGAAGAAGAAGATGAAATCAAGAAAGATAAACTCGTTATTAAAATCAATCGTGCAAGAAGCGGAGGGGTATTTTAGGGAAAAAACAGCCGAAATGAAAAACAGGGACCTGCAAAGTATGATTTCTTACGGGAGGAGTTTTAGTGAATTAAGTTTGCTTTTAGGGATGCGTGCCTAATATTCACTTTTATATATTCCCATAGTCTATACAGTACCGTACGCTCCTCCGAGAGGTTTACACAAAGGGCACTCCATAGGTATGGTACAAAACAAACTCGTAGAAGGCGCGCTAGGGCATGTGAACACGACACACGAGGAAATGCCAGGGTAGATATACCGTTTGCAGATCCGGACTGGTGGTAACGCATAGCAGCTACTACCGCCCACCTCGGAACACACTCCCATATCAAAAATCGAGGGGTGGCCACCAAATAATCACAAAAATCAGAATAGTGTCAAAGAAATGTGCCTGATAGGAGGAATGACCTCACTTGTCCCGGCATGGCTCCTGATTTTAGTCACATCTAAGTTGCCTCATGGGAGTCAAGGTCACGTCATACCTTATACAGAAATTGTTAAACAAACCATCCTACTTCATTTCTGGAATCTCGACCACGTACATAGTTGTTAAAGTGGTTTTCGGTATTGGCAGAGAGTATGACAATATCTGATCCCGGTCTCTTTAACAACCAAACGCTTATTTCACACCGGATGGTTCTTTTATGTTTCAAAAGTAAATTCACAATTTATATCAAAATATCATATTCTCAAAACCATATCACTTTTGAAATCATATTCACCTTTGAAGATCGTATCGTTTCCAAATCATAATTTTCCAAAATAGGTTAAATCCTTACTTCAAAATCATCATATTCAATTAAATACAACATCTTAAATCCCAACTGAGGTTATAATATCTTTTAACTATATTCACTAAAAATCGATGATTTCAAATATAACACCTCTACCTTATTTAGTTTGAAATTTAGAAAGATAGTTTTAGATAGTTATAATTAGTTATAAATAGTTATATATATTTAAAATAGTTAAATAGATTTAAAATTGATTAAATATAATTAAAATAGATTAACTAGCTTTAAAATAGATTAATTAGATTTAATATAGGTTAAAATGGTTTAATTAGTTTTAAAATAATTAAATGGTTTAAGATAGGTTAAATTGATTTAATATAGTAAATATAGGTTAAACTAGTTTAATAATTTGAAAATCTTACAAATTTAGAATCTTAAAATAATATATTTTAAAACAGTTTATATTTGAAAACATGAATTTGGAATTCATATAAATTTAACTATTTATTTTATTTCAACATATCTGGACAATTCCACATTTTCAAATCACAAAACCAATTTCGATACATTTCAAAGTTATAGGTCAAAAAATTTTAATAACTCAATTCCGGAGAATTCCAATTATACTTCAAAAATCAACTTTGAAAATTTCAATTAAATTCCTTTAACAATTCCTTTAAACCGATTTCAATAATAAATAAATTTATATAAATCAAATTCTTATTTCAAAATATCATTTAACTGGATTCAAAATCAAGGATTTAAAATCATTTAATTTAACCAATCCAGTGTTCGTATATAATTCTCTACCCTAGGGTCAAGTGATACAGATATTTATCATTTCAACCCGCAATTTAAAATCTTACGGTTATATATCATTTCAAACGCAATCCCGAATTAAATAACATCCATAAAATTGCTCGAGTCTATCATTTCAACTCATAACGATTTTTCCTATTCTATAGATCGTTCGGGTATGTATCATTTCAACCCATAGTGAACTTGCAGTTATGACAATATAAAATACAACATCCATTCATCCAATACAAACAATCAACATTCATCACAATCATCATCCAAATCAATCAATAAACATCAATAGATAACAGGTTATCATTTACAGGTAAATTTACTGGCAATTTAAATTCGATAATAAATTAAATGACAATTTAAATTCAAAATAAATTCAAATTAACAGGAATAGCAATTTGAAATATCAAACAGCCATAAATAATTTCCTAGTCACATCATAAATTTAATTTAACTAACATGAGAAATTTTAGAAGTTATGAGTGGGTCAAATCACTCACGTTTGAATTTAAATTGAATTTAAATCCAATTTAAACCCAAAATTTGAACGGTCTTATAATTCGTCCAAACCAGCGCCAAAATGTCCGAAATTTTGATACGATCCTAGCGAAGAAAACCGTGCGTGAATCGGACCTCGTATGCGAAAGTTATGCTGATTAGAAGTTATACGATCTTAAATTATATAATTCAATAAATAAAAGAAAACAACCAAAAATACGTCACCTCGTTTACAGCGAACCCTAATTCGTTCAAAATAATCACGATTGTCACCTCTTCTAGTCGTCGACCAACATCAGAAACGCCGTCGCCTCGCTTGATCTGGACCAGATCTGAGACCACCGGAGTGATCCTCCACCTCAGCCGACCCTAGTGGCCACGCGCCACGAGCTCCGCCTCCTCCTAGCACAGTGCGCCGTCGCTGCATATAACAACCAATTCCGGTGAACGTGGTGACCATCTCGACCAGCGAACCCCATGGATTCACAGCTCTTGTCACCCTCTACCTTGCAGCAATCTCTGATCGTCGTATAATCGATGATCCGCCGCACACTCCAACGACCACGAACGAACGACCGAAACAAAATCATCAAATTCCGACCACACAGAAATCCAGATCGAAAAACAAACTACGGATTTGGGTTGCGCTCGTCGAGAGCTTCAAATCGATATATAACTCGACATATTTTGAGGAGTTTAAATTTTTGGATTTGAATTTGATTTGGAATTGCAATTGGGTATTAGGGTTTTTGTTTGTCTGCCATTGGAAGGAGGAGATGAGAAAGAAATGTATGTTCAAACAAATGAAAATAAGAAGTAGCTAGGGTTTATAACAAGCTATTTATAGTCAGAGTTGAAAATAGAAAGAATGGACAAGATCGATTTGGATTGGTACGAAATACGGCCCGAAAAGCCCGTTCTGTCTCCGGAACGAAAATGGGTCATCCCATATATCAAAATAAATGTTTTGGATATTTTTAAACTCAATGGAACAGGTTTGAAATCCTAATTCTATCGTATGGAGAAGTTATGTCAAAATCAGCTTATTTCAAATTGATTTCAATTTAATTGATTTCTAGGTGTTTCGAGCTCGTACGATCAAACGACAAGTCCGATTGTTATGAAACTTGAAATCCTAAAAAAATTCACTGTTACGGATCCGATGAAACTGGTTTTGTTGAAATCCGAGTAAGTGGCCAAAAAGGCTAATTTCCATTAATTAAATAAATTAATAAATAAATAAATTAAATCACTTTTTCAATTCTAATGCTATAATTGACAAATTTTAGCACTTTTGATTACTTATACATTTATAACCATTTAAAATAAATTTCCATGTTAATTCAATGTTAATTATTTCACTAATTATCATGTTTACTTTCAGTTTCAATAAATTAAGAAATTACAAATTTAATTTTCAATAATTCCATTTAATTGACCTTTCATCCTATTATTCAATTCATTATTATCAAATGTATGAAATTAACATTGATTCATGATTTATTACATTAATATTCTCAAATTTCATCTTAATTTCCCATTAACGTAATATTTAAATATTTAATTTCATTTATTTGCAATAAATCCAATTACTATAATTTAAATTCAAATAAATTAATAAATCTAGATTTCCATTCTTTTTATTCAACCAATTATCATATTATGAATAAAATTAAGATTATTTCCAAATATTAACTTAATTTACATTAACATAATATATAATTACATTTATTGAAATTTATTTCCAATTTAAATTAACAGGCTAAATAAATAGGTAATATACAATAATTGTTACCATTAACTTTTAATTACACTTATAAGTTATCATTAACAAACAAATGTTACAATTGCTTACATAACACTGCTTTTATTCAATTATCATTAATTATATACTAATTCATAAATTAGTTCAATATCTACACTGGTTTCCTTTTATTCAATTTATAGCTAAGTTTAACATTTAAATTATTTTCATTACTTGGCATTTCATTCAATTCATTAATTATTAACTTTCATTAACCTTGTTATGTTTCATCTTAGTTATTGTATCATTTTTTTATTTACAAACTTTTATTTCTTTCAATATTAAATTACCAAAATCTCATTAAATTAACAAATTTAATTATCGAAAATTACGGGTCGTTACACTTCCTAAATAGGGATGAAGCAGACCCTATAATAACTACTTAATACCTCTGTCCCAGAAGCAGGTCCTACATCCTATGCATATCCCTTCCCCATGGGTCATATGGTTGGAGATGTTCCACATCGGTAGTAAGTATACACAACTGCTGGTAGCCTCTAGGTAAATGACTGACCTCTATTGTGTAACTCTACTAACCTCGCATCCCAACCCACTAAACTGAACCAATCACCCAAAGCCAAAATGTTGGCTAAGCCCACTAATTGATGCTTGTTCTAAACATATAATTAAAGCTACATAATTACTTATTATGAAAATTAAATTGCCTTTTATGTATAATTAATAGTATTAATACTTATTTATTCGCTACATTATTATTCCAAATTTATATGCTTAGACTTTGGTTTCCTTGTAATGTCTAATAAATGTTTATTACCCGTAATAATTGGTCATTTATGTCAAAATTGGACAATCTCTAGTCAATCCTCATTTAATTCATTTAATCTATTTACCACTTTCAAAATCCATCTATTATGCCTATTCAGTTTCTCCATAAATGCCGTATTAAATTCCCTTATCAATCCCCATTTAATTCCTTTTTAACTCTCTATTAATTACAAATTTATTGCCCATTAAATCTGCAATTAATGTACATAAATCCTAGTACTATAATTACTATGTTGTTAATAACTATTACGAATATCATCGTAAATTACACTACTTATATATTTTTATTTTTTAATGTTAAGCGCTGTTATACTTGTTTGTTTATTTATTTATAATTCTAGCTATTAATTTCTAAACTAGAACATTCCTTTCCACATTTTTAATTTATCAGAGCTGCCTTTTCAAAAAGGATTACCATTATAACTTTTCATAAATTAACCAAAAGTGAGAACTTTGCTTTGTTTGAAATTACAAGGAATTATTTGTTTTCTTTTATTAAAATAAATAGTGTAAACTATAGAAAAGAACATCAATATCTTACACATCTCATTCCTTTTTTGGTTTATCCCTTGTTAATTCAAATGATGGGCTTTTATACATATTTTGAAATTGGATAATTTATGGAAATTACACAGAACCTACTCCAGATAAATCAAAACATAGAAATTCACATTCCAAGTCAACTAGAGCAACCTAATTCATAACCAATTATAGATCTAGAATAAACAAATATTCTACATAATAAATATTTGGGGCTGAATCCAAATTTTCAGATTAGGTTGTACATATTGTTTCTATTCCAATTACTTATCTTATTGAATATGTAGGCGATATTCTTATACATTTGTTTTAAGCTTATAATTCATCAGATCTTATTTAGGCATAAAAATTAAATAAAATCCAATGATATAAATCTCAATGTCATAAATAAATTATATGATTTTCCACTAACCTTTTAAAGCTTTCCAAATCACCAAATCTGAATCCATTCCTTTACTTGACTCCCTTTTCCTTTCTAATCCAAAAGAATATGTATAACAATGTGTATACATACTATTAGAAATACAGATCTGAGAAGAGATTTGGAGTTAAGGGGAATATATATTTATAACTATTAAAATTACCTTTTCAACAGTATCGATTCGCTCCTTCTCTTCTTCTCTTTTATTTTCTACCCTTCTTCGATTATGTATTAATATATAATATTTTATAATTTTTAGAAGTAATGGAGAAGAGAAAATAGCAGAGCTTCACTGCTTGGACAAGAAAATATAAGAATAGAAGTGAGGAGTTTGGCCTCTATTTATAGGCGCACGAATCAATCGTAACCATTACATTAAAATAATTAAACTCGGGCCACTGGCCAAGGTTCAAACCCTAGCCACCATGTTCGAACCGGTCGACCGATTCCCTATAGGCGGTTGACTGCTAGCAGTCGACCGGCCCAAGGAGGGAGTCGATTAGTGGAGTCCCATATTTAATGTTATTTACTTCCTTTTTCGTTTCTAATTAATTTCTCTCCAAGAACTTCAAACGCTGATAACTTTTTCATTTGAACTCTGATCCTAAAACTCCAAATATTAAAGTTGCTCAGAAAATCGCCACGAATACTACGGTACAAGTTTCATGGATAAACTCCAACGTTTTCTCAAATTTCATTTTTGGAGCCTTATTAATAATTTATTAATTATCATTAATTTTACAGGGTGTAACATTCTCCACCCTTAGAAGAATTCCGCCTCTGAAACTCCCCAAATGTTTGAATCATGTAACATAGCTCGCAACCAATTTAAGCTATCCAACCAATTAGTGTACAACTAATTTTGCAGCCAAACATGTACCAGTGCATGGTGTATCACAACATATAAAACATGTATGCAGAATGACTGTAACGACCTGTATTTTTAACTATTTTAAATTATTATATTTAGTGTAATTAATGAATAAAAATGGTTAAAAATAATTTTTTTAATGATTTATTAATATAGCTGTTGAATATGAACTTGAACAAGATTTTGTAATAAACAAATTTTGAAGATTAAAGTAATAACAAGTATTGAAAGGAAATGTTATGTATTGAATGTGTTTACAATCAATAGTTGAATTGAATAATAGATGTTGAATTCATTAGATGTAAATAAAGTAATTGATTGACAACTAAAATTCATTTGGAATCTAATATTGAAATTTATTGAATATTGGACAATTAAATTGTTTAAAGTTTAATTTTTGAAAATTATTTGAATAACTGAATCCTAAATTAAATATGAAAGAAAATGATTTCAAAAGTTGATTTAGATGTTATTTAAATGTGAATGAAGATTGTCCATACTTAAAAACTGAATTTAAGTGATTAATTTAAAATTTGGAAATTTCATATTATAATTAATGAGTAAAAATAGCCTTCCAGGGAACAGTATCGGATTTTGACGAAACCAGTTCCATTTGATTTGTAATAGTGTATTATTATGGAATTTCAAATTTCGCAATATTTGGAGTTATCGTTTGGTCGTACGGGATAGAAACGCATTGAATTTAATATTTTAATTGGGTTCAAAAAGCTATCTTCTGCATACGATCGAATTGGGTCTCGAAACATGTTCCATTGCATTCGGAATAGGGGTATAACATTATAAATGTCAGGCGGCACGCTTCGTTTGGAGTTCGTCCGGATAAATACGTGAAGACAGTGAAAATAATAATAAAATAGTATATATGCACATATAAATACACATATCCCTCTCCAAAACCCTAGCCTTTTTGGCCAGCCGCCATTATCATTTTAATGGTCGTAAACGTTCAAAACTTTCCTCCCTTCGATCTCCTCGACCAAGCCGAATTAGCCAAAAGTTTCAACTACAAAGACGAAGAGCTCGTCGAAGCTCTACCATATCAACGGTAGTGATCGTATTTAACGCGGCATGGAAGGAGATCTTTGGCCGTGTTCGTCACGCGTTCGTGCATGACTCACGAAGAAATGGCGATGCTAAACAAGGCTAGACTCTGGCCGTGGGTGGGTCGTAGTGTGAGCAGTCGAGTGGCATTCTCCGATCGTGCTTTGTTCGAGCCTAGGCGTAGTGAGCTTCGGTCAAAGTTTTTTGTGATGGGTTCGAACACGTCTTGATTAGCCTGGAGCACGCGATGGAGAAGAAAAAGATGGGCAGCCACGATTTGGTCTCTGGAAATCAACTACAGATTTGAAGGTTTAAAAAAATAAAAAGAAATTTATTTACACAAATTATATTCACATGTTTAAAAATGTGTATCTTTCACATACGAGGTCGAAATTGGACGAAACAAACAGCAATGGAATCATGGCGATGAGCACTACATTCTAGGACAGATTTGGAGACATTCGGAGCTAACTAATATTTTAGGTTAAATCGAACGTTGTTCGATTTGATTTGAAATTGAAAACTCAAGGTGAGTGTTTTATAACGCTCACAACGTACTAAAATATTTTTATGCTAGTTAAATTCGAAATTATGAAGTGATATAAATTTATTGATCGTTGTTTGATGAATTTAATTGTCATTCGAATTAATTGTTAAAGACGGTTAAATTTGAAATTGGAATTTAATTGCCAGTAAAATACCTGATACTGATAACTACGGAATTGTTGTGAACTATTGACTGATTTGGATGTTGATTGTGATGGATGCTATTGATTGATGTTTTGGATGATTTAGATGTTTATTTATTTTGATATATCCTATTATCATCCTGGTAAATTATTTACAGTATATAAAACTGTAAATTGGATTATTTCGAATAAATTAAGAAATAGGTTGAAATGATATATACCCATGACATTGTGATTTGGATTGAAATGATATGTATCCATCCCCGAAATAAATTGTAATAACTTATCACTTGGCCATAGAATAGAAAATTATATACGGACGCCGGATTGGTTAAATTAAAGGATTTTAAATTTTTGATTTGGAATTTATTTGAATAATTTTGATTTAAAGGATGGGAATTTTATTCTAACTTTGAATTTTACTAAGTAAAAGTGATATAAAACGATATTTTGAAATTGAGCTCGGAATTGAATTATATTTGAAAATTGGATTTTAAATTGAATGTTGAAAGTAAATTTGATTTAAGTGTGTTGAATCGATTTAAATGGAAATGGAAATTTAAAGTGATTTGAATTGGGAAATTTGGAAATTGAATCGGTTTTACTTTAAAACTATTTTCAAATAAATTATTTTGATATAAACTATTTAAATCAATATTTTTAAATATTCAAATTATTTTGGATTTCCAAACGATTTTGCTATATAAACCATTTTAATACTTAAACTATTTTATATTAAACTATTTTAACCATTTTAACCATTTAAACTATTTTAACACTCTAAACTATTTTTAACTATTTTAATTATTTAAACTATTTTAAAACTATTCAAACTATTTTTCAAAAATTCAAACTGGTCAAAATAGTGGAATGATATATTTAAATCTTGGATTTAAATACGAATTGGGTTAAAATGAAGTTATAACCTAAATTGAGATTCAAAATGATTTTGGAAGCGAAATCGAAATATTGAGGCAAAAATGATTTTAGAAGTGAAATGGTATATTTTGAGTAAATATGATGATTTCGAAATGAATTTGATTTTGAAGTGAATATGATATTTTGATATCAAGTATGAACTATTTTTGAAATGTAAAAGTACCAACCGGTGTGTAAAACGACGTTTGGTTGTTAAAGAGACCGGAGTCGAATAAGGGCATACTCTCTGTCGATATCGGAACCACTTTAACAATTGTGTACGTGGAGTGATGATCCAGAACGAAGTGGTTGGATTTGGCTTACGTTTGCTGGATTTGAAGAAAGAGAACGATGATGGATTGGCCTGACTCTTGTGTCAATTTGAAATGACTAAAACAGGAGCCGTACCGGTCAAGTGGGCTAGCTACCCTGAGCGGATACACTTCTTCGTATCTCCATCATTTACACTGTGATTGATCGGTGCGCACCCTCAGATTTTGGGACGTGGTGGTCGATCATGGCTATGACGCGTTACCACTAGCCGGGAAGGGTAAACTGGTAGTATCGTACATTGGGCATTGCCTCACGTGCTTTGTCATACTTTTATCCCTATACGAGACCCATACGATTTTGGTTTAGTGTTGTCGTATCACGGCGCTTCCCTAACTACCGACATGCTACTGGTGGTGTCAAATGCAGACTGTACGCCAATGTTTAAAAACGTGTTAAGAGGGATTAATGTAAAGCCTTAACGCTAAGAAAAATATTTATTTTATTGATTAGACATTATATATGTAGCGTATTCTACTACATATAAATATTTTGACGGATCCTTAAGAGATGGAAAATCCCGTAACATCTTTTGAGTTATTGCACGCACGTTATAAATCGGATAGGAGATGTGAAATCCCGTAAACATCTTCGACGCTATTACACTCATGTTATGCTACATTGATTTGACTCACATAAGAATATTTTAGTCCTGACTCGAGTGTTTTGCCTTTCATTACGCTCGGGTCAGCCCTGAGTTTTCAGCTTATCGAAGATTATTCTCTAGAGGGCGAAGATGAAGATTTGGTTACTAATATTATTCCCAGCATCATGTTGTTCTGCTACATTATATTTTGTTTCTGTTGTATATATTTAACTCTGATAAATGTTGTATAAATTATGATCAAAAGTATAGCAAACAGCTGCATGAACTGTTTATTTGATTATTATATTTGTCATTCCGCTACAAGATTCTGTGTTTATTTCCCTTTTCTTTTCTTATTTTTCTTAATTAACCCCATTGATTATCTATGTTCCGGATTGTTTGAATTAGACATGTGTGGATTACTATCGATTTAAACCTTTCGAAATGTGGGTCGTCACAGTTGGTATCAGAGCTTTGGTTTAGAGATAACCTTGGCTTTGAGGGGTAACTTATTAGAGATAGGGTCAGTAGCACCCTTCAATGAGTTTGAGTGTATTAATAGATATGAGCGCGTATTTATTAGTGAATATAAAAATTATTTTATATTGTATTAGTTGATTTGTTGAGTGGCTTATGGATTCTGGTCAATACGAGTAATTAACATTATTGATAGGGATCTCTAAATACTTGAATAGAATAATTCAACATAGTATTACTTTGAAATTGGGTAAATGAAATAATTTTACTCTGATTATATTCTATATATAAAGGAATAATTTTCATAAATTATTATGGTATATATAGTGTGAATTGGTTGTTAGAAATGATAATATTGATCATTATCGTTTATTGTTGGATTAGTCAATATTCCTAAACTATTAGCTATTATATGATTATAAGAAAATGAAACTGTATAAATGTGATTTATAAAATATAATTTGCAAGTAAAATGAATAAAAAATTGAGAATTTGAGAAATTTAAATTCCGGTGTTTCTGAAAAAGGTTCCCAAGGTTTGAAAATAATAATATGAGTATTGTTTAAAAGTATATACAAATACAAATTGTTTTCGAATAAATTTTAAAAGGAATGAATTCAGTACTCCCCACTTCCGTCGCTTGAAAATAATTTCGGTGATGACTGCACAACATCATCGACATTCATTTTCGAATCTCAAAGTAGGGGAGACTTCTGAGAAGCCGTGCTACGAAATTGTTTTGATAAACAGATTTTTGATTTAAACTCCAAGAGTATGATTTGATATATAAAAGATATAAGTATACATACTTATTTCAAATGATTTGAAATGATCCTGGTATTTAAATTTTTTAAGTTCTACTAATTAATAATCTTCAAATTATTTGAATAACCTGAACTTATAGAATAAGAGAATTAAGAAATCTAAGCTAAATGTTTTCAGAAAATTTAGAGTTGAAGTTTGCAACTCTTAAATTGAAAGTAAAGAAAATTTAAACAAGTTAAAATAGTGAACATTCTAATTAAGTAAAATGAATCAGATTAATTTGTATAATACCAAATTGCATTCTAATGACATATAATAAGACTTACCAAATGTTAAAAGTTAAAATGATGATTTGGATATGTAATGAGATATTATACAAGTAAACAAAACTCAAAAGTAATTAAAATGTATGTAAATGGAAATTTAATTGTAATAATAAATGTTATACTTAATTAGTATATTATGAAATGATTAATGACTAAATGGAATAAGTAAGTGGAACTTACGAAAGTAGACAAATTAATAAATAATATCTTTGTAAATTGGTTATAGAATTAAATATAAATTTGCAAAGAAATTTTGAAATTGAATTGGTAACTTTTGAGAAAATTAAAAACTTGGATAAAGTCATATATAGGAAGTTGGACTTTTATAAAATGATTATAAACTAAAGTGATGATTAATAAAATGCTTCATAAATAAATTGTTATTAAATAAAATAACATTGATTAAAATGAAAATGAGCTTAAGTGTAGAATGAATGTGAATAAATGAATTGATATGAGATGGTGCTAAACGTAAAATAAAACAATTGAAATATAAAAAATTGAATTGAATGAAATGGAATGTAAATGAAATAGATTTGAATAAATTGGAAGTACAAATAAATGTCGATGAAATTTGGATGTTAATAAGAAATGAAGTGTATAAATTGAAATATTGACATTGGATAATGTAATTTCATATCGTTATGAATTAATTGGATGAATACTAATAATTAAAGGGTTTCTTTTGTTGTAAATCATCGTTATAACTGTTTTATTGTATATGATTGTTTTTTTTGTATATTAGTGCTTATGTTATGGTTTGGGTTTAAAATTCATGTTATATGCTTCTATAAAACTCGTACATGCTTTCTATATCATTATATGCAACTAATGTTCTAAACTGAGTTGAGATAGGTGCATAAGAAGACTGTTTGGATGTATATGCGGATTATATTTTGCTTTTGCTTGCTTAATACGAGCAAACTCGCTCGTATTAATAATAATAAGGTACATATCTCGGATTACATACTGCGCTTTTATATTTTTCCCTACGGGATGCCTCATCATTGAGATGAGATGTATATTTGATATCTATTCGGTATATTTGGGGTTATATATTGTATTATAAATTTTTTTCGATCGGGCCGCGCAAAGGAAACTCTGTAGAAATTTTCCGTAAATCCGGAAATTAGAAATTTTTTGAAGTTTTAAAATTTTATAACTTGTTTTGATAACTAAATTGTAATTTCTGTAAGCCGATCGGAGTAGCGTAATAGAAACATAGCAAAAATTTTCTAATGGATTTTATGTTTTATAAGTTGATTATATTTTTAAATATATCAAATGTAAAATTCTCTACTTAGTTCCTTTTCGAGGACGAAAAGTTTAGAGTGGGGGAGATTGTAATGACCCGTATTTTTAACGATTTTAAATTATTAAATTTAGTGTAATTAAAGAATAAAAATGGTTAAAATTAAAAAATTTAATGATTTATTAATATAGCTATTGAATTTGAACTTGAACAAGATTTTGTAATAAACAAATTTCGAAGATTTAAGTAATAACAAGTATTGAAAGAAATGCTATGTATTGAATGTGTTTACAATCAATAGTTGAATTGAATAATAAATGCTGAATTCATTAGTTGTAAATAAAGTAATTGATTGATAACTAAAATTTATTTGGAATCTAATACTGAAATTTATTGAATATTGGACAGTTAAATTGTTTAAAGTTTAATTATTTGAATAACTGAATCCTAAATTAAACATGAATGACAATGATTTCAAAAGTTGATTTAGATGTTATTTAAATATGAATGAAGATTGTCCACACTTGAAAACTGAATTTAAGTGATTAATTTAAAATTTGGAAATTTCATATTATAATTAACGAGTAAAAATAGCCTTCAGGACCACAGTCTCATATTTCGATGAAACCAGTTCCATTGGATCCGTAATAGTGTATTATTATCGGATTTCAAATTTCATAGCATTTGGAGTTATCGTTTGGTCGTACGGGATAGAAACGTGTTGAATTTAATATCGAAAAATTGATATTTTAATTGGGTTCAAAAAGATATCTTCCACATACGATCGAATTGGGTCTCAAAACCTATTCCATTGCGTTCGGAATAGGGGTATAGCATTATAAATGTCAGGCGGCATGCTTCGTTTGGAGTTCGTCTATGATGCCCCACCCCGAGACCCACATTAACAAAGAGTATTACTAGGTAATACTGTCTGCTAATGCAGAGAATAGGACTGGTTAGGAGCGACCATCTATAGCCTTGTCTTAATTATCTATTGAATACATTGACAAATGCTATATTTTTTTCTAACTCAAGTGGATCGACATATCCAATAAATACTTAACACAAAGCCATATGTGGCTAGAGGATTTATCAGAACAAAATACAACAACTCGAATGCAAAACACATCATAGAACATCAGATCATCACATATACACACATATACAGATACATCATAGATTATACATATTGATACATGTCAAGTGGTATAGCGATCAAAATATACAAGCGAGTCAAAAGAATATACATACAAGAGTAGCAAACAAAAAGGACTACACAAAAAGCTATAGCAAAAAGAGCTAGCAGAATAGAGTCCATACGGAAGCAGAATAGGCTAAGTCCAAATGTACCTAACCTAAAAACCTCAGTCTGACCCGAGTATAAATACACAGGCTAATCTAGCAAAACAAATCAGTTTAAGAGAATATACGATAACAGAAGCATAGGATAGAGGTGATGTTCTTCTTAAGAAACAAGAAAATTTACTAAGTAAGCATGAGCATAAGTATGGTATGCATGGTTACTTCATGTGATGAATGGTATCACTACACAACATATAATCTCAAAAGAGCTAGAATAACCCATAAAACGCTAAAAGTAGCGAGCCTCGTATCATCGGCATTTCATAAAACATCAAATATGGTTTAGGGGAAAACCTAAACCCGCCAAATCGGCAAACCCAAAACATACATACAGAGATCCCATCTCAAACACGCCATAAGGCAAATATATCTCCAAAGAGGAGAATAAAATCTCAAGCAAATTCCAAAAGGAAAATCTCATATAATGTCGCCAAAAGGCAAATCTCAAATAACGCCAGTATAGGCAATTCAAATCTCAAAAAAATAGAACTCCCAAGAGTTAAAATTCCCGAAAGGTAACCGCCACAAATATATATCGAATGGTTCAAAGGACCAATTCCGTAAAAGGGCGATGCACTAGTGAAAACAGTCAAAGGAATCATCTCAAAAGTTTAGCACGTGCATGTGGCCGAAGCCTTGTCAAGTGCTGTTATCACAAATAGGTACCTTGCCCGAAGGCAAAACGTCACAATGACAAATACACCGCAATGGCAAATATGCCGCAATGGCAGATACGCCGCAATGGCAAACGTCTCGAAGACAAATACACCGCAATGGAAAATACGCCGCAATGGCAATGACCCGAAGGTCCAATACTGGCATGCCGCAATGGCAAATGTGTCACAAACTCTCGGATAGGAACCCGAACAGTGTCAACGTGTGTCCAATACCACACGTTCGCACTAAACGGTTTACTTACCGCTAGTAAATTTCACACTCAAAGCAGTAAAAAGTTTATCTCATTTCATCGGTAAACTCGACCCAAAGGTCAAAATGATCAAACAAACAAGTCGGGAATTAACCGATAAGATAAACGCACGTGTCCCATACCATGTGTTTTAACAAACCGTTTAATCCTCCTTCTCATTCGCTCGAAATGTGCAAAAACGTGTAATTTATATATAAAATAATTTAATTTGGAAAACAAGCTTTGAAAACCAATTTTCAAAATCAATTTGAAAACCCCATTTGAAAATTTCCCTTATTATAGAGAATAACTAGATTTTATACTTGAAAATACTTTAAAATATTATATAATAATTATTTTGAAATGCCTATTAATTTTAAAAATTATTTCAAAAAGATTTGGAGAAAACCGTGCTCGAAAACGAACAAAAACAAGGAAATTCACCCAAACCGATATTCGAATTTAAATTCAAATTAGATTCAAAAAATCCAAAATTGAATTTAAAATCTCCAAAATTTGGCTGATCTATTGATAGAAATCATGGCCTTCAAAAATGATCAAAACATCACGAAATCTAATTAAAAAATGGAGCAAAAGAAGGTAAAAAAACATCGAAACAAAAAAAGAGGCAAGGCAAAATTTTGCCTTTGCCAAGTCGACCTAGAGGTCGACCTCCTTGGTCCCTAGGTCGACTGTACGGTCGACCTAGGAGCCTCTGGGTCGACAGTCAGGTCGATCCAAGGAGTTGTGGCAGTCGACCTAGCATACGAACTTTTTCCAGTTCGATTTCCGCCTGCGAACTGATTTTCAAAGCAAGGTTTGACATAGCAAATGACTATAAAATTCAACCAAAATTTACAAAGATGGACTTCAACATGCAAGCTACCAAATGCAAGAAATCCAGCAACATTTCGTTGCCGAAATAACAAGATATAAGGTCTCAAAGATTCAACAGAAATAGATTATAAACAAAGAAATTTCAACTATAGGAAATTGCAAACTGAAGCAAAATCTTTACAGATTCAAGCACTGGCACTTTTGTTTTGGCTAGTTTGTGAGTTTATACAACTCACCTTGCTGATAGATGATAAAAGCTGGAATTTTGCAGCAAAATTGAAGCTTTTTATCAAAATTGGAGCTTCTAAATACCTGTAGGAAGCAAATATAGGACATGCAAACAATATACGGTAAAAATTAGATAATTCTTACTTTAACAAGACTTTGTGATGAAATTTAAGTAGTTTAGAGTGGATTATCTTTGGTTTATCACTAGATTGTAAAAAGTCTTTGTTTTGTTGAATTAAAATGAAGAAATTGCTTGAATTTTGCAAATTGGGATAATAGTTTACTGACTTTTTCTTTTTAGGTTGGAGGAAGAAGAAGAGACTGAAAATGAACATATAGACTCTTTTTTTTCTTTCTTCTAACCAGGCTAAGTGAATATGGGCTGAATTGGACCCAAATAAAAAAAGAAAATGAGATGGCTTAAGGTTTAAATCAATACTTAGCCAAAAATATGTGTGCATATCCCATATACACACAAATAAAAATTCATTTCTTCATATTTACACACAAGAAAAATATGAAAACTTGTATACATACACAATAAAACATTTTCTATCATATAAAAAGATTAACTTATATTTTTAAAACATTTTTATTATTAAATTCCTTAATTTTCAAAAATGCACTTTTTACCCAAATAAATGAATAAAACCATGTTTTCAACTTCTAAAATTCCACAAAATTTATTTTCTCACTTAGAAAAATATTTCATACCATTACACAACATTATTTATAGCCAAAACTTATTTTTAAACCAATTTCTATCTTTTTATTTTAATAAACCACCTTTAAAATAAAATACTTCTCTTTAAAATTATTAAGAGAAGTAAATGGGCAATAATTGATATAATTATTGCATTTTCTCTAAAATGAAATCATTTTCATTATTTAAAGCCCATATTCCATTTATTATCACTCCAAACAAAATAAAATAAAGCTTGGAATTTCATTTTCTCATTTTAAATTCCAAAATTCATTGTTTATTCCAAATAAAAAATTTAATTTCTCCAATTTTAATTTAATTTACAATATTAAATTATAACTATTGTTATAATTCAATATTGACAGGTAATCTCCAAACCAGGGTTGTTACAGACTCCCCCTTAACAAAATTGCATCCTCGTAATTTCTAGAGGAGAATTTGTATTCAACTTATTAATTTCATCAGACAAAAGGAAAAGAAATAAGCTTGAGATAAAGAGATATTCTCGCCATCGCTATGCGAAGAAAGAAAACCGGGATATGAATGCTCGATAAAATCTCTGGTTTCCCATGTGCAGTCATTGGGATTAGCAGACCATTGATCTTTAACGAGCGGCACGTCCTTGTTTCGAAGGCGTCTCACCTCCAAAGAAAGTACGCGAATTGGCTACTACACAACATATAGGTCTGGTGAGATCTCAAGCTCTTGCAAATCGGGAGAATCAATAACATAATCCGACTCTCGTAGACACTTCCGAAGCTGGGAGACATGAAATACGCCGTGAATGCCAGATAGATGAGCTGAAAGAGAAACTCTATAAGCCACAGGGCCAATACGTTCAGTAATAGGAAATGGTCCTATAAAGCAAGGAGCCAATTTCCTAGTCGTACTGAAAAGCACAACCCCCTTCAGAGGAGAAACACGAATGAAGATGAGATCACCAATAGAGAACTCGAGAGGCTTCCTACGATTGTCCGTGTAGGATTTCTAATGGCTCTATGCCTGTTTCATTCTCCGAGGAATAAGAATAATCTTCTCAGAAGAATCATGAATAAAATATGGGCCTAGAATAAGCTTCTCCCTAGATTCCAACCAATATGAAGGAGATCGACATGGCCTTCTATATAAGGCTTCGAAAGGAGCCATACCGATACTGGACTGGAAACTATTATTGTAGGGGAATTCCACAAGAGGTAAATGATTCTCCCAACTACCTCCGAATTCCAAAATACAAGCACGAAGAAGATCCTCAAGAATGCGATTCACCCGTTTAGTCTAACCATCAGACTATGGATGACATGCTGTGCTGAAGTTAAGCTTTGTTCCTAAAGCTTGCCGAAGACTCTACTAGAAATGACTCGTGAAAAGCGGATCATGGTCACAAACAATCGAAGTAGGAACACCGTGAGGTCTTACGATTTCCTTGAAATATAACTTGGCCAAATGAGAAGCACTCCTATTGACTTAATAGGAATGAAATGAGCTGATTTGGTGAGGCGATCAACAATAACCCAAATGCTAGAATGGCCCGATCTCGAACGAGGTAGGCTATCAATGAAATCCATTGAAATCTGATCTCATTTCCACAATGGAATCTCTAGAGGCTGAAGGAGACCAGAAGGGCGCTGCTGCTCGACTTTGATGAGTTGACAAGTCATGCAATTACTCACATAGATCGCTACATCACGCTTCATGTCTTCCTAATAATAAAGGCGATGCATATCGGCATACATCTTGCTACTGCTGGGATGAATGGTATACTTAGAACGATAACAGTCATCGAGAATGTCACGCCTAAGTGCAGAATCAGAAGGCACAACTAGACAGATCTTCTTGCGAAGACACCTATGAGAATCAATGCTGAATTCCCGCAACTCCTCATCACGGGACTCAGACTCACAAATCTGAATAAGGTGCACAAGATCGGGATCATGCTGCTGAGCATCAATAATACGATCTAATAAAGTGGGTCGAGCTTCCAAACTGAATAATAAAATAGGAGAATCAGAAGATGGAGCTTGATCATGAATATCACAAAGGGATAAGGTCTCAAGAACATCCCACTCGGCTAGCATCATAGAAACAACAGCCGAATGTTTGCGACTAAGGGCATCAGCAACACGATTACCCTTACCAGGGGTATACTGGATATCGAAATCATAGGAGGCAAGGAACTCGAGCCAACGTTGTTGCCTCATATTGAGCTCCTTCTGAGTGAACAGATATTTCAAGGACTTGTGATCGGTATAGAGAATGAAGCGCTCGCCTAATAGATAATGTTGCCAAATCTTTAAGGCGAAGACAATGGCGGCCAACTCGAGGTCATGAGTGGCATAGCGAACTTCATTCAATCGCAGTTTCCTAGAAGCATAAGCAACTACCCGATCCTTTTGCATAAGCATGGCACCGAGGCCACATCTACTAGCATCAATGTAGACAACAAGATCATGATTCCCTTCGGGAACCACTAGAATAGGAGCATTAGTGAGAAGCTCCTTCAACTGCTGAAAAGCAGCTTCACACTTGTCGGACCAAATAAATCGAATGCCTTTCCGAGTAAGGCTGGTGAGAAGAAGCACAATACGAGAGAAATCCTTAACGAATCGACGGTAATAACCCGCCAATCCAAGGAAGCTGTGAATCTCATGAATATTCTCAAGCTTCTTCCAAATTTGGATAGCTTCGATCTTCGAAGGATCGACCGAAATGCCCTCGGAAGAAATAACGTGGCCTAAGAGCTTAACCTTATTCTCCCAGAAGTGGCACTTGGAGAATTTGGCTTTAAGCTGATGTTGGCGAAGAGTACTCAAGACAATTCTCAAGTGATTAGCATGCTCGGCTTTAGACTTCGAATAGACAAGGATGTCGTCGATGAACATAAGGACGAACTTATCAAGATATTCCCGGAATACTCGATTCATAAGATCGACAAAGAAAGCATGAGTGTTCATCAAATCGAATGGCATAACGAGCCACTCGTAAGATCCATATCGAGTGCGGAAAGTTGTAAGAGGTATGCTATCTTTCGCAACTCGTAGCTGATGAAAACCAGTGGCAAGGTCGAGCTGAGAGAAGACCTTAGCACCACTCAATTGATCGAACATATCATCGATTCTAGGAAACAGATACCTATTCTTGATGGTCAACTCGTTAAGCTTGCGATAGTCGATGCAAAGCCTAAGAGTTCCATCGGACTTCTTCACGAAGACGACTGCGGCACCCCACGGTGAAAAACTAGACTGAATCAACTGCTTGGACTCAAGCTCTAAAAGCTACTTCTTGAGTTCCTCATTTTCCTTTGTAGACATCCTCGTAGGAGCAACTAACTGGCTGCATGCCTGGAATGAGATCAATGTGGAATTCAATCGCCCGCTTGGGTGGCAAACCCGAAACAGGCTCAAATACATTGGAGAAATCACAAACAACAGATATATGAGATATATCATCATCATCTCATGAGTCTAGAGAATATAAAGATGCTTCAGAATTATCCACATTCCAAAGAACAAGTGATAGCTGAGCAGACGAATTTGGATGTCGAAGATATAAAACTCTCTTAGAACAAATAATCCTGGCATCGTATCGCACTAGTCAGTCCATATCCAAAATCATATCAAAACCCAAATAAGAAATAACGTGCAGATTCGCACGAAAAGAAAAGCCACATAAAACAATCTCAACATCCTCACAAAGCATGTTAAGGGGTGCGGATCCCTCGATAGGATTCACAATCCTCAATGAAGTAATAAGGCATGAAACATCCAAAGAAATAGCATCAATGAGTTCTTTTGATACGAATGAATGCGACGCACTCGTGTCAAAGAGAACTTGAATAGAACAATCATGGAATAAAATACAGCCTTCAAGGATAGAAGGTGATGTACATCTACGCTGAGAAGACCGTCCAGAAGCATTCACTACATTAAGCATGCCAGACTGGGTATTACTAGGAGCAATGAGGCAAGTGGCAAGACAGTGGCCTTCCTTCTTGCAATAACGATAGAAGAGAGGCTTAGGAAAATCTAGAATCATGTGGTCAAGAGAACCACAATTGAAACACCCCTTCCGAGTAGGAGGTGTTCCACTAGGCTGAGAATGAGGACCAGATCAAACGGGCTTCTTCTTCTTGGAAGGGAAAGACTTTGACTTCTGGAAAGGAAACCGCTTCTTGTTGGGGTTCTTCCGAACCTCCATTTCATCACCACTATCGTTCTCCATCTCGACGGCTTCGAGATGAAGCGCCGAGTCAACCAACTCCTCGAAAGAAAGCTTGAGCTAGAGCATCAAAGACTTCTTCAAATACTTCTTAAGACCAGAGACAAACTTCAGATTCTTCTTATATTAAGTGCCGATGTATTCAAGACCATACTTAGATAAGGCCTCGAATGATAAAACATAATCAGAGACGGAGGACTTTCCTTGCTTCTACTCGAGGAAGCGATGGGCCAATAAAGCTTTCTCAGATTCAGGAACGAACTTGAGCTCCAATCGTTCTCGAAACTGAGTCCAAGAAAGAGTAGACTCATTGAGCTCGGCTATGAGAAGCTCGTACCAATCGAGAGCACACTCTTGTAACATGCTAGATGCTACGAGAACCCTATCGTGGTCAGAAAGATCCATGCGAGAGAAGATGCGCTCGCACGTATGAATCCAAGCTTGGACCTCTAGAACGGACTCAGAGCCTTTAAACAGCTTTCCTCCGAGATAGGAGAAATCACTGCACATACGCGCAAAGGCAGACTTGCATGGAGGAGATGCTTGAGTAGGAGCTGGAGGCTGAGTGCTCCTAAATAACTCCATAAACTGATCGGCAGACATATAAACGCCGTCCGGATGAGAGCCACTAGATTGCCCAACATCCGAGCGTAGTCCTCTGCCTCTTCCAGTCATTAGCTAAAAGTTAAGATAAGAATTATTTATAAGTTAGATATCATTAATTCAATAAGGAGTACTACAGAATTAAAATACATTCCTGGACGTTTTCCCAACTTCTATCTACCCCAAAGGACAAGAAAAGGTTAATGGCACGATGATTAAGGGATTCGTAACACTTGTATTACACTTAGATGTACCGTAATATGTGTTTATGTTCTGTATTTATCATATTTTGTTCTGAACTCAGCTCTGATACCAAGCTATGATGCCCCACCCCGAGACCCACATTAAAAAAGAGTATTACTGGGTAATTCTGTCTGCTAATGCAGAGAATAGGGCTGGTTAGGGGCGACCATCTATAGCCTTGTCTTAATTATCTATTGAATACGTCGACAAATGCTATATATTTTTTCTAACTCAAGTGGATCGACATATCCAATAAATACTTAACACAAAGCCATAGGTGGCTATAGGATCTATCAGAACAAATACAACAACTCTAATGCAAAACACATCACAGAACAGCAGATCATCACATATATATACATATACAGATACATCGTAGAGTATACAAAACGATACATGTCAATTGGTATAGTGACCACAATATACAAGAGAGTCAAAAGAATATACATATAAGAGTAGCAAACAAAAAGGACTACACAAAAAGCTATAACAAAAGGAGCTAGCAGAATAAAGTCCATGCGGAAGCAGAATAGGCTAAGTCCAAATGTACATAACCTTAAACACCTCGGTCTGACCCGAGTATAAATACATAGGTTGGTCTAGCTAAACAAATCAGTTTAAGAGAATATATGATAACAGAAGCATATGATAGAGGTGATGTTCTTCTTAAGCAAGAAGAAACAATACTAAGAAAGCATGAGTATAAGTATGGGATGTATGGTTACTTCATGTGATGAATGGTATCACTACACAACATATAACCTCAAAAGAGCTAGAATAACCCATAAAACGCTAAAAGTAGCAAGCCTCATATCATCGGCATTTCATAAAACATCAAATATGGTTTAAGGGAAAACCTAAACCCGCCAAATCGGCAAACCCAAAACATGCACACAGAGATCCCATCTCAAACATGCCATAAGGAAAATACACCTCCAAAGAGGAGAATAAAATCTAAAGTAAGCGCCAAAAGGCAAATCTCATATAATGTCGCCTAAAGGCAAATCTCAAATAACGCCAGTGTAGGCAATTCAAATCTCAAAAATAGAACACCCAAGAGTTCAAATTTCTGAAAGCTAATTGCCACAAATATATATCGAATGGTTCAAAGGATCAATTTCGGAAGGGGCGATACACTAGGGAAAATAGTTAAAGAAATCATCTTAAAAGTTTAGCACGTGCATGTAGCCGAAGCCTTGCCAAGTACTGTTATCTCAAATAGGTACCTCGCCCGAAGGCAAAACGTCACAATGGCAAATACGTCGCAATGGCAAATACGCGCAATAGCAATGACCCGAAGGTCCAGTACTGGCACACCGTAATGGCAAATGTGTCACAAACTCTCGGATAGGAACCCGAACAGTGTTAACGTATGTCCCATACCACACGATCGCACTATACAGTTTACTAATCGCTAGTAAATTTCACACTCAAAGCAATAAAAAGTTTATCCTATTTCATCGGTAAACTCGACCCAAAGGTTAAAACGATCAAACAGACAAGTCGAGAATTAACCGATAAGATAAACGCACATATCCCATACTACATATTTTACAAAACCGTTTAATCGTCCTTCTCATTCGCTCGAAAGGTGAAAAAACTTGTAATTTATATATAAAATAATTTAATTTGGAAAACAAGCTTTGAAAACCAATTTTCGAAATCAATTTGAAAACCCCATTTGAAAATTTCCCTTATTATAGAGAATAACTAGATTTTATACTTGAAAATACTTGAAAATATTATATAATAATTATTTTGAAATGCCTATTAATTTTAAAAATTATTTCAAAAAGATTTAGAGAAAACCGTGCTCGAAAACGAATAAAAACAAGGAAATTCACCCAAACCAATATTTTAGTTTAAATTCAAATAATTCAAAAAATTGAATTTCAAAATCTCCAAAATTTGGCTAGTCTATTGATAAACATCATGGCCTTCAAAAACGATCAAAACATCACGAAATCTAATCAGAAAATGGAGCAAAAGAAGCTAAAAAAACATCGGAACAAAAGAAGAGGCAAGGCAAAATTTTGCCTTTGCCAGTTCGACCTTGAGGTCGACCTCCTTGGTCCCTAGGAGCCTCTGGGTCGACAGTCAGGTCGACCTAGGGAGGTGTGGTAGTCGACCTAGCATACGAACTTTTTCCAGTTCGATTTCCGCCTGCGAACTGATTTTCAAAGCAAGGTTTGACATAGCAGATGACTATAAAATTCAACCAAAATTTATAGAGATGGAGTTCAACATGCAAGTTACCAAATGCAAGAAATCCGGCAGCATTTCGTTGGCAAAATCACAAGATATAAGGTCTCAAAGATTCAACAGAAACAGATTATAAACAAAGAAATTTCAACTACAGGAAATTGCAAACTGAAGCAAAATCTTTACAGATTCAAGCACTGGCACTTTTGTTTTGGTTAGTTTGTGAGTTTATACAACTCACCTTGCTGATAGATGATAAAAGCTCGGATTTTGCTGCAAAGTTGAAGCCTTTTGGCAAGATTGGAGCTTCTAAATACCTATAGGAAGCAAATATAGGACATGCAAACAATATACACTAAAAATTAGAAAACTTCTTACTGTAACAAGAATTTGTGATGAAATTTAAGTAATTTGGAGTGGATTACCTTTTATTTATCACTAGATTGTAAAAAATCTTTGTTTTGTTGAATTAAAATGAAAAAATTGCTTGAATTTTGCGAATTGAGATAATAGTTTACTGACTTTTTCTTTTCAGGTTGGAGGAGGAAGAAGAGACTGAAAATGAACGTACAGACTCTTTTTTTTTCTCTCTTCTAACTAGGCTAAGTGAATATAGGCTGAATTGAACCTAAATAAAAAAAGAAAATGAGACGGCTTAAGATTAAAATCAGTACTTAGCCAAAAATATGTGTGCATATCCCATATACACAAATAAAAATCCATTTCTTCATATTTACACACAAGAAAAATATGAAAACTGGTATACACATACAATAAAACATTTTCTTTCATATAAAAAGATTAACATATATTTTTAAAACATTTTTG
The DNA here is from genome assembly GCA_030737815.1 of Allium fistulosum. Classification (NCBI taxonomy): domain Eukaryota; kingdom Viridiplantae; phylum Streptophyta; class Magnoliopsida; order Asparagales; family Amaryllidaceae; genus Allium; species Allium fistulosum. Next base: position 669,538,441 of record CM060906.1, read on the forward strand.
TTATTAAATTCCTTAATTTTCAAAAATGCACTTTTTACCCAAATAAATGAATAAAACCATGTTTTTAACTTCTAAAATTCCACAAAATTTAGTTTCTCACTTAGAAAAATATTTCAAACCATTACACATCATTATTTATAGCCAAAACTTATTTTTAAACCAATTTCTATCTTTTTATTTCAATAAACCAACTTTAAAATAAAATACTTCTCTTTAAAATTATTAAGAGAAGTAAATGGGCAATAATTGACATAACTATTGCATTTTTTCTAAAATGAAATCATTTTCATTATTTAAAGCCCATATTCCATTTATTATCACTCCAAACAAAATAAAATAAAGCTTGGAATTTCATTTTCCCATTTTAAATTCCAAAATTCATTGTTTATTCCAAATAAACAATTTAATTTCTCTAATTTTAATTTAATTTACCATATTAAATTATAACTATCGTTATAATTCAATATTGACAGGTAATCTCAAAACCAGGTTTGTTACATCGTCCAGATAAATACGTGAACAGCGAAAAAAAATAATAAAATAGTATATATGCACGTATAAATACGTGCATCCCTCTCCAAAACCCTAGCATTTTTGGCCAGCCGACGTTATCATTTTAATGGTCGTAAATGTTCAAAGCTTTCCTCCCTCTGATCTCCTCGACCAAGCCGAATTCACCAAAAGTTTCAACTACAAAGACGAAGAGCTCGTCAAGCTCTACTAGATCAACGGTAGTGATCGTATTTAACGCAACGTGGAAGGAGATCTTTGGCCGCGTTTGTCGCGTGTTTGTGCATGAATCACGAAGCAATGGTGGCACTAGACAAGGCCGGACTCTGGCCGTGGGTGAGTCGTACTGTGAATAGTCGAGTGGCATTCTCCGATCGAGCTCCGTTCGAGCCTAAGCATGGTGAGCTTCGGTCAAAGTTTTTCGTGATAGGTTCGAACACGTCTAGATTTTCTTGGAGCACGCGATGGAGAAGAAAAGGATGGGTGGCCACGATTTGATTTCTGGAAATCAACGGCAGATCTGAAGGTTTAAAAAAAATAAAAAGAAATTTATTTACATAAATTATATTCAGATGTTTAAAAGTGTGTATCTTTCACATACGAGGTCGAAATTGGATGAAACAAACGACAATGGAATCGTTGCGACGAGCACTACATTCTAGAACTGATTTGGAGACATTCGGAGCAAACTAAAATTTTAGGTTAAATAGAACGTTGTTCAATTTGACTCGAAATTGAAAACTCAAGGTGAGTGTTTTATAACGCGCACAACGTACTAAAATATTTTTATGCTTGTTAAATTTGAAATTATGAAGTGATATAATTTTATTTATCATTGTTTGATGAATTTAATTGTCATTCGAATTAACTGTTAAAGATGGTTAAATTTAAAATTGGAATTTAATTGCCAGTAAAATACCTGATATTGATAACTATGGAATTGTTGTAAACTATTGGCTGATTTGGATGTTGATTGTGATGGATGCTATTGATTGATGTTTTGGATGATTTAGATGTTTATTTATTTTGGTATATCATATTATCATCCTGGTAAATTATTTACATTCTAAAAGGGTGGAATGTTATATTTAAATCTTGGATTTAAATACGAATTGGGTTAAAATGAAGTTATAACCTAAATTGAGATTCGAAATGATTTTGGAAGCGAAATCGAAATATTGAGGCAATAATGATTTTTGAAGTGAAATGGTATATTTTGAGTAAATATGATGATTTCAAAATGGATTTGATTTTGAAGCGAATATGATATTTTAATATCAAGTATGAACTGTTTTCGAAATGTAAAAGTACCAACAGGTGTGTAAAATGACGTTTAGTTGTTAAAGAGATCGGAGCCGGATATGGGCATACTCTTTGTCGATACCAGAACCACTTTAACAATTGTGTACGTGGAGTGATGATCCAGAACGAAGTGGTTGAATTTGGCGTACGTTTGTTGGATTTGAATAAAGAGAACGATGATGGATTGGCCTGACACTTGTGTCAATTTGAAATGACTAAAACAGGGTTCGTACCTGTCAAGTGGGCTAGCTACCCCGAGCAGACACACTTCTTCGTATTACCATCATTTACATTGTGATTGATTGGTGCACACCTTCGGATTTTGGGAGTGTTGGACGTGGTGGGCGATCATGACTATGATGCGTTACCACCAACCAGAAAGGGTAAACTTGTAGTATCCTACCTTGGGCATGGCCTCACATGCCTTGTCATACTTTTACCTTTATAGGAGACCCATACGATTTTGGTTTAGTGTTGTCGTATCACGGCGCATCCCTGACTACCGGCGTGCTACTGGTGGTGTAAAATGCAAACTGTACGCCAATGCTTAAAAACGCGTTAAGGGGGATCAATGTAAAGCCTTAACTCTAAGAAAAATATTTATTTTATTAATTAGATATTATATATGTAGCGTATTCTACTACATAAAAATGTTTTGACGAATCCTTAAGAGATGGAAAATCCCGTAACATCTCTTGAGTTATTTCACGCACGTTGTACATCGGATAGGAGATGTGAAATCCCGTAAACAGCTCTAACGCTACTACACTCATGTTATGCGATATTGATTTGACTCACATAGGAATATTTTATTTTAGTCCTGACTCGAGTGTTTTGTCTTTTCATTACGCTCGAGTCAGCCCTGAGTTTTTAGCTTATCGAAGATTATTCTCTGGAGGACGAAGACAAAGATTTGGTATATTATTACTAGTATTATTCCCAGCATCATGTTGTTTGCTGCATTATATTTTGTTTCCGTTGTATATATATAACTCTGATAAATGTTGTATAAATTATAATCAAAAGTGTAGTAAATAGCTTCATGAACTGTTTATTTGATTATTATATTTGTCATTCCACTGCGAGATTCTGTGTCTGTTTCCATTTTCTTTTCTTATTTTTCTTAATTAACCTCATTGCTAATCTATGTTCCAGATTGTTTGAATTGGACATGTGTGGATTATTTAAACCTTCCAAAATGTGGGTCGTCACAATGACTCTATATTAGCGCCTCCTATACGAGAATTCTTTTGAAAACATCTTGAAAATATGGTGCAAGCAACCTAGATATATTGACGGTTATATATGTACGCAAGTTTTCAAAAATTCTTTTCACATAATAATTTCCACACTCCCACGAGTATGAGTATGGTTCAACCAATTTTACATCTAATCCCTACCATTCAAAACCTAGCATATAATTTTTTAGATCCAAAAATTTTGAAAACCCAGTTACCATATCTATACTCCTATGTCAAAAAAGGAATTTTGATGAATTTTTTTACAATTCCACCCTTCTTTTGAATACCTATTCCGTTGTATCATGAAACCTTCTCTTTTGTCCCTAAAAATTTTCCAAATACAATCTGCATAACGAGGTTTATTTTTGGATGTTAAAGTGTATATATCCTAAGAGCAAGTTTTTGTTTATTATTAACAAGGTATGGAAATAAAAATTCTAAAGCTAAAACTGCCTTTTCCCTTGTTATTATATATGTTTAGTATACTATCACCCTTATCGGACAATAAAATTCACATTCACTAACACGTCGACCCGCCCTAAGTTATGCATGTGACCCTGGAAAATTGAATTTTTTCCATTTACCATCAAAAATCTTTTACCTTTTCCAATCAAACTTGCAAAATAGTTTGAAAAAACAAATTCCCAAAAGCATTTAAACCATTTTTTTTTCTTTTTTCAAAAGCACTCAGCCGAATATTTTCCAAAAACATTTGAACCCAACTTCTCAAAAGCTTCTAATTTTTTTTTCAAAAGCATTCGAACGAAATTTTTCAAAACATTTGCTGCTCCATCCTTAAAACAATTAAGCTATGTCTTAACATAATTGGGACTCAGTTATGAGCAAATGTATATGATTGACCCTTGTATTTTGTAATTAATCCTAGATTTGGAAAACCTTTCCTTTTCTTTTACTCTAGAACAACAACTACCTACAAGCGTATATATGAATTTAGCTTTTAACGCATAGGGACAGTGACCCGTGACTTTGCAAAAACCTTTCCATGTCCTCCGTTCACTAAAATTTATTTTTCCCAAAATCCTAAAGTTTTTAGGGTTAAATAATTTTTAATTTCTAGTTGTTAACTTGATTTCCTAATTTATTTTATAAACTTCCAGTCTTACCTTCATTTTTATCGCTAGTTAAGTGTCCTTATGAGATCTCCTTATCTGCACTGTTTTCCAATATATTTATGTTTATATAGTGGTCTAATCCCATCCATCAACACATTGATAAACATGAGCATATCTCAAACCATATCGTATGCTTTTCTAATAACCAAAGGGAGACAACTAGCGATTACAACCCAAAGACCCTAAAAGAAAATTTTTCTAGAAGTTGTCAATTGGTGTTAATGATGTTATGGCCCTAACACTCCATACAAAATTAAGATGGACATTCTTAGTATGTCATTCCACTACTACCCATATTCCTTAACTCTTCTTCTTGGCTTCTAATAAATGTGGTCCATCCGTTACTTTAATTATTATACCCGCTTATGGGATAAATTATGCATCGCCACATCATAGTGGATAATAAATATGAACTATGCACATTTAGAATAACTCATCCTAAAATTTTGTTTGGTGGAATAACGTCCTTACTACCTATCTTGCATTTTACAGTTTTGAGTCAACAAACTACCGTCTTCTTTAAATCAAAATCTCTTGACAATATCCTCAAACTTTGGTATTTACTTCCTCTACATCCTTGATCCTTCATGCGAGTATACCCTGAGACTCACAAAATTGTACTTTGGTACCAATCCCCATTCCTTCAAGGGTTCTTCTCATGGCTTCCTCATATCTCTAATAAAATATTCCTAGTTTCATACCAGCATTCCTTATATTCAATGGGGATTCCTTGTTTCTACCTTATGAGCATTCGTAGCTATCTTATTCATAGTCTAAAACCTTTACCCCGTCTTACCTAAGTAGTGATCCCTATCTACTCCATATTAAAAACTTAGTTTGGTTTTCACCATTCTTTATAAAACTAAAACTTTAGAATCATGAAGTACCTAATATAAAACCTTTATCTTTGAAAAATATAAACTTCGAAACTTTTTATTAAATTCAAAAATCACTTGGTTCTAAAAAGGAACCGTGAAAATTTTCCCTTTCTAACCGATTTTACCTTTTTAAGGACTTTTTATAACATTGATTTACTTCTTTTAAAAGTAATATTTTTAACTCAAAACATCCAAAATCTCAATTATCATACCAAACTATTTTTTTTAAACATCTTTTGTAACTTTAAATAATGAAAAGTGGAGTAGACAAGGATAACTTTCATTCTATTATTTTCCTATTACTCATGTTATCTTTGCTTCCAAGATTGATAGATATTTTCATAGCACAAGAGGGGAACTTCTAAAAGATATGCGCAATTGCAACATCTATCTAAGTGTCTATCTAAAACATATGCGCAATTACAACATATCCATGGAATTTATCCATTCTTCCTATCATATTCCTATTTTTTCCTCCTATCTTATGTCTAATTATATTACCAGTCCTATATATATATATATATTCCTAATGCTATTTCTATCTAAATTGTTGGGTATTCTTACTCCTGTATTCTTTGTACCCCATTTGAATCAAGTACCATTTCCATTTATCCACCCCTAAAAAAAGAATTTTAAAATGGACTTCCAAATTTAAAAAATAGAAAAAATCATCGACCGTAGCCTATGCCCTATATTATATTTTTTCAAAAACGAAATATCCATTTATCAAAAAACTTTAAATCCAAACTTTTTGAATTAATCAATATTTAAACTAAGAATTTCAAAAATGAGAAATCCTTTTTATCAAAAACCTTTAAATCAGAAACTTTTGACTCGATAAAGTTTCAAATTATGAATTACAAAATTTCCTTGCTTTTCCAAAACAATCAGTTCCCAATAAATCCTTTAAAAACACATTCAAACAATTCAGGGAATTATCAAAAACCTTTTTTATCAAATTCTTTCACATGGGGTTGGGCTTAGAAATGGATTATTATTGCCCTATCTTTAGGGCACTCCTTCCCTGCTCATCCTTTACTCATCTCCATCAAAAATTCGGCTTATCTTCTTTGTGGTAATTAGTGTATACCTTCTTGTGGGAACTTTCTCCACTCCTTCTTCATATCTTGCTTCCAGATGTTTGCAACATATAGGTTCTTACTTTTGATCTATCTAGATGAAATGTATGTCTTCAATTGGCAATCCACTAAAATCTACAATCATAGGGTAGTCTAGGCCTAACAAAGAAGTCAAGTATCATTCAGCCTCCGGAATTCTTTTGTATGTCATGCTCATGCTCTTCCATGTCCACTCCTTATGATATAACCTCCGCCTCCTGGGTAATCGGGGCAGGAATAAAAATTTAACTCTATTTATTTTTCCAACTTATAGTCGTCCCACCCATCCTTTCGAAATATGATCACAACTTTTTGTATAGTCGGAGTTTGTAGAGTTAGGTGTATAATTTATATATAATTATAGGTAAAAAAACAAAAACATTCTCTCAGCGTATCCTAATTCCTATGATCGACTAACCTAAACTCTAATACCAATGTAACAACTCGCACCTTAATGGATCCGAATTTCGATTAAATCGAAATCCAACTCCATTAGGGTATGGTTTGTTGATTTTCGTAACCTATAACAAACATAAGTATATTAGAGTGCGATCAATATAAACTCATAGCGCAATTGAAAAATATAATATAACATACGTATTGACTAAGGCTACTACCCTAGAATATCATTCCTTAGATATTTAGCCACCTTGTCCGCACCAAGTATGAATAAGAAGACTTCACCATCTATAGTTCCCTTCTTGCACTAGTATCCAGTCCTTCTAAACCTCACATATGGGTTGTTATGAGGAGGGGGTCAGAACAATGTTTTGGTGATCGAAAAATTATATACTTTAGCCATCCCGTTAATTTACGCCGATTGGTTTTCTTTTAAGTGTTATGACTATTATTTACGACTACTATATTAAATCTTAAGTGAACATACGATATGTCTAACCTAACCTTCTCTAAGGTATAAGTGTATAAATATATGCCTATGAGCATATATGTCTAACTGTTCCACTAAATCCCCGGCCACTTTAACACTTCTTAAATAGGGAGAAGGCAGATCCTATAATGGCTACTTAATGCTTCAGTCCTCTAAGTGGGCCCTCCACAACATAACCGCTAGTCAATAGGTCATAACTACGGAGACCGATGACACCTAAATAAGGCTTTATAATAATTGCCATATTAGTAACGCATCTCAACTCTACAATTTACCCTCAACTATAGGCCAAAGGCCCTTCCTAGTCTTACTCAACTACCGTTAATTAGGTCCTAACAATGTAAGAGATAGTACCCAAGTCACTTAATACCTTTTTAATGGGAACTAGGCAGACTTTGGCCATTTAATACCAATATTTTAGACACGTTGCCATCATTTTATACCTATCCCAAGGCAGGCCCCTCTTCGATACTACCTAGTTGACATTGCATGGAATCTAATCAGGCCACTTAATACTTCTTTTTCGGAGAGGCGAACCTTATAATAGCTACTTAATACCACAAACCAGAAGCAGGCCCTCCCCAAAATATCCACTACCGTACCTAACCGCTAACCCCGACTGTAACAACCTAACTTAAATATCGGGTATGAAAAGTTTTTAGAAATTATAAATATACTAGTACAAACTATTTAGTGTTTACACCATCTTAATCCGATTCAAATATTTTAGTATATTTGTATAATATGTATACACACACACACACAAACATTACAAAAAAACAAATGGTATATGTAAATATACATTTATATTCATAAATATGTATAGGTTAGATGGCATGAGATGGTGAAGACAAGTGACATTAAATGGAACATACATGATCATAAGATTAAAGGAAATAATGACGCATATACCTATTAGGTGTGCATATGTAGAACCATCTTAAGACAACTAAGGAGGCATGTGTAAATATCCTAAGACTTGCATAAAGATAAGGTGGACAAGTGTCCAAAGTAAAATGACAAAACTAGCCTTAAGAAATGCTATAAATAGGATGGATATCTTCATTAGTTTTCCATGCTTTCATAAACTAAAATAAAAGTGAGATAAATAAGAGAAGCTTGGAGAAAGCCAAGGAAATAAAATACAAGTCAAAGTTAAAATTTTAAGGTGAGAAAAACTATTTAAATATATGTATTCATGTTATTCTATGAAGAGATGAGATAACTATTAAGAATGAATGATAGTGGCTCGAATCTGTCAAAATGGTGTTTGGTAAACCAACCATAACTTCTGCAATTCTTAATGAAATTTTGATTTCTTAAATGTTCTAAAAAGCTAACTCACAGGCCTACAACTTTCATGTTAATCAGTTTTCCAAATTCTTAAATATATATACCTGAAATAGAGGTGCAAAGTCGGGTTTAATCTCAGCCCGAAATGAACTAGTGTATTTTTAAGAAAATACCTTACTTTGTCGAATTTTTATAAATATATTGATAAATAATTTTAGGAGTTTCCTTTCATGGTATTAAGTAGACTAAGTAAGTTACTTGCTGAAGAAAATTTGGAGTTAAATCTACTTTTATCTTAGAGAAATCGAATCAAACATTTTTCGGAAAAATTGGTCAAAACCCCGAGTTTTAGAAATTAGTAACACTTCTGAAAATTTCAACACTTTTTAACTTTTACTAAACCTGAAGTGTAATTTAAGGGCAGAATTTGCAACGATTCAGTCCAGCAACAATTTTAGCTGTTACAAAACTTAAGACCTTTTCAGAATGCTACTGTAAACTGTTTAAAGTTTTAAACTTGAAATTAGCAACACTTCTGATTTGCAACGTCTCATAACTGTTTCAAAGCTAAAGCATAAACTTTAGTGTTTAACTTGACCAGAACTTTTCATAGCACATCCAAAAGGCCGTCTTTTCTTTTAATTGTTTATGAAATGATCTAACATGCCCAGAACTTTCCATAGCACACCAGAAAGGCTACAATAGCCGTTTTGAGTCTAAAACCATTATGAACTACTACAGAACTTTCCATAACGCTTTATAATCTACTGCAGTTTTTATTTCAAACACTTTTATTGATGCAAAAACTTTTTATAGCAATTTCTGAAATGCTATCTTTTCTGTTTGGGACTTTAAAACAGTTTTAAATGACTATTAACTTAACTATTCACTTCAATAATTTTGGGATCTCTTCTACCATATATCTGAATATTCCTGAAGAGGTTTGGGGTTTGTCTTAAACCCATATATATATGAGTTTGGAAAGGTATTTTAAGTTACTTTTGGAAACATTTCCTCAATGATAATTACTTCAGGTGTGCGGTATAAGACAATAGATCTTGGGTAGTGTAATATTAGTTTGTGTTGGTAATGAGCCAAGTAGAGTACATCCCTACTTAGTCACAGGTTGCCGGCCATAATAGGGTAAGATATCCTAGGATTTAATCAAATCTAGGGTGTGGTTTAGATTCATGATTGAATATTTAGATAAATCTTGGTTTTAGTTGAAAGAAGTTTATTTTAAAATTTCTATTACAAACTTGTTTAATTTAATATTTCGAAGTCTTCCTTGAATATTACTTTGAAATTTGGATCGGTAGAATCTCCAAAGAAGTAATATATAATGAAACTATAATATGAAAACCCTATTAATACAACCCATTATGACATGACTTGAAAACTAGCTTAAATAGCTATCTCACTAGGTCTGTGTTGCTCATGATGCTACACTTAAACATTTCAGGTTTAGATGGTTAGTGGTTCGACCCTAGAAGTTAGATGGATGCGTTGAAGTGAAGACTTATATTATGTATATTATCTCTTTTATGTACTCATATGTATAAGAATGTGATGGTTAGACTCTTCGACCTTATGTAATCATGTTATATGATGATGTAAATGTATAATAACCCTTCCGCTAAAAATCATATATTCTGAATGATTTTATATTCCGACATACCTTTGTTAATTTGTGATACTATTCCATTAGCACCATCTATTAGATGTAACATCATCACCTCTGGATATGTTTGCCGAGCGGGGTGTTACAGTTAGTGGTATAAGAGCTTAGGTTTAAGGGGTGCTTTTAGAAAACTTTATAGTATCACAATTTAATTTATCGGAGTAGGAAGTTTATACATTTCATTGACATTTTATAACTATTTATAGTTATAAATTATGGCAAGTAACCAAACTTGATATATGGGAGATTCATGGGGTGGTGTTCAATGCACCACTGTACCGAATGAACGATTAATTGCTGCAAGTCCCACGATGGAAAAACAAGTACTCAAGAGGAGAGCAAAGAGAATTCTCCTTGATGATATGTATGAAGTTTATAATAGGGCAAACGATTATGAAGAAGTTTTAAAGAGGGACCTTGTTCTCTACCGTTTACGTCAAAAAAAGAAGGAATTAGAGATGATGATAAAAATGGTGGAAAGGACTGACTATGGAGAAGCTTTAGAATTTCAAGGGCAAAAAGGAGCACTTCCACCACAAGTAGAGAATGTGAAACATAGAAGGTTCCTAACTAAGATAGTGGAGCAATATGATGAAGAGGAGTCTGAGTCAGTTGGATCCAATGATTACTCTCAAGAAATTATTGGACCTCCTCGTGCAGTGAATGATAAAAAGGGTCCTTTTCCATCTAACGGATGGATAGTGATAGACTAGGAAAAATGAACTAAGAAATTAAATATTAGTTAATAAATCAAGTAGTATATATGGTAATCTAAATTTTTGGGGAGGTTGTGAATTAACACCCAAATTTTGTTTGTAAATAAGGGTTATAAGTAATATAACATGTTTGTGTGTACATGACTTGAGTATGGCATTAAATATCCTTTATAATGGAATATATATTTGATTTTCATTCATGACCAAAACGAATTTTTAAATTGAAGGTCATGACAAATCAAAATAAGCCGATAACTCATAGTCAAGAGGCTCAATCCTCCACACAAACAAATGCTATGGAGTTGTTCGCATCTTTTATCAAGCAAATGGAACATGTTTCTTCAACACCTTCAACCAATGGTATTTTGAGCTATATTAAAGGTTTGAAACCAGAGATATTTATTAAAGACGCTCATCCTGTTAAAGTAGAGCAATGGGTCCAACATTTGGAAGATATACTTGAAGTTTTGGAATGTACTGAAGTCAACAAAAGGACGTTGGCAGTCTTTCAATTATCAGTAGAATCTCAAAATCGGTGGGAGCTCGTTCAAACAACAACTAGTCCAGAAGAGATAGAACGAATGACCTGGGAAGAATTTAAGGAAAAATTCTTGGATAAGTATTTCCCAGAAAATGAAAGAGAGAAAATGGAAACAAAATTCCAGAATCTTACCTAAGAAGGTATGGCGGTTGCTCAATACCAAAATAAGTTTGAAGCATTATCCCGATTCAGAAGCCATTTGATTGATACACCTGAAAAATGAGCTAGAAGATTTACAAAGGGATTAATTCGTCCAATAAGAAGACATGTTATTGGTGAACGGTGTAATACTTATGAGATGATAGTTACTGCAGCTTTAAATCTGGAAGAAGATTATATTAAGTTTCAGCAAGAAAGAAAGACTTCAAATGAAAGGAAACCAAATGGATTTTTGGCAATCAAAAGAAACCGGATTGGAAAAGGAAGAAGCAAAATGGAGAAAGTAAAGGATCAGTAGGACAAGAAAAGGAATATGACAAAATTTGGAGATGTTACCGGTGTAATGAGACAGGGCATATTACCCTGAATTATACAAAGGAAATTGTGTGTTACAATTGTAATAAACCTGGGCACGTTAGTCGAAACTACAAGAAGCCAAAAAAGGACAATAGGATGCAATAAGGAAATCAAGGAAGAGTATATGCAGTAGTTTCTGAACAAGCACAAGTGGAAGTTACCATACTTCTTTTTGACTTTCAAGCTAAAATTTTATTCGATACTGGTGCTGCACATTCTCTACTATCAGAAATGTTCGCTACTAGGTTAGGATTACCCATTGAGAAACCACCGAGCCCTTTGGTAGTAGACAATTTAGTAGGAGGAAATACTAAACTTAAGTGTATGTGTAGGAACTATATCCTTAACTTTAGGGGTAAGGATATGATGGATAATCTAATTGTCTTCCCAATGGAATATTTTGATATCATCCTTGGGATGGATTGGCTTTCCAAGTATCGAGCCATCTTGAATTGCCATGACAAGACCATAATTTTTACAATTCAAGAACATGAAATCTTTGTTTAGTCATGTGATAAATTTGAAGATGCTTTTATATCTGAATATGTAGCTCATATCAATATTGAGGATAAGGGTTACTGGTAGACTAAATCCCCATAGTAAAGGAATTTAAAGAAATTTTTCAAGAAGTAATAGGATTACCACCAAAAAGAGAAATTGATTTTAGTATCGTCTTAATCCCTTGTACCACTCCTATTGCTAAAGCAGCTTATCGTATGTCTCCTACGGAAAATCAAGAATTAAAGAAACAAATTAAGGAGATGGAGGATCAAGGATTTATTAGACCTAGTAAATCTCCTTGGGGAGCACCAGTGCTATTTTAAAGAAACGTGAAGGAACGTTTCGCTTATGCGTAGATTACCGAGAGCTTAATAAGGTAACAATTAGGAACAAATACCCATTACCTCGAATCGATGATTTATTTGATCATCTCTAATGAGCTACAGTATTTTCAAAAATTGACTTAAGATCTGGGTATCATCAATTAAGAATAAAAGAGGAAGACATTCCAAAGACAGCATTTAAAACCCTAAAGAAATGGTTGACTGAGGCACCAATTCTGTCCTTGCCATGGAGTTGAGTCCCCTATAAAGTATATTCTGATGCATGTGGACAAGAATCAGGATGCGTACTAATGCAGGAGGACAAATTTATTGCTTATGGCTCTCATCGGCTAAAGCCACATGAAGTCAATTATCCAACTCATGACTTAGAATTGGCTACAATCGTATTTGCCCTAAAAATTTGAAGGCATTATCTTTATGGGGAACAATTCCATGTTTACTTAGACCATAGAGTTTAAACTATTTGTTTTCCCAAAAGGAATTAAATGTGAGACAATGGAGATGGTTAGAATTTCTAAAAGATTATGACTTTACATTGCATTATCATCCAGGGAAGGCAAATGTAGTTGCAGATGCATTAAGCCGAAAATCCTATGGCATAGTAGCCAATCTAATGTTAAGAGAATGGAGAGCTCTAGAGACCCTAGCCAAAATGAATGCTTGCACAAGGATGATTAGTGGAGCAAGGTTTAACAAAGTAGCCCTTTTATGTAACTTTATTATTCAGCCAACTCTAGTAAGTAGAATATTACAAGCCCAAGAGGAAGATAAGGAGTTGAAGGAATTATTTACGAAGATGAAGGACAAGGAACCTGCAAATTGGAACATTGGTAAAGATGGAGGTTATAGATTCAAAAATCGACTTTGTGTTCCGAATCAAACTGAATTGAAAAATGAAATTCTAGGTGAAGCACATCGCTCAATGCTTACGGTGCACCCGGGAAGTACAAATTTTTTTAAGGATCTTAAGTGTCATTTTTGGTAGAATGGAATGAAGAAGGATGTCGCTGAATTTGTGGCAAAATGTTTTACATGCCAACAAATTAAAACTGAGCAGCAACGACCAGCAGGACATCTACAACCACTTCCTATCGTAATAGGATCATATAACGGTGGATTTTATCATTGGATTACCAATGAAAAAACAGGGTCATGGCGCAATATGGGTAGTAGTAGATCGCTTAACAAAGTCGACACATTTCATACCTTACAACATGACCTACTCAATGGAGAAACTAAGTAGACTCTATTTGAAAGAAATTATTCGACTACATGGCATACCAGTCACCATTGTTTCAGATAGAGACTCACGATTCACTTCAAGATTTTGGAAAAGTCTTCAAAAAGCATTAGGCACATCACTAAACCTGAGTACAACCTTTCATCCTCAAACCGACGGACAAACTGAAAGGGTTGTCATACAAGATATGTTAAGATCTTGTATAATGGAATTTGAAACTATATGGGAAACTCACATACCATTAATAGAATTTGCATACAACAATAGTTATCATGAAAGTATTGGTACGGCCCCATATGAAGCTTTGTATGGAAGATCTTGTCGTTCGACGGTATATTGGGCAGAAGTTGGAGATCGTGAACTTCTCGGTCCAGATCTAGTAAAAGAAACAACATAAAAGATTTCTATCATGAGGGAAAGATTGCAAGCAGCACAATGTAGGCAAAAGAGTTATGCAGACCATAGAAGAAAGGATTTGGAATTCAAAGTAGGGGATCAAGTTCTTCTTAAAGTTTCTCCAGTACGAGGGGTAATGTGATTTGGAAAGAAGAAGGCAAAGTTATTACCTAGATTTATCGGACCATTTCATATTACCAAGAAAATTGGTAAAGTTGCATACCAACTAGATTTACCTGAGAAATTATCAGATATTCATAATGTATTTCATATATCAGTGCTATGAAAATATATTTCTGATCCATCTCTTGTGATTGATTTAAGTGGCATTGAAGTTAAAAAGGGAACCAAGTACATTGAAAGACCTGTTCGCATTCTTGACAGAAATGCTAAGAGGTTAAGAACAAAAAAATTCCCTTAATAAAAGTACAATGGAACCATCACAATGAGGACGAAGCATCATAGGAGGTTGAGACAGAAATCCATAGAGATTATCCAGAATTATTTGAAACGATTTCGAGGACGAAATATTTTTCTAAAGGTGGTGGAATGTAACAGCCTAACTTAAATATCGGGTATGAAAAGTTTTTAGAAATTATAAATATACTAGTATAAACTATTTAGTGTCTACGCCATCTTAATCTGATTCAAACATTTTAGTATATTTGTTTAATATGTATATATATACACACACATACACAAACATTACAATCAAAACAAATGGTATATGTAAATATACAATTATATTCATAAATATGTATAGATTAGATGGCATGAGATGGTGAAGACAAGTGACATCAAATGGAACATATATGTGTCATAAGATTAAAGGAAATAATGACACATATACGTATTAGGTGTGCATATATAGAACCATCTTAAGACAACTAAGGAGGCATGTGTAAATATCCTAAGACTTGCATAAAGATAAGGTGGACAAGTGTCCAAAGTAAAATGACAAAACTAGCCTTAAGAAATGCTATAAATAGGATGGATATCTTCATTAGTTTTCCATGCTTTCATAAACTAAAACAAAAGTGAGATAAATAAGAGAAGCTTGGAGAAAGCCAAGGAAAAAAAATACAAGTCAAAGCTACAATTTTAAGGTGAGAAAAACTATTTAAATCTATGTATTCATGTTATTATGAAGAGATGAGTTAACTATTAAGAATGAATGATTGTGGCTCGAATCTGTCAAAATGGTGTTGGGTAAACCAACCATAACTTCCGCAATTCTTAATGTAATTTTGATTTCTTAAATGTTCTGGAAAGATAACTCACAGACCTACAACTTTCATGTTTATCACTTTTCCAAATTCTAAAATATATATACCTAAAATAGAGGTGCAAAGTCGAGTTTAATCTCAGCCCGTAATGAACTGGTGTATTTTTAAGAAAATACTTTACTTTGTCGAATTTTTATAATTATATTGATAAATAATTTTAGGGGTTTCCTATCATGGTAATTAAGTAGACTAAGTAAGTTACTTGATGAAGAAAATTTGGAGTTAAAATCTACTTTTATCATAGAGAAATCGAATCAAGCATTTTGCGGAAAAACTGGTCAAAAACCTGAGTTTCAGGAATTAGTAACACTTCTGAAAATTTCAACACTTTTTAACTGTTACAAAATCTGAAGTTTAATTTAAGGCCAGAATGCAACGATTCTATCCAACAACAATTTTAGTTGTCACAAAACTTTAGACAGTGTTTTCAGAATGCCTATAAACTGTTTGAAGTTTTAAACCTGAAATTAGCAACACTTTTGATTTGCAACGCCTCATAACCGTTTCAAATCTAAAGCATAAACTTTAGTGTTTAACTTGACCAGAACTTTTCATAGCACATCCAAAAGGTTGTCTTTTCTTCAAATTGTTTATAAAGCGATCTAACATGCCCAGAACTTTCCATAGCACACTAGAAACGCTGCAGTAGCTGTTTTGAGTCTAAAACCATTATGAACTACTACAGAATTTTCCATATCACTTTAAAATCTACTGCAGTTTTTATTTTAACACTTATTGATGCAGAAACTTAGCAATTTCTGAAACGCTGCCTTTTCTATTTGGAACTTAAAACAGTTTTAAATGACTATTAACTTAACTATTCACTTCAATAATTTTGAGATCTTCTCTACCATATATCTGAATATTCCTAAAGAGGTTTGGGGTTTGTATTAAACCCATACATATATGAGTTTGGAAAGGTATTTTAAGTTACTTTTGGAAACATTTCCTCGATGATAATTACTTTGGGGATGCGGTATAAGACAATAGATCTTGGGTAGTGCAATATTACTCTGTGTTGGTAATGAGCCAAGTAGAGTACATCCCTACTTAGTGACGGGATGTCGGTCGCAATAAGATAAGATATCCTAGGATCTAATCAAATCGAGGGTGTGGTTCAGATTCATGATTAAATCTTGGTTTAGGTTGAAAGAAGTTTTTTTAAATTTCTATTACAAACTTGTTTAATTTAATATTTCGAAGTCTTCCTTGAATATTACTTTGAACTTAACCTCCAAAGAAATAATATATAATGAAACTATAATATGAAAACCCTATTAATACAACCCATTATGACATGACTTGAAAACTAGCTTAAATAGCTATCTCACTAGGTTTGTGTTGCTTATGATGCTACACTTAAACATTTCAGGTTTAGATGTTTAGTGTTTCGACCCCAGAAGTTAGATGGATGCATTGAAGTGAAGACTTTTATCAAGTATATTATCTCTTTTATGTACTCATATGTATAAGAATGTGATGGTTAATGAAATCATGTTATATGATGATGTAAATGTATAATAACTCTTCCGCTAAAAATCATATATTCTAAATGATTTTATATTCCGACATACCTTTGTTAATTTTTGATACTATTCCATTAGCACCATCTATTAGATGTAACATCGTCGCCTCTGGATAAGTGTGCCGAGCGGAGTGTTACACCAACCATTTAAAACTTCCTAAATAGGAAGGAGGCGGACCCTATAATAGCTACTTAATAACTCTATCCCAAAAGTTGGTCCTACGTCCTACACACATCCCTTCACCATGGGTCCCATGGTTAGAGATGTCCCACATTAGTAGTAAGTATATATAACTGCTGGTAGTCTCTAGGTGAAGGGCAGACTTCTATCGTGTAACTCTACTGATCTCGGATCCCAACCCATTAAACTGAACCAATCACCCAAAGTCCAAGTGTTGGGCTAAGCCCACTAATTTAAGCTTGTTCTAAACGTATAATTGAAGGTATATAATTTCCAACTACGAAAATTATATTGCCTCCAACATATATGTAATAGTATTAATTCTTACTTGTTCGCTATGTAATTATTCCTAATTTATACACTTAGGCTTTGGTTTCCTTGTAATGTCTAATAAATATATATTACCCATAGTAATTGGTAATTTATGTTAAAATTGGACAATCTCTAATCAATCCTCATTTAATTCATTTAATCTATTTACTACTTTCAAAATCCATCTATTATGCATATTCAGTTTCCCTATAAATGCCATATTAAATTCCTTAATCAGTCCCCATTTAGTTCCTTTTAACTCTCTATTAATTACAAATTTATTGCCCATTAAATCTGTAATTAATGTTCATAAATCCTAGTCCTATAAATTCTACGCTGTTAATAATTAGTATGAATATTGTCATAAATTATGCTAATTATATATTTTTATTTTTGAATGTTAAGCGCAGTTATACATGCTTATTTATTTATTTATTTATTTATGATTATAACTATTAATTTCTAGGCTACAACATTTCTTTCCATGTTTTTAATTTATCAATGTTGCCTCTTCAAAAAGGATTGCCATTATAACTTTCCATTAATTAATCAAAAGTGAGATAATTGCTTCATTTGAAATTACAAGAAATTATTTCTTTTCTTTTATTGAAATAGACAATGTAAACTATGAAAATGCATATCCATATCTTATACATCTCTTTCCCTTTTTGGTATATCCCTTCTTAATTCAAATGACGTGCTTCCATACATATTTTGGTGTTGGATAATTTATGGAAATTACACGCCAAGTAAATCAAAACATAGAAATTCATATTCCAAATCAACTAGGGCAATCTAATTTACAACCCAATTATAAATTTAGAATAAACAAACAATCTCCAATAATAAATATTTGGGACTGAATTCAAATTTCCAAATTAGGTTGTACATGATATTTCTATTCCAATTACTTATTTTATTGAATATACAGGCGATATTCCTATACATTTATTTTACCTATAATTCATCAGATCTTATTTAGACATAATAATTAAATAAAATCCAATGATATAAATTTCAATGTCATAAATAAATTATATAATTTCCCACTCACCTTTTAAAGCTTTCCAAATCTCCAAATCTGAATCTAATCCTTTACTCGACTCCCTTTTATTTTCTTATTCAAAAGAATATATACAACAAGGTGTATACATACTATTAGAATTACAGATCTGAGAATAGATTTAGGGTAAGGGAAATATAGATTTATAATTATAAAAATTACCTTTTCTGTAGTATTGATTTGCTCCTTCTCTTCTTCTCTTTTATTTTCTACCCTTTTTCGATTATTTATTTATATATAATACTTAATAATTTTTAGATGTAGCAAAGAAGAGAAAATGATAGAGCTTTGCTGCTTGGATAAGAAAATATGAGAAGAGAAGTGAGTGATTTGGCCTTTATTTGTAGGCGCACAAATCAATCATAACCGTTTGATTAAAATAATTAAATTCGAACCATTGGCCAAGGTTCAAACCCTAGCCGCCATGTTCAAACAGGTCGATCGCTCCTCTATAAACGGTCGACCGGCCCAAGAAGGGGGTCGGCCATTGAGGTCTTGTATTTAATGTTATTTATTTTATTTTTTGTTTTTAATTATATTCGCTCCGAAAACTTCAAACGCTGATAACTTTCTCGTTTGAACTCCGATAGCGAAACTCCAAATATGATTGTTACTCACAAAAACGCCACGAGCACAATGGTGCAAGTTACATGGCCAAATTTAAATGTTTTCTCAAATTTCATTTTTGGAGCCTTATTTATTATTTATCGTTAATTTTATGGGGTGTTACAACGCCCCACCCTTAATAGCAAGCACGGTCCCCTGGTCTTTCAATTGTAACTCGACCAACCTTAACATATGGAAAAGCTCCACGAGGTTCACATTCAGTTGGTTCATATTATATTTCAGCATGATCGATTCATATTGAGGGGTAAGTGAACCAAGGATCAAGTCTTTCTATAATTTGTTGCTTACTGTCGTGTCCAATTGTGAAAGCCTATCAATATAGCCCTTCGTCATTAGGACATAACCGTCTACGTTCTGTCCCTTTTGTATTTTGGTGTGGAATAATTTCTTAGTAATCTCATACCTCACAGAATGATATTTCCTACCAAATAGTGCCTTAAGACCATCGAATATCTAATGAACAAACATGGTTTTGTGATGCCTTTGCAACGTCTTGTCTAATGTAAACAACACAAAAATCTTGGTGATTTCCAAGTCAGCAACTCACTTATTATAAGCAACATGCAGTTCAGGGTTGGCGTTATTTGCAGGTCTAGTCATAGGAGTAAAAATAAGAAACGACCAAAAACTCTCGTATGTCAATGCTATCTTTATAGCTCTTAGCTAGTTGATATGCTTATTTGGTCCAATTAGTTTTCACTTTCATTAAACAGTCTTGGAGTTGACATTTTCTACAAGTTTCAATTGGTATATTATTAGGACAATATCATAGTAGATGTTCTTATAATACTAGTAAGGTTAAACTTTATGTTTCATTTTACTAATAAGTGCCCACTAGTCTTTTATGTTTCACCAAACCCTAAGTCGAAACGTAGAAGTCCTTTTCAACTTCACTAATAGGTGTTAGGATTTGTCTTTCTTGGAATTTTGACCTTGAGTTGACTCAGCAAGTCATAGCTCCATGGATGATGGATTACTCCTTATTGATTGTATTACTACAACTCCTAACCCATGGTACCTTATCTAATTCACTTCGACCTTGAAGTTGCTCAACAAATCGAAATGAAATTATTTACTTGTACCTACCATTTCGTGATGGTCTGAGTATAGTATATGTACCTTGAGTTTGCTCAAAAAATATATATAGTTACCTTACCTCATCTATTTAATTTATTAATAATATTACACATAACATCCCAAGCTTGAGTGTAACAACCCGTAATTTTTGCAAATATTTTTAAATACAATTTATTTGAAACTTTGATTTTTAAATCATATAAAATTTGGAAAATTGAATTTTTCAATATATTTTTGGGTTTTGTTAGGAATTATTTTTCCAAATATATTAAAATAAGGATTTTTCTGAAATTTGAATTTTTGGTCAACTTTGGTCAAAGTTTGACTTTCAGTTGAAATTTTTAATTTTTAATTTTAAATTCTTATTCTTTTTCTTTGAAGCTAGACTTGATTCTATCATTCTCTATGTTTTTCGTTTCGTCAAATTCTGATTTATACTTTTTTTAAAATCTATTAAATTTCAGCGTTTTACATGCAATTATTTTCCATATTTTATTTTCTATTTTCTATTTTGGTTTGGGCTTGATTTTGTTTGAATTTTTGGCTTGTTTTGGAAGTGGGCTTTGCTATTGGGCTTAGGATTTCCTAATAGACATGTGTTTGCCTTTTCAAATTGAAGTGGTGTCTTTCTATTTTCTATAGCCGTACAAAACTTTCCTCTCCTCCTCTCTTTCTCATTTTCACTTTTCTTAACAAAAAAATTACAGTAAGTTTTCCTATCTTCTTCTTTTTCTTTTTGTTTCTCCTCAAACATAGTTCGGCCATGACATGCTCATCCCTATAGCCAACCACACCTCCTCCTTATCACCATCCTATGCTCGGCCATCACCCATCTCCACCATCTTCCCCTATGACCGTGACTTCCTAGACCCAAAACCCACCATCCCATGCTTGCAAACCCTAGCCGAGCCACTACATCATCCACTCCTCTTCTTTAGCTTTGTCCACCATCATCTCCTCACCTTTGCCATGCTTAGCCGTGACCACTTCCATCCCTAGCCGTGTATTGATGTTCCATGACCCATTGCCTCACTTGACCCAAGCCAAACACCATAGGCCGAACCATTTTAGCCATAGGGCCGAACCCAAAGTGCACATGCCCCTTGACCTTTTGCCTTCCTAATGACCTTTGACTTGCCACCACTTCATCTACCCCATAGTCGTACACATCCCTTGCCATAGCCATGCCTATTTGCTTCATAGCCGAGCCTAGCTTGCCTTGAAACATCATGGCCGAGCATGTTATCAAGATGATCTAGCCCATGTGCAAAGTGGCCGAGCCCACTAGGTCATATTACCCCATTTTTGCTTTGTTTTGATCCATATTTTCATGTATAGATAATTGCTTATATATGTTGTATTTTGTTTGTTTACAAGATTTGGATCTTGGCTCTACTTCCACTCAAATTTGATTCGTGCTTTGTCGTGCTTTTCGAGGTTTGTTCTTATGTCTTGAATTGTCATCTCTAGCTAAAGAAGGTGAGTTTATCACTCTCGA
Organism: Allium fistulosum; assembly: GCA_030737815.1. Taxonomy (NCBI): domain Eukaryota; kingdom Viridiplantae; phylum Streptophyta; class Magnoliopsida; order Asparagales; family Amaryllidaceae; genus Allium; species Allium fistulosum. The sequence goes on from CM060906.1 coordinate 669,560,309, forward strand.
CTTCGTACTTATATTTTAGTGAATCAAAGACTTGTGAATTGTAATAGGGATATGTCATGGTTATAGTAGTTTCATATATGCCTGTGATATGATATTATATGATGTTATAACCTAATGGTATACCTGTTTCATTACCTGACATGATAAGCTATGTTATTCTATTCATTTTATATTCTGTTTCTCACATTGCAAGTTCCCTCACTATGGGTTGAAATGATACATACCCGAACGGCCTTTAGAATAAGGAAAAATCATTATGAGCTGAAATGATAGGCTCGAGCGATTTTTATTTGACTTGGGATTGCGGGTTTGAAATGATAAAACCCAGAATTTTTATATTTCGAATTGAAATGATACATATCCGTATCACTTGACCTAGGTTAGAAAATATTATACAGACCTGTGGTTGATTTTTAAATATATATTTTTTCTAAATTTTTTTAAGTATTTGGAATTTTAAATTATGAAATTTTAACTTAAATTTTGATTTAAATGATTTAAAAATATATATACTGATTTTTCTATAAGTTAATTTTTTTTATAATTAATAAATGGTTTTAAAATGTATTTTAACCTAATATAAGAAAATACAGTTTTAATTCGATATTTTAGTAATAAAATTCATTTAACTAAAATCATAGTTTAATTAATATCCAAATAAATAAGTTTGTAAAGTAAAATAGATTTTATATAATAACTATGATAAAAATATAAGATATGATGTTTTAAATATGTTATAGTAGAAAATATAATAGAAATTGCAGCATTTTCAAAATGCTATGGTTTTAAGGTTATGTTTTTAAAATGCTACTATTTCTAAAAATGCAACATTTTCGAAATGCTACTATATGAATATTACATTTTTAAAAGTGTTATGGTTTCTAAATATTACACTTTTAGAAGTGTTATGGTTTCTAATATTACATTTTAAAAAGTATTATGGTTTCTAAATATTACATTTTGAAGTGTTACAACTAAGTGTATAGATTTGGAAGTATTACAACTTTGGAAAAATAAATAATATTTTTGAAAAAAATAATGTCATCGGATTTTAATGGTTTTAAAATAAATATGTTTTGATTTGAAACATAAACCATTTGAAATTAAATAACCACGGGTTATAACAACGGTTGGTTGTTAAAGAGACCGGGATCAGATATTGTCATACTCTCTGCCAATACCGAAAACCACTTTAACAACTGTGTACGCGGTGGAGATTCCAGAATAAAGTAGGATGGTGGCGACGATCCTAAAGGTATATTTACGTGGACCCAACTCCCGTGAGTTGGCATAAGGTGGCTAAAACAGGAGCGATTCTCGGGCCAAGTGAGGTAGCACCTCCGATCGGACACATTTCTTCGTATGCCATTCTATTACTTTGTGATTGATTTGGTGCGCACCTTTGATTTGGGAGTGTGTTCCGAGGTGGGCGGTAGTGGCTGCTATGCGTTACCACCATCCCGGATGCATAATTGGTATATCTACCCTGGCATTGCCTTGTTGCGCCGTGTCACCTACCCTAGCGCGCCTTCTACGAGTTTGTTTTGTACCATACCTATGGAGTGCCCTCTGACGACGCCCAGTACGGGGGAGATTACGGTACTATATAGACTATGGGAATATATAAAATGTGTTAGGTGGAAAATGTAAAGCCTTAATGCTATTTTAATAGTTTATTTTACTTTAGACATTATTGTAATAGCGTATATTACTACATAGTAGATAGTTTAAAGGATCCTTAAAGGATGGGCGATCCCAAGCATCCTTTAAGTTATTGATGCATTTCTATTACAGTACACTTGAGTTGATTTACATTTATAAGTATGTATGTCCTGACTCAAGTGTTTTGTGTTTTGCTTTATGCTCGGGTCAGCATGAGTATCACAGCTTTGGATTCATCTTTGGAGCTTGAGATTTGCTGGAGATTTATCTATCTATCTAGTTGTCTATATGTTTCTATTCCAGTTATTTCCATTCAGCCTTTGCTTATGTATTAGTGAACTTATGTATTTGGATTTATAGTTATATTTTCTTTCAGACTCTTGTATTATGTATTTGTTTGAGACTATTTATTGTAGTAGCTTCATGAACTACTATGTTATTTTATTCCGCTGCGAGTTATTCTGATATTCTGTGTAACAACCGGGATTTTTGTAATTTCAATTATCGTCAAAATGACGATTTAATTCAGTTGTTAATTGTTAATTTGAGTTTTGAACCCAGTTTGAATTCTTTTAAACAGTTGGTTAAGAAAATATTTTGGGCTTTGAATGTTGGCCCATGGGTGTTGTATTGGGTATCTCGAGTTATAAACCGTTCCTCCTTTATCTTTTCCCATTCGAAGAAAACCTAAGCAAACGTTCAAAAGATTAAAAATGGCGGCTCCATTCTCCTCCGTTCGCTCGTCTTCTCCAAATTAGGGCATGCTAATCTCGTCTCGAATTGGGGCTTCCGTGAATTCGAAGATGGCTTGCACGATTCTCCGATCACCCTGACTTCATCTTGGAGCTGCTCGTCTCTGCTACGTAAATAAGGTGAGTGGATAACCGCTCACATCTAATTCCTACTTTGGGTTATTTAGAGCTCGAAGCTCTGTGATTTTCGTGTTCCTATTTTATGGCTATCTCGACTTCGTTCGTGTTGTTCGATTTTCTTGACTTGGGATTTAAGTGATTTAGTAATTGATGGTTCGCTCAATTTGGGTTTGAACCCCTCGTTTTCGTTCGTATATGATTTTTGAATTGTGATGGTTTGGGTTTCTCGACTTGTTCGACTTCGTTCCAGGTTGTTGTTTTTGCTCTGCCACGTGATCTTCACTTTGAATTCTTGAGATGATCAATCATTTCTTCGATTTTTGGGTATAGTCGTTGTTTCCTCGGCTTTGAAAGATTTCGTGAGTTGTCTCGGTTTTGTGGCTTACTGTCGAATTACATTGTCCATTGCTTTATCTCGTGACACCCACTAACTTCTGTCACTTGATTGTGTGAAGGAAATTTCATGACTTTTGCTTTGAACTGAAGTTGTGGAATTCAAACATTTTGTTCTGGAAAAGTAATATGTTTTATTTGTTACATCTGTTGCTTGAGTACATGTTGGTTCTGTTACATCGGGGCTGCTTCGTGAGATCTTCATGTTGTCGCCAGACTTGTTTTTATGCATTTCACCATTGATGCACTGATTTCGTACATTTTATCTCGAGTATTTGAAACTGCTGCTGTAAAATAATTAATTGGTATTTTGTGACACTTTGCAGTGACCTATAGCATACTGCTTCGATTATGTATTTGTCATTGCTCATCATGTTGAGCTTGTTTCTGGTATTCGACCTCGACCATACTAGTTTTATATAGTTATGGTCTAGATGTTATTTTCTTGGCCATATGTTCATTCATATGTATAACTGATTTGGGTTGTTCGATCACTGTCTGGCATTCACTTTAAATATGGTTGACTCCACTGGAGCATATGCATTAGTTCTCCATAAGCTTGAGTTTGCATATTGTAGCCTTGATCATTGCATTTTTCTTGCATTTGGTCCATCCCGTTTACACTCGTATTGCCTCTGACCTTTTGGCACACAGACTTTATTTCATGTTGGTCTTCACTGTACCATATTGTCACGGGTTATTGCTGTTGGTCGAGTTGCTCCATTATGGCCTGATCCTTGTTCCATACATGTAGTTGTATTCACGTACACTGGTCGGGGTTTTGAACTATCTGTATTCATAAGTGTTGACCACTGTACTTTTGTTGTTTGATTGTCAGTAGTTGGATCCTGTTGCATTATTGTCATTAACTCATCTATGCTCATTCTTGAGTTTGGCTTCACTGCCTTGTTCATATTGAAGCATACATTCTGGTCTTAGTATTATATGCTTGCATCCATGTAGATATCGACTGTTCCTATATTCACTTGTTCAAACTGTTTTCTCTGACCAGTCTTGAACACTTTGCATTTTGTTTGTTGTTTGGTGCCTCCTTGAATTTGGGTAGACTGTTTTGACCACTTGATTGTATTCGAATTTGATTTTCGAATTACACCTGAGTTGAATCCGATCTGGGTTTGACCTGGTGATCATTTGTGACTTTCACTGAGCTTTTGCGTATCTCTTGCTATAGTGGCGAGGCAGTACACGCGTGCGTGTACTGCAGCCCTATCAGATTTGACGGCTTTAAATTGATTTAGTCGATTTGATAAATTGTTTATTTATCTCTGTTGATGATTTAAATCTGCTGATTTTTGTTAAACACTGTTAAGTGTTATATTGACCGTTATCCGGTTTCTTTGTTTAAAGAATCGGATAGACGGGAATTATTGTGACTGTCGTCTATTTAAATTATTACTTCCTGTATGCACTAATAAACTGGTTTGAATTAGACTGACCTGGGTATTATTTTCTTTTGAATGTAATACTCGGGTCAGACCCGAGTTATTTCAGGTTGTAGATTTTCTTCTTTGAGTTGCTGTTCGGGATTTGAAGACTTTTCGCATCTTCTGAAGTTGTCATTGTCCTTTTGTAGTAGTCGTGTCATTGTATAGAACGATATGTATTCATGTATATTAGTCGATAATGTACGTGTATATATAACTTCTAGAGTCGACAGTTGTAGTTGTATCGTATGTATTGTGTCAACTATGTATTAACTGACATCAGTTATATATATATGAGACTTTTGTTTTTATCTGTGTTCCGCAATTATATTATCTGTGTTATTGTTATATCTAATGTCCTAAACTATTATGAACTATCGTAGTTTGTTTTATACTGATAATTGGATATGTCGATGGGAGTAAATAAATAATAGATGAAAAATAAAAAGTATATACCACTCCTATCGAGATAACCAATATTAGTGTAAGGCCAATTACGGATGGTCGCTCCTATCCAGCCTTATTCTCCGTAATAATAGACAGTATTTCTTTTAATACTCTTTGTTATTATGAGCATAGAGGTGGGGCGTCACAGTTGGTATCAGAGCTTGGGGTTTATGGACATAATATAAAACATAACTTGGATGGAACATATGTTACAACTATTAGTCGACGTTTTATCTGTGATCTGAGTCAAAACTAAAATTTTGAAATTTTGATGAAATTTTGATGTATCGTTATTTAAAAATAAAAGTGGAATTGTGTTTTGTTGTTTGGATGAAATTGTGTTCTATTTATCAGAGTGCGCAGCGGAAACAGTGAAACTGTTTTCGCTGAGTACAACTGATAATCTTTTTGATTTAAGAATCAAAATACGAAATTGATATGAATTCCAATTGTTGTTTACATAGCTGTAATTATTTGTTTCTTTGAGAATTTCGAATCCAAATTGAGGATTCGAAGAAATTGCAGATATGTGATTTTTGTTGAAATTTCCGCTGGCTTTCTTTTGTACTAATCGTCTATTGATTAGATTTTGCTGTTTTGAATTGTCTTCATTGAAGATACCTTCGAATGATTTCTTTGTTCATTCTGTAGTACGTGCAAAAATTTGAATTTGCACGTTACTGCATTTATTTTTACGTTGAACCGATGCTTGGTTATGAAACGTATTTTGTTGCCGTTATTTTTATAACGGGATTTTTACACCAATGCTATATTTTGAAGCACGGTGTTTTGTGGCATTTTTGATGAATGAAAATTCACTGACATTACATTTTGATGTAGATTGTTTTGATGTGATTTTGACGTTTTAAAACTACTGTCGCTTTGGCTTCACTAACCGCCAAATTTTAAAAGTGGATTTTCAAGCGGTTATTCCGCAATACTGATTTGTAACCGTTTTTACGGTATTTTGAGAAGTACAATTTCCTTATCGAAATTGTTACTGATTTGCTTTTTTAATCACGTGATTGGAAAATTGTTTTAAAATGAAAATTGTTTTATAAAATTGTAACAGTTTGCGTTTTCAAAAGAATGAGAAAGCGACTTAAACGATTCAGCAAAATCGAGGATTATGACCCCTTTCTTTTACTGTTTCGCTTAACTCCAGACTTGTCCAGTTGAGAAGGTGAATTGTTATTTTTACAAAATAAATAAAATTGTTTTCAGAAATTTAACAGTTTACGCTTTCAAAAGAATGAGGAAGCGATTTAAACGTTTCAGCAAAATCGAGGACTATCACCCCTTTCTTTTACTGATTCGCTTAATTCCGGACTTGTCCGTTTGAGAATGTAAAGTGTATTTTTACAAAATACACAATTTTGCACTTTCAAGGAAACGATGAAGAGATTTAAACGATTTAGCAAAAGTGCGGAGTATGGAACCACACTTTTACTTTTTCGGTTAATTCCGGACTCGTTAATTGAATATCTGTTGTTTTGATGATTTTGATGAATTTTACACTTTCAAGGAAACGATGAAGAGAATCAAACGATTTAGTAAAACACGTGGTATGGGACATGTGCGTTTGCTATTTCGGTTAATTCCGGACTCGTTAATTGAAACATTTTGATGCTTTCGTGTGCTTTCGAGCCACTATGAGGACCTTTGGGTCATTTGTTGGGCTTTCGGGCCACTCTGCGGACCTTCGGGTCATTTGTTGGGCTTTCGGGCCACTCTGCGGACCTTCGGGTCAAATACCAGTACTAGACCTTCGGGTCACTCTGCGGACCTTCGGGTCAATCTGATGGGCGCCAAAATTATGTTGAGTACTTGGTAGGCTTCGGCCACTCTGAGATGCACGTGCGGCGAATTAAAAACTCGCCATCTGATGGGATCGATCCAAGCTTTCATGTTGATTTTCTAGTCTTCTTAATTGATTTCTAGATATTTGTTGCTTCCAATTATCTGCAGGTAATTGGATATTTGTTGATATGAGTTCTGATTATCGTTTTTGATAATCAGATATTTGTTGTTTCTAATTATCGCTTGTGATAATTAGATATTTGCTGATATGAGTTCTGATTATCGTTTTTGATAATCAGATATTTGTTGTTTCTAATTATCGCTTGTGATAATTAGATATTTGTTGATATGAGTTCTGATTATCGTTTTTGATAATCAGATATTTGTTGTTTCTAATTATCGCTTGTGATAATTAGATAATTGCTGATATGAGTTCTGATTATCGTTTTTGATAATCAGATATTTGTTGTTTCTAATTATCGCTTGTGATATTTAGATATTTGCTGATATGAGTTCTGATTATCGTTTTTGATAATCAGATATTTGTTGTTTCTAATTATCGCTTGTGATAATTAGATATTTGTTGATATGAGTTCTGATTATCGTTTTTGATAATAAGATATTTGTTGTTTCTAATTATCGCTTGTGATAATTATATATTTGTTGATATGAGTTCTGATTATCGTTTTTGATAATCGGATATTTGTTGCTTTTAATTATCACTTTAGATAATTAAATATTTGTTGATTTGAGATTTGATTATCGTCTTTGATAATTAAATATTTGTTGATTTTAGATTTAATTATCGCTGTTAGATAATTAAATATTTGTTGATTTGAGATTTAATTATCGTCTTTGATAATTAAATATTTGTTGATTTGAGATTTAATTATCGCTTTTGATAATTAAATATTTGCTGGTTTGAGATTTAATTATCGTCTTTGATAATTAAATATTTGTTGATTTTAGATTTAATTATCGCTGTTAGATAATTAAATATTTGTTGATTTGAGATTTAATTATCGTCTTTGATAATTAAATATTTGTTGATTTTAGATTTAATTATCGCTGTTAGATAATTAAATATTTGTTGATTTGAGATTTAATTATTGTCTTTGATAATTAAATATTTGTTGATTTTAGATTTAATTATCGCTGTTAGATAATTAAATATTTGTTGATTTGAGATTTAATTATCGCTTTTGATAATTAAATATTTGCTGGTTTGAGATTTAATTATCGTCTTTGATAATTAAATATTTGTTGATTTTAGATTTAATTATCGCTGTTAGATAATTAAATATTTGTTGATTTGAGATTTAATTATCGTCTTTGATAATTAAATATTTGTTGATTTTAGATTTAATTATCGCTGTTAGATAATTAAATATTTGTTGATTTGAGATTTAATTATCGCTTTTGATAATTAAATATTTGCTGGTTTGAGATTTAATTATCGCTTTTAATAATTGAATATTTGTTGAATTTGAAATTTGATTATCGTTTTTGATAATCGAATATTTGTTGATTTGAGAAATTTGATTATCATTTTTGATGATCGAATATTTGTTGAATTTGATGTTTAGTGATATTCGTCTTCGATAATTTGACATTTGTTGATTTGTTTTCTGAGTATCGTTGGATGATTGGATGTTTGCTTATTTTATTGATATGAGATTTTCTAGTCTCCAATAGATTCTAGAATATGCTGATTTTATTGAATCACGGTTTTCTATCTATTTCTGTTAATAGTTAGAGTTTTACTGATTTTGAAATTTGTGTTTTCCAGTTAATTGTTGAATAACTGGATATTGTCAGTTTGCGAATTGTGACTTGTGCTTTCTGGTCATCTTTGTCGATAATTAGATGTTGTTGGCTTGTGAATTTCTGTATTTTAATCATCTTGTTGATAATTTAATATCGCTGATGATTGCATTTATTTAGTTTTGTTGTTTTCTGACTATCTATGGATAGTTAGATTTTGTTGAGAATTTGTGAACTTCTTTTACGGAATGGAAAGATTTCTTTGGTGTTTGTGTTTTGACTTTTATTTTCTAGCTTAACCAGTTCAGGTTAGAAAATTTATTGTTAATGACGACCTTAATTATGAAAATTGCGGGGACGCAATTTTTATAAGGAGGGGAGTCTGTAACAACCGGGATTTTTGTAATTTCAATTATCGTCAAAATGACGATTTAATTCAGTTGTTAATTGTTAATTTGAGTTTTGAACCCAGTTTGAATTCTTTTAAACAGTTGGTTAAGAAAATATTTTGGGCTTTGAATGTTGGACCATGGGTGTTGTATTGGGTATCTCGAGTTATAAACCGTTCCTCCTTTATCTTTTCCCATTCGAAGAAAACCTAAGCAAACGTTCGAAAGATTAAAAATGGCGGCTCCATTCTCCTCCGTTCGCTCGTCTTCTCCAAATTAGGGCATGCTAATCTCGTCTCGAATTGGGGCTTCCGTGAATTCGAAGATGGCTTGCACGATTCTCCGATCACCCCAACTTCATCTCGGAGCTGCTCGTCTCTGCTACGTAAATAAGGTGAGTGGATAACCGCTCACATCTAATTCCTACTTTGGGTTATTTAGAGCTCGAAGCTCTGTGATTTTCGTGTTCCTATTTTATGGCTATCTCGACTTCGTTCGTGTTGTTCGATTTTCTTGACTTGGGATTTAAGTGATTTAGTAATTGATGGTTCGCTCAATTTGGGTTTGAACCCCTCGTTTTCGTTCGTATATGATTTTTGAATTGTGATGGTTTGGGTTTCTCGACTTGTTCGACTTCGTTCCAGGTTGTTGTTTTTGCTCTGCCACGTGATCTTCACTTTGAATTCTTGAGATGATCAATCATTTCTTCGATTTTTGGGTATAGTCGTTGTTTCCTCGGCTTTGAAAGATTTCGTGAGTTGTCTCGGTTTTGTGGCTTACTGTCGAATTACATTGTCCATTGCTTTATCTCGTGACACCCACTAACTTCTGTCACTTGATTGTGTGAAGGAAATTTCATGACTTTTGCTTTGAACTGAAGTTGTGGAATTCAAACATTTTGTTCTGGAAAAGTAATATGTTTTATTTGTTACATCTGTTGTTTGAGTACATGTTGGTTCTGTTACATCGGGGCTGCTTCGTGAGATCTTCATGTTGTCGCCAGACTTGTTTTTATGCATTTCACCATTGATGCACTGATTTCGTACATTTTATCTCGAGTATTTGAAACTGCTGCTGTAAAATAATTAATTGGTATTTTGTGACACTTTGCAGTGACCTGTAGCATACTGCTTCGATTATGTATTTGTCATTGCTCATCATGTTGAGCTTGTTTCTGGTATTCGACCTCGACCATACTAGTTTTATATAGTTATGGTCTAGATGTCATTTTCTTGGCCATATGTTCATTCATATGTATAACTGATTTGGGTTGTTCGATCACTGTCTGGCATTCACTTTAAATATGGTTGACTCCACTGGAGCATATGCATTAGTTCTCCATAAGCTTGAGTTTGCATATTGTAGCCTTGATCATTGCATTTTTCTTGCATTTGGTCCATCCCGTCTACACTCGTATTGCCTCTGACCTTTTGGCACACAGACTTTATTTCATGTTGGTCTTCACTGTACCATATTGTCACGGGTTATTGCTGTTGGTCGAGTTGCTCCATTATGGCCTGATCCTTGTTCCATACCTGTAGTTGTATTCACGTACACTGGTCGGGGTTTTGAACTATCTGTATTCATAAGTGTTGACCACTGTACTTTTGTTGTTTGATTTTCAGTAGTTGGATCCTGTTGCATTATTGTCATTAACTCATCTATGCTCATTCTTGAGTTTGGATTCACTGCCTTGTTCATATTGAAGCATACATTCTGGTCTTAGTATTATATGCTTGCATCCATGTAGATATCGACTGTTCCTATATTCACTTGTTCAAACTGTTTTCTCTGACCAGTCTTGAACACTTTGCATTTTGTTTGTTGTTTGGTGCCTCCTTGAATTTGGGTAGACTGTTTTGACCACTTGATTGTATTCGAATTTGATTTTCGAATTACACCTGAGTTGAATCCGATCTGGGTTTGACCTGGTGATCATTTGTGACTTTCACTGAGCTTTTGCGTATCTCTTGCTATAGTGGCGAGGCAGTACACGCGTGCGTGTACTGCAGCCCTATCAGATTTGACGGCTTTAAATTGATTTAGTCGATTTGATAAATTGTTTATTTATCTCTGTTGATGATTTAAATCTGCTGATTTTTGTTAAACACTGTTAAGTGTTATATTGACCGTTATCCGGTTTCTTTGTTTAAAGAATCGGATAGACGGGAATTATTGTGACTGTCGTCTATTTAAATTATTACTGCCTGTATGCACTAATAAACTGGTTTGAATTAGACTGACCTGGGTATTATTTTCTTTTGAATGTAATACTCGGGTCAGACCCGAGTTATTTCAGGTTGTAGATTTTCTTCTTTGAGTTGCTGTTCGGGATTTGAAGACTTTTCGCATCTTCTGAAGTTGTCATTGTCCTTTTGTAGTAGTCGTGTCATTGTATAGAACGATATGTATTCATGTATATTAGTCGATAATGTACGTGTATATATAACTTCTAGAGTCGACAGTTGTAGTTGTATCGTATGTATTGTGTGACTGTGTCAACTATGTATTAACTGACATCAGTTATATATATATGAGACTTTTGTTTTTATCTGTGTTCCGCAATTATATTATCTGTGTTATTGTTATATCTAATGTCCTAAACTATTATGAACTATCGTAGTTTGTTTTATACTGATAATTGGATATGTCGATGGGAGTAAATAAATAATAGATGAAAAATAAAAAGTATATACCACTCCTATCGAGATAACCAATATTAGTGTAAGGCCAATTACGGATGGTCGCTCCTATCCAGCCTTATTCTTCGTAATAATAGACAGTATTTCTTTTAATACTCTTTGTTATTATGAGCATAGAGGTGGGGCGTCACATTCTGTGTCTGTGATTTTGTGATTTATTTTATTTGCTCCAAAAATGATTAACAATATGTTGTTTTGAGTTATTCAAGTCCGACATGTGTGGTTTTATTGTCAATTTGAATGGTCCAAAATAGTGGGTCGTTATAGTGAGTTTGCTCGATAACTAAGGAATATGCAAGTAATCTATCAAAACATAAATGGTAGTGGACAACATCATATACAGATTCATAATCTATAATACTTATAAAGAGTGATCTTGACTTATGGAATAATGTATTTCCTATGAAGTACCCTCATGATTCAAGTATCGAACACATCAGAAATCACGGTATACCTTCATTACATATGTATTTATTCCTCTATTTATGGTTTCTTTAATGTTCCACCTTTAGGTTATACATTCATATTATATAAGTTAATGATATATAAATTTTATATTTTAATTAACTAATATAATTTAATTAACTTTAATTAATCGTATATTATTCAATTTTAACATATTATATTGAATATTTATATAATATAACCTTTATAGTAATACACACACACATATATACACACATGTATTTTAATTTATTAATTAACTTTTAATTAATTAATTAAATTAAAAAAAATGTAAAAATTATTTATATACATACATGTATACTTATATTGTCTTAAACATTTCAAGACAATATAACATATATCATTGTATATTATACATGCATATATATATATATATAATATTTAATTAACTTATTTAATTAATGTATTTCTTTTATTAATCTTATTAATAAAAGTTAATTTCAAAATTAACTTACATGTATTTTCAAAATCTATGTTTTCAATTTTTAAAGCAATTCTAAAAATTAGCCTAAGGCCTAATTCAACTTGGGTCTTTTCTATTAGGGGGCAACCTTTGGACTCACACACACACATATATATATATATATATTTGGGTCTAGCCAATAACCAGGCAGGGAAGAGTACTTGGTCATCCAAACCCAATCCTTCGACACTACCTTTCTAGATTCCTTATAATTTGGGTTGAGCTTAATTAGTTAGCCCTAAATGACTAATTTAGACTGCATAGGCTATTGGGCTCTGATACTATTATTAGAACCAGGCCATCCTATTGTGGGGCAATAGGGTAAATTTAAAAAACAGACCTTATTGGATCTTTATTAGGTCTATGTAGCCTAAATTTATTTAGAACTTTTCTAAATTTTCTTTTTAAATAAAATCAATATCTAATTTAATTCATAAATAATGTTTTATTTTGTATAGTTTATATTATGTATATCATATACACATATGTTTGTACGTGTACGTGCAACATGATAAAGCGTATATGGTTTGACATGCCCATATATCGATGTTGAGATTTACACCGCAATGGACATGTTAGCCATTCTTGTATACAAATATGTTGTCTAAGAGTGTGTGGTGTGTGTGTATCCGTGTATGTGTGCGCACATGCATCAAAATATAATATAAGTAAAAGCATGTATATAAATATAATTAGATGTATATGTGTGTACATATATATTATAACATACTGATTTTAAACAATTTATAATATATATATGTGTGTGTGAATATAACTAAATCAAAAATTTATTTCAAATATTAGTTTATAAACTAATTTTGGGTATAATACGAAATCCATAAAGAATTCTTTTTAATTCAAAGATAATTTGCATATGTTGTATATACACACACACATTCACATAAATAGTTATATATTAATGTAAATAATAATAATAAAATGTATATATAAATATATGCTTGTAATATTACTCTCGGCCTAGGTAATTATTTTTTGTTTTATGTACATTTTAATAAAAAACATTTATAATATTATTTTAAAATCCATAAGGAATTAAAAAAAATTCTTTCCAAAAAAAATGTGTGCACAAATTTTATTTACAAGAATTTTATATTAATTTTAAATGCATATATATTGTTTGTATAATCGATTTTAACTTAAATGAATGATTACAAATATATATATATATATATATATATATATATTACGCAATTAAATTTTTATTCCGAAAGCATTTTAGATATAAATAAATTTTTGTAAAATTTAAAATATACATTATATGATATTAATCATTTAAATATAGATTCTAATTAATTAAAATCATTCAATAATATTATTTTATTTTAATTTTTTTTTAGTGTTTGGCCATAAGTACTTAGTGAAGCATACATATACAAAATCATTTTTTTATTCATACACATATACAACCATTAATATGTGACAACACATTGATATATAGATTCGTTAATTTCTAACTAATTAGCATATGATATAATGATTAATTAAGCATTCATATATTTTAGTAAATAAGAAATATACCTTTCACCAAAGCCTAGAGTTTGCACTTTGAAATAATGAAGTAAACTCCTTGAATCCAATTCCAAGTCCAGAAGTACCTGGCTCCCGAACAACTTTATCACCGATGATCAAATTGACTTTTAGTTTGATGTTTTAGTATTTGAATTTTCGGGTTTTGAAGGGATACTGATAGGCCTAAATATGCAGCAATAGGAGAGTGAAAAATTGTAGTGAAAAGTGAATGTTAGTGAGAATAAAAAAAAGAGACAAGAGAGTGAAATAAGGATCAAGATCCTTGTTTTTCTCTTACTTATTCTTTTCCTTTTATAATTCTGATTCCCTCCTACCAACCATCCCATGCCCGACCTCACCATGCTCTCCTATATCCAACCAAAAAAAGCCCCAATTGGGCCTCAAAACCTTCTCAAGCCCGAATAATATTTGTTGTATATAAATCCAACTTAAATGCGTATCGATATCGTTTATCAATTAGTGTATATATAGCTATTATACGCACACTATTTAATAATGTTCAACACACATCAAATAAAATTTTATAATAAATATTATTTAATTTAATTAATTTATAACAACTATAATTCATTTAATTCAGGGAGTATTCAACATTTAGGTTGTCTTATGCATAGGTATAAATTTGATCAGCGTTCAATATCGAACAGTCGAATATTAACGTTCACGCTTCACTTAGCAGGTGGTGTGGTATTATGGCCAAATTCATCGCTTACTTGGTCGATAAAATCCAATTTTACTTTATTAAGTGTTACCTGGTACTGACAATTATTTGCACCAATTCTCTTCATCCAAACTTTATCACTTAGAACTTAACGAATTTGGTAATGGTCAAAATTCCAATATCATCCATATTCAACTCTAGAGTCCAAATATAAAGTGCTTTGGTTCAATAATAATAATAATTATTAACCGAACTACTCTAGCTAGAGTTTTGACTTTGAGTTAACTTCTGTTGATTGTCATACTAACCTCACTTAACCAAGGAGACGAATCCTCTCTTGAATAATGTTTCACTTCCAATACTACCACTCGATCCAATTATAGTTATTCGATGGATGTTATGCCATGATTTAACTATAATCAAAACGGAGCTTTCATATTGAAGATCAATAGTATTCTCAAGTCAAGAGAACTATGTCAATTAGTCACATCAATGTTTTATGTTTGACCTTAGTTATGTTAACAAACTGAAAACTATTGAGCAAGTCATTACATTGTTTTCCAATAACTATTAGTACGTAACACCTTGGTGCCCCCAATAGTTGTGAGTAATACACTGCCCAACATTTAGAGAGCGTTACGTACTCTAGTCTCAACGGATGCATCGATATCCAATCTCGATACATCTTGAATAAGAATATTTAAAATGATTGTTTATTATATTATGGTACAATACTCAAGATTACAACCATTAGTAATTATTATCACAGATCCACCATTTATGGATTTTCTATTAAATATACTTTAGCTAAACATTTAATTATTTATAACATATTAAAGCAAGTGTATAACAGAAAGAAAACACCTTTTATTACAAATGAGAATTGAATACCGAGTTAATAATTTACAATAAAATACAAAATTGCCCATAGGGCAACCCTTAACTCTATCAGTATTCACTTGTAAGTCGAATAATACCAAAAACTTTCCATATATTTCGTTGAATTCAACGATGAATTATCGCAAACATGAATATGTGTATTTGTTACACATGTAGCTTGTATATGATAAGTTCATATAACATAAAAATGAAAGTAAATGAAAATTCGTGCAATAGAAAATAAAATGATTTGATTTGATCGAATAGGTGAGTATATTGGAAAGAGTTCCAAATGTAGCTAAAAATGAATAAAGATTCACTCTCAAAATTCACTTATCCCTATGATACATAATGATGTATCGATAAGAAGTAATCAAAATTTATTGAACAAAGTATGATTAATGGTTATTATAGTTGTTTTTATAAGGACATGTACTTAAGAGTAGCACATAAGGTTAAAATTAATTTTATGCAAAAGAATAGTTTACAAAATCATACAAGATAAGGGTTTGTAAGAAATCTCAACTTATGTAAAGACCCAAAAGTTGGCCTTCGAAAATCGGCACCTGTACTTTACATCGTACTCGAATGCCGTAGATTCGAATGCCAAATCTGGTTCTCCGGAGCTTATAACACAGTTAAGTAAATAACACAGCAGAATAAAAAGAATAATACATTGATATACATTATCTGATACAACAGAGTGATACAATGAATATCAATATACATCAGAGATATGATACAAAAAATAGCAGCGGAAAAGAAAAAAAATAGATAACTAATATCAGCAGCGGAACAAATAACTCTAAGATAGTCTTCAAGAGAGAACTCCAGCAGTAGCTCGAACTCCCAATAACGATACACCAAGAATAAGCAAGTGCAGTCCGATCCAAAGACTGAACTAGCTCCAGAAAATCTACTAATCTGAATATCTGAAAAACCCAACTCTAGACTGCTCGTGTAGAAAAATTTTGAGCATCCAGAGTTTAGGAAAGAAACAATAAACTCCGGATCAGTCATGGGACTGGTGTGAGCAACAAAAACAGTTTATCTTTAAAACAAATAGCAGAGAATTTTAAAGTCAATTCGCAATGCTTTTGGAAAATGAAACTACCATAAGACCTCCCACCACACACACAATGCAAACGCAGAATTGGAGGAGATTTCTTCGTATGATAGTCAAAGATTCTTACTACGCAAAAATTAAATCATTTTGGATATTATTATTAGTGCATAGTGTAGAAAACATTTCGAAAATAGAATATAAATCTTAGCCAGCATAGACATTCCGAACTATGCCTACTATAGCTACCATCTAAACAGTGGTGACCACCATAAGTAAATGGCAGGTTCTACAACTAATACCGTACAAGTTCGTATTGGAGTTTGGATTTCCAACAAATGGTCAGGCCAAGGAACTTCCCATTGCCACATGGAAACGCCTCTGGAATGACGTCCCGAGAACCTAACCGGATCTCTGCCAACACAAGGCCGGGTTACCTCTGCAAAAATAGGTAACTACTGACACGCGTATGCCATCCCCCGATCGTAACCGATCTTCCCGAGGATCCTCGATTTCCAACAACCACATCAGAATAATAATGCAGTAACCACATAGGTTAAGTATCTGGGCTCCATACCATGATACCACCTCTATCCAGAAGGAATGACATACACTAAGGGGCGCTACTCCCTAGAACCTTGCCGCATCCTTCCTGTTTTGACCATTTCGGGGTGTGAGGTCCGACGAAGTCTCGTCCACAAAGCTACGCTTTGTTCACAAAGCCATGCTTCGGGTCAAACAAAATGATCAACCTATGATCACAAAGATATAAGATCAAACAAATGATCATATCGCAAATGATCAAACACTGATCATTTCACAGCAACACTCAGCATGCCACATTACCAAATTGGGATATATCGCTGATAACTTCAACTACATAACCTCTGAGCTCGTACGTCCCAGAGAAGGGTGTTAAGCTAAGAGAATAAATTCTCTGCCACCAACAGAAATGTATTTGAAAGAAATCGGCTTTATATCTCAAAGTGTAATGTCAGACATGTAACCATACAAGTCTGTTCTGGGTTCGAACAGAACCGAAGGCACTTCTTACGAAGCCCTTGCAATTCTGGGTATTCACAATCCCGTCCGGACTTCCCATCACAAAGGGTGATAAAATCTCTATACCGGGGACCAGTCGGTGCAGAGACATTCGATGAGTTGTCCTTTCGTTTTCGTAAATATCCGGTCTTCAACATCGGTCTTCAAATGCTATCCATATACGACGTATCATTATTCGGAATGGGTTATATGACACAAATGTCTTTTCCCGGTTAACCCGAATAATGAGCGCAATATTTAAAAACATATGGATATGTGATTTCAATTAAGTCACAACTTAATAATTCAATTTCTTTTTAAATGGTTTCAATCGATTACCATTTCAAATCTTTTAAACAAAAGATTTATTTCACAAAGTTCACCCAGTTTCATAAAAATCCATTCACAGATTTCAAAACAATTTCCGTTTCAATTAGATTAACTCGTTAAGTCTTTAAATCAAAGATTTAACTTATAGCTTTCAAAACAATTTCATTTCGAATGGATTAAACAAAACATCATTCTAAATCTGTTAAAAATAAACAGATTCAATTCATAGCTTTCTAAAAGAATTCATTCATAGCCTTTCAAAACAATGTCATTTCGAATGTTTTAAACAAAACATCATTTTAAATTTGAAACCTTTCAACACAAATTAGAAGTTCACTTCTTATATGAAAGCTGTTATTATTTGAAAACAAATAGTTTTCGTTTTAAGAAAAATCCAATCATATTTACACGAGTAAAGCTCTTGAATCACATTCCAAAATCAATATTTTTAAAATAGTTTAACCCATATATAACGGGTATTACATTTTTTTTCCCTAGTTTCAAATCTTGAATTTTAAGTTTAAATCAAATTATTTAAACTTCCAAAACTCTATTAAGTTATTCAAAATAACTTTTATCTTTGAAATTCCATTTCAAAAGCTTTTCATTTTAAACCCAAATTTCCAATTTCAAAATCAATTGAAATTAAAATTTCAATTTCAAAAACATCAGATTTAAATTATCTGTGACTTAACCGATTTCCACGTGAAATCCATATTTGTGTGTGTATAAGTGTGGTCCAGGGGTTTTAACACACAATAGTGCAACATCAATCATCACAGATATATCGATAAGCGGTATAATCGATAACGCTTATCCTCATTCACAGATTCATAGATAAAAGAAATTTATCGGCCACAAAGATTTACTATTACAATTCGATGTGGGTTTCGGATAACCAACTGGAATCCGACTCCCTGTCGCATCGAAATTCAAGTGCCGTTTTACGGGCCAAGGGGTTTCATATTCACATAGTAATATATCACAGAAATAAAACTTTCAGATCACAACATAAATCAGGATGTACCACAAAGCATCATATATCAGGGATATTAACGATTCACATTCAATACAATTCAAACATCCATAGGTAAGGTCAGTATTTAATAATTATTTATAAACAGGATATATCACAAAACATACATATGAGGGATATCAAACAATTTAACATCCAAGCATCCATAGGTAGGATCAATTTTATTATCTGATTGATTTAAATCAGATAAATTTCCTATGAATGAATTTACTAGTTGTGGTTAAATTAATAATTAATTAATTACAAACCATTTAATAAGTTATCTTTTAATCAATCATTACTTAATCTCTAATCACAGTTATAATGTCATTATTCTTAATTACTTTATAGAAATAATTAACTGGTATTAATTATTCAACTTAATTAATCATTTAAAAAAAATTCTTTTAAATTTGAAAATCAATTTAATATCAACTACAAACTTAAATGTTAATTAATTTCATACTTAACTTAACTTAATTATTAAATTAAAATGATAATTAAGAGTTTAAAACATCGTTAAGTATTAAATAATTGAAACATTTCTCATAAATAATATTTCTTAATTTCAATTCTTTATTTGATCTTAACTTTCAATTTTAAAACTTTCTTAACATTTCTTAATTTTCTCACTATTAATTATAATCAAAACATTTTCCTTGCATTTAAACAAAAGTCATTTATAACTTTTGAAAATTTCCAGGTTAAACTAAAATTTGATCCGAGGCCAATGTTAATTTTTTTTTTCTCCTCTATTTTCCCGCGTCCCTCCTTTCTTCTGCTCGTGCTTCTTCTTCTCCCACGCTCTCTTTATTTATTTTTTTTAGTTAAGTTAAAAATAAAACTACAGATATAAAACACACTCGTGTGCTCCAGTGAAACCCGAAGCGAGCTTCCCAAATTCTCGAGTGTCACTCGAGACGACCTAATCTTCGAATCTGCTGACACACTCACGCGCCACCGTGCACGTGCACGGTGGTTCGCCACCACTCCAGCGACTCTCGTTGCCCCCAGCAAACCACCTCACGACTCTGCACTCTAAATCGAAACCCAGTTCGACGAAATAAATACCAAATCGAAATATGCTCGTTCATATGAACCGTAACTCAAACACGACAAAGGAAAACGCCTCGACCACACACCCTCGACCACCAGCGACAACGCGGTTCTGGCCATATCTCACCTTCATCTTTCTCTACCACCCCCCAAAATCTCATGAAGCTCGGTTGAACCATGGCGACGCAATCATCGAAGATGCAGACCCCAAAAATATTCGAACCCAAACCCTACTCTCGATTCGTCTCATCAAATTTTGCATTAGAAAAATTTTCTGGCATTTTTCCTATATTCGAGAGCCCTCAAGCTAGCTATACAACAAGTTTCAACATTTAAGATTTGTTAAACTGACAGAAATTGACAAGAATGCAATTTTAATTCATCAACGAAGTGCACCTTGTACATTGTTCTAAAAAAATCATCATTTTTCTTTTTAAAAATCTTAGCTTTGTGTGATAAATCAAGTTATGAAATCGAATCATCAATTTAAAACAATCGAATTTTAACAATTTGATTTCTTTTACTGTAAAATTTAATATACAGTGTTTTATATTTCCAGAACAATACTAAGTTATTTTTAACTTAAACAAGTCTTTAAACTAAAATCTATGATCTAACAAACATGTTTTGTTTAATACTTAAATCCATATATAGATTGGATCAATAGGTAGTGATTTTTGAATAAGCTTTAGCTTGAGGATCTGGTAACAGAGATGTTCCAAACAATAACTTATTCACATACACACACATTCATATATAAGTAGAGAAGTTACTAAATATATCTATATATTCAAAGATACTGGCAAAATGAACACATTTTCATAGCACACTTCAAGTGTAAATCCAGCAATCAATTAAAAGACAGGTTTTTTTTAAGTGAGTTTGCTCACCTGTTTCCTGGAAGAACAAAGAAGAACAGAGTTGCTCTAACACTTTGAACAGGCTTGAGAGCTTTTAAACTTTAAATTCTTTCCAGGTTTTGTTTTTAAATCTTGAACTCCATTTTTTTTCTCTCTGGGTTTGATTTTTCATTTCTGGTTTTACTCAGCTTGAAAATGAACGAGACTGATATGTATAAAGAAAAGAAGATGATAGGTATGCTATATTTTTGTACAAGTTGTCATTATTTTGTTTGTACAACATCAGAGATTTTTATCTTTGCTTATGGAGGCTGAAGACATTTTTTATACAATTCGAATTGACAAATGTTGCTAGCATTAAATGTATGAGTACTTTATGTCTCTTGCTTTGCCTTTCCATACTTCACCTACAAGATTCTTATTATTTTGCTCATGCCTGGTTATGCTTTCATATATTATACATGTACAAAGATCTTATATTTTACTCTTTTTTTCTCTTGCATTGACTATGTTACATTTGATTTCGGCTGAGATGATATGTTGAAGATCTTAGGTGGCCGAAATGATTTCCAGTAAGTACATATGTTTCTTTCTTTTGCCTTGTTATTTTATAAGTGTTCATATGTGAATGTATTTTATTTTTATAGTTTGATTCTATGTTGCCTTATGACCATCAAATCCAAATTTTTATCACTAAAGTTTACCTTTAAACCACTTAGTTAAAATTTATTCAAACTCAATATATACACATATACCCATATATTCAAATTATTATTAAACAATTTATTTACCATTCAAATTCAAATCAATCATACATACCTATATATTCATATATATACAAATCGTTTAAATTCAAATGATTTATATAAAATATATTTGGATATCGGGGAAACTCGCAATAAATTAATCCATTTTATTTTACTATTTTTATTCAAAATTCATTTAATTATCAATTCTAATTCAAAGGTTCAACAAATTATTAATTTAAATTAAATTAAAATCTGGGGTCGTTACAAACTTCCCCCCTTAAAAGAATTTCGTCCTCGAAATTCGCAGGCACGAAAACAACGAAGAGATAGACAGATTCGATCTCCTATACTTCCTCAAAATTACGATATGTATTCCAAACTCAAGTCAGAATATCTCAGAATACATACCAATTTGTCCCTCTTCGGACTTTGGTATATCCAAGAAATTACAATAGAATTTCAAATTTGGTTTTAAACGGTATCGTTTTATTGATACAATTTAAATTTTAGCTTCATATTCTATTAATCAATTTACCTCAAATTAAAATTTCCAATTTCAAATTCATTAAGATTTAAATCAAAAAGCTGATAAAAACCGATGAAGATACGAAGTAAGGATCTTCCACAACGATTCGTAGAGTCGTCATTACACCGAAACTTCTTCTTGTAGCTGGTACGAAGCAATCAAAAGAATTTGGAAACGAATCAAAGAAAATTGATAAGAAGGTTATTTCCACTGTTATAGGGTATTGACCATTTATAGTCGTATTCCCTTATCCCCTATCTCGTCCTCTTCTTGTACTCATATCTACTATCAGTGGATAGTAAGAGAATTTACTGAGACATTCAGGCGGATATCTGAGAATACTCATTCTAGAGTTTACTTCACTCTATCTCTAATGAGCTACTTAACGTGTTATACTCCTGAGCTAAAGTTCAACCATAGCTCTGATACCAAATGTAAAGACCCAAAAGTTGGCCTTCGAAAATCAGCACCCGTAATTTACATCGTACTCGAATGCCGTAGATTCGAATGCCAAATCTGGTTCTCCGGAGCTTATAACACAGTTAAGTAAATAACACAGCAGAATAAAAAGAATAATACATTGATATACATTATCTGATACAACAGAGTGATACAATGAATATCAATATACATCAGAGATATGATACAAAAAATAGCAGCGAAAAAGAAAAAAAATAGATAACTAATATCAACAGCGGAACAAATAACTCTAAGATAGTCTTCAAGAGAGAACTCCAGCAGTAGCTCGAACTCCCAATAACGATACACCAAGAATAAGCAAGTGCAGTCCGATCCAAAGACTGAACTAGCTCCAGAAAATCTACTAATCTGAATATCTGAAAAACCCAACTCTAGACTGCTCGTGTAGAAAAATTTTGAGCATCCAGAGTTTAGGAAAGAAACAATAAACTCCGGATCAGTCATGGGACTGGTGTGAGCAACAAAAACAGTTTATCTTTAAAACAAATAGCAGAAAATTTTAAAGTCAATTCGCAATGCTTTTGGAAAATGAAACTACGATAAGACCTCCCACCACACACACAATGCAAACGCAGAATTGGAGGAGATTTCTTCTTATGATAGTCAAAGATGCTTACTACGCAAAAATCAAATCATTTTGGATATTATTATTAGTGCATAGTGTAGAAAACATTTCGAAAATAGAATATAAATCTTAGCCAGCATAGACATTCCGAACTATGCCTACTATAGCTACCATCTAAACAGTGGTGACCACCATAAGTAAATGGCAGGTTCTACAACTAATACCGTACAAGTTCGTATTGGAGTTTGGATTTCCAACAAATGGTCAGGCCAAGGAACTTCCCATTGCCACATGGAAACGCCTCTGGAATGACGTCCCGAGAACCTAACCGGATCTCTGCCAACACAAGGCCGGGTTACCTCTGCAAAAATAGGTAACTACTGACACGCGTATGCCATCCCCCGATCGTAACCGATCTTCCCGAGGATCCTCGATTTCCAACAACCACATCAGAATAATAATGCAGTAACCACATAGGTTAAGTATCTGGGCTCCATACCATGATACCACCTCTATCCAGAAGGAATGACATACACTAAGGGGCGCTACTCCCTAGAACCTTGCCGCATCCTTCCTGTTTTGACCATTCCGGGGTGTGAGGTCCGACGAAGTCTCGTCCACAAAGCTACGCTTTGTTCACAAAGCCATGCTTCGGGTCAAACAAAATGATCAACCTATGATCACAAAGATATAAGATCAAACAAATGATCATATCGCAAACGATCAAACACTGATCATTTCACAGCAACACTCAGCATGCCACATTACCAAATTGGGATATATCGTTGATAACTTCAACTACATAACCTCTGAGCTCGTACGTCCCAGAGAAGGGTGTTAAGCTAAGAGAATAAATTCTCCGCCACCAACAGAAATGTATTTGAAAGAAATCGGCTTTATATCTCAAAGTGTAATGTCAGACATGTAACCATACAAGTCTGTTCCGGGTTCGAACAGAACCGAAGGCACTTCTTACGAAGCCCTTGCAATTCCGGGTATTCACAATCCCGTCCGGACTTCCCATCACAAAGGGTGATAAAATCTCTATACCGGAGACCAGTCGGTGCAGAGACATTC
The DNA here is from genome assembly GCA_030737815.1 of Allium fistulosum. NCBI lineage: Eukaryota > Viridiplantae > Streptophyta > Magnoliopsida > Asparagales > Amaryllidaceae > Allium > Allium fistulosum. The sequence goes on from CM060906.1 coordinate 669,584,564, forward strand.
GACGAGTTGTCCTTTCGTTTTCGTAAATATCCGGTCTTCAACACCGGTCTTCAAATGCTATCCATATACGACGTATCATTATTCGGAATGGGTTATATGACACAAATGTCTTTTCCCGGTTAACCCGAATAATGAGCGCAATATTTAAAAACATATGGATATGTGATTTCAATTAAGTCACAACTTAATAATTCAATTTCTTTTTAAATGGTTTCAATCGATTACCATTTCAAATCTTTTAAACAAAAGATTTATTTCACAAAGTTCACCCAGTTTCATAAAAATCCATTCACAGATTTCAAAACAATTTCCGTTTCAATTAGATTAACTCGTTAAGTCTTTAAATCAAAGATTTAACTTATAGCTTTCAAAACAATTTCATTTCGAATGGATTAAACAAAACATCATTCTAAATCTGTTAAAAATAAACAGATTCAATTCATAGCTTTCTAAAAGAATTCATTCATAGCCTTTCAAAACAATGTCATTTCGAATGTTTTAAACAAAACATCATTTTAAATTTGAAACCTTTCAACACAAATTAGAAGTTCACTTCTTATATGAAAGCTGTTATTATTTGAAAACAAATAGTTTTCGTTTTAAGAAAAATCCAATCATATTTACACGAGTAAAGCTCTTGAATCACATTCCAAAATCAATATTTTTAAAATAGTTTAACCCATATATAACGGGTATTACATTTTTTTTCCCTAGTTTCAAATCTTGAATTTTAAGTTTAAATCAAATTATTTAAACTTCCAAAACTCTATTAAGTTATTCAAAATAACTTTTATCTTTGAAATTCCATTTCAAAAGCTTTTCATTTTAAACCCAAATTTCCAATTTCAAAATCAATTGAAATTAAAATTTCAATTTCAAAAACATCAGATTGAAATTATCTGTGACTTAACCGATTTCCACGTGAAATCCATATTTGTGTGTGTATAAGTGTGGTCCAGGGGTTTTAACACACAATAGTGCAACATCAATCATCACAGATATATCGATAAGCGGTATAATCGATAACACTTATCCACATTCACAGATTCATAGATAAAAGAAATTTATCGGCCACAAAGATTTACTATTACAATTCGATGTGGGTTTCGGATAACCAACTGGAATCCGACTCCCTGTCGCATCGAAATTCAAGTGCCGTTTTACGGGCCAAGGGGTTTCATATTCACATAGTAATATATCACAGAAATAAAAATTTCAGATCACAACATAAATCAGGATGTACCACAAAGCATCATATATCAGGGATATTAACGATTCACATTCAATACAATTCAAACATCCATAGGTAAGGTCAGTATTTAATAATTATTTATAAACAGGATATATCACAAAACATACATATGAGGGATATCAAACAATTTAACATCCAAGTATCCATAGGTAGGATCAATTTTATTATCTGATTGATTTAAATCAGATAAATTTCCTATGAATGAATTTACTAGTTGTGGTTAAATTAATAATTAATTAATTACAAACCATTTAATAAGTTATCTTTTAATCAATCATTACTTAATCTCTAATCACAGTTATAATGTAATTATTCTTAATTACTTTATAGAAATAATTAACTGGTATTAATTATTCAACTTAATTAATCATTTAAAAAAAATTCTTTTAAATTTGAAAATCAATTTAATATCAACTACAAACTTAAATGTTAATTAATTTCATACTTAACTTAACTTAATTATTAAATTAAAATGATAATTAAGAGTTTAAAACATCGTTAAGTATTAAATAATTGAAACATTTCTCATAAATAATATTTCTTAATTTCAATTCTTTATTTGATCTTAACTTTCAATTTTAAAACTTTCTTAACATTTCTTAATTTTCTCACTATTAATTATAATCAAAACATTTTCCTTGCATTTAAACAAAAGTCATTTATAACTTTTGAAAATTTCCAGGTTAAACTAAAATTTGATCCAAGGCCAATGTTAATTTTTTTTTCTCCTCTGTTTTCCCGCGTCCCTCCTTTCTTCTGTTCGTGCTTCTTCTTCTCCCACGCTCTCTTTATTTATTTATTTTAGTTAAGTTAAAAATAAAACTACAGATATAAAACACACTCGTGTGCTCCAGTGAAACCCGAAGCGAGCTTCCCAAATTCTCGAGTGTCACTCGAGACGACCTAATCTTCGAATCTGCTGACACACTCACGCGCCACCGTGCACGTGCATGGTGGTTCGCCACCACTTCAGCGACTCTCGTTGCCCCCAGCAAACCACCTCACGACTCTGCACTCTAAATCGAAACCCAGTTCGACGAAATAAATACCAAATCGAAATATTCTCGTTCATATGAACCGTAACTCAAACACGACAAAGGAAAACGCCTCGACCACACACCCTCGACCACCAGCGACAACGCGGTTCTGGCCATATCTCACCTTCATCTTTCTCTACCACCCCCCAAAATCTCATGAAGCTCGGTTGAACCATGGCGACGCAATCATCGAAGATGCAGACCCCAAAAATATTCGAACCCAAACCCTACTCTCGATTCGTCTCATCAAATTTTGCATTAGAAAAATTTTCTAGCATTTTTCCTATATTCGAGAGCCCTCAAGCTAGCTATACAACAAGTTTCAACATTTAAGATTTGTTAAACTGACAGAAATTGACAAGAATGCAATTTTAATTCATCAACGAAGTGCACCTTGTACATTGTTCTAAAAAAAATCATCATTTTTCTTTTTAAAAATCTTAGCTTTGTGTGATAAATCAAGTTATGAAATCGAATCATCAATTTAAAACAATCGAATTTTAACAATTTGATTTCTTTTACTGTAAAATTTAATATACAGTGTTTTATATTTCCAGAACAATACTAAGTTATTTTTAACTTAAACAAGTCTTTAAACTAAAATCTATGATCTAACAAACATGTTTTGTTTAATACTTAAATCCATATATAGATTGGATCAATAGGTAGTGATTTTTGAATAAGCTTTAGCTTGAGGATCTGGTAACAGAGATGTTCCAGACAATAACTTATTCACATACACACACATTCATATATAAGTAGAGAAGTTACTAAATATATCTATATATTCAAAGATACTGGCAAAATGAACACATTTTCATAGCACACTTCAAGTGTAAATCCATCAATCAATTAAAAGACAGGTTTTTTTAAGTGAGTTTGCTCACCTGTTTCCTGGAAGAACAAAGAAGAACAGAGTTGCTCTAACACTTTGAACAGGCTTGAGAGCTTTTAAACTTTAAATTCTTTCCAGGTTTTGTTTTTAAATCTTGAACTCCATTTTTTTTCTCTCTGGGTTTGATTTTTCATTTCTGGTTTTACTCAGCTTGAAAATGAACGAGACTGATATGTATAAAGAAAAGAAGATGATAGGTATGCTATATTTTTGTACAAGTTGTCATTATTTTGTTTGTACAACATTAGAGATTTTTATCTTTGCTTATGGAGGCTGAAGACATTTTTTATACAATTCGAATTGACAAATGTTGCTAGCATTAAATGTATGAGTACTTTATGTCTCTTGCTTTGCCTTTCCATACTTCACCTACAAGATTCTTATTATTTTGCTCATGCCTGGTTATGCTTTCATATATTATACATGTACAAAGATCTTATATTTTACTCTTTTTTTCTCTTGCATTGACTATGTTACATTTGATTTCGGCTGAGATGATATGTTGAAGATCTTAGGTGGCTGAAATGATTTCCAGTAAGTACATATGTTTCTTTCTTTTGCCTTGTTATTTTATAAGTGTTCATATGTGAATGTATTTTATTTTTATAGTTTGATTCTATGTTGCCTTATGACCATCAAATCCAAATTTTTATCACTAAAGTTTACCTTTAAACCACTTAGTTAAAATTTATTCAAACTCAATATATACACATATACCCATATATTCAAATTATTATTAAACAATTTATTTACCATTCAAATTCAAATCAATCGTACATACCTCTATATTCATATATATACAAATCGTTTAAATCCAAATGATTTATATAAAATATATTTGGATATCGGGGAAACTCGCAATAAATTAATCCATTTTATTTTACTATTTTTATTCAAAATTCATTTAATTATCAATTCTAATTCAAAAGTTCAACAAATTATTAATTTAAATTAAATCAAAATCTGGGGTCGTTACAACTTATCCAAGGCCAAGAAGTTGGCAGGTTGTACAGTCAAAAGACTTCACGTAATAATCATACGTGACAGATCTTATATGGATCACCCCAAAGGAGTTGAGAACGATCATCATTGAACGACTAACTTATGTATTAAACATAAGTATCGTAAACTAAAGCAAACTAATTCATAAAGTGTTTATGAATTCCTATTCCATTACACTAAGGAACAATTGTTGTCAAGAAGTACTAACTTCGCAGCGAAGGAATTTCTTTTAGAAGTTGTTGGTAGTAAAATTGTAACGGTTGATACTTTTCGACGCTCGAAAGTCGACATCAATACGTCCACTGTATCAAATGTCGCGCAATCGAATGTCGGAAAACCGAATCATTAGGGTTAAAAGAAGAGGTAGAAGAAGACAGAAGAAAAGAAAGAACAGAAAAACAGAAACAGAAACAACATCATAATCTCACATTCGCAGCGGAACAATATATAATAGATAATCACTAGTCTTTTAAACAAAGATCCATATCAGTTTATACAATACAATAATGAGAGTCAATATACAACTCAATACAACAATGGAAAATTATATAAACTTGTCCTCTTACAGAATACATAGCGGAATAGATAAACAAGTACGGGTGTACGTCTCGCCATCCAGTTTGCTTCCAAAGCTCCAGAATATCCAGAATATCCTGATAACATAACTCTAGGCTGCACGTGTGGAAAATTATGGGCACCCAGAGTTTAGAAAGGAAACAATAAACTCCGAGTCAGTCATGGTGACTGGTGTGAGATCGTAAAACAGTTATTTTCACAAAGAAAATAAAATTTATTCGCAATGCTTTTGGAAAATGAAACTACCATAAGACCTCCCGCCACACACACAATGCAAACGCAGAATTGGAGGAGATTTCTTCTTATGATAGTCAAAGATGCTTACTACGCCAATCATTGGATTATTATTATTAATGTCTAGTGTGGAAAACATTTCGAAAGTATAATATTAATCTTAGCCAGCATAGACATTCTGAACTATGCCTACTATAGCTACCATCTAAACAGTGGTGACCACCATAAGTAAATGGCAGGTTCTACAACTAAAACCGTAAAATTTTCGTATTGGGAATTGGATTTCCAACAAATGGTCAGGCTAAGGAACTTTCTTTCCTACTGCCACATGGGATCGCCTCTGGCTGGACGTCCCGAGAGACAACTGCTCTCTGCCAACACAAGGCCGGGTTACCCCTATAACTAGGTAACTCACGAATATGCCATCCCCCGGTCTTTTGGGACCTTTATCCGAGGCGCCTCAATAAACACATAATCACACAATAAATGAGATCGGAGTATCCACATAGGTTAAATACCAGGGCTCCATACCTGATACCACCCTTTTCCAGAAGGAAATGACATACCCTGAAGGGCGCTACCCTCATAACCTTGCCGCATATTCCTGTTTCGACCATTTCCGGGGAGTGAGGTCTGATGAAGTCTCGTCCACAAAGCTATGCTTTTTCACAAAGCCACGCTTTGATCACAAATGATCAATAAATGATCATCACACAGCAACACTCAGCATGTCACATTACCAAATTGGGAGTATATCGCTGATAACATTCAACTACATAACCTCTGAGCTCGTACGTCTCAGAGAAGGGTGTTAAGCCAAGAGAATAAATTCTCCGCCACCAAACAGAAATGTATTTGAAAGAAATCAACTTTATATCTCAAAGCGTAATGTCAGACACGTAACCATACAAGTCTGTTCCGGGTTCGAACAGAACCGAAGGCACTTCCAAAGAAGCCCTTGCAATCTGGGTATTCACAATTCCGATCGGACTTCCCATCACAAAAAGAGTGATATAAATCTCTATACTGGAGCAACTCGGTGCAGAGACATTCGACAGGTTGTCCTTTCATTTTTGAAAATACCCGGTCTTCAATACGATCCATATCGTCGTATCATTATTCGGAATGGTTTATCTGACACAAAGGTCCTTTCCCGGCTAAACAGAATAATAAGCGTTTGTTTTAAAAACAAATTCAAGTATCATTTCAAAGGAAATATTGATAGTCGGTGATTTAACTATCAAACAACATTCACAACAATCATCAGATTTAAATAATTTTCCCAAACTATTTATTTTCAAAATATCTTCACAATATATATATTTTTCCACTTCAATACTTTGAAAACAATTTCAAATCAATTTTTCACGTTTCAACTTTTGAAAATAAATTTCAAATCAATTCCCTTACGCGGAATATATTTCCAAATATTTCTTTTAAAAAAAACCACTTTAGAACTTTTAATTTATATTTTTAAAAGCTACTTTGGAAATATACTCGGCTTTATAGTGAAAATACACTTTCACTTCAAAATGGTCCATTTAAACCAATTAAATAAATCCTTATCGATTTATTTTAAATTTACATTCAAATCCGTAAATTATTTCTACACTTTAAAAATAAATCAGTGTTTATTTTTAAAACAAATTCCCTTTCCTTTATAAATTCCATTTGCGAATTTAAATTCCCAAATATTCACTTTTAACACCAAATCAATTTCAAATTGATTTCTAATTTTTATTTCAAATTCCAAATTGATTTTAGAAGGGATTTCCCAGGATTTATTTTTAAACACCAAGTCAAATATCAAATTGATTTCAACAAATTTATCGCCTTTTAAATAAATTCCTTTATTCTTTCCAAATTATTCAAAATTCCATTTTCAATAAATTCTTCAACTTTTAAACAATATTACAAAAAAAATCCGTTTATTAAAATCCTTTGCCATAATTTGGAATTATTTGATAAGATTACCAAAAAAATCAATTTTTATACTTTAATTCTTTCTTTTAAATTCAACCAATCTTTTCAAAAAGAATTTACTTAAAATATCCAACTTTAAATTCAAAAATCCAATTTCATTTATTTCTGGTATCCAGCAATACCAAAAATTCATTCGGCTAAATTTTTAGCCTTCAACAATTTCAATTATCAATAAATCACCAACAGATTATCAATAAATCACATCATTCACATATGAAATAATATTCAACAATTTGAGGAATCCAGTTGGATCCCTCCAACCTGTTTTCCTGCATCCACAGATGTTAGCACAATACCAATTCCACTTCGAGGTGGAATATCGCGGTATATAGGATTTTATAAAAATATCATCCGCTATTATGCGGCGCAATAGGGTCTCATCCGCTATATAATGCGGGAAATCAACAACTGCAATATATACATATGCCAATATATATTGCTATATACTACTATATATAGTATCACATCCAATAGCAATCAATAACTGAAAAATTCCACTTTCATTTTGAGTGAGAAGATCTCACCTTTGCTTTTATTTTGCAATCCAATTTCTGTTTTGATCATTTCTTCATTGTATTAACCTTGTATGACAATTATACAATTTATTAAAATTCGAATTAATCGAATAACAAATTTCCGTTTGATCAATTTAATTAACCAATGGTTTTACTTTTAAACTAATTTCTTTTAAATAAATTTATTTAACAAAATTTAAATTTAAAACTAAGTTTCCTATTTAAATAACCTTTGCTAAAAATAATTAAATAAGTTTTATTAAACAAAACTACCTTTATCATATATCTATTATCTATTTTATTTTCACAAAAATATACATATGTATATTCACTGTTTTAGTAAAAATAAAAACTGGATTTAAATTTCTGTACATAAAATTCTACATAGATATATCACTGTAACATATCTTCCTTTTATGATTTCATATATACATAAAAATCGTCTGTTCCAAACATATATATCTGTAAACAGAAACTACTGTATATGTATAAATTTATATAGCTCTTTACTGTAATTATTCTATATATATATAATTCCAGATTTAAAACTAAATACGCTTACCTTATTGAACAACCTCGAATCGAGATGCCACAAACCCTTATCGCGACCTTATCATCTCGTCGCTGACTTTGAGAAATCGCCTGGAAACGTTCTCGAGCTCCAAAAATCAAGCCCAAACCCTAGAACTCGACTGCGACATTGCCCCAGATCAATGCTCGCGACTTCGAATCGCCAGTCGCGAACTCCTCCTTCCTCAACGCGAGACGAAGCCACGCGACATCGATTTAATCCCCTCCCTCACAAACTTGAACGCGAGTTGCTCGAGTACGATTTCATCTCGAAATGAAGGAGAGGGGTTCGAATTAATTTGAACTGGAATTAGAGGTAGCGGCCATTCTTTTTCTTTTGATTTTTAACGAAGATTGTTTTCAGAGATTTTTTTCTTTTTAATAAACGAAAGGCTTCGGCCATTTTTTTCTTTCTGTTTTCTTGAACTGAAGGAGGGATACGTGATTTATGGAAGATGGTGAAAGACAGGGTAGGTTAAAATAATTGAAGAAGGACGGAAATGAAAAGGTGTGATGGTGAAAGGAAGTAGGCTGAAGTTGACTAGGGTATATAAATTTATATTTTAACTTAAATTCAAATTCAAACGTCTCGAAAAAATACAACTAAAAACCTTGATCTCCTATCGAGGCGTGTCGCTAGGCGTTCGTAATGTTATACGCCTATTTCGAACACAATGGAAAAGGTTCCGGGCCCAAATTCGATCGTATGGAGAAGATAGATTTTTTTGGACCAGTTATTAAATTGAATTTTCGATTTAATTTCAGCGCGTTTGCTTATCGTACGGCCAAACGATCACTCCAAACATTACGAAAATTGAAATCCGATAATAATACAATATTACAGATCCAATGGAACTGGTTTCGTCGGATTCCGAGACTGTGCCCCGGAACGCTATTTTCAAATATCGAATTAAACGATAAAATTAAAAACTGAACAAAACAGTTTCAAATTCAATTCTGAAGCTTCCATTATCTTCAGAATTATCAATATAAATTTTCTAAGCCTTGAAAATATTTTTAATCAGCTTAAAACTGACAATTCAAATTTTTTTTACCTAGATTTAATAATTAAATTCAATTATTTAAATTGCCAAATGAACAGATACATTTGAAATTCAGGTTAAATCACCATTCAAATATTTAAATTCAATTAAATATTCTATTTCAAATGTTCAAAATTTCTGGGTCGTTACAAAAATGGATTTGGATATCATCCAAGGATAAAATTTATTATAAGGGATGAAATGAAATTAACCAAACATAAATGAACATGACACATTAGAATGATTAATAAATATTCTTGCACATTGAAGAGGAACTATGAGTTTCTTATCAATGTCGAGAATAGATAATCCATAACTGTCAAATAAACCATCAAGAGTATTGAGTATACGAAATGTTATGATGTGGAAATCCGAAATGGATTTCAAGTACAATATCAAAATATGATTTCGATAATTGTAACCGAAGGGATATGATTCATCAGCTGCAATTGTGTCTTCAAGAGAAAGACTAGTGCAGTTGGAATGTAGTGAGAAACATGATAAGAATAAAATCATAAATTTCAATTGTTGAAAGTAGCATATCAGATCCACCATTCAGTGTGCTCAAAATGACTCTGATTCAACTCACAATATTATCTCTTAGTATGACTTTGTTTTTGGTACATGTAGGTTGAAACAAAAAATTCTAAATAATGATTTAGAATTGACTATTTGCACATAACTGCTACAGTGTCTCAAAGTCGGTAAGAGCGATATTGAGTTTGTGAGTTCTCGAATATGCTCAAGAATGGATATGAAAGTATCATTCGATAAGAACCAGAGTTGAATAAGTATTTGGATAGAAAATCAAATAGTTTGATTTTCAATCACAATGCAGAGGAAGCATTTGTTTATAAGAAAGAACATTAAAAGATACATAGATATTTCTAAACAATAAGTAAACAACATATTGTTGATTCTTAATTATGTACTTAAGTTAAAATTAGCAATAGTTTGGTTATTTAGTACTCGATATATGATTATAAATTATATCTTTTATAATAAGTATAAAGGATGCTAGGAATGTCCCAAATGATACGCAGAGACACCATATTAAAATGTTTAATATGGAACATGTAAGATGGATTCCTAATGTATTGACAATAGTTTAATTATCATACATGTTATATTGTCTATAATATCATAATTTGCTTACGTATTGATGCATGAAGCAAATATCAAATCCAAATAAGGATCAATAAATGGTACTTTAGGGTATTCTCGAGTATTTACGAAATACTAGAGAATTGTTTATAGAAATAATGAACTCCTTATGAAGGAGTGTTCAGACTCAAACTTCATAAGTGCACCGAGTAAATCATATTAATAAAATTCATGGTTAAACCTTAATTAAGAAGCTTTAAGTTGGAAATATTCTGAACAAACAAAAGTTTGTGGCTGATTCAACAAAAAGGCTAAGTCCATCGTCTTGAGTAGAGCCACAATGAAACAATGTATAAATATAAATCCATAAATTTATAATTGATCCATGAATAATTCTAAGTATAAAGAATACTACATTATTATTATATGATAACAATGTAATGATAAGAGCTCACTAGAAGTCAAAAAACATACTCCGACTGGTTCCATATGATATAGATAGTTTATCAGCATTGAAAAGAGTTGAGTGATAAAGTAGATAATTAAAACAACATAGCAGATCCGTTCACAAAGGGCCTAACTCGATCAATTCTCATCAAACTTGTCGAAGGATAGGATAGAGATTCCATATTAGGCTCTAAGTGCACGTGGAAATTAATAGAGTTAGTGTAACACCTCGAAAATTTGAGTGAAAACTTAGTAAAAGAATTAAATTTAAATATAACAAGGGTAAAAATGAAATTTTTACAAATGTCCAAATTTGGCTACGAAACTTGCACCGTTGCATTCGTAGCAAATTTTGGACAATTTTCATATATAACACTTTGAAATCGAAGCTAGTATAAAGAAGTTATAGAGGTTTTAAAATTTGAAAACGAAATTAATTAAATAAACAAATAAAGAAATTAAAATATCCTTATATAAATAGCTCCACCAGTCAACACTCATATAGGGACCAGTCGAAACCTAGTGGTCGACCGCTCCTATACATAGCAGTCGACCGGTTAAAGTGTCAAGACAAAAAATTTGACTGATGAACAACCCAGATTTGATCAGTATAGTTTACTTGGATGCGAAGTAAATTTTTATTGTACATGATGTAAGCAAAGATTCTCCAAGGTTTGATCAATGGTGAATACAAATCTAACATCCAATAAATACACATCTAATTAAACCCTAATTCAGAAAAAAAATTCCATGTGCCTGTACTCTATCAAATTCTTTCTCCTCAACTTATAAAATTCTTCAAAATAAAATAAATATAAAAGTAGAGAGATTAAGGAGGACAAATCAAGCAAACAACTAACGAAAGAGGGGAGATTCCAATCGGGATTCAAAGGAAAGTTTGGATCTGAAGTGAGTGGGTATATTTTTAATAAGATGATTTATGTGTAGTTAATTTTTATATACCCTATCTGATTTAGGTTGTTAGAAACTAAATTGGAAACAATATTGTTTGGATCTACTGTTGAAAAACAAATTAAATTAGTGTAAACTTATTAAATAGGAATTAACCTAGATTAGATACCTTTCTCTAATCCTTTTAATCTTATAATCTATTAATATAATTTGTTAACAATAATGTTAGTAGTAACCCTACACTCGAACTGTTCCAAAAACCTAAAAAATTGAGTTTGAATAAGAAATTTGGGAAATTATAGAATTTTCCTCATTATAATTGCTCCATAACTCACAATAATGGAAATTTGGAGAAGAACCTAATTAGTTAATAACTAATCAACGAAAGAAACGAAAAATCAAAAATTTAGAAACCCTAATCGACGACAATCGATCAACCACACTATCTAGAGGGTTGACAGCAAGCGGTCGACCGCTCCAGGAGCATGCGGTTGACTGGTTAGCCTCCAAAAGCGTAGTATGAACCTCATCCTAAGACCCAGGTTATAAATAAATTAGTTAGTAGTGTATATATATATATATTATCCGTGGATTTCGGAGTAGGGAAGATAGTGCCCAATAAGGCAATACTAGGACGATGCGGGATTAGGTAAATGTTATTTATCTAGCATATGTCGATATTCAACCAAGGGGCGATTCTATCGCAAATGGCACTCACAAGAAGTTCTACAGTGGACATGCAGTACTGATTGATGTCTGATGAAGTGTGTGGGCCCAACACAATGGAGGTTCCTTGGTATTAACTGAAATGACCCTCCTATTTTCACCCTAATTTCATAAGGATTTTTTTTTTAAGAGATGATATATAGATATATCATTCATTGCAAATATATTTCCCAGGGTCATTTTCTTTATCCAATAAACAAAATATATCCAGGATCTTTCACAATATAAAAATATTGTTTTAAATCTATATCATTCCTAACATACATATATGAAGATATCTATGTTATATTCTACTAGAAATCAGAGCATGATAATATGTAAGTAGAAATCCTTTTTAAATCCATTAAAATGTGATAATTCCCTGATAAAAGATTAATTATTGTATCCTGATTTTTGACCATAGAATCCACTGAAAATATGTACTTTAGTCTGTTATTCTAATTAAGAAATGATCAAGTATTAATCAGTGGAAAGCAAGCTTTTAATATGGATGATTGTGTTAAAGTCTGTATAGTATCAAACTCAGGCTAAAAGAAAGTGGATCATAAGTGAACACAAGCAACATCTAGGCGTAATGGAAACGCGCCTAACTTATACATGAGAGGTCACGAGTTCGAGTGCTATGCTGGTCGGTTCAAACCCAATTTTTGTTTTTTTTTTCCTGTATGGTTTGAAATCTGATATCTACCTATATCTGCACATATATACTTAACTTCATCCTATAATTTAACATACAAAACAAAATTTCTTGCTTTATTATTTTTAAAACCCTTTCCTACAATTGTTCTAGGAATTTATGTTTATATTTTTGCCCAAATATCAACATGTACACAGATATACATGTACATGTCAATATCTTTGCTCATTTTCCAGAAAACTGGGTTCAAATGGTTCCTTGCTTCATTGATTTGAAGTGAACAATTTGCCTGACCTATGGTCTAACCATGTGGTTAATCTGACCATTCTTTTATTAGCATTGTTGCTAGGTTTTGTTTGTTCAAACCAGTTTACATTGCTTATCTGTCTTAAACTTTTAAAGATGATTGTGGTGAAACAATTGCTAAATATACTAAGCTTTTGAAATGCATTTTTATTTTCAAAATACAATCTATCATGATCAACCAATACATCATTTATTTGAAGCTGGTTAACTCATGTATCCTGTATCTGCTACACACTAGTCCAAAGCAATGGAGATACCATTCATTGCATTCTGTTTGAAGCCTTTAAAAACATTTTACTTTTCTCAATACGATTCAGAAATGAATTCAAACTTATTTATAAAGCATTTCAGTAAAAAGGAAACTAAAATCCTTATAAGTTTACTTCTAGCTAAATCCAGATTTTATTCTAAAACTCAGTGCTCTGTTATGTCTCAAGATTAACTAATACATAATATAAATTGTGCATAACAGTAGCTCACCTACATATGCATATTTCTTTTCCAAACATCCATATCAATACTTAAGATCATTTCCTTGTTTCCCACTCAGATATTTCTTTTAGATTTTAAACCTTAGGGCATAACAATATATTTAACATGATACAACTAGTCCATCTAACCATAATAGAATTCATTACATGACTGGAAATCTTAGAAACATAAAATTTTTCCTGAATACATGCAGATATAATCAATTTAGGCTCTTATTGAAACTAGCTAGCATGTTCATTCACTCCTCCATAATAGCCATAACTTCATTTTTACTTAGTGCCTGGGTTACCTGAAAGAGCATGAGTGGCTGCCTCATTTTAAAATGAGACACCCCATATGCCATGAGCAAACAAGGGTCAGATCTATGATCTGGTATGAGTAACATCAATACATTCATGATATTAAGCAATAGAGAATATAAGAGCACCAATTAGTTATTTAAGCAAATTCTTGCAATCAATTACTTTAACATAGTATAATTAAGTTGATTCAGGTATGATATATTCATTTATCATTCTTACACTTGCATACATAATCATGCAAACATAATTATCTATTTGCAACAATTGCATTCACTGGAACCATCTTGGTTCCATACCATTCAACCTAAGAAATATCCATATTCATTTACAGGTTGTATAATTCAATTCAAATCCCTGCCTCATCTGCTATTAAGGAATCACAGGGACACATTGCAATGAACTAATTCACATCATTGCACAAAGATCTCAGGGCTTAAACAAACCATGTGCCAACTTGCATACTTCAAATATGACAAGCATTCCAGCAGTCTTCTTGGCCTTCCCCTCCCTAGTTTATTTACTAGTGTATTGTCTTAAATCCTATCATCAAATATGCTAAGTGAACATGTCACTGCAAACATGGAAACATCCATAATCTTCCCTAGCATAATTCTCCTCAGAAATAAGCATACAGTTATTTCCTAAATGGGGTCAATATGTCTTGATCTTAGTAAAATATAAGAATATTTTCAACTGTAAAAAGAGGCATGGCATGTTCTTATTATATTGATCTGCAAGCCTTTATGATTGATTCAGATTCAGGATCTGGTTCAATCATAATTTAGCTTGTGGGTTTCTTCCTTTTTTTTTGATTTGATTAAGGGCTCAGCACTTAGTAAATTTCTATTGCACCCTTAACATTTTTTCTTCTTAAGCCTCAGCACTTATACCAAGTATAATGCAGCTCCCAACATTTTTTTGTAAAGTTTCCATGCCATAGATCTATAACAGTTGAGAGTATTCTCTATATAATTTTAAGATCCTAGACTTTAACATTTATGAGTATAAATAAAACAGTATGATACACATCCAAAGACAAATGTCTCAACCAATCAAAGATCATCAAAATCATTCATATTAAATCATATCAGATTAAAAATAAGACATCCAAAAAGCATTGATGAAATCATATACATCAAAACCAGAAATATATAAATGACAATATAAAAAGTGGCTGCCTCATCTCAGGTCTTAATGCCATGAACTCAGTGAGATTACTCACCTAAATATTTCTTCTCCCTTCCAATATTTTTCTTCCTTTCTTATTTTTGTGCAGCTCGGGGTAAAAATAATTCTACTGGCTAAACTGCCTATTTATATGCATTTTTTTTCCCACTAGGGTTTTGTTAAAACAGAATTCCATTTCTGTCCTGGCTAGCATCATGCATTTTTCATTCATAATACCCCGGCCATATTAACCAATTTAAAGGCTGCATTTTCTTTCTTTTACTTTTCAGAAAATGGCCACTCACCTAGTCATGTTAAAAGTGTGACTCTCCTATTTTATATTTTAATTATTCCTGAGAATCCCCTTTGCTATTTTTGCCTACACAAGCATATTGACTTGTATCACATTTCATGTCATTTTAATGTTATAGTTTCACTTGCTTATATATATATATATATACTTTTCAGTACTTAAAAATGTATATTTGTATACATATCTTATCTAGGCTTATTTAATTTCTCTTTAATTTCAGAAACATATGCACCTATATGTATACAGGTTTACAAATCCTTATAACATATATATGTATAATTTTCTTTTCTGGGTTTTAAATGAAATCTGTTTACTGATTTAAAGTAAAACTTACTTTTCTTATTTTCTAAGATGATCCATATAATTCCAGAAATCAAATATCCATGTTGCAAAATCATGTTTGTATTGCTTTTTAATTCTTGTTTTAAATCCAAGAAATCTGGAGTTCTTCCTTGTGCCATTTCAGTGTGCACGTGCACACATATACTTGCACAATATTTATTCCAGAAATTTCACCATATTTAAATCTAAATATTTCAAAAATTAAATCATTTTACAAAGATGATTTTTCACAAAATTTTGGGGTATTACATTCACCCCTCCTTTTAGGAATTGTGTCCTCACAATTTTTCTAACATTTATAACAAGCATTATTTTTTTTTCTAAAAACTTATCAAACATATGCATAAGCAAACAAATTCAACCATATCAACCATGCATAACAAAATTTTCCAGGAAAAAAAAATTACCTTTTAATTTGCAAAAAGCTTAGGATAATCCATTCTAATCTTATCCTCTAACTCCCATGTGCAGTCATTAGGATCACTACTCCACTGGATCTTAACTAGTTTCAAGGTTTTGCTCCTTAATTTCTTTTCTTCCTTGGCTACAATCCCCACTGGTTCTTTTTCATAAACCAAGTCAGGATTTATTTGAATTTTGGTAGGCTCTTCCAAAATGTCTTCTTTATCATGTACCCATCTTCTAAGTTGGGACACATGAAAAACATTATGCATTGCTTTCATTTCCTCTGGTAGTTCTAATTTGTAAGCCAATGAACCAATTCTTTCCAGAATTTTATAGGGTCCAACATACCTTGGTGTAAGCTTACCTTGCTTGCCAAATCTCATGACTTTCTTCATAGGTGAAATCTTGATGAAAACAAAGTCTCCCACTTCATATTCCACTTGCTTTCTCTTCCTATCTGCAAATTTCTTTTGCCTATCTTGAGCTGCTGCTATTCTTTTTCTTATTAACCCAATTTTCTCTGTAGTTTCTTTAACATATTCAGGTCCAAGAACAGCCCTTTCTCCAGTCTCTACCCAGCATATAGGTGATAAACATGGCTTGCCATATAAGGCTTCAAATGGTGCCATCCCTATGGTGCTTTGGTAACTGTTATTGTATGTGAATTCAGCTAGATGGAGGTGGTCTTCCCAGTTGCCTCCAAAGTCCAGTGTACATGCTCTCAACAAATCTTCTAAGACTTTGTTCACCACCTCAGTTTGACCATCTGATTGTGGATGGTAGGCAGTGCTTAAGCACAATTCACTCCCCATGGCCTCTTGAAAACTTTTCCAAAACCTTGAGGTGAAGATGGTATCCCTATCACTCACAATGGTTTTGGGTATGCCATGCAACCTTACTACCTCTTTCATGAATATTTGAGCCAATTTTGGAGCATTTCTTTCTGTTCTAACTGGGATAAAATGTGCTACCTTAGTTAGCCTATCCACTATTACCCATATGCTTGTGTTTCCCTTCTTAGATCTAGGCAGACCATCTATGAAATCCATAGATATATCCTCCCACTTCCACTGTGGTATACTAAGGGGTTGCAATAGTCCTGATGGCCTTTGTGTCTCTGCCTTGACTTGTTGGCAAGTCATGCACCTTGCAACATATCTGGCCACATCTGACTTCATCCCCTTCCACCAAAGATTTCTTTTCAAATTTTGATACATCTTGGTGCTACCTGGGTGTATGGAGTACTTATTCCTATGGTACTCATTTAATATTTCCTCCTTCAATTCTATATTTTCTGGAACACATATCCTATTTTTATTCCTTAAATAACCATTTTTATCAATTTGATAATTTATTACTTCCTCCCCTTTTGATATGAGCATTTTCTTTTCCACCATGTTTAGGTCTTGTTCCTGCATTTTCCCAATCTTAAGAAGTAAATCTGATTGCAGAGATATCATACTTAATTTCCCTTTACCTTCATCTTCTTCAATGGGCATCATTTGTACCTTACTGTTTTCCTCAATTTCCAAATCAGTAAGTATAGACAAATCCCTAAACTCTTCCATCATCAACATGGCTACTTTGGCATGTTGTCTACTCAAGGCATCTGCAACTTTATTTGCCTTGCCTGGTGTATACAGTATATCTAGATCATAGGCAGCTAGGAACTCTACCCATCTATGTTGCCTCATATTCAAATCTTTTTGTGAGAATAAATATTTCAGTGCCTTATGATCAGTGTACAAAATGAATTTGGCACCTAACAAATAATGTCTCCAAAGTTTCAAAGCATACACAACTGCTGCTAGTTCAAGATCATGGGTTGCATATCTGGTTTCATGTGGTTTTAATTGCCTAGATGCATAGGCTACCACCTGGTCTTGCTGCATCAACACAGCCCCTAACCCAGAGCCACTTGCATCAGTGTACACAACCAAATTTTCATTTCCTTCTGGCACTCTCAATACTGGTGCATTAATCAGGGCTTCTTTTATTTTGATAAAAGCTTGCTCACATTTTTCTGTCCATACAAAGGCTTGGTTCTTTCTAGTTAAATTGGTAAGTGGTGATGATATTTTTGAGAAATCTTTTATAAATCTCCTATAATATCCTGCCATCCCCATAAATGATCTAATCTCACTGATGGTGCTAGGCCTTTTCCATGCTTGGATTGCCACTACCTTATTAGGGTTTACTGATATTCCTTTGGCAGAGATAACATGCCCAAGAAAATGCACTTCTTCTTTCCAAAATGCACATTTTGAAAATTTTGCCTTTAAATCATTTTCCCTTAGTCTTGACAAAACTAAATGCAAATGATTTTTATGCTCTTCCACTGTCTTAGAATAAATCAAAATGTCATCAATAAAAATCAGTACAAACTTGTCTAAATAATCTCTAAATATTCTATTCATCAAATCAACAAAATATGAAGGAGCATTTGTCAAACCAAATGGCATAACCAAAAATTCATATAAGCCATATCTTGTGTTAAATGCAGTATACTTAACACTTGAGTCTTCAACCTTCATTTGATGGAATCCTGATGCTAAGTCTAGCCTAGAAAATATTTTAGCTTCACTGAGTTGGTCAAAGAGATCATCTATTCTAGGCAATGGGTATTTATTCTTGATGGTTACTTTATTTAGTTCCCTGTAATCTATGCACATTCTCAAGGTACCATCATGTTTTCTTACAAACACTACTGGAGAACCCCAGCAGGAATTGCTTGGCCTTATAAATCCCTTGCCTTCTAATTCTTCCAACTGATTTTTCAATTCTTTCAGTTCACTTGGCCCCATTCTATAAGGTTTCTTGATTATTGGACTTGCTCCTGGAATGAGATTAATTTGGAACTCAACTGGTCTGTGGTGTGGAACACCCTTAACTTCCCCAAACACATCCAAGTATTCATTAACTATGGGAATTTCTTCAATGGTTAGTTCACTCAGATCTTTTTCTAAGTCAACTAAATGATACAATTTCCCTTCCTTAGCTACTTCACATAGAACTGTGATCCTCTGGCCTCTAGAATTTTGCAATGATATGGTGGATGAGTCTAAATTAATTATGGCTTTAAATTGCCTTAACCAATCTACCCCCAATATAACTCCTATATTTGGGTAATTTAAAACATATAAATTGGAAATAAAAATATTTCCTCCTATGTTTAACTCCACATCCACACAATTCATGTTCAAAACACTAGAACTCCCTAGGGGACTTTGTACAAGCAATGGGGTTTCAACCAATATGCAGTTTAATTTTAACACTTTAACTAATTCATAGGAAATCAAAGAGTGTGTTGCTCCAGTATCATATACTACTGGTATGGGTATGGCACAAATGAGTAATGTACCTTCCACTTGGCCATGATTTTCAGCATCAATTTTCACTGCAGATTTGCCTTTACCTTCCAAAGTTGCCAATTTCCCTTGCTGTTTATTCTCAGGACAGTTCCTCTTCATATGCCCCTCTTTCCCACATAGGTAGCATTTGAAGGCTCCTCCTTTTAACTCTGGGCACCTTGGTTTGATGTGTCCTTCTTTTCCACAATGATGGCAAACCAATTTCTTCTTAGTATCATTGGCTTTTGTATCTTTACTCTTCCTGTTGTCTGCCTCCTCCTTCTTTTTATCATAAGGGTGATATCTTCCCTTATCCTTCTTGTTGTTGCTCTTAAAATTCCTATATTTCTCTCTTTCTTTGTCATGTTGTTCCAGTTTCAAGGCCAGATCAATTACTTGATCAAATGTTCTATCTGCATATGGTAGCATAGCTCTGCTAAGTCCTGGGTTCAGTCCTTTTATATACCTATCATTTTTGGATGCTTCATCTGCCACTAGCATTGCTCCATAATTAGATAGCCCCTCAAACTTTTGAGTGTATTCAGTGACATTCAAAGTTCCCTGCCTAAGTTTGATAAATTCTTCAAGCAAAATGGTCTTGGCTGATGCTGGTACAAATCTTGCCTCCAACATCTCCTTGAACTGATTCCAAGTGATTTCATTTTCATTTCTTCCAGCTATGATCACCTCCCACCAGCTTAAAGCTACCCCTTTCAGTTGTCTAGAAGCTACTTGCCTCTTCCTTTGGTCATCCAACTACATGTCATTAAAAATCCTATCAAGTGTTCTCAACCATGCTTGAATTTCCATCACACTCTCAGTTCCTTCAAAACTCTTGCCTCCCAAATTGGAATAAGTCTTCAGTAGTTTTGAAAGCTCTTCATGTGGGTTCTCAGGCCTATGTCCAATCCCTTCTCTTAAAACCCTCACAAATTCTTGCATATCAAGCATTTGAGGTGCACTGGGTCCTGCATTGTGATGAGATCCTCTTCCTACCATGGTCTGCTAACTAAATTCTGGGCAAATGGTATTAGTATATTATGAGTACTTCTATAATTTCTATTTTCTTATCAAAATTATTTCATCCAAAACAAACAGACATAATACATTTCTATAATACTTAACAATCAATGCAACCAAGTGCTCTGATACCAACTGAAATGACCCTCCTATTTTCACCCTAATTTCATAAGGATTTTTTTTAAGAGATGATATATAGATATATCATTCATTGCAAATATATTTCCCAGGGTCATTTTCTTTATCCAATAAACAAAATATATCCAGGATCTTTCACAATATAAAAATATTGTTTTAAATCTATATCATTCCTAACATACATATATGAAGATATCTATGTTATATTCTACTAGAAATCAGAGCATGATAATATGTAAGTAGAAATCCTTTTTAAATCCATTAAAATGTGATAATTCCCTGATAAAAGATTAATTATTGTATCCTGATTTTTGACCATAGAATCCACTGAAAATATGTACTTTAGTCTGTTATTCTAATTAAGAAATGATCAAGTATTAATCAGTGGAAAGCAAGCTTTTAATATGGATGATTGTGTTAAAGTCTGTATAGTATCAAACTCAGGCTAAAAGAAAGTGGATCATAAGTGAACACAAGCAACATCTAGGCGTAATGGAAACGCGCCTAACTTATACATGAGAGGTCACGAGTTCGAGTGCTATGCTGGTCGGTTCAAACCCAATTTTTGTTTTTTTTTCCTGTATGGTTTGAAATATGATATCTACCTATATCTGCACATATATACTTAACTTCATCCTATAATCTAACATACAAAACAAAATTTCTTGCTTTATTATTTTTAAAACCCTTTCCTACAATTGTTCTAGGAATTTATGTTTATATTTTTGCCCAAATATCAACATGTACACAGATATACATGTACATGTCAATATCTTTGCTCATTTTCCAGAAAACTGGGTTCAAATGGTTCCTTGCTTCATTGATTTGAAGTGAACAATTTGCCTGACCTATGGTCTAACCATGTGGTTAATCTGACCATTCTTTTATTAGCATTGTTGCCAGGTTTTGTTTGTTCAAACCAGTTTACATTGCTTATCTGTCTTAAACTTTTAAAGATGATTGTGGTGAAACAATTGCTAAATATACTAAGCTTTTGAAATGCATTTTTATTTTCAAAATACAATCTATCATGATCAACCAATACATCATTTATTTGAAGCTGGTTAACTCATGTATCCTGTATCTGCTACACACTAGTCCAAAGCAATGGAGATACCATTCATTGCATTCTGTCTGAAGCCTTTAAAAACATTTTACTTTTCTCAATACGATTCAGAAATGAATTCAAACTTATTTATAAAGCATTTCAGTAAAAAGGAAACTAAAATCCTTATAAGTTTACTTCTAGCTAAATCCAGATTTTATTCTAAAACTCAGTGCTCTGTTATGTCTCAAGATTAACTAATACATAATATAAATTGTGCATAACAGTAGCTCACCTACATATGCATATTTCTTTTCCAAACATCCATATCAATACTTAAGATCATTTCCTTGTTTCCCACTCAGATATTTCTTTTAGATTTTAAACCTTAGGGCATAACAATATATTTAACATGATACAACTAGTCCATCTAACCATAATAGAATTCATTACATGACTGGAAATCTTAGAAACATAAAATTTTTCCTGAATACATGCAGATATAATCAATTTAGGCTCTTATTGAAACTAGCTAGCATGTTCATTCACTCCTCCATAATAGCCATAACTTCATTTTTACTTAGTGCCTGGGTTACCTGAAAGAGCATGAGTGGCTGCCTCATTTTAAAATGAGACACCCCATATGCATAAGCAAACAAGGGTCAGATCTATGATCTGGTATGAGTAACATCAATACATTCATGATATTAAGCAATAGAGAATATAAGAGCACCAATTAGTTATTTAAGCAAATTCCTGCAATCAATTACTTTAACATAGTATAATTAAGTTGATTCAGGTATGATATATTCATTTATCATTCTTACACTTGCATACATAATCATGCAAACATAATTATCTATTTGCAACAATTGCATTCACTGGAACCATCTTGGTTCCATACCATTCAACCTAAGAAATATCCATATTCATTTACAGGTTGTATAATTCAATTCAAATCCCTGCCTCATCTGCTATTAAGGAATCACAGGGACACATTGCAATGAACTAATTCACATCATTGCACAAAGATCTCAGGGCTTAAACAAACCATGTGCCAACTTGCATACTTCAAATATGACAAGCATTCCAGCAGTCTTCTTGGCCTTCCCCTCCCTAGTTTATTTACTAGTGTATTGTCTTAAATCCTATCATCAAATATGCTAAGTGAACATGTCACTGCAAACATGGAAACATCCATAATCTTCCCTAGCATAATTCTCCTCAGAAATAAGCATACAGTTATTTCTTAAATGGGGTCAATATGTCTTGATCTTAGTAAAATATAAGAATATTTTCAACTGTAAAAAGAGGCATGGCATGTTCTTATTATATTGATCTGCAAGCCTTTATGATTGATTCAGATTCAGGATCTGGTTCAATCATAATTTTAGCTTGTGGGTTTCTTCCTTTTTTTTTGATTTGATTAAGGGCTCAGCACTTAGTAAATTTCTATTGCACCCTTAACATTTTTTCTTCTTAAGCCTCAGCACTTATACCAAGTATAATGCAGCTCCCAACATTTTTTTGTAAAGTTTCCATGCCATAGATCTATAACAGTTGAGAGTATTCTCTATATAATTTTAAGATCCTAGACTTTAACATTTATGAGTATAAATAAAACAGTATGATACACATCCAAAGACAAATGTCTCAACCAATCAAAGATCATCAAAATCATCCATATTAAATCATATCAGATTAAAAATAAGACATCCAAAAAGCATTGATGAAATCATATACATCAAAACCAGAAATATATAAATGACAATATAAAAAGTGGCTGCCTCATCTCAGGTCTTAATGCCATGAACTCAGTGAGATTACTCACCTAAATATTTCTTCTCCCTTCCAATATTTTTCTTCCTTTCTTATTTTTGTGCAGCTCGGGGTAAAAATAATTCTACTGGCTAAACTGCCTATTTATATGCATTTTTTTCCCACTAGGGTTTTGTTAAAACAGAATTCCATTTCTGTCCTGGCTAGCATCATGCATTTTTCATTCATAATACCCCGGCCATATTAACCAATTTAAAGGCTGCATTTTCTTTCTTTTACTTTTCAGAAAATGGCCACTCACCTAGTCATGTTAAAAGTGTGACTCTCCTATTTTATATTTTAATTATTCATGAGAATCCCCTTTGCTATTTTTGCCTACACAAGCATATTGACTTGTATCACATTTCATGTCATTTTAATGTTATAGTTTCACTTGCTTATATATATATATATATACTTTTCAGTACTTAAAAATGTATATTTGTATACATATCTTATCTAGGCTTATTTAATTTCTCTTTAATTTCAGAAACATATGCACCTATATGTATACAGGTTTACAAATCCTTATAACATATATATGTATAATTTTCTTTTCTGGGTTTTAAATGAAATCTGTTTACTGATTTAAAGTAAAACTTACTTTTCTTATTTTCTAAGATGATCCATATAATTCCAGAAATCAAATATCCATGTTGCAAAATCATGTTTGTATTGCTTTTTAATTCTTGTTTTAAATCCAAGAAATCTGGAGTTCTTCCTTGTGCCATTTCAGTGTGCACGTGCACACATATACTTGCACACTATTTATTCCAGAAATTTCACCATATTTAAATCTAAATATTTCAAAAATTAAATCATTTTACAAAGATGATTTTTCACAAAATTTTGGGGTATTACATTAACGGATGACGCAATGTGATGTTGTATTGTTGTTGGATCATGGCGCGTGTAATAAGAGGTGTACGCTACGATTATGAGGTGGACATAGATGCAAATGATGAGGCACTTCGATGAGTCGGCATTGCTGACCCCTTTCAATGATAACTTGGGTACTTGTAGTTGTAGTTATGGGAAATTTAGCCCCATGAGGAAATTGTAGGGAAGCCTACATGAAATAGTTACGCATAGTCATAATGTGAGAGATGTAGTCCCATAAAGGAAACTGTAGGGTGATCCTATATTGGAGAAGCTCGAGTAGCTTTTAGTCGATTATTAGTTGGCTGAGGTTCGATTAGTTGTTCGATCCTTGTATGAGCCTACACAAGTCGTTAGTGTAAGTGTGTGTTAAGTTAAAACCCTTAAGTACAGAAATCTAGTAGGTCATAGACACTTTTAGAACACCCTTGGTCATATAGAGTATTCTTAAAGTCAACTACATATGATCACCATATACTAATGATGTACTCATTCACCAAACTTTTGTTTGACCCACTCTTTTCCCTTCTTTTTCCCCTACCTTAGGATAGTAGTTAATTTGGCATAAAGCGTGGAGAAAGGAGCTAAGTGTTGGAGTTCCACTACTCTTGGTTGTTCCTCATATAGCTATTTGATGTATTAAATGTCTATTAAACTTATATTGTTCTTTGGAAACAATGTATATGAATTGAGCATTTTGAAGGTTGTTTTTCTAAAGTGTCTATTTTCAGTACTTATATTTTATTTCTTCCCCGGTGAGATCTAAAAGTGCAAAATGCCTTAGATTTATCCTTATATTCTTAGTCTCTGTAATGTATTAAAAACCCTAACTACTCGTATTTCTCGACACCGATGCAAGTCCGAAAGTCACCCTAGGCTTTGGATCGATGTGTCGGGTGGTACGGGTTGTCACAGTTGATATCAAAGCTTAGGTTTAAAATTCCTTAGGGATTTGGTGCATATTAAGAGAATGTACTCGAAAAATAATTTGAAAAAAGGATTTCCAAAAAGGTTTTCCAAAAGATTTTCGAAATGGGTTTCCCAAAAGTATGCATACATACATACATACATATACATATATGTAGATAAAATGCTTTTCAAATGTTTTACATATATTAAAGTATAATAAGAAAGAACGCTATCACTTATTCTTGCCAGTACTATTTATGGAAAAGATGAAAATAATTCATAATCATAGATAGAGAGAATGAGTAATTTTGATAGAAATGGCTCAGAGGAGGAAGCTAAGATTTCGGGCATGAACATCTCATATGGTTCCACCTGTATCTGTAAGCGAGGAGACAATATATGCCTAATCCGACCTAGGGAGCGTGTTTGTAAATTTTCTAATATGAGTATTCATTTATATACAACACCCTATACATTTTGATCCATAAGGTAGTTGTTGGCTTATTCCTTATATAAGCCAACAACTGTGGGCTAGAGTAAATTTTAAGGTTATAACAGTTGAGTTGAAAAATAAACCATTCACGGTTATTATAATTTACTCCATAATGAAATTCTAGTAGAGGTTTCCTATACCAACAGCAGTAACAAGTAAATTATGGATTTAAGGGTGAGTAAAAAAGATTAGTACCATGGGGCCCATATAATTAAAGTGGAATATAGTGAGGCAAAAAAGGGAACATGGAAGGAAGAGTTCACAAACTTAGAGCAAATTTCCCCCGGTGGAAATCATATTCTTATAGTGGTAGTAGTTGCAAAGATCCTTTTTACTTATATATATAGCTAGAGTATTTCTATATTGGAGCTGGAAACTGTATTAGAAAATAAACTTTAGTTAACCGTCTTTGGAACGAAGAACGGAAACCCTATGCACTTAAAGCATTGTCAAGTATGACTGGGCTTGTGTAAATTAAGTTGTTTTTATCTATTCTGATTTAAGTGATAAACCAGTGAAAATGTTTTTTGAAAGTTAAACACAGTAGACATATGATATTTTAAAAAGAAAAATAAGTTGGTTTATGATTTTCTATAAAATAATCAAACAACTATATAAAATTTGTTTAAAAAGTAAAATTAAAAGAATTTGACAAAAAGCAAATTTTCAATAAACTACTTTAAAGCTTTTATATTTAGGCACATTGCTACACTTACCCTTGAAGCGTATGCTTTTAAAAACGAAAATTTTGAAAAAAAAAATCAAAGAGTATGTAAAACCCAGCTTTTGAAGCTCTTTTATAAATAAGAAATAGTTGTGCTTGAAAATGTCTTTTATAAGTGTTTCTGTTATACTTATATATATACATAGATATATATATATATATATATATAGATATATATATATATATACATAGATATATATATATATATACACATAGATATATATATACATAGATATATATATACATATATATATAGAGTAAGTTAAAACATCACGTTTTCTTTTAAAATACACTTTACTGAAAATTTCATATTGATAATGTAAAATTTTAGAAAGATGTGTTTTTAAGTACATTTTGCTAAGTTAAACTAAACAGTTTTTTTATAATTTTTAAAGAAAAGTGTCATGGCCTTTGTAAAAATGAGACACAGTTGAAAATGAATGAAGGGTTCTACAGTTTTAGAAACTTACTAATTTTTTAGAGATGATGTTAAGAATCAAAGATTTTGACTTAAAAGGTAAATTAAAGGCATGATTATCACTTAAACTTAAAAAAGGAAAGGATTAAATTAGAGTTAGATAAATAGGGTTACATAGCCTACAAGGACTAAATTGATGATGGAGTTTAGAACCATTGAAATATTTAGGGGTAGAGATAGGGAGTAGTATGGAGATTTAGTGACCTACTTTGTTTTTCTACCAATAGGTATTTTATTCTAATCATTGTTTGAATTGGAAGGATATAATACTAAATCAAACCTTAAGAATAATGCAGAGTGGACATCACTTAGTTTTTTCTACCCAAATATGATTTGAATTGTAGAATCCTTGTGCAAGGAAGTTTGAAAAGTATGAATTGGGTAAACATATTTCATGATAAGGAAAGAGTAAGCCGAGATGTTTTAATTGTATCAAAGAATGTTGTGGATGCAAGACTTTTTTTTGGTTCGAAGTGTTAAAGGGCAAAGTAGGGTCTACTTCAATCCTTATAGGGAGCGTTAAGTAACAAATAGGCATCTTCTTAATTACTTTAGGCAATCTAAATGGGACGGTAAGTGTAGGCTCGGCTCTATATTAGCAAGGTTGATTGGAATAAAATACCTATAGGCTATGAGTGGTCCAGGTATTGTGTTTTCCCTTTGAAGGCTACCAGCGAATCAAGTGGATGTGAGTGGGAAATTATATATTTTTATATATTATTGGGTTTATATCATTGTAGATGTGTTCCATGTATGCCTAAATGTAAATCTTGATATTGTAGGATTAAATATTGCATGGTAATTCAAGGTTTGTTGGGTAATTGATATAAGCTATAAACACAAATTGGAAGTTGTTATAAATTGGAGTGGGATTTAAGTAGTAATTTAATTCATTGGAATGAAGTGTGTTGCAACGTAAATTTCTACAAATTATCCAGTTTTAATATAAAAGCGTATCGTTTGAAATAACAAGGAATCTACCCAGAAGAAAGAGATGTACAAAATAGGGATGTTTATCGTATTTTGTACCGTCTATTTCAATAGTAACAGAAAAGATGATTCCTTATAATTCCAAACATAACACAAATCATCTTGCAAATAATTTATGGAAAGTTACAGAGTTCACATATTCTTTTGGGGAAGATGTAACTCCAACACATTATAATACAAAAATCCCTTATTATAAACCAAAGTATTGATCATTATGTCTATTGGATTAAAATGGTAGGCACCATTCCATATTGAGTTGTATTGACTAAAGAATAGTTGGAATAAAATGATGAGAAGTTGCATTTGAAAAAAAAGTCTCATTAATGGGATAACATTAGGGAATAGTAAAATTTTTAAAATTCAAACTACAAAAGATATTCTAGATAAAATTGAAGTCAAGATTGTACATGAATGGTTAATTCAAGGATTTGGTCTTCCTTTAAGGAAAGATAGGCAATTTTTATAGAAAATAAAACTTGGAAATTTTTGGTAAGATTTGGAGGAAAGAACAAAAGGATTTTTTTCAATCATCCCTCAGATTGAAAGAAAGTTATTTAAGGAAATTCATGAAGGACCAATTTAGGATACATAGTTTGCATTGCATAGCAGTTGCATTTGAATGATGTATCGCTTAGGCGATTACCGTCAACGTAAAATGAATTTAGGTTACAATGTCATTTAAATTTAGGATCTCACAAAGGTTTAGGATTTTGTTTTAGGTTTGAGTAGGAAAATAGACCAGGCTTACCCTAATAATTGAGTATTTACTAGTAGAACTTAGGATAAATCCCTACAAACTATAAACATGATATGTAGCTACCACGATTGTTGAAGGATTGAAGAAACCAATTATAAGAGATATGAGATGACTTAAGTCAAATTGTGGAAAAGAAGTTATATTATTTTCAACAATTTAAGAAATCGCTATATTTTTATACCCTTGGGTGAAATGGAGAAATAGCGAAAGAGTAAGTAGAAAATACTAGGGGATAAGACACCATCCACGTTCGGGATGTTTTACCTTAGTATTTAGAAGATGAAGCGATCAAGTATTGTTATCCAGCCTTTTGACCAAGCAATATTTAGACTGACTTGATGAACCGAATTTAAAAGCTATCTAGGTACAAAGCCCGAAGAAATAGCCGTAAAGTTCAAAAACCAAATACAATCGAGATCACAAGACAAAATCGAAGCCAAACTAAGAGTTCAACAACCTAATCCATCAACTTGATGGATCGGTACCAATCCATAGCATGGATTAGTGCCGATCCATAGAACCTCTTTAGAATCACTTTATTTTCCTCATGATACTCAGTCCTGATGCCAAAAGCCTATTCCAAGCACTAGAGATCATTTGCATTCTATTTGTTATCGAATGCCTTAAGCATCATAAATCAACAAGTTTGTTCCTCCATTGATCCATCCAATTGACTCAGAAACAAGCTCATAGCTCTACAAAAAGGTTTGGAAACACAAAGCTAACGATATATCACTTCGACCCAAAGTTGTTAGAACCATCCATAAGTTGATCTTATGGATCGATGTCGATCCATGCCTATGAATCGGTACTGATCAATAGCTGTTTTCTAATAAGGCTGCATCTTCTCGGGCACAACCGTCGTTACATCATGGAGAACATGGAAGATGACGTGTTGGAGCTTTCCCAAAGTCTTATAGCTAAAAATAGGCATGGAGGGCATTATTTCGCGGATCTTTTAGCTCTCTAGAAATCTTTTACATATTTCTTGCAGTTTGCTATCGAGTGGCACCGAACCATAAGAACTGTACTTGTAAAACAACAATATCATCAATAAAATACTCAAGTGGACGCAGACCAAGGTTAGCTGAACCACTATAATCCTTATGTGTATTATTTCTACTCATTTTCATTTACCTTTTCTTCAATTTCATTCTCTACATAATCTATTGGGTGTTGGTGCCATATTTTGGCGCTTTCACCGAGAACGATTCTAATTCCGTTTGGATCAATCATCCACTATTGGATTGCCTAAATCTAAGTGATAAATCTAGTTTCCTTTTTTCCTGCAATTTCTAACTACTCAGATTTCAATAATCTATACAAGTGCTTGCAACCATGGCCCCTAGAAGAGACCATTCCACCACTTCACGTGCTGTTGAAGATGTTAAGGAGATCGATCCTAAACAAGTTATAGAGGTTGCACAGCCAACCGCTACGGATGTTCAAGACCCAGCTGATGTTGTCACTAGGGTTGAGATGGACCGTATGATGAAACAAATGGAAGACAAGCATCAAGAAAGTCGCAATAAGTTGAATGCATAAATGAAGCAGAGCTAGGATATATTGAAACAACTAACCTACAGTCGCAAGAGAAGCAAAAGGAATAGATTGCCTTTTGATTCAGAATCTGATCGTTCCTCATCGTCGAAGCCAAAGATGTTAAGGAAGGAAGTCAGGAAGTAGAAACAGAGGGCGGGACCGAGCCACAGCCAAGGCCTATGTATCAGTACTGATCCATCAAGAGGGATCAGTACCAAACCATTGAACATGGGCCCCAATGGTCGACTCCCGAGTGATACTGCTGGTTTGGCTTTTAGACGTGTTGTCGACAGTCGGAATGTTGGAACACGGGCGGGTGCTGTAGATCTGCCATGAAGAGACTACGTTCATGGAACTATTGAACGAATGGTTCACCGAAGTCGGGGAACCCAGGTATCATGAGACTAACCCAGAGCGTTTGCAGGCCAAACACTCGAGCAGATTATGTTTATCGCCGTTCAGTAGATCCACCTGAACCAGACTTGACTGAAATGGTTAGGAGATTGATAAGTGAGATTCAACATCGGATAAATGATGAGTGGGGTTCCTCCCCGAGCCGAATTTCATTCATGGAATATCTTGCGTGAGGAATACTCATGAAGATCTGTAATGCCAATGATGCTGTCATATAACAGAAAGACAGATCTGAGGCAACATTTGATGAAGTATGACAGGTACATGGATTCAGCAAGGGTTATTGATGCTGTTAGATGTCGTATTTTCCCGATATTCCTGGAGGGGGTGGCGAAGATGTGGTTCAACCGGCTTCCACCAAGATCTATATCATCTTTTGATCAACTGGCATGAAAGTTCATAGAGCAACTTTACATGCAAACGACCTGTCTGAAGGAACTTATGTCACTTTCTAACCTCTTCTAGGGAGCGAGAGAGTCTTTGAAGGATTTCTTGTATAGATTTCATACTACAACGGTGGAAGTAAACAATGCTCAGGAGGATGTCATATTGATGGCATTAATCAGGGTGATTCATCCCGATACTGATTTCTAGAGATGGTTAGAAATGAAACCCCCTTCAATGATGGATATCTTTTACAGGAAGGGCAGTGAGTTCTTACATCTGGAAGAGGCATGCACTCGTCCCCGGAGGGATGATGCTGGGTGTTCAGCTGAAGTGATACAGAGCAGTATTGCTGTGAAACAGTCCAGAGGCAGTTCTGGGAATGTGGATATAATTGTTGGCAATAAGAATGTTGGTTAGAAATGGAGCGATAGCAGGGCCAGGAAGTAAAAGTCTTATAATAGGAATTATCCTAGGACTCCTAAGTATGACGACTATACTAGATTGAATAACACAATAGAGAATATCTACT
Source organism: Allium fistulosum (assembly GCA_030737815.1). Lineage (NCBI taxonomy): Eukaryota > Viridiplantae > Streptophyta > Magnoliopsida > Asparagales > Amaryllidaceae > Allium > Allium fistulosum. The sequence goes on from CM060906.1 coordinate 669,616,297, forward strand.
TGGCAACTCCAGAAAGTGAGCAGTACAGGAAGCCAGCTTCGAGAGAATCGATGGAGAAGGAGAGAAAATCTAGCAAGTTTAGCAGATTCCATGAAACACATAGTCATAAAACCAATGAGTGCAGACATTTACAAGATATGGTCGAAGAGTTGATTCGTAAAAAGAAGTTGCAGTGGTTTGTGATAGCTTCGCTGAATAGTGGGCATGGAAATTACAACCCCCTAGGTCATTGTCCCAACGAGGGAAAGTCGGGCCTAGTATTGATGAGCCTAGGCAGCTTGAAAAATGTTTAATGATCAATACCATCATCGGTGGACCATATCCAGCAGAAAAGAGTTGGAACAAGATGGAACGGTATGTTGGTGCATTAAAGCATGCAATTAATGAAAGCTGTTTTGCTATCGAAGATGGTGCTCCGGCAAAGCAGCTCAGGAGTGTGACGGATGACATTGTTTTTCGTAACAGAGATGTTGATGTGGTATAGGCCCCGACTATTGATCTACTTATTATTTCGGCTGTGATTGGCCCTCATGTTGTGAGGAAAGTTTTGGTTCACTGTGGGAGTTCAGCAAACATTCTATTCAAGAGAGCATATGACCAGATGCTTTTGGAGGCTAAGGAGTTGAATTTGTGTAAATCTCGGATTCAGGGATTTAACAGGATGACCACTGAGCCAGTGGAATGCGTGGATCTACTAGTGGTTCTTGGAGAGGGTGATCGTAAGAGAGTGCAGGTTATGCCTTTTGTTGTGTTGGATATCTATTCTGCATACAATGCTTTTCTGCGCTGACTGGGCCTTGCTGAATTTAGATTAACCATTGCTCCTTGGTGTTATTGATGAAATTCCCAACCGAGAATGGTGTGGGGATTGTTCAAGGGGATCAGGGGCTTGGCCACGAATGCTACGTCACCGAGTTGAAAGAGGCGAGGTGAAGAGAAAAATGAAAGGGTGTAGAGAGGACTCTCTGCATTAAGGCTCTAGACGCATAACAACCACCGCTTGAGCCCTGGCTCGGGCAATAAAGTCAGTTCCATAAGGATGTGGATCCAAGGAAATAGTCGGTGGATGGAACGACTGCACCAGCCGAGCTAATAATTAACATCCCAGTCAGCTAGGATGATCCTACATGGGTCTTGAAGATCGGATCGCATTTTAGCACAAGGATTATGAAGGAATTAGTTGGTTTTCTTCGAGCGAATCTGGATGTGTTTGCCTAGATCACTTAGATATGTATGGAATATCACCAAAGATAGCTTGCCATGGATTAAATGTAAATCCAAAATGCGTTTTTGTGAAAACAAAAGTAGCATAGCCTAGGTCCAAAGAGATCCACTACACTTAAAGAAGAAGTGGAGAAGTTGAAAGATAATGGCTTCGTCCGCGACACCCTATACTTGGAATGGGTATCGAATCCTGTTTTGGTAAAAAAGTCAAATGGAAAATGGAGGACATGCGTCGACTATTCTGACCTAAATAAGGCATGCCTGAAGAACAGCTTCCCACTTCCAAGGATAGATCAGCAGGTGGATTCGACAGCTGGACACAAGTTGTTATCGTTCATGGATGCATACTCCGAATACATTCAGATCCTGATGCACGTACAAGACTAGGAACACACAAGCTTCATAAATAATCTGGGACTATACTTCTATCTTGTCATGCCATTTGGATTAAAGAACGTTGTAGCGACTTACCAGAGGCTGATGAACAAGATGTTTAAATATTAGATCAGATGCTCGATGGAGGTATACGGGGACGATATGCTCGTGAAATCATGGCGATCGGGGAGCCAAATTGATGATTTGGCAGAGATATTCAGTGTTCTTCGAAAGTAGGGGATGAAGCTTAACCCTTTGAAATGATCATTCGGGGTTGTTTCAAGGAAATTCTTATGATTCATCGTGAAATCTCATGGGATCGAAGCTAATCCGGAGAAGATCGAAGCACTAACGAACATCTAAGCCTCAAAGATGATCAAAGACGTCCAAAGCTTGAATGGGAAGGTCGCCACCCTGAGTCGATTCATCTTTAGAGCTATTGACAAATGCATCCCTTTCTTTGATGTGATCAAGAAAGGGAAAAGGAATTTCGCTTGGACGCCAGAATGTATAGAGGCATTCTAGGATCAGGTGAATCACTTAGAGAGACCTCCCATTCAATCGAAGCCACTGAATGACGAGACTTGTTTATTTATCTAGCAGTGTTGGTGCACGCTTTAAGTGTCGCACTCGTGTGCGAGCTATATCAGTAAGCGGTTGACAGGAGCAGAAAGAAATTGTCCAAAGTTGGAAAATCTTGTATACTACCTGTTTATTACTTCGAGGAAACTCCGCCTCTACTTTTAAGCTCATTCGATCAAAGTTTTAACCATCCAGCCTTTAAGACAGGTCTTACAATGACCTGAGACCTCTGGAAGGCTGTTGAAATGGAACATTAAATTGAGCCAATATGACATAACTTACCATCCTCGAAGGGTGATCCAGGGCCAAGCTTTGGCGGATTTGATTGCTGAATACACTTTGTGTGATGACACTCCGGAGTGCCGTAGAGAAAAAAATTCTAGGTGGAAGATTTACACGAATGGTGCATTTAATGAACATTGTTCCATCACTGGAGTGGTGTTAGTGAATCCTGAGGAATACCCAATTTGTTATGTCCTGAAACTCGACTTGACTTTCCCACAATGAATAATGAAGCAGAATACGAGGCCTTGATTGTAGGACTCAAGATTGCCAAGGAACTAGGAGTTAAAACTTTGCATATCTTCTGTGATTCTTAGCTTGTGGTATGTCAAGTGTAGAAGGATTTTTAGGCAAAGGAGCAAGGCTTGCTCCTTATCTGAACCTAGCCCTTGAGCTGCTTAGTGATGTTGAATATTACATGATAACACATATTCGCATAGAGGAAAATGCGAAGGCCGACTCGTTAGCTAAGTTAACTAGTTCCGGAGATGCACAACTCATGGGCCTAGTTCCGATGGAAGTACTTCCAGCTCCGAGCATCGACCAGGTGGACATCGATTGGATCTTGGAGGTTGAACCTGAAAAGAAGTCATGGATGACTCCGATAAAGAATTACCTACAAAAAGGAATCCTTCCAGACAGAAAAAACAAACGACGCCAACTCTTTCGTTAAGCTACAAGATTTATCATGCAAGAAGGAATACTTTACTAGAAAGGATTTTATGTCCTTATGCTTCATTGTGTCGCCGACGATGTGGCCAAGTGATTTATAAAGAAAGAGCATGAAGAGCCTGTGGCGACCACATCGGAGAACAAACCCTAGCGAAGAAGATCCTTTGTTACGGTTGTTTTTGGCCAACTGTCAACCGAGACACAGCTAATTACACTAGAAAGTGTGACAAGTATCAGAGATTCGCCAAGATACTGAGAGCCCCACTAACAGAGATTACTCAAATGGTCAGCTCTTGGCTGATTTCAGTCTGGGGAATCGATATCATTGGGGTATTGTCAATATTTAAGGGTGGTGCGAAGTATGACATCATTGCAATTGATTACTTTACTAAATGGGCTAACGCGTAGCCGTTAGCCACGATCAGCACAAAGAAAGAAATCAACGTCATAGTCAGAAATATCATCTACCATTTTGGGGTTCCAAAAACGATCATTTTCGACAACGGGACCCAATTCAATAGTGCCGAGTTAAAAGACCTCTACCACGGGCACTGCATCAAAAGATGTTTGCTGCTACGGCACATCCTCTGATGAATGGATAGGTTGAAGCAGTAAACAATATTATCAAGTCCATTTTGAAAAAACAGTTGGAGAAGGCTAAAGGCAAGTGAGTAGATGAATTACCGTTAGCACTTTGGGCTTATCGAACAACGCACAAGTCAGCGACTGGCCACTCTCCATTGCCTTAGATTATGTATTAGAGACTATGATTCCAGTTGAACTTAAAGTACCTTCTCATCGAGCGACTCACTATAATCCACGAACAAATGAGAAAATTCTTTCTGGGGTCTCTTGATATGATCGATGAGAAGTGCGACAAAGTTGAGGTTAGAGCAACTGCACACTATGACCGAGTCGCCTGATACTACAATACCAAGGTCAGGACTCGGACCTTTGAGATTGGACACCTCATTCTTAAATGAATTTTGCTCAGCCCTGAATACTTGGGGCCGACTTAGGAAGGTCCATACACAATCGAATAGAAGCTTGGAGATGACATGTTCAAGCTGGCAACAACAGATGGGATCTCACTCCTATGGGCCTAGAATAGCAAACACTTGCGGTGCTATTTCACTTGAATGTAAATTTGTACATCCTTTCCATGTAACTAGATAGAATCTATCATTTTTGATGTTTTATAAAAGGGATGACTTACGGAGCTCATAAATCCGTCTGTACTCAATTTTACACTATGAAGGTGTTATGTTTACATAAACTTGCATGTATAAAATGCAGGTGTGCAGAGGTCCAGAGATAGGTGTCGATTGAACTTCCGTAGTCCATGATCAGACGCACGAAGCTCAACCAGATTTATTGTCCGAAGATTGACCTCAAACAATTCATTAATGCGGGACTTAGAGGCAGGAGTATAAATTCTTAAAGGCTGAATGAGACAGTTCACCTTTACTGCTCATGCCTAGAGTTTGGTAGAGCATCCACACCTTGCCCGGAGTAGGCCTGATTAAAGGTCTGCATCCGAAGATAGGCGAGATCTTGTTTAAATTAGATCAATGTTCGGAGTTAGGCTCGATCGAAGACAAACATTCTAGATTAGAATGTTTAAACTGCTATGTTAAGTGGTTAACTTCGACCGACGCCTGGATTTAGCATGGTCAATACATCTAAAGGTGAATTACTATGATTGACACTCGGAGATAGGCACGATCGCACTCGAAACATCCTTAAAAAGGGATGTTAAATTAACCTTTAAAGTGATTGGAATTTGATTCGGTTCCAGAGTTGAACATGGTCGTATGCTGATAGACTCCCCAGAGATTATTCTTTGCTTAAAAGCAATGAAACTGACTAAAGAATTAGTCCAATGAAGATAATGAGAAGTGGATGGCAAATACACTGAATGTACAGCACATTTCTCGAATACTTAAGCAAATTCATGCAAGATTTGAATGAAATAAAAACTCTTTATTATTCATAACCAAAATAAGACTTGGAAGAATGAGTACAAGCGTTATTGACATCCAAAACCAAATCAAAAGCGAGGGCCTAATCTGCATGACATCGGTCAAAAAACAAAAAACAAAAGTGCCTAAGTACTGCTATGCAATAAAAACATAAAGGAGGTGAACGATCACATGTTCGACTTGTGCTTTTTTCCTTTCTTCTCGTCACCGGAAGACTGTCTGCCCATGCCTTCATTCTTCCTCTTACCTCCTCATCCCCCACTTCTTTAGCCATTTACCAGTGATGAAGTGATAGGCGCGCTCTGTGTGCTACAAGCCATAGGTAACGTGAACGGAGCAAAGATAGACTCGTCGGGTAAGGCAATAGATAAAGGTAGAAGGAGGGGTCAACCAGTTCTTGCTTGATTTTAGTGGCCGCCAATAACTGTTCTTCTAGCAACTCCTGCATATTGAACCCGAGAATAGGACTGGTCGAACCGATAATCTCTACATCATCGTCTACGTGTGTCTCTTGTAAGTCACCGGGCCTCTCTTCTTACAATGCATCATTCATTTTTGTAACTAGACTGAGGGCATCAGTAACTGGGATGCTTGGAGTTGTCCTAGAGATAGTCACAATAAGTGAATCGATCGCCATTGTTGTTGGCCGCTGTTGGGAGCTCCCTTTGGGAAGAGTTGGAGTTGCAGGCTGGCCTGAAATTTAAGAAAGATGACGTGACATATTAGCAACGTTGACCGATGCCATGTGTGCTCTCTCAAACATGGGTAAGGTCAACGATCTATCTCCACTAGATTGAGGATCCATGTGAGCAGACATATCATCCGAGCTTCCCTCCTAGATGGGAGATAGCATGATGGGCTTATAAAGTTGTGACGCATTCAGATTATACGCATGGACTGATGAAATTATAGAGGCAGCTGGAGGCCTAGGAGTAAGGCATGCGTGTGTCCTGAGGAGTGGTGCCGGAACCTTTACTTTGACCTCTTCGAACTATATCAACCAACTCAGGGTGTAAGATAAGCTCACTTGCTCTAAGCAGCTTCATCTCCTCTGCACTTAAAATCTCCTTCTCCAGCTCCACCAAGTCTATTTCAACCCCTTTTGAATGTTCATGCTTATCCTACACTATCTTCTCCCACACTATTGCCAAGGTGCAAGGATAAGATTTGCCAAGCCATGCCAAGTCTTAGAATTTAATAACATTGGCATTGTAGTTGGTGATGAGTGGACCGAAGCTATCTTTTATCCACCTCTCAGCAGATGCCACCAACTCATCCACTCTTTTCGCCTTGCCTACCATATCATCTTTTTCCTTACATGCATCAACTCTCTCTTTGCATGCATCGAACAGTTCTTCATAGTAATTGTGAGCAGTCTGAAGAGCCTCATCTTTCTCTTTCTTTTCTTCTTCATGCCATGCCTTTAAGCTTTTACCTCTTCAGCCAAATCATGATTTCTGTGGTGAACAGACACCACTTCGATTAAATGATTATTTCTTTCTTGCTCGATTGTAGCCTTTAAATACCTAACTTTTTTGGTCAGCATCCTCTTTGGCCTTCTTTAACTCGGAAACTTCTTGGTTGAGATAGGCGATGATCTCGTCATTCTAGTCCATTGTGAGCATCATTCCTACGACCTCAATCTCCAAACTCCTAGCATATTCCAAGATCTGCTCAGTCATCCTTTTTCAGATGAAGTACTGATCATACACATCATCAACATAGGATAATGTCTACTCCCTAATATGTAGAGGAATGTCTTTTAGATTTGGAACAAACTTGATGCCTTTAAAATTGATCTTCAGAAAATGACGTTGTAACTAGGCAATCTGAGGATTTGAAGCGATCAGTTGTTCTTTTTCAATGATGGGCTGTCCAACTGGCTTTTCGATAGGCTCTTTATCAAATCTGCATAGAGAAGAATCAAAAGCAGTGGATTTCGATGGACAATGAGACTGCTAAGTAGTATGAGACGACGTTGGCTGCTTGGTTGAGAGGGAAGCACGAGCGGGGTCATTATGAAGGACGTTGTCGCGACGACTAGACCACTTTTTCGAACCTTTGGTTGAGGGGGACCTGGATCTAGATCGATGTCTAGATGATGAATCGTGTGGCTTATAGTCTTTTTCTCTTCTTCCTCGATCATGGCTTGATCGTCGACTGGAATCAGATTTATAACCGGGTTTATAGGGTCATGCAGTTGCTTTGCGGCTCGTTCGATATCCCATCTGATCCTAGAAATGCTCATATAGTCCACGTCGATCCATCAAATATGTAAATGAAATAAAGACAGATTAGCCTTGACTGAATTAGAACACAATGCAGGCTAATTAAAGTGCAGTGCATGTGTGTATGTGTGTGTGCAAGTGTCCTATTGTCTCCCCAATGGACCGTAGGTCTTAATCTTGCTGATAGAGGGATTTCCCCCGCTTTATTTGAAGGCACGTCTTCGGAGAAATGAAGTGGGGATCCAATATCCCCAAGGCTCATATTCGTAAGGCCATACAACTCGATTACATCTGCACTTGGCCTAAGACAGCAACATGATCCTCCAAAGTCTGTATTGGAGTTTCAAATGTATACTAGCTTGCGGAAGCGGAATCAGAGTCTTCTTTTTAGGAAGTTTAATCTTAAGACTTTTCCTCTAAAGAGGTTGTTGATCTTCATCGTCTTCACCTTCTTTACCATGTTCTCCTGCTCCTACACCTCTGATCTCACCCTCTTAAGAGTGCTCTTGAATGTTGTCAGCCATGATTATTGGAATTTGGACTAGAGGCATTGGTGAGTGGTCTCCATCTTCTTTGCATTGAAGAGTCGCCCTCATCACTATCGCTATCCTCCGAAACAGTGCCAACACCGCGATCAAATTCCAACAAGTTATAAGAGCATAGATTCTCGTCACTGTGAAGCACCTTGGCCTCTTTCTCTTCCTCTGGGATTAGATGAAGTTGTCAAACAATCTTAGCAAAGGTTGTGTTGGTAGGCCTGTGTGGTACATCTGCAAAAAATGGAAAATACGTTCAATAATAGTAGAAATATGGACCTAGACTTAACCATTGTTGTGCAAACCCAGCACGATAGCGAACAAAAAAGAATTCTTCCTTGAAATAGCTTAATTTATTCCAAGTACTAACTATAATTCGACAACCCCTAGATTGCTCCAAGAAGATGACGGGAGGATTTACCTTACGACGCTTAAAACCAAACAAATATTGGATCTCTTGATTACTAGGGACTCGATCGAAGGGACAAGCAGATACAATGAATAGACTATAAAAGAAGGCATAACTGTTCAGATGGAGTTGTGCAGGATCTAATCTCATAAAGTGTAGAACCTGTCGGATGAAATGATTGAATGGTGGGTTGCCTCCTGCCAAGTACATATACATATTACATGTTGTATACCTATTTGGTGGATGGTGTGCTCTCTAATGGCATGTCGAAACTAATACATCCTCAAATGGGATACCGTGTTTACCATAAATTCTTCTGAGAGACCCTTCCTCGATCTTAGAAGCGACGGAATCAACCGGATCATCTAACATAATCACGTCATCAAGAGTATCAGGAGCAGGTTCAACTTCTGATCCTTCTATAGCCTCTATTCGAATTTCCGAAACCTTTTGTTCTACTTGCAGATTTTTTGATTAAGGTACAGACTGTACCGGAGTTTGCTGTGCAAGTGGAACCATAGTCAAGCTTGACTCTGTATCCAACTCGACATGTCTAACAATAAATGGACCCGCAGCTTGAGCGAAGAGATGCTTTGAATGTTTATGAGCCATAGCTATCAAAACTCAACACATAGGTGATATCAAATTATTTAAAACTAGTGACCCATGTTGAAGTGAAAGCCTAGTGCGGTGTTGATTTTCGATATTGTGTAATAGTTCATTTAGAAATTTGGGGTCCGTCCGAAGTGACCCTTATCATTGACCGTTCCAACGGGCTTCAAGTTTGAGGCCACGTGTTTAAGATATTATAAACTCAAGAGATTTTATTCGAGAGTTTGGTTTCGGGCATGCACAATTAGATTCGTCAAATTAACCAATGCGAAAAATCCTAAGGGTTGGTTTGGCACCAAACCCCTACCCTTAGAAACAATTTTCTACCTTGGTAGCCTGAAGCCTGATCCATACACATGGCCTCTCCTCCCGAAAGTGCTCCATTCTCATCTCCAACGCCATCACCCACCTCAGTGTGCTCGGATCTAGAAGAACGTGTCAAAGGTGAATTAAATTTATGGGTCTCGTCTAATTTCAATTTGATCTAGCTTGAGTTAGAGCGTTCGGGTCTAAGTCTTGGAATCTGATGGTTCATGGTTAGGTTCGATCGAAGCTAGGCGACGGCGACGGATGAAAAGCTAAAGCGGAGTAAAGGGTCAAATTCAGAAGCAGTTGGCTTTAATGGTGGAGGAGAGCTTAAGCACGATTGCAAATAAAATAAAGTGAAGCGAAGGAGTGAAACATCTCAAGTATATAACAAAAAGAATAGGCAAGAAAGTCGCCATATTCTAAGGCCGTGGTTCGGTACCGATCCATGCCTATGAATCAATACCGATCGATCAACACTTGGAAATAAAAAGTAAAAATGAAAAACATATACATATATGTATATGTGTGTGTGTGTGTATAATGTTTTACAGGAACCAATATGTACATGGAACCAAGGCACGATGGAAAATCAAAGTATTTGTGTATGTGTAGATACAACATTCAATAACTAGAACTAAATGAAAGCGGATTCAAACCTGAAAAATCCAGAAGAGGAACCGGTTCAAAATTTTCGAACTCGAAATGATGGATCATGAGTGCACACTCCAGTTTTTATAGTCTCGGATCTTAGTGAGACATAAATCCCTATATTTACTAGTAGAAAAGATAAATCCCTACAAACTATAAACATAATATGTAGCTCCAACGATTGTTGAAGGATTGAAGAAACCAATTATAAGCAATATGAGATGACTTAAGTCGAATCGGTAGAAAAGAAAAGAAGTTATGTTATTTTCAACAATTTAATAAATCACTATATTTTGATACCTTTGGGTGAAATGGAGAAATAGCGAAAGAGCTAAGTAGAAAATACTAGGGGAAGGGACACTGTCCACTTTTGGGATGTCTTACCTTAGTATTTAGAAGATGAAGCAATCGGGTATTGTTACCCAGCCTTTTGACCAAGCAGTATTTAGACTAACTTGACGGACATAACTTGAAAGCTATCGAGGTAGAAGGCCCAAGGAGATAGCCATAAAGTCCAGAAACCAAATACAATCGAGATCACAGGACAAAACCAAAGCCAACCAAAGAGTTTAACAACCTAATCCATCAACTTGATGGATCAGTACCGATCCATAGCTATGGATCGATGTTGATCCATAGAACCTCTTCAGAACCACTTTATTTTCCTCATGCTACTTAGTCTTGAAGCCAAAAGCTAATTCCAAGCTCCAGGGATCGTTTGCATGCTATTTGTCATCGAATGCCTCAAGCATCATAAATCAACAAGTTTGTTCCTCCACCGATCCATCTAATTGACTCGAAAACAAGCTCATAGCTCTACAAGCAAGTTTGGAAACACAAAGCTAATGATGTATCACTTCGATCCAAAATGGCTAGAACCATCCATGAGTTGATCTTATGGATCAGAACCGATCCATGCCTATGGGTCGGTACTGATCCATAGCTGTTTGCTGACAAGGCCATGTCTTCTCGAGTACAACTGCTGCTACATCATGGAGAACATGGAAGAAGGAATGCTGGAGCTTTTTCGATGACCTACATCTTTAAATAGGCATGGAGGGACATCATTTCGGGGATCTTTTAGCTCTCTAGCGATCTTTTACCTATCTCTTGTAATTAGCTATCGAGTGGTACCGAACCATAAGAACAACACTTGTAAAACAGCAATATCGTTAATAAAATGCTCAAGTGGACGTAGGCCAAGATTAGCCGAACCACTATAAACCTTATGTGTATTGTTTCTAATCATTTTCATTTACGTTTCTTTAATTTCATTCTCTACATAATCTATTGGGTATTGGTGCCATATTTTGGTACTAACAGGTATACTAATGGATGATTTAAGATAGTGTGTGTGTGCATTGAGGATTGCTTAGGGCAATGGTTCCGTTGGAGCATATTTACGCTAAAGGTTACCCAGTATGGTGCATGTTGGCATCATGTTATTTGGGTTAGTAGCAAGGATGGCAGATTGTAGCCTGTGCATGTACATTTGGGTTGAGGTTACAGGCCAGTAGTAAGAGTAACTGCAATTAGAAGAACAATCCAGTTAGGCATGCTTAGAAGTGGATTTGACTCATAGAAGAATAAGGACTGCACAAGATTAGAAAGAAAGCATGTACCGACAGGAGACACACAAAGTTGAAGTCCGCAGTGATGACATCTTTTGTGTGAGCATCTTGCCGTCTAGATATGTTATTGGTTTAGTAGTTTGAAAAAGTTAGCACCGAGAGTTGTAGGTCCTTTTCCAACTTTGGATAGAGTAGGGAATTTAGCTTATAGAGCAGAGCTTCTTGGAGGTTTGGCGGGAGTTCACAATATTCTTCTTGTGTTACACTTACAGAAGTGTTTATATGATGTAGCTATCATGGTCGAGCCGTATTAGTTAAGGGAAGTCAACGAAGATAAGTGAGTCACTTGTTTTTCATGCACCCACCTGCATTATTGGGCATAGGACAAAGTGACTCTGCAATATAATAAATAAACTAGTTAGAGTCTAGTAAGGAGACAACCCAGTTGAGAGTACATGTGAGTCTAAGGAGAAGATCCAGGCCACCTATCTAGAACTCTTCTCTAGTATGTTTCCATCTTAGTTAAATAAATTACTTGTGTTTAGGTTCAAGATTAGTATACCCCATAGGTAGAGACCATTAGATGCTAGAAATGGATGTGAATGTGCCATTAGGACATGTTTTGGATGAAGGTTGCTAATGAATGCTAATGGATGTGTTCTTTTGTTTCCCTTACCCACATCAGCACACACATTCTAGCTAGCACACACTTACATCATCACTTGCTTTGTTTTATTAACTTATATGCATATGGTTGCTGCATATGAATTGAATGGTTGCACAAACATGGGGAATTGCAAGGATATTTACATAGGATGTTGCATACATCTTGGATATATGGCATAAGCACCTGCATAATAGGAGGTTGACTAGATTAGGAGACCGAATGCCTACTCTTTTCATTACTATAATTTCATGTGCATTCCACATCTACATGTACATACTGCATTAGAAATTAAACCAAGGACAATGATTACCGATGGATGATGGATAGTAGATGATTGTAATTATTGATTGTTGCATGTACAAGTTTCATTTTCCTATCTTTGGAGATTTTGGGGATGAAATACTCTTAAGAATGGAGAATGTAACATCCCGAAAATTTGAGTGAAAACTTAATAAAAGAATTAATTTAAATATGACAAGGGTAAAAATGAAAATTTTACAAACGTCCGAATTTGGCTACGGAACTTGCAAGATTGCATTTGTAGTGATTTTCTGGACAATTTTCATATATAACACTTTAAAATTGGAGCCAGTATGGAGATGTCGTAGATTTTTTAAAATTTAACAATGAGACTAATTAAATAAACAAATAAGGAAATTAAAATATACTCAAATAAATATCTCCATCAATCGACACATATATGGGGACCGATCGACTTCTAATGGTCGACCGCCCCTATAAATAGCCGTCGATAGGTTGAAATGTCAGGATGGCAATTTTGATAGATGAACAACACAGATTTGATTGGTATAGTTTACTTGGATGCGAAGTAAATGTTTAACACACATAATATAAGCAAAGATTCTCCAAGGGTTGATCAATGGTTAACACTAATATAAATCCTCTATAAATACAGAACTAACCTAAACCCTAATGCATTAGAATTTAGTCCGTATACCCAAATTCTATCAAATTCTTTCTCTTCGACTTATAAAATTCTTCAAAATAAAATAATATAAAAGTGGAGAGATTAAGGAGGATAAATCAAGCAAACAACTAACGAACGAAGGGAGATTCCAATCGGGATTCAAAGGAAAGCTTGGATCTAACGTAAGCGGATATATTTTTAAGAAGATGATTTATGTGTAGTTAATTTTAATATACCTATCTGATTTAGGTTGTTAGAAACTAAATTGGAAATGACATTGTTTGGATCTAATGTTGAATAACAAATTAAATTGGTGCAAACTTATTAAATAGGAATTGACCTAGATTAAATCTCTTCCTCTAATCCTTTTAATCCTATAATCTGTTGATATAATTTGTTAACACTGATGTTAATAGTAACCTTAGATTTGAACTGTTCCTGTAAATCTAAAAAATTGAGTTTAAATAATAAATTTGGGAAATTGTAGAATTGGGCTCACTGAAATTGCTCCGTAACTCACTATAATGGAAATTTGGAGAAGAATCTAATTAATTAATAATTAATCAACGAAAGGGACAAAAAAACATAAATTCAAAAACCCTAACTGATGCCGACCAGTCGACTGCACTATCTGGTTAGAGTTCCAGAAGTACATTATGAACCTTGACCTATGGCCCAAGTTACAAATAAATCAGTTCATAGTTGTATATATATTGTATATATGTGGATATTAGGAGTAGTGAAGCTAGTTCCCCATGAGTAGGCCTATCAACGGATACTTTCAGATGCGGATAGTGCCATATCCGCATCCGCATCCGAAATGATTTTCGGATATTGGATATCCGCATCCGCGGATACAGACGGATATCGGATAATTATCCTATCCGCTAACGACCGATAAATCAAGAAATATATATATAAATTTTAAGTTTAACATACATTTTTTTCAATCCAGTTGATTATAAAAGTGTTAAATATAAACAAAAATGACGATAATAAATAGTTTTGAACAGTTAATAAGCATTAAGTGCATATAATATAAACTGCTAACTTAATAAAACAATAAATAAATATCTTTTATTATACTAAAATACACATAATTTATACTATAATCTTGACAAAGACCGGACGGATAATTTTCGGATGCGGATGTCTTCGCATCCGCATCCATTTTTTTGGATATCGGATATTATCCGCTTTTCGGATACGGATGCGGACTGATTTCGGATTTTTCGGGTATCCATTGACAGCCCTACCCATGAGGTGACACTTGGACGTTGTGGGACTGGGTAAATGCTATTTATTCAGTATGGGTGGATATTCGACTGAGGGGGATTCTATCGAAAATGGCACTTACAAGAGGTCCTTGGTATTCATGGATGTTGCGACGTGATGTTGTGTTGTTGTTGGATCCCAACACATGCAATAAGAGGCGTATGCTATGATTGACAGGTGGACACGGATGCAGACAATGAGACACTTTGACGAGTTAGCATTGCATGCTCTGTCTCAATGCGTAGCTAAGGTACATGTAGTCGTAGGTGTGGGAAATTTAGACCTATGAGGAAATTGTAGGGAAGCCTATGTGAAATAGTTACTCATAGTCATAAAGTGAGAGATGTGGTCCCATAGAGGAAATCGTAGGATAATGCTATGTTGGAGAAGCTCTAGTAGCTATTAGCCTATCATTAGTTGTTTAAGGTTCGATTAGTTATTCGATCCTCGTATGACCCTGCACAAGCTGTTAGTGTAGGTGTCTGTTAAGTTAAAACCCTTAAGTAAAGAAGTCTAGTAGGGCACGGACACTTGTAGAACATCTTGGGTCACATAGATTATTATTAAAGGCAACTGCATATGATCACCATATATTAATGATGTACTACTTCACCAAACTTTTGTGTTTACCCGCTCATTTTTCCTTTTTTTCCCCACCACAGGTTAATAGGATAATAGTTGATTTGGCACAAAGCATGGAGAAAGGAGCTAAGCATTGGAGTTCGACTATTCTTGGTTGTTCCTCATATAGCTATTTGTTGTATTAAATGTCTATTAAACTTATCTTGCACTTTGGAAACAACGTATATGAATTGAGCATTTTAAAGGTTGTTTTTATGAAGTGTCTATTTTCAGTACTTATATTTTGTTCCTTCCGCTGTAAGATCTAAAAGTGTAGAATGCCTTAGATTTGTCTTTATATTGTTGGTCTCCGTAATGTATTAAAAACCACGATAGCTCGTATTTCTTAACATTGACGCGAGTCCAAAAGTCACCATAAGCTTTGGATCGATGTGTCAGGTGGTGCCAGTTATCATAATTAAGGGTATACCCTAGGGGCAATTATGTAATTTATTACATATACGTAACTCGATAACCAATCTTGTTCAAACTAAAATGTGTTTTCTTTCTATTATATACTTGATATAATGTGTTATATTGATTCATTAATTTGATTCAAATTATATTTAATATAAAACCCATAAATGGTGTGTTTTGTGATAGTAGTTACAATGTATTGTAATCATGAGTGATTTATTACAATAAAATATATATACCATTTTAAATATTCCTAGTCAAGATGTGTCGAGACTGGATATCGATCATCCGTTGAGAGTAGAGTACGTAATGCTCTCGAAAATGTTGGATTGTTATTGGATAATTATGAAATGACTTACTTGATAATTTTCTATTGGTTAATATAATTAAGGTCAAACAGAAAATATTGATGTGACAATATTACAAAATTCCCTCGATTTTAGAATACCGTCGAGCTTCAATATGGAAACTATGCCTAGATCATAGTTAAATCGTCGTACAGCGTCTATCGAACGAATATATTTGGGTCAAGTGGAAGCATCGGAAGTGAAACACTATTCAAGAGAAAATTCGTCTCCTCGGTTATATAAGGTTAGTATCACGGTCAACTAAAGTCAAGTCAAAGTCAAAGTCTTTGGCTAGAGCAGTTTGTTAAAAATAATTGTTATTATTGAACCGAGGACTTTGTTTTTGGACTATAAAGTTGAATATAGAGGATATTAGAATTCTGACCATTACCAAATTCCACAAGTCCTAATGTGATATAGTTTTGTCACTATTGGGTAACGCTTAAATAAAGTAAAATAGAATTTTCTAAAAACCAAGTAAGTGATAAATTTGGCCATAATGTCACACTACCTACTAAGTGACGTGTGATTACTAATATTTGAATTTTTTGATATTAATCGTTGACCAAATTTACATCCAAGAGTCACACGACCAAAATTTTAAATACTCATATTACCACCTGATTTAATTAATTATAAATTATTAAAAATTAATTAAATTAATTAATATTTACAAATATTAATTATGAAATTTTATTTAATTTGTGTGGATCAATATTACATAGTGTGTATATAATAGTTATAAATACACTTATCGATATACGATATCGATACGCATTTAAATTAAACTTAAACGTATAATTTATCGATCGGGCTTGAAGTGATTTTGAAGCCCATATTGGGATCTGTAACCATGGGTTCTAATTTTGAATTAAAAGAGATGAATCGGTAAGACTGAAAGGTGGATCTCTTTTTCTCCATTTTAGACCAGCAAAGGCTAAACCCTAGTTGCCATTTCCTCCTCAAAATTTAAGCTCCAAAACACAATTAAAATTCATATACTAGTGGTAGCTGCATTTAAGACAGTGGCACTTTCTGAATACTGAAATCATTTCAAGGAGTTTTGATTCTACGTTTCAAGGTGTATTACCTAGGCATTAGGAAAAGGTAAAATTCTTATTTATAACCTTACATAAATGTATATAATGTTCATTATATTACACACACACACACACACACAAACACACACACACACACACATATATATATATATATATATATATATGTTTAAGCAATTGAATATCATGAATCCGTATTTATTAGTGTTGTCTCCATTGGATGGATTATATACATATATATAAATGTTTGTTTAAAAAAATTGTATATATTTATAACATGATCAAGGCCATATAAAAAAGATTTTTTTACTAAGCTTTCGAATTTAATAATATTATTAAATTGCTATTAATGTAAAGATTAAGTTAATGCAATATATATTAACATAAAGCATGTATTTTATTTTATTAATATTTATATATGTATATAAAGTTTTCGAAAATAAAAAAATTAATTTTTTTATATATTCAAATCTAAATAAAATATATGTATATCACCTAATTTAAGGTTAAAATTAATTTTATATATAAAACATACATATAAATATCGAAATTATGCTTGTAAATATTTTGACATAAAATGTATACATTTAAATTATTTTCTAAACTTTAAATTTATTTTTTATTTTATATGTATATTTTCAATAATTTTTTTATAACATTTTAAAAACAAAATAAAAAATCTTTATATCGCCCAAAAGCATATTTATGTGTGTGTATATATATTTAATTATTATTTTATTAAGTATATTTATATGTATTTATATATATATATATTGAATTATTTCAATACATATTTTAAAATTAATTTATTAAATTAAATTTGGAATTACGTAGATATAAATTTAAAATATAAAATTTAAATATTATGTTTGATTTTGAAATTACAAATCATTTACATTAAATTTAGAATTATTTTGTAATATAATTATATATGTGTAATTATTTTATAAACTTTTACATTTTACAAGTAATTTTATATAATATACAAATTATATATATATATATATTCGTACATATATATTGATAGCAACATGTATACAGAGTGGCTAATATGTCAATTGCACGGTAAATCCCAACATCTATACATAGGTATGTCAAACCATATACAATGTTTATGTTGCACGTGCATGTACACACATATGTGCATATAATGCTTATATTATTTGTAATCTAATATAAATTTAACAATAAATAAAAATTTATTTATAAACTAAATAAAATATTGATTTCATTTAAAACAAATTTAGATAAGATCCAAATAACTTCAGATTCCAAAAGCCCAATAAGATCCAAAATGGAATAAATTTTGTGAAATTTACCCAACTACCCCGCTGTGTGCTGGCCCAGTTCCGATAGCTCCCTCTATGCTAAACCAAGCAAGCATTATTCAAATATATTCCTTTTAAGCGAACCTCAAAATTCCTAGCTTTCTATTCCTTCGGATTCCATAACCAAGGTCTTTCATCTCGAATTTTGCCTTTAATTCAACTTCATCTATTGATTTGAGCTTTATCCTTGAAAACAATCAAAATATCTTCTATATACTAGAACAAATACACTCAACTACCACTCTTTAAATGCTTGAAATACACACAAGTTTTTTTGATACTACGATCAGAACCAAGTGAAAGCATAAAAGTGTCAAAACTCAAATCTCTTGTATCACTGTCTAGGCGACTGCTTATGTCCATAAAGTGACTTCTTTAACTTGCAAACCCAATCTTCTTTCTTACTTACAAAAAATTCCTTCCGGCTGCTTCATGTAAAAGGTCCTCCAAGTCACCATACAATAAAGGGATTTTCACATCAAGTTGCTCCAAATCCAAGTCATGAGTAGCAACTATGGCAAGCAAAATCCGGATAGAGGTATGTCTCACTACAGGAGCAAATATCTCATCATACTATTTCCTTCCTTTGTGGAAACCCTTTTGCAACTAATCTAGCCTTGTATCTCCCATCTTCCTTCACCTTAAATACCCACTTGTAGCCTATGGCTCGACTTCCATGAGAAGGTGGTACCAAATCCCAAGTCATATTCTTCTTCAACAACTTTAACTCCTCTTCCGTCGCACAAATACACTTCAAACCTTCATTTGACTTCAAGGCTATTTCAAGGTCAAATGGTCCATTATGAACCACATGTAGAGCATAGTCAAAATGATCGCAAAAGTTAAGGTTTGCATAATGTCAATCTTCATACTTATCGGGTGGCCTAATAGTCCTACGACTGGTTTGAGTAGGTACAACATCATCTAAATTCCTTTCAGCTTCACTTTGAACTGAACTTTATCTAGCTTTATTCATATTACCAACACTACTAGATGGCACCTATGGACTACTCTGTGATGTCTCATCAATTTCATTTCCACCTCTTTCAACAGCAGCTACAACTCTACTATTACGCTGAAATGTGGGAACTTCTTCTATCTCCTTAAGCCTGTTAGAATCAACTGATGTGGTTGGTAACTCTTTCTTAGCCTTGAACATTGCAAACTCATCAAATCTAATATGTTTGGAATGCACAATCTTCTTATCAATAGGATTTCAAATTTGATACCCTTTGACTCCATTGGTATATCCAATAAACATGCTCTAATAAGCTCTAGCCTTTAACTTATTATCACTCATATGGTGTACATATACATGACAACCAAATAGGCAAAAATAGCCAAAATACACTACTTTACTTCTCCACTTCTCATTTGGAATTTTCTCACCTATGGTTAGCCATTAAATTCGATTTATAATATGCATTGCTATCGACAAAGCTTCAATCCATAAGCATCTAGATAAGCCTGATGTCAATCTCAAGCAATGAGACTCCTATACTAGAGTAAAGTTCATCCTCTTTGCAACCCCATTAGATTGCGGCTCTCTAGTCATAGTGAAATGTCTTTGAATACCATGCTGCTTACGAAAATCGAGAAACTCCCTAGAGAAAAATTTGACTATTAGATCTAAGCACCTTCAACTCACAACCGGATTGGTTTTTTACTAATGTCCTCCAAGCCTTAAACATCTCAAAGCTTTTTGATTTGGCCTTCATCGCTTATACCTAAAATTTTCAAAGAAAAGTCATCAATAAAGGAAATAAAATACTTTACTCCCCTAATGGAAGTGGTTGCTATTGGTCCTCATGCATCAGTATGCACATAATCAAGCACTCTCTTTAATCTATGAAGTCCAACTACAAAATATACCTTCGTCTGCTTTTCCAACACACACTCTTGACAGAAACCTTACTCATTGAAACTTTCACCTCTGGTCATCCTCTGTCTATGAAACAACTCTCAACCCTTCTCGAAAATATGGCCCTATCTACGATGCCAAAGTCTAGTAGCATCCATAACACAAGAACTATCAACTCCAACACAAGACTCCCTAAGTATTGTGGTTCCCTTTAGTAGATACAGATTTGGGAATACATCACCTTTCATCATAACTAGTGCACCCCTAGAAATCTTCAAACTATCATTCTCAGTAGTCACCTTTCATCCCATGGATGCCAACTGACCCAAATATATCAACAACTTCCAAAGATATGTAGCCTAATGGACACATGTCACAAGTGCAAATCACTCCGTTAAAAATCTAAATCTTCAATGTACCTTCATGCATGGTTTTACAACAAGCATCGTTCCCCATGAGAATTGCACTTCCGTCCTTTCGAACTAAAGAGCTGAAATGATCCCTATTTGGCATTCAATGAAATGAAGCCCCAAAATCAAGCACTTAATGGTCTGATCTATGTAGTTAAAGCCTCCAAAATCCCCGTTATAGCACATAACGCTCTACGACGGCTACGCTTTTTCAATATAGCACTATTAAATAGTAGATCCACTTTAAACCCCACTATTTTTCGCTAAACCCACTAAATCAAGGCTTTTTAGCACCTGCTTTAGGAACGTTGATATAAAAAGATTTATTGGACTAGTTCTTTATTAAATCAAACTAACAAAATTATGGTAAAGACCTAAATAAGTGCTCAATGTAAGTTAGAAATCTATGTAGTCACCAAATCTGGACTGTAGAAATCATGATATTCTTCGATTTTGTTATACAAGGTTAAATAATATTTATTTTTTATACACAAACGATGTAAGAATGATAATAAATGAACTATATCTAATAAAAAAAATTCACCTCCACTATTTTCCGTTTTATCCCCACTATCACTTTTTGTACCTTCACCGTTATGGAACTGCTAAGCGCTTTAACTGCACAGGGTCTAATACATTCGATACTGATATAGTCAACACTTCGTCAGATACATCATTCTCCACCGCAATCGATGAAGGTCCATCCTCAGGAATCTTCTTCAAGTCTAGGCAATCTCTCTTCCAATGGTCTAGTTTATTACAATGGTAACACTTTACATCTCTCTACTTTCATCTCCAACCATTTATGAGCATCCTAGACTTGGAATGCCCCCTAGGATTCCAACTTTTCTTCTCCTCTCTTCCTCCCTCAATGAATAGACTTTGATTACTTCCCCCTCCTTTACCCTCATCCATCTCCATCATCTGATCCCTTAATTCTTCAAATAGAAGACCCGACTTCACATCTTCTACTGTCAAAGTGTTCCTCTCATATATCAAATTGTCAATGAAACCTGTGTAATACTCTAAAAGGGAACACGAAAGAACCATCACCTTCTTCTCTTCGTTTACCATCAAATCTAGAGTCCTCATCAAAAGATCATCGAAAAACTAAATGTGCCTTCATTGAAGTACCCTCTTATCTTCATAGTCAAAAATGACTTCAGCAAAATCAGATGGTTAGTGAGTGACTTCTTCAAGTAGAGATTCTCCAGCTTGGTCCAAACTCCTTTAGTAGCGGTTTCACTACTGATATCCAAGATGACATTCTCTTCCATGCTAACTATAGAGTAGTAAAGGCTCATTCTTTCAACTCCTCCTTCTGCATGACTGGAATAGCAGCTGGCAACTTTTCAGTGTCAACACTACTTAATGAACCTTTTTCCTTCTTAGAATAGCCTTCATCCTCAATTGCCACTTCTGAAAGTCATTATCCTTGTTCCACTTTTCTATTGCCAACTGATATCCTGATGCAACATAGGATCCTCTAACATAGGGTCTTGCTTCAACAAGAGTTTCTTCATCTCCTGTTATACAACCTAACACCTTCTATCAACCAACCTAACACCTTTGGTACCAGACTATTGGGGGAAATTTCAATAATCAAATCAACCCCAACACAACAAAAATAAAAATTGAAATGTGATAATGGTGAGATAGAACAAAAAAAAGACTAATATTCTAAAATAGTAGACCCAATCATAGATGCAACAAAGAACAATAAATCGTACATGAAATTTATAGTAGTTCCATTATCGCGAGATAGTGTACATCCATTTGGGGAGAGGAGATATTTATTACTTTATTAGAGAAAATATATTATAGGATTGATTTCAATTTAAAGGATAAACCTAGAAGAAGAGTTAGCAAAACTCTCTTTTATTTCTATTGGGAATACACATACTACAATAAACCCTATATCTATTTATAATACTCTCTGGATGGTCTCTATCATTGGATCAGAATATATGTAGAAGACATGCTGAATCTACTATAAAAACTCCAGTATTGTTGAAAAAACGAAAATGCCCCTAATAATTTGTTATCAATTTCTCCAACAATCATTGCACCAATCGAATGGAAATATCTACCAATTGACTGGTTCAAGTCGAATGGTAGATATTCCACTCAATTATGGACACAGGAGTCTCCTCGGGCTAATAAAGCCCGTACAGTACTCGACTGGTGGCTTTACCAATCGACCGGTTGACTATAACTGTAGGCCTCCAGTACACTCCTAATTCACCTTCGTCCCTTCGCATTTGCATTTTTGCTTCTTTACACAACTTATTCTTCCTTCGATGCTGAAATATAGTATCACATCTAACAATTCAATTTTTCATTTCATGGCTATTTCTCTCAAAAAGGCATTAAATAAGGGGGTACATTATCCATTTATTTGTTCATATTAGAAAAGTCCTTAACTAGATAGTCCTCAAACAAGTTCGAGAATAGCACTTAATTCTTCACCCTAAGTGAAAACACTATCTAATAACTTTGCACTTCATTCTTTAACCTAGGTGCTCTAATAACTTCTTTGATGTTTGGAGACGATCTTGTTAATTCCATTAAACCCAATGGTAATGGCACTATAGTCACTATATAATTGTCATTTGAACTATTTTTTAAAGTTATTAGTCCTCATATATATCACTCTAAATCATTCGTGTCCATAGCAGTTATACTTAGAAAGTGGTCGATCATATTATTTCACACCCTTCTATACTCCCACTTGAAAAGGGTTTATCTTAATTTGGTATTTCACTAACCTCTTCCAAAATCACCACTTCTCATGAAATGCTCTTTTGTGAGAAGATTACATATATACTAAAGTCATGAACCAATAGATTGCATTCACAATCTAGCAAACTAACCATTATAGAGTCCATCACAACTGCCATGCAAATCTCCTAGTCCAGGATGTACATACTCCCTAAAATACTTCTCTATATGATAAAACAAGATATGAACTATTAACTTTGTAGTGATGTTTTATTTCCAAAAGAGTTATCCTAATAGCATACAGGACAATTGACAAAACCTCTCCCGCACGAAGGATTGGGAGTTATCAATATTACCTCTAGGAAAACGGTAACTTTATCTACCCTAATTCATCAACTTCTCGCTAAGCATGATAGTATATGGGTGCACCAAACAACAACACACCGTTTGAAATAGAACCATTTCTTAATGATGAATCCCCTAATGATTGCAAATGGATATGGAGAAACTGTTGGCATATAATTCTGAATTCTGGTGTACATCAACGGTAGTAATGAAATTTGTAGAGGTTGCTCCAAGGTACGTCGATGATGATTTCCTTAAGATGTTATTTTCCCTCTCCACTTATTTAAGCAAACAGGCGGGTGCTTAGAGGTGCAGTAACATCTCCTGAGATAAGATATAATGGAACCTAAGAAGTAAATCTCTATAATCAACTACGGTTGCATTACCAAAACCGATGCTAACTATCGTATGGATGACTGTAATGACAAGAGTTCTGAGTTTGTTATCTACAGTATCACAAACCTAATATATTATTTAAGAAAAATAAAAATCAAAGTCGACGAAAAAGAGAAAAAAGAGGGTTCGGAATTTTTTGATGAGTATAGCTTCCTTTATATAGGCATCAAGAGTCGTGTCTGTTCGTGAAAAGAAACGTCCGTTCACCAAGTGAAACGACCACTGGCCCAATGGTCATTTCTAGCCATTATTTCACTCCATTTCTAATGTTTCGTAATTTGAACACATTCCCCTTTTCTTCTCTAAAATAAAATCAATCACACAAATTTTGTTAAAATTTACACTTATAATCCTCTACTAAATTTTAATAAAATTTCTCTCATCACATATTGCAGGAAAACTCATACATAGGTATAGATGTCTTATGGACTTGAATCTATATATAGTGATAACTATTAAAGTACGTCGGGATGGAGTGGTTGACTAAGCATTGAACCATAAATCATATGTGACATACCAGATGTGTTAAACTCATTTTCTTTCCTTTAAATAGTTTAGAAGCCGACACTTGGATTGACCTTGTGTATGTAATTAGTTTCATGAAACGCCCTTAGAGACTAAGCTATAGTCTTGCGGAAAGGTGCAACGCCTTCGTGCATTCATATAGATATGTTTACAGATATGTCCAATACTTACACTTCAATAATATTTATATTGTAAACCTATTAAGTATTAAGAAGCATAACGTCCACCATAACATTATAAGTATCATGCTCTTTTCTCGGAATGAAATATAATATTCGTTTAAAATATTATTACGGTGCTTCCAATCGCATTACATAACGTACGTTTTCTCATTAAACTCAAGATAATAAAGTTCATTATGTTGAGTTGAGGATCCATCATAGATAATTGTTTTACATTGGTTTTAAACACATTCCCGTTGATGTTTTCAACAACAAGTCCACTACAAGTTCTTTTGTAAATGAATCTGCTAAGTTTTGGCTAGATCTCATAAAATTTATGGTAATTAACCCATTAATGAGCATTTTTCTTACTACACTGCGCCCGAGTCCAATATGCCTAGACTTTTCAATACATACCAGTTATATGCTTATAGCTTGTGATAGTATTGTGCAACTTACCCCATTTTGAGGCCCAAAACTAAGTGTTATAGATGCTGCAGTCATCCATAGTATTAATTTCTGGTGACAAAATGAGGCTATGTTGATCATATCAATAATCAGAAGCATGGGAATATGAAAAAATTTCAAACAAAATTTAATAACAAGGTTTCACATTTCATTTCACAAATAAGATTTCATAATCATTACATAATCTCATTCAATCCCACGTTCGGAGAAAATATAATTATTAAAAAATACTCCAAGAGTGACATATGAAGATGACCCCTTGGTTGATCAAAGCCTACTACTACTTGACAGTTATAATTTCAGCAATTACATCAATTCAAACAAAATGAACTACCCAACAGATTAAATAAAACTCATAATATAGCAAGCTTGCCTCCTGCACATCTCTAGAAGCTTATTCATCTAGCTAGAAACCTGAAATCCCTTACTCCTGGCCTACTCAAATAAGTACCCGAGAGTTTAAGAGGAAAAAAAATTCGGGTCAGACAAACAGGTTGGTGTAAATAATAACTTACTACCTCGCACCAAAATAGATATCCAGTAAGACCACGCCACTGAGCGGAACGGGTTTTCCCCTCACTAGTATCTTAATCCAAAACATATGTGCTCCCACGTCCATAATGGTTAAACATAGTAAATAAATATTTGCAGTCATGCAACACACAATGGATTGCCTGTCCCAATTTATTTGACTATCCGTCTTACTTCCATCTGACTATCCGTCTTAACTTCAAATGCTTATAGTTATGCAGACTACCTATCTCACATATAAACGTTATATGGATTGTCTATCCCCTACCATATGGACTACCCACCACACATGGTTTTACTATGTAAACTATGGGACTATCCATCATGCATGTTCCATTTACTTAAAATAATGTGGACTATCCATCACACATCTCATAGTTTTCTTAGGATGACTATGAACCCTTCATTAACCACATAAAGACTATGTATCTTTGGCATCATGTAGACTATCCATCACATATTCTATAATTTTCCTAGGATAACTGTGGACCCATAAATAACAAATTATAAATAGGTTATAACTTTATTCTCCCAAGTGCTCAACCTATGTCTATTGGTATCTCCAAGTATGTTGTATAACCCTTAAACTTAAAATATTTCAAAACGATATGTATTAGTATCCCCACTGATTAATGTCAAAATTATAAAATAATATACATTGGTGTCCCTAATGAATAATCTCAAATTCATAAACTTATGGCATATATAAATATAAAACATTGGTATCCCCGACGAATAATGTCAAAATCATAAGTGTAACATTTCCTTTTATTTATAAATCACATTTATAAACCCTTTACTTATATAATTTCACTATTTAACTTTTCTTATGCAAGATTATTTCACAATTGTAAATCATTTTAATTATAATTCTATACTTATACAATTCATTTGTTCATATACTTCATTCTTTTACAATTGTTGTTTTTTTATATAATTATTCAAACAACTTTTATTAACTCATATATATTCTTACATTTTCAACAACTAACCAATTCAATTTTATATACACTTTAATAATTTCTGAAAAATTATTTCTTTTATATACAAAATATAATCGAGGTAAAACTATTTCATTTACCCAATTTAAAATGATACTATGTCGAATTATCACGTTCAAGAGTTTAGAAACCCCTATCGATTACAGTTAGCTAGACTGCACCGACCAGAATCTATAAACAATCAACCGATAAGTCAACACAATACAAAACAATTTTATATTCACTAACAAATACGCGCTCGTATCTATTATTACACTCACACTCATTCTAGAGTACTACTGACTCTATCTCTAATGAGTAATCCCCAACAGAGCCAAGTTATCACTTAACCATATGCTCTGATACCACATGTAACGTTTCAGGATTTTCAACTTCCGAAAATCGACATTAATACTTCCACTGTATCAACTGCCGAGCAATCGAATGCCGGAAAACCGAATTGTTATGGTTAAAAAGAAGAGGTAGAAGAAGACAGAAGAAAAAGAAAGAAGAAAAACACAGAAACAGAAACAATATCAGAATCTCACATTCGCAGCGGAACAACATATAATAGATAAATGAATAATCTTTAAATCAAAGAACTATAGCAATTTATACATTACATCATCAGAGTTTACAACAATAATATACAACATTGGACAGTTATATAACTTGTCCACATACAGAATACACAGCGGAATAAATAATATCATATACAAATGTTACGCCTCGCCATCCAGCTCGCCACTGAGCTCCACAGCATCTCCTGAATCTAGAATGACTTGATAATCTAACTCTAGGCTGCCCGTGTGGAAAATGATGGGCACCCAGAGTTTAAGAAAGAAACAATAAACTCCAGGTCAGTCATGGTGACTGGTGTGAGAACTAAAACAGTTATTTATCTTTGAAACAACAACAAAGGAAGTGGAAAATATTCGCAATGCTTTTGAAAAATGAAACTACCATAAGACCTCCCGCCACACACACAATGCAAACGTAGAATTGGAGGAGATTTCTTCTTATGATAGTCAAATATGCTTACTATGCAAGAAATTTTTTTTTGATATTATTACTAGTGCTTAGTGTAGAAAATCCTTTCGAAAATACAATATTAATCTTAGCCAGCATAGGTACCATTATATTATGCCTGCTATAGCTGCCTCCTGAGGAGACAGGTTATACAACTGCAATTGTAAAAGGGCTCGTATTGTTTCTTTGGATTTCCAACAAATGGTCAGGCTAAGGAACTTCCTATGCCACATGGGATCGCCTTTGGCGGGACGTCCCGAGAACTAACTAGCTCTCTGCCAACATAAGGCCGGGTTACCTCTAACACTAGGTAACTACTACACGAATATGCCACCCCCCGGTCCTTTAGGACCTTTATCCGAGGTGCCTCAACAAAACAACAATCACACAGTAAATGAGATTGGAGTATCCACATAGGTTAAATACCAGGGCTCCATACCTGATACCACCCTTTTCCAGAAGGAAATGACATACCCTAAAGGGAGCGACCCTCATAACCTTGCCGCATCCTTCCTGTTTCGACCATTTCCGAGTTGTGAGGTCTGACGAAGTCTCGTCCACAAAGCTATGCTTTTTCACAAAGCCACGGTTTGATCACAAATGATCAATAAATGATCATCACACAACAACACTCAGCATGCAACATTACCAAATTGGGAGTATATCACTGATAAATTTCAACTACATAACCTCTGAGCTCGTACGTCTCAGAGAAGGGTGTTAAGCTAAGAGAATAAATTCTCCGCCACCAAACAGAAATGTATTTGAAAGAAATCAGCTTTATATCTCAAAATGTAATGTCAGACATGTAACCATACAAGTCTGTTCCGGGTTCGAACAGAACCGAAGGCACTTCCGAAGAAGCCCTTGCAATTCGGATATTCACAATCCCGATCGAACTTCCCATCACAAAGGAAATCTCTATACCGTAGCTAACGGAGCAGAGACAATCGATAGGTCATCCTATCGTTTTCACAAATACCCGGTCTTCACCATCGGTCTTCAATACGATCCATATCGTCATATCACTTATTCGAAATGAGTTATATGACACAAAGGTCTTTTCCCGGCTAACCCGAATAGTGAGCACAATATTTAAAACATATGGATATAGGGATTTCAATTAAGTCACAACTTATTACCCAAATCCTTTCTTCCAAATGGTTTAAACAAATTACCCTTTTAAATCTTTAAACAAAAAGATTTACTTCACAAAGTTTACCCAATTTCACAAAAATTCATTCACAGATTTCCAAATCAATTTCCATTTCAATTGGATTAGCCCATTAAATCTTTAAATCAAGATTTAACTTATAGCTTTCAAAACTATTCACAATTCAAGTCTTTTATAATATAAAAGATACACTTTTTAAAATCTTCTTTGATTTCAAAATAAAGCTTAATCATTTTCACAAAAGTTAATTCATAGTTTTTCTCAAACTATTTACAATTTCATTTCAACTAGAAATGTTTCGATACAAATTGGAAATATTTTCACTTTATGAAAGCTATTATTATTTGAAAACAAATAGTTTTCGTTTTGGGAAAAACTGGTTACAATTACACAGGTTAAAGCCATTCAAGTATAAAACTTGAATATAAATTTAAATTTCCAAAACTATATTTTAAATGGTTAAAAACCCATATAAACACCTTTTATACTCATAAAATCTTTTAAACCAAAATTCCCCAAATCATTGAATTCAATTTCAAATATTGAATTCAATTTAAATCAAATTATTTAAATATCAATTTTTATTAAGTTATTTAAAATAACTTTTATTTTTGAAACTCATTTTCAAAAACTTTCAATTCCAATTCCAAAACTATTTTGGATTCAAAAATTCAATTTTCAAAATTGATAAAAATCTGTGACCTAACCGATTTCCACGTGAAATCCACATTTGTGTGTGTATTGTGTAGTCCACGGGTTTAACACAATAGTGCACAACATCCAACCATCATAGATCAGAACATAGAGATATAACAATATAATTGATAAGCGGTATAAACTATAACGCTTATCTCTCATTCACGGATCATAGATATATATATATATATATATCACAGATAAATAGATCACAAATCACAACACAAATCAGGATATATCACAAAGCATCACATATCAGAGATGTCAAACAATTCAACATCCAATAAAATTCAAACATCCATAAGTAGGATTAATTTAATTATTTGATTAATCTAAATCGGATAAATTTCGATAAATAAATTTTACTAGTTATAGTAAATTAATAATCAATTAATTTCAAATTGATTTTCAAATTTATTTCAAAACACCAAATAAATTTCTAAACATTTCCGAAAGATTTATTTTCAATCACAAAAAAAAAATCAATTACCAAATGGATTTCTAAATTTGTTTTCATTTTAAGAAGATAAATTCCTTTATTTTTCAAACTATTTAAAAATCAAATTTTAAATAAATTCTCAAATTATAAATAATATTTTCGAAATCCATTTATTAAGCCCTTTTTTCCAAATTTGAAATTTAATTCAATACAGTTCAAAAAATGAGACTTTTATCTTTTAACTCCTTTTAAATTTATCCAATTATCAAAAATAAATTTTTTGATAAATTTTCAACTTACATTTTAAAAATCCAATTTTTATTTATTTTCGGTATCCAACGATACCAAAAATATACTCGTCTAAATTTTAGCCTTCCACAAATATAATCACACGGCGATTATAAATAATCAACACACAACATTGAAATAAATTCAAATGTTTGAGGAATCCAGTTGGATCCCTCCAACCTGTTTCCCTGCATCCACAGATGTTAGCACAATACCAATTCCATCGAGGTGGAATATCGCGGTATATGGGATTTACAAATATTATCCGCTATTATGCGGCGCAATAGGGTCTCATCCGCTATATAATGCGGGAAATCAACTCCAAATACATATATAAAACCAATTCCACTTCACGGTGGAATTATCGCGGTATATGTTTTTAATAAATAACCTCCGCCTAATATACGGCGTATAGGGTCTATTTAACACAATAGATAACAATTTATCATTCAATTCACACAATCAAGCAATTTTAAATTTAACCATTTAAAAATTTAAATCGAAAACAAATATTCGATTGAGTGAGGAGTTCTCACCTTGCTTTTTTTAAAATGTCGAGCGTTCAATTTTTACATTAAATCGAGCACGTTCGATTTAACGCAAAATTTTCACTTGCTCGAAATGATTCCACGTCTACACCACAGCGAGCTGCTCATCGCTGCGATTCCGGCGTCGCCAGTTTCGTCGAATTCTGATAATGTATGACAAAGTTATGGTATTTTAAAGATTATACGAATTTTAAAATAAATAATTTACAATTCTTTTAAATTATTAAACCCTTGCTTTCAGCTGGCCGTTCATTTCAGCTTGATGGAATCGTGGCCACCCATTCTTTCTTCTCCCATGCACGAAACCTTCCAGGCAAATCACAAATGCAAATAACAACCCATGCCGCCACTATTTCAACAATTTTCGAGCCAACATCGTCGACTTCCACGTCGATCAAGCACCAGCGTTCCACGCGCCCCGCTCCCCCTCACCAACGCCCTAGATCCGGTCAAACTCGGCCACGTCCTCCTCCAGAAAAACGCACACGAACGCTGGCCTTCAAACCCATTTTTCCGTCAATCCACAGCTTGAAATCCAATCTCCACCGTTGATCACGTAGATCTCCTTGCCCTTTACAATTTTCCTTTAGAAATCGAAGCTTGAAAACGTATAAATTTAGAGATTTTGAGGGAAGAAAATCAAAAGATTTCAGCCATTGAAATGTTTGAACTGGCGGCTACAACTAGGGTTAGGGTTTTGTGATAAAAATTGAAAAAATGAGGCCTTATATAGAAAATTGCGCGACACTATTCATCTCCAAAATTTTCGAACTCGAAATCAAACGTGCCGGCTAGCGTTTCTGAAGTTTAACCCATGTTCCGAACACAATGGAACGTGTTTCGAGAGCTAATTCGGTCATATGTGCGAGTTACGGAAATAAACGATCAAATTTAAATCAAATCGATTTAAAACGATTTCGATGCGTTTTAGCTTTCCCCGGACAAACCGTAAATCCGATTGACACGAAATTTGAAATCTTACAATAATTTCACATTACGGATCCGATGAAACAAGTTTCGTCGAAATCCGAGACTGTTTGAAAAATGACTATTTTCACTAGTCAATTAAATATTAAAATATTCAATTTTCACAAATTAACTTTTAATTCAATTTTAAAAGTTCTATAACATCATTCTAACTCCAATATGATTTAATATAACTTTATAAATCATTTTTACACACATTTAATCCAATTTCCAATTATTTTTGGAATCTCAAATATTAAATTATCGATTTAATTATCCAATTAAATCTATATATTTGAATTTAAATTTATTCGACTTACAAATCTTACTTGTTAATATTTAAAATCAATTAAATATCTGAATTTCAAATGACAGAAATTCTGGGTCGTTACAATAAGCATATGGGATCCCCAACATTATTAGAGCAATATAAAGGACTTGCGACATTCATGTCGCAATAATAATATCGAACCTCTATCCAAGGTTAGAAAACAAAATTTTAATTTTTATAAATCATAAGGCTAACTATCGAAATTATAAGGTTATCGACCTTCTTAAAATATAGGCTATCTTGCCTTTAAAACTTCCCTTTAGTTTACATAAAATAAGGCCTCACCAGCATTAAAATAAAGAGATGCGGCATCAGTATCATAAAACCATTGATTTCGGATACTTTAAAACAATAAGGTCGACATTGATGAATTCCGACATCAATGCCTTAAAACAGTTTACATTAAATTCATAAAACTGAACTACTGTGCCGCTATAATAATAATACCGAAATTGATAATAGGCGGCATCAACACCTTGAGCCAAGATCAATTACTTATGGCATCATTATAAGTATGTCATCATTATTATACTTTGGCTATTACACCGCATTCAAAGAAAAATTAGGGTGTCGTTGCCGCAAAATAGATTGATTTCGAAATCGATGACTTGCAGCATTAAATTAAGAATGCTAAAAACTGCCGGCATTGATAACTCACGACATCAATATCTCATATACCCACGAGATGCGGTATTCGCATAACGTCATTATCAGATGCATGACTCAATGCATCACATATTTACAGCTTAAGTATCACAAGCATTGCTTTATGCCAATGCCGCTATTTCGATATCGCTTAAGACTGTAAAGTGATATCAGCTACTGTTAATACCAAATGTCATGGGAATGCCGGATATTTGTGGCATTGTCATAATTGTTATAAAAAAAATTTTATTTATATTAAAAGCAATTTCTTTTTACGAACTTTTATTCCTCGTTAAATTCATATTCGTTGAAAACAAACTTTACCAATTTCTTCTCAGAAAACTGCCACAAATCAGTTTTATATTTCCAAAAACATTAATCGACTTAATTAATTAATACCCTTAATTAATATTAATTTAAATGCTTTTCCAAGATAATAGATTCATAGAAAGTCATAATCACTTGGGAAAAATCCTCAAAAATCACTAAAAACCAGAATTAACATAATCTCTCGTATATAAAAATTTCAAAGCCAAAATGATTATTTAATTATTTTTAATAATTAAAACCCGAAATAATTATTATTTCCTACTTAGGAAATTAATAAAATATTCATTTTAATTTGGTAAATTATGAAATTAAAAACCTATGACGCCCCCACCTCTATGCTTACAATAAAAAAGAGTATTAAAAGAAATACTGTCTGTTATTACGAAGAATAAGGCTGGATAGGAGCGGCCATCCGTAGTTGGGCCTTACACTAGTATTGGTTACCTCGATAAGAGTGGTATATATTTTTATTTTTCATCTCTTATTTATTTACTCCCATCGACATACCCAATTCCAGTATAAAACGAACTACGATGGTTCATAATAGTTTAGGACAATATATATAATAATAACACAGATAAGATAAATGCGGAACACAGATAATCAAAGTCTTATATATATATATAACTGATGTCAATTACAATACATTTGACACAATACATATGATACAACTACAACTGTCGACTCTGGAAGTTATATATACAAGTACATTATCGAATAATATACATGAATACATATCAACCTAGATCAGATACACTGACTACTACAAAAAGACGACGACTACTCCGAAAGATATGAAGAGACTTCATAGCTCAAGCAGCAACCCAAAGCAAGATATCTACAACCTGTAATAACTCGGTCTGACCCGAGTATTAAATTCCAAAAGAAAATAATACATGGGTCAGTCTAATTCAAACTCAGTTATTAATGCATGGAAGCAATAATAATTAAATAATCAATAGACGACAGTCACAGAAATCTTGTATATCCAATTCTTCAATAAGAGAATCGGATAACGGCAGATATAACACTAAACAGTGTTAAACAACAAATCAGCAAATTCAAATCATCAACAAAGATAAATAAAAACGATTTTCGATGAAGGCAATATGAAAACCACAGAATTGCCTAAACAACAATTAACAACAAAATCCAATTATTAAATAATAATTAGAAACTCATAATCTAATTATCTATAGATAATTAGAAAATCACAAAATGATCAAATCAAACCAAATTTCTGTGTGGCTGCAGTACACGCACGCGTACACTGCCTCGCCACTACAGCATAGGAAATCATCACAACACCAAATGCTAACAGCAAATTGAAACTGTAGAGGTCAAGTCACGGCTAGCATGACTCAACACAACTACAAACACAAGCAAACAAGTATTCACTTGACAAATTCCAGAATAGGCAAGCCTAAATAATTGCACAAACTCAAGTCAAACCATATACAAACTGCCTCAATGAATCAAAAGCAAATGGCCCAAAAGCACCAATACCAACAGAATCATAAATGAACGCAGCCATACGGTGAAACTCAGATCAACCAAGTAGACTAGACAGTCCATACATGTCAACCAGACAGCAAGTAAGGTCGACAAGTACTTCATGTACATATGCACATCTGGATGCATGAATAACCCTCAGTGGCAAAATATACGAAGTCAAAAGAAAACTGTTGAGTTCCAAGAAAAGAAACTACAACATCAAGTATACACGGAGAAATGACCAGAAAGTAAAACTCAGCAGTGTGCATATGAAGACCAAAGTGCAAAAATGATGAACAGTGCAGTAGTGCCAAAAGAACAAGAACACATATATACAAGCAGGGTAAACATCACCATGAACAGGCAGTGTTACACACTACTCGAGGCACAATGCACAATAACCCAATGAAAACCAGAAATGTGTTCAAAGCAAATTCAGTCCACATGATGGAAGAAACACATGAAGGTACAACTCCAAGCGTGTCAACCCACCAACTCAATGCAGCAGTACAGGCCTCATCATCAAAGATAGAGAAACCAGAATGAAAGGAGTACTACTGCAACCTGAACAAGTGATGTCAACACGACTCGAAATGTATATGAAGGTCTGCAACAATACTAAAGTGAAGATTCAAATATCAATGCCACTGATTCAATAGTTCTAGTGCAACCAGGAAGGTAAGTGCACCAAAGACCAACATATAAAACACTGGCAAAATCGTGATGCAGTGCAATACAACATAAATTATATCAGTGGACCTATTTAAGCACTGAACAAAGGAGCAGCCCATTTTCCAAAGAAAGAAGTAACAGAGTAACTACGATCAAAGTCAAGGCTCAATATCACAAGTAATACAACTTGATTATCAAAGTGTATACATTATGAAGCAACCAAGTAAGGTGGCTGAAATCAACAATTGACAGAGATTCAATCTGTAACAGGTTGTTTTTAAAACATCATCAAACATTATCATGTAAGTGCAGACACTACAAAATCAAGCTCCAAACAAAGAGTCAAAGACTCGAAACCATGCACAGTGCAGACTCAAATCAGAAACAGTCGAAGGAACAAGCCCATGGTACAAGTGCACTAACGACTCGAAGACTGCAATATCTAAGTGATGATATGGCTTGATACAAGTAGCGACAACAAAAATATCAACCAGAATAATGGACCAACAATGCAACTGTATGCAAACTGACTCGAAGTGAATAGCATGCCCATGTAAACAAAACAGTGAAACAACAGTGTCTAGACCAATGCCATCAAGTGAACATGAACCAGATCAGAAAATCAAAATGACCTGGCAACTCAAGAAACCAAGTTCATCATGTAACAACAAGTGATAAACCAGAGAAACAGAGATATCATATAAATGAGGATGCAAATGCACATATGTACAACATGAAGTATGAATGACCGGAATAATAATCATATCAAGCTGCATGTACACAGTTCAACATGACTGAAAGTACAGTGGATAGAAGTCGATGCAAACATACATGAACACACATATATAGGCAGTGCGCATGTGAACCAGACAAGGCACATACCACCTTCAAAACTACATGAGTGAGCAAATACAAATGTATGAAATACAAAGGTACAGGCCGAGAAAAAGCAAGCAGGTACTTTCAAATATGTGCAGAGTCATTACATCAGTAGGGAACAAGGATATGACAACAAGATCAACACCACAAAATCAAGTTTAAAATAGTCAAGGCTGAAGCCACACTATCACAAGCCGAAGTCAACAGTTAATGGCCACATTCAAACACAAAACGAAATCAACATCATCGTCAAAGAATTCAACAGCAAACAAAGTCAAAGTCTTGGAAACCCAGAAATTAGCATTTTCACAAAACCCAGTTTCACCAAAACAAGGAACTAACAAATTCACAAAATCCAAATGACCAAAGTCTAACATCAGTTCAGAGCCAAGAAGAACACGAAATCGCAAGTTCAAAAATCACTGAAATTCGAACTAGATGTGAGTGAAAATAAAAATCACTCACCTTTGTTCGACGCGAATTGAAGCAGCCTCGACCAATATACTCGAACGAAAATCGAAGCTTCTGGAATCAATTGGATAAAGCGGCACTCCATTTACAAAGCCCTAGCTTAGTCGAAGAGGAAACGAACGGGGATGAGGACGAGCAGCCATTTATTTTCTTTCGCTTTGGTATTAGGGTTTTGAATGAATGAAAATGAAAAAAGGGGGGAAACGGGTAGTGAATATTATCACGGCATCAAACAAATGGGCCGAGATAACATTAAAGCCCGCATAACAATCAATGAATTTACAAAAGAATTTTAACCCAATTAAACTCCAAATAGCCATTAACAACCAATTTAATCGTCGTTTGATGATAATTAATTGTTACTAAACTTCGGGTTGTTACAAAACCCATCTCCAAAATAATGTTTTACACAACATGCAAGAAAATCAAGTTGATTAGAGATAAAAAAAACTTAGGTTTTACCCTTAAAACCTATCTAAATAATTTCATAAGAATTCCATAAATCATGATTCTATCCAAATAATGATTAAACATCCATAACTTGGCAAACCAATCAAGATAAATTCAAAAATTACCCAAAACCAAATTCAACATAAAATAATAGAGATGGTTTATTATTATTCAACTTTAAATTGGATGATGAGATTGAGATTTGATGGAGTTTAGTTTCCCTAAGCTTTTTCCCTTTCGGGTCCCTTAATTTCCCCTTCTTCCTTCCTTAGTTAATGGTCGGCCTTGCTTTTGGTTTTTATTTAGTGTATCTCGTATGTGGGAATGAATGAGAGGGAGGAATGGTTTGGAGTATGAACTAAGACTCTATTCCTAATTTACGCTTCTCGTTTATTCTTTTTTAAGTCTAAAACACTCTTATCACTTGATTTATCAAGGCGTGACCTAATTAAATTATCAAATATCATCCCCATGTCCCACTACATTATTCTATTTGATCTATATAATTAAATTTCCTGAATAACATTTAACTAAAATTAGGGGTGTTACAGGCTCCCTACCTTAAAGGATTTCGTCCTCAAAATTCAGTAAGGACTTTACAATAAGCACACCAAAAATATAAACAACTATAACAAACGATGCTATTATATACTACCCACTACAAAGTCTATGTAACAAATATAGAACCGTCATAACAACTCAGGATAAGTATCCCTAATTCTATCCTCTGCCTTCCAAGTACAGTCTTTCTCATTGTCACTGCAATGGACTTTTACTGGCTTGATGTCTTGTTCCTTAGCTTCTTCTTATCTCTCGCTATAACACGAACTGGTTGCCTAACAAAAGTTAAATACAGTTCTACTACTAAATCTTCCAAAGTAGTTGGAGCAATAGTAATCTCTGGATCATGCACATACTTTCTAAGATGAGAAACATGAAAAATATTATGGACTCCTGCCAAACTACTCGGTACGCGAGTTTCCCGATCCTCTTTATAATAGAGAATGGTTCAACATATCTAGGTGCCAGTTTCCTTAACTTTCCAAATCATACCACATCCTTCATCGATGATACTTTAACAAAAACGTGGTCTCCAACTGAGAACTGTAGATCGTTATGCCTTTTATCCACGTAACCTTTCTACCTAGACTAAGCTTCCTTCATCCTAGCTCGGATTAACTCAACCTTCTATGTGGCTTCTCTCACCATATCTGGATCAAGAATCAATCTGTCTCTGGTCTCTAACCAACATGCCGGTGATTTGCACGACCTTCCATATGAAGTTTTGAAAGGCTCCATTCCTATACTAATCTGATAATTATTGTTATAGGAAAACTCAACTAAGTGTAAAAGGTCTTTCCATGACCTAGAAAAATCTAGTACGCAAACTCTTAGTAAATCTTCAAGTATCTT
Source organism: Allium fistulosum (assembly GCA_030737815.1). Taxonomy (NCBI): domain Eukaryota; kingdom Viridiplantae; phylum Streptophyta; class Magnoliopsida; order Asparagales; family Amaryllidaceae; genus Allium; species Allium fistulosum. The sequence continues at coordinate 669,654,591 of CM060906.1, forward strand.
ATTTACTCTCTCTGTCTGCCCATCCATCTATGGGTGGTAAGCAGAGCTCATCTTAAGCTTGATACCTAACACTTCCTATAGACTCTTCCAGAACTCACTAGTGAACAAGTATCTCTGTCACTGACTATACTACTAGGAATCCCATGCAGTCTAACTATATTCTTCATAAATAACTTAGCCAATACAAGTGTCATTCTAGTCGACTTAATGGGAATGAAGTGTGCGCTCTTGTTTAGTCTATCCACTATAACCCAAATACTTTCATTTTCCTTATTCGACCTTGTTAGCCCGTCCATAAAATCCATGGATATAGAATCTCATTTCCAAACTGGTATATCTAAAGGCTGAAGCAAACCACTTGGCTTCTAATGCAAAGCTTTCACTTGCTGGCAATTTAAACATTGTTTTACCCATAAGCCTATATCCTTTTTCATACCTTCCCAGAAGAAACTCCTCTTCATATCCTAATATATCTTAGTTCCTCCAGGATGAATAGTAAACTTCGATCGATGACATTCCCTAAGAACTTCCTTCCTTAGGTTACCAGCATCTGGAACACACGATCGTCCTTTCTTTCTTAACCATCCATTCTTGTTAAGACTAAAATCCTTTAAATCATCAATCTCAATTCCACCTTCCAATCTTCTAATCCTTTTGGTTAGCAATGGATCATCTCTCTACTTAGAAGCAATCCTTTCGATCAATACCGATCGAACTCCTAAACATGACAATATGGCAGTACTCTGACTAGAACTAGCGGTCGATCATAACTATACACTACAAGTAGTCAATGCTTCTAAAACTTTCCATTTTGCCAACATAGCTAACACCACATTCTGATGTTTTCAACTAAGTGCATCAGCAACTTTATTTCCTTTCTTTGGCATATACTCGATACCGAAATCATAAGCTACTAAAAACTCCAGCCATCTCTTCTGTCTCATATTCAACTCCTTTTGAGAGAATAAATACCGCAAGGACTTATGACCCGTATACAACTTGAATCTTTCTCCCAAAAGATAATGTCTCCACACCTTCAAAGCAAAGATTACAGCTGCCAACTCAAAATTGTGAGTCGGATACCTACCTTCATGTGAACTGAGTTGTCGAGAAGCATAGGCAATCACTTTACCTCTTTGCATCAACACAACTCCTAATCCTATTCCACATGCATCTATATACACCACCAAATCCTGATCATTTAACAAGGACACATTGGTCAATAAATGTTTCAGCTTCTAGAATGCTTCCTCACATTTACTAGAACAAATAAACTTTTACGTCCTTTCTGGTTAGTTTAGTCAAAGGCGCTGCTATCCGAGATAAATTCTTAATGAATTTCTAGTAATAGCCAACTAATCCAAGAAAACTTCTTATCTCGGTCGGTGTCTTGGGTCTCTTCAAATTATTTACAGCTTCAATCATAGCTGGATCCACAGACAACCTTTTTTTGAAACTAAATGACCAAGCAACTTCACTTCTCTCTTATAGAAATGACACTTCGAAAACTTTGCTTTTAGTTGATGCTGCCTCAATGTCTCAAGCACTATTCTAAGATGAATCTCATGATCTCTCTCATCTTTAAAATACATCAAAATGTCATCAATGAACACCAACAAAAAACCATCCAAGTGCTTGTGGAAAATTCGTTTCATCAAGTCCGCAAAGAAAGTAGGCGCATTAGTCAATCCGAATAACATTACTAACCACTCGTACGAACCATATCTTGTTCGAAACACCGTCAAAGGAATACTGTCCTCCGCCACCCTCAATTGATAGAACCCTGTTGCCAAATCCAACTAGGAAGATACTTTAGCTCCATTCAACTGATCAAATAAATCATCAGTTCTCGGCAAAGGATACCGATTCTTTATTGTCTTCTCATTTAGCTTACAATATTTGATACATAATCTCAACGAAAAGTCCGGTTACTTCACGAACACCGCGGCCACTCCCCAAGGCAAACTACTTGGTCTAATAAAATTCTTTCTTTCTAAGTCCACCAGTTGCATCTTTAATTCCTTTATCTCGGTAGGTGTCATTCTGCTAGGTAGTCAACTTACGGGTTCAGCTCCAGGTACAAGATCAATTCGATACTCAATAGCTCATTTCGACGGTAGTCCTGTAACAGGCTCAAACACATTTGCATACTCTCTTAGAACAAAAACCTAATTTACTTCGTCTTGTACTTCCATTGCACCTAACAAAGCACAAACATCCACTTTCGAATTCTCAACTGAGTATATAATTCGATCACTACTGTTATGGTGTATTAATGATATTTTCCTATCCTAGCAAAATATCCTAGCTTCATATTTGCTCAACCAATCCATACCGAAAATGATCCCAAAGCCCACAAAATCAAACACAAACAAACTGCAGGAAAAAGTATAACTTAACAACTCAAAATCTAGATGGTCACATCTTAACCCAAGGGTTGCATACCCTCCTATTGGATTCGCGACCCATAAGGAAGTAACAAGGTACGGTGGTTTTAAATCTAACTTATCTACCAAACACTAAAAGATAAAAGAATGTGATGCGTCAGTATCAAATGATAATCTAACAGGTATGCCACGAATCAAATGTGTACCTCCCATCACAGCCTTTCCTTTCTCTTTTGCTATTGGCCTAGATGATGATGTCCCTAAAGCAAAGACCTTTCCTTTATTCGTCTTTGCTGCTTTTGGACATTTATTCCTATAATGCCCCACCAGGCCACAGCTGAAGCACTTCACATTGTCCTTCCCTACAACCACGCCGTCACCAGATCGACACTCATTAGCATAGTGCCTCTTCTTATTACACTTGTAGCAGATAATATCCACTTTCCCTTTCTTGGCAGCTCCACCCTTCTGAGCCCCTTTTCCCTTGAAGAACTTCCTCTTCTTACCTTGAGAACTCTGGGTTTCCACCGACTTTTCTTTACCAAAAGTGGCAACCATCTCCTTATTCCTTATAGCCATTTGCACCACTACATTACTCGGATCTCGGAGATGTAGCATCGTCTCTTTAGCAATCTCCAGTCTCAACCTCTGGATAAACTTTTCATTCCTCATAATCATGGTTTCGATGGTGGCATATCCATACTTAGATAGCTCATCAAACTTAGTAGCATATTCCAACACTGACAATTTCCTTTGCTTCAATTACATAAATTTCTAAGCAAGATTTACTCGCTACTTCAGATAAGAACCTCTCCTCAAATCTCCTACGAAAATTAGCTCAAGTCAATTCCTCTTCTGGCACACCAATGGTCACTCTGTTCCACCAGTATAGTGCAGCACCTTGCAACTACCTCGAAGCCAATCTTCTTTTCATCTCATCGTTCAACCATGGATCAGCAAAAATCCTCTCACAGTGCAATAGCCAGCTCTCTACTTCAATAGCATCCTTAGTTCCAAGAAAAGACTTTTCTCCAAGACTAGTATGATTATGGTTCAGCTTGGCATAGTTATTACTAATTGGTACCAATGGATTAGCTCCTCCCGCATTAACAACATTACCTCCAGCCAAACCAGCAGCTGCACCAACTTGCATCATATTGACAAAGAACCGATACATAGTCCCTATAGCTATTGGTGGGGTTCCAGCACCAACATTGGCATTTGCTTTTGGTTAGTATTTTCCTGTCAACCTTGGTTCCTTCTGGTATTAGGTCGAACATGTCCATTAGTTGTAATGCTTCTTCCACCTAGATTCACTCTTTCGTTTTCTGCTTCCATACCTTGCTTTCTCGTTATCTGCATACGAGCCTTAATAAGATACAATAGAACGGTCTAAGAGAGGGGAGAATACATACTTATATATAACAAATACAAGTAAGTTGCTATAGCGTTATCCCATACCACAGTCTTATTCTTTGATTCATTGGATTATGTTTTCAAAACTTTTTTAATCTTTTAAATTTTACATAAACCTATGCTATGATACCAACTTGTAACATCCCACATTTTGAGGCCTGAAACTATGTGCTACAGATGTTGCAGTCCTCCATAGTATTAATTTCCGGTGACAAAATGCAACTATGTTGATAATATCAATAATCAAAAGCACGTGAATATGAAAATTTTCAAATAAAATTTAACCATAAAATTTGACATTTCATTTCACAAATAAGATTTCATATTTATTACATAATCTCATTCGATCCCACATTCAGAGAAAATATAATTATTACAAAATACTAAAGGAACGACATATGAAGATGCCCACTACAAGAATGACATATAAAGATGCCCCATTGATTGACAGTTATAATTTCTGCCATTACATCCACTCAAAAGATGAAATACACGTCTTTGGAAGCTTATTCGTCTAACTAGACACTTGAAATACATTATTCCCTCCTTGCTCAAATGAGTACCCGGGAGTTGAAGGGGAAAACAAAAACTTCGTGTCATACAAACAGTCTGGTGTGAATAATAACCTACCATCTCACACCAAAATAGATATCTAGTGAGACCACAACGTTGAGCAAAACGAGTTTTGCCCTCACTAGTATCTTAACCGAAAACACAACAACCATATACTATGCTCCTGCATCCACAATGGTTAAAACATAGTAAATAAATATTCCTAGTCATGCAACATACAATGGATTACCCATCCCAATTTATTTGACTATCCGTCTTACTTTCTTCTGACTATCCGTCAACTTCAAATGACTGTCCGTCTTATATTTATGCGGACTACCTATCTCACATATAAACGTTATATGGATTGTCTATCCCCTACAGTATGGACTACCTACCACACATGGTTTTACTATTTAAACTATGTGAACTATCTATCACGCAAGTTCCATTTACTTAAAATAATGTGGACTATCGATTACACATCTCATAGTTTTCTTAGAATGACTATGAACCCTTCATTAACCACATAAAGACTATCTATCTTTGGCATCATGTAAACCATCCATCACATATTCCATAATTTTCCTAGGATAACTATGAACCCATAAAATATCAATTTATAATTAAGTCATAACTTTATTCTCCCAAGTGCTCAACCTATGTCTATTGGCATCCCCAATTAGGTTGTATAACCCTTAAACTTATAACATCTCAAAACGATATGCATTGGTATCCCCACTGATTAATGTCAAAATTATAAAATAATATACATTGGTGTCCCAAATGAATAATGTCAAATTCAAACTTATGGCATATATAAATATAAAACAATTGTATCCCCGACGAATAATGTCAAAATCATAAGCATATGGCTCCCCATCATTATTAGAGCAATATAAAGGACTTGCAACATTCATGCTGCAATAACAATATCGAACCTCTATTCGGTTAGAAAACAAAATTTTAATTTTTATAAATCATAAGGCTAACTGTCGAAATTATAAGGTTATCGACCTTCTTAAAATATAGGTTATCTCGCCTTTAAAACTTCCTTTTAGTTTACATAAAATAAGGCCTCGTCGGCATTAAAATAAAGAGATGCGGCATCAATATCATAAAACCATTTATATCGGATACTTTAAAACAGTAAGGTCGACATTGATGACTTCCGACATCAATGCCTTAAGACAGTTGGCATTAAATTCATAAAATTTAACTACTATGTCGTAATGTCGAAATTGATAATAGGCGGCATCAATACCTTGAGCCGAGATCAATTACTTATGGCATCATTATAAGCATGTTGTCATTATTATACTTTGGCTATTATGCCCTATTCATAGAAAAATTAGCGGCGTCACTGCCGTAAAATAGATGATTTCGAAATTGATAAATTATGGCATTAATTTAAGAATGCTGAAAACTATCGGCATTGCTAACTCACGATATCAATATCTCATATACCCACGAGATGCGGTATTCCTATAACGTCAATGTCAGATGCCTGACTCAATGCATCACATACTTACAACATAAGTATCACAAGCATTGCTTCATGTGAATGCCACCTATTTTCGATATCACTTACAACTGGAAAGTGATACCGCATATTGTTAATGTCGAATGTCATGGGAATACCACATATCGATGGCATTGTCGTAAATATCGTAAAAATTGTTTTTTTTCTATTGAAAGCAATTTTTTTACCAACTTTTATTCCTTGTCAAATTTCTATTGGTTGAGAACAAACTTTACCAAAAAAATTTCAGAAAACTGCAGCAAATCAATTTTATACTTCCAAAAACATTAATCGATTTAATTAATTAATACCTTAATTAATATTAATTTAAATGCTTTTCTAGCATAATAAATTCATTGAAATTCATAATCACTTCAGAAAAATCTACAAAATTCACTAAAAATTGGATTTAACATATCTCTCATATGTAAAAATTTCAAGGCCAAATAATTATTTAATTATTTTTAATGATAAAAACCAGAAACAAATACTATTTCCTCCTTAGGAAATTCATAAGATATTCGTTTTAATTTGAAAATTTATGAAATTAAAAACACATCCCCAAAATAATGTTTTACACAACATACCAAAAATTCAAGTCGATTGGAGATAAAAAAAACTTAGGTTTTACCCTTAAAGCCTATCTAAATAATTTAATAAGAATTCTGTAAATCAATATTCTATCCAAACAATGATTAAACATCCATAATTTGACAAATCAATTTAGATAAATTCAGAAACTACCCAAAATTGAATTCAAACACAAAATAATAGAGATGGTTTATTATTATTCATCTTAAATTGGATGATGAGATGGAGATTTGATGGAGTTTAGTTTCCCTAAGCTTTTCCCCATTTGGATCCCTTGATTTCCCCTTCTTCCTTCCTTAGTTAATAGTCGGCCTTGCTTTTGATTTTTATTTAGTATATTTTGTATGTGAGAATGAATGGGACGAAGGAAGGGTTTAGGGTATGAAGTAAGACTCTATTCCTTATTTACCCTTCTCATTTATTCTTTTTTTCTAAGTTTAAAACACTCTTATCACTAGATTTATTAAGGCACGACCTAATTAAATTAGCAAATCTTATCCCCATATCCCATACATTATTTTATTTAAGCTATCCAATTACATTTCCTGAATAATGTTAAACTAAAATTAGGATGTTACATGTTGCTTAACTATCTATTAACCCGCTTTTTAGTCAAACCGATTTCAACTGGACTTAGAAGGCCAAAATGAAGACGATAAGAGTCACTTACTTGGAAACATGCTTAGAAAGGCTAAAATATTAGACTTAAGAAGTTTGATAGAAATTGGGGCTAAGTAGACTACTCAGTACCGAGAGGTTTTTCTTCCACTTAGCAATTCCCAATCTCCTTATACTCCAAGCACTTCTTCAAGCAAACATGATAAAGTGCTTTTTCCAGAAGATAGATGAGCAACGCAAAGGATTTCGAAGAAGAAAACAAGGAAAGCAGTAAAAGACAAGCATCGGGTGAATCATCAAAAGGAACTAGATCTTCAGGAAAAATGAGTTTGGAAAGCATCAAATTGAAGAAAGTAAAGCAAGACAACTAAGATAAAGGACTTTTGCCCAGAAAAAACCACCTGGTACCGAGAGGTTTTTGTTGAAGATTGGGCCGGCATGTTCCCTCCTATACACTTGGACCTGCATCTAGACTTTATTCAATATGGGCTCCTTAGTCTATTGGTGAGTTTCTCTATAAATAACAGCCACATAGCAACTGAAGAGGGGATTCAGACTATGCATCTTCTTCACTCTTTTATCCTTCCTCAAATATAGTCTAGAAACTTCATTGTAAATCAGAGATCCACTAGATTATGGTCAGATTTGATAAAATTAGTTATAATTCGGAGAGAAAATAACTGATAAAAAATATCAAAGTGGATGTAGACCGGAGAATTTTCCAAACCACTATGAAAACTCTCCCCTTTTCTGCTTTTACCTTTATTTTATTAGCATTGGTGCTTTCATCTATATTTGGGTCTTGGTGCCATTTTTGGCGTCAAAACCATCACAATGCATAGATATCGCTCCCTCACCTTGTGTGAATATTCATCCGCTAGTTGATTTATTATTATCCTCTCTTCCAGTATTCCAACTAACATCCATATATCCTTCTGTCATACCTGAATACGCACTGTACAAAATCCATAGATTACGGTTCCTTTTAATTATTTAAAATTCTTTGTACAACTACCCAACGAATATGACTTAATTTACAGATGTATCTACTCATTTTTTCTACAGCATAAGCAATATCAGGTCTAGTGCATGTTATGGAATACATTACACTCCCAATAACTTTAGCATATTCTAATTGATCCACCGATCTACCGGTATTAGAATAAAGTTGCATATCTGGATCAAATGGGGCGTTTACAAGTTTGCAATCAAATTGATTGAAACTTTTTAGGATCTTTTCAATGTAATAAGATTGGGTAATAACCAATTCTTCTGCTATTTTTATGATTCTTATTGTTTAATCACTTCAGCTTTCCCTATATCCTTCATGTCAAAATATGAAGATGGAAATCTTTTCGTTTCTTTAATACTTGAAGTATCAATCCCAAATATCAACATATCATCAATAAAAAGGTATACCTTTACCAACATGGAATCTGCTATAGACACATTTGTCTGATTCACATATCCCAAAACCATGTGATATTGTGGTTTTATCTAATTTCTTATGCCCTTGTTTTAGTGCTTATTTAAGATCGTAAAGTAGTTTAATAAGCTTGCATACTTTATGCTCTTGTCTAGGCATCATAAAAACTTATGCTTGTGTCATATATATTTTTTCATCAAGTTTGCTATTTAAGAATGCAATCTTGACATGTATTTGATGAATTTCGAGTTTATAGATAGATGTTAATGCGATTAATGTCCTATTTGTTGAGATTCTCATTACAGGTGCATACACACACATATCAAAATAAGTTATTCATTCCTTTTGAGTCAATCATTTATCAATTAACCTGGCTTTAAAAATTTTATCGTTCCATCTTCTCTTAAATATCCACTTACAATTTATTGGTTTAGAACCAGGAGGTAAGTCTACTTGTTTTCAAGTTTCATTTCCATTAATAGAATCTATTTCATTATAACTTCTTGCCAAAAAGATGATTCCTGAGATTATGTTGCCTTATTATATGTTAAAGGATCGGAATCAATGATTTAGAAAGAATGACCTGATGTTTAATAATATTTTTTGATCCTTCTACTAAATAAATGGCAAAATCCGGTTTTAATGATTTTTCAATCTTCATTCTTAAACTTATTCAAAGAGGTTCACTAATTTCATCATTATTTCTCTGAGTATTCTCAATTTCACAAATAGATCCATTGACCTTCATCATTTCACAAATAGGTTTATCAATCTCCACTATTTCATCAGTAGATGGTTAGACGTGAATCTATTTTCATAGAACACTACATCTCTTGATTCTATTATTGTATTTATCTCAATTGAATTATTAGTTTCTATTACTAGAAAGCTATAACCCTTACTATGTCAAGCGTATCTTAAGAATATACACTCAATACCCTTTTGTCCTAATTTCCTGAATTTTGGTTCAGGTAATCAGACTATTACCCTACAACCATAGACTTTAAAATAGTCTAGATTATGCTTTCTTTACTTCCAAAGTTCATATGGACCAACTTTTCATTTTCTTAGGTATTTTATTTAAAAGATAACATGAAGACAGTAATGTTTCACACCAGAAACTAGTATTAAGACAAGAGTTACACAACAAAGCGTTAACCATTTCAGTGAGGTGTCTATTTTTCTGTTCTGTTGCTCCATTTTATTGTGGTGTATATGCTATAGATGTTTCATATATTATTCCTACAGATTCACAAAATATAGGGAATTGATATTCACCTTCTCTATCGGATCTAAGAGTGTTAATTTAGAATCACATTGGTTTTCTACTTTCGTTTTATAGGTTACAAATGATTTCAAAACTTCATGATCTTTAGCATGCATCAGATAAACATAAAAAAAATTTGACTGATCATCTATACAAGTAACACAGTGTTTCTTTCCTCCTATACTATGCATGTCACAAACATCACTATAAATTAGCCGTAACAAGTTAGTGGTATTAATATATTTTTTTGCAAATGATTTTCTGGTTTTTTCCAATAAAGAGCCTACCCTACATCGATCATTAAAATTATTATTGCACTTAGGGATCATGTTTAATGAGATCATATCATTTATACGTGTAACGGCTTGGATTTTTTGACGCTCGAAAATTGATACCAATACGTTCACTGTATTACATGTCGGGCAGTCGAGTGCTGGAAATACCAGATCGTTAGAGGAGAAGAAGAAAGAAGAGGTAGAAGGAAAGGAAACAACAACACAGAATCTCACAATCACAGCGGAAGAATATATAATAGATAATAACACGTCTTTATACAAAAAGAACTATAACTGTTACTTATACATTACATCATCAGAGTACAACAAATCAATAACTCAATACTGGACAGTTATAATAACTTATCCTCACTAGTGCTGACTATACAACCTACAATACATAGCGGAATATAATCAAGTACATGAAATACGTCTTTGTCATCCAGCTCGTCTCCTGAGCTCCATAACATCCTAACCTGAATCTGTAATACTCGGTCTGACCTAAGCATTATAATAAAATAACACGCAAGTTAGTCTGGAAAACCAGCGTGAGAAAACACACTTAATTTGAATTATTACTATTATCAGAACCCTTTGAAAAAAACAAAGGTATCTCGTAAGACCGCGTCACACGTAAACAGGATGGGTTTTTCCCTTACGATAACCAAAACATTTTTATCAAAATCGTCTGATATTATAATAGTGTCTAAATAAAGTAAATAGAAAAAAGCTGAAATGCTTGCATCTCACGTTTTAGCATAGTTGGGCACAATAAAAACCGTACGGCGCTTATTGGAGAATGGATTCCACACAATGAATAGGCACTGGGTACCACCTATCACGGTACACATCTAGAAAAATGTACCGAGGACGTCACCGGGATCCCCTACAACACAAGATCGGCCCTATCCCTAACCTGGATAGAACCGAATATGTTATCACCCCGGGTGTTCCCACCCTTATCGAGAGCTCTTTTGCATGCACCACCGTATCCATAATTAATAATATATCCAAGGGTGTCTAGAAAAGTGATAACATACCCTAATTGGGTATGATCCACTTTGCCTTGCTGCATATCCCCTGATTTTCAGTCATTCCGGTTGATGAGGCTTGAGGCTACGATTACCTTTCAAGAATAGAATGCTCATCGTCCTCCAGTGATGATGTTCTGATAACATTCGTCTATACAAGTTGTCCTGGGTCTGGACAAACCAAATCGCCATCTTCATTATCTTCACGGTATTAATTCATAACGCTCAAATCAGATCGAAGTGGTTTTCGGATAGTTAAATTCGATCCCGATCTCTTCGAAACGATCAACGAAATCGACCAAATACTTGATAGTTGGTTATTTAACTATCAATATAACATCCATAAGCAGTCACTAGGCCCACATTATAATTTTTTCCAAAATTTATTTCAAAATATCTTTATAAGATATATATTCTAATCCCTTCCAAATTTTCAATTTTTGGGACAACTCAAATACTTATATCCATATCAGGATATTTCAAACCATCTCTTATTTCAACACTTAGAAAATTATTTAAAAATATATTTTCTAAACCCCTTACCTCCCAACACTTAGGAAAATTTCATTTATTTCTCTTTTCTCAAAAACCCTTCACAATTTTTATTGTAAATTGCTTAACTCGATTATAACGAATTCTACAAGTTCTGGTTCCTTAATTAAATCTCTTAATTCAAAAATATATGCTTATCTCACCGAAATAAGTATATACACAAACTATTTCCTTCAAAAATATTTGAAAGACCTTTTAAAATAATATGGAAAGCATTATGCGGTATTAACCATGGATTCACAGCTCAATGGTTACGTCTCTATCCTAGAGAAAATCCAAACTTAACTGCATGCACTCTCTGCCTCCGATTTCTCCATGAAAGTATACCATTACTTTTCGAAAACTTTATTTAATAATTATCTCAAATTAATGTTTATAAAGTTTCTATAATAATTTTCCAAGTTCAATTTAGGCAAATACTCTTAAATAAAAGTTATTATATAAAACCATATTAACATTGAATAATTTATCTTTTTAAAATAATAATACTAATTTATTAATAAAATTCTAATCGTTCTACAAGATTTGTTTATAAAACTTATAATTCATTTTGACATTTTAAAAATATTTAAATAACTAATTTTCTAAAAATATTCTTATGCTAAAACATTTTTAAATTACCTAGTATAATAATTAAAAACCCTCTTTTTAAAACAAACTCAACTTCTCGATAAAATATATTTTTCAATTCCATTATAGCCAGTCTAATATTTATAAATCTCTCTCGAATTATCACCAATTGATTTACGTCCCAATTTCGTAAATCCCCTTTTCCACATTTCTAAAAGTAAATCCATCATTTATTTTAAACCGATTTACCCATCTCATTATAAATTCTTACTGTGAATTTATATATTCAATTTATTAATTGAAAATCATTTCATTTTATTTATAAACATTGTTTATAAATCCCATAGTCTCATTTCCTGTTTATAACGTTTTCACATCACTTAACTCCATTATAACCCGATTTATAAATTAATTTCCATTTATGAATCAATTTCATAAATAAACCAAACTATATTCCAAAACCAGTCAAATCTCGATTTTTCTTCTATTCCATAATTTAGAAATCTCATTCAAGATCCAGTATAACAAATTTTACATTTATTTCCAAATTCACTTTTATGCTCCAAATCTATTTAAAATCTTGATTTTAAAACCCTTTTATATTTAAAACCAGTATCACTTAGGAATTTTTTATTTCAAATCCTTTATATATATATATATATTTCCAAAATCCCTATTTTCAATATCACGAAATAGTTAAGTACAAATTTATGGTCAAACCATTTATTTTTATCCAAATAAATTTTCTTCAACTGGTCCAAATTCTAGATAAATATTTAACTTTTCAAAAATCCCCTTTTAAATTTCTTTTCAAATTCAACATATATTTATGGTATTTTAGAAAAAATCTAGGCTAGCACTACCATAGCATCCAATAAATTCAAATCACACGATAATCTATCACAGATTATTCAAACAAATCGTATATCACTATATATGAAATTAAATTCAACATTTTTGAGGAATCCAGTTGGATCCCTCCAACCTGTTTCCATGCAACCACAGATGTTAATACAACATAAAAATACCAATCCCGCTTCGAGGCGGGATATCGCGGTATATAGGGTCATCCACTATTATGCGGGGAGCATAGGATCTCATCCGCTAAAAAATATGGGAATATCAATCCAACTACGAACATATATACTACTATATATAATATCACATTCAACTGATAATAATTTATCAATTCAACCAATCAATCAATAATTAATTTTAACTATTTAAAATTAAACTAGTAATTCAAAAATGAGTGAGATTTACTCACATTGATTTTTATTCTCACTTTCATGTTCTGGTTCCTATTTAATCCAATCGCGTTTGAATTTATTTGGAAATTCAGCAAGCTCCAAATTCGTCTAAACTATTTTCTATGCGTAGATGATGACAATAAGATCCCAACGCAACTTGAATTGTCCGAATCGGACCTCGTATGCATGAGTTATACATTTATAAGTTCATTGATTAATTTAATTAAAATATAATTTAAGTTCTCTTAAAAAAAAGAAAAACTCATACCCAAAGCAAACACGACCCGGCCCAACAACATGAACCCTTCTTCTACAATGCTTCTCCACCAATCTCCTTTTGCACGCTGATACTCTTGTGCTCGCCACTACTGATACGTGCCTTCACCCAATAAAACTTTGAATTGACTTCACCAACACGACCCCCATCTCCTCCTCGACACGCCAGTACCCACGACGTTCAACCCGAGCCCTCCGTTCAAAATGCGACCCCACGCCCTAACGAGCTACAGTGCTCAAACGCACTACATCTCATGTCATCGGACCCCCTCAAACTCGGTCCAAAGATGCAAATCGACCTTCTCGGCATAGATATACACTTCATTGCTCGATTCGACAAGCCAATTCCCTATAAACTACAACCCTAGTTCACTGCCTCAACGTCGAACTCGATAAAATGCCGCCGCACCATAAACGAAGCACACTGGATCGAAGGGAATTCAAAAACTAGTTTTTTAAAGCCATTTTCGAATTTTTTGAACAAGTAGATTTTGAGAATTTTAAATTTCAAGTTTTCATTGTTTTTATTTTCTCCACTGGCTCGGATGCGTGCATTTAAAAAGAAGAAAGGAGGGGAGTGATGTTGGCGTGTTGAAGAGGGGAAATGGTACTGGTTTGAAAAGAATAAAAAGAGCTAATGTGAATATTTGACTAGTCAATATATTAATTTTAAATTCCAAAATATCTCGATTTACATAACTCGAAATCTCAAACCTCTATCGAGGCGTGCTGCTAGGCGTTTATAATGTTATACCCCTATTCCAAACGCAATGGAAAAAGTTTCAAGTCCTAATTCGATCGTATGGCTAGCATTTGGAACCCAATTATTATATTGAAATTTTGATATTAAATTAAACGCGTTTATATTCCGTACATCCAAACGATAACTCTGAAAGCTACAAAATTTGAAATCCGATAATAATACACTATTACAGATCCAATGGAAATAATTTCGTCAAAATCCGAGACTGTGCCTCAGAAGGCTATTTTTACTCGTCAATTTATACAAGTTATTTTTAAAATCGAACAAATCACTTTTAAATTCATTTTAAAATTATACTTACCTTCATTCTTATTAATATAAATTTAATAAGCCTTTAAATTATTTTTATCAAGCTTAAAACTCAAGACTCAATTTTTTTGAGTAAGTTCCAATTATTAAATTACTCAATAAATCATTATATTTGAAATTCAAGTTAAAAATTAACTTTTAAATATTTAAAACCAATTAAATATTCCTGTTTCAAATATCCAGAATTCTGGGTCGTTACATTCCTCCCCCCTTAAAATAATTTCATCCTCGAAATTTCCAAGGTAAGAAGAATGGTCCAAAACCCATTAATTTTCCCCAAACCCAATCGGTTAAAACAACTTCCCAAAATCAATTTATTGAAAACACATTATCATCTTACTAATTTCCAAATTCATCCATAGATTCCAAATAATATTATTTACTCAACCATTTCAAGTTATAAACCAATACCAAATTTTAGTTATTAAAAATTTTCTAACTCCTTAAATTTTCAAAAAAATTTGCCAGCGTCTCCTTTGCGCGGCTAGATCCAAACAACCACAAAATGCCTCTACGGGCCTAAATCATCAAAAGAAAATAAAAGCCAAGTGGCTCAATCATAAAATCATGAATTTCAAACACAATTTAAACACATACCTTTTTGTCGGGCAATTAAATTTTACTTCTGAAATCGAAAACATCAATTTAGCTTTTGCTTTTAAATACCTGCACCTTACTTACCAATAATATCCAATCATATAATTCAAAAACATTTTATTTTTTTTTCAAAATTTTCAATATTTGCTTTACTTAAGCCCGTACGATGTGCATATATCATTCGTATGCAATATCAAATCCGATCGCTCACTCGATCACACAATTTCACTTCCAAACTAGTATCGTTCACACGACTCTCTAGTGCGGACTCAGATCTGGTTTCTTGATTAGAAACTGTCGTTCTCCTTGCACAATCATATACTATGATAGAGAATTCCAGAATCAACTAAAAATCCATATCCAGTGTTCGCTGTCGAGAATCGAGTGAAAAATCCTAATTCGGATCGATATAAATTATCTCGAAATTCTATGCTCGAATCTGGATCAAATAGTCATGCGAATAAAATAATATACGTACAACTTATGTATTCATTAGCTATATCAAATTATTTTATTCACATGCATTTTAGTTATAATCAATCATCCATAATTATTATTCTCATTGCTTTGTTCACATTCGTTATTCACTTAGTATATCCTTCCCAAACTGATATCATTTAAGAATTATTCCACATTCATTTCATTTTTAACCAATTATCAACATTCACTATTTTCTTAGTATATTTCTTTAATACTAATTTCACTTAAGAACTTTACCATTAATTTTCTTAAGTCCATGATAACATTTTATACAAATGTTCTTAGATTTATTTCCACTTCACCACTTAAGTTTATATCCATTTATATTCAAATTCAATTCCAATTTTCCAATTTCACCTTTGATTTTTATCAATCAACATTCCAAACAGTATCCAAATAACTAATCGATTTAGTTAGTTCATTTATTCATTTATCCCACATCTCATTAGATTCCATTTTCAATAATTATTTCATTTAGCCTACTTAGGCTAAATTTTCAAAATTCACTTTATTTAACTTAGTTCAAGTTAAATTCCTATTCTATAATTCAATTTCAAATTTTCACTTTCTTTGCACTCATATTCCACACTTTAAAGCATTTCCATAACTTGCAATTTACAAATTTTATAAGTTATCAACTTACTTATATCCCATAAAACATTTTAAATAAAAACTCCAGAGTTTAACAATTTCTTAAACATTTCAAAAATCATTTTTGAAATCATATATACCCAAAATCCCTTGGTATACCGAATCATTCTTTTGCATTTCAAACCAAAACTAGTTTTTCCAAAACAAAACTCCAATTGTAGCAATTCCTCTCTTGGAAACTCAAAAATGAACGTCGATGATACTACAGTCATCACCGAAATTATTTTCCAGCGACCGAAGTGAGTTCAGTGCTTTTCTTCCTTTAAAATTCCTTTTACATATTTCCAACTCAAAAATATTCTCCAAATAATATCACTATTATTTTCCAAGACTTTGAAAAACATTTCAAAACCAACGGGATTTAAATTCCCAAATTTCCAACTTTTAATTCCCTTATAAATCATTTTTATAAACCATATCATATTTAAATATTCCTTTGGAATTTCATTTCATTATAAATCACATTTACAAAATCATATTTACATAATTCCATTTCGTTATATGAAATTATTTCTTAATTGTTGATTAGAATATCAACTTTCATTTGACCACAAACAACAACCAACAATTGATAATAATTCATTATTATCTTTCTCTAACAACCAAGCACACCATATACAACTATGATAATATCTGAAAGATTATCCCTTTATATATAAAAATAATCTTGGTAAAATTATTTCATTCGCCCGATTTCAAAACAATACCATGTCGAATTGCTCTGTTCAAGTGTTTAGAGATCCCTATCAATAACGTTGATTACTTGTATTGACTAGAGTCCATATGTCACTCAATAGATCAATCAACACAATATAAAACATTTTTATATTACTAACAAATACGCGATCATAACTATTAATACACTAAAACTCATTCTAGGGTACTACTGACCCTATCTCTAATGAGTTACCCATCAAAGCCAAGGTTCTCGCTTAACCTTCAGCTCTGATACCAAGTGTAACGGCCCAGATTTTTCGACGCTCGAAAATTGACACCATTACGTTCACTGTATTACATGTTGAGCAATCGAGTGCCGGAAATACCAGATCGTTAGAGGAAAAGAAGAAAGAAGAGGTAGAAGGAAAGGAAACAACAACACAGAATCTCACAATCACAGCGGAACAATATATAATAGATAATAACATGTCTTTGTACAAAAAGAACTATAGTTGTTACTTATACATTACATCATCAGAGTACAACAAATCAATAAATCAATACTAGATATTTATAATAACTTGTCCTCGCTAGTGCTGACTATACAGCCTACAATACACAGCGGAATATAATCAAGTACGTGAAAAACGTCTTCATCATCCATCTCGTCTCCTGAGCTCCATAGCATCCTAACCTGAATCTGTAATACTCGGTCTGACCCAAGCATTATAATAAACTAACACCCGAGTCAGTCTGGAAAACTAGCGTGAGAAAACACACTCAATTTGAATTATTACTATTATCAAAACCCTTTGAAAAAAACAAAGGTATCTCGTAAGACCACGTCACACGTAAACACGACGGGTTTTTCCCTTACGATAACCAAAACATTTTTATCAAAATCATCTGATATTATAATAGTGTCAAAACAAAGTAAATATAAAATAGCTGAAATGCTTGCATCTCATGTTTTAGCATAGTTGGGCACAATCAAAACCGTACGACGCTTATTGGAGAATGGATTCCATATAATGACTATGCACTGGGGTACCACCTATCACGGTACACATCTAGAAAAATGTACCAAGGAACTCGCCGGGATTCCCTACAACACAAAACCGGCCCTATCCCTAACCTGGATAGAACCGAATATGTTATCACCCCGGGTGTTCCCACCCTTATCAAGAGCACTTTTGCATACATCATCGTATCCATAATTAATAATATATCCGAGGGTATCTAGAAAGGTAATAACATACCATAATTGGGTATGACCCATATAGCCTTGTTGCATATCCCCTGATTTTCAGTCATTCCGGTTGATGAGGCTTGAGGCAACATTACCTTTCAAGGACAATTTCACTTAGAATGCTCATCGTCCTCCAATGATGATGTTCTGATAGCATTCGTCCATACAAATTGTCCTGGGTCTGGACAAACCGAATCGCCATCTTCATTATCTTCACGGTATTCATTCATAATGCTCAAATCGGATCGAAGTGGTTTCGGATAGTTAAATCTGATCCCGGTCTCTTCGAAACGATCAACGAAATCGGCCAAATACTTGATAGTTGGTTATTTAACTATCAATATAACATCCATAAGCAGTCACTAGGCCCATATTATAATTTTTTCCAAAATTTATTTCAAAATATCTTTATAAGATATATATTCTAATCCCTTCCAAATTTTCAATTTTTGAGACAACTCAAATACATATATCCATATCAGGATATTTCAAACCATCTCTTATTTCCACACTTAGAAAAATATTTAAAAATATATTTTCTAAACCCCATACCTCCCAACACTTAGGAAAATTTCATTTATTTCTCTTTTCTCAAAAACCCTTCACAATTTTTATTGTAAATTGCTTAACTCGATTATAACGAATTCTACAAGTTCCGGTTCCTTAATTAAATCTCTTAATTAAAAAATATATACTTATCTCACTGAAATAAGTATATACACAAACTATTTCCTTCAAAAATATTTGAAAGACCTTTTAAAATAATATGGAAAGCACCATGTGGTATCAACCATGGATTCACAGCTCAATGGCTACGTCTCTATCCTAGAGAAAATCCAAACTTAACTACAGGCACTCTCTGCCTCCGACTTCGCCATGAAATTATACCATTACTTTCCGAAAACTTTATTTAATAATTATCTCAAACTAATGTTTATAAAGTTTCTATAATAATTTTCCAAGTTTAATTTAGGCAAATACTCTTAAATAAAAGTTATTATATAAAACCATATTAATATTGAATAATTTAACTTTTTAAAATAATAATACTGATTTATTAATAAAATTATAATCATTCTACAAGACTTGTTTTTAAAACTTATAATTCATTTTGACATTTTAAAAATATTTAAATAACTAATTTTATGAAAATGTTCTTATGCTAAAACATTTTTAAATTACCTAGTATAATAATTAAAAACCCTCTTTTTAAAACAAACTCAACTTCTTGATAAAATATATTTTTCAATTCCAATATAGCCAATCTAATATTTATAAATGTCTCTCGATTTATCACCAATTGATTTATGTCCCAATTTCGTAAATCCCCTTTTCCACATTTCTAAAAGTAAATCTATCATTTATTTTAAACCGATTTACCCATCTCATTATAAATTCTTACCGTGAATTTATATCTTCAATTTATCAATTGAAAATCATTTCACTTTATTTATAAACATTGTTTACAAATCTCATAATCTCATTTCCCGTTTATAACGTTTTTACATCACTTCAATCCATTATAACCCGATTTCTAAATTAATTTCCTTTATAAATCAATTTCTTAAATAAACCAAACTATATTCCAAAACCAATTAAATCTCGATTTTTCTTCTATTCCATAATTTAGAAATCTCATCCAAGATCTAATATAACAAATTTTACATTTATTTCCAAATTCACTTCTATTCTCCAAATCTATTTAAAATTTTGATTTTAAAACTCTTTTATATTTAAAACCAGTATCACTTAGGAATTTTTTTATTTAAATTCCTTTATATATATATATATTTCCAAAATCCCTATTTTTAATATCACGAAATAGTTAAGTACACCATTGATGCAGCGGAAAATAACAGAAATGATTACAACGATGAAAGTAGCAATCGGTGGATTGAAAATACCAAACGCCCAAATCCGTTGATCTCAAGAGATACCGGATTCTAGCAATCTTCGACACGTTGATCGCGCACGATACCGTGAGAGAAGATCTACAATTCTTCGAACGTTGATCAAGCGCACTTGATTCCGTGAATTGGCTTCAACAATCGCTGATTCGAGCGCACTCGAATGCCGAAAGTGGAGATAGGAGATAACACTCAACTACCAATTTCAAAGTGGCACAAAGCACACAAACAAAGTTTTATTCAAAATCAACTAAACTTTACAAATGACACCACCCGCCTATTTATAGGCTTACAACTCACACAGGTACCCGACTTAACAGGTTCAACGACCTAACACAAACGACCTAACACAAATGATTTAAAAACAAACAAATACAACAGCTCATACGACTTAAGCACAACGACATAAGAACAAACGAATTAACAAACACGAGTTACAACACAACGACCTAAGAATACAACACACACGACCTAAGGACTCAAACGACATAACATATCCTCCAGGAGTGACTTAGCGGCCTATCTTCCCAACGACTTAAGCTTTAGCATCCAGTAGCGATCTAATGAAACTCGGCAGCGACCTAACTTCACAGCGGCATAAGGAAACCTCCTCCAGCGACTTAAGGTATCTCAGCGACCCAAGGTCTCGCGACCTACTCTTAAGCGACCTAAGGCCTCGCGACCTAAGTAAAACAAAACAGCTTCATGAACTTGCGACATAACCACTTGAACATCTCAAGAATAAGCGGCATAACTTCTTGCGACCTAAAGCACCATACCATACAACAACCTAAGAATAAGAGCTTCCTCGACCTAAGAGCTTTATCTTCAAGCGACTCAAGAACTTTAGGCAACCTACGTAAGGTCGTTCGCGACCTAAGGACGGAAGGTCGTTCGCGACCTAAGTCAAGTGGCATACTGGAGCGGCCTATCTTGTTAGGTCGTAACTCGCGCGCAAACTTCACTCGCTTGTATAACTTGCAGCAACAACTTGTTAGATCGCTATTTTGTAATATAGGCGACTTAACGCAGATGGCTTGACTCACTAGGTCACAGACTAGAGTTTCTGGGCTTACTAGGTCGCTTAGGCGTCTTATCCCATCGTTAGGTCACTCGCGACCTAAATTATCAGGCTGGGCTGCATCATCCTCCCTTGGTTGGGAAAAATTCGTCCTCGAATTTAAAATTTCTTTGTCTTCGACACTCTCGTCCTTGTGAAACGAAACCGAATGTTTGGCATTGTTAACGTTAGCAATATGGGAATAGTCCGGCAAACTCAAGTTACAATCATTCTCACAAATTTCCTTCACGATTTCCAAACGACCCATTCTTCCAGCATCTAGCTTGTTGTAAGTACCAACAAGAAGTCGTTCAACCATCATGTAGATAGATTCATTCCCACATTGCGTTCTCATCAAACTCAATACAAAGTCCAAACTTACCTCCACCCATAATCTAGTTTGTATAGGTAATGACATACATAAACCTGACTTTGTCGCGGACTCTTTTGAAATTTGATAATTGTGGCTCCTCTGAACAAACCTTTCAACCTCCTTCCTCATTGACGGCTCAAAATAAGACGTTGCAATCAACTGCATGGTACGATCACAGTCCTCATGTCTTTCTACATGTAATTTTTTGATAACTCTTATTCGCCAACTGCAATCAGGAGTATACAATTGCCTTCCTTCGAACAGAAACCCATCAACCAGTCTTCTCAACTCTACCTGCTCTGTCGGACACATATGATTACGTGGCATATGTGGTACAATAGCACCTGGCACTAGATCAACATGATGTTGTACGTCCCTCAGTGGCCGTAATTCCTTGGACAACTTTGCAGGATCTACATTTTCACATTCATTCACCACTGACTTAACTTCTTCGAGAATTTCAACACTCTCACTGGTTTCATTTTCATTCAACAGGAATACTTCTGCACTATCCTCCATTTCTTTAACAGACCCTCTTGTAGATTGTAGCCTAGTCGAATCCACCTTCTTCACCAATAGATTACCCTCTTCATCTCCTGACTTACTTTCTTCATCCTCATCCAACTTTGCTGATTGTGAATTTTCAACCTCATGTTCATCAGATTTCGTTGGTTGAAAATCATCAACTTCATCTTTATCAAACTTTGGTGGTTGAAAACAATCGACTTCATCTTCCACATCAACAAATTCCTTTAAAGACAAAAAAGTCTTTAGTTCCTCGATTTCCTCCAATTTGTTTTCACTCTGTTGTCTCCTTTTAGGAACTAACGTGATTCGTGTATCCTCGAACATAAAACTGTAGCTGTTGGTTCGACCATCATGTTGCACAACTCTATCATATTGCCATGGTCTCCCCAACAACAGATGGCATACATCCATATCAACCACATCACACCAAATTTCGTCTTTGTATTTCTTCCCAATGGAATAATTAACACAAGTTCTTCGATTAACCTTCACTTCCCCTCCTTTCCTCAACCAAGCTAATTTGTAGGGGTTTGGATGCTTCTCTGTTTTCAATGACAACTTCTTTACAGCTTCTGAAGAAATGATGTTATCACAGCTGCCCGCATCAATAACAAACTTGCAAACCTTCCTCAGAATAGTGCATATTGACTGAAAAATGTTGCTCCTCAATCAGCTAGTCTCCTCCTCCTACTTTGGTGTCAAGCAATTTCTCCTCATCATCAATGAATATCCATCATCTCCCGACAATAATTCTTCCTCCTCAACCGGTAGTGAATTAGAACATTCTGCTTCTGCATCCTCATCTTCAACCTCAGCAATCATCGCTCGCTTCTTAGGCTTTGGACATTCATTGCACTTGTGGTCCAACTCTTGACAATTAAAGCATTTGAGTTACTATTGACCTTTGCTTTGTTGGCTTCATTCACAATCGGCTTACTGACAATCTTGGAATCATTCGCACTGCTACTAACATCCTTGTTCTGGTTGTTGGAATTCGTAAACACACCACCTCCTCGTCTCCCTTGCTTTTCCCATGCTATGGCCTTTTGGTGTGCTTCAACAACAGACATTGGATTAAACATATTCACCATGTCTTGAATCTGCGTTCGCAACCCTCCAACATATCTAGCTGTTAGCTGTTCCTCTGTTTCCATAATATCATTCCTCGCAATCAATTGATAAAATTCATCTGCATACTCATTCACTGATCTCGCCCCTTGTCTTAGGTTCTGCAAACGTTGATACATAAGAGATTGATAACTGTGCGGCAAGAAAGTTGCTTTCATCATCTTTCTCATTTTCTCCCAAGTGACAACTTTAGATTTTCTCATTCTCTCCCGTGTTAGCTTAGTTTGTTGCCACCAAGCCATAGCTCTCCATCTCGTAGCAACTAACTTCGCTCTTCGATCCTCGGGAACTTCTTTGAAGTCAAAATTTTCCTCAACATTTGAAACCCAATCCAAAAATTCCTCCGCTACCATTCCACCCTTGAATTCTGGAATTTCAGTTTTCATCCCCGATTCCCATCGACGATCATCTTCAACCTCCCGATATGCATTTCGTACTTGGTCTCGATCTCGATAATGAACACTACATCTATCACCATCTTCATCAAAAACAGACGTACTTCGATAACGATCTCGACCATCCACATCTCTATGATCACACATATCCCTTCTACTTTGTCTTTCAACATCACGATATGGCTCATATTCAAACTCACGTGGAGTTCTTCTCTCTTCATTTCTATACTCATGATGTTCTCTCTCAATGAAACTGAAGATTCTCTTCTTTCTCGGTAAGATTGCGGCGACACCCTCCTCGCTTCCGTAACCGATGGCAAAACTCTATTTCCTCCATGGTTCGAGACTGGCGACCTTCTCCTTTGACCTTGATTCATGTCATTCATCCGTTTCTCTAACTTCCCAATGCCTTCATCAAATTTTTCATTGATGCGTTGTTCCATTTGCTCGGATTCTTCTCTTCTATACCACGCTTCAACATTCTGATGGCGATTAGCTCTTCTCGGCGGCATTGTCAAAACTTCACAAAAATCAACTCTCGGCTTTGACTTACTTTGAACAAAACAATGCACGGCCTTGACTCTTCAATAGGAATTGGCTCCAAAAACTCGGCTTAGCTATGATTGGCTAAGTCTCGCTCTGATACCAAATGATGCAGCGGAAAATAACAGAAATGATTACAACGATGAAAGTAGCAATCGGTGGATTGAAAATACCAAACGCCCAAATCCGTTGATCTCAAGAGATACCGGATTCTAGCAATCTTCGACACGTTGATCGCGCACGATACCGTGAGAGAAGATCTACAATTCTTCGAACGTTGATCAAGCGCACTTGATTCCGTGAATTGGCTTCAAAAACCGTTGATTCGAGCGCACTCGAATGCCGAAAGTGGAGATAGAAGATAACACTCAACTACCAATTCAAAGTGGCACAAAGCACACAAACAAAGTGTTATTCAAAATCAACTAAACTTTACAAATGACACCACCCGCCTATTTATAGGCTTACAACTCACACAGGTACCCGACTTAACAGGTTCAACGACCTAACATAAATGATTTAAAAACAAACAAATACAACAGCTCATACGACTTAAGCACAACGACATAAGAACAAATGAGTTAACAAACACGAGTTACAACACAACGACCTAAGAATACAACACACACGACCTAAGGACTCAAACGACATAACATATCCTCCAGGAGCGACTTAGCGGCCTATCTTCCCAGCGACTTAAGCTTTAGCATCCAGTAGTGATCTAATGAAACTCGGCAGCGACCTAACTTCACAACGGCATAAGGAAACCTCCTCCAGCGACTTAAGGTATCTCAGCAACCCAAGGTCTCGCGACCTACTCTTGAGCGACCTAAGGCCTCGCGACCTAAGTAAAACAGAACAGCATCAAGAAATTGCGACATAACCACTTGAACATCTCAAGAATAAGCGGCATAACTTCTTGCGACCTAAAGCACCATACCATACAGCGACCTAAGAATAAGAGCTTCCTCGACCTAAGAGCTTTATCTTCAAGCGACTCAAGAACTTTAGGCAACCTACGTAAGGTCGTTCGCGACCTAAGGACGGAAGGTCGTTCGCGACCTAAGTCAAGTGGCATACTGGAGCGACCTATCTTGTTAGGTCGTAACTCGTGCGCAAACTTCACTCGCATGTATAACTTGCAGCAACAACTTGTTAGATCGCTATTTTGTAATATAGGCGACTTAACGCAGATGGCTTGACTCGCTGGGTCGCAGACAGGAGTTTCTGGGCTTACTAGGTCGCTTAGGCGTCTTATCCCATCGTTAGGTCGCTCGCGACCTAAATTATCAGGTTGGGCTGCATCAACCATTTATTTTATCCAAATAAATTTTCTTCAACTAGTCCAATTTCTAGATAAATATTAACTTTTCACATCTATTCTCCAAATCTATTTAAAATCTTGATTTTAAAACCCTTTTATATTTAAAACCAGTATCACTTAGGAATTTTTTATTTCAAATCCTTTATATATATATATATATATATATTTCCAAAATTCCTATTTTCAATATCACGAAATAGTTAAGTACAAATTTATGGTCAAACCATTTATTTTTATCCAAATAAATTTTCTTCAACTGGTCCAAATTCTAGATAAATATTTAACTTTTCAAAAATCCCCTTTTAAATTTATTTTCAAATTCAACATATATTTATGGTATTTTAAAATACCAAAATCTAGGCTAGCACTACCATAGCATCCAATAAATTCAAATCACACGATAATCTATCACAAATTATTCAAACAAATCATATATCACTATATATGAAATTAAATTCAATATTTTTGAGGAATCCAGTTGGATCCCTCCAACATGTTTCCCTACAACCACAGATGTTAATACAGCATAAAAATACCAATCCCGCTTCGAGGCGGGATATTGCGGTATATAGGGTCATCCGCTATTATGTGGGAATATCAATCCACTACTAACATATATACTACTATATATAATATCACATTAAACAGATGATAATTTGTTAATTCAACCAATTAATCAATAATTAATTTTAACTATTTAAAATTAAACTAGTAATCCAAAAATGAGTGAGATTTACTCACATTGATTTTTATTGTCGCTTTCGCATTCTGGTTCCGATTTAATCCGATCGCGTATGAATTTATCTGAAAATTCAGCAAGCTCCAAATTCATCCAAACTATTTCCTATGCGTAGATGATGACAATACGATCCCAACGCAACTTGGATTGTCCGAATCGGACCTCGTATGCATGAGTTATACATTTATAAGTTCATTGATTAATTTAATTAAAATATAATTCAATTTCTCTTAAAAAAAGAAAAACTCATACCCAAAGCAAACACGACCCAGCCCAACAACATGAACCCTTCTTCTACAGTGCTTCTCCCTCGATCTCCTTTAACACGCTGATACTCCTGTGCACGCAACTACTGATATGCGCCTTCACCCGATAAAACTTCAAATTGACTTCACCAACACGACCCCCATCTCCTCCTCGACAAGCCAGCACCAACGACGTTCAACCTGAGCCCTCTGTTCAAAATGCGACCCCACGCCCTAACGAGCTACAGTGCTCGAACGCACTCCATCTCATGTCATCGGACCTCCTCAAACTCAGTCCAGAGATGCAAATCGACCTTCTCGGCATAGATATACACTCCATTGCTCGATTCGACAAGCTAATTCCCTATGAACTACAACCTTAGTTCACTGCCTCAACGTCGAACTCGACAAAATGTGGCCCCACCATAAACGAAGCACACTGGATCGAAGAGAATTCAAAAACTAGATTTTTAAAGCCATTTTTGAATTTTTGAACAAGTAGATTTTAAGAATTTTAAATATCAAGTTTTCATTGTTTTTATTTTCTCCACTGGCTCGGCTGCGTGCATTTAAAGAGAAGAAAGGAGGGAAGTGATGTTGGCGTGTTGAAGAGGGGAAATGGTACAGTGATTTGAAAAGAATAAAAAGAGCCTATGTGAATATTTGGCTAGTCAATATATTAATTTTAAATTCCAAAATATCTCGATTTACACAACTCAAAATCTCAAACCCCTATCGAAGCATGCCGCTAGGCGTTTATAATGTTATACCCCTATTCCGAACGCAATGGAAAAGGTTTCGAGTCCTAATTCGGTCGTGTGGAGAAGATAGTTTTTTGAACCCAATTATTGTATTGGATTTTCGATATTAAATTCAACGCGTTTATATTCCGTACGTCCAAACGATAACTCCGAAAGTTACGAAATTTGAAATTCGATAACAATACACTATTGTGGATCCAATGGAACTGGTTTCGTCAAAATCTGAGACTGTGCCTCGGAAGGCTATTTTTACTCGTCAATTTATACAAGTTATTTTTAAAATCGAACAAATCACTTTTAAATTCATTTTAAAATTATACTTACCTTCATTCTTATTAATATAAATAAATTTAATAAACATTTAAATTATTTTTATCAAGCTTAAAACTCAAGATTCAATTTTTTTGAGTAAGTTCCAATTATTAAATTACCCAATAAATCATTATATTTGAAATTCAAGTTAAAATAACTTTTAAATATTTAAAACCAATTAAACATTCAAATTTCAAATATCCAAAATTCTGGGTCGTTACAATACCTCTAATATTAACATGTCTTAATCTACTGTACCCTAAAAAAAAGGAGTGAACAATATAAGCAGAAGCAACGGTTCCGTTAATATTCAATTTGATCCCATCACACATGTACTCTTTTTCCACAAACACGCCGCTTTTGGTCAATGCATATTTATCCGACTCAAAGACTTGTTTGAAACCAAATTTATTTAAAAGACTACCAGAAACAAGATTATTTCTAACTTTGGACACATAATATACATTATTTAGTGTCAGAACCTTTCCGGATGTGAACTCCAAGTCTACTGTCCACTTTCTCATGACATCCACTTTGGCTGAGTTTCCCATCTAGAGGTAGTTTTCATCCTTAGGCGGTTCAAGTTTCCTGAATTTACCCTTGTCATTGCAGATATACTTAGTAGCACCGGAGTTGGTCCACCATCTCTCTTTCAATCATATTGATTTCAGAGATTACAGCTACAAAATTTTCTTTTGACGATTGTTATTTCTATTTAAGAAAACGACTTTCTCTTTTAAAGTGACCTAGTTCTCCACAGTTCTAACAACCATTCGCTTTCTTAGCTTTATATTTTTGAAGTTATTATTATTCTGAAATTTTCTCTTTTAATCAAAATCGCGCTCAAAGGCATTATTTGTCTCCTTTTCCTTTACCATATGGATCTTTGATGAATACACTGTTGGCTGATCACTATTCTTCTGCCTCAATTATTCTCCAACCTGCAAATATTGCATTAGGTTGTTCAGACTCATTTCCTCCTTGTATTTTAGTATTTTTCTTTAATCTTTTCAGTAAGGAAGAAGTTTGTTATTATAGATGAGACTTTAATCTCTTCGTCCATATTCATATTACGTTGTTCGAATTGGTTTAGGATGTGCATAATATCATTGAATTGCTCTACTACTGTCCTAACATAAGACATTTTGTAATTAAAAATATTTTATAGCCAAAAATTTATTACTTGATGCGTCCTACATTAAACATTTGGCCTCTAGTGCATCCCAAATCTTTTGCAGTGGGTTTTTTGTAGTACATGTCAAACGGTATATCCATTATTGGATTACATATGTGCTCCTTGTAAATGTAGTCATCATGTTCTCATTTTAGTCGTATTCTTGTATTTGCAATTGGTTCATTCTCCGTCTCTTCCCGTTTTGACGTGGTCAACACATATACAACTTTCAATCCAGTCAATAAAAATTACATTTTCTTCTGCCAACGAACGAAGTTAATGCCATCAAATGTTTCCAATTTGATGAAAACAGATGTAAACTCCTTCAAATTGTGCGTTCCCATTATTTGAATAACGTCTTATTGTTGGTGTATAATTTTAGATTCTAATGAAGTGGCACAGTAGCAGTAATAATGAAATCTATATAAATCGCTCCAAAACACATAATATGACGTTTTTGTTAAGACGTTATTTGCCTTCTCTACTCGTATAAGAAAATGAACGGATGGTCAGAGTTGCAGCAAATTGTCTCCGAAGATACAATGGAGTCTGAAACGTTACTCTCTCTAATCGACTGTGGTTACACTACCGAAATCGATTCAAACTATCTTACGGATGACTGCAGTGTCAAGAGTTCCGAGTTTGAGGTTTGCATCATCATAAACCGGATATATCATTTAAGAAAAATACAAAATTAGAGTCGAAGAGAGAGAGAGTTCAGAATTTTCTGGACGAATTTTCTGAAGAGTACTGCCATTACATAGGCACTAAGAGTCGTGTATGTTCACTAAAAGATACATATATTCACGAAAGAAATGTTTGTTCATCAAAAAAGCGACCATTATGTTTTTGCTATCTCTGACATTCTTAACTTGAACATATATAGCTTCCCTTTCTCTTTTCTTCCCCAAAACAAAATCATTCACACAAATTTTGTTAAAATTTACTCTAACGGAAACATGTCATAAAAATCATGCTTCCTTGTATTCAGTACATACCAACTAATGATTCCACGCACGACACCTCATGGGAAACAAAGGGCTTGATGCTGGATAAAAGATTAATCAGACTCCACTTCATGATCTACTAGCATTTGCATAAACGTTACAGTGGGAAGATATCCACATAATGGGGTGCTTAATCTTCCACACGCTACTATTTCAATGTTCATGGAACTACGGAGTATGATAAAGTCTCCGCTCCTAGCATTTATCAAATCACACGAAATGATTAAAAAAAACACACTATCAAGATAGTTTATGCTTCTTTAAAAGGTCATGATACTCCTACTTCCCTTCTTTAGCATATGGGAATCCGGAATAACACAATAACGACACCTCATTCTTGGGAACACAACTGAAGACTACGCAATCATACGTACTTTTGTCCACATTATCTAAATTTGCGAGGGTTTGAAGGAGTTTTCAGAACAAATCTCGAGTAGTTTCATATACTGATGAAAGATATAAGCTACCCTTTTAAACTAGGAAATTATAATTAATTTCATAATATTAACACATCAATTGCTCTTACCAGTTTGGCACTGCAGGAAGGTCATACCTCATCTCTCAGTCACACGGAAATGTTCAACAAAAATAAGCTAAAATAGATACAATCAGTCATGTTTGGGTCCTGATATAGGCTTTTCTTATCTCCCACAATTTCTCTCCAACTTCTTTCATGTTGGGGCGATCAGCGCGAGTTGGTGCTGCACACTCAAATGCTAAACCAAGCATTTCCTTCACTACTCTCGTATCTACTGCCTCCCTTAGTAATGGATCTATTATATCTCCTACTTTCCCTTCATCGTACTTTCTGAAAGCCTGCAAAATTTGACGTACGCACAAGTTCAAATCGCTTAATCTAATACGACAATAACCTTGAAGAATGGATCATATGATCAAAACACTAAGACGTCAAATGAAAGATATAAAAGTTATGTTGACTATTTGCTCCTATGAGCAACTTAGTTGGACATAAAAGCTAGTACTACTTGGCTTCATTATCAGTTATGTTAATGGATATCTTCTACTAAGCCTTCTTTTAGCGCATCTCTTACTTGCGCTTAATAGAAGAAACTTATATGCGACAACTTATAGTTGATCATAAGAGCAGACAATTACAATCTGTTGAAATGTCTGCTGCTGTTATGGTTAAAACTAGCATGTTTTGGTATTTGGTTAAAAAGATGGCATGTTTTGTTAATATGTTTTTATTGCTAGCTTATATAAAAATTGTCCTTGGGAACAACATTCAATTTATTATGATATTGTCCAACACCACTGTACCGGTGGTTAGGCGCTCTAGCTTTGGTTCGTAGGGTCACAGGTTCGAATCATAAGTATCGTTATTCGAACTATTAGACATGTTGATTTGTAATATGGTATATACTACCTAAGAATTGTACAACTGTCTACTACTACCTAAGAATTGTACAACTGTCTACTACTACCTAAGTGCCCAATTTGAGAAAGAAAAAAAAAATTATCTTGATATCGAAACAAAATTACAAGACAATCAATTTTAACATGATATATAGGTAATTCTCCATGTCAATCTGGAGATAATGCAACAATCCACAGAATAAATCCAGAGGGATGTTCTCATATCTCATAACATACATCCATATAGTTTCAAAAGATATGTTTTATGTTGCTAATGTAGTTTGAACTCTTTACCTTTCTCTCAGTCTCAATTAATAATTCTGACATATATGTTGAATAAATTTATTTCTCAAAACTGATAGTTAAGGCACTGAATAAAGAGCTTACCCATCGAATTGTGATCTTTTCAGAAGGGTCCCTATTCAATTCAACAGGGCGACGTGCTGAGAGGATTTCTATGAGCAAGATACCAAAAGAGAAGACATCGCTCTTAGGGGTTAGTTTATGAGTTTGCAGGTATTCAGGATCAAGATACCCAGCTGTTCCTTTTACACGAGTTATTATGTGAGTTTGATCCACTTCGGTGGGACCCACGATAGCAAAACCGAAATCAGATACCTTGGCACGAAAGCTCTCTGTCAGCAATATATTTGATGACTTCACATCTCGATGGATTATCGGCTTTTCTGAGATAAATGATCAAGACAACTATAAACTACCTTCACTTCTTGTTATTTTACCTAACAATGAACGGTATAACAAAATAATAAATACAAAAAATAATACCTGCATATAGATGTAGATACGTTAGAGCATGAGCAACATCTATAGCTAGCTCGAGCCGTTCATTAAAATTCAGAATCTTCCCATACTGACCTGGAGAAAAAGAAAATAGAACTATGTGACTTACTAAGTATGAAGGCAAGTGCGTATTGACTATGTAATATCAAAGCATATGTTTTACCATCAAGGTGTCCTCTAAGAGTGCCATTTGGAACATATTCTGTAATGATTATGCGCTCATCGCCTTTGTCAGTGTATCCAAGCAGCCTCACTAAATTTCTATGATCGATTTTTGTGAGAAGTTCAACTTCATTGCTAAATTCATCAATAGGTGAGGCAAAAAGATCCTGTTTAGCATATGTGCCATATTAGCTAATAGTTCATCTGTAGACACATATCTGTAGATATGTTTATATGTATGTACATACTTGCAATTTGAAAGAAAATTAAGGAAGACATACCTTCTTTGCACGCTTCATAGCAACAATTTGACCATTAGGTAAAACAGCCTTGTATACAGAACCATATCCACCTTCACCAACTTTTAACGAGTTTGAAAAGTTTTTTGTAACTTTAATAATTTGATTCACACTGAGTTGCAGTGTACCAATTTTATTTTCTTGTTGGGAGATGAGAAAACGTGATGGAGTGCCTGGGGCTTTTTCTGATGTTGAGCTTATATCAATGCTAACTGAATTCACTAAAATAAGAAGTTGATGATTTATAATTGGAAGCATCATTTTCCTACAAAGACAAGTACTACTAGAGAAAATATTAACCAAATTGCATATCGCAATTTGAGTGTTTTAGAACTAGGCCAAACCAAATGCATTGGATACATCAAAATGATGATCTGAAATATATCATGTTGTGCGTAAACAAGTATATTAGACTACGTTAAAAAATACTAAGGTATGACAATAAAGAATAAAAAGCTCATTGTTTGACTCACTTGAGTTCACCTGAGAAAACATAATGCCTTGCTCGCTTGCCTTTTTATTCTTAGCATGAAAACATGGACAAATTAAAGCACAACATAAGAGGAAAACTGCAGGTATAGCTAAAGCCATTTTTGCTGGTGCAGAACTCTTCTCTTCGTTTTTGTCTGTTTTATTATTTATTGGTTTTATAACAGTGCTATTTGCTATGAAATGATGCAACAATTTTCTCCCTTCCCTTTGGAGAATGCATGCTGCAGCCAAGGAACAACAGATGATAAGATAAGGGCTAGCAAAAATGTAAGCTCAAACATTAAAGATCTTAATTTTTAGTGATACATATATGTCATTATAATTCTGTCTACATTTATACAAGAAATTTGAAGACAGTTTGATAAAAATTTCATTTATCTAAGGCATGCTTAATTTATCTGCTAGATTCTATGACCAAAATGCTTTATGAGTAACTGAATCTTGGTTAACTAAAGCATTTGCAGCTTTCTTGGTAACAACACTAAATATCTATACGTCATGTTCTAGACAAAAACACAATCATTTAACTCTAAAAATTATCAAATACATCATAACCATAACCCAAAATTCATAAAGAAGTTGCAAAATGTTACCTGAAGCTGTGCTTTGGTTATTTTGGAAACCATGACATAAAATATTGCCAATTTCTTGCCACTCAACATCATCACATAAGCATCCATTCTCCAAATAGGAATTCAAAGCGTCACAAATCAGCACTTGCTCTTCTACTCTCTTCTCATTAACAGAAAAATGATACTCACCAGAAAGTTTCAAATATTCAACTCTATCTAATCCGCAAAATTTCAAATGGGATTCCACTAACCCATCAATTCGAGCTGACAGGAGTATCAAAATCAAGAATTTCAGTAAAAAATATTCCATTCAGCTTAGGATTCAATGGAATTGAGTAATGAACATATCAAAAATTCAATTTTAGCACGATATGTAGCTAGGGTTAGTAGATTGAACAGACACAGCAACACAAAATAAAGATTAAAGAGGGGAAATTGGAGGTATTGAGACAGATAATTTGATTATCGATTCGTTGATAACAAAGAAAAGTCCACATGTTAATATATATAATTTGGGTTGACTGAACTTTATTATGATTAATACTGTACTGTTTGTATTATCACGTGGACAGGCAATTTGGTGGGGAATTTGACACATATATCTATGAACAATTTTACGACGTTATCTTTGATTCTTCAAACTTTTGCAAAACCTCGGCTTAACGAGGGCAAAACCTTTACCGGCATTAGATATAATTTTCACTCTTTTTTTTATTTTATCTACCATGATACCAGCACCAAGCTACCAACCACGTTCCGTTTTAGCGTAAGCAACAAAATTCTAAAATTGCGACTTAGAAAAAGAAGAATAAAAGAATATGCAAATTTGCCAAGGACGCACCCTCTTTGTCTAAAAGGCACCACGGGCAGTGTTTCACCGTCGACCTCAGTGGCCTTATCAAAAATACGGCGCTCTTATCATCACACAAATTTTAGTATGAATATTTTATAAATATATTGTAAAGTAGCTAATAAGAAAAAATTTAAGAAGCAAGCATGGATTGTTTATGATTTGTAAATTAGTTTTATAATCAATTTCAACTATAGATTTTTACTTAAAAGTTAATTGCATTCGAACACTTCTATTTATAAGTTGTTAATAAAAACTACTTGTAAGTTACTATTCGAAACTGCTTTCTAAAGGAGAAACCACAAATACATCATTTACATATGCCATATGCTTTCTAAAGGAGGAACCACAAAAGTATACAACAATATATAGTCAAACAATTTACTATAGTTTAAACAAACACATATACACTTCATATTCATTCAAATGGTGATATTTCTCACCCTTCAACTAGTAAATAACCAAGCACAAGCCTTTAACTAGCTTCAACTTCCTACCTTAACCCTGCAAGCTCCCAAAACCTTCTACCTTCACCTTTTTTGCTCAAGGCCTAGGCAAAAAAGCCCTTAAGTGCTCAGGGTTTTGAATGGTTTTGGGGTTTGTGCTCCAAATATTCAAGCTCCAAGTTGCTAATAGTTGTTGTTATGTTGTTACAAGCCTTATACTTGAGTTTGGAGAGAGTTTGAGTTGCTTTGTGTTTTAGGAATTTATGAAGAGAAAAGAGAATGAAGAGCTTTGATTTATTGCCTAAAATTATGAAATTGTTTTCTATGTGTATGAGGTCTTTTATATAGGCATTTAAGGTGTCACCATAACCTTCCCTTCACCCTCTCTAGCTGGCCAAGCATTACCCCCACCCCCCCTCCATGTGCCTCCATGTGACTTATTTTCCACCTCAAAAACCAAAATAAATATCTCCACTCAAAATACCTCCACCTCACACCGTATAGAAGCTTTCCAAAGATATTTAGTTAACCATATTTAGTGAAAATATTTTTATTAGCTATTAATGACTTCTTATGACATTTAGACATGTACAAAACGTTTGAACAACTTATTTGTAATAAAAAGTTGTTTATCGATAAAACGATTTTTGGTCCCTCACACTATCATCGATCTCCCAAGTACAACCCCTAGCATCCTCACCTAACTGTACTATAATCAACTTCACAACCTTAGACCTCAATCGCTTTGCATCTTGATCACTAATGCGAACGGGTTGCCTTAGTACAGTCAAATTAGGCTCAACCTCCAGGTCCTCCTGCTGCGGTGCTTCCACTATCAAAGAAGGATCGTACACATATGCAAATGTGATACATTAAACATATTATGCACACCCGATAGCCTAGTTACTAACTCAGCTCTATACGCAAGTGTACCAACCCTCTCCAGTATAGGAAACAGTCCTATATAATGAGGAGCTAACTTCCCCATCCTTCCAAACCGAACAACATTTCTCATTGGAGAAACCTTATGAACACAAAGTCCCCAATTGAGAACTCCAAATCCCTAGAATTTGATCTGCATAATTCTTCTGCCGGTTCTACACTTCCTTTATACATTTTTGAATCTCCATTACCTTATCTAATGTCTCTTGAATCATATCTGACCCAAGTACTAAACGGCCTCCAAGTTCCACCCAACACGATGGAGATTTGCAAGGCCTGCCATACAATGCTTCAAAAGGTGTCATTCCGATGCTAGCCTAGTAACTGTTGTTTTTTGAAAACTCAACAAAAGGTAATTGTTCTTCCCATAAACCCCTGAAATCTAATATAAAAGCTCGTAGCAAGTCCTTCAAGGCACGGTTAACCCACTATGTTTGCCCATCAGTTTGAGGATGGTAAGCTATACTCAAACTCAGCTTTGTCCTAAAGGCATCATGCAACCCTTTACAGAACTGGCTAGTGAATATCATATCTCTATCGCTCACGATATCACAAGGAACTCCGTGAAGACTGACGATCTTTTAAAATACAACTTAGCTAAACTAGAAGCCGTAGTATTCACTGGTAAAAAGTGTGTGCTCCTAGGAAATCAATCCATTATGACCCAAACAACTTCATTACCTTTCCTCAACCTAGGGTAGTCCATCTATAAAGTCCATAAATATATGCTCCCACTTCCACTTAGGAATTTCAAGTGGCCAAAGTAGTCCAAATATCTTCTGGTGGTTGCCTTTGACTTGTTGATAGTTAGAACACCTACTTACAAGTATGGAAACATCCATCTTCATGCCTTTCCACCAAAAAATCCTCTTCATATCTTGATACATCTTTGTAACTCTGGGATGTATTGTAAGTCGTAAATGATGACTCTCTGTCAATACCTCTTATCTAATCCTATCAATATCAGGAACCCACAACCTTTCATTCATCCTTACTATACCATGGCTATCAGACTCGATTCCCGACCAACTCTCCAGTGCCTCATTATCACTCATAGCCTTAGCTATCCTTGCAATACGAAGATCTCTTAACTGATTACCCTCAATACAACTAATAAGGGTCAAATGAACTTATACATTTGTCATAACAACATACCTTCTACTAAGCGCATCGGCTACAATATTCGCTTTTTCGGGTTTATAAAATTTATCTAGATCATAAGCTGCGAGAAACTCCAACCAACATTGATGTCTCATGTTAAGGTCTTTCTGGATGAAAAGATACTTCAAGGATTTGTGATCCGTGTACACTCAAACTTATCGCCAAGCAAGTGATGCCTCCACATCTTCAACACAAAAACAACTACTAACAACTCTAAGTTATGGGTCGAATACCTTGTTTCATGCAGCTTGAGTTGCTGGCTGACATAAGTAATTACTCTTCCATGTAGCATCAACACTACACCTAAACCTATCCCACAAGCATCTATATAAACAGTTAAACCCCATCTCTATCTGAAATAGTCATAACAGGAGAGCTAGTCAACCTTACCTTTAATTCTTTGAATAATTGTTCATATTTATCAGTCCAAACAAATTTGATGTCTTTCTTTGTCAAATTTGTTAAGCGTGAAGCAATCTTTGAGAAGTCTTGAATAAACCTCCTGTAATAACCTGCTAACCCTAAGAAGCTCCTAATCTTGGTTGCACTTTCTGACCTCTTCCGATCATGAAAAGCCACAACCTTTACTGGATCAACAGAAATACCATCCGTCGAGACAACATGTCCCAAGAACCTAACTTCAGACTGCCAAAATTGACACTTCAAGAACTTATCTTTCAACACATACTCCCTCAATGTTTCAAGTACAATCCTTAGATGGCAACTATTTTCCTCATCGATCTTAGACTAGACCATAATATCATCAATAAACACAAGAACAAACTTATTCAACACATCCTAAAAAATCCGATTCATCATGTCCATAAAACATGCTGGAGCATTAGTTAGGTCATACGGCATAACTAACTACTCATAAAACTTATCAGAACAGAAAGCTATCAAAGGTACACTCTTCTTTACTACCCTCAATTGATGAAACCCTATGGCATGATCTAGCTGTGTAAATACCTGAGCACCGTGAAGTTGATCGAACAAGTCGTCTATCCTAGGAAAATGATACTGTTTCCTAATAGTCCGCTTATTGAGATTATGATAATCCACAAAAAGTTTTAAGGAACTATCCGCCTTTCTAGTAAAGATGAAGGGCGCTCCCCAATTCGAACGACTAGGTCAGATCAAGCCTTTACGCAAAAAATCGCTGACTTGGTTAGCTAACTTTAACTTCTCCTTCGACGACAGCCTATGAACAGGCAACACAATAAGTTTAGCATCTCGAACCAAATCAATAATAATTCAATCTCATGATGAGTTGGTAAACCAAACACCTCTTCGAACACATCCCCAAACTCCTGCACAACAAAAATTAAACCCAACTCCTCTTCCACCACATCAAGAGAATAAAGAAAACTACACATAAGCAAGCTAGGTCGTTCACAAGACACTACCCGAATCTTCCCATCTTCTTTCTTCAATGATACAGTTTGCATAACACAATCCAAGACTGCACGAGTCCAAGACAACCAATCCATACCAAGTAATACATCAAATCCTAGAAAACCAAGAATATACATATCACATAGAAG
The DNA here is from genome assembly GCA_030737815.1 of Allium fistulosum. Classification (NCBI taxonomy): domain Eukaryota; kingdom Viridiplantae; phylum Streptophyta; class Magnoliopsida; order Asparagales; family Amaryllidaceae; genus Allium; species Allium fistulosum. Next base: position 669,693,172 of record CM060906.1, read on the forward strand.
GTGTAGGTCATGTTAAGTAACCGGAACTTTTAAATATATCATACTAAGATTGGCCGACCCCCAATAAGGTTCGACTCAAAAATAGAGTCAAAAGCCATAACTGGCTCCAATTTCAGTCCATCAACAAGATTACGAGATATAAACAAAGAGAAGCACCTGTATCAAACAAAACACAAACAGGAATGCGATAAACAGATAATATACCTTCATTAACCTGCTTTCCCTTTGCAGTTGTAGAAGTGGAAGGTGCAGTTGCAAGAGAGAAAACCCTAGGCTGTTGTCCTTTCTGAAGTATAGGAGAATCTCTAACAAAATGACCTGGCTAGTGGCAGTTGTAACAGCTCTTTGGTGCAAACTGTGCTTTGGCTGCTTGTATCTCCAGCTTTGGTACCCTTGCAGTCGGCGCTTTAACTAACGGCGCTTTTGCTACTTGTCCTCCTCTACCTGAACTATAATTCCTAGAAAAATTTCCCTTTTGTCCGTACTTATAACAAGCTAAATTGGAAACATCGTTCGGCAATTGAAACTTACGCTTGTTGTTCCCAAATGGTGCAGATAAGGACAACTTTGGTGCTAAACTTTTGAACCTCAAACCCATACCTATCAAATTCAAAAACGATTCCTATATATGATTTGTCATGTCCCTTTGAAACTCTGGCTGCATACCTATAATAACTATCTCATTCTTCTTTAATGGAGTGTTTACCAACCCAAGCCCGAACTGAGATAATGCATTGAATCTATTCTCATACATAGCAACTGAAATAGCCCTTTGCTTTAGGTCTAGGAAGCTCCTAAACAACATAGTATTTCTAGCTTCTAGAATAAACTTAATCTCAAACATTTCCTTGAATTGGGCCCAAGAGAAGTCGTTCTCCTAGATATATGCAGTGACCGAACCCCACCAATCCATAGTAGCATCGGTCAAATGTCGCGATACCAAACGACACTTTATCGCATCATCCAACTCCATGTCTTCGAATATCCTATCATGTAAACTAAGCCAGGTCTGAACCTCGATGATAGTCTCAATTCCACTAAACCTCTTACCGCCCAACCTATTAAAGTCACGACATGGCGAAGAAAAGTTCATTTGTCGCTGAACCTACTTGACCTCTTCCACAACATTCACCATTGATTCCTCGATAGGAGCGGCATTTCTCAATGCTCGATTCTAGGGCTGTTAATTTTGTACAAGTGTCCAATGTCCGTTCGTGTCCATGGCCGAAATACGTCCAACCAAGTTCGTTCGATTTTCAATTAGGACACGAGCTAGGACAACAAAATTTGTAAGAGAAAAAATCTCGTCCGGTCCGTGTTCGTTCGAATTCGTCCAAATTTCTTATAATTCAGTATATCCTCTATGTTTCTCAAAACATATATGACAACTATTTGGTCATTTAATTGAGTAAGGATTCATAAAATGCTTATACTTCAATACACATTGATAAAAATAATATAGCTGATGAAAATTCTATTGAACAACTTAAAATTTGATGTAAATAGCAATGTTTGTCCGTGTTCGTTCGAGTCCGTGTTCGAAAAACGTATATACGTGTCCGCCTGATTTTACTAAGGACACGAGCTAAGACAACAAAAATTGTACAAATATAAATCTCGTCTGGTCCATGTCCAGTTCGATTTTATTTAGGACAGAAACTGAACGCACCTCCGTCCGGTCTGACCGATTTACACTCTTACTCGATTCCCACCATTAGTAACAGTATTTCTCCTTCCACCTCTACCTCCTCCTTTAGCAATACAAGCTCTATTACTCATGGCTATTACTACATAAACACAACAAAACATTTTTAGGATACTCTTGGGTAGAGTTATTTCAAAGAAAGAGTTATTCCTTAGGAAATATTATAAAGAGATATGTTTATATAAAAGTACAAATACGCTTTCGTATATATATAATACAGTCAACTAATTCTAGGTTACTACTTACACTATCTCTAATGAGCTATACCAAACCATAGCCAAGGTATTCACCAAACCTTGGGTCTGATACCATATGTAGCGACCCAACTTTTCGACCTTCTATGTCGACACCAATATATCCATGGTATTCGTGTGCCGAGTACCCAAGCACCAAAAAGAGATTATTAGGGTTGAATAAAAAGATAAATAACAAGAAAGAAAGAATACAAAATCAGAATCTCATTATCGGAATGATAATTTACAGTATCCAAAAAGATAGTACAAAGTGTTACTCCAAAATACAGAGTAATTTTAAATTAACAAAACCTAAAGTGTTACTCCAAAATACAGAGTAATTTCAAATTAACAAAATCTAAGCATTATCATCAGCATAAACAGTTATGACTGCATATCCTCACAATGTAAATACATAAATAATAATAGTGCAACGGACATAGAAATAGGTAGATAAACGGAAGCCTCCGGCTCATCTCATGAAGTTCTAAAGCATCCAAAGTAAAACCTGGTTCACTTAGCCTACTTGAAAGAGTACATGAGAAATTTAGGAAAAATAAAAACCACGTGTCAGACATAAATCTAGTATGAGAAACTCAAGATACATGCATCCATATAACAGTAAATTAGTAAATTTTGACCGCACGAATCATCGTAAAAAATTTCCCCTCAAAAGAAACCAAACCATCTGATAAGTAGATATAGGGATATATTAGACAATGTCTAGGGTGTAGAATATAAATAAGAAAATAGCTATACTGCTTGCATCTCACAACACAACAATATTACAAGTACATCTAAAACCGCTATGGTACATTCGCATATGGATTTTCCATGGAGGTCTTCTTAGTAAACTGAAGCAGGCTTCTAACAAGGGTTAGAAGCTACCTTTAGAAGGCCAAATATATCTAGATAAATTATATCATTAAGGTAAACATAGCTGGCCATGCCTTAACACGTGATATCAAATATCATCAACTCCCACTAATGTAACATCCCTTATCTAGAGGCCCAAAGCTAAGCACCACAGATGTTGTAGTCATCTATAGTATTAGCTTCCGATGACTAAATATGACTATGTTAGTATGTTAATGGTATCAATATATCAGAAGCACTTGAATATGAAACAAAACACAGATTACTTTATTACATTTCCAAATAATATTTGTTCCACATTCATGTCACATAACCCAATTGTTCTCCCAAGCACTGAATAAATATAGTTATTATAAATTACGTCGAGAGCGGTATATGAAGATACCCCCTCGATTGACCAGAGTCAAATGGTCATATAAGACCTAATACATCATAACGCAGTGGAAAATCATCTAAACATAATAAAAGCAGCAAATCCTAAATAGCTATCCGTTGCCTCCAGCATCCTCCGGTAACTTATTCGTCAGCTTTCTAAAAACCTGAAAAGATCCTTAATCTCTCAACCTACTCAAATTAATTTTGAGTACCCGAGAGTTTAAGGGAAAAACATAAACTTCAAGTCAGACATAAAGCCTAGTATGAATAATACTGTGCATCTTGGTTTAATTATGCTAAGTGAGACCATGCCACTTAGCGGAACGGGTTTCTTCTCACTAACATCTTTTTAAAACATATCTTTGCAAATCCTTTCATATAACCATATACTATGATCCTGCATCCACAATGGTTAAATACTACAAATTAAACATTATATAAACATACATAAACATCAGGTAAGAATGAACTATCTGTTCAAACACAAATAAGTTTTAACAATTAGCTGACTCGGGCCTACTAGACAACATAATCAAAATTAACCTAACATCTGTTAGATATTCATATTTAGGATTATCTATCCTTATCTATCTATTTAACATTTCCCATCAGGACGGTCTGTCCTAAACTATCTGTTAAATTTCTCACTTCTGGACGGTCTGTCCCTAACTTAGTCATCTTCCAGGTCCTCCTGAGCCTAATGGTTTTCTGGGCTTACAAATAACCTATTTGTATGCAACGTATATTCCTTTCGGTGTGTAATCATAATTTTAGTCTACCTGTGACCAAGCCCTACACACTAGAATTTTGGACAACAATTAGCTGGGGCTACAAGCTAATGTATAGGGCACGAACCCATACTAGTTCCATCTGGTTTTCTAACATCTGAGTCATTTATACTTAAGGATCCCCTCCCATAATTTTCCTTGAAAACAATTTCAAAATGATTTAAATATTTAAATCAAACTTCAAACAAGGAAAAGAAATAAGTCTTTATACTTTACTCAAATCGTATTACCATGTTAGATATATATCCTTTACTCAAAACTTAGTTGATGAAAACACTTTACAATTTGAAAGAACCTCTTTTTGTACTTTGAAATTATCTCATTCAAACTCAATGTTTAAACAGTTCAAAAATCATCTCTAAAACCTTTCGAATTCATTCAAAGCAAACCTTTCGGAAGTTATAAACTTTAGACATCCTTCTTTAAAATCACTTTAAGTCACTGCCTTAGAAAAACCTTTAGAAAACCTTCCTTTGAAAACCTTTCGAAACAGATCCAGGAATAAACCCTTCGAATGCTTAAAACCTTTTAAAACATAAATCTTTCGAAGGTATATTGGGTTCAACTTTAAAACAATCTGGAAAACTTCTTTATAAAACCTTTTGTCTTTTAACAAAACAACCTTTCGAAAATATCCAAATATCCTTTCGAAAGCCTTTTGTTATATTTCACAAAACAAGGGTATCCACCTAAGTCGAAAGCTTCCCTCCGAAAGCATTGGAGAAACGGCTAGTTTTAAAAACAGGTAAACCTTTTGACTGGGTCGGGAGGTTCAAAGTAAAACCTTTATAAACAGTGGAAACCCTTCGGCTATGCCGGAAGGTTTCAAAACAAAGTAATGGAGGTAGCAGCTACAACCTATCGACTACATCGGAAGGATTTTAAGTCTTTCTTTAAATAACCTGACCTGGTCGGAAGTGACCAAGTCGAAAGCTCAAGTTCGAAAGCAAAGCAGGCGAAAGCTTTTCACTTATAAAACAATTATATTCCAACCCTTTTTGGCCATCAACCTTTCGGCTTAGAACCTTTCGTCTATATTCAATTCATTATGCACCAATTACTTGATACCTTATGCATTGAATTTTGATCTTATCAAAAGCTAACCTTTCGACTGAGATGAAAAGTCTGGGGCGGAAGGTATTTAGCTGTATGGATTGAAACATGGAAAAAGTGTGATTTTTGTCTTTAAACTTAAAAAGGAAACTTTTCAACTAACCTGCATTTGTTTGTCAAATTCTCATTAGCCAATAAAATACTTTTCAGAATTTTGCTGCCGCAATTACCAGAATTTATATATCATTTTATTTTGCAAAATGCCCCTTCTCCTTTATAAATATATAAAACATTTAAGTCTCATACCTTACATAATTTTATATATCCCTCAAATGACTTAGGAAAATCCTGGAAAAATTCCAAAAAATATATTTTAATATATTACCTAACATATTAAAATTTCAAACCCCAAACAATTATTATTTCAGCCGAAAATAATTTAAAACCCAATAAACAATTTTCTTCATTCCAAAATTCATATAAAATCCATAAAAAATCGAAAAATTATGAAAATCAAAACCCACCTCTAAAATATTATTCCAGACCTATATTTAAATTTTCAAAGTATCCGGATGTCATTAAATAGGGTTTTCATGCTAAAAATTATCATAAAACATGAATAAACATTTATAATTTCATCAATAGTAAACATATATATCTTAAAACATCAAATATGGGAATATTATAACAAAAACATTTCAGATCTAACCATAAAACCGAGAACTAAAATATTAGGGATATAGTAATTATTCACCTTGGCTTTAGAGATTATAGATGGAATTTTTGAGTGTTGATTTAGTTGATTTCTTCTTTCCACTTGAATCTTAGCTTACTTCTACTCTTGAGATTGAAAATGGTGGCCGGCCTTAGCTGTTTTCGTTTTTAATGGAATGAGAATAATGAATGTGAGTTATCCATGTCACAAGGGTTTAGGGTATAAGGTTTTTCCATTTGCCGAAATACCCTTCTCATTTCCTAACACCTTAATTAGTGTTATTTCATTTTAGTTAACCCTTTTTATATGGCACGACTACCTCTAACTAATTAAATCTCCATCTATTAATCTTTACATTGTTTAATTTAATTTAACTAATTAATGTCTTAAATAAGGTTATAAAAAATATGGGGTGTTATAGACTCCATACCTTAAAGAATTTCGTCCTCGAAATTCGATAATGTACATAACACAATAATCAAAAGTAAGACATACCATCAAATAAATCCGGGTAAGAGGCTCTAATCCTGCTCTCCACTTCCCAAGTACAGTCTCTAGTGTTATTGCTCCACTGAACCTTTACTAACTTGACTGTCTTTTTTATCAATTTCTTCTCATCTCTAGCCACAATCTGAATCGGCTTTCTAACTACGGTTCCACTGCTAATTCTTCTAATATTGTAGGTGCTATAGTAGTCTCCGGGTCTCTAACACATTTTCTAAGACGAGAAACATGGAAAACATTATGGACTCCAGCCAAACTACTCGGTAACTTTAGTCTATAAGCGAGTTTCCCGATCCTCTCAATAATACAAAATGGACCAATGAACCTAGGCGTTAACTTCCCTGACTTCCCAAATCTGATTACACCTTTCATCGGTGAAACCTTAACAAATACATAATCTCCGACAGAAAATTCTAAATTCTTTCTTCTTTTATCTGCATAACTTTTCTGTCTAGATTGAGCCGCCTTCATCCTAGCTCGAATCAACTCAATCTTCTCCGCAGCTTCCTTTACTAAATTCGGACCAAGAACTAATCTATCCCCGGTCTTCAACCAACAAACGGGAGATTTGCATCCATACAATGCTTCAAACGGTGCCATCCAAATACTAGTCTGATAACTATTGTTATATGAGAACTCGACTAGATGAAGATGGTCTTCCCATGATCCCCTAAAATCTAATATACAAGCTCTTAACAAATCTTCTAAGATTTTAGTTAACTCTTTCTGTTTGCCCATCTGTCTGTGGATGGTAAGCGGTACTCATGTTGAGTTTGGTTCCTAATGCTTCCCGTAGACTTTTCCATAACTCACTAGTAAATAAATAATCTCTATCATTGACAATACTACTAGGAATCCCGTGCAGCCTAACTACATTGTTCAAGAATAACTTCGCCAAATCAAGCGCCGTTCTAGTTGACTTTACCGGAATTAAATAGGCACTCTTAGTCAGTCTATCTGCTATGATCCATATGCTTTCATTTCCTCTTCTAGATCTCGGCAACCCATCAATAAAGTCCATGGAGATCGAATCCCATTTCCACAATGGAATCTCTAACGGTTGAAGCAATTCACTTGGCATCTAGTGTTCAGCCTTTGCCCGTTGGAAATTCAAGCACTGCTTAACATACAATCCTATGTCCCACTTCATACCTTCCTAGAAGAAATTTCTCTTCATGTCCTGATAAATTTTTGTTCCTCCTGGATAGATAGTGAACTTTGAACGATGGCACTCATCCAAAACCTCCTTCCTCATGTTTCCTACATTTGGAACACATAGCCTTCCTTTCCTTCTCAACCACCCATTTTGGTCAAGATTGAAATCCTTTAGGTCATCGTTCTCTATTCCTTCCTTCAATCTTCTGATCCTTTCATCCAATATTGGGTCCTCCTCTTGCTTAAAAGCTACCTTCTCAATAATTACCGGTCGGACTTCTAAACAAGACAATACGGTACTTCACGCACTCGATCCTACCTCGGACCTAAACCGCATATTACAAGCCGATAATGCCTCCAACTCTTTCCACTCAGTAATCATAGCCAATACTGCATTCTGATATTTCGGACTGAGTGCATTCGCTACCTTATTTCCTTTTCTAGGTGTGTACTCAATTCCAAAATCATAGGCAGCAATTAACTCCAACCATCTCTGCTATCTCATATTCAGCTTCTTTTGAGAGAACAAATACTTCAACGACTTATGATCGGTATATAGCTTAAATCGCTCTCCCAAAAGATAATGCCTCCATACCTTTAAAGCAAATATAACGGCAGCTAACTCCAAATCATGCGTTGGATACCTAACCTCATGTGGTCTGAGCTGTCTAGAAGCGTAGGCAATTACTTTACCCTTTTGCATCAACACAGCTCGCAATCCAGTTCCACACGCATCTGTATAAACAACTAAATCTTGATTCCTCTCCGGAACCACTAACACCGGTGCAGGGGTCAATAAGTGTTTCAAACTCTGGAATGCTTCTTCACACTTATCGGTCCATACGAACTTCACATATTTTCGCGTAAGCTTAGTCATTGGTGCTGCTATCCATGAAAAATCTTTTATAAACCTCCGATAATACTCTGCTAACCCAAGGAAACTCTTTACCTCAGTTACCATCTCAGGTCTCTTCCAATTGTTCACCACTTCAATCTTAGTCAGATCCACAGACAACCCTTTCTCAGAGACGACATGACCAAGGAACTTCACTTCCTTCTTCCAAAAATGACACTTCGTAAACTGAGCCTTCAACTGATGCTCCCTCAATGTCTCAAGCATGACTCTGAGATAGACTTCATGCTCCTTTTCGTCCTTAGAGTATATCAAAATGTCATCAATGAAAACCAACATAAACCTATCCAAATGTTCTCGAATAATTCTGTTCATCAGATCTACAAAGAATGCCGGTGCATTAGTTTGTCCGAACAGCATAACTAACCGTTCGTACGATCTATATCTCATTCTAAACGCCATCAAAGGAATGCTATCCTCTACAACTCTAAGCTGATGAAATCCACTCGCCAAATCTAGCTGAGAGAATACCTTTGCTCCACTCAACTGATCGAACAAATCGTTAATTCTCGGCAATGGGTATCAGTTCTTTATCGTCTTCTCATTCAACTTAATCGATACATAGCCTTAACGATCCATCTGGCTTCTTAGCAAACACAACAGCAGCTCCCCATGGCGAACTACTCGGCCTAATAAAACTTTTGCCTTCCAGATCTACTAAATGCACCTTCAACTTTTTCATCTCTGTAGGTGTCATCCTACTTGGCAGTCTACTCACCAGTTCAACTCCAGGCACTAAATCAATCTGAAACTCAATAGCTCGTTTCGGTGGCAGTCCAATAACTGGTTCGAACACATCAGCAAATTCTCTAACTACAAAAACCCGATGCAACTTATCCTCCAACTCCATAACACCTAGTAAAGCTTTCCCCTCACAACTAGGGTTCTCTGCATCATAAATTATCCGATCACTACAATCTGGATGACTAAGTGATATTTTCCTATCTTGGCAAAATATCCTAGCGTCATATCTACTCAACCAATCCATCCCCAGGATGATCCCAAATACCACAAAATCAAATATATGCAAACAACAATCAAAGGTATGGCCTAACAAATCAAATTCTAGATGGTCACATCTCATCCCAAGTGTTGCATAACCTCCTTTCGGATTAGCAAACCTTAAGGAAGTAACTAAGTAAGAGGGTTCTACGTTAAGTCTATCTACCGGACGTCGAGAAATAAAAGAATGGGATGCCCCAGTATTAAATAGGACGCTAATAGACATACTATGAATCTGCAGTGAGCCTCCTAAAACAGCTTTTCCCTTTTCCTGTGCAACTAATTTTGCGGTTGTGGGCTCCTAAGCATAAACTCGCCCTTTCCCTTCCTTTGGTGGCTCTGGGCACTTGTTCTTGAAGTGACCCACCTGATCACAATTGAAGCATATAACATTCTTCTTCTCACCAGCTCCTTTTCCTTTCCCCTTGCTGGCTCGACACTCGTTGGCATAGTGTCCTTTCTTGTTGCAGTTGTAACAAACCACCTCAGCTTTACTCTTCTTCTGTGCTCCTTCTTTATGAGCAATCTTTCTCTAGAAAAATTTCCTCTTCTGAGCCTGTTCAGTCTGAGCCTCTTTCACTTTCTTCCTTAGGCAAGCCAATGCTTCTTCTTGCCTCAATGTCATCTCAACAACAACATCGCTAGGGTCTCTTAAGTGCGGTAAAGTAGCACTTATCAGTTCTGGCCTTAATCCACTGATGTACTTCTCATTTCTAATGATAACAGTATCGACCAATGCATACCCATATCAGGCTAGTTCCTCGAACTTCCTGATATACTCCAACACACTCATATCTCCCTGCTCCAGTTCTACAAACCTTTTTACCAATGCAGCTTGCGCCATAACGGACATAAACCTCTCCGAAAACCTTCTTCTGATTTCTTCCCAAGTCTCTTCATCCACTCCGGCAGTGACGGTATTCCACCAAAATAACGTAGCTCCCTGCAGCTGCCTTGAGGCCAACCTTCTTTTCTGCGCATCATTTAGTCCTAAATCAGCGAAAATCTTTTCACAATGCAGTAGCCAGTTTTCTACTTCAATCACATCCTCGGTACCAATGAACGGCTTTCCTCCGAGCTTAATATAATCTCTGCTTAGATTGGCATACTGAGTGACCATGGGAACCTCTTGTGCTCCTCCTCCCGCTGCCACTCCAACTAGCACCATATTCACGAAGAACTGATACATCGCCCCCATATCCACCTGGGGAACTTCTGCACCAGCATTTTCTGTTTGTGCCTGACCAGAGTCTCTCCTTGCATTTGGTCGAGCGTTTCCGTTGGTAGTGGTACTGTTTCCTCCAACATTCACTTTGCTCCTTCTTCCCTCCATATCTGTATTCAAACCTCGTGAGATACAGATGAATAACCTAACTAAGATAGGAGTCTAAAGATAGAGCGTATACTTATATATATAAAATACAAGTACGTCATTATATCATTATCCCATACCCCGATCTTAACTCTAATTCCTATGGATTATGTTTTCAAAAATCATTTTTTTAAAAGTATTTCATAAACCATGCTCTGATACCAAGCTATAACATCCCCTATTTAGAGGTCCAAAACTAAGCGCTACAAATGCTGCAGTCATCTATAGTATTAGCTTCCAACGACTAAATACGGCTTGTTAATGGTGTCAATAATATCAGAAGCACTTGAATATGAAATAAAACACAGATTAAAAACACAGAGTACTTCATTACATTTCCAAATAATATTTGTTCCACATTCACATCACATACCCCAATCGTTCTCCCAAGCACTGAATAAATATAGTTATTACAAATTACGTCGAGAGCGGTATATGAAGATACCCCCTCGATTAATCAGATTCAAATGGTCATATATGACCTAATACATCATAACACAGTGGAAAATCATCTAAACATAAATAAAAGCAGCAAATCCTAAATAGCTATCTGTTGCCTCCAGCATCCTTCGGTAGCTTATTTGTCAGCTTTCTAAAAACCTGAAAAGATCCTTAACCTCTCAGCCTACTCAAATTAATTTTGAGTACTTGATTATTTAGGGGAAAAAAACTTCGAGTCAAACATAAATCCTGGTATGAATAATACTGTGCATCCCGGTTTAATTATGCTAAGTGAGACCACATCGCTAAGCGGAATGGGTTCCCTCTCACTAACATCTTTTTAAAACATATCTTTGCAAATCCTTTCATATAACCATATACTATGCTCCTACATCCACAATGGTTAAATACTACAAAATAAACATTATTTAAACATACATAAAACATCAGGTAAGAGTGAACTATCTGTTCAAACACAAACAACTTTTAACAATTGGCTGACTCGGGCCTACCAGACAACATAATCAAAATTAACCTAACATATGTTAGATATTCATATTTAGGATTATCTATCCTTATTTATCTATTTAAAATTTCCCATCAGGACGGTCTATCCTAAACTATCTATTAAATTTCTCACTTCTAGACGGTCTGTCCCTAACTTAATCATCTCCCAGGTCCTCCGAAGCCCAATGGCTTTCCTGGCTTACCAATAACCTATCTGTATGCAACATATATTCCTTTCGGTGTGTAATCATAATTTTAGTCTACCTGTGACCAAGCCCTACACACTAGAATTCTGGACAACAATTAGCTGGTGCTACAAGCTAATGTATAGGGCGCGACCTCATATTAGTCCCATCTAGTTTTCTAATATCCGAGTCATTTATACTTAAGGATCCCCTCCTAAAATTTTCCTTAAAAATAATTTCAAAATGATTTAAATCTTTAAATCAATCTTCAAACAAAGAAAAGAAATAAGTCTTTATACTTTACTCAAATTGTATTACCGTGTTAGATATATATCCTTTTCTCAAAACTTAGTTGATGAAAACACTTTACCATTTGAAAGTACCTCTTTCCGTACTTTGAAATTATCTCATTCAAACTCAATGTTTAAACCTTTCAAAAATCATCTCTAAAACCTTTCAAATTCATTCCAAGCAAACCTTTTGGAAGTTATAAACTTTAGACATTCTTCTTTAAAATCACTTTAAGTCATTGCCTTAGAAAAACCTTTAAAAAACCTTCCTTTGAAAACATTTTGAAATAGATCCAAGAATAAACCCTTCAAATGCTTAAAACCCTTTAAAACATAAACCTTTCGAAGTTATATTGGGTTCAAGTTTAAAACAATCTGGAAAACTTCTTTATAAAACCTTTCATCTTTTAACAAAACAACCTTTTGGAAATATCCAAATATCCTTTCGAAAGCCTTTTGTTATATTTCACAAAACAAGGGTAACCACTTAAGTTGAAAGCTTCCCTTCGAAAGCATTGGATAAACGGCTAGTTTTAAAAATAGGTAAACCTTTCGACTGGGTCGGAAGGTTCAAAGTAAAACATTTATAAACAGTGGAAACCCTTCGGCTGTGCTGGAAGGTTTCAAAACAAAGTAATGGCGGTAGCAGCTACAACCTATCAACTATATCGGAAGGTTTTTAAGTATTTCTTTAAATAACTTGACTTGGTCGGAAGTGACCAAGTCGAAAGCTCAAGTTCGAAAGCAAAGTAGGCGAAAGCTTTTCACTTATAAAACAATTATATTCCCATCCATTTTGGCCATCAACCTTTCGGCTTAGAACCTTTCGGCTATATTCAATTCATTACATACTAATTACTTGATACCTTGTGCATTGGACTTTGATCTTATCGAAAGCTAACCTTTCGACTGAGACGAAAGGTCTGGGGTGGAAAGTATTCAGCCGTATGGATGGAAACATGGAAAAAGTGTGATTTTTGTCTTTAAACTTAAAAAGGTAACTTTTCAACTAACATGCCTTTGTTTGCTAAATTCTCATTGGTCAATAAAATATTTTTTAGAATTTTGCTGCCGCAATTACTAGAATTTATAAATCATTTTATTTTGCAAAATGCCCCTTCTCCTTTATAAATATATAAAACATTTAAGTCCCATACCTTAAGTAATTTTATATATTCCTCAAATGACTTAGGAAAATTCTGAAAAAATTCCAGAAAACATATTTTAATATATTACCTAACATATTAAAATCTCAAACCCCAAACAATTATTATTTCAGCCGAAAATAATTTAAAACCCAATAAACAATTTTCTTTATTCCAAAATTCATATAAAATCGATAATAAATAAAAAATTTATGAAAATCAAAACCCACCTCTAAAATATTATTCCAGACCTATATTTAAATTTTCAAAGTATTTGGATGTCATTAAATAGGGTTTTCATGCTAAACATTATCATAAAACACGAATAAACATTTATAATTTCATCAACAATAAACATATATATCTTAAAACATCAAACATGGCAATATTATAGCAAAAACATTTCGGATCTAACCATACAACCGAGAATTAAAATATTAGGGATGTAATAATTATTCACCTTGGCTTTAGAGATTATAGATGAAATTTTTGAGTGTTGATTTAGTTGATTTCTTCTTTCCTCTTGAATCTTAGCTTACTTCTACTTTTGAGATTAAAAATGGTGGCCGGCCTTAGCTATTTTCGTTTTTAATGGAATGAGAATAATGAACGTGAGTTACCCATGTCACAAGGGTTTAGGGTATAAGGTTTTGCCATTTTCCAAAATACCCTTCTCATTTCCTAACACCTTAATTAGTGTTATTTCATTTTAGTTAACCCCTTTTATATGGCACAGCTACCTCTAACTAATTAAATCTCCATCTATTAATCTTTACATTATTTAATTAATTTAACTAATTAAATGTCTTAAATAAGGTTATGAAATATATATAGGGTGTTACAACTAGCAACATCGATAAGCATCTCTTGATATGGAGTTGAGTTGATATACCCTTTCAGGTTTGCTAAACTCACTGGATGTGCATCCTACTCTATTTTATGTCATTTTCGATGATGAAGTCATGTTCAGCATCTCTCACACGATTCTTCGTCACTCGAACAGATTGCAAATCCTTTCATGGATTCTAGCATAAGTCGTCCAACAAATGCTAACATTGACCTCTCCCTTAGACTTAACCTTAGGATAGACAGTTCAATTCTATAGCATTTGTCTGAATATTAACGCTGACCTCTCACTTGGATTTGACCTTAGGATAGATAGTTCAACTTCACTTCACAACCTATTCCAAAATGTAGACTTGTATACTGGTTTTGAAGTGGTATTCAAAAAGTAATAAATAAGTATACTAATTTGATCCTGGACTCATCAAATCGATGAATTTCCAGTTAACTCAACTTTGGTTCTTTTAGAAGTAAGCGACTATATGTAAAGGAGTCCTTCCCTGTGGATCTCGTATGTATACAATTCTTAAAGCTAGAGACGTTTCATACTAATGAGTCCTCCCTGGGGGATCTCATACCATATGATGCGTGAAGCTTTCATATAAATGATTATCTAGTTCTAAAAACGACCGCCTATGGAAATCAAGTTTCATATAACTATCACGTTTCCGACCTTCTCAACTTACTATCTCTCGGTTAAGAGTAAAGCCGGTAGGTCTGAGCACTATTGCTTCTAAACCCTACTCAAACATCATTCTTAACTCTCATAGGATGATAAGCCTACTTCATTGGCTTTTAATGCTAAGTATAGTACTAATTACTTTCCACAAATAGGTAAACAAAACAAATCATGATTATGTTACTTAAGAAACTCCTAAACCCCCTTTATAAACATTTGTTTATAATTAAAAACCCTTTTAAAAATGATGTGTATGTATGTATATATATGTATGCATGTATGTATACTAACTTATCTGTAAGTTAAGATATTTAATAAAATTCTAAAAACAAATTAAAAGATATTATATTACATAAGCTTTATGATTCTTTAATAATATAATTAACTAATTTTCTAAAAACTACATATACTTAAAATATACTTTATGGTTTAAACATTTATTTAAAGTATTACTTTAAAATATCTATTTTATAGTTTATTTAAAAACTTCAAAAAGCATGTTTTATTTATTTAAAATAAACCTTATACTTTAATAATTCATAATTAATTATTAAAAATATATTTAAATTCCAAAACAGTTTTAGAATACTCTAATGTAAGTTAGAAAAGACTTGTAAGAAGATTGAAGAGAAATACTTAAACTAAAAGTCGTTTTTAGACAATTAAAGTTCAAAACAAAACTACAATATTCTAGAATGCTGTAAAAAGGGTTCGGAGGTACTATAACGACTAGAAAATTAAGTCGTCGTGTGCCGTAAATGAAATTAAATAGGTGCAGTATTGTATACTTAAAAGTTTTACCATTTTTCGATATGCTAACATTCGTTTTAAAGTCCAATATTTTTCCAGTGAACAATACACACAATATACATCACAATCAATGTAAGAAACCCTTAGGGATCCCTCTACAAATTATTATAGAAACTGCCAAAAACATAGCAATTCCTAATTGCTTCTTAAGCGATTATTTGCTATAAAACCACTTCCAAATTCAAGTCCAACCGAACCCTATATGCTTTATGTCAAGGCTATGCAACAAGTCATAAAAAGTCTTACAAGTCCAAGTACATCATTTTCATATGTCATTTGCTTTTCAAAGCAAGTCTCACAAAAGTATACAATAGTATATAGTCAAACAATTTACTATAGTTTAAACAAGCACGTATACACTTCATATTCATTCAAGTGGTGAGATTTATCACGCTTCAAAAAGTAAACAACCAAGCACAAGTCTTGAACTAGCTTCCACTTTCTACATCAACCGTGCAAGCTCCTAAAACCTCCTACCTTCACCTTGTTTGCTCATGGCCTACGCTAAAAAGCCCTTTGATGCTCACGGCCTTGTATGGTTTGGGAGTGTGCACTCTAAATCTACAAGCTCCAAGTTGTTAATAATTGTTGTTATGTTTTTGTAAGTTTTATACTTGAGTTTGGAGAGAGTTTGAGTTGATTTGAGTTGCTTTGTGTTTTAAGAATTTATGAAGAGAAAAGAGAATGAAGAGCTTTGATTTATTGCCAAAAATTGTGAAAGTGTTTTCTATGTGTATGAGGTCCTTTATATAAGCATTTAAGGGGTCACCATAACCTTCCCCTCACCCTCTCTAGTCGTCCAAGCATCAGCGCCCTCTCCATGTGCCTCCATCTCACTAACTTTCCACCTCAAAAGCCAAAACAGATATCTCCACTCAAAATATCTCCACCTCACACCTTCTAGAAGCTTTCCAAAGATATTTAATTAACCATATTTAGTGAAAATATTTTTATTAGTTATTAATGACTTCTTATGATATTTAGACATGTACACAAAGTTTGAATAACTTATTTTGAATAAAAAGCTATTTATCGGTAAAAAAAATTTCAGTCGCATTATTGATATTTCTTTAAAGTATCTATTTTTGTATACAAATTTCAAAAAAAAGTTTCCTATCATTATTTATTAATTAAAAGGAGTTTAATAAGGTTATGAAATCACTTTTATAACAATTGACCATATTTCAAAAGTTATGATATTCAAAGGCAAAGTGTTTGAAATTACCAATCGTTAAAGTATGCCTTAGGGGCAATTATGTAATCATTACATAAATCTAATTCGATAACCAATCTTGTTTGAAATAAAAGGTGTTTTCCTTTTATTTTATAATTTATATAATGTGTTATATTAATTAACAATTTAATTAAGTATATTTAGTAGCAAATCCATAAATGGTATTTTTTTATGATAGTAGTTACAATGTGTTATAACCATGAGTGATTTATCATAATAAAATAAATATACCGTTTTAAATATTCCTAGTCAAGATGTATCGAGACTGGATACTGACATATTTGTTGAAACTAGAGTACATAACGCCCTCCAAATCTTGGATAGTGTATTACTCATGGCTGTTGGGGGTATTAAGGGTTACATACTAATAGTATTGGATAATTATGGAATGACTCACTTGATATTTTTCTGTTGGTTAATATAACTAAAGTCAAATGGAAAAATCGACATGACAAAATACATAGTTCTCTTGACTTAAGAATACTGTCGATCTTCAGTGTGGAAGCTTCACTTTGATTATAGTTAAATCATGGCGCGACATCCACTGAACGACTGTAGTTGGGTCAAATGGATGGATTGGAATTGAAACACCATTTAAAAGAGGATTCATTTCCTTAGTTATATGAGGTTAGCATCACAATCAACTCAAAGTCAAAGTCTCTGGCTAGAATATTTTGGTTAATAATAATTGTTATTATTGAACCAAGGACTTTGTATTTGGGCTGCAGACTTGAATATATATGATACTGGAATTTTGATCGTTACCAAATTCCAGAAGTCCAAAGTGATATAGTTTTGATGAAGAGAATTGGTATAAATAATTATCACTAAAGGACAATGCTTAATAAAGTAAATTTGTATTTTTCTAAAACCAAATAAGTGATAAATTTAGTAAGAATATCACACCACCTGCTATGTGACGTGTGATCATTAATATTCAAATTGTTCGATATTAGTCGCTTACCAAATTTACACATAAGACTCACACAACTGAAAATTTAAATACTATTATTACCACCCAATTTAATTAATTTGTAATTATTATGCATTAATTAAACTAATTAATATTTATAAAATATTATTACAATTTTTTTACTTGATATGTGTTGATTAATATTACATTGCGTGTATATAATAGTTATAAATACACTTAACGATGTATGATATCGATACACATTTAAATTGAATTTAAATGTATTAAATATTGATTGGCTTGAAGTGATTTTGAGGCCCATATATGGGCTTTTTATTTTCGACCATGAGTAGGCAAAGAGGGATCAGCCATATGATGGCTAAGTAAGCTTGGATTTTGAATAAAATAAAGGAGAGTAGGTAAGAGAAAAACAAGGATCCAAATCTCTGTTTTACTCCTTGGTTTCCCCTTATTCAAATGAATCAAACTCTCGCTTTTTGTATCTCTCGTTTTGGCTTCCCTCTCCATAACATTGATGGCCAAAAATATCCACCCCTCTTCTAGTTATTCAAGCATTTCATGCACAAAATCAAGTAAAATATAGTTGCTTGTGGTAACTGCATTTGGGAAGGTAACATCTTATGGATATAGAATTCGGTTAAAGGAGTTAACTTCTTTATTTCAAGATATGAGCTTTAGGCTTTGGTGAAAGGTTTTCTTCAGGTTTAATATTATATTAATGATCATATAATCATTATTCAATGTATATTGTTTTGTTAGAAAAAATATCACGAATCGGTATATCGATGGACTACCACATATTGATGGTTGTGTTGTCTACACACATGCGCACACGCACGCGCGCGCACTCACTCACAGACACACACACACACACACAGATATATATATATATATATTAAAAAAGTTATGCATATTGTTTATAGATACTCTTGGCTTGAAGTTAAAAAAATTAATTTCGAAATTCAATAATAAAATATTATATAAAGTTTAATATCAAATCTAATTTAAAAGTTTAACACTATAAAATATATATATATATAATCTTTATAAAACTTATTTTAGTTATTATGACATTCGGTCATTTAAAAAATTCAATTTTTTTGGATATTGTACACACACACACATATAAATACTTTTATTTAATTCAGAATTGTTTATGTAAATAGAATGTGTGCATATATATTTATAAATAACATAAAAATTCTGGAATATTTTTATATAAAATAAAATATAATTTATAGTTTAAAAAATAACTTTTTATTTTTTTTTATTAATTTCGTACGATTTTTAGTCACTATGAATTTTATCTAATAAATTGTTTAAATCAAAAATCAAATACCAATAAATATTTTTATTATCAGGCCAAAAGCAACAGCAAAATATAATATTAATTTTAAATTATATATATATAATTATAACTTGTTATATGTTTGTATATATATTATGTATTTAATTTATTCCTATATATATATATTAAAAAATCTAGTTCGAACTTTATATTATAAATATTCTGACTTATTTTACAAATTAATTTCAAAATAGTTATAATTTAATTATATTTATTTATATATTTATACATTTGTATGTGTATTTTAATTAATGTTTTATGTAAATAATTTACAAGTAATATTATATAATAATATTTTCATATATATATATATATATATTAATAATTTTATGCATATATATATAGACAATCCATTTGTATACACGAGGAGCTAACATGTTCGTTGAGGTGTAAATCTCAACATCTATACACGGCATGTCAAACCATGTACACATTATGCTATTGCACATGCATGCGCATAATATGTGTGTATTTCTTTTATAACATGAGTGATACTTTATTTAAGCAGAGCACTCTTTTTGATGTCTCGGGGGCTCGAATCCATGACTCTAGAACCTAGGTTTAGAGCATCGCACCTCTAACCACTTGAGCTAAAGGTCTTTGACACACATATGTGTGTATATGTGTGTATGGTAATACATATATATATATATAATATAATATAATATAAATTATATAAAATAAAACTTTGTTTATAAATTTAAATAAAATATTGATTTTATTTAATTGAAAATCTAGAAAAAGTTCTAAATGAATTAGACTATATAGGACCATTAAATATCCAAATAGGGATTTTTTTTGAAATTTATCCAATTACTTCGCTACGGGCTGACCTAGTTCCAACAGTGGTCTCAGAGCAAAATAACTTATGCGAACTAAATTAGCAGTATTATGGCTAACTTATTAAAGAATACCCATATAGTAGGGTATCTAGAAAAGTAGTTTATAAGGTTGGGTTTGGGTAATCAAGTGCTTTTCCCTACTTGGCTACTAGCTTAGCCTGAAATGACGAGGTAAGCCTGAAAGGTTTCCCTAATAGAAAATGCCCAATTTGAATTGGGCCTTGGGCAAATTTCAAAATTGTTTTGAAATTAAAATAAAAGTTTTAAATTTAAAATGAAAAATATTATAAATGTTATAACATAGATTTTCAAATTATTCTAAAAATTAAAATAAAAGTCTTAAATTCAAAAGTTAAATTTAGAATAAAACACATATTATAAAGTTATAATATAATTTTTCAAAATGTTTGAAAATGTTATAAAATTACTTTTGAAATTATTATTTATTAGTAAGATTAATAAAATAAATGAATTAATTAAATAAGTTAATTAATTAAATATACATACATGTGTATTATATAATAATGATATATGTTATGTTGTCTTGAGTTATTTAAGATAATATGAATATACATGTTTGTATAAAAGAATTTTAGAAATTAATAAAATTTGATTAAAATTATTTAATTAAATAAAGTAATTAAAAGTTAATTAATAAATTAAAATACATATATATGAGATATATGTGTATTACTGTAAAGATTATAGTGTGTGTATTTAATATAATATGTTATAATTGAGTAATATCATAATTAATTGAAGTGTTAATTAATTAAGTAATATTTAATTAATATAATGTTATACATAAAATATTATATAAGTTAAATAAAGTATAAAAGTTTTATAATAATAAAACTCATATATATTTAATATATAAACTAAAGATGGGACATTAAAGAAACCCTAAATAGACTTAAGAAATAAATACATACGTTAAAGTATGTATACCGCGATTTCTGATATGTCGGACACTTGAATCACGAGGGTATTTCATAAGAAATTACATATTTCATAATTTGATATCACTCAATTAAATATATTGAAAATTATGAATCTTTAATATAAGTGTTATCCTCTACAATACTCTATGGTTGTTGAGCAAACTTAAGCTAGAGATGTTATGTGTAGTATTATTAACATATTGACTAAACAAAGTAAGATAGCTATATTTTTTGTTGAGAAAATTTAAGGTACATATATTATATTGAGGTTGTCATGAAATGGTAGGTACGAGTGAATATTTTTTTTTAATTTTTTTGAGCAAACTCAAGGTTGAAATGTGATTAGGACAAGGAACCATGGGTTAGGGGTCGCATATGATACAACCGACAAAGAGTTATCTATCATTTGTG
The DNA here is from genome assembly GCA_030737815.1 of Allium fistulosum. NCBI lineage: Eukaryota > Viridiplantae > Streptophyta > Magnoliopsida > Asparagales > Amaryllidaceae > Allium > Allium fistulosum. The sequence goes on from CM060906.1 coordinate 669,714,473, forward strand.
GGGCTATGATTTATTGAGTAAACTCAAGATCAGAATTTCAAGATAGATGAGTCCTAACATCCATTAGTGAAGTCGAAAGACTTCTATGTTTCATCTTAGGGTTTGGAGAAATATAAAAGACTAGTGGGAGCCTTATTGGAAAAATGAAATGAAAACATTTAACTTTCATAATATTTTCAGAACATCTGCTATGTAAAGTTATAATAATCTACATTGATAAACTTGTGCAATTAATATAAGTGATAAAATTCTTATCAATTAAAATACACAAGAATTGAATTAACATTGATAAATAGAAATATAAAATATACTTACCAATAAATTATTGTATGTTGACCTATGCAAATGCCTAATTATACAACCAGCAAGTACATTCGCAAGATGGTCACTTACAAGTTTTGTAACACGCCGTAATTTTAACGATCAAATATTTAAATGATTAATTTAAATATTTAATCATTAAGCGACGAAATGCCTCTTATACTCGATTTTTATAAACGAGCAAATTAGGATACGATACACCCGTAGTTGAGTTTGCTTTTTCGATGCGAGTAAAATGAGTATAAACTTGACTATGTTTGGAGTCGATTTTTACAAAGGAGCTTATGTAGTAAGGTATGCTCTATCTTTGGGAACTCGCTTCTGTTCCTTCCAACACTTTAGCAGTACATTTTATCTGTTGCTAGTTACTCGGTAGATAGACTAAACTTGACATCTTTCATAGTAGGTAAATTCTTCAATAGAGATAAACCTTGTACGAGTCACCCTAGTTGTAGAGCTGAGGTGAAGTAACCGAGGTTTTATCATTTGAACTTGATGCACGAGCTTTCAAGTTAAGTGGGTTCTGTCGATGAATGACTTGGATTTATGTCTGTGTAAGGGTTCGATGGATGCCCAGTAATGAGCAGAGACCAAGTAGATGACTAAAGGTGTTTGTCTAGAGTCATTCATGTTATTATTATTTTCCTTTATGTTAGTAAACCTCAGGTGATGGGAGTAATCCCATTTTCCAAAAAAGAGATTTTCTAAAGATTGGTCCATTCACATACCGGTTCTTAACCTGTAGTTCGAGCATAGATTTTCTACTGATTTGCACAAGTTAGGATATGGTTTTTCACTTGATTTTGATAGATGAGCACATGAGTCGGATTCTTGGGATGACTAAGAGATTTTCAAAATATGACCATAGTCGTGCAAGGAGATTTCTATAGTCGGATCAAGGAACCGGATCAGAGTTCACACGGATAGAGTTAGGCGGCCGACCCTAATTTAACAAAGAAATCTTACGAGCAAACAAAGAGTTGGAACTAGTAGTGTGTCATTTGGAATGATATTTAGAAATTATAAATTTTAGTGTAGTATAATTATTGCATAGAAGAGTCCGAGGAAGGATTTCTCGACTAGTTTTGTGGCGATTAGGATAATCTCCTAAGTGACGAGATGATTCTTGCCAAGGTGAGCATCGTAGTACACTTAGTATATTATCCTTATTAACATTGTGCGGTCGAGGTGAATTTGAATCCGAGCAAGCCCAGGCAATTATAAATCTTCATTAATGAAGATATAAGTAGCATGATTTTCTCTTCCAGAGAATGAGTTTTGTTTGGAAGAAAAGGAAAATTGAGTCATTGACTGCTAGATTTATTTGAGAGTTTTGAGATTCGATGATCCTACATATCCTATAGTTTTCCTTTTCATAGCGTTATGTATGATAGTCTTTCGTGTATTGTATCCATGAAAGGGGTTACACTACTTAGGTATTTATTCCTTTTGAATGTCGAACATAGTCATTGGAGTTTATGGTTCAATGCATGTTTGACTCTTGCTGGTTGTCGGGTATGTTGGTATAGACTCTTTTAAATATTTCATTGTTTCGTTGCTTGATATTGCTTGTTGTTTGTTATTGCTTGTTTCTTGACGTTGTTTGTTGTTATCTGATTTTGTCATTGGCTGATTTCTATTGTTGGTTGATTCTTGTCGATTGTTTGTTTGCATGTTTATTAATTTGTATGCCAGTTATTGTAGCTTATTCTTGCTTGCTATGATTTGATCATTACTCGTTGCCTAATTGTTGTTTGCTGATTGTTATTGGTTGATTAAAGATTAATTATATGACATAACTAAGTGCATATCATTGATTAGCAATAATGAATTCCTCCCTTTAGAGGTTTACTCTGGAGTACGTATAATTAGATAAATCGTACTGGTCTTATATTAGTGACCGTGTACAGAAGTGATCTTATGTTAGTGATCATACATTGTATTAGCCTTGTAGATCATTGGCCTTATATTAGTGGCCATGCCTATTATTAGATCCCGATAACCGTTTGAGTAAGTTAGTGTATTGCCTCTATTTATAATTGAATCGCAACAAATGTCTGAGTACGTTATTGTACTGGCCCCGTCAATCTGGAATCGTTAGATCGCGATAATTGTCCACTGTTGACTCCACCCTCAGTAATGACGGGTATCAATTTTTATTCCTTAGCTATCTGGAATAGATTACCTATCATCCATGCCCGCTATAGGGCGAGATGTGATCTATATGATTCCATTTCCTTTTGATGTGACTCAGAGTCAGTGGTATTTTTGATACTGACTCACTTGAGCTTACTCTCTAATTGATTGTCGTGTATAACTATAGTAGTACCGATTACTACGCTGAGGTTATACATGTTTGAATTTTGTGTTAGTGCACAATCCTCTTTGTGTAGTACAATTAGGTACTTGAGAGCTGACGTTTAGTTATTTAAATGCTTATTTTCTTAGATTGGCATTTAAATAGTGAGAAGCTTTCTTAAAGGAGGTAAGAATTTTTAGGAAATGTGGGATGACGTAGGTTATCGCATATTTCATAGTGTGTGATGCATTCTAATCTGGGAGTTTCGTAGTGCTGAAGCACAAGGGAAGGTACTGTTGGAACTTTCCAAAACTGAGATTCAGAAAGTTTGGTTAGTCCTATTACTTTCTTGTACTAATGTGAATTTAAGGACGAAATTCTTTTAAGGTGGGGAGAATGGAACACTCCGTAATTTTAATGATCGAATAGTTAAATGATTAATTTAAATATTTAATCGTTAAATGACGGAATGACTCTTATACTCGATTTTTACAAATGAGTGAATTAGGACTCGATACACTCGTAGTTCAGTTCACTTTTTTGACGCAAGTAAAATGAGTATAAACTTGACTATGTTTCAAGTCGATGAATTGTGGGGATGAATAGTTTTAGATGAAGAGAACTGGGCTAAGCCCACTAGCTTGCCTCTAACTTAACTTATATTTGCTAAGCTCTTCATCTCGTTTTCATTCCATGTTCATTTCTTCTCCTTTTTCTCTTATAGCCTCCTAACCACCCCTTAATCACCTCCTTAATCCCCAAAACCTAAACCCATTAAATAAATTTCCTAAACTCAAATAAAAATCACCATAATTCCTCACTTCCAATTCTCTACAAAACCCGCGAATAGATTTACATGAATCAGAGCTTTGGTGTTGATTTTGAAACTTCAAGGGAGCGAAGATTGAGTTTTTCATGATCACAGCTTAGATTGGGTTTAAGCAAGGTGAGTGGGATGATTCCCCTACTTAATTTACTTGTTACACTTCATAGAATTGTTTATTAATGATTATAAAGTGATGTACATTAACTTAGAGATTATCATGTTATGGTTTAGACTTGTTTTCATGTTATAAACATGATTCCATTAGCTAATTAATCGTTTAAAACCCTAACTACTATGTTTTGGAAATAATTAGTAAGCACTAGATTGATTTGGGCTAATTGGGTGATTTTTTGTGATGTTATTGTTGATTAGGGAATAACTAAGTAGTGTAATGATGTGCACGTCATTAGCAATAACTAATTAATCCATTAGAATTTATTTACAAAATAGTTAGTAAACTAATTAAGGGGTTTAGGAGTTCTACACCCCTTATTAAAACGATTAGAGACCCTATGAGCCTTAATTAGTATTTATAAAATGGTTTCATGATTTTATAAATGAAGTATATATATTACAAAATGGGTATGAGATTTTATAAAATAGTAAAAAGGTGAATATTTGATTTTTAATGAAGTGATTAAGTATTTTAAAGGCTATAAAGTGATTATAAGCTAGTATGATATTTTATAAAATGGTTTATGATTTTATAAAATGATATAAAGAGATGTTTCACTCTTATTAGAAAGATTACTAAAATAAGTAATATTTGGTTGAGTAATAGTTGAATTACCTATTTGAGTATACGTGTATGTGTATGTGCACGAGTGGGTATACACATACGTGTATTTGGAGTTAGACAACAATCAAAACAACTCTAGCATTGTTGCTATAGTTTTTATGGGAGTTATGTTGGAAAAGATATATGAAAATTTGTGTTTTGAACTATATACGCATATGGGAATGATTGTATGTGTATATAGGCATGTTATGAGCGATCTCATTTATCCAGAGCGACCATTAGGTGCGCTAAGCTGCGTGGGAGAGTGCCAGGTCGAAAAATCCCATTGGTGAAGCTCGAATGTATTTGTGTTGTGATGTGTGTAGTTAAGCATACGATTGTGCTTAGGCGTGCAAAAATTACTGCATTGACACACATATAGGTTACACATAAGGCGTGGAGATCGGGTATGTCATTTTGGCGTGTCAGAGGAAGCCGGGTCGCTGTAATTGCCCGTTGAACTCTACTCGTGCAAAGAGTGGATTTGGGTATCGAAACCGGCTTTCGTATACTGAAGAAGCCACTTCCAAAACATCAACAAATAAACCCCGATAGATGTCCGGTGAGATAGAGGCAGGCTCTAATAGCAAGGCGACTCATGAGGCAAAGCATCAGAGAAAACAACACACGAATCGGCGTCCGTCGAGAAGCTACTCCCTGTCTAGGGTCATTGCATGGAACATGTTAGTTCACTCTAGTGAATAGATCCATTCAGTTGATTCTTCGAGAGGAAACATGTCATCTCTTCCCTGGTTTAGTCAACTGATTGGAACCCTAGTTGACTGTCCTGCTTTGTATTTTGCAAACTTCAAAACGCGATAACTTTCGCATACAAAGTCTAATTGAGGTGAGGTTTGGACCATTATTCATCATTTCTCAAGGGCTACGACTTGTGGAATTTTCATAGGTTTTAGAGTATTTGATTTTGGGGCCCACGTGGGACCTACCAATCACGTATTCCAAAACCGTAGATTTTAAAGTAGACTGAAAGGGTATACCGGAAGAGTATTATGAAATGAGGTCAAGCGTTCCATTTAGAATGGGATTTGGGTTAGTATGGGGTTTTGCTAGAATTATTCGGCGGGTTTTTAAGCCGAGGTGACTGGAGCCGTGCGTGACGATTCCATATGTTATATACGGAGTGAGTTTGTACTCTAAGATTTCGACCTTAGAGTAATATATGATTTGTTTGGTGTTGAATTATTATGACACCCAAGGGTATGGACTTATGTAACCTACCCAGGTATCGACCTTGTTGTGGTGTACCTAGGTTGTTCGTTGATGGCCATGACATACTCGACACGGTCTTTTGAGACTTGGAATAGCTTTATCTTATTGTAATCGCTTGGACATTTTTGGGTCCTATGTTCATAATCTTATGAACATTTGGTCTTAACAGTAATGACCATACACAATTATGGCGTACCTATTCGGTCTTAGTAGTAGTGATCATACGCGTTGTGGCATACCTATTCGATCTTAGCAGTAGTGACCATACGCATTAGGGCATATCTTATCGATCTTAGCAATAGTGATAGTTATTTTGGGATCATGGTATGATCATGGTATATTTGTACTATATTATTAGTAGTTTTGGGTTAGCCTAGTGTGTTGGAAGAAATTATGCTAACTTGTTTTTAGCGAAGAAGAGCAGGTGATGGTATGATCCCCTACTTTTGAGATGGATTTACTAAACTTATTTATATAGGCAGTCCGGATTACCCCTGAGCCATGTTTGTGGAGAGGGCCGGCTGTGATTTAGTAATTCATGTTTATTCGTATATAGTGTTAATATATAGTATTTTGAGATAGTTCTCCTCACACTAGACTTTGTGTCTGACCTGCGTTTTGTCTTTGTCAGCTTATGTCATGACAACTCTTGGGCACTCGATCGGGTAGCTTAGGAGTCAGTGCTTTTAGGGGATACACTATCAGAGTGCGGATCTGGTGCAGTTGCGAGGCATGTCATCAATAGTTGGAGATATATATACTTGTTATTTCATTTGTACACGACAAACCTGTTACTTTTATACGAGACTGTTGTATCAGATATTTATTCAGACTCCATGTTTATTTTGGAGTTGATGTTTCTGACTATTCCGTACTGATATTTATTTGTAAGTTGCTTCCGCTAGTGCGGTCTTTTATATGTTTTTATTCTATTCAGTTCATGTATATTCAGTATATTATATGTTTTCATTCTGTTTTGAGATCTTATCGATGTCTTGGTTTAGTGTTTTGTTCTAATTTTACCCCAACGATCTGTCCTCCGTGGTACTAAAAAGTCATGCGGTGATGTAAAGTGCATATTTTTGGATATTATGAAGGGCGTGCTGTTACAATTGGTATTAGAGCTTAGGCCCAATGTTCGAACCAATTAGACTAGTCTGAGTTAATTAATCTGAACAAAGGAGATTCATTGAGAGAGCGTACTTATTTTTTCTACTATATAATACTGTATACACCGCTTGTCATCTGAATTTAAATTATTTCTACCACTAGTTGCTAAGATATTTTCATCAGGCTATCCGTATGAGCGGACTAAATATAAGAGCGACTAAGGATAAGCAATCTAAGATGCTATTATCCTGCCTTTTGGTCAAAGCCCGGATATCAACAAATTGGCTGGAGAGGATGGATACCAGGTTTGGATACAAGGCTACGACCGGTATCATCAAAAGTTGATTGAGCTTCAATCAAGACAGAATCGATTGGGAATGATGAGCAAGGCCAGGGAAGGCTACGCTTTGAATTTTAGGTCAATCGGAGGTCGTACGCTCGAGTTATGGATGGATTAATGTTCATGGGAAATCAGTTCGTATCGGTATAGTTCGTATCGATCCAAAAAGGCTCGGCTGTCTACTTCAAATCGATACTTTCATATAGATTAGGTGTGGATTCGATACTTTTGTATCGATCGACATGGATATGGATCCTTATCAGGATGGATACGGATTAGGACTAGCGCGTGCGCTTGGCATTTGGTTTGGATCAGTCAGTCTTCGAATCGATGCATTTCGCATCGATCGAAGCATGGGATCAATACGAAGAACATGGTACTGGATCGATACGAAGGCTGCGGCACCAGATCGATACGAAGAATGTGGCATTGGATCGATACGAGGGCTGCGGCACTAGATGGATATGAAGGACGTATGCAGAGGATCGATACGAAGAACGTGGCATTGGATCGATACGAAGGCTGCAGCACCAGATGGATACGAAGGACGTATGTAGGGGATCGATACGAAGAGGGATTGATTGACGGTTACGAAGAGACCATCGAACCATCGATGCGAAATAGGCATCTCAGATCGATACGAAGGAAATGTGTTTGAATGAGGAAGCAATCAACTCGGCATCAAAAATGGATCTACCCTAGGTTTTCGAGCCACGTCATAGGTGCGAATGGGATGGAGACGAAGAAGCAGATATACACAGAGAGATGGAGACGAATTGATGGATACAAACGCTTCAGCCTTCATATAAATTACAACTTGGATCAATCATAACTCTCAATCTACAACTCCAAATGCTGTGATATTTTTAGAGGAGCTTCCTGATGCATCCGAGAATCTTCATGATCGATCTCAGCCTGATTGGACCACTTTTAGATCGATACGAATTGGACACGCATCAATCCCAAATCGCTCTGTATTGATCTGGTGGGCCCACTTGCGCAAGAGAAGAGGTATTCTGGGTTTTGGAGCAGATATTTTCAGATCTACACCTATAAATAGCGGTCCTATGGCGACTGAAAGAGGATCTTCTTCTTCTTCTCTCCGAGGTGAAGCTCTGCCATTTTTTATCAACTTTCAAAGGCTTGTAACTGTAATTTCAATATAAGAAAGGAATAAAAAGGATTGATTCAAAGTGGACGTAGGTCGGATTGCCGACCCACTATAAACCTTGTGTTCTTTCTTGCTTTCTTCCATTTCTAATTTTACTGTTTTCTTCATTTTTATTCTCTACTTTATCTGGATCTGAGATCTGTGTTGGAATATTGGGAATCTGTGTTTATACACTGGCGCTTTCACTACTTCTGGGGTTTGTGACCATTTTTGGCGCAAACACTTTGGTGCTTTCACTGAGAAGGCTAGCACTCAGGGATTCTAAGGCTTGGAGTTCGGATTTGGGAAGCTAGAGGATCAGATCTGAAGGGAAGCATGACAAAGCCATCAACAAGGAGACAAAGAGTTGAAAGGAGTCAGCATGATGGGAGTCAGGAGGCTTCCTCAGGAGCAAATCAGGCTTCAATTTTCATCACCAAAGATGAGATGGAGATGATGATGAGAGCTATGCATGAAGAGCTTCTAAAAAGACAAGAGGAGACGATGCAGAATCTGCTTCGACAAGCTGGACAAACTGGAATGCAGAGTCAATGGAACGCAACTGCAGGAGATGCTGGAGATAGAAGTCAGGAGCACAGAGCAACCGTAATTCAGAGTAGAGCAGGACCATCAGGAGCAGCACCAGATCTGGGGGGCACCCACCAGGAACATGTTGATCCAACCTCAGGCAGGATACCAGGTGGAGCTGTTCAACATGGCATCGATAAGGGAATGGATGCTCGTTCAAGGGAACAGATTCCAGAACTCTCTCGTGAACTCGGGGGGCGGGCTGGAGGCAACAGACAAGGACTACACCTTGGCAACAACGACAGACTGGCAGATATGGTTAGGCGAGCCATGAGAGGTGGATTGGTGAATAGAGACTTGGAGGATGTGAATAGGAGTCCTTTTGCTCCCATGATCGGCAAGCTAGGAACCCGCCAGATTTCAAATTGCCGACACTGGAGACGTATGACAGGAAAACGGATCCCACTATTCACTTGACAAGGTACATGAGACATATGGAAGTGCTGAGGGCCTCAGAGGAGGTCATGGCACGATGCTTCCCTTTTTATTTGACAAATATTGCAGCATTATGGTTCAGACAGTTGGAAAGTGGCTCTATTGGCACATGGACTGAGTTGATTGAAAGGTTTATGAGGCAGTTTCGGGTCCACATTGTCAGACCCAAGAATGTGATGACTCTGACATCAATGAAACAGTGGAAGGGAGAATCACTTAGAGATTTCTTGACTAGATTCAATGCGGCAGTGGCTTCGGTGGATCAACCGATCCGTCGATGGTTTTGATGGCAGTAGTTTCGAGAATTGGAGACAATTCAGATTTCAAGATATCATTGGAACGGGACCCACCGAGGGATCTCGGGGAGTTCTACCATGAGGAAGAAAGGTTTCTGAGATAAGAAGATGCATATGCTGAGAGAGAAGGGAGAGGGGCTGAAGCTTATGCAGTAAGGGGCGGAGGTCCACCCAGGGAGGACTCGGTCAAAGACGATAAAGGAAAACGGAAGATAAATGACAACAGTAGCACTTCAAAAAGGCCACGGAGGGAGTCAAAGTTTTCTTCTTACACGGATCTAACTAAAACTCTGGAAAAAATTTACCTGATACTCGAGGGCGCCTCCAGTATCGAAGGCCGGCAAGAAGGGAACCTTCTGATTACGAGTGGGCATCGGGAAGGCATTGCCTATTCCATGAGCCGGATAGGCACAACACGAATGATTGCAGGCATTTAAATGATATCATTGAGGAGCATGTAAGGAATGGTCATCTACAACAATATGTAAGGAATCGAGCTGTGGTAATGGAACAAGAGCGGCCGCCGCCCGCCTCAAATGAAGATGGCGCTGGATCTAGGCAACGTTAGCTTATTATCAACTAAATAAATTTGTGGCATTGAATAAGTAATAGTGCTCGAAGTAATATGGCTAGGTCGCTTACACATGTATGGGATCGAGGACGGTCCCTAGGCATGCTCTGAGACGATGACAAACCATATTGCTCGAGTCTATGAAATCCCGTTTTCTTTCTATTTTCCTACAAACTTTGGTTCTTTCTTGGGTTGCACGGACATCTGTTTAGTTTTCCCTGTTTGTTTGGACTTTCAATTTGTTAATTGGATTCTGTAACAAGTGGATTTGGATTAATATAATAAATATTACATGTCTCACGATTACAGTCCCGACGGAGAGATGGGGCAGTAATTGCGAATATAAAAGTCCTCGACCGGAGAGTCGAGGCCGGAAAATATAAAAGTCCTCGACCGGAGAGTCGAGGCCGGAGAATATAAAAGTCCTCAGCCGGAGAGCCGAGGTCGGAGAATATAAAAGTCCTCAACCGGAGAGCCGAGGCCGGAGAATATAAAAGTCCTCGATCGGAGAGTCGAGGCCGGAGAATATAAAAGTCCTCGGTCGGAGAGACGAGGCCGGAGAATATAAAAGTCCTCGACCGAAGAGCCGAGGCCGGAGAATATAAAAGTCCTCGACCTAAAAGTCAAGGCCAGAGAACATCAAGCCCTCGACCGAAGAGTTGAGGCCGAAGAAACATAATCACAGGTTAAGCCCTTGAGTGGGGAGTCAAGGCCGGGATTGGACATGGGCCCAGAGTGGTCCCGGATTTGGATATCGACCCGGAGAGGTCATGGATTCGGTTATTGGTTATTGGATATGGATGGATTAGAACTCACTTGTCAGTTTCGGCTAGATATGGAATTGGCTAAGGATTTGGTTACTGGATTCAGAATCGGTATCGACTCGGGGTGGTCGCAGATTCAGATAAGGATATGGTTATGGCATTCAGATAGGATGGCTTGGTAATGGATTTGATTATGAATCAGATGGTATGGCTGTGGATTGAATATGGACTTCAGATGTTGGATTCAGAGCTATTCAAAACACACCTTCTTATCACGAAGGCATGTTTTGGGGGGCAAATGTTATCCCGCCTTTTGGTCAAAGCCCTGATATCAACAAATTGGCTGGAGAGGATGGATATCAGGTTTGGAAACAAGGCTACGATTGGTATCATCAAAAGTTGACCGAGCTCCAATCAAGACAGAATCGATTGGGAATGATGAGCAAGGCCAGGGAAGGCTACGCTTTGAATTTCAGGTCAATCAGAGGTCGTACGCTCGAGTTATGGATGGATTAATGTTCACGGGAAATCAGTTCATATCAGTATAGTTCGTATCGATCCAAATAGGCTCGGCTGTCTACTTCGAATCGATACTTTCGTATTGATCAGGTGTGGACTCGATACTTCAGTATCGATCAGCATGGATATGGATCGTTATCAGGATGGATACGGATTAGGACTAGCGCGTGCACTTGGCATTTGGTTTGGATCGGTTGGTCTTTGTATCGATGCATTTTGCATTGATCGAAGCATGGGATCGATACGAAGAACGTGGTACTGGATCGATACGAAGGCTGCGGCACCAGATCGATACGAAGAACGTGGTATTGGATCGATATGAAGGTTGCGGCACCAAATGGATACGAAGGACGTATGTAGAGGATCGATACGAAGAACGTGGCATTGGATCGATACAAAGGCTGCGGCACCAGATGGGTATGAAGGACGTATGCAGGGGATCAATACGAAGAGGGATTGATTGACGGTTTCGAAGAGACCATCGAACCATCGATGCGAAATAGGCATCTCAGATCGATACGAAGGAAATGTGTTTGATTGAGGATGCAGTCAACTCGGCATTAAAAATGGATCTACCCTAGGTTTTCGAGCCTCGTCATAGGTGAGAATGGGATGGACACGAAGAAGCAGATAAACACAGAGAGATGGAGACGAATTGATGGATATGAATGCTTCAGCCTTCATATAAATTACAACTTGGATCAATCATAACTCTCAATCTACAACTCCAAATGCTATGAGATTTTCAGAGGAGCTTCCTAATGCACTTGAGAATCTTCATGATCGATCTCAGCCTGATTGGACCACTTTTGGATCGATACGAATTGGACATGCATCGATCCTAAATCGCTCTATATTGATTTGGTGGGCCCACTTGCGCAAGAGAAGAGGTATTCCGGGTTTTGGAGCGGATATTTTTAGATCTACGCCTATAAATAGCGGTCCTATGGCGACTGAAAGAGGATCTTCTTCTTCTTCTCTTCGAGGCGAAGCTTTGCCATTTTTTATCAACTTTTAAAGGCTTGTAACTGTAATTTCAGTATAAGAAATGAATAAAAAGGATTGATTCAAAGTGGACGTAGGCTAAATTGCCGAACCACTATAAACCTTGTGTTCTTTCTTGCTTTCTTCCATTTTTGATTTTACTATTTTCTTCATTCTTATTCTCTAATTTATCTGGATCTGAGATCTATGTTGGAATATTGGGAATCTATGTTTATACACTGGCGCTTTCACTACTTTTGGGGTTTGTGACCATTTTTGGCGCAAATAGATGCCTGATTTGTTCAGAGACTATTTAGCTACTGCAAAAGATGTTCCATCGCAAGTTAGCATTTCCATTAGACTACGGTTAGTGCCAAAAGTGGTTTGGCCCTTTGGGCATTAGTATTTTTAGCTCCACTAGCTTTAGACTCTTTGAAGCAGTGTTAGAATTTCCTTAGCCTTCGAGGGGAGCTATATCTGAGTCCTAAGACCGTTGTTGAGGCATGGTCGTGGAAACATGCATAAGAATGCTTCCATCGATATAAGTCTAAGGAATGTTCTCGTAAGTGAGATTGTTTCATGGAATTTGGGGAAGGGAGACTTTAACTGGGTAGGATGCAGTGTTTGTCTACTGATAAGCAAATCTATGATTCAGAATTTAGTCAGGTGTCGCATTAAGTTCTCGGTTCATTTTTGAGATCGTGAAGACTGTGTAGCTCGAGTATTTCATCCATCTTAAACATGATAGCTTGCCAATGAAGGAGTGTTGACCAACTCAACCTTTTGTTTTGGGATTCAGAATAGTCGATAGTCCGTTATTGTAGGCAAAGAGATTTTCCTTGGGTCTTAAGCATTGGTTTGGGGTCCATTACATAGTCTTATCCTTGTCAGGGTCTATATTTGAATATCTCGTTGGGATGGTTCTCCTTCGTGAGAATATCCATGAGATACCGTTTAGGTAATAAAATTGGAAAGCAATGGAAACTCCAACCGAAGTGCAAAGACCATGTTATAAGGAAGATCAAGTTTGTTTGAAAAAGAAACGCTGGCCTAGTATGTCACTCTTATAGCATATGGGAGGCATTTCACTATGAGATGTCATCCATCTAAAGTGAAGCATAAGTGCTTCAATTGCGATCGACTTGATCACTTAAAGAAGGATTATCCTATATTTTCGAACGGTGTGTAAGTGACGATGACCTGTGACTCTTAGGCATTACCTAGTCCTAGCAAGCTTACGGCTCAGAAAATCGGAAGCAGCTTATGTAGTGAGCTATGCTCTATTTTTGGAAACTCACTTCTGTTCCTTCCAACACTTGAGCGGTACATTTTATCTTTTGCTAGTTACTCTTTAGATAGGTTAACCCGACATCTTTCATAGTAGATAAATTCTTTGGTAGAGATAAACCTTGTATGAGTCACCTTACTTACAAAGCTGAGGTGATGCGATCGAAGTGTTACCAATTGAAATTGATACACGAGCTTTCAAGTTGAGTGGGTTCGGTCGATGAAGTGTGACTTGGATTTATATCTGGGTAAGGGTTCTATGGATGCCCAGTAATAAGCAGAGACCGAGCGAATGACTTATAGGCATTTGTCTAGAGTCGTTCGTGTTATATTTGTTTTCCTTGGTGTCAGTAAACCTTAGGTGATGGGAGTAATCCCATTTGCTGAAAAGGATATTTTGTAAAGATTGGTCCATTCACATACCAGTTTTTAACCTGTTGTTCGAGTGTAGATTTTCTAGGTGATTTGCACCAGTTGGGATATAGTTTTTTACTTGATTCTGATAGATGAGCACGAGTCGGATTTTTGGGATGATTAAGAGATTTTTAAAACACGACCTAAGTTGTGCAAGGAGATTTCTACAGTCGGATCAATCGTATTGTTAGATAAATCGTATCGGTCTTATATTAGTGACCGTGTATAGAAATGATCTTATGTTAGTGATTATACATTGTGTTGGCCATGTAGATCATTGGCCTTATATTAGTGGTCATGCCTATTATTGGACCCTGATAGGCGTTTGAGTACGTTAGTGTATTGCCTCTATTTATAATGAATCGCAAGAAATGTCCGAGTATGTTATTATACTTGCCCTGTTTATCTGGAATCATTGGATTACGATAAGTGTCCATTGTTGACTGCACCCTCAGTAATGATGGTTATCGATTAGTATTCCTTAGCTATCTGGAATGGGCCACCTATCATCCATACCCACTATGGGGCGAGATGTGATTTATATGAGTCCACTACCTTTTGATGTGACTCGAAGTCAATGATATATTTTGATACCGATTCATTTGAGCTTACCCTCTAATCGATTGTCATATATAACTATAGTAGTATCGTTACTACACTGAGGTTATACATACATGTTTTAATTCTGTTTTAGTGCACAGTTCTCTTTGTATGATACAATTAGGTACTTGAGAGCTAATTTATAGCCGTTTAAATGCTTATTTGCTTAGATTGACATTTAAATAGTGAGAGCTTTCTTAAGGGAGGTATGAATGTATAGAAAATGTGAGATGACATAGGTCATCGCAAATTTCAATGTGTGTGATGCATTATAATCTGGAACTTTAGTAGTGTTGAAGCACAAGGGAAGGTATTGTTGGAAATTTCTGAAACTAAGATTCGGAAAGTTTGGTCAGTCCTATTACTTCTCGTACTTATGTGAATTTCGGAGATGAAATTCTTTTAAGGAGGGGAGAATGTTACCCCCGTTAATTTTAATGATCGAATACTTAAATGATTAATTTAAATATTAAACCGTTAAGCGATGGAATGCCTTTTATACTCGATTGTTACAAGCGAGAAAATTAGGACTCGATACACCCGTAGTTGAGTTTGCTTTTTCGACGCGAGTAAAATGAGTATAAACTTGACTATGTTTGGAGTCGATGAATTTCGGGATGAATAGTGTCGGATGAAGGGAATTGGGCTAAGCCCACCAGCTCGCCTCTAACTTAGCTTATATTTGCTAAGCTCTTCGTCTCATTTCATTCCACGTTCATTCCTTCTCCTCTTTCTCTTATGGTCTTCTAATCACCCCTTAAACCCCAAGCCCTAAACCCATTAAATAAATTTCCTAAACTCAAATAAAAATCACCATAATTCCTCTCTTTTAATTCTCTACAAAACTCACGAAGGGATTGTCATGAATTGGAACTTTGGTGTTGATTTCGAAAACTAAAGAGAGCAAAGTTTTGGTTTTTGGTGATTAGAGCTTAGCTTGGGCTTAGGCTAGGTGAATGGGATGATTCTCCTACTTAATTTACTTGTTACACTTCTTAAAATTGTTTATTTATGATTATGAAGTGGTATACATTGATTTAGAGATTGTCATATTATGGTTTAGACTTGTATTCATGTTATAAACATGTTTCCCTTAGATAATTAATCGTTTAAAACCGTAATTACTATGTTTTGAAAATAGTTAGTAAGCCCTAGATTTGATTTGAGCTAATTGGATGATTTTTTGTAATGTTATTGTTAATTTGGGATTAATTAAGTAGTTTAATGATGTGCACATCATTATTAATAACTAATCAATCCATTTGAATTAATTTACAAAATGGTTAGTAAACTAATCAAGGGGTTTACGAATTCTACAACCCTCATAAAATAATTAGAGACCATATAAGCCTTAATTAATATTTATAAAATGATTTAATGATTTTATATATGAAGTATATATTTTATAAAATGGATATGAGATTTTATAAAATAGTAAAAAGGTGAATACTTGATTATTAATGAAGTTATTAAGTATTTTAAAGATATAAAGTGATCATAAGCTAGTATGATATTTTATAAAATGGTTTATGATTTTATAAAATGATATAAAAAGATGTTTCACTCTTATTAGAAAGATTACTAAGATAAGGAATATTTGGTTGAGCAATATTTTAATTACCTATTTAAGTATACGTGAGTGTGTGCATGCACAAGCGAGTATTCGCATACATGTTTTCGGAGTCAGACAACAATCAAAACAACTCTAGTGTTGTAGCTTGAATTTTTTGGGAGTTTTGTTGGTAAAGAGATATAAACAATTTTGTTTTGAACTATATATGCATATGGGAATGGCTTTTGTATATTTGCATGTTATTAGCGATCTCATGTAACTATAGCGACCACCGGGTGCGCTAAGTTGCATGGGAGAGTGCTAGTTCGAGTAGTCGCCCTGGTGAAGCTCGAATGTATTTGTGATGTGTGTAGTTAAGCATACGATTATTAGACATGCACAAATTAGTGCATCGACACACATATAGGTTGCACACAAGGCATGGAGACCCGGTATGTAGTTTTGGCGTGTTAGAGGAAGCCAGATCGCTATAATTGCTCGTTGAACTATACTCGTGCAAAGAGTGGATTTTGGTATCAGAACCAGTTTTCATATACTTAAGAAGCCACTTCCAAAACGTCAACCAATGATCCCTGGTAGATGTGCGGTGGGATGGAGGCAGGCTGTACTAGCAAGGCGACTCATCGGGCGAAGCATTGGAGAAACGACACGCAAATCGAGGTATGTTCATGGAATCTACTCCCTGCCCAGGCTCATTGCTTGGAACATGTCAGTTCAATCGACCGATTAGGTTTATTTAGTCAATTGGTCAAGAGGAAACATGTCATCTTTTCCCTGGTTCAGTCGACTGAATGGAACCCTAGTCGACTGACCTCTTGTGTATTGTGCAAACTTCAAAACGCGATAACTTTCGCATACGAAGTCGAATTGAGGTGAGGTTTGGACCATTGTTTACCATTTCTCAAGGGATACAACCTACGAAATTTTGGTAGGTTTTGAAGTACTTTGATTTTGGGGCTCATGTGTAACCCACCCCGGCACGTATTCCAAAAACATTTTTTAAGGTAGACCGGGAGGTTATACCGGAAGAGTATATGACATTAAGTTCATGCCTTCCATTTGGAATGGGATTTGGGTTAGTATGGGTTTTTTTAGTTGTTCGATGGGTTTTTAGGCCGTGGCGACTGGAGCCGTGCGTGGCGATTCCATACGTTGTATGCGGAGTGAGTCGTTACTCTAAGATTTTGATCTTAGAGTAATATACAATTCGTTTAGCATTGACTTGTTGTGTCACACCAAGGGTATGGACTTATGCAACCTACCTAGGGTATGGACTTATGTTACCTACCTAGGGTATGGACTTATGTAACCTACCCATGTATCGACCTTGTTGTGGTTTACCTAAGGTGTTGTTGATGGCCATGACACACTCGACACGTCTTTTGAGACCGCGAATAGATTTATCTTATTGTATCGCTTGGATGTTTTTGGGTCCTACGTTATAATCTTACGGACGTTTGGTCTTAACAGTAGTGACCATATGCGCTGTGGCGTACCTATTCGATCTTAGTAGAAGCGACCATACGCTTTGTGGCATACCTATTAGATCTTAGCAGTAATGACCATACGCATTAGGGCGTATCTTATAGATCTTAGTAGTAGTGATAGTTGTTTTAGGATCATGGTTTGATCATGGTATATCTATACTATATTATTTGTAGTTTGGGCTAGCGTTGTGCAACGGAAGATATTGTGCTAACTTGTTGTTACAGGAGAAGAGCAGGTTATAGTATGATTCCCTACTTTTGAGATGGATTTACTATACTTGTTTATGTAGGTAGTCCAGATTACCCCCGAGCCACGTTTTTGAAAAGGACCGGCTGTGATTTAGTAATTCCTGTCTATTCATATATGGTTTTAATATATAGTATTTTAAGATAGTTCCCCTCACACCAGACTTTGTGGTTGACCGTGTTTTGTCTTTGTCTGCTTATGTCATGGCAATTCTTGGATACTCGATCAAGTAGTTCAGAAGTCAAGTGCTTTTGGGATACGCTATTAAAGTGCACGGCTGGAGCATTTAGAGGCGTGGCATCAATATTTGGAGATATATATACTTGCTATTTCATTTGTCCATTACATACCTGTTATTTATATACGAGACTGTTGTATCAGATATTTATTCAGAACTCCTTGTTTATTTTCGAGTTGATGTATTATGTCTATTCTGTATTGATATTTATTTGTTAGTTGCTTTCGCTGGTGCAGTCACCAATATATCGTTGTTCTATTATGTTCATGTATATTCAGTACATTATATGTTGTCATTTAGTTGTGAGATCTTATCGATGTCTTGGTTTAGTGTTTTGTTAAAATTTTACCCTTACGATCTGTCTTTTGTGGTATTCGAAAGTCGTGCGACGATGTAAGGCACATACTTTTGGATATTACAAAGGGTGGGTTTTAACAAGTTTACTAGCCCAAGGCTATGTATTGTCTTCAATGAGTTTTGAACTCTAAAAGCAATACAAAAATTTGGATATTTGATCCATATACGATCACATATAAATGTTATATAGTGAGTGATCAAATTCATAATGTACGAAATATCGATGAAATTAATTCAGCAAAATAAGTAAGTAAAGAGTAATGTGAGATCATGTATTCAATATGATTGATTAAAATAACGGTTGGGATGAAGAAAGTGACTGGTCACTTCTACTTCATAAAGAAACATTTGAAACAGGAATTGTGAAATAAATGTAGATACATAACATTGGAATAAGAAATATTATTTCTATTCCAAAAAGTTTTTTCACATAGAAAATTGTTTTCTATGATTATTTATTTCTTTGAATTTAAGATACTTGATCCAAAAATTCTCGACTGTAAACTAGTTATAGTAAATGAAATAAATAGCCTACATTAAGTGGTTGAATGGAGCTTTGTACCTCGTACGATATTATAGCAATGGCGAAAATAGTGGGAGAATGCCATATCACACTTATTGATCGCATCAAGTTATGAAAATTATTTTCATAAAACATACCAAACATTATTTATGAAATAATAATTATTTTTCAGTACTATGGAAAAATAGACATAGTTTTATTTCAATATGAATATTGTGAAAAATAAAATTATAGTATTAGTATTTGTTATGCATTGAAAAATAAAGAAGTATCTAAATTTAATCGCAATTATTAGGGAATTATGGACTAAAACGTAGTTTTGAGAAATAATTTTGATTATATGATTATGAATCTATAGTCCTTGTAAATTATATGCAACGACCCGGTATTTTGAACCATTCGCATCCACACATGTCGGACTTGAATTGCTCAAAATAACAGATTGTTAATTTTATATTTGGCAAAACTCAGCATCTATAGTAAATAAATCAATCACAGAATCACAGACACAGAGTAATATAACAATAAGCAGCGGAATAATAAATAGTAGTTCATGAAGCTACTACATAAACAACAGAGTTTGAAAAAAAATAATAGAATATCTCAAATACAATATAGTCTCGAATACAAACAGATGATAAGTCTGAACAAAACCACCAGATAGCTGAAAGCTGAATAGATACAGATGGATCTCCAAGCGAAGCTCCAACTCCATAGGTGAGTCTCAAATGCTGTGACACTCAGTCTGACCCGAGCGTAAAGCAAAACACAAAACACTCGAGTCAGGATTAACATTCTTATATTAATAAATTCAACTCAAGTGAAATATCAACTGAAATACAAGTAACTTAAAGGATGTTTGGGATTTCCATCCTCTAAGGATCCGTGGAACTATCTACTATGTAATAATATACGCTATTATAATATGTCTATAGTAAAGTAAACTATTAAAATAGCGTTAAGGCGTTACCCATATGCCCATTAACACATTTTTATAATGCCGTAGTCTATACAGATACTGTAAACTCCACTCGCAAGTGGGCTATCAGAGAGCACTCCATAGGTACGATACAAAACAAACTCGTAGAAGGCGCGATAGGGCATGCGACAAGGCACTCGAGGCAATGCCAGGGTAGATATACCGTTTGTGTATCCGGACTGGTGATAACGCATAGCAGCTACTACCGCCCACCTTATGACACACTCCCAAATCAAAGGGTGCACCCAATCAAATCACAAAAGCAATAGAATGGTATCGAAGAAATGTGTCCAATAGGAGGAATGACCTCACTTGGCCCGGCATGGCTCCTGTTTTAGCCGCACCAAGCTGACTCACGGGAGTCAGGGCTACGTAAATACCATATAGAATCATCACCAAACCATCCTACTTCATTCTGGAATCTCCACCGCGTACACAGTTGTTAAAGTGGTTTTCGGTATTGGCAGAGAGTATAACAATAACTGATCCCGGTCTCTTTAACAACCAATTGTTATTATAACACCGTGGTCATTTCAAAATATCATACTTCAAAACCAAAATATCATATCCATTTCAAAACCATATCAATACGATATCATTTCTCTCTTAAAACAATATTCATTTCCAAATCATAACACTTTCCAAAATTATAACTCTTTCGAAATTATAACACTTTGAAATTATAACACTTGGAAAATATAATACTTGGAAATCCATAACACCTTCCTCTTAAACAGTTTAGATATTAATAATAGTATATATATAATAGTTATAAGTAAAATAGTTAATATAAAAAAATAATTTGTATAAAAAAATAGTTATAAATTAAATAGTTTATATTAAAGAAATTAGTATATTAAAAACAATTTATATTAAAAATAGTTTTTATATTAAAAAGTTTTTATATAAAAAAAATAGTTTATATTAAAATAATTTATAAATTAAAATATTTATATATATTAAAATACTTAAGATAGTAAAATATTTTCCTCAAGTTCACAAATCGATTCAAATCATTCGACTTCAAAAATTCAATTAAATTAAATCTTTGATTCACAAATTTCAATTTAATTCAACATCTCAATAAACCGTTTATATAGATTTCAAATATAGATTTGGACTACAAATCAAACCATTTCGATTTTAATAGATTTCAAAGCTTTAAAATTCAAACATTTATAATAACTCAATTTTTGATAAATTCGTTTATATTTCAAATTCAACTTTACTATTATTTAATATTGAAATATTCAACTAGTCAATCCAATATCATTTAAATAAAACCTTAAATTAAAATTTTAAATAAACTAAATATTCCCTTCAATTTATTTACTTGAAATATTCATTTAATCACTTTAAATCAAAATCAAGTTACCAAAACCATATCTTAAAATCTCAAATTCAATCAAATCGATTTTTATTAAATATAATTCTAAAAAGGATACTCTTTCAAATCAACTTAAATTTATCTTCCCAACCTTAATTTATTAAAATTATTATAAAATCTATTTTTTTAAAATAAAATTAAGTAAATACTTAAATATATTATATATTAAATAAATCAACTTTATTAAATTAAATCTTATTGTTAACCTTAATTTATATTAAAACTTAATTTATATACATTTTAAAAATAGTAAAAATATAAGTAAAATCTTAAAATTTATAATTTCAAAACTAACTTATAAATTTAAATTTCCCAAAACATATAATTTAAAAAATTTAAAATTTAAACCTTTATAAAAATAACATTTGTATATATAATATTTAAAAATCAATATTTATATAAAACTATATATATATTTCTTTTTAAACCTTGGAAATTATCTCAATATATATATATATATATATACCAATGATGTTTGTATATAATTTTCTATCCTATGGTCAAGTGATACAGATATTTATCATTTCAATCCGTAATTTAAATATATATGGGTATATATCTTTTCAACCCGCAATCCCAAATTCAATTTAAATGAAAATCGCTTAGGTTTATCATTTCAACCCATAACGATTTTCTCCTATTCTACAAGATCGTTCGGGTATGTATCATTTCAACCCTTAGGGAATTCTATACTAACAGGGAACTTGCAGAGTGAGAACAATGATGATAAAAATATAACATATCAAAACAGGCATATATCATCGATATAAATAACAGATAATGATGTCAGATGTCATAGGTGAACAGATACAGATAATAACATATATACATAGAAATTAAATAACTGACAACAATAATATTTCAATTGTCGTTTCAATTGAAATCAAATTTAATAAATATAAGAACGTTAATCGTGAGTGGTTGCTTACCTTTCGAGGCTAGATAGATTTGGTAAAGAAATGAGTGACAAATTCCAAAGCATCGCTAGATGGACACGATTCGACGAACAAAGCTGATAAATAGGAATAGACGAAATCAAATCAGAACTGGGTCGATGAAGATAATTGATATAAGTCAACTTATATATATAACTATATATATATATATATCAAATCATATTCTAAATTTAAGCATAAATTATATATATATATATATTTCAAAATCATTGTTTTAAACTAAAACTCAAATATTAACGTCAAGCATATATATATAATAATAAATTTTGAATCAATACATTTAAAACTTAACAGTTAACATATATATATTTATATAACTTATGTAATCAACCAACAAACCAAAAGTTTAAAACTGATAAAATATAAACACTATATGTTGTATTTAAAACAATATTTATTATAAACCTAGTATTTATAAAATCGACTTAAATCCAAAATAGTATATATATATAAACAAATATATGTGTAGGAAATATATATACTTTGTAGACATATTATATAGCTGTTATATCAAACAAATATATATATATATATAATACTGTTATAAAAATAAAGTATATCCCATCACTTCATACAATAATATAAATAATATTATATATATAAACATCCATATATAAACCAAGCTATGCTCACTATTTTGCTAGGGACATCACATATGTACTTACAAAAATAAATAAATAAATAAATATATATATATATATAACAGAATAGATTATAAACTTATATAAACTAATATATGTAAAAATTTATATATAGATTACATATATAACTAACATATTAATGTATATGTTATAACACGAAATATTTATATACCTTAAATCAAAATGTATAGATTCATATATATTTCTCATAGTATTACATATTTACACGAATAGAACACATATAAACTTGATATATATATATATATATATATATATATATAACATAAACAAACATACTCCATATGATGTTTTGGAAATCTGTCAACTTATATAACATACGTATATTTAAAATAAAATTTATAAAGTCAGTATGACCCTACTTTATTTAGTATATATAAAACTTAAATATATCACATAAAACTAATATATACCTATGTACACAAGCCACAAACTATATATATAACCTACGTAACCATATATATATATAAATTAACTTATATATACAAGATAATGCCAACATAACTATATATATTTACTGTAACTTATATGAAATGTATACTAGCAAACAATACTTATAAACAACATATTTTATAACTAATATTTAATAAAGCTAACACAATCTATATATATAAACGAAATCAAAACAACAAGGTTCATAGGCCGCAAATATATTTGCTGAAAACAAAATTTTTATAAACATATATATATATATATATATCCTTATTATCATAATACAATATATAATACCTTGTTCTATAAAGAGAAGCTGGGAGGAATGAGATGTCAATCGGCTGCTTTGGTGGTTCAGCCATGGTTGCTGGTGAGTGGTTCGGAGGAGAAGACTTGGTTGATGTGACTTCGGGTTTGAGGAAAGGAGGGCTGTCGAGAAGATGGCTATGAAGGAGGGTTGACATGGCTATGGTGATTGTTTGGCCGAAGGAGAGGGTGGCGAAGGGAGAGGCTTCGGTTGGTGGCGTGAGCATGCAGGCGAGGGGAGAAGAATGGTTTTCATGCGTATTGTATTTTCTTCTAAGAATGGAACAGAGATAGGGATGGGAACGAAACAGGTTTTCAAAGCAAAGCAAAAGGCAAATGAACAGGTAAACAATGAAATAGAAAAATAAATTGAGAACTTGGAAATAGCAAGGGTCTTGTACATTGAATTCCAGAAAATTAAATGTAAATGACCATTGGAATTTACACGGTGGATAAACGAACAAACAAATGAATTCAGAAAGTTCAAAGCGGTACCGATACGTATGACCATTTCGCAGTTTCCACGGCGTATCAGACTTCAAACACATAATTGAATATACCACAGGGATCAGCATGACGAGATGATCAAAATGGTATACAAATATCAGTGGTATGATCATCCTATCAAAAGTCGGTATTCGGTACCGAAAATGCTGCTAAGACGCCATAATTAAGATAAACGGAGCGATAGCAGTTCAAAAATTATGAAACGGAAGATGACGTCTCACTCAGAAGATGATTTACAAATTTATTATATATATTCAGGTTTGGAAAACATTTTATTATCATCAAATGTTAACTGATTTAAATTTAAATAAAATTACACGATAAAATAAACTTCTATATTATGTGATGAAAATTTACCATTTGCTATGTTTATATAGACGTATTCCAAATATCACATTTTTATTTACAAATTTAATTATTTAAAATTTCACAGAATTCAATTATTTACGTTATTAAAAATCATTAAAATTTATGGGTTGTTACATTATATCTCAAATAATAAAGGCAAAGCACCCATTGAGTGGGAGTATCATAAGAGTTGATGAACTCTTTGGATTGATACATATAGATGTATGCAATAGTAAGTCTAATAACACCAAAATGTTTCCACGTACTTCGTTCTATTCACTGATGAGTTATCATAGACATGGACAAGTGTATGGTACACATGTAGTATGTCTATGATAAGTTATAGAATATTAAAAAGAAGTAAATAACATAACGTGCAACTGAAAATAAAAATGATTTGATCTGATCGAATAAGTGAGTATATTGGAAAATGTTCCGAACGTACCTAAAATGAATAAAGATTCAATCTCAAATGTCACTCCTCCCTATGATACATAATGATGATAAGGAGTAATCGAACTTTGTTGAACGAAGTATGATTAATTGTGAGAAATGTTGAGTTAATTGCTTTCTGTAGGTTCGTGTACTTAAGAGTAGTAAAAGGGTTTAAATTAATTTCATCTAAAGAATGGTTTAAAAAATCATACAAGATAATGGTTTAAAGAGAACCCCAATATATGCTAGGCCAAGAAGTTGGCAGGTTGTGCGAGTCGAAAGACTTCACGTACTAATAGTTCGTGAGGGTTCTTGTATGAATTGCCTCAAAAGGAGTTTGGGAACAACTATAATTGGATGACCAATTTATGCTTTGAACATAAGTATTGTAAACTAAAACCAAATCAATTATATATATATGGCAATTCGTAAAGTGTTTATTAATACTTATTCCATAGCATTGAGAAACAACTGTTCTTTCATGAAATACCATCTTCGTAGCGAAGGAATTTCTTTTAGTAATTATTGGTAGTAAAATGGATTTGGATACGATCCTAAGATGAAATTTATTCCACGAAATAAATTGAAATTAACAAAACTCAAATGAACACAATGCAAATGTCTAAGAAATATTCTTACACATTGAAGGGAAACAATAAGTTTCATATTAGTGTCGAGAATAGATAATCCTTAGCGGTAAATTATACCATTAAGAGTATTGACTCCATGATATAGTATGATGTACAAATTCGAAATGGATTCCAAGTGCATTATCAAAATATGATTTTGATATTTGCACCCGAAGGGGCTGCGAATGAATGTTCAAGAACAAGACTAATGTAGTTAGAACATAATGAGCAACATCGATAAGAATAACATCGTAAATTTCAATCATTGAAATTAGCATAATAGATTTGTTATTCAACAGGCTCAAGTTATTTCGTATCTACTCATGAAATTATCCCGTGGTATGATTTTGTGTTTTGGTACATATGTGTTGTAATGGAAAATTATAAATAATGATTTAAAATAGATTTTTTGCACATAACAACCAAAGTGTTTGAGTCAATGGGAGCGATATTGAGTTTATGGGTATTTTCGGATGTGATCCAAAAAATGATACGAAGGTATCATTCTATAGTCATTAGAATTGAGTAAGTGATTTGATATAAATATCAAATAGTTTTATTTACAGTCAAAATGTAGACGAAGTGTGTGTCCATAAGAAAGAACTACTAAAAGGTACATAGATATTTCTAGACTATAAGTAAAAAACATACTGTTGATTGACGTAGTTATTTAAAATCAGTAATAATTTAGTTATTTAATACTCAATATTGGATTTGCAAATTATATCTTTTATAATAAGTATAAAGGATGTTGGGAATCTTCCAAACAATATGCAAAGACGCATTATTAAAATGTTTAATATGGAATATGTAAGATGGATTCATTATGTATTGATAATAGGAATTATCATACATGTTGTATTGTCTACATTATCGTATCTAGTTAATGTATTTGATGCATGAGGCGAATATCAAATCCAAATCAAGATTTCTAAATGGTAGTTTAGAGTGTTATCTAGTATTTCTGAAATACTAGAGAATTGTATACAGAAACAATGCACCCCTTGTGAAAAAGTTTTAGGACTCAAACTATATAGAGTATAATATGTCAACATTAAATTCATGTTCAATCTTTAGTTAAGAAACTTTAAGTTGGAAATATTCCAAACGAAAGGTTGTGGTTAATTCAACGATAAGTACATCGCCTTGAATAGCGCCATAATAAAGGCAATGTATAAATATAAATGCACAAATGTAAATCTAAGCTAAGAGTGATTCCAAGTATTAAGAATACAACGTAATTGTTATATGATAACAATGTAATGATAAGAGCTCACTAGAAGTCGAGAAACATGCTCTGAATAGTTCCACGTATATAAATAATTGTTACTATCAGGTAATGCTTAATAAAGTAAAATTGGATTTTATCAAAACTAAATAAGCGATAAATTTGGTCACAATATCACACTACGTGCCAAGGGACGCGTGAAGGTTAATATTTGAATTGTTCGATATTAAACGCTAACCAAATTTACACCTAAGAGTCACACAACTGAGAAGTTGAATACTCCTATTACCAACCTATTTATTTAATTTGTAATTGTTATAAATTAATTAAATTGATTAATATTTAAGAAATATTAATTATAATATTTTTTACTTGATATGTGTTGATCAATATTGGTGTGTGTATAATAGTTATGAATACACTTATTGATATAGATATCGATACGCATTTAAATTGGATTTAAGTGTATTAAATATTGACTGGGCTTGAAGTGATTTTGAGGCCATATAGGGGCTTATTAGTTCTGGCCATGAAGAGGCAAAGAGGGGTTGGTCATATGATGGCTAAGGAGTTTGAATAAAAGAGAAGAGAATAGGTAGGAGAAAAATAAAGATCTAGATCCTTGGTTTCTCCTTATTTAAATGAATCTAACTCTCACTGTATCTGTCATTTTATCTTCCCTCTCCATGACATTACTGGCCGAAAATATCCGCACCCTCTTCTAGCCATTCAAGCATTTCAACCACAAAATCAAGTAAAATACGGTTGTCGGTGGTAGCTGCATTCGAGAAGGTGGCATCTTCTGGATATAGAATTCGATTAGAGTTAACTTCTTCATTTCAAGATGCGAGTTTTGGGCTTTGGTGAAAGGTATTCTTAAGTTTAATATTATATTAATGATTATATAATCATTATTTTATATATATTATTTTGTTAGAAATATCATGGATCGGTATATCGATGGATTGTTATATATTGATGGTTGTGTATGTATGTGTGTGTGTGTATTAATTTTTTATGCATATTGTTTATAAATGCCCTCATCCTGGAACTAAAAAAAATTAATTTTGAAATTTAAATAATAAAATATTAGATAAAGTTTAATATTAAATCTAATTTAAGAGTTTAACACTATATGATATATATTGGATCTTTATAAAATTTAATTTAGTTAGTATGACATTCGACATTAATAAATTAAATTTTTTTAGCCACGCTAGGAGGGTTGACGAGGTTCTTTCTAGATTTATTAAGCATATAAAAAATGGGATTAAACAAGCTTAACTCCAAGCAATAAAAAAACAAAGCAACACAGAGAAAAGTAAAGAAAAAAAGAAGAATAAAAGAAAACACAGAAAAAATAGACAACAATCACAAGCAAAACAAGGCTTCAGCTCTACATCTCTGAAGCAACATGCTCACTCATAACGCCATGCACAATTAAGCCTTTTTAACCCTGCTAGCTTTTCTTTTATTTTATTTTGGATATTATATATATATATATATATACACTTTTATTTAATTAAAAATTGTCTATATAAATAGAATGTATGCATGTATGTATATATTTCTAAATAACATAAATTTTTTAAAATTTATTTACATAAAATAAGACATATTTTATATTTTTGAAAATATTTTAAAGCTTTTTTAATTAATTTCGTATGGTTTTTAATTAATTATGGATTTTATCTAATAAATTATGTAAACCGAAAATTAAATAATAATAATAAATTATTTTATTATTAGGCTAAAAGCATCGGCAAAATATAATGTTATTTTTAAGTTATATATGTATATATGTATATGTGTGTATAGTTATAACTAGTTATATTTTTTTTGTATATATACATTATGCATTTAATTTATTTCAAAATAAACATATATATTAAAAAAATCCAATTTGAATTTTATATTATAAATATTCAGAATAATTTTAAAAATTAATTTTAAAATTGTTTATAATTTAATTATATTTATTCATATATTTATAAACATATGTATATGTATTTTAATTAATGTTTTATGTAAATAATTTACCAGTAATATTATATAATAATTATATAATTATATTTTCACACACACACACACACACACACATATATATATATATATGTAAATTTTATGCATATATATAGACCATCCATTTGTATACACTATAAGGAAATGGGGTCTTTACTTACCAATTGTAAGTGTAGGTAAAACTAGTCTAATGGTGGGTAATATGTTTTAGCTACCAATATTGAATTGGTAGACACTGGTAGGTAAAAGTTAGAGGGGAAGAATCTTTACCTACACTTATTAATAGTGGTAGGTAAAAGAATCTATGGACCCCACTAAGTTGTGAATCAAATGATGAGTCATCGGCTGATATGTTTGATGATGTATCATCCTACGTGGCTGCTCACATGGTTGCCATAGTAGCATACACGTGGCATACATCAATGTCGCCACTTGGCATCTTGTAGTTGGTCCATGTGTCAAACAATAATTTGTCCAGGTGTCATCATTTGATTAGTACATATGACATCATTTTCTTGGGCCACGTGGCAACATTTGATTAGTCTACATGGCATTATCTGATTTTCCACATGGCATCATTTGATTAGTCTACGTTGCATAACATTATTGGACCACATGGCCTTATTTTATTAGCACAGATGACATTATTTTATTGGTCTGTTACACAATTCATATTTTGGTCAAATTTAATGGTTATGTGTAGGTAGATAATAACAGTTATTTATAAATGTTATATATTAGAAATAAACTAGAAAAAACTTCCATTATTATTATGTACAAAACTAATATATCAAACAAACCAAATAACCAAATCAAAGCAGTTGTAGTCATTGTGATATTCAATAAAATTTTTATGTAGTTTACATAAAATTCACAGTTATATATGTATAAACAACTCATCCCATGTATATATAATTTATAGAAAATAACTTGAAAAAATTAGATGTCTCTCCTAAACAATAACCATGAAGCATGCATGATAAGCCAGCCATCGATACACTACACGTGAAAAACATGTTTACATTAGTAGACTCCTTGTGCTTGCATCGATTTCAAAATCCTGCAAAAAAAAATTGAATACTTCGTTAATCATCAATTCATAATTAGGCTTAACATATAGAGAAAATATTTTGGAATAGAGGTCATACCTGAAGGCAAACTGAGCAGCATACTGACTTTGATGCATAAGAACTATTCTCCATCGATATTTTAATTGTTCCAATTTTATCAGTTGTATCTTATGACATGCCTTTTGTGCCTTCTGTATCAAATATGTCGAGGAATTTGATTACTGGGGAGTCTACTGCGTTCGGCTACAAATAACATATATATGTTGTAAATATCAATTTCAGTTTTATGAAATATCGGTCTATAATATAATGATTTGATTGTATGTTACCTAACTTTGTACTTTAGGTTCTATCTTCTCTCGAACGACTCTTCTGCTCAAAAGACTAGGAAGGACATCGATTAGTGGTCAATTGTACAACGATTATAGAGATGTTAGGTCTTAAAGTTGAATGTATAACTTGTTTTTACTGGATTCATTTTTTATTTCCTTGAAATAACAGCAAGAAACTTGTCTTAAAAAGTTCCTTATGCATTTTTCTATCTTTAATTCAGTCTCCACTAAGATTCAGATCTCATGCATCGATTGAATATATTTTCTAATATCAACAAAAACTTAATTAGAAGCAATATGCAATATGCAGTATACTAGTGAAAAAATATTGTTTCCTTATTTAGGCAAAAGCATAAGACATGTGAAAGATTTTATAGCCCGATTAGATGATACAAGCATGTTGTCAAGAAGTAGATATAAGTATATGTATACTTTTATATAAATTTATATTTAGACTAGAAAAGAAAGAGACTAACCTAAATGAAAGTGAGTTACACATATTTGAGTAAAAAGTAAGTCAAACAAAAAATACCATTTTAACGCTTTGAATCACCAATTAGTAGTTGACTAAAAGATGAAAATGTAAAACACCTAACAATATCAATAATAATAGGTTTAGTGAAATTTTTGTAACAAAATCTCATTTAAAATACTTATTTATTTGGATACTGATATATATATATATATATATATATATATATATATATATATTTGGAAATAAATGAAAACCAAATAAATTACAGAACTTTATCGATTAAGTTATGCCCATAAATTTATTATAGGTATGAAAATCAATTAAAAATTATTCTTCTATAGGTATTTATGATAGATGGCAACTATTATAGCTAGGCATATATTGAATCTACCATTATATTACAACATTGCTAAATTAATTGGATCAAAAAACTATCACAACTAAATATCTGTGGTAATAATAATGCAAGGGCAGTTAAATTTATCATTTTAATGCAAATTACAACCTTATTGTTGGATAAACTAATTTCTATGGGTGGACTTTTTTGGGCAAAAGATGAGCAAAACAACCTATAAATTAGAAATAATTGATTCAGTAGAATGAATAATCAATGAGATAATTATAAGAAAAATAATATGTAAGACAAACTAAATGAGATAATTATAAAGAAGTAAGATAATCTTTTAACTTACTTCTACAATAGCAGGTTTTAGCAGTAAATGAAAACATTTTAAAAATCAACTATGACGTGGGTCCCACCAGAGAATAATATAGAGGTTAAATGGGATGGACATAGAATTGATCTGAAATGCATATAACATATCGAAACTTAAAAAGACATATAATATTCCCAAACATTCCTAGGAATAAAAAACCATATATAGTATTTATAACACTTATAAAAATAGGTTGGTGAAATTTAAGGAAAAACGTATCATTTAAAGCATAGACCTATTTGGAAAATAACATAGACATGGAAATAACATAAAATCGAGTCTATTTAGTAAAATATTATAAATCTCGATGTTGCACGAT
Source organism: Allium fistulosum (assembly GCA_030737815.1). Lineage (NCBI taxonomy): Eukaryota > Viridiplantae > Streptophyta > Magnoliopsida > Asparagales > Amaryllidaceae > Allium > Allium fistulosum. Next base: position 669,746,210 of record CM060906.1, read on the forward strand.
TCTTAATTTTAGAGACATTTAATCAAAAATGGTAATGTACATATTTGAGACATATAGATATGAAAATTGCCATAGCTAAGCATATATTAGATCTGTCCATGTACGTATCAATACAACAAATTTAGATCAATCTAATCAACAAACCATGACAAAGAAAAAGGAATTATAAGTTGCAATTAAAGTTACCTTATTCACCTAAATTACAGCATTATGCTCTAATTTTATGTATGAACTTTTTGTAGTTAAAGATGAGTTGAAAAGCCTGTGAATTATAAATAATTAATTTAGTAAAACGAACAATTAATTACTTCTAATTAGAGAAATAAGAGATGTATAAAATCAAATAGCTTCTATTTTCTAATTTTAGCAGTAAATAAAAATATTTCAAAATCAATCACTACATGTCTCGCCATAATCAGTTATTACTCATTTAGAAATAAAATGAGACAAAAACCATAAGTTAATCCCAAATAATCTCATATGGACATCGAAACTTCTTCAAAAATCTCATATTTTAAAACTGGAAAGAATCTGAAACTGCTTTGGGATGAATCTTCTGAAACTATAGATAATTGTAGAAAATATAAAGACTAAAATTGCATATCTTTAGGGAAAATAAGATATAGGAATAAAAGTTATATTTATTTGTTGTACAAATACCAATATATCATTTATGTGCATAATCTAAAAGTCTGCATGGAGCTAGTAAATTTGATAATTAAACCTAAATGTGACATCAGAAAGGACTTTGTAAAGAAAAGCTATAACAATAGATTATGGGTATATAATATTGGATCCGGTAACCAATAACCATAATTACCACCAAAATTATGAGAAATAATAAATGCAAGCTTGCTAATGACTTCGTGATTCAAGCCTATACAACTAAACAAAATTCATAAATAAAGAACTTACTTTTTGTTGACTTGTGCGATTCATTCACTCACTAATCCAATTCTGCTATGTGATTCATTCACTAATCCAATTCTGAAAAATATGAAATTAACAAATTGGTGGAACGAAGAAAAACTTTTTTCATTAGCTGGAAATACATATTATAATGCAACCATCTATAGTTAGATACCCTACAACCTAATCAATATGTTGTCTTTGGAATAAGTACTAAAAGTAAATTACCTAACATGATCTGAATTAGAAAGGGACTGAGTAATGAGAACTGGAAAGAAATCGCCTAAATTTGGGAAAACTTCAATTTTAAAGGAATATTTTTTTCAAAATATGAACATAGAAATATAAGGCTACAATAATAGATCCAACCAACAATCCATTGAAATCGAGAAACATCAAACTAAATTACCTGACATGATACAATTTTTCTTGTACAAATACATTTTTTCTTGTAGTGCCTCTTCCTGCCATGGTGAAATTAACAAATTTGTTTGATTACTTCAAGAATTAGGGTTTGGGAAGATAAGACAATTAGGGATCTGAATAGTACTTTAGAGAATAGAGATATAGGGAATTCAAAGGTGGATAGTGGTTCCTGTCAGTTTCTAGTATGGCCAATCAAATGGAAATACGCGGATTGAGATTTGTACCGTTAGATTTGGTTTAAAATAAATGGTTAGATCTGTAGTTGGAGGGGATGGTATGGATTGTGTTTCTCTAATAACTTGGAAGTATGTTTTAGCCATTTTGGATTATGATATATTGGTATGAAATTGTGAAACTTTTTATAAAAATTGCAACACTTACATTTTAATAGTCAATTGTTTGAAAAATGGCAATATATGAAAAGTAGTTAATACATGATTATTGAATATTTAATATTAATTATTTAAAATTTAATTCCTGTTTATTAATTATTAATTGCTAATTATTTCATATTTCAAAATAATTAGTAATATTTAATAAATAAATGATTTTACAAGGAACATTGTTAGGATATGCAAACAAAATCTTCATTTGAAAAATGAAATTGCTAGGATAGTGTTTTTCTAACACGTCATCACACAACTCAGCGTTACTTTTAATGGAAAGTTAAAATGATAGAAGGAAAATATAGGCGCCAATTGCAAAAAACTTTCCCTCTAGTATATGCGTAGCTAACACTTTTTACCTACTCATTTTTATTGTTAGGTAATCACCCTTCCAAAATGTTATAATATTGACGATATTTACCTACCAATAAATTTTACCATTAAATATTGGTAGATAAAGGTTATCTTTACCTACCCATATATATTGGTAGGTAAAGGTCCGATTTCTTATAGTGATACATGTTTAACGACGAATTTTCTACCGGTTTAGAAAATCGTCGATAAATTTTAAATTAAATTTAACCGCAAGCACGCGGTGTACAAAAGTTAGTACATGGCGAGTAAGGGTCGATCCGCAGGGAATTGTTGATTTTAAAAATCTATTCAATCAAATTATACCAAAGTAGAGAGAGTGTTAAGCTAAAAATGTAAGAAACTAACAAACTAGCAAATTAAAAGTGATAAAAATATGAAAGTAGAAAGGCAATTTAGAGATAAATACACTCTCTAGATCACATACTTCAACAAATTATGAAATTATGATATCTCTTTTTTAGTCATTAGTGAATTTAAATGATATGTTTATCATAAGTATGGTTTATTTATGTTATTAATTAGCTCAACATAAGCCATCAAACTATAACACACCCCTTAAACCACTATTTAATTCTCATGAAATATGACAACAAAGTTGAAAGCAAAATCTATTTTAAGCATGGCCTATTAACTATTGTTTAGAAATATAAGCCATCAAATTTTAATTTCAACATTCACTTCTTTACCATAATCATATTTAGATGAAGAGGCAATTTGTGTTTTGTGATTGTTTAAGCATAGCCTAATTGGTGTCAATAATACATGCTATCAAATTCAAAGCAAAAACAACAAGTTAAACCACTTCATGCATTCTCATTAAGCACAAATAGAGAGCAATAATTATCAAAATGTTGAAGCTATATGATTAGAGGCTTCATTACCCCTAAATTGAAGGGATTAGCCTCTCATTTATGTTATCATACCAACACAAGTAGCATGCAACATGAAACACAAAATAAAAGAATATGAAAGCAAAGTAAAGGAAGAGCTATTTTACTTGCATAAAATAAAAGAAGATCTACACTACTTGCATAAAAGTAAATAAACAAGAAAAGACTTGAATTAAAATTGCATAAAAAAATTACATAAAAGAAATGACTAAGTAGCCATGAAAAGAAAGAGAGCTCTCATTTTATTTTTGATCTAAACTAAGAGAAGAGAGCCTAAGAGAGACTAAAGAAGAGAGGAGTTACATGAAACATAAGGGGTATTTATACTAGTTAGAAACTCTAATCCATATTTTTGGGGAATGCCTAAACTACCCCTCTAGGAAGTGTGGTGACCAAGTAATCATTAGCTTCTAATTTGTACATGAAGGTATGTGGATAGATGGGGTCCTCCATGATCCATGAAATGAATTATTTCCATCTCCATTTCTTTGTATTCACTCTTGTGCATGCATATGTCTTCATGAAGCCACTTGTATTTGAATTTAAATTCCTACAAAACAACATAGAAATTTTCAATTAAACTTTAGAAAATTAATATATGCACAAAAATGACTATTTTGCCCCTGGATGAAGATGAATATGTGACGATTCGAAATAATTTGAATTTTGGTTTAAACAAGTTAAAATACCCAATACGTTCATTTATTTAATTTAAATAAATTCTAAATGAATTAGGCCATTTATGCCCATTAAAGATTCAAATGGAGAATTTTTTTGAAATTTACCCAGTTACTCCAGTGAGTGATGGTTCGGTCCCAACATATGTTATTAAGTCTATTAGCAGAAGTGTTACATGTCTATAAGAGGAAGTGCTATCAAGTTTATACATTTCTATTCACTCTATAAAAACTATCTGAATTGTCCTTGTGTCGGTGCCTTATTGAACAGTTCATGCCACATCATCAAGATGAGACAACCGATCATGATATAAAAGACCATCTCGATGAAGCGACATATCACCCTCATAATGTGTCATGTCGTCATCTAATTATGATCGTCCGCAATTGCTACAAGTCATATGGTAAGCATCCAAAAGTCTAACTTTACTATAAATAGACTTGTACTCCCATATAAGAAGAGGCCTTTTACTGAATTCTCTTTTCTCCTAATTTCATTTGTAATTCAAGAAATTTGCAAAAGCTTGATTTAGTAATTTCGTGGCAGTGTAGGTCAAATCAAGATTTGCGAATCATGATAAATAACTTGTAAATTTTCATTTGCATACTTGTCCTTGGAGGATTTCCTCTTGCACAAGTATAATCCAACATCTTCTCTGCTATTTGAAAATTAGTTCAAATTTTTGGCTCAACATTTTGGTGCTTTCAATCCATATACCAAAAGTTATCAATCATCCCACTTTTATCAACCTAAAGAAAAATCTCAAGCAAGCATGCTGAGATTAATTAAAGTTACTATGCAAGGGCAAGATATTGTTGAAAACACTAATATAAAAAATAACTCCAAACTTCAACGTGGATACTATAGAAGTTAGGCTAGCTTCTCTCCCAACTGTAACTGAAAAATAAATGTTTAGCACTAAAGAAATGCAAAAGCAACTTGAGACAAGTATGTGTTAGTTGAAATGTTAGTCTCGCAAAATGCATCAAAAACCTAAATTATGAAATTTAATTGAGGGAGGGAGGTAGAATCTCCCTTAAAGGACAGTAACATAATTCTTTTTAAATATTATGATCTCGGAAAGGTATTCAAGAATCAAATGGAAAGGGTATGGCAAGTTCTAGGAAGGTAGCGAGGACTCCATCCATATTTAATTATACTGCAAGGAGAGGCACTGTGATCACCGATCAACCAATCTTAACGATTCCTTAATATCTTAAAGACTTTAATAAGTCTCTAAATGTACAGTATGCTAGCTATACGTTAGGGATGGAGTATAAGCCAAATGGGAGGGATTATAAAGAAGATAAAATATATGTAAGAGATTTAGCATGTAAGATAGCTAATGATACGATGGATCTAAAATGAAAAAGGACAATAGATCCTAAAGTCAACAACAATATAAGGGCACCCATTTACGAAAGAGATAATGGAGTTCCCACTTCCTTCGTATATTAAAATTCTAATCTAAGATATGAAAGATCAATGGATCCAAATGATCACCTTTTTTATTCAACAACCTTTCTTAAGGCTGCCAGCAAGTGGTATAGGAAAAATCATGGAAATAATTTCCTTGTTGAGTCAATTCATATATGAATTCTCCTATCGCTTTTGCACCTCAAAAGATCCTACCATAGACTTGAGTTTGTTTGCAAACATAATGCAACGTCCTGGAAAACTATTGAAGGGTTATCTAAGAAGGTTTGATGCTGAAACAAATCAGGCCGAGAAGGTGAGCAATCAGGAGAAGCTTATGGTGGTTAAGTAAGGACTAATTGAGAATACTATGTTTGGAAGGGGTTATATATTCATAGATACAGTGGTTTGCAAGATTTTCATTTTCAGGCAGATAAATTTGTTCATCACAATGAAATTGTTTATGAAAAGAAAAGTTACAGCAAAGCGGAAGAGAAGATAAAAGGATTGGTTTTCCGTACCAAACATAAATGGAAGATGCGATGAAACCCATAGGACTAATTTTTTATCATTGAATCAACTACTTTCATGCATCTATGCATTTACCAAGGTTAAGATAGAATATCATATAAGAGACTTAAGGGAATGTTTGAGATTTTGCATAAGTATAATATGAAGATAAACCCATAGGAATGCTCCTTTAGGATATAATCAAAAAAATTTCTAATACACATGTAATAGGGGCAATCTCGACGAAATAAAGGCAATCAAGGACATGGTAGAGCCAAAAACTGGTAAAAATGTAATGGGTTTAAATGGAAGAGTTGTCGTACTCAACTGGATCATATGAAAGGCGACAGATAAATGTACCCCACTCTTTGATGTCATTAAGAAACACAGAACATTCGAGCGAACAGATGAATGCAGAAAAGCTTTTCAGAAACTAAAAATCATTTGGAAAAACCTTTGATTATATCCAGTTCCGTAGAGGGCAAAGACCTATTTTTGTACATAACAATATCCGAGCACGCTATAAGTTCGGTATTGATAAGAGAAAAAATGGAGTAAAATTTCTCTTATATTATACAAGTAAGAGATTGATAAATGTGGAGGTTGAGTGCTCGATGCACTACACCACAAAGGCTAATTAGGCAGTGCTTAGGACCGTATCAAAAACCATTAGGCACGGCCATAAGCCGTATCAAAAATAAGCGTGTTTAATCATTAGATACGGCCCAAGACCGTATCTAGATCTCCAATTAGATACGGCCACGGACCGTATCTAATTGTCGAATTAGATACGGCCATGTGCCGTATCTAATTGGAGATTTAGATACGACCATGAACCATATCTATTTCTCCAGTTAGATACGTTTCATGGCCATATCTAACTGGATAAATAGGTACGGTTCAAGGCCGTATCTATTTTACCAATTAGATACGGCCACCACGGGCCGTATCTAATTGGATAGGTAGAGTGTAACAACCCATAAATTTTAAACGGTTTGAATAACTTATTTAATTGAATTTGTAAGAAATTTTAAATAATAATATTTTGAAATAAAAATTTAATGTTTGGATTACGTATAATTAAATATAAGTAGTTGAATTAGATTTTTATTTGATTTTAATACGAAATTAATATTTTTATTTGTTGAAATCTTTCCATTAAGGAAAGAGAATGTATTAAAATGAACATTTAATTTGGTAGTTAACATAATGATATTTTATTTATAAGTTTTAAAAGAGAATTTTTTTTTTCAAAATGTTTTCCAAATATAATAATTATTATAAGAAAGATATTTTGAAATAAGTAAAGTATAAATTAATAGGTAGAGAATAAATAGGTAACGTATAAATTAATAGGTAGAGAATAAATAAGTAACATATAAATTAATAGGCATAGAATAAATAAGTAACGTATAAATTTAGATACGTTACTTTTTGTATAAATTTAGCGTATATTGTACTAACTATATGAAAAATATATATGAACAACGCATTCAATATTGTTTAAAAATCTTATTTTAAAATCTAATCTTTATACATATTTATTTTAAATTTATTTCCTCTATCCATCCATGCCATTTCAAAAGTTGAAACGTATAAAATACTATACGTTATTTCGCATTCATTGATTTCTTTTATTTATATAAACTTTATATTCGTTGCACGTTACATTCATTTATTTGACCGGTCCTTTCCTTTGTTATTTTCGAATTTCGTGCGTTACTAACCAATGCTCCATATTTATTTGCCTTAATAATTCAGCTAAATTTAAGGATCACCGTTGCTTTTACATTTTGTTTATATCACCTTTCCCCTATTTTAATCGGTTGCATTTGATATTTCCTTGATTTAAGCTTTCTAACTTTTAAATTTCCACTACTCTATATTTATTTCTGTACGTTTATTTTTGTTTGAATTTCTCTGTCCATTCCTTTTTCCATTTTAATATTCTTCATTTCCAAACTCATTACGTGCTCTCCAAACAAACAAAAATTTATTTCTTTAAACGTATAGCTGTTACTTTTCCATCATCTCAGTTTATTTTCAAATTGATACGTTACCTCTGGTCTATCTGTCTATTCCTTTTAGCATTCCTCAATTTTAAGCAAATAATTTTCCCAATTCACGTTTGAAACGTTCATATTCCTGACTATTAATATAATTGAAATCAGTGTCTTTTGCTTAAATTATGGCATACGTTCAAAGCATAAATTATTCTCAGCTAAATTTTAGCCATTACTATCTTTATTTCTTGCCACTTTAAACAAAATTTCTTTCCACTTTATCAATGTGGGGCTTCTCTTATAAATACAAATCACTCGTACATATCCTACTCCATATCAATAGACCTTCATCTCCTCTCTTGCGTGTGAAGCTTCTTCTGTAGGTAAATGGCAGCACTAATTTTTTTCTTCTTACTTCTTTTCCTTTTCTTCTTCTTTTTCATCCTTTTCTTTTGTTTTCTTATTGTTTATATTGCTTTTCCTTTATTTTAAGCACAACATGTTTTTCTCTATATTTTTTTTTTACATGTTTTGATTTTCAATGTAACATAAAAGTTTATAATTTACACGTGTATATATATATATATATATATATTTAAAAAGGATCTCTTTATATTAAGGTCACATGGTATTTGGAGAAGTATGTTTAAACTATTTTATCACTTTTCTTTATATTTTATAGTCCCGGTCCTAGGAGCATTTGATTGTTGGCTATACATTTTGGGTCTAAGTATTTACATTTAAAAGATAATGTTTAAATTTATGTAAAGGAAGGCAAAATTTTGATGTATAAACTGGGATAGTTTAACATAAATAGGCAAGGCCATCATTAATTCATACTTTCTATTTTCATCAATTTTGGTTTATGCATTTAGTAATGCTAACTAAGCTATATATATATTGAATAACAAGTGTTTATAGCTTTCTTTGTCGCAGTTAATATAAGTTATGTTGAAAATGGGTCTCAACATTGTTTTTCTTTAAACTTGCATGTGTTTATGTACATTTCAATATGAGAGTTGCAATATTTATTTCAAATTTTATTACATTTGATTTTTAATACAAAACAATGATTTTTCTTACATACGTATTTTGTTTTGATATTGGTCTTATAAAGAAATATTAATTTAATAAGAAAATAATATATTTATTTTGATTTATATATGTATATGTGCTTTAAATGGATATTGTTTTCAAATTCTCTTATACCAATTTTCTTCATCAAACTCGGTTCTAATTTGATTCCGTCGATTCCTGTTATCAGCTTTGTCCGTCGTGCCCGTTTTCTCCATCGAATCGTATCCATCTAGCGTCGCTTGGAATTCGTAGCTCGTTTCCTTGTCAAATCGGTTTAGCTTCGAAAGGTGAGCAATCACTCACGATTAACGTTCCTATATTTATTAAATTTGATTTCAATTGAAACGACAATTGAAATATGATGCTGTAGTTATTTAAATTGTTATATATGCTATTATCTATAACTGTTCACTTATGAGATATGACACCATATCCTATTCTTTATATTTATTTTTAATGATATATGCCTGTTGTTATTATTTTCATATCTGTTATCACTCTGCAAGTTCCCTGTTAGTATAGAAATCACTATGGGTTGAAATGATACATACCCGAACGGACTTTAGAATAGGAGAATTTCGTTATGGGTTGAAATGATAGACCCAAGCGATTTTCATTTAATTAAGTTTGGGATTACGGGTTGAAATGATATCCACCCGTATATATTTAGTGTACGGATTGAAATGATAAATATCCGTAGCACTTGACTATATGATAGGAAAAATACATACAGACACCGATGGTCCATATATAAATATTTTGGAAATAATTTCTATGATTTTGGAAAGACATATATGGGTTAATAAATTTTGATTCTTAAGATGTATAAAAATGGAAATTTTATATATAGATTTAGTAGTAATATTTGATGAATTAGATTGATTTAATACATATAATGTGGTTAAGTATACAAGTAAATCTATGCTTCAAATAGATTTTCTTGTAATATATTGAAAAATTAAGATTGGGAGATAAATTTGGGTTTATTAAAAATGGTATTTAAATAAGGACCTATTTAATTAAATCAATTTGAAATTATTGAATGGGAAATTTAAAGGTATGATTGTATAACTAGATTTTTGATTTAAGTGATTTAATGAATATTTCACGTTTAAATAAATTAAAGTAATATTGAGTAAAATGTAATTTAAGGTTACTTAAATGATATTGAATCTAATGAGGGAGTATTTCAAGACTAAACAATAATGAGGTTAAATCGAGATCTATATGAAATATATTGAACATTTAAATATTTAAGCCTTGAACTATATTGGAATTTAAATGGTTTATTTTGAGATTCAGATCTGTATTTGAAATTAATATAGTTGAATTTGTCATTTAGAAACTAAATTGAATTAAAGTGAAAATTTAGGTTGAATTAAACTTGAAATTGTTGTTTAGAAAACTAAATTGAATAAAATTTAGTTTGAAACGTTGAATACTTAAAGTTTTGAAATATATTGAAATATAAATGGGTATTTTATGATTTCAAATCCGAATTTGAGATCGATAAATTTTAAGTGGTTAATTTAGGGATTGAGTTGAATTTAAATTGATAAATTGAGATTGAATGGGAAGGTCGGGTTGAAATGATTTGTTAAGTTGAGGAAATTGAAAATACTTTACTTAATAAATTATTTAATGTATATAAATACTATTTTGGGAAATATAGAGATATTTGAAATGAAAATGATATTGGTTTTGAAGTATAAATGACCATGGTGTTATAGTGTATATTTCTACCTTGTAGATAGTTCTATGGACCCTTAGAGGATGGTTATCCCAACATCCTTTAAGTTATTTGTATTTCAGTTGATATTTCACTTGGGTTGGATTTATTTATATAAGAATGTTAATCCTGACTCGAGTGTTTTGTGTTTTGCTTTACGCTCGGGTCAGACTGAGTAATACAGCCTTTTGAGACTCACCTTTGGAGTTTGGAGCTTCGTTTGGAGATTCAACTATCGATTCAGCTTTCAGCTTTTCCAGCCGATTGGTTTAGAGAAGTCATCTGCTTGTACTAAAGACTTCACTGTATTTAAGATATTCTTATGTATTTTATTTTCTAACTCTGATGTATATAGTAGCTTCATGAACTACTATCCTTTTATCTATTCCGCTGCATTATTCTACTCTATGTCTGTGATCTGTGATTGATTTATTTACTGTATATGCTATGTTTTGCCAAAATTTAAATTAACAATTTGGTATTTTGAATTATTCAAGTCAGATATGTATGGTTTTATTATCGATTTGAATGGTCCAAAATAGCGGGTCGTTACATAGATACGGCCGTGGACCGTATCTATTTTTCCAGGTAAAATAAACACTCCATTTCAAAATTACTGATTCCGTTTGTACACTTAAAATAAAACTCAAAGCATTATGTTAACTTCATTCTCAATCCATTACAGTTCAAACTCGGCAAATAAATATTATACTTCATTCTCAACCCATCACATTTCATTCTCTGCCAAAGTATAATACTTCAATACATTACAACACATAATGGTTTAATACATTAAACTTCATTGTCAAGTCATCACCAATCACAGCTCAAACACAGTAAATAAATGTACAGCAACACATACAGCAAAGTTACATACAATACAAACTAGAAGATATACATCGAGTACAAACGAGAACGTTCAGCAAGGCAGGCAACAAAATATTACAATACAGAAAGGAGCAAGTTGCAGTTACCAGCATGTTCGCAAGCATGAAGCAATTTGTAGCAAAGGAGACACTGTCAAAGAAGAAAATAATTAAATAATACACTTGGAAATATTATAAACAAAACCTAAGCTTAAGCAGTTGCATATAGAATCACTTATTCATCTATTAAAACTACCATACATTGAGATGCAAGCTCATGGTTTCATTAGAAAATAGGTATACAATAATGATAGGTGCTATCATACAGTAATACAAATATATGTGTAAGAGATGCAGACATAACATTTCATATCTGAAAATGGTAGTGAAATTAAGATACTTCTTATCAAATGATGTTATTTATTGCTTTGCATTTTTCAATATTAATTTGAAGTGCATTCCTTAATGTAAATAATGGAATATAACCATATAACCATATAACCAGAATATTTGGCTATACAAAACTAAAGTAAACAAATCCCATTGCAAAGCTACAAACAACTATATTCTATTCTAATTATTTATATATATATTCACAGTTTGATAGTTGCAAGTATAATAAACTGTAGTGCGTTCACTGCTAGGCTATCAGATAATAACCACTTATAGTACTATGTGATTTTAAGTGTCAGGCTATAAACTAGAGCATGAAAATTTCCAAACTTATGTATACTTTTTTTTTATTAGAAAACCTGATCATCTAATTTGTAAGCATACTTATCAAACTAAGTTAAGGTCAAGCTCTAAAACAAAATATGAAATAGATGTGCTGTTGTACTAACTAGTTTAGTTGAACATAAATATAGTTTGTAAATTATATATATTAAATCTAAACTTATAAATATAAGTATATGTGTTTTTTAAACAAAGGTGAACTCCAGTTTTAATAAAATGTAATATGTTTTGATGTCAGGTTATTGTTATACATAAGCAAACATATCACATATTCGTATATATGAATATAACCTAATAGACATTTATGCAAATGAATTGAATTCAATATTTCTATATAAAACAGTTTATATATTTTTCAAGTAAAACTGATATTGAAATGATTTCTATGAAGTATAATTCCATTGCAATCCAAAATATCAAACTAAAGAGCAAAAAATCAAATTCAGCCGTAACCATTAACTCAGTGCAATAATCAACAGTGGGGACATGTATCCCTTATCATGAAAAGAAGAAAAAAAAACTAAAAGGCAAAGCTGTGAACTGCTTCAAAGAACAGGGATGTATGAAACAATCAACAAAAAGAAAAATATCAACTATTCTCAAACAAAAGTTTTGCAATTAAGTCTAGCTAAATGTGTACAATTGCACGATTGGAAATACAACTAAGGCTACATGTATTAACTAGTAAAGTGAAGACAGGCCATGCAACATGATAAGTAGGACATGCTAATCTAAGAATAGGCATAAATTTGTGACTAAGTTTGCCAGGCAAGAACAACAACAATTTAAATCAACAGCAAGGATTCATTATATATCTCCTCATCACTAATATGTACTCGTGCTAGACAATTTACATTGTGAGATTAGATTATTTGTCATAAAATGACTGTATGCATGTATAAAGTCCTGAACTATCTACCAACCAAAATCAGATTTAGTACAAAGAAATATGCAAGTGGATCCAATATGTGTACAATGTCCAAATTATCAAGATAATGTGCAGCATTTATATTTTTCATGTAACTATTTTGCTTACGTTTGGAAATGGTGTAGAATAAAACTTGATTTTGCTATCTCGCCTAGAGAGTATGAGCAGAAGTAGCCATATATCCAAAAATTAGGCGGTGATAGTATAGCCGTAGCATTACCGACTTAATTTCATCAGACATGCATTGAAGAAAACAAGGCCGCAATGAATGTAGGTGATGCTACATATATGTTTAAATTAACACTTACGACCAAAATATTTAATCATAAACCAGACTACCAGACTACCAAACGTAGTAAAACTTAATCTTCCAATAAATAACATTACTATTTTTGTTAACATGATTGTATTTATATATCGAATGTCTTTTTTCCAACGGATTTATAAATGAATTAATGAACATTAAAAAATTAAATTTATTTAAATAAATTGAATTATCGATCGATATAACTAATCAAAGATAAGGAGTTGAATTTAAAAATTTTGAAGAAAACTGAAAAGAGCTTTTTACATATTTGTAATTTAGAAAAACATCTTGTGGTTAACTTAGCAATATGTGAACATTCATCCATTATTTAGTTTTTATTTTAATCTTACTTGTAATTAATCATAGATTTCATGTTGTCGTTCGAGAGTAATGCTTATACCTTTGATAATTACAAAATAATGTTATGTAGCACTTAGTTGAGTTATAATTTGAGTGTGATTTGATAACATGTTGAACGTGAGAATGCTTATATAATCCAACTTTTACCCCTGTAATACGTGCGTTTACATCTAGTTTGTATTGTAATTAACCATTATAATTAAATAACAGTACCATCTATCGCAGAGCGTTGGGCTTAGCGTACTTGAGATTGTATACCTATGCAACTAGAAGGACTGAAATAGGCACATAACATTTTCGCAAAAATAATGAACTAATTTGAGTAAATAATAAAATGAATACTGGGTGGTTAAGTTTAATATATTGTGGCAACGGGTGGTTAAGAAAGATATATTGGATATGGACATACACTTTGCTACTAAGGAATGGCATGTTAAAGATAAATAATTTTTGGATGAGCTCACATACCTGCTAAAGATATCGAATCATAATCTTCGGATGGCACACATACCCACCCACTCCAACATCAACAAAGGTCTCTGCAAATTGATGATTTATTTTGTTGGTTCTCTCATCTGGTAGCAGTATATTGTCCAAAACCAATTTTTCATGTGTGGATGGTACAGATTTCCCATGGATTTTGGACGATGTAGAATCTCGACATACAGTACCTATTGCAATAAAATTTATTGTCTAGATCTATCCAACAAAATAACTGCATCGAAAACAAGTAAGAATAAAAAGCAACTAATAAATACCTGTTGCTATTATGTCTAGATCAGAGTTGAGGATTTCACATTTTTGATTGTTCACCACATTGGTCGTATCCTGGGATTGAGAAACAATGAATTTAGAAGCATTGGGTTGTGTGTTGCGTTCTCCTTGTTCTATGTTTCCCACCATGTTGATCAGAAGCTCCATTTGCCCAGACAAATTTCCTACTGTACTCTCCAAATTTCCCACCGTACCCTCCAAACTTCCCATCCTCATTTTCAACTTAGCATTGTCTCCACAAACATGTTTCAATCGTTTATGTGCAATAGCAGAAGCCTTAATATTAGTCTTTGGTATGGCGGTCCCAACACCGCGGCTCCTACCCCTTGTATCCTTTCCCATCACTTGTGATACGATATTTTCATCCACTGTCAATTTTTCTTCATCACTATCGGTGATCTTTTCCTCCAATTACGCAATTTGATCCTGAGATTACATAATACTTATATGGACACATAGTGCATAAAAGAAAGAAAATTGCTCATGTTTAACTTTAGGAGCAAAAATAACTTACGAAGTACGAAGAATTGACATCTGATTTGCAACGATCTGCAATATATAAAATATGTTAGTTGTGATTTTTATCATTTTGAAAAAAAAATGAATATAACTTACCATTTCGTGTTCTATTCTAGCGTGACTTTTACGACCTGCATGGTGAGCATAACTGAGCAATGATCTATTTTTTTTGGCTAACTCCCTTCTTCCGCTCGCTTCAGGCGTTGCTTCATTTTTTATGAACTCGTTCCAATCTTCTTGAGCAATTGTAGGTGGACAATTTTTCATTCGTTCTTCGTCATTGTCGAAAGTGTCATAAAAACTTGCTCTCAAGTTTTTTTTTGTGTCTCCTAAAAGCCTCGGACATTCTTTTTAAAAAAATTTCCTTTGAAAGCGGGTCGAGCGCATACATTTTCTACAAAAAGTGAAATACATAAACAAGTTAATCAATTCTATCAGACTTAAACGGGTTTCAGAAACCGACTGTAACAGGTAGTGCATATACATTGCAAATATCGTCAGAAATGAATCAAAGTAAAAACTTACCACCAATTGGTTCCAAACATCATCCTTATATGTACCGGGTACTTTGTTCCAACTTATGTATGATATCGGCACATGAGCTCTTACTAGTTTACCCAGCATAGTGGCGATTTTTCCAGCGTTTTCTGAGACTGGAATACCAAATAAGTTTTGATCAACTATTTTTTCTTCTGAACATGATGAATGTGATGATGCTGGATTTTGTGACATAAATATAAAATGCTGGATTTTCTGAATACCAAATAAGTTTTGATCAACTCAGCTGTCCTGAAATAAAAATGAAATCAACATCACTGTAAAATTTGTTGTTTAGCCAATAAAAGCGTTCTCATCAACCATCAATTCATGGCAATAACAAAAGTAAAAAAGCAATAACAACAGAAGAACTACTTGGATTTTAAGAAACCAACAACAATATAGACATTTTAAGAAACCAACAACAGTAAAATCCCCTTTTATCTACAAGTCTATAAAAAACATACTATCATGAAACTTTTCAATATAACAGAAACCAACAACAATATAGACATTTTAAGAAACCTTCTCTTTATGTGAATTTTTTTTGGTTCAATGATATCTCACACTCCTACTACCCCAAGGAATAGGAATTAAACCAGAAATGAAGCATTTAACAATTCATCAGTTAACAAATGGTTTTGGTAAGGTCTTCTAATTTTTCATTATCTTCAAAAGCTGATTGATAGACGGTAGGAAACTCAATGTCATCCACATTTGTAGTCAACCGTTTTGGTGTATGAAAAACCACAGACCAACCATTATTTTTTAAATCTGTTGAGTAGAACACTTGACTCGCTTCTGATGCAAGAATAAATGGCTCATCATTCACGCTATCTTTGCTCTTCAATTTCCCTAAATAAACCATGATCAAGTTTGAAACAGGATCTATTTTGCAACCATTGATCTTATCCTCGACCTTTACCCAATCACAATAAAAAAACTGTTTGTTTGAAGTCGGTGTAATCCAACTCAAGTATCTGCTGAATGACTCCGCAATACGTTGTTTCTGCTTCCTTATAATTTTTATCTTTACCACTCGCTCTAAATTTTGTAATTGCTTTCATGCATACACCGCTATCTTGTGTTACCATACGATTTTCGTACATTTTCGTAGAAAATAAAAAACCATTCACTTTGTACTTAGTATAACTAAGCGCCGTGAACTTCGGCCCATGCACTAGCCGCCAGAGAGTTGGATCAACGTCGATGCACTTCAACAACTACATAAAATACAATAAATAAAACAAAACATGGTCACGAAGGTGTATTGCCAACTTATAAACACGTGAACTACTTAAGATGCTGTAATACCTCGTTGCGTAACCATAGAGTAAAACTTTGAACGACTTCGACAGTTGTACCTCTGCCTCGTGATTGAAATCTAGTACTTTTTGCATAGGAGTTATACCTCCTACGGAAAACACATATCAAACCGAATACATAAATTGAATTAAAAAATGGAAATTCAAAACAAAGGTGTGAACTTACTTCTTCCATTCATCCAATCCATCATACTTATTAAGGACCCATCTACGTACTTGTTCAAACTGCACTTGGGTTAACATTATATCTTTACCATTATCTAAAGGTATCTCACCAGCAAACTCATCGTCCTCGTCTAAAAATGCTTCATGGGTATGTTTATGATTGCCATCACCTCCGTTTGGCATATATTCCATGCAGTAAAGGCTAGCTTCTTGTACGATATATCCTTCTGCAATACAACCTTCAATGTATCTTTTGTTGCGCACATATCCTTTATATGTTTTCATCAACCTGTGAATGTGATCAATTATATATTGTACATAATAGCTATTTCTATCGAATAATAATGTACATAACTGAAATTAGTTATTTACCGTTCAAAGGGATACATCCATCTATATCTGACAGGACCACAAATTAATGCTTCATCGGCTAAATGAACCATAAGATGGATACTGATATCAAAAAATGCAGGTGGAAAATGTTTTTCAAAAACACACATTGCTTCTACCAAACTAGCCTTTGCTTTTATAAGGTGTTCCCTATTGATCACCTTTGAGCACAAAATGTTAAAGAATAGACTAATACGATGAATAGCATTTCGCAGATCCTTATGTTGTGGATAAGAATGTTGAAGCAATACCGGAAGCAAATGTTGCATTATGACGTGGTAATCATGTGACTTCATATTTCTTAGTTCGGGAGGATTGATGCTCACATTGTTGTGGAAGTTTGAAGAGAATTTGTTGGGCACTTTCAGGTTTTTCAAAACGGTGCAAAACCGTATCTTTTCTTCTTTGCTCAAAGTGAAAGTTGCCTTTGGTATGATTATTTTATTTGTTTCAGGATCTTCCATCACCCACAACTTTTGTTTTATACCCATGATTTTCAAATCCTTGCATGCATTGATGCCATCTTTTGACTTATCTTTATGGTCCATAATGGTGCTGATGAGATGCTCTGTGACATTTTTCTCCGTATGCATAACATCAATATTATGGCGAATCATATTTGCTTTCCAATATGGTAAATCAAAAAAGATAGACCTCCTGTACCATGCAGAAACATTGTCAACTTCTTCATAAATTGACTTTTTCTGTTTTCGACTAATTTCTTCTTTGTGTTTACCAACTTTCATTTTGATATTCGCTACTTTCTTTTCAACTTCAAAACCAGTCAATGTCCGTTTAGGACGTTGAAATTCTTGTTCGTTGTTGAAATTTGTCTTGTCGTATCGAAACTTGTGTTCTTTAGGAAGAAACATTCGATGTCCCATGTAACACACCTTCTTACTTTCAGGAAGATGATAAGAACAAGTGTTTTCCCCACAAACCGGACATGCAAAATAACCGTGAGTTGTACATCCCGATAAAGTCCCAAGAGCAGGGTGATCATGGATTGCCCACAACACCCTAGCTCTCATTGTGAATTCGGATTTATTTAATGAATCATATGTAACGACTCCTTCCCATAACTGCTTTAACTCGTCTGTCAACGGCTGTAAATAAACATCAATATCCTTCCCTGGTTGTTTTGGCCCAGAAATCAACAGTGTTAACATTGAAAACTCTCGTTTCATGCACATAGACGGTGGAAGATTATATGGTACTACAATTACTGGCCAACAACTGTAAGGGTTAGATAAAGAAGCATGTGGACAGAAACCATCTGTTGCTATTCCAAGTGTGACGTTTCGTGGCTCGACAACAAACGTTTGGTCAAAATAATCCGCGGCTTTCCATTGAGAAGTGTCACATGGATGACGCATTACGGTTGGATCAGACTTGGCACGACCATGCCAGGTCATCACATCTGCTATCCATGGTACACTATACAATCTCTTCAATCTAGAAATTAAAGGAAAATGTCTTAATGCCTTTCGAGGTACTTTAATGCCTTTTCTTTCTTCGTTGAATGATGTCATATATCTTGGTTTGTTGCAATTTGTACACGAAACTCTATTCGCATCATCTTTCCAGTATAATATGCAATCATTGATGCATGCATCATAAGTTTTGTAATTCATCCCAACTTGCTTAATTAACTTCTTCACGTCGGAGTACTTTGTCGGCAGCGTGTTACCTTCGGGGAGTAACTCCTTTATTAGTTCGAGGAGTGCAGTCACACCATTATTTGAAAAGCTGTATTGGGTCTTCAAGCTATTCAGTTTCACAATGGCATACAGCTTCGTCAACCCTTTCGAACATGAAGGATACAGTGGCTCTTTTGCGCTACCAAAAAGTGATTTATACTTCTTACTTTCATTGGCCTGCCAACTGCCATCAACCGTAGACGGCTCTCCAACATTAGCATGATCAGACAACGGATTTTCAGGTTGAAAATGATGAAATCTATCTACATCATTGACTAGATCTTCCATCATAATAGGTTCAGACTCGTCGGAACTTGTGGCATGACTAACTGGTTGTTGTTTTTCCTTCTCTACCCTTTTTTCCCCATGAAAATACCATACAGTATATGATTGGATAAAACCCCATCTAAGCAAATGAAAATGAATGTCATCTAATTTGATCGTCTTCATATTTTTGCACCGAGTGCAAGGGCATAAATACACTCCTTTCTTACCACCATTTTCACCAACAAAACTAATAAACTTCTTCACCCCGTCTACATAGTATGTAGATCTTTGATCAGATTCATTTATCCACTTTTTGTCTATACTGAAAGACATATTGCCCTCCTATATCATATATATTAGAACATTAGACGTAAATATAATATATATATATATATATATATATATATATATATATATATATATGAGTGTATATATAGGACATACTCCAAAAGTCCCAAGTTTGATTTCATTGGCCTTAATTTTTAAGTGCGTTTATCTGTGTCCATTGGCCTTAATTTTTGATTATTTTCTTTGCCAAGTTATATTATGAATTTATAAGTTAATTTTATGGGAGCGTCTCCTTTATTTACTTGAATCATTTTTCTATTTTCTTATTTTTGTTCATTTTAATTTCCATGGTGCTATATTATATAAAAAACGAATTTGTTTTGAAAGGGAAGCAAAAAAATTATAGTAACCTAAGCTTCTACCATTTTCAAATGCAAGGGTGCACGCGAGTCGTTAATTATTCATACTTCGATGTTAAATGATGCCTCTGACATTACTGTAATCGTGAAAAATGCATTGTTTTAACAACCAAGATTCCACCATTTTAGAAAAAAAGATACATAAGACTCATCGGTTATTCTTCCTTAAATGTTAACTGTTGCTTCTACTGAAATTGCCATAAATGCCAATATCCACATGCTACTAGTGTGGGAAGTTTAGCTTTTTTCCCACCGAATCAAAATATTAAAGAACTATGTTTCTAAAGAAAATGCTCTTTATGATATCGCTCTAACTTAGATTGTGTGAACAATGTTGTGAGATGATCTACCACTTATATACTAAGATTCAAATCTGCTAATTTTTCTTTTTTTTGGATCTGTATATATTTATTTTGAATAGCCAAATCTCCACTTTGTTAAATCTCATAATGGGATGAATTATAAATCATCTTCATACTCGTCAAAATAGAGAGAACAAACTTCCTCAACATACTTATAAATAATAAAATCGTAAAGTTACTACTAATAATAATCAATTAAATCTATATTAGATGCAGGCAAATAGTTATTTTCAAACGGTAATTCGTCTGCACTAAGATACCTATAAATAGTGCATAGGGGTACTCTTACCTATGTAGACCACCAAATTTTGTACATGTTAGCAGAATAAGCATATTTCAAGTACCAAATGCGATGATTTGTACAGATAAGAGTATCTATGATATTTCACCAGAGCAACCCTAACAACAGTAAGTCTTATCTATGTGTATGGTGCAATGATCTAATCCATTTCTATTGCAAGACTGATGTATGTTGCTTCAATGATTATGAACAGCTTTTGGACTTATCTGGATATAAAAAGCATCCAAGTAGTAGGCTTGTTAGGGACTTGAAGGGCTGGAAATTGAATCTGGTTTTGGATCCAATGAAGTATTCTTGGTTAATTATCTATGCAATATGTTGTGATTCTAATATGTTTGCAGGTGGATTTATCTTTAATCGTTCAATATTAAAAGATGCAATTTAATAGTTTAACTCAGTTTGAACTGTTTCAAACAAAAAATCAAATAAAACAATGAAAAACACTAGCAAAAGAACACCAGACACATCAGAACTTATTATAGCGGTTTTATCTTAATTGACCTAATTCCACTTCATCTTTTATTACTGATTTCGATCTAATTACAGCAAGATATACAATGGGAAATCACGGAATTAGAAATAGAATATATGTTGTCTTTAGATTTTGACATTTTGACATTTCGATTCCATCACAATAGCAAACACCAAACTGTTTCCAAAAAATTTTCCATTACAATGGCGCTATTTTGTAGCACCGGAGTAATGTCTATGCATTACTCCTCTCCTGATACTTGGCTTGCGCCATTAACAATAATTTTATCCACTTATACAACAATATCAAAACCATATGCAATGACAGAACCATATACAATATTAGCACCAAGCTGTAAATCATGCAAGGATAAAAAAATCCAATCATATTGAACCTCTACCAAGTTACATAGTTAATCTACGACTTTATTGAAGAAGCCACTTTGTTTTGTTATAATGAATACACGCGAACCCACCCAAATCCAAATTGATTTAAGTTTCACTATCTGACAGTAAGAAGATGAAAAAAATGCATAAAACACTGATCCTAGACAACCATATAAGGAACGTAGTTACATAGTGAAATAATTTAAGTGCTATTGTGTTTAAAATCAAGCAGTAGATATTAAGTACATAATAGCATGCACTTGAGGTAATAATACAATGACATGCAGCTGAAAGGAAGAATTCAAATGAAACGACGCTTCAATGTAGCTTAAGATTTGAAGTAAAACATGTACCCTATACATATTCATGTACCTTCATTATAGCACCCACTCTTTCTACTCGAAGAGTTTGAAGATTCTACATAAGGTAAGACTAGGCCCGGTCCTAAGGGTAGGTTGCCAAGGCAGCCACCTAGGCCAAATAGACGTGGAGGGGGCACCAATGAAGATGGCAGCAATGTTGATTGTCTAAAATGATTAAAATTATATAATTTTAAAGCATAACTTAAACAGTAATTATTTATATCTTAACTGGTTTGTTCATTGCCTAGTATAATAAATGGCTAGAGTTAAATTCCTATGACATTAATACTTTTTATGGGTATTTTTTTCAAACTCGGCTAGAGCTAGCAACAATTTCGCTTGGGTCGGACTTGATAAGATTATAAAGGCAGAAGTTGAAAGAACAATTTAAAATTAAATTCAAAGTAAAGACAAATTAGCAACTCAAACCACTATATTAATTCCATCACATAATCAATTAATTGCAGTTATATCAAATTCAAAATCTAACCACTATATTAAGTAATAAAGTAAAACACATGCTACTACATTAAGTTGTTGCATCATTGTTTATCCGAAAGTGCTTCAGAAAATATATACCTACTGCAATTCAAGAATCCTCCTTTCTAATTCTTCCACTATGACACAAAATGCATTAAACCACATCAAATAAATCCTAAAACTTAAATCAAATAGCTATATGAATAAAGCTCAATTACTCAATAATATTACAGTAAATGCTTCAATTATCTCCAACTAAAAATCCATATAATTAGAGAGAACATATTAGAACATTTGATAACAAATTTATAATAAACAACCCGACATTGAAAACCCAACATACACATGTAAACATATAAGTTGAGTAAAAAATCCAAGAGAATAAAGAATGAGTTTAAAGAACAAACCTTTTAGAGATATTTTGAGCTACAAAAGTTCAAGCTCAATGGAGAAGAAGGCGGCGTCTGCAGAAATTATCGAGGAAGCCCTTAAAATGTTCGGAGGGGCTAAAATTGGAAGAAGCGCGGATTGCAGTGAACTGGTGGTCTCGAAAAGGACGAACCAACCGCAGACGAACCAACGCAGACAAAGCCCAAAATTCACGAAAAGGAACGGTGAAAACGAAAGAGGTGGAAATAAAAAAAGGGAGGGAGAGTGTGCGTTTTGGGGAAAATTTTCCCACGAAAAGAGGCACGGAATTTAATACGGCTACAAGCCGTATCAAATATTAATACGGCTTAAAGCCGTATTAAACAATTTAGATACGGCTATAAGCCGTATTAATATTTGATACGGCTTGTAGCCGTATCAAATGCGCCGTCTACGGCAGCGCCAAAATCCAACCTATGGTGTAGTGATCATGGAAAAGTTAGCGTAATACTTGTTATTAATAGCTCGAAAGTTAAGATCTTATTTCAAAGCACATCCCATTAAAGTTTTGATTAATTATCCACTAAACCAAGTGTTTGTTAAACTAGGATCATCCTAAAAAATTGATCAAGTAGGAAATGGAGTTAAGCCGGTATAACCTAACTTACATACTATGGGTTCCAACAAAAAGCCAAGCGCTAGCTAATTTTTATAATCGAATGCACATGGTTTATTGAAGAACAAATAGAAAAGGATAATAAGTCAAAGTGAAAATTATCTGAAGATGGAGCCTACAATGAGCAAGGAAATGGTATTAGATATTAATAATAACCCCTAATAGACATTGGTTGCATTATGCCATAAAGTTAAGATTTTCAGCAACAAAAAATGTTGTTGAATATGAGTAAACGATAGGCGACTTAACTCTAGCACAATAGTTAAAGATTCCGAGATGGAATGTTTACCTATTCTCAACTGATTGTGAATAAAAAAGGTTTATCAAGCAAATGATTCACGATTGTCTCAGTATGTTAAGAAATTTCACAAGATGTTGGACTTATTCAAAGATTTCTTTATCCACCAAATACCAAGGGAGAAGAATGCTCAGGCCGATTCTTTAGAAAAACTAGCTATTTTTATGGGGATCCTAATGGAGGTTTGTCCCAATAGGTTTCCATAAAACCCTAGTATTTTACTAAAAGAGGAACCAAGTGAAGTGGTTTTTGCAGTAACCTTTTTTCTCAAGCTTATCAACAAGAAGTGAGTACAAATCAACTTGAGGAATACGATTATTCAAGGATGAATCATGATAAACTAGATGCAAATGCAAATAAAAATGTTTAGAAAGATCAACACATGAACAATTTGTTGATACCTGAAGTGGAATATTTGAGAAAAGGGACACTGCCAAGAGATAGAACTAAATCAAAGAATGTGAGATATTAAGCCCCTTCATTTACAATGAAATATAGGGTGTTATATAAAAAAGGATATTCGGTCTCATATCTTTGATGCATATCAAGGGAAAGGGAATGAAGCTATTAATCAAAGAGCACAAAGGATTTTGTGGAATTCATTCGAATGACATAAAACTAGCCAATATATTAACGAGATAAGGGTATTATTGTCCTCAATGAGTGAAGATGCCCTAGTTTATGTAAAGAGGTGCGATAAATGTTAATGATTCACAAGG
The DNA here is from genome assembly GCA_030737815.1 of Allium fistulosum. Classification (NCBI taxonomy): domain Eukaryota; kingdom Viridiplantae; phylum Streptophyta; class Magnoliopsida; order Asparagales; family Amaryllidaceae; genus Allium; species Allium fistulosum. The sequence continues at coordinate 669,770,614 of CM060906.1, forward strand.
ATTCATCAGTTACCCTCAAGTAAATTAAATCTTGTAACAAGTCCACGGCTTTTTGATGCGGAGGGAATTGATTTTCTTGGTCCTTTACCCATCTCAGAAGGATGTGCTAAATTTGTGGCCATAGCCATCGATTACTTTACCAAATGGGTGGAAGATGAACCACTACCTGTTATTACTACAAACAGAGTTTTAAAGTTCGTCGTTCAAAATATTGTTCCTCATTTTAGTTTCCAAATGAAATTATTGCAAGCAACGAGAGTCAATTCAAAAGTGAAGAAGTCACCCACTTTTGTGAGAGGAATGGAATAAAAAGCTTTTTGTTAGTAGCCCATCTAAAGGGCAATGGAGAAGTAGTGGCCAAGAACAAAACTATTAAAAATACCCTAAAGAAATGACTGATCGGGCTAAAGGTCGGTAGAAGAACTTTCCCAAGTCTTATGATCATATAGAACTTTGACCAAAATGGGTGCTGCAGACACACTATTCTCTTTGACATATGAATTTGAAGCTAGTTGCCAATAGAGGTTAACATCCCATCACATCGAAGGACCACTTATGCATACATACCAAACCAAGAGTTGCAAAAGGAATCTTTAGTTTTAATTGATGAATTAAGAGATGAAGCCGCTTTGCAAACGACATAATACCAGCATGGTATCTCAAAGTATTATAATTTGAGAGTAAGGGGAAGAGATTCCAAAAATTGGATCTAGTACTTAAAAGGGTAACGGCGAATACTATGAATCCTGCAGATAGACCCTTAGGTCTAAATTCAAAGGGTACCTTAGTCGTTTATGAAGTTATTCCTCCAAGAACTTATCGATTAAGTAGACTAAATGGTAATATCATAACTTGAATGTGGAATGTTGAACAATTGAGGCCATACTTCACATCATTAGATGAATGGTAAAGAAGAAACCTTGTAATGGTGTATAGAACATTAAAAGGAAAGACCATTCACAAAAAATTAAAATGTATTTATAAACGGAAGCAGAAATAAAGGAGGCTATTGAGTCCTTTTTCAAGATTTTGGTAATAAGTACGATTCGAAACTCACCAGTAAAAAAGGAATTTTGAAGCTTAGAGCTCGTCTTCGATCTAAAGAAATATTTTTTTAAAAATAAATTTTCAAAAAGGAATTTGAAAAATCAATTTTCAAAATCTTTTCTTAATTTATAGCCAAGGTCATGCTAAAAGAAATATTTGAAAAACCCATACTCATAAAGGTCTTTGAAAAATCAATTTCAAAAGGCTTCTCAGTCGAACTATTAATAAACTTACTGAGGAAGGATCCAGAAAAAATCTACTCATGCCCTAATGAGTCTTGATAATGAGGCAACTTTAGGTTCAAGATGCACTACGAGTTTTAAAGCTCCAGGTCTAGCGAGATAGGTGGGATTCTTTAGGCAAAGGCAACCCTTGCACTAAATTATGTTGAATCCCTTGGACCGGTTCCAACTTGTTCCAAGGCACCAAAAATTGGAGTTGGGGATTCCTTAGGCATCCGCTCTAAGGCAGCCATTCAAATGTTCCGAGGAGGATACTAAAAATGGTCTAAGTAAACCTTTGGCCTTACCGCTCATGTCTAATCAAAGCAACCATCTAGAAGAAATAGTGTGGATGATAAACAATACAAGAAAATTAGTAAACATGGAAAACTCAACCATCTAGAGGGTGGTCACAATAGCACTTCTAAAAAGGACCTATAAAGCAATCATAATAAGATTATCATATTTACTTGAGGTGTGAATTCGTGAATGCCTCTCCTCACCTTCCCAAGGTGTGCATTCACTTAAACATTTGTTTAATCCATGGAACTACCCCGTAGTCCCTGGAATTTGAATTTCTCTCCTTACCTTCCTAATGTGTGCATTCGAGTGAGCATCCGCACCCGGTGTCAATAACCCTTCCAACTTTATTTCTAACGTAGGATTCCTTCCCCGTCCTGACATGGTCTCTCCCCTAGTCCCACCTACAAATCTTTTATTAGATTTTGTTAACTACTTTTCTTGGACCAGTTCCTACCCCAATGCTGAGTGCTTACCACTTTACTTATTAAGTGTTCGTTTCCCAATTATGACGCAGCATGACCCCTTCATGCCATGCGTAGTTCTTACTTATAATGTAGGGCCGTCGCCCAACCGTTATTTCAAACAAACTCTGACATCCCTGACAACGTCTTTACATGTGTTGTTACCTTATTCGCCTCTATTTTACTTTTCGTTATTTGCAGTGTCCTTTTTCTTTCTTTTCAGCAAATGATTTGGATCCGGTTTTCCTTCTTCCTAAAACCTATTAATATATTTTTCCTATATAATTCTATTTTCATGCATCCTCGTAGTTCCTCCCTTCCTAAGCATAATGCTTAGTCCATTTTGGTTTATTTTCCTTAAAGAAAATGCTAATAAATTTCTAGAAAATTTGCAAACAGTTCTTCTAACATACTTAATCTTTATTTGAACTTTTAAAAGTATTTTCCTTATCTATGTTCTAGTTGTGCATATTTAATAAATCATATCAAATCATACAAGCTTAGGGAACTTCTCAAACTAAAAACCCATCTCTAGAATCATGATTAGAACATCAAATAATATTTTTACTACATTCTAAAATTGTTAAATTAGGGGAAACACATCTAAACATCCCATGTTTATCTATTCTTCCCCAAATAAATCATTAGCTTTTATATTTTTTTGGTAGAAACCCATATGAACCCAATCATACTTAAAAACACACAAATCTAACCGAGACCATATATTATGGATCGATGTAGAAAGCTTAAGTATTACTTATTTAACAACTTGCACTTCTCGACAAACCGATCCAAAGCCTAATGTGACTTTCAAACTCGCATCATGCCAAGAAATACAAGCTGTTGTGTTTTCAAAACATTATAGGGTATAATTAAAAGGGTAAATTCGAAGACATTCTGCACTTTCAGATTTCATAGTGGAAGAAATTAAAATATAAGTACTGAAAAATAGACATTTCAGAAAAACAGTCTCCAAAATATTTAATTTCCATATACACTGTTTTCAAAATACAATATACATTTTACAGACTTTTAGTACAGTAAGTAACTACATTATGGACAACAAAGAATATGGGAACTCCAATGTGAAGCTCCTTTCTCCAGGTACTATGCCCAATCAACTGCTCACCTTTCATCTTATGGTGGGGGAAAATGAAGAGTAGGGTGTGGGTCAGACAAAAGTCTGGTGAACGAGTACAAGTTTAATATGTAATGATTATACGTAGTTGCTTCAATACTACTCTAGATGATATAGGATATGATACAAGTGTCTATGAATTCCTAAGTTCTGTTACCTAAAGGTTCTTGTCTAATACATTCTTATACTACAAATTTGTCTAGGCTAATACAATGGATTGAACTAAGGATCGAATCCCATGCCTAATGATCGACCACCGCTCCTAGAGCTACTCAATGTAAACAATGTCGCTAGGCTATTAAACATGTAAACACTGCCACAATGCTACTAAACATGGAAACACCTCTCCCTTGGCTACTAACCATGAAAACACCACCACTGGGCTACTATGGGACTAAATTTCCACTTCTATCACTGCCACTAGGCTACTGGGAAACACTTTCCCTTTCACTATGCCTGGAAAGGAATAACCCGAGATGTCGACTCATCGGAATGTTAGATCGTCTACATTCGTTTCCACTTCTCGATCATAGCATTAGCCTCTTATTGTATGTTCGAGGTCCTCTATTTGAACTATATCACGTGCTTCAGAAATCGTGCATACATGGACTTCCTGTTGTGCCAGACCCATTCCATCAAGCATCCATGCCAGTCTACATGCCCACCGTTGGAACCTCCTACGAATGCCATTTGTGAAAATACATCAGTCGATTACTAAATCTCAAATTAGGTAAAGAACATTTACCCAGCACCGTAATAGCCTAACGTCTCTCATAAGGAACCAGCTTCCCTACTTTTCCTAATATATAACCAAATGCCCTTAAAAAGGCTCACAACAATTATGGTTTATCTTAATTTTTATTACTAAACTCGGGGCTTAGGCCAAGGTTCAAATCTGTAATTTTTATTATGAACGGTCGACCGCTTATACCCTTCGGTCGACCGCTAGGGTTCAAAGTCGACCGGTCATGAGTAAAAATTAGGGTTCTTTCCAATTTCGATTGTCGATTGCTTTTCTGCTTAATTAAGGTCATCAACAATATTTGGTTAACACTAATTACAGTCTAAGGAATAATTTTCAATTAAGTATATACATCAATCTTCAATCAATAGTTTATTGACAATTTAAAGCTAGGATTTTAGATTCAAATCTAGGGTTTAGCTTATTAATTTTGGATCTAGCATGTTCAAATTAGGGTTTTCTAACACCCTAATTAATTAAAATAGTTTAATCTAACTACAAGAATCAACTTATCAAAATTGTGTCCACTCACCTCAAGCCTAAGCTCTTCCTAATGCTTGCACTTAAGAATCGTCCCCCTAAATCGATAGCCCCACCTTGATCCGACTTGATTTAGTTGTTACTATTTTCTAAGTTGAATTGATTTGATTTATATAACTTTTAGGGTATAGGATTGAGAGAAAATTTTGGCAATCTTGTTACTGTAAATTGATATAAGAGTTTAGGTTATGCTTGCTTATAAAAGGGTTGGGAAAGTGTTTGGGCCATTGATACAGGCTGGAGAATATTTTTTGTTATCTTATACGTTCATCAATTACTTGCCCGACAATAAATCCATCTGGACCGCTCGATCATGCTAAATTACACTCCAGAACGCTCGATTTTCACGAGCCCAGGTCAACCGCTCCCCTCCCAAGGTCGATCGCTACTGGTCGACCATCAATCCCAGAGGTCAATCGATGGAAATGCTATTTTTGTGTAAATTTTATTTTAAATTTCTTATTCTAATTTCAATTCTTCTAATGCCCGTATCTTTACCGTACTAACTCGGATTAAGATATATTATATATGAAAATCGTCCATAAAATCGCTATGAACACAATGGTTCATGTTTTGTAGCCAAATTCGGACGTTAGTGAAAATTTACTTTTAAGTCTTTATTTTAATTAAATTTACTTTCCTTATTAAGTTTCCATTTAAATTTTTGTTAAATATTTGGGGTGTTACAACTCACCTATATCTGTAATCTAGCTTTAGTCTTCTTAATCCCCTTTAGCTTATGTTTTCTTTACCTTCTTCCTATTTGCCCTCTCTAAGCCGCCAAAGCTTCTACCATTGGCATTCCAAAATTCCATCATCTTCCATTGATGCGGAAGTAAACATCATGCCACCTGTAATAACATATAAATTCCACTATTTGGGAAATTTGATAATTCCATTGCATTCATAACATTTGAGAAACAAATTTTGATATATAATTTGCCAGAGATTAAATAAATTGACTGAATTGGGAACTTTTGGGCCCAATATCGTTTTAGACCCAAAAACCCGAATATTCATTATAAATACGTATTGTTCTTAAACCTAACCACCATCATGTTAGTCTCTTCTCTGTAATCCCGAAATTCTCTCTGATCGCATCTTAATGGTTGAAATTTTTCTCTAATTATAAATTGTTCCAAAAAAAGCATATAAACCTTGTCAAATCATATATGAAATTATTCATTTCGTCCAAACCTCATCGAACAATCCATCGTCATCAATTCTAATGTTTTACAAAAAAAATGGCAACTACAAGGTGATCGGAGGGTACCGGCTCATAGAGGAAGGCAAAGGAGATGATTGGTGGGGTACGATTATGCCAAATGTGGCCAAAACACCAAAAAAAATTCATGAACAATGGTGGCTAAGGCTTGGGCATAACATTAATTAGGGGAGGGCTTAGGTAGAGGCGAGGTTGGCGTAGGGACGGCTTAGGGTGGCAGTTCTGGTGGTAGGGTTGGATCGAGGTCCGAATCCCCCAAGCAGCAGTGAAATGGCGTGGAGATGGAGGAGAATGGGTTGCCAAGAAAATACTTTACTATAACAAGTGAGAGCATTGTCAATTTAGTCCATATAATTTACATATTTGCTTATTTAACCCTTGATCTTCTAATCACCATATCTTTGCATACAATCTCAGTTCCACAAGTGGTTTATTGGGTTCACAATGAGGTTACTAATGATGTGGCATATGGTTTACTAGTTTTTAAGACTATTTGTGAAAGTGGCTTGGTGGGATTCAATGGTCATAAGTATTTATATTTATAATATTAAATGGATATTCATTGATATAATTATACCGATTGAGATAAGACTATATAATTTTGTACTATTGTTTGGGTGTTTCATGTGATATATGTTCTGGCTTGGTGACTTATCCATTTAATTATTACATTGCGGATGATGAATATTTTAATGATAATTATTTATAGATTTGGAAGAAATAATTAATTAATTGGGATTGTTTGTAAACGAGTGACTATAGATTAAATAAGATTATTTAATAAATTGTGGTTAGTATTCATCAATAATCATAGTTGAAAAATTGTACTTGAATTATTGTGTATATTTTAGTAAGGTTATTTTTAATAAATTTATGGGGAAATGCATAGATAATAATGAATGAATATATTTTAAAGCGAATTTGAGAAAGTATTATTATCTACAAAGTAAAGTGGAGTTTAATAAATAATGATATGATTTTTTATAAACTATCACTATTTTTAAGTTTTATAGCAATAATTAAATATAAGAGAATCCAGGGATAGATTGAGATTGTTTGAGATGAATATTAATATTGAACTTTCAGAAATTTAAATGAGTATTATTACTATTTTTTTGTAAATAATAATATAACTTATTTTATAGTATTATCGAGAAATGCTATTATTATTTTTCAATGTAAATAAAGGTGTTTAAACTAATAAAGAGATATTTTCAGAGTATTTTTTATATCATTACTTCCAAGATAGGTAAAATAGTGTTTGAGTATTTTGAAAGTAAAATATTATATCTTTCTGAAACAACTAATTTGGATGATTGTTATTATTATTATGAGTTGATAGGAATAAAGTGATTTGAAAAGAGGTTTTAATGAAAAATTTGCTATTTGGGAAAAAAATATAACATGCTTTAGAAGAGAGTTTTGTAATTGGAGAAAATTGTAATGTGTTTTAAGGTATTTAAAGTGAATTAATATTATTATTAGACGTAAATAACTATAAAGTGACCTTTGGATATGTGAAGTAAAATATTATTACTTTAGAGCCAGAAAATAGTAGTAAAATAATTTATAAACCACTATAAATTGGTGATGTCTGAATAAATAATAGTGGAAATGTTCTAATACATTACGAATGATGTATTGTCACCTATTATTGTTCATTTATTTCATAAGTAAATGTTTACCATTATGGGAGATGCCTTTAGATATGTATTTGCTATATGTGGAGGTATAACCTTTTGTATTTAATATTTGGGGATGCGATTAATGTTTGGAGTGGGTAATTGTTATTTATTGGTATTTACACGATGTGAGTATGTGTGTATAGAGAGAGATAATTGTTAGTAGCTACCATTTGTCAACATGTGATTGTCGGTTCTCACTAAAAGTTTTTATTGTTGTTTGATGTGTGGCCAGATTGTAATTGCTTATGGATTTGTGTATTCACTTTTGTGTTGAACATTAATGTTTGTTCGATTATTTTTGTTTGGCATTGTTAGAAATGGGGATTGGATGACTTTTGGTTGTATCTGTGTATTGGAGTACTGTTGCCTATTTTGTATTATCGTACTGTGGTTGATATGATAGATTTGCCTATATTATTGTATGCATGTGCTAACAATAACTATTATCTTATGCTATCATTTGTGACTGTTGGAGAAGAGTAGTTCCAAGTTTGAAATAGAACTATGTGGACTTGATTTCAAATGGTTACATACGCAGTCTTTCACTATGCAATAGCCACTAGATCCTTTAGATTGGAATGAGGCGCGTAGCTTCAGGCATGGTCCAAACTAGCTGACACCATTTTCTATTCTACTTTTATATATTCGTGTAGTACTAAAGTTTGTAGGTGAAAGGGGCAAAAGGAGAAAGGAAGACTGATTGCAGGCCGCATCTACAGGTAACTATTTAATACGTCTCTGTCGTGTCATATTTGTATATGTAAATCTAGTATGGTTAATGTAATTAGATACATAGATTATTATTATTATTTTATTTGTTGTATTGATTCTTGTATATTGTATTTTATTAAAGCAATATATTATGTCTAGTACTGTTGTGACGTAAATTGAAAGTATAAGATAACCTGCTTTAATTTATTCAACTAATGACCCACAATTTTTAATATCTATGATTAGTGTATAAATGTTTTTTGATAACATTCGACGCAAATTTTAGGCATCAAGAATAGTGGGACGTTTCGTTTAGTATCAAAGCTTAGGTTTAGCGAATACATGAGTCTTGGTAGGTTTAACCAGTCTAGAGTAGACTAATTTACACCTTTAGTTAGGTTAAAGATAGGATGTAACAACCCACCCTTCGCAATACCCTGAAATTAGCACCGAATGACAATGTTCAACTTTCGAATACTCAAAAGACAGATTATCGGGAAAGAAAATTAAAACAAACATTATACTAAGGCACATCGAAAAGATCTCACAATGGAATGACAATATATAATATACTAAATTTACATTAATAGAACATGATAACAATGTATATAAGAGACCGCACTAGCGAAAATAACTGATAAATGAATATCAATACAGAAAGTCTGAATATATCAAACTCCATACAAACAGAGTCCTGAATAAATATATGGTACATCAAGTTTCATATATAAATACATATCTGTCATGTACTACTAAAATATCAAATATATATACAAACTATTGACATCACCTCTATATAATGCTCCTACTATATTGAAAGTGTATCCCCAAAAGAACTTGACACCCAAACTACTCAATTAAGTACCCAAGAGTTGTCATGATATAAAAAACAAAGACAAAATGCGGGTCAGACATAAAGCCTGGTGTGAGGGGAACTATCCCAAAATACTGTATATTAAAATTATAAAAAAATAAACAGGAACTACAAAGGTACAGTTGGTCCTCTCCACAACGTGGTTGAGGGATAATCCATACTGTCCAAAACAAGTAAAGTAAATCTATCAAAAAGATAGAAAATCATATCATAACCTGCTCTTCTCCTGTAATCAACAAGTCAACGCAACTAATATAAAAGTAACAACATGTTATGATAAAGGCAACCCAACTTCCAAGATAGGATGATCATAATATTAGTCTATCGCAAAGTACATAATTATAATAAATGCAACAGTAACAACACCCAACAAATAACATATACAACATAACAATGAAAGACAATCAAAGAATACACATCAATACCCATAATTATTGATGGATGAAGTCAACTACGGACATCTATCGTGATCCTATGATTCCTTTCGAGGGTCCAAAATAAATAGATTTAGTACTCAAATGTACCTTAGACACCAAGTCACATCCTCAGTGATGCGTCTTAAGTAGATCTCATTGTACCCTCTGACGTAAGCTTTATTGATATATGACCTACTCTGTTTACTTGAAATCTATGTAAATCACACCGTACCCTCTACATTGAGCTTTGGCGACATCCAGTCTACTCATAGATATCATCCTACATAAACCACACCATACATCTACATTGAGCTTTGGTGACATCTAGTCCACTTGTAGATGACAGTCATCATTTACCCCTTTCAATCATCATGGATTTCTCAAATAACTTGTGTACGTCTCTATCAAAAAATGAACGATGGTCGTGTCTTGTGTAATACGCTATCATGACCACAAAGGAACACCGATGTCATATAGATATATGCACACATCTAATATAACATCATGTAATCAAATACATCCATCACAAATGAAGATCAATATCTCGTTTTTGTCTATCTATAGGTATGGTCATTACTAAGACCAATAATGTGTATGGCTACTAATGTAAGGCCAATACGATGCATGATCACGAATGTAAATCAATACCATTTATTAAAATATCTACCTAAGGCCGATACCAAGAGGTACGGACTAGCAAACCACTTTCCTGAGTAGCCCAAAAGTCTTCTCGAAGTCATATGGAGGAAACCGGGTAAGTCCAAAAGCGAAATGCTCTAGATCTAGGGACTATTGCTCGGCAAAGACATTGACCGGTGAACCGGTCAGTGCCATCGATTTCCGATCATTTTGTTACACTGCCTTCTCTATTAAGTCACTTTACCATCTTGCTATGTTGTCTTCGTCATGCGGTTAAAGTTTGGTGTCTGTGGTTGAGTCTACATGCTGATTCCTTCGAGTGTTCGGCAGGGATGTTCGTGTCATCATGAATTCTTTTCCTGGTCATTTTGCTACCAAAATACGATGTGCAACTAGGAAACCCAACTACACTCTACTGCATCATCTTCCTTCATTGTAGATGCATATCTATGTGCTAACGCATACAATACACACCAATTCACACATTTTTACACTTATACTATAAAATTTACGTTTCAAGCTTTACTGAAGCATTACTCTACCCGATATCGTCTCATGCAACTTAGCGCACACGATAATCACTATGGCTATAAGAGATGCGGGTAACGTGCTTATACACACATACTCAAATAACCAATTTGATTGTTTAAATAATCAAACCTTACCATTATTCACTAAATCTTTTCTATAATAAAAGCCCAAATTTCCTCTTATATTATTTTATAAATCGTGTTATTATTTTATAAAATACATAACTAGCTTATAAATCATTTTAAGCCATCTAGCTTATTTGCAAAAGTCATACTTTTTAACATCTGATTAGTAATGAAATATATAATAATATTTCTATCACTAATATAACTACAAATTAGAGGTTAATTAATCTATAAGCACGTTATAAATTAATACCAACTCTATCTAACTCTATCCAATATGAAAATAATACAATATTTATAAATACGGGATCTTAATTAATTATCCCGAATATCTACCCAAACTAATCTAATCAAATAGGGGAATAATTACATCTATACATTATTTTACCTCCCATAGGTAATTTTTTCAATATCCATATAATTATGGGGATTTATATTGAAATATAAATTCAGAGTTATAATTCCGATCACCTGAATTATAAATTCCCAAGTGGATAGATCCAGTTCAGCCACTACCATGTATAGATAATCTGGGAGTGCAACGGCGAACGCTCTCGATTGGACCTGGTATGCAAGTGCTATGAGTTAAAATATTAATTGAATAATTAATTATAATTAACAAGCTAATTTCCTTATTATTTATAAATCCTTCACCTTCCCCAATTTAACACCCATTGAAACACATGCACATGCAACCCAACTCCATTATGCACGTCTTTCCCCTATCTCGACATACGGTTGCCGAAATCGACTGGGACTACCTTCATTCATCTCCTTGAGCGAAGTCGAACTCGACGACGTATTCAATGCAAGGTCCGGCCATCCACTGTACATTATGACCCACTCAACACTGTTTGACCTAGAAAGTGTCATGACCACCCAATGGCGACCGCACCCCCCACGACGAACCCCAATCAACTCGACTTTGCAAAAGGAACTTAACAATGCCCTCCGTTTTGCCTAATGCCCCCTCTATCGCTGACGATTTCCAACCCTAATCGATGGCCATGGCACGTTGACAACACCAAGCCTCATCACACCTTCCCTCATTTGTATTCACATGATGCTCTCCTCTCCCTGAGTCCAACGGATCTGATCTTGCCATCTAAAATGATCCAAAGCACTCGATTTAATTTCATAAAGGAGGCCATTATGCCTAATGAGCAGGAGAAAGAAATGAGAGGAAGATAATATCAGGTTAGGGAAATGTGGATATATATATATATATATATAATAATTTTATTTGATTCTTCAAGTAAATCACCACACGTTTCGAGCTCGTATGATCAAATGGTACACCTGATCGCCATGAAACTCGTCGTCGCACTTCACCTCATTTTTCCAGTCTCGATGGTGTAAATTTCATCCTAATCTGAGATGATGCTTAAGATGATAATTTCATGCATTTCGAGGTAGTTTTGGTCATCAGATTGTCCGATTCTGAAAATCCTTCGACTGTACGCCTCATAATGAAATCCTCATCCTAAAACCACAAGCCGCCAGTCGAGATCCCATTGTACTTGACTATGCGCATATTTTTACAAAATACATATGATAATACATCAATCATAAAAATGCCATTACTCTAAATATAGCAATATTTATGCTTATCCTGATCTACAACATCAATCCGGACTCAATAAAAGTGGTTTCAAGTCCTAATTCAACTGTGTTCGAAAACTCAAATTTTGGACCTTCATTTAATAACGATTCAATATTTAAATTAAATTATTTAAATATCCAATCATTAAATATGCAGGTTGTTACATTCTCCTCTCCTTAAAAGAATTTCATTCTCAAAATTTCTACGAGTATGATAATGCAATCCGACTGACCAAAATTTCCATAGATCTGCTTTGGAAAATTTCAGCAATTCTTCCCATACATAGTTAGAATTATGGGAACTTCCAAAGCACATAATATAACTCCTAACCCTTAGGATTCCATAGTCCTTATTTTAGAAAAATTCGGCAGCACCTCCTTTGTGCGGATAGCTCCAAAAAAAATCCCAAAACAACACACACATCTTATATTCGAGGCATCCCTATCTAAGGCATCTCATTTTTGAGGACATACAAGCATATATATCCATACTATCTGCACTACAGATCTTACATACCTCTTTCACAACAAGAGCATACATTTAAATGCGAATAAAAGTGAGTAAGTACCCAAATAGCTAACAATTACTTCCATGTACCTAATCATGTACTCAACAAAGAGGATTAAACACAATTGCAACATTATATCATGAATTTAAGCACGCTAAATCATATATAGCAACCATGTCAAATAAATATGCTATATTAAGCCATGTAGCAAGAATCTCAAATAAATATGTTACAACAAAATATGTAAGAAGCACATCTAATGCAATAAGCATCTGTAATAACCATGTCATAACAAACTATGCAACAAGCATCTCTAATGCAACAACATAATATTAATGCATATACAATTGACTTTAGTAACTGATATCACCATAATCATACATGACTATCAGTTAGAGAGTAAGCACAAACGAGTTGGTATCTAAATATACCATCGACTTTGAGTCACTTCGAATGGCAATAGACTCGTATAGATCTCGCCTCGACCCCTAAAATAGCCATGGATGATATGTGATCTATTTTAGATAGTTATCGTTGTCTCTCTCCAAACATACTTTAGTAGGTAACTATAATTAACATAAAAGCAACCAAATACACAACAAGCAACAAACAATACACAATAAGCAACAAACAATAATAATTTATAAACATACCACCAAACATAGAAACCAAGTAACAACTAGCAATACCAATCAATAACAATCAATAATCAAACAATAACAAACAACAATAAGTAGCGATAAGCAACAATAAGCAATCAACAATGAGCAATAATAAACAATCAACAAGTGACAATAATTAGCACGCAAACTACTAATCATACGAAACGAGCAACAATAATAAATCGATAAAATCTAAATCAATCAACAGCAAACAACAATAAGCTACAATCAAATGATAACAGGAAACAATAAACAACAACGAAACATACCAAAGAGTCTATATCGACATGCCCAGTGACTAACAATAGTCAAAACGTGCATGACAAACTATAAGCTCCAATGATTTTGTTCGTCATCTAAGATAGACCAAAATGTTTAAGTTTCATGAATACAATACACAAAAGACTATTACACCTCCTGCTATGAAAATGAAAACTTTTACGATATGCTAGATTATTGAGTCTCAAAACTCTCGAATAAACCCAGCAACCTAAGTCTCAATTTTCCTTTCCTTATGAACAGAACTCACTCTCCAAAGGAGAAAACTCTACTAATTAAATCATCATTAAATGATGATCTACTAATGCTTGGGTTTGTTCGGGTTCAAACTCACCTCAATCGCACAATGTTAATAAGGATAGTATACTAAGTGCACTACGATGCTCACCAACTGAAATATCATCTCGTCACTTAGAAGATTATCCGAATCGCCACAATACTGTCGAGAAATCCTCCCTCGAACTACAGCTAGCAACCTTAACTATATTATAGTAAAATTTATAATAACTAAAGACTATCCAAAATGACATGATGCTCATTCCAACCTTTCGTTTGCTCGTAAGATTTCTTCATTAAATTAGGGTCAGCCACCTAACCGTTCTCATGCAAACACTGATCCGGTTCCCTGACTCAACTATCGAAATCTCCTTGCACGACCAAGGCTGCATTTTAGAAATCTTGTAGTTATATCAGGAATTCGACTCAAGTGCTCATCTATAAGAATCAGGTGAAAAACCCTTTCCTAACTGGTGCAAATCACCTAGACATTCTGCACTCGAACTAGGGCTTTAGAACTAGCATGAGAATGCACCAATCACTACACCATTATAAGATATTAACAACGAATAAAAACCATTGTTAAGTCTAAAAGCAACGGGTAAAAACCGTCTTCATTACAGGAGTGGTTGAATTTAGCGATGGGAGAAAACCGTTGCTTTATGTCCAAAAGACAACGGGTATAAACCGTTGCAAATTGTGGAAAAGGCAACGGGTATAAACCGTTGCAAATTGGGCCAAAGGCAACGGGTATTAACCGTTGCAAATTGGGCCAAATGCAACGGGTATAAACCGTTGCTTTATGGACAATAGGCAACGGGTATAAACCGTTGCTTTATGTCCAGTAAAAAACGGTTTAAAACCGTTGCTTTATGCCCAAAGTCACACATAAAGCAACGGTTAACAACCATTGCACATAGTGTTTGCTCCTGCTCCTACAAAATCACATCTGTAACTCATTACTGCGTATATCTCAGTATATATACCAGAATATCAATATATATCAAAATATGCCAGAATATCAAAATA
Organism: Allium fistulosum; assembly: GCA_030737815.1. Lineage (NCBI taxonomy): Eukaryota > Viridiplantae > Streptophyta > Magnoliopsida > Asparagales > Amaryllidaceae > Allium > Allium fistulosum. The sequence continues at coordinate 669,785,629 of CM060906.1, forward strand.
TTGGTACACAAGCACTATAAACATATCGCACATATACCATACATATAAAATTATCAAACTTATAATTACACTCATTGTTTTGCAAACAGAATGCTACCGTGCCGGAATATCATACTTATTACACTGCATTGTTTATTACACTACAGTACAAAGATTTCATTAATTACACTACATTGTTTTGCAAGTAGTGAAGTCTACATGGTTCATTACAGGGCAAAGCATTCTAGTTTTCAGACTTCAATGTTCAACCTGGTTCATGTGCAACTCGAAGATTAAATTCAGAGGCAGTTCAACTTCATAAATCTGGAAAGAATATTCCACTTCAAAAACAAAAAGCATCTACCTGATTCTACATATGATCAGAACCTCAACCAGATAGTACAAACTCGAGGCAAAATGATTTGCAGTGCAGACTTGAAGTTCAACACAATATAGACCATCAGTGGAGCTACAGAAATGTACCAAGCAACCAGGGGATGAAAACAAAAGTCAGTATATCTGAAGTGAATGCAGAGACAAAGCACAAGAATGCAACTATACTGAAATGCATAAATAACTGATGCAAACTAACCATCACATGATATACAAGAACAAAATGGTTGGACCAAATGCGTATGGATACTATGCCAGACTGTAAACAAGATCAAAGGCAGACCAGTAAAAGAAACTACAAGTATACATCTACGACAGACCAGGCAGTAATTAAGCAAACTGCACATCTAACTAGAGCCAAGACTACAAGTACAAGGCATATATATACACATCTAACTAAAGCCAAGACTACAAGTACAAAGCAATTCAAAGCAAACAACGGTTAGGTTAAAGCAAATTTGATCAAGCCTCAATTTCCAGATTTTGAAATCTTTTTCAGATTCTCTTTCCTCTCTGTCAAACTATCCAGGTGAGCAAACCACCCTTATAAATTCTTAAAACTTGATATATCTATTTTTCATGTGATAAGTCTTGAATGTAAATTGTGAAAGGTGCTTGCATGCTTGTATTTATGTATGCATGACTGTGTGTACGATTGTGTACAGGCAAACAAAAGAAAATCAGCAATATATGCAAAGAACAAGTCAGAAATATCAATACCTCCGACTAAAGATACCGTATCAAACCCTTTTGATGGCTCACATAACCTCCGGCTCCAACATCCCCAAAGGTCTCGGTAAATTGTCGACATATTTTGGCAGTTAGCTCATCCGGAAATAAAATTTTGTCCAACAATAATTTTTCATATGTGGGTGGTACTGGTTTTCCATGAATTACTAATGCTGTGGAATCTCGGCATATAGTACCTGTTATATAAGTATTTTTGGAGTGAATATATGGAATCACATTTACAGAACTAACAAAAAACAAAACTCATGCTACCCAAAACCATTTCACAAACATGCAGCGATGGCCCAAGTTTCATAGCATATGAACTAGACCCAAATTTGCCTAATAATGACTTAGGTTTAATGCCAGAAGTGACTTACAGAGAATTTTTTTGGCAACCAGGCAACATATATATTAAATGCGTGAGTTTCAAACTCACATGTCTATACTCTACAACGGCTAGCAACTCAATTTAAAAGGGTGCAGAAGTTTAAACAATATCAGCCATTATTTCTTGACTAATAGCCTCACTATTGTTCAGCTATGTTAAATGAAAAATGTAAAAATGTGTTGAGATATAACTCAGCAAAATTGTGACGGTTCACTTTGTATTAAACATGTGGCAGCAAGTTATAAATTTGCTTATACGTGCAAGAAAATGCAGCACACTCTCCCGTTCACGAAGTTAAGCATTCACTGACTTTGCAACATATTATTTTCTTCAAATTTTAATAAAATAGTACCTGTTGCAATTACTTCGTCCTCGAAGTTTAGGATTTCACATCTTTGGTCGATTAACTGATTGTTCGGAGTGGAAAACTGAGAAGATGCGATTTCACTGCCTACTTGACGATTATCTTGGGCTATGCTGAGAAGACGCTCCAGTTTATCATCCATATTGTCCAGCTTCATCAATTTTTGCTCCACATTTTGCAGTCGCTGCTCATATATTCCTTGGGCCTGTTTGAGCCGTTTGCATGGAATGGCAGCACTCTTAACTTGGCTAGGAGCTATATTGGTCCCAATACTTCGGCTCCTGCCCTTTACATCTTTACCAAACACTGATATAAAGACGGCTTCATCACCACCACTCGTCGTTTCCTTTTCTTTTTCAATTTTGTCCTAAAAGTAAATACATATATATTAATAATGAAAATTTAATTTAGAGGCGTTGTTATTTGTTTAACTTACAAAGTAGGAAGATGTCGCATCTGACGTGCTGCCATCTTTTTTCTTATGCGTTTTCTCCCATATTTGAAGACGTGATACTTCTGTTCCCGGACTACTTGAATCGACCTGCATACAATGACCTAAAATTATATTTGGAACTAATGGTATATGCAATGTGATGCACCAATTCAATGACACATACCATTTCTTGAGTAATCATAGCGTGACTCTTACGTCCCGAATGATGACCATATTCGAGCATTGATCTATTTTGTTTGCCTCGCTTCCTTTTTTCTTTCGCCTCGGGTTTTGATTCGTTTCTTATGAACTCATCCCAATCATCTTGAGCAATTTTCGGTGGACAATTTCTCATTCTTTCTTCGTCAGTGATGAAATGGTCATAATGATTCTTGCGCAAATCATTCTTGTGTCTCCTAAAAGCCTCGGACATTTTTTTCATAATAAGGTCCTTTGATAGAGGATCGAGCTCATAATATTTCTGCATAACAAAAAATGCATGTAAACCATTTTTTATTTATGTATTGAAAGCATTATAAATGAATGGAGCTCATTATTACCTCCAATTGATTCCACACGTCTTCCTTGTAATTTGGCGGAACTTTTTTCCAACTTGGATATGAGATTGGCACATGATTTCTTACTAGTTTACCAATCTTCGTAGCGACCTTTGAACCATTTTTTCCGACTGGAGAACCGTAGTTGTCTATATCAATTTTCTCCCGTTTTAAAGTGGATGATTGGGAAGTTGTATCATTTGACGGTGGTGTGGCATCTTGTGACATTATGTCCTGCAAAGTCTCAAATCCTAAAATAATCCCAACAACATTATGACGTACAGTTCTTCCCCTTCCAACCCATCCCTATGATGCCCGATTTATGTTGGCCACCTTATTGCATGGAGCCCCCTCCATAACAAGATCAAATGCCCTATATGTCTTAATAAAATTTGCTCCAAGCGATCACAGTTAAGCTGCTGTACATCTGATATATGAACCAACGTCCCCTTATTGATTTGTCTGATCCCACCAACTTCTCACCACATTACGATTTTTGTCAGTCTGACTGACAATAATCGTAATGTGATGAGAAACTGATGGGATTAGACAAATCGGAAGGGGACGTTGTTTACTATATCAGATGTACAGCAGCTTACCAGTAATCGCTTGGAGCAATTTTATTAAGTCATATAATGCATTTGATGTTGTTATGGATGGGAGTCCATGCAATAATGTGGCTAACATCAATCGGGGATCATAGGGATGGGCGGGAAGGGGAACATTCACTTTAATGCGGCAGTGATAAAGTCTTCCTGCATCACCAGAATTTTAAACTTAAGCGGATTCAAAACAATATCTAAAATACTGACTGAAATAAAGGATGCAAATACAAAAATATATTACCTTAGCACTGCTGAACTAAAGGGTGCAAATACAATATCTTGAACTGCCTGTCTACCTACAAACACAAAGAAAGAAAGAATAGTCAAGCTGATCATATGTATGTATGTGTACATGTGTGTATGTATGTGATCATATGTAAGTACCTACAACTACAAACACAAAATGAACTCTTGCAATATATCCATCCTTATGGATCCATCAGGATATTATAATGACACTAATAAAAAATATAATGCATCTATTACTATCATTCACGCTATATTTTACATTTTACACCATTTTAAATAAATATTTTGTTAAGGTACAATAACTGCTCTAAAATACAAAGTTAACATATGCATTTGATAAGATCTTCTAATTTTTCATTGTCTTCAAAAGCTGATTGATAAACGGTGGGAAACTCAGTGTCATCCACATTTATGGTCAACCGTTTTGGTGTATGCAAAACCACAAACCATCCGTTATTTTTTAAATATTTTGAGTAGAACACTTGACTCGCTTCCGATGCAAGAATAAATGGCTCATCATTCACGCTATCTTTATTCTTCAATTTTCCCAAGTTAACTGTGATCAAGCTTGAAACAGAATCTATTTTACAACCATTGATCTTATCTTCGACCTTTACCCAATCACAATAAAAAAACTGTTTGTTTGAAGTCAATGTAATCCAACTCAATTATCTGTTGAATGACTCCGTAATAAGTTGTTTCTGCTTCCTTAAAATTTTTATCCTTCCCACTCGCTCTAAATTGTGTAATTGCTCTCATGCATACACCACTATCCTGTGTTAGCTTTCGCTCTTCATAACTCTTCGGAGAAAATAAAAACCCATTCACTTGGTACTTCATATAACTACGGGCATCAAACTTCGGCCCGTTAACTAACCGCCAAAGAGTTGAGTCAACATCAACGGTCTTCAACAACTACAACAAACACAATAAGTAAAAAAACATTTTCAAGGAGGTGTATGGTCAACTTGAAAATACGTTAAATATTTAATACATATACCTCCTCACGTAACCAAAAAGTGAAATTTTTAATAGCTTCCCCAGATGTACCCCCGCCTCGAGTTTGAGATTTGGTGCTTTGAACATAGGAGTTAGACCTCCTACGAAAAACACACAATAAATACTATATATATGAATTGATTTACAATAATAAGAATTCAGAACAAATTCATGAATTTACTTCTTCCATTCATCCAATCCGTCGTATTTATCAAGGACCCATTTACGCACTTGTTGAAATTGCACTTGAGTTAACGTTATATCTTTACCATTATCTAGTGCTATTTCATCAGCAAACTCATCATCCTCGTCTAAAAATGCTTCACGGGTATGTTTATGAGTGCCAGCACCTCCTTTTGGCATATACTCCATGCAGTAAAGACTAGCTTCTTGTACAATATATCCTTCTGCAATACACCCTTCAATATATCTTTTGTTGCGCACATATCCTTTATATGTTTTCATCAACCTATGAAGATGAATAATTGTAAAATGTAGACATCAATAGCTATTTAAATCGAATAATTATGTACATAACTAAAATTAGTAATTTACCGTTCAAATGGGTACATCCACCTATATCTAACAGGACCAGAAATCAATGCTTCATCGGCTAAATGAACCATAAGGTGAATACTGATATCAAAAAATGCAGGCGGAAAATGTTTTTCAATAACACACATTGCTTCTACCAAACTAGCCTTTGCTTTTAGAAGATGTTCCCTGTTGATCACCTTTGAGCACAAAATGTTAGAAAAGAGACTAATGCGGTGAATAGCATTCCGTAGATCCTTATGTTGCGGAAAACAATGCTGAAGCAATACCGGAAGTAAATGTTGCATTATGATGTGGTAATCATGTGACTTCATATTTTTTAGTTCAGGAGGGTTGATGCTCACATTGTTATGGAAGTTCGAAGAGAATTTGCTCGGCACTTTCAAATTTTTCAAAACGGTGCAAAACCGTATCTTTTCTTCTTTGCTCAAAGTGAAAGTCGCATTTGGTATGGTTACTTTACTTGTTTCGGGATCTTCTATCACCCACAACTTTTGTTTTATACCCATGATTTTCAAATCCTTCCGTGCATTGATCCCATCTTTTGACATGTCTTTATGGTTCATAATTATGTTGATCAAATGTTTCGTGACATTCATCTCTGTATGCATAACATCAATATTATGTCGGGTCAAATTTGTTTTCCAATATGGCAAATCAAAGAACTTCGACCTCCTATACCATGCAGGAACTTCTTCATCGATTGTCTTTTTCCATTTTCGACCAATTTCCGGTATGTTTTTACCAACTTTCATTTTTATATTCGCTACCTTTTTTTCAACTTGATAACCAGTCAGTGGTTTTGGAGGACGCTTAAGTTCTTGCTCGTTGTTGAAATTTGTCTTATCGTATCGAAACTTGTGTCCGGACGGAAGAAATCTACGATGTCCCATGTAACAAATCTTCTTACTTTCAGGGAGATAAACAGATGTAGTTTCTTCTCCACAAAGAGGACATGCAAAGTAGCCGTGAGTTGTACATCCCGATAAAGTCCCAAGAGCGGGATGATCATGGATTGCCCACAACACTCTAGCTCTCATTATGAACTCAGATTTCATAAATGAATCAAATGTAAGGACTCCTTCCCATAACTGCTTTAACTCGTCTATCAAAGGTTCTAAATAAACATCAATATCCTTCCCCGGTTGTTTTGGCCCAGAAATCAACAGTGTTAACATTGAGAACTCTCTTTTCATGCACAAAGACGGAGGAAGGTTATATGGTACTACAATTACTGGCCAACAGCTGTAAGGGTTAGTTAAAGAAGCATTCGGACAGAAACCATTTGTTGCTATTCCAAGCGTGATATTTCGTGGTTCAGCAGCAAACGAAGAATCAAAAGAATCTGTAGTTTTCCATTGAGAAGTATCATGCGGATGACGCATTACGGTTATACCGGACTTGGCACGACCATGCCAGGTCATCGCTTCTGCTATCCATGGTACAGTATACAGTCTTCTCAATCTAGAAATTAAAGGAAAATGTCTTAAGGTCTTTTGAGGTACTGTGGTAGCTTTTCTCTCTTCGTTGAATGATGTCTTGTATCTTGGTGCGTTGCAATTTGTACATGAAACTTTGTTCGCATTATCTTTCTAGTACAAGATGCAGTCATTAATGCATGCATCATAAGTTATGTAATTCATCCCAACTTGCTTAATGATCTTCTTCACGTCGGGGTACTTTGAAGGTAGCGTGTTACCTTCGGGGAGTAACTCCTTTATGAATTCGAGTACTGCAGTCACACCATTGTCTGAAAAGCCGTATTGGGTCTTCAAGCTATTCAGTTTCACAATGGCATACAACTTTGTAATCTCTTTTGGACAAGGAGGATACAATGGCTCTGTTGCAGTTGCACTATCAAAAAATGATTTATCCGTAAACTGCTCACCAATATTAGCATTATCATGCAACTGACTTGTAGGTTGAAAATTATGGAATCTATCTGCATCATTGATCAAATCCTCCATCCTAATATGTTCGGACTCATCAGTATTTGTGGCATGACTAACCGGTTATTGTTTTGGCTTCTCCGATATTCTTTCCCCGTGAAAACACCACACGGTATATGATTGAACAATACCATATCTAAGCAAATGAAAATGAATGTCATTTAATTTGAATGTATCTTCATTTTAGCACCGCGTGCAAGGGCACGAATACTTTTCCTTATTGCCACCGTTTTCAGCAACAAATTTAATGAAATTTCTCACACCTTCCACATATTCTGTATTTCCTCGATTAGATTGATTCATCCATTGTTTGTCTATACTAAAAGACATACTGAAAGAAAATAACAAGAGCTAATAATAAATCATGGGTAACAATATCTTATGGCTTTCCACCAAGTTGAACTCTGGTATTAACTAAACAGATGAATATTCTTTTGATTTCACTTGAAATTTAACATTAGCATCAAACTGTTTCCAAAAGATTTGCCATTACAACGGCGCCATTTTGTAGCACCAGAGTAATGTCTATGCATTACCCCTCTCCTGATACTTGGTTTGCGCCATTAACAACAATTTTATCCACTTACTAAATATGGTCTCATATTTAGTAAAACAAAATTCATTGCATCAACTTATACCCTAGCAGTCACTATAAGCAACTATGTCTAACTAGCATGCAGTACAGTACAGTACATTACAATTTGTAAAACAAATCATATATAAATGTAAAAAGATCATCCCTTGCATAACCAATTGTTTCTTGGTTCTCTAACACTGTACACTTAAAACATCAAATATGTATTCTGATGGTTCAGATTAGAAGGTGCATCTCTACTTTGGCAAACTGTTAAAGAGTAGTAGATATTGACTATAATCAATCCCCAAAAACTTAATGAAACATCAATCCTAAAACTAAGGGCGGCCCAAAGAATCGGTTAACCAAGCCCAATGTGAATTTTTTTGCCCCTTACTATATAACATGTCAATTTTTTTATTTTCTTTTTCATATATAACCATAAAATCACATATAAAACTATAACATAACAAAGTACCAACTTTTTATACAAAAGTTGCCACATTAAGTGGGTTGCAATACTTATAGTCTCAAATAGTTTACAAAACAATGTATTTAATTTTTAACGAAATGTATCAAGTTTACAAACTAGTGTATCTAGTTAAGTGTATAGGCAACTCATATTGGGTTCTGCCTAAATGTTTGCGGGTAGACATACACACACTGCAGGAAAAATAGTACATCAATGTAAGTATCAGTTCCTAAATAATTATTAGTTTTTTAGCTTCAGCTTTCAAATTTCAATTCCTAAACGATTATTTACAAAAAACTACTTGTTTATAACTAAATACTAATAAGTTATTAGCTTCAGGCGTTTTCAAGGTTAATGAAATCTAAAGCAGTAAAAGGGCGACTCAATTTTAGAAAATTAGACAACTCAAAACAAGAAATTCACATACTTAATTAGCAGTGGCAGTATAGAGACTGTAGCAGGACTTCAAATCAGCAGTAGAAAATATCGCGTAGGAGGCAAGCTTGAGCCGACGATGGCTGATGGAATAGCCGAGTATGCAGCGATGATTATTTAGAAAGCGTTGATTTTTGAAACCCTAGTTTTTTTGGGTTCGAGCAGATCGCCAACATGGAGATTGCTATTGAGCTGTAACTGTGAAGTAAAACAGATTTTGGGTGTTGCCCGGCTCAGTTGGTTGCCCCATCCCAGGGGCTTGGTGGGCTTGCCACTGGGCCGGCTAAAAGATTGGGACGGTTAATAACCGTTGCTAATTAGCCACGGTTGAAAACCGTTGCTAATTGGAACGAAGCGCGCCAAAAATTATGGCGCGAAAGGATGAAATTCACCGCCATCATTTGTCTCCAAAGAAGCTACGGTTAATAACCGTTCCCAATTAGCAACAAGAAAAAACCGTTACTAACTGAACCAAGACGGTTATTAACCGTTGCTAAATGGCAACGGTTGTTAACCGTTGCCAAATGCGCGGATGGTTAGTTGCAAATCTCAGTATTTGGTGTAGTGAATCTTTAGAAAATAACCCTTTTGGCGCATGGGATTACTCCCATCACCTAAAGTTTACTAACACAAAGAAAATAAATTTAACACAGACAACTCTTGCTGATTACTGGGCATCCACCGAACCTTACTTGGATATAAATTCAAGTCACGCTTCATCGACCAACCTCACTCAACTTGAAAGCCCGTACATCAAGTTCGAATGGTAGTAATCTCGGTCACTTCACGTCATCTTTGCAAGTAAGCTAACATATGCAACATTTATCTTCACCATAGAATTTAACTACTTTGAAAGGTGTCAAGTTTAGGCTATCTACCGAGTAACTATAAATAGATAAATATATCGCTCAAGTATCGAAAGGAACATAAGTAAGTTCCCCAAAATAGAGCATACCTCACTACATAAGCCCCTTCCGTTTTTCTTGAGCAGTAGGCCTACAGGGACCCGATAATGCTCATAAGGCATAAGTCATACACACTTACCTACCCCTTAGCAACGAAGGACAATTCTTCTTCAAGTGATCAAGTCAGTCGCAATTCAAGCACTTACACTTTACTTTAGCTAGATGACATTTCATAGCGAAATTCCCCCATTTGCCACAGTAGTGACATATTAGGCCAGCTTTCTTCTTTGCGTAAGCTCGATCTTCCTTGTACCTCAGTCTTTACTCTTCAATTAGAGCTTATGTTTGCTTTCCACTTTAAGCTATCTCCAATGATACCTCGTGGGTGCTCTCACGGACGAGAACCATCCCAATGAGACTTTCAAAAGTAGCCCCTAATAAGGTTAAGACAAAGCAATGTATCCCCAACTAATGCTTTAAGATCCAAGTCAAACTCCTTTGCCCACACCAATGGAGTACAGACCGTCTTAATCCTCAAATCAAACCAGAAGATTGAATCGATCCACATACTCCCCTACTGACAAGTTGCCCTGCATGAAATGGATAAAGTGCCTAAATTACATGCCCTTCTTGATCTTAGAAATGATCCGAGATCTAAAGTGATGCCTAAATTCACTCCAAGTCATGGGCCTACTCATCGGCCACTTCTAACACCATGTCCTACCCAGCCAAATTCTCCCCTCACCACATATTGGGAAGCAATTTCTCTTATGAGAACATTCTCTAGATCTATATTGGCGGAAGCCTTCTCATATGCACATGTCCAAGGCTATGTCTCAACGAAAGCCTTGGAACTCATATATGGTTTCCCTCATAGGCTAATGAAATCATGTCTAAGGGCCACACCACCTTTGATGCCAACCGCATCTACTGGAAATGTTCATGGGCAGTGGAACATCGCTTGAGGTAGCTAAATAGCCTTGGAACTAATCAAGCATCTTAGACCACCTATTTGCAGTTGCGCTCGAGTATCCCATCAGCTCATACTAATAGTCTGAAGAAGGTACCTTAGCGACTAGTGATAGATATAAATCAAAATCTAGAGGAAAAGTGGTGTGTGCAGTGCAGTATAATAGGAAAATACAAGTATGCTCGCTCAACGTATCTCTCTCTCTCTCTCTACCAGTTTGTTTAATCCAAACAGGTAAGCTTGGCCATAAGTGTTGAATATAGACTATGATACTAAGTGTAACACCCACCTTTCGCAATACCCTAAAATCAGCACCAATGACAACATCTGACTTTTGAATACCACAAAAGATAGATTGTGGGGAAAGAAAATTAAAACAAACATTATTTTAAGGCACATCGACAAGATCTCACAGCAGAATGATAATATATAATACACTGAATATACATGAACAGAACATGATAGCAATGTATATAAGAGACCGCACTGGCAAAAATAACTGATAAATGAATATCAATACAAAATGTCAGAATATATCAGACTCCATATAGACGGAGTCCTTAATATTATGTCTGATACATCAAGTTTTATATATAAATACATATCTATCATGTATTACTACAATATCAAGTATATATACGAAGTACCGACATTGCCTCCATAGAATGCTCTAGTTGTCCTAAAACCATATCCCTAAAAGCACTTGACTCCCAAGCTACTCAATCGAGTACCCAAGAGTTGTCATGTCATAAACAGACAAAGACAAAACACGGGTTAGATATAAAGCTTAGTGTGAGGGGGACTATCTCAAAATACTGTATATTAAAACTATATACAAATAAACAAGAACTACGAAGGCGCAGCTGGTCCTATCCACAATCATGGGTCAGGGGTAATTCGGACTATCCATAAACAAGTAAAGTAAATCTATCCAAAAGACATGAAATCATACCATAATATGCTCTTCTCCTGTAATCAGCGAGTTTGCGCAACTAATATAATGTGACTAAAGCGTAACAACATACTATGATAAAGGTAACACAACATCCAAAAGAAGGGTGATCATAATATAAGTCTATCGCAAAGTACATAACGATAACAAATGCAGCAACAACAATAACAATAACAACCAACTAAAAATGCATACAACATAACAATGAAAGAAAATCAAAGAATACAAATCAATACCATCATTACTGATGGGTCAAGTTAATTAAGGACATCTATCATGATCCTATGGTTCCCTTTCTGGGTCTAAAATAAATAGAATTAGCACTCAATTGTAACTTAGACCCCGAACCACATCCTCAGTGATAGATCTCATATATATCTCATTGTACCCTCTGATGCAAGCTTTGATGATATATGACATATTCTATTTACTTGAAATCTGTATGAACTTCATTGTACCCTCTACATTGAGCTTTGGTGCCATCAAGTCCACTCGCAGATGATCATCATCCTATGTGAACCACACCATACACTCTACATCAAGATTTGGTGACATCTTGTCCACTTGTAGATGATCTTCATAATTTCCCCTTTCTAGTCATCATGGATTTCTCAAATAACTTGCATACACCTCAATCAAAAAGTTAACAATGGTCTTATCTCATGTAATACGCTATCGGGACCACAAAGGAACACTAATGTCGTATAGATATATGCGTACATCAAATATAACATCACATAATCAAATATGTCTATCACAAACGAAGACCGATATCTCATCATCGTTTATCTATACTATGGTCACTACTAAAAGACCAATAATGTGTATGACCATCAATATAAGGCTAATATAATGCATGATCACTAATATAAGATTAATGTAACGACCCGTAAATTTCAACTGTTTTAATAACGTAATTAGTTAAAATTTTGTGAAATTTTAAACGATAAAATTTTGAAATAAAAATTTAATATTTGGAATACGTCTAGTTAAACATAGCGACTGGTAAATTTTCGTCCGAAAATATGAAAGTTTATTTCGTGCGTAAATTCACTTCAATTTAATCAGTTAAAAAGCGATGAAAATAAAATGTTTCCGAAACCTAAATATTTTTACATAGAAAAATTCTAAACCATCTTCTGAGCAAGATGTCAGTTTGTCGTTTTTCCAAATTCGGACATCTTTGGCTCCGTCGATCTTATTTTTCAGTGTTTTTCTTGCATTTTCCGCTATTAAAAAATTCAAATTTTTATAATTCAATCGTACCACCAATATTTGTATACCGTTTTGATTGTCTCGTCATGCTGATCTCTACGGTATATTCGCTTCTGTGTTTTGAAGTCAGGTTCTCAATGAGAACCGCAAACGGATAGCCGTATCGGTTACAAAATTTCAACGTTTTGATTCCTGTGCCCATTAAAATTTTCCCAACGGTTGGAAAACAATCGGCCATTAGCATTTATAATCTGTGAAATCCAACAACCACCAACTTTTTTTTATTCCTCCAAATTTATTGCTAACTTTTCCTATTTCCCATTCCAATTTAATACATTTCTGATTCGTTCTCTGCCTTTTCATTCTCCCTATACCTACCTATTCATCCCTTAAAAATTTAGCTACACTGGCAACAATTCTTTCTTTCCATTTTTTTTTCTTTGCCTGCTTCTTTCAAATCCATTGGCTTCTTTTGTTTCTCTTCTCACCTCCCTTTCTTTTGCAAGCATGCTTCAAAACATAAGCCACCAACTCAAGAACAAGCTACGCACCTCCTGCCTATCGCAGCCGCTTAGCCTCGTGTACATCGCAAACCCTACACCGAAACCCATTCCCACCAAGGCTCCACCGTGAAACCATCCCCTCCACCACCGGAGCACACACATCTCCCACCCATGCATCGGCCTCTCTCCCTAGCACTTGGCGCCTTGCCTCTCCCCACTCTACTGACCCAGCAGCTAGCCCACCTCACGGCCTTGCCTGCCGAGATCGCCCTCCTCCTCACTCCTCATCTTCCTTGCCTGTCTCGGCCTTAACACATATCTCAGTGTATATATATTTATATATATACGTACGGAAAATTTTGAAGGTAACATTTGTACTTATGTCATATAGTATTGTATCGCATATAGTAATTTGAAGTTATATAAAGTCAGTCCATACGAGTCACTTTATATATAAACTCTTTTCATTATGCTGTTTTACTTTATGCATGGAAGACAGTGTGTTATATAATGTATGCAGTTGGTTCTTGATTGCAGTTTTAATAAAGGAGATGTTTGTCTATTTAAGCATTGATTTCTAAATTTTATAGATTTGAAAATATAGATGGTTATCTGGTTATATATAAAAAAAAGCTAAACTATGATTTTATATATATTGCTTTAAGATACATTGCATGTAAGCTGTGCATAATTCAAGATGAATATATGTATATATGATTTGTAATATCTATAATATGTATAACCTATTGTTAGTACATACGTGTAAAGTTGCATAAGCCTTTGTAATCTACATGTTGTTTATAGGTTGGATATACTTTACTACAGAGGGTGTGATAGTTAACATTGAAAACAGTATTTTATGTTGTACAACATATACATATAAGCTAATTTTATAATACAGTGGTGTTGATGTATACATATGCTAGACTATTGAGTTTTCAATGCTAAAATTTATAATAGATTATTAAAAGGATATACTTTGTTTCCAGAAAAATGTTGGTCTATCTTGCTCTGTTTCGATTTTGTTTCTAGCCTAAACTATCTTGGATTTTTTTTCTTAGTATGTATTATTATATGTAGTATTTATATTTATCAGCTTATATTAGTATAGTACTTTAAATATTCGCATAGTATGTTAATTTATATAGTGTGCGTACAATGTGTATTATCTATATATAGGGTAGTCTGGACTTCTACAAGGGCGATACTGTATGTTCTAGGTTTGATTTTTCTCTTAAATTTACATATATTGCCTAGGTGTTGTTTTGAAAATATAAAATATTTTGACTTTAAGTTTTATGTGTTTTAACATTATTATTGACTTGTAATATAGGTATTTTAGGAATAATGATTTTGTTATTATATATATGCACATATATATATGTTATATTAATATTTATTTGAAATTTAAAATATTAATTTTAAGGAAATTATAATAATAAAATTTGCATTCTCTGTTTCTATCAAACGACTGATTTGTCTATATCAAAATTATGTTAATTTATTCCGTCAATTCCAACTTCCAGCTTCGCTTTGATTGTCAAAATTCGTGCCAACTTTGCCTCGCTTTGAAGTTCATGCTTGGATCCGCAACTCATCTCATTATCGTCCATCTCTATCCTCGAAAGGTGAGCACTCACTCACGATTAACATTCTTTTATTTATTAAATTTGATTTCAATTGGAACGACAATTGAAATATGCTGCTGTCAGTTATTTACACTGTTATATGTATGCTATTACCTGTATCAGTTCACCTGTGACATCTGACACCATTATTTATTAATTATACGATGATAATCCTATTTGATTGATAATTGATTGATTGTTTGTTGTTTATATTGGATGTTAAATTGAAATGTATAAAGTGATAAATATTATGCAAGTAAATTTGACGTAGGATAATTTAAATTTGAATCGACATATATGTTGAATTTGATTAGTTGAATATGACTCCTTTTATTTGTTAAATTAATTGACATGTAGAATAGTAATAATTACACTTTGAACCATCGACGTATATTGGATTAATTGTTGTAGTGTAAAATTGAAATTGAATATTAAGTGAAGAACCGTATTTATATTATTGTAATAATCTTTAATCTACATGAAATGATAGTGTAGATTCTAGAAATAATTATATTAATTTGCACAAACAACAATGCGAATTAATACGATTATTTCGGGATTATTTGAATTGATTATTGGATTGATATTGGTTGTTGTTATTGCTTGTTTATTTACTTTGACACCATCTTAGTTATCACACTGCAAGTTCCCTTTGCTATGTTTTGATTTTGAATTGAATTGGAATCGGGTTGAAATGATAAATACCCAAATTGAACTTTGACCTAGGATAGAGAAATTAAATAAACCCGATTTGGTCAATAATTTGATTTAAAAATAAGATAATGATTTTATTTGAGTAAAGAATAAGTTTTGAAATGAAGTTGGAATTGGAATTTAATAAAAGGAAAATGTGAATATTTGAAATTTGAAACAAAATATTAACGTAGTAACTGATGAAAGAACATTGTTTAAAATTTAATTATTTAATAATTAAATTTAGAATTATTTGATAATTAAGTTTTGGAATTATTAATAATTAAGTTTTGGAAGTAGTAATAATTAAGATTTAAAATTATTTGATAATTGAATAAGATTGAATTATTTAATGATTAAATTAAATTGAATATTCTTTATTAAATGAAATTGAATTTTTGAATAAGTAAGATTAATTTTTTTTATAAATTGAGTTTGGTAATTCGTAACTAAGTAAATAAATAAGTGGAATTGAATTTCTTTAACAAGGAATAAAATGTGATTTATTGAAATTAATGTAAGGCTTATAATTTAAAGAATTTGATTCGACGAATATAATTTAATTAAATTTGAAGTTTGATATAATGAAGTTAAACTTAAGTAATTGATTTATTGGACTGAAAATCGAATAGGATTTGTTTGTATGATAATTAACGTAACAAACATTGAATGGAATCGATAAATGAATTTGGATTGATTTGAATGTTAAATTAAACTAATTTAAATGTTACTGGAATGAAACTTAGATCGAACTTGAATCAATATTTGAATTGTTTTAAACAAAAATTGAAATTGAATTATAAGATTTTGAAATGGTAATTTGGAAATTTTGAGACATAAATTATGGAAATTGTTTTAGAAAGACCAATGAAATGTCGATTTACGAATTCTAATTGAAATTGAAATTGATTTGTTTTGAAATATATTAAACGACCAATCGGGTCAATAATTACGAAAGTTATTAAAGAGACCGGAATCGGTTATGGACATACTCTCTGCCTAAACCGAAAACCACTTTAATAACTATACGCGGAGTGATGATCCAGAATGAAGTGGTTGGAATGATGTACGTGATGACTGAAGGAAGAGAACGATAATGGATAGCCTTGACACTTGTGTCAAATTGGAAATGACTAAAACAGGAGCCGTGCCGGGCCAATGGAGGTCAGCTACCTCAAGCGAACACACTTCTTCGAACTACTCATTACTTGTTGTCGATTGGTGCACCCTTGATTTGGGAGTGTTGTTTCGTGGTGTTGCGGTCGCTGCGGCGATGCGTTCTCACCAGTCCGGATCAGGCAAACGGTAGTTTCACTACCTTGGGTATTGCCTCATGTGCCTTGTCATACTTGTATCCCTTTATACGCGACCACTACGATTTGTTTTGTGTTATACCTATGGAGTACTCCCTGATAGCCCACTAGTTTACGGTGGAGTTTACAGTGCTGTATAGACTATAACGCTTATATAAAATGTGTTAAGGGGGATAATGGTAACGCCTTAACACTATTTTGATATCTTATATTACTGATAGGCATTATCTACTTATCGTACACTACTACATAGTAGATAGTTTAACGGATCCTTAAAGGATGGTTATTCCAACATCCTTTGAGTTACTTGTATTTCAATTGCTATTTCACTTGAGTTGGATTTATTAATATAAGAATGTTAATCCTGACTCGAGTGTTTTGTGTTTTGCTTTACGCTCGGGTCAGACTGAGTGTACCAGTATTCGAGACTCACCTTTGGAGTTGGAGCTTTGCTTGAAGATTCAGCCATCTATTCTGCTTTCAGTATTCGATGATTCCAGTGATGTATTCTGATTTGTATTTGATGTATTGTATTACTCTTCCGTTGTATCTGTTCTAACTCTGATGTAACTTATACATTTATATAGTAGCTTCATGAACTACTATCTCTTTTACTTCCGCTGCACTTATTACTCTGTGTCTGTGATCTGTGATTATTTATTTACTGTATATGTTCAGTTTTGCCAAATTTAAATTAACAACGCGGTATTTTGAGCAATTCAATTCCGACATGTGTGTCTACCTATACACTTATAATGGATGCGAATGGTCCAAAATATCGGGTTGTTACAATTAATACCATTCACTAAAACATCTACCCAAGGTCGATACCAAGAGGTACAGACTTGTATACCACTTTCCCGAGTAGCCCAAAAGTCTTCCTAAAGTCATATAGAGGAATTGGGTCAGTCCGGAAGCGAAATGCTTTAGGTCTGGGCATTATTGCCTGGCCTTAACACTGACCAATGGATTGGTTAGTGCAATCGGTCAACCGGTACGTGCTTTGAGCTGGGCAATAATGCCTAGCCTAGAGTACGATCCGAAGCCTGGTTTTTGCTTGTTTTGTCATGTCAACTCCTCCATTGAGTCACCTAACTATCCCGCCATGTTGTATTCATCACGTGGTAAAAGTTTAATGCCTTATGGTTGTGAAAAGACCCTACTATTTACACACTAATTTCATTAGTGATTTTTTTTTTTTTTGAGATGATATATAGATATATCATCTATTACAAATATATTTCCCAGGGTCATTTTCTTTTCTCTAATAAACAAAAATATATCCAGGATCTTTCACAATATAGAAATATTGTTTTAATTCTAAATCATTTTTAACATACATATATGAAGATATCTATGTTATATTCTACTTGAATCAGAGCATGATAATAAGTAGAAATCCTTTTTAAATTTGCATAAATGTGATAAATTCCCTTTTTAAATTAAAACTTAATGTATCCTGATTTTTGACTATAGTGTCTACTGAAAACATGTACTTTAGGCTGTTATTAAACTTAGGAAATGATCAAACAATAATCAGTGGAAAGCAAGCTTATAATATAGATGATTTTCTTAAAGTCTGAATATTATCAAACTCAGGTTAAAAGAAAGTGGATCCTAAGTGAACACAAGCAACATCTAGGCGTAATGGAAACGCGCCTAACTTATTCATACAAGGTCACTAGTTCGAGTACTATGCTGGTCGGTTCAAACACAATTTTTGTTTTTTTCTTTTTATTTTCTCCTGTAAGGCTGAAATCTGATACCTACCTATAATTGTACATATATATTTAATTTTTGCCTATAACCTAACATACAATACAATTCTTCTTGCATAACTATTTTTTAAACCCATTCTTACAACTGTTTTAAAAATTTACATTTATATTTTTGCCCATTATCAGCATGTACACAGATATACATGTACATGTCAGTGTTTTTGTTCTTTTTCCAGAAAACTGAGCTCAATTGTTCCCTTGCTTCATTGATTTGAAGTGAAACATTTGGCCCGACCTATGGTCTAACCATATGGTTGCCCTGGCCAGTCTTTTGTTTGCATTTTTAAAACCCAGATTATACACAAAACATTGATACCTTTCCTTTCCAAAAGCATGTATATATATATTTGTATGAACCAGACATTTGTGATCAGATATATATTATTCTTCCTAATCATACTTCTCTTTTTAAAAATACATCTTCAGGGTATAAACACTTTTTCTTGCATCTGGACTTATGTCAATATTATAAATTTAAGATATAGCAGTTTAATTCTTTTCTGGGTGTGCTCAATATAATTTTCTATATATCTTTATTCTTTTTGAAAGAACTCAGGATTTACTGAGATCATCATAAAATAATTATGCTTTAAAATCCAGGTTTTCCTCAAAATCAAAACAACTTTAGCAAATAGGTTTTCAAATCTGTTTAATATCAAGATCCTTAGCACATACCAATTCAGAAACAACCAGAAACAACATAGCACATGTCTCTTACAAGTTCTTCCTACTTAATACATTTAGATAGCCATATTAATCAGGGAATACATGCATAAATTAACACTTTCTAGCTTTTATTTCTAAATATCTTAGCATCCTCTATCCCATATCTTTTTAATCTTGCTTACTTAGCTCCATCATAACCTGCAAAAGCATTAGTGGCTGCCTCATTATAAATGAGACACCCCCATGTGCCATGAGCAATAAGGGTCAGATCTATGATCTGGTGTGAGCATTTCTAACATATCCATGATATTAAGTTAAGGATACAGCATGAATATACTTTACATACTTGACAGGTATTATCATGTACAATACATAAGAGCAAACATATGCAATACAACAACTTTTATCTGGAACTACTAGGTTGCCTTTTCTTTTTCTTATAAATTCCTGGCCTCATCTGCTATAAGGAATCAAAGGGACACATTGCCATGAACTAATTAACATTATGGCACAAAGATCTCAGGACTTGAACAAGCCATGTGCCAACTTGTCTACTTCAAATAGGACAAGCATTCCAGCAGCCTTCTTGGCACAAAATCCTTAGTTATATCACTAAGTGTATTTATGTTCATTCTATCAATGATAGCTAGGTGTACATACCACCTGTACTCATGAAACATCCTAATTACCTTGCAGACATAACATTGCAAGCAAGTTAAAGGTTACATTCTAGAGGTTCAACACCCCAGTCATTCCATCTCACATTATTTAGCATATTAACACCCTGTTCAAGCATATACCAGAATGTTTGCAACTGAGAATAAATACATGGCTCTATTGAGTTTATTTTGATTTTGCAAGCAACTATATTTAGTCAGATTTTCAATCTTGTTTAAACATAGTTTTTAGGCTTGTAAATTTCTGTTTAGTTTAGGGCTCAACACTTGTAGAGAAAAACTCCATTGCACCCTTAACCAATCTTTCAAGCCTCAGCACCATACCAATGTATGTGCAGCTCATAGTTTTCTTTATCTTTTCATTCTTTGTCTTAAGCCATTATTCAAACTAGTTACAAATACTCTGATATATGTTCCTTAAGGTTTTGGTATAATATACAGAGATGAAAATAGAACAACAAAGTTATACATCCAGCATAGCAGATCATATCTCATCAAACATTCATGAAACCATCAGCAGCCAACATAGTTTGTAAATCAAAACATGCAAAATATAACATATAAAAGCTTGGCTGCCTAATCCCAGGTCTTAATGCCATGTATATGAGTGAGGATACTCACCTAAATGCTTACACAAACTCAAACCAGAAAACCCTTCAAATCTTTAGCCTTATCTTCCTCTTCTTCCTTAGGTTAATTAATTAGTGAGAGAGAGCAGTTTTCTGATTGGGCTCTTGGTTTAAATAAGGGTTCTGTCTAGGGTTTTGGGTGATGCAAAATCCCTATTTTAGCCCAGACCAGAATCATGCATTTGGCATTGCACATTCCTTCCCTCCTAACCCTTAATGTCCCGGCCAATATTTTAAAACAAGACTAAATTGTGCCTATTTTCCTTTCTTTTCAGAAAGTGATAACTTTAAGTATTTTTATTATATTTACCTCAAACATGATAATGGTGTGACTTTCTATTTTTCTGCCTATGTACATTTGCTTTCTTGCACTTTGGTTCTTACTGTTTTAGTGCTTCCTTTATTTATTTTCTGCTCCATAATATCTGGATATATATATATATATACACACATTTATACAACCATGGGTGTTAATTTAATTTTTAACTATTTATTTGTAGAAAACATGTGCATACTTATGTGCATTTCTACACCTATTTAAAATTTCACTTATTCATTATAAATCAATGTTTTCTTCTGTCTAAATTTTCAGACAAGTCATACATAGGCATATATATAGATATATATATATACACACATCCTCAGGAATTTTTAATACTCATGTCTAAGTCTATATTTTCTTTATTTAAAACATTTTATCTAAATGTTTTCCTTCCTTGTTTTATTATCCAGGAATTCTGGATTTTCTCTTAGTGCCATAACTAGTGTGCACGTGCACACATGCACACAACCTTGCACCACTGAAAATCCCACCTATATAATAATTCTGATTTTCCCCCAGAATTTTAATCATTTATTAAAAGAATTTTCCTCAAAATCTTGGGGTATTACAATCACCCCTTCTTTTAGGAATTGTGCCCTCACAATTCACAACATATTCTTTGAGTACTCCTACTTTCTTAGGAAAATTATTCAAATATGCATGAGCAATTCAAATAGTCACTGTCTATCATACATATCAAACTGTCTTAGTAATCTAAGAATTTACCTTTCAAATTTGCAAAGAGCCTAGGGTAATCCATCCTGATTTTATCCTCTAGCTCCCAAGTACAATCACTAGGATCTATACTCCATTGAATTTTTACAAGCTTCAATGTCTTGTTTCTTAATTTCTTTTCTTCCCTTGCCACAATTCCCACTGGCTCTTTTTCATAGATTAGATCTGGATTAATCTGAACTTCAGTAGGCTTTTCTAAGATTTCCTCCTTGTCATGTACCCATCTCCTTAGTTGTGACACATGAAACACATTGTGCATTGCACTCATCTTCTCTGGAAGCTCCAGCTTATAGGCTAGTGAGCCTATCCTTTCCAAAATCTTGTATGGTCCAACATATCTGGGTCTGAGTTTCCCCTTCTTGCCAAATCTCAAGACTTTCTTCATTGGTGAAACCTTAATGAAGACATAATCACCTACTTTGAATTCCACTGTCTTCCTCTTTGCATCAGCATACTTCTTTTGCCTATCTTGAGCTATTGCCATCCTCTTTCTCACCAGTTCTATTTTCTCTGTGATGTCTTTGACATATTCTGGCCCTAGGATAGCTTTCTCTCCTGCCTCAGCCCAACACATAGGTGATAGACATGGTTTCCCATATAGGGCTTCAAAGGGTGCCATTCCAATTGTACTTTGGTGGCTATTATTGTATGTGAACTCAGCCAAATGGAGGTGGTCCTCCCAATTTCCTCCAAAGTCTAACACACATGCTCTAAGCAAATCCTCTAAAATCTTGTTTACCACTTCTGTTTGCCCATCTGATTGGGGGTGATAAGCAGTGCTTAGGCACAATTCACTCCCCATAGCTTCTTGGAAGCTCTTCCAGAATCTTGAAGTGAAGATTGTATCCCTATCACTCACTATAGTTTTAGGAACACCATGCAGTTTTACCACTTCTCTCATAAAAATTTGGGCTAACCTAGGTGCATTTCTGTCTGCTTTCACTGGTATGAAGTGGGCTACTTTAGTCAGCCTATCTACAATCACCCAAATACTTGTATTTCCCCTCTTGGATCTAGGAAGACCATCTATGAAATCCATAGATATGTCTTCCCACTTCCACTGTGGTATGCTAAGTGGCTGTAATAACCCTGAAGGTCTTTGGGTTTCAGCTTTTATTTGTTGACAAACCATGCACTTAGCAACATATCTGGCTACATCAGACTTCATTCCCTTCCACCAATAATCCCTTTTTAAGTTTTGGTACATTTTGGTGCTGCCTGGATGTATGGAGTATTTGCTCCTATGGTACTCATTAAGGATTTCTTCTTTCAATTCTATGATGTTTGGGACACATATCCTTCCCTTGTACCTTAAGTATCCTTTTACATCTATGTGATAATCCTTCACTTCTTCCTTCTTTAATAGGAGAGACCTCTTTTCTGCTAAGTCTTGATCTTCTTCTTGCATTTTTGCCACCTTCAAGGCCAAGTTTGATTGTAAAGTAATTAAACTTAACCTTCCTTTACTCTTTTCTTCCTCAATTATCTCCATACTTATCCCACTGTTCTCATCTATTTCCAAATCAGTGAGCATGGTCAAGTCTCTAAACTCCTCCATCATCAACATGGCCACTTTTGCATGCTGCCTACTCAATGCATCTGCCACTTTATTAGCCTTGCCTGGTGTATAAAGTATATCTAAGTCATAAGCAGCAAGAAATTCAACCCATCTGTGTTGTCTCATATTTAAATCTTTTTGTGAAAAGAGATATTTTAAGGCCTTGTGATCAGTGTATAAAATGAACTTTGCACCCAATAAATAATGCCTCCAGAGCTTTAAGGCATATACTACTGCTGCCAACTCAAGATCATGAGTTGCATATCTAGTTTCATGGGGTTTTAGTTGTCTAGATGCATAAGCTATGACCTGATCTTGCTGCATCAACACAGCCCCTAGCCCTGACCCACATGCATCTGTATATACAACCAATCCCTCATTGCCTTCTGGTACTCTCAACACTGGTGATTTTACCAAAGCCTCCTTAATCTGGGTGAAAGCTTGTTCACACTTATCAGTCCATATAAACTTTTGGTTCTTCCTAGTCAGGTTAGTGAGTGGCATTGCTATTTTAGAAAATCCTTGTATGAACCTCCTATAGTATCCTGCCATCCCCATGAATGACCTAACTTCACTAACATTGTTAGGCTTCTTCCATGCTTGGATTGCTACTATCTTATTGGGGTTTACTGAAATTCCTCTAGCAGAAACAACATGTCCAAGAAAGTGTACTTCCTCTTGCCAGAACACACACTTAGAGAACTTTGCTTTCAAATCTTTTTCTCTTAATCTAGATAAGACCAAATGTAAGTGGTTCTCATGTTCCTCTATTGTTTTAGAGTAGATTAGAATATCATCTATAAAAATCAGAACAAATTTGTCTAAGTAATCTCTGAATATCCTATTCATTAGGTCTACAAAGTAAGAAGGGGCATTTGTTAGCCCAAATGGCATAACCAGAAACTCATACAAACCATATCTTGTGTTGAATGCTGTATATTTAATACTTGATTCCTCAACCTTCATCTGATGAAACCCAGATGCCAAGTCTAGCCTAGAAAATACTTTAGCTCCACTGAGTTGATCAAAGAGATCATCTATCCTAGGTAATGGGTATTTGTTTTTGATGGTTACTTTGTTTAATTCTCTGTAATCTATACACATTCTTAAAGTACCATCATGCTTTTTAACAAATACTACAGGAGCACCCCAGCATGAATTACTTGGCCTTATAAACCCCTTGGCTTCTAATTCTTCCAGCTGGTTCTTTAGCTCTTTTAATTCACTTGGCCCCATCCTTGTAGGCTTTTTGATAACTGGGCTAGCCCCAGGCATAAGGTTAATCTGGAATTCAACAGGTCTATGGTGTGAGACACCTTTTACTTCCCCAAATACATCCAAGTATTCTTTAACTATGGGGATTTCATTAATAGCTATTTCCTTGGAATTATTTTCTAATTCAATTAAATGATTTAGACTGTTTTCTTTGATAGGTTCACATAGAATTGTAACCCTTTGGCCTTTAGAATTTTGTAGTGAAATGGTGGATGCATCTAGGTCAATTATGGCTTTGAATTGTCTTAGCCAATCTGCCCCTAATATAACTCCTATATTTGGGAAGTTTAGAACATATAAATTGGAAACAAATGTGTTTCCTCCTATGTTCAAATTCACATCCACACAGATCATATCTAATACACTAGAACTTCCTAAAGGGCTTTGTATTAACAGAGGTACTTCAGCCAAATTGCAGTTCATTTTCAACCTTTTAACTATTTCATGGGAAATGAGTGAGTGGGTTGCCCGGGTATCATATATTACAGCTAAAGGTATGGTACAAATAAATAGTGTACCTTCCACTTGACCATGGTTTTCAGCATTTGCCTCAATTATGGCCTTGCCCCTACCTTCCAGGTTTGCCACTTTTCCTTGTTGCTTGTATTCTGGGCAATTTCTTTTCATATGCCCTTCCTTTCCACATAGATAGCATTTGAAAGCTCCCCCTTTTAGCTCTGGGCATCTTGGCTTAATATGGCCTTCTTTCCCACAATGGTTGCAAACTATTTTTCTTTTGGCTTCATTGGGCTTTGCATCTACTGCCTTCTTACCATCTGCCTCTCCTTTCTTCTTATCATAAGGGTGGTACTTTCCTTTGTTCTTCTTGTTACTATTGTTTTTGAAGTTCCTGAACTTATCTCTTTCCTTGTCATGCTGCTCAATCTTCAGAGCCAAATCTATCACTTGATCAAAAGTTCTGTCAGCATAAGGTAGTATAGCCCTGCTAAGCCCTGGGTTCAATCCCTTGATGTATCTATCATTTTTGGATGCTTCATCAGCCACTAACATTGCCCCATAGGTAGACAATCCCTCAAACTTCTGGGTGTATTCTGTGACATTCATAGTCCCCTGTCTAAGTTTGATGAACTCCTCAAGTAAAGTGGTTTTTGCTGAGGCTGGAACAAACCTTGCCTCTAACATCTCCTTAAATTGATTCCAATTAATATCATTTTCATTCCGGCCAGCTATGATCACCTCCCACCAACTCAAAGCTGCACCTTTTAATTGCCTTGAGGCCACTTGCCTTTTCCTTTGGTCATCTAGTTGCATATCAGTGAAGATCCTCTCTAATGTCCTCAGCCATGCTTGAATCTCCATTACACTTTCAGTTCCTTCAAAGCTCTTACCTCCCAAGTTGGTATAAGTCTTCACTAACTTGGAGAGCTCCTCATGTGGGTTCTCAGGTCTGTGCCCAATTCCATCTCTCAGAACTCTCACAAATTCCTGCATGTCAAGCATTTGTGGTGTGCTAGATCCTCCTTGATGATGAGACCCTCTTCCTACCATATTTCTAAAAGTATATGTATTTCATCTTATTAGTTTATAACACTTAGCTTTTTATTTTAAATTGATTGTATCTTTTCCTATTTAATCATTGTGTATGTCACATGCACACACATACATACATTCAGGGATTACTTATAAGCAGTCAAATATACAAACAAACCTAGTATAAACATAAGCATACAAACATTTGCTGTGTTAATTAAAACATAGCTCTGATACCAAATGAAAAGACCCTACTATTTACACACTAATTTCATTAGTGATTTTTTTTTTTTTTGAGATGATATATAGATATATCATCTATTACAAATATATTTCCCAGGGTCATTTTCTTTTCTCTAATAAACAAAAATATATCCAGGATCTTTCACAATATAGAAATATTGTTTTAATTCTAAATCATTTTTAACATACATATATGAAGATATCTATGTTATATTCTACTTGAATCAGAGCATGATAATAAGTAGAAATCCTTTTTAAATTTGCATAAATGTGATAAATTCCCTTTTTAAATTAAAACTTAATGTATCCTGATTTTTGACTATAGTGTCTACTGAAAACATGTACTTTAGGCTGTTATTAAACTTAGGAAATGATCAAACAATAATCAGTGGAAAGCAAGCTTATAATATAGATGATTTTCTTAAAGTCTGAATATTATCAAACTCAGGTTAAAAGAAAGTGGATCCTAAGTGAACACAAGCAACATCTAGGCGTAATGGAAACGCGCCTAACTTATTCATACAAGGTCACTAGTTCGAGTACTATGCTGGTCGGTTCAAACACAATTTTTGTTTTTTTCTTTTTATTTTCTCCTGTAAGGCTGAAATCTGATACCTACCTATAATTGTACATATATATTTAATTTTTGCCTATAACCTAACATACAATACAATTCTTCTTGCATAACTATTTTTTAAACCCATTCTTACAACTGTTTTAAAAATTTACATTTATATTTTTGCCCATTATCAGCATGTACACAGATATACATGTACATGTCAGTGTTTTTGTTCTTTTTCCAGAAAACTGAGCTCAATTGTTCCCTTGCTTCATTGATTTGAAGTGAAACATTTGGCCCGACCTATGGTCTAACCATATGGTTGCCCTGGCCAGTCTTTTGTTTGCATTTTTAAAACCCAGATTATACACAAAACATTGATACCTTTCCTTTCCAAAAGCATGTATATATATATTTGTATGAACCAGACATTTGTGATCAGATATATATTATTCTTCCTAATCATACTTCTCTTTTTAAAAATACATCTTCAGGGTATAAACACTTTTTCTTGCATCTGGACTTATGTCAATATTATAAATTTAAGATATAGCAGTTTAATTCTTTTCTGGGTGTGCTCAATATAATTTTCTATATATCTTTATTCTTTTTGAAAGAACTCAGGATTTACTGAGATCATCATAAAATAATTATGCTTTAAAATCCAGGTTTTCCTCAAAATCAAAACAACTTTAGCAAATAGGTTTTCAAATCTGTTTAATATCAAGATCCTTAGCACATACCAATTCAGAAACAACCAGAAACAACATAGCACATGTCTCTTACAAGTTCTTCCTACTTAATACATTTAGATAGCCATATTAATCAGGGAATACATGCATAAATTAACACTTTCTAGCTTTTATTTCTAAATATCTTAGCATCCTCTATCCCATATCTTTTTAATCTTGCTTACTTAGCTCCATCATAACCTGCAAAAGCATTAGTGGCTGCCTCATTATAAATGAGACACCCCCATGTGCCATGAGCAATAAGGGTCAGATCTATGATCTGGTGTGAGCATTTCTAACATATCCATGATATTAAGTTAAGGATACAGCATGAATATACTTTACATACTTGACAGGTATTATCATGTACAATACATAAGAGCAAACATATGCAATACAACAACTTTTATCTGGAACTACTAGGTTGCCTTTTCTTTTTCTTATAAATTCCTGGCCTCATCTGCTATAAGGAATCAAAGGGACACATTGCCATGAACTAATTAACATTATGGCACAAAGATCTCAGGACTTGAACAAGCCATGTGCCAACTTGTCTACTTCAAATAGGACAAGCATTCCAGCAGCCTTCTTGGCACAAAATCCTTAGTTATATCACTAAGTGTATTTATGTTCATTCTATCAATGATAGCTAGGTGTACATACCACCTGTACTCATGAAACATCCTAATTACCTTGCAGACATAACATTGCAAGCAAGTTAAAGGTTACATTCTAGAGGTTCAACACCCCAGTCATTCCATCTCACATTATTTAGCATATTAACACCCTGTTCAAGCATATACCAGAATGTTTGCAACTGAGAATAAATACATGGCTCTATTGAGTTTATTTTGATTTTGCAAGCAACTATATTTAGTCAGATTTTCAATCTTGTTTAAACATAGTTTTTAGGCTTGTAAATTTCTGTTTAGTTTAGGGCTCAGCACTTGTAGAGAAAAACTCCATTGCACCCTTAACCAATCTTTCAAGCCTCAGCACCATACCAATGTATGTGCAGCTCATAGTTTTCTTTATCTTTTCATTCTTTGTCTTAAGCCATTATTCAAACTAGTTACAAATACTCTGATATATGTTCCTTAAGGTTTTGGTATAATATACAGAGATGAAAATAGAACAACAAAGTTATACATCCAGCATAGCAGATCATATCTCATCAAACATTCATGAAACCATCAGCAGCCAACATAGTTTGTAAATCAAAACATGCAAAATATAACATATAAAAGCTTGGTTGCCTAATCCCAGGTCTTAATGCCATGTATATGAGTGAGGATACTCACCTAAATGCTTACACAAACTCAAACCAGAAAACCCTTCAAATCTTTAGCCTTATCTTCCTCTTCTTCCTTAGGTTAATTAATTAGTGAGAGAGAGCAGTTTTCTGATTGGGCTCTTGGTTTAAATAAGGGTTCTGTCTAGGGTTTTGGGTGATGCAAAATCCCTATTTTAGCCCAGACCAGAATCATGCATTTGGCATTGCACATTCCTTCCCTCCTAACCCTTAATGTCCCGGCCAATATTTTAAAACAAGACTAAATTGTGCCTATTTTCCTTTCTTTTCAGAAAGTGATAACTTTAAGTATTTTTATTATATTTACCTCAAACATGATAATGGTGTGACTTTCTATTTTTCTGCCTATGTACATTTGCTTTCTTGCACTTTGGTTCTTACTGTTTTAGTGCTTCCTTTATTTATTTTCTGCTCCATAATATCTGGATATATATATATATATATATACACATTTATACAACCATGGGTGTTAATTTAATTTTTAACTATTTATTTGCAGAAAACATGTGCATACTTATGTGCATTTCTACACCTATTTAAAATTTCACTTATTCATTATAAATCAATGTTTTCTTCTGTCTAAATTTTCAGACAAGTCATACATAGGCATATATATAGATATATATATATACACACATCCTCAGGAATTTTTAATACTCATGTCTAAGTCTATATTTTCTTTATTTAAAACATTTTATCTAAATGTTTTCCTTCTTTGTTTTATTATCCAGGAATTCTGGATTTTCTCTTAGTGCCATAACTAGTGTGCACGTGCACACATGCACACAACCTTGCACCACTGAAAATCCCACCTATATAATAATTCTGATTTTCCCCCAGAATTTTAATCATTTATTAAAAGAATTTTCCTCAAAATCTTGGGGTATTACAGGTTGAGTCTATATGCTGATTCCTTCAAGTGTTTAGGAGGGATGTTTGTGTCATCATGAATCCTTTTCCCGTCATTTTGCTGCCAAAATGCGATGTGCATCTCGGCAACCCAACTACACTCTACCACACCACCTTCCCACATTATAAATGCATATTTATATGCTAATGCACTTAATACACACCAACTCACACATGTTTACACTTATACTACACAATTCACGTTTCAAGCCCCACCATAGCGATTACTCAACCCGATATCGCCTCATGCAACTTAGCGCATACGATTGTCACTATGGCTGCAAGAGATGCTTGTAACGTGCTTATACGCATATACTTAAATAAACATTTCGATTGTTTAAATAATCAAACATTACTTTTATTTACTAAATCTTTTCTATAGTAAAAGCCAAATATTCTCTTTTATTATTTTGTAAAATCGTGTTACTATTTTATAAAATACATAGCTAGTTTATATATCATTTTAAGCCTTTTAGCTTATTTTTAAAAGTTATACTTTTTAACTTCTAATTAGTTATAAAATATATAATAATATTTCTTTCACTATTACAACTAGAATTTAGAGTTTAATTAATTTATAAGCATGTTACAAATTAATATCAACTCTATCTAACTCTATTCAATATGAATAGAATGCAATATTTATATATACGGGATCTTAATCAATTATCCTGAATATCCACCCAAACCAATCTAATCAAACATGGGAATAATTACATATATACATTATTCTGCCTCCTTTAGGTAATATTTTCAATATATATATATATATATAATTATGGAGATTTATACCAAAATATAAATTTAGAGTTACAATTCTACTCACCTGAACTGTAAATTCCCAAATGTCCATGTTATCTGGCCTTTTGGCTCGACTATATTCAGACCGACTGGACAAGTTAGACTGGATGATCATCGAGGAAAACAGCTCGATGAGATGAGTATTAGGCTCCAAGATCAAGCGCAGGCAATGATATGAAGCGATAATCAATCGAGACCAAAAGATAGACTCTCTAGAATATTCTAAGTATGGAATAATGCCTCCCCTAGGCGGTGGATCAGTGCCTATCCTTTCCCTAGGGAATAGGTACTTATCCTCAATTTCTATTCTAAACTGGGTGAGATCGATATGAAGTGACAAGTAAGGCCCCCAAAAGGCTACATTTGAAGTTTCAAGTCATTTGAAGTTCATATGCTCAATTTATGGGCAAATTAATTCAGCTATAAAAAGGGATCGATATAAAAGGGATCGGTATGAAAGGGATCGGTATAAAAAGGATCGGCCATATCCAACTTTCACAACATATTGCAACAATGATCGGTCAATAACTCAAAATCTACATATGATATCAACATGAAACTTGGAGTATAAGCACATTACAACATGGGAAACACCCCTAGGGATCACGCCACATTTAGAGGAGATTGGAGGGATTAGTACCTATCCCTCTAGAGGGATCGGCTGAAATCAGAATGCATGCAACACAACTTCATGGAAAATGCAATATCTCACAAACGCTAAGTCGGAATGACACAAAATTTAAAGGGCAAGTAGCTAACATCATGGGGGACGTACCAAAGGGATCACACCCCATTTGGACACCAAAATAGGGATTGGTACCGATCCCTATTGTGGGCCTCAATGGGCCTTAAAATTCTTCTATGGCCTCATCTTGGCCAGGAGGTTCTTCTGCCGAAATTCAACCCGATTCATGCACGTCTTCCTCTATAAATATAGCAAACATGACATCAGAAAAGAGATCCCTTCTTTCTACTGCTAAGGCTCTTCCATTTTAATTATTATTCTTATACTAATGGATCCCAGCTGATCCAAACATTCTTGTAATCATAATCACGTGCAAGATCAATAAAAATATGAGGTGGACGTAGGCCAAGATTGCCGAACTAATATAAAAATCAGTGTGTTCATTTATGATTTTGCTCTATTTTAATTTGATTCTTCATTTAATCTCTACTAGATTCTATTGGGTATTAATGCCCATTTTTGGCATCAACATTTTGGTGCTTTCATTGAGAATTGAATTCTCAGCTTAATTGGATCTCATCATCTACTTGTGGATTTCCATATTTGCGAGATAGATCCAGCTTTCAACTGATAAACTTCCTATTCTACTCAGATTTGAAGGAAATCTAAAGGAAGTTGATAGGCATGGTTAGAGGAAGTAAGTCTACTTCCCGTGTTGTTGGAGAATCTGATTATGCTAGCGTTTGACGAGGCAAGCAAAACGATCAACCGACATTCACGCCGATCGATTGCAAATTTCACATAGGGACCAGGATTTGACATTGGTGTACTGGAATATAGCATTGGCAATTCAAGTTGGATTCTAATCCATGTTCAAGGAAAAAGATCATGTCTATCCATATGCATGTATGTTCAAGCTTGAGGATAGCAATATATGGCTTATTGTCAAGTTCAAGTTTGAATGCAAATGTTAAAGTCCATGGAGCTAGAAAGTGTTGAGTCTCCCTTACACAAATGGTCTGATGCGAATTCAACACCATGCCATTGTAAATGACCCCTAAATACGTATACATGCTCAATATCGATCACTCCAAAGACATCAATATCGATCCCTCCAAAACAGCTATACCAATCCCTCCAATGTATATGTATACCAATCCCTCCAGCATATATACCAATCGCTTGAAAAAAAAAATATTGATCCCTCTACAAGGTGTATATACCGATCCCTCTACAAGGTGTATATACCGATCCCTCTGCAAGGTCAATATATCGATCCCACTTTTGGCTCCATCATCTCCAACATGCTTACGACCGAATCCTCCTAAACACCAACGCAGTCCAATGAAGAAATAATGGGGATCGGTATATATACATAAAAAAATGGATCATGTACGATCCATTTTTTAAAAAATAGCTCTAAAAAAATTGCAGCCAACTTAAAGACAATGCATTCTATCCACTTCCCTTACGTCCTGTGACTGACTAGGGCAGAGAAGATCAAGCAGCAGCTGCTGAATTACAGCCAAGGAACTGCTACTCAAAAGGTATTCCTAGAGGCAGGAGAACAAAGGTGATACGACACAAACTAGGATCAGTTACTGGGTCAAGCTCCCAAGGTAGATTGCGACTGCCCTCAACTTACCAATTTCCAAACACCTGACTTGGTAGTTATGGTACGACGACTTGTTAGAGAGAGCCAAGACCAGAACGATGACGATCAGAGCATCTTCCCCCATCAGAATCCGTTCATTGAAGCCGTTCTATGAGTAGAATATCCAAGAATGCAATGTCACTACCCAATGTATTCCAAATGCCATGCAAGCCACTCAAAGACTTCTTGCATGAATTCAACGTCATCGTCACTAAAGTGAGCACTCCTTGTAAGGGTATCAAACTAATGACGTTGATAAGGGGAATCGACCCCAAGTTGGATTCCAACGATTGGTTAGCTGGAAAGTCTCATACGACCGTGGATCACTTCTATTACAAAGCGAATCAATGCTTACGCAAGGAGGATGCAAGACTAATATTGATAGGAAATAATGCAGGCCCGATGCTTGGAGGGGTTTAAAATAAGAGTAACGATGATGCTCCAAATGGGGACTTGAATTCTAGGAGACGACCCAGGATCCCAAAATTCGACTCATATACTCCTTTGAACGATTTAATTGAAAACATCTACTTGGAGACTCATGACTTAGAGCAGTACAAGAAACCAGCCTCGAGAAATTCCATTGAAACCCAGAAGAAATTCGGGAAATGTTGTATATTTCAAGATACACACGGTCATAACATCGACAATTGCAGACACCTCCGAGATGTGATCGGAAAGCTGATCCGAAAAGGGAAGTTTCAACAATATATGCAAGCGTCATAGAATTTTGATTATCAACAAAGAACTTTGATTATCAATTGGACCACCCATGGTCGACTTTTAGCTAAAGAGGGCTGGGGAAAAATGGAATAGCGAGCATAAGACGCGGCTTTACATATCGATAAGGTTTATCAATTTCGATTATGTTGTGAACTATGACCAACTTAAACTAAACTACTTCCAAATGATGCAGGTGACCGAGTACTTAGTGTTGGGCGCCAACCGCTCAATGTAGGTGACCAACTACGACCAACTATATTGATCGAACCTTAGGGGGATCATCAAGATCAGCGTGATTCAACCGTTCATCAGTTACCACATGCCCTTGACTAGGGGGCAAGTATTCGAAATGGAAAGTGGGTGTGACTCGACCATCCACTTCTTACTCTGTGCTTCAATTCCGACAGAACGTCCATGCCTTACTTAAATCCCGACAAGGTCAGAAGCCAATATACAGTGGACATGACTGACCATCTATTTAGTAACCTCCGCACTTGACTTGGATACCAAAGAGGGACTTGGAGTGGATGTGATTCGACCATCAACTACTTAGCTCATACTTGAAGTTTTCCAAAATACTTATGCCTCTTCCAAAGATCAGCACGACCGAGGTTCAACTAAAGTGGACGCAATTTGACCAACCACACATTAACTCCTGCCCTAGACACAGGAGGCAGTATGGAAGCTCGACTTAAAGTAGGGGTGATTGACCGTCTACTCATCAACTACCGCTCTCGACATGAGGACAGATTGCAACGTGAGGTGGATGTGACTTGACCGTCCACCCAACCACTCTTGCCCTTGACTTGTCGGGAAGAGTATGGAGAAAATTGGACACGGTTTGAGCCTCCATTGATCAACTCAAGTCCCTTGAGCATGGACTGGAGTATAAACATCAAATGGGTGTAACTGACCACAACATAAAACTCTGGCCCGTGGAGCATGGACTGGAGTATAAACACAAAAGGATGGATGCGGTTCGACTGTCCATTGATCAACCCTGTTTCCCAGAGCACGGACTGGAGTATAAACATCAAACGAGTGTGACTAACCACCCATCATAAAATTATGGTCCCTAGAGTGTCAATCGGAGTATAAACAAAAAACGTTGGATATGGTTCAACCGTCCATTGATCAACTTTGATCGCTCAATGCGGTCTGTGTTAGCACCAAAATTGGTCACTAACCTCGTTGAGAAAGATTATGTAGAGAGTTTAATGAAGAAGATAAATTAGAACTGAAAAATAGTGTAATTCAATGCCAAAAGAACAACAAAAACGAGAACACCAGATTTATAGTGGTTCGGCGTAACTGCCTACGTCCACTTTGAGTTTTGATCTTTATTGCTTTCACAAGTAGTTGAATACAGATACAATCCATATATTAATGACTTGAATACAAGTTTGAACTGAATAGAGTGAGTCTTGAAAGCGGCAGAGTCTCCCCAGTGTTCTCCAAAAAAGGTCCATTTCACTGTGCCCCTGCCTCTCTATTTATAGACGAAGATGGGTTGGACTTCCCTGGTGGGCCTAGTGGCAAGATACCTCGGCCCAAAACAAGTAACATCTATGTGCCGAACCATGAATGCCAAATGGGAACTCTGTGCCGAGCCTCTCGTTACCGGGTCAAATAACCGGTTAACACTTTGCCCCCCCAAAGTACGTCTTGTTGCATACATGACGTGCTTTGAATCGAAGCAAGTTAGAGTCTCTAGAAAGAAATCCATCATATTTTATTAATAGTCATTATTCTTCAATTTTATCCTCCTAAAGTGTCGTATCCTTCTTTGGTCGTCCCAATGTTTGGTCGATTTCCAATAGTATAAATTCAGGATTGTAGTTCATTAGCGGCCATCTATGTTTGGTATTTTAGGGCTAGTAAACTCCGGCTATCTAATCCAGTCTTTTCTTAATAACCCTATGTGAAAATCCAAATTCTGTTGATTTCAAGAAGTCGAATTTTATGACTATAAACGTGCACATTCAGGTACAAGTTCTTGCCATTGGCTCCTGGATGCGTTTTATATTTTTGTGAGTTATCACCAATTCCTTCTAGTTTAATTGCAATTCAATTGCAATTCCTTGTTTATATTTTTTTTGTAATATTGGTTGTCATCAGCCACTCGATGAGAGGGGACTTCAAGTTCTACATAGATGATGGCCTTGGAGCCATAAGTAAGGGCGAATGGAGTATGGCCAGTCATGAACTCATGGGTAGTTCTACAAGCCCATAATGCTGTTGAGAATTCATACACCTATTTACCTCTAGCCTTTTCCAAACCTCTCTTCAGAATAGACTGTATGATGATTTTGTTCATAGCTTCAACCAATTATAATTTGATTGATAGTTGGCCAGTAATACCCGTAGCAGAGTATTTTCTTTGTTAGGGTTTGCCCCCTGATGTGCTCGCCGCATTCTTCTTCATATACTTTGCTCAAGACTCATTTGATATCATTATGGGTGATATACCAAAGCATGGGAATGGATAAACTTCTTTCTACACATGACTTCTTCTTGGATGATTTGACATGAAGCTTTTAGGAGGATCTGTCGTTTTCCATTCCTCCATTCAGTAAGAATTTCTCATTGTAGATAGTCTTTGATAGGAGTCAACCATGACCCCTTTTCTGGCTCTGTCTCCAAGATCTAGCCGATCTCTATCCGTCAATGCTTGGAATATTAAGTATTTCAATCGAAACAAAGTATGTCCGTTGCGCGTCCCTGAAACTGGCTAACATGGCTAGTGACTTGAATCTTTTCATTTCGATCGCTGAGGATGTGTGTAATGATGTAATACGTGAAGTCGGCTAGTAGCTCTTGGACCTGGTCGAGATAAGGAGCAAGACAATGCCCCCTAGCAAGATCAACTTCCTTAACCTTGCATACTACTAATCAGGAATCACAAAAGATATATAAAATTTCCACTCCAAGTCCTCTAGCAAGTTTGAGGCTGGTGGTCGAGGCTTCATACTAAGCATCGTTGTTCGTTACAGGGAAATCGAGTTTTAGGACGTAGCAGATCGATCGTTCCTCAAGAGTCATTAACATGACCTCTGCGCCAAAACACTGATCACTGGATGCTCCATCCGCGTACATTTTTCATCTGTTGGTTGGCTCTCTACTACTCATCGAGTAGTCATCTGATGCAGTGAATTCGGGTATGAGGTCTGCTAATTTTCGTCCTTGGATATCCCTTCGAAGGAAACAAGTGATATCGAATTGGCTTAGTTCGATATTCTATTTATGTAGTCTTTCAAACGTCTCATGTTATTGTATGCCCTGTCGTAATGGCTGGTAGGCATAGACGTTGATGGTTACTCTGGTCGAACCCTAGAGTCTTGTCATGAGTTGTTCAGTCTAATAATGAAGGGCTCTGAATGATCTAATTGATTATCTGCAAATGGCCAAAGATCAGGCTTAAAAGCACGTTGAAGGAAATGTCGAGTAGGGGTCAGCCTCGAGTAGCGTGCAACTGCATAGCTGGATCTTGCTATGAGTTTGAATTTGCTTGTACATTCGAGTGACACATTTTCTATTCAATGCATTCATGATCCTTCACTCGCCCTTCGGGTTGGAGTGACAGTCAGTTGCCCACGAGCTTTGGCATTGATTTAATGATTCTATCTCTAGGCATTCTTTTGGTCGTAGCCTTGAGTAACTTAAGCACTATATATAAGTTTCAATATTGAGCTATAGTAGCTAGTCTTTTGATGATCATGCTTCTGCTCCCAGTCTCGGGTTGACAATTGTGCTGCGTGGACGGTTGAGTCTTGCCCTAGCTATGTTTATATTCCCACCTAAACTCCAAAAACATAGAGTTGATCGGTGAATAGTCGGTTCACA
The DNA here is from genome assembly GCA_030737815.1 of Allium fistulosum. Classification (NCBI taxonomy): domain Eukaryota; kingdom Viridiplantae; phylum Streptophyta; class Magnoliopsida; order Asparagales; family Amaryllidaceae; genus Allium; species Allium fistulosum. The sequence goes on from CM060906.1 coordinate 669,823,083, forward strand.
TTCATCCTACTTCTCACTCGTGCCCCCAAGCATGGGGTATATACCAATAAGTGGTAAGGCCAACCATGCCCTCTTTAGCTTTACTCTCTTTCCCCTTGAATTATGGGATCAGGTCAGTTGATGAAAGGCTGAGTCTCGCCTATCCTGGATTGTATTGTGGTTTTTCATTCCAAGGGGAACACTCCGATGCGTCGTCAGTTTATGGGCGTAAGCTGGATATTGGACGGTCAGCCATGTCCACTTTGGTTCATGTTCTGTAATCAGATCTTGGGGTAAAGTTGCCTCAAGAGCAGTCGGGTCATGCTCATCCAGTTTCATACTCCTCCTGATGGATCGAAAAAGGGTGCTGGAGAATTATTGACCAAGTCTTCATGGTTTACTCTCCTTTCCATACTCTGGTGGTCAAAGTTTTTCAAGGGACATTCGAATCACATTCGTATGTGCTTGGTGTGGATCGATATTGACCATCGATCTGAGGTATGGTATAGTCGGTCGTTCGTAGCTTTGGATGCCGTTCCGATTGGCTTTGTATTAAGGTTTCCTTGCAGTTGTTGCCTTAAGTTGTAAAGAATGCCAAACTAGAGCTACAATGAGCTATCGTATTCATCTTTTAGTGATTTGTACTCTTGCTTCATACATTGATTTGGCCAGGCCACAAGTCGGATGGTCGAACTCCATCCCTAGCGAGTTTACACTCCTCCCGTCGATTTTAGGCTGAAGTTTGCAGAATAGAGAATGGTCGGAATCCACTCATCTATTTATCAAAGTTTATACGCCACTCTACATTCTAGTGACTTAGAGTTATTCTTCCCCCGGTCGGCTCGTGCCCAATTTGTGTTCATGCTTCGGTCCATGCTCCGGGGACGTAGAGATTTATCGAATGGTTTATGCTCTAGTCCACGGTTCAGGACGTAGAGATTTTTGTCAAGTCATTTATACTCTAGTTCGCGCTCCGGGGACTTAGAGTACTCTAGTCCGCTTCAAGAACTTAGAGATTTTTCTCAAGCCGTTTATACTCTAGTCCGCTTCAGGGAATTAGATATTTTTCTGAAGTCATTTATACTCTAGTCCGCGCTCTGGAGACTCAGAGTACTCTAGTCCGCTTCAGGGACTTAGAGATTTTTCTGAAGTCGTTTATACTCTAGTCCGCATTCTAGGGACTCAGAGTAGTCTAGTCCGCTTCAGGGACGTAGAGATTTTTCTAAAGTCATTTATATTATAGTCCGCGCTCTGGGGACTCAGAGTACTCTAGTCCGCTTCAGGGACTTAGAGATTTTTTTGAAGTCGTTTATACTCTAGTCCGCGTTCTGGGGACTCAGAGTACTCTAGTCCGCTTAAGGGAATTAGATATTTTTCTGAAGTCATTTATACTCTAGTCCACGCTCTAGGGACTCAGAGTACTCTAGTCCGCTTCAGGGACTTAGAGATTTTTCTGAAGTCGTTTATACACTAGTCCGCGTTCTGGGGACTCAGAGTACTCTAGTCCGCTTCAGGGACGTAGAGATTTTTCTCAAGTCGTTTATACTCTAGTCCATGCTCTGGAGATTCAAAGTACTCTAGTCCACTTCAGGGACATTGAGATTTTTCTGAAGTCGTTTATACTCTAGTCCGCGCTCTGGGGACTCAGAGTACTCTAGTCCGCTTCAGGGACTTAGAGATTTTCATCAAGTCGCTTATACTCTAGTCCGCGCTCTGGGGACTCAGAGTACTCTAGTCCGCTTCAGGGACATAGAGATTTTTCTGAAGTCGTTTATACTCTAGTCCGCGCTCTGGGGACTCAGAGTACTCTAGTCCGCTTCAGAGACATAGAGATTTTCCTCAAGTTGTTTATACTCTAGTCCGCGCTCTGGGGACTCAGAGTACTCTAGTCCACTTCAGGGACTTAGAGATTTTTCTGAAGTCGTTTATACTCTAGTCCGTGCTCTGGGGACTCAGAGTACTCTAGTCCGCTTTAGGGACACAGAGATTTTTCTGAAGTCGTTTATACTCTAGTCCGCGCTCTGGGGACTCAGAGTACTCTAGTCCGCTTCAGGGACATAGAGATTTTTCTAAAGTCGTTTATACTCTAGTCCGCACTCTGGGGACTCAGAGTACTCTAGTCCGCTTCAGGGACTTAGAGATTTTTTTGAAGTCGTTTATACTCTAGTCCGCGCTCTGGGGAGTCAAAGTACTCTAGTCTGCTTCAGGGACTTATAGATTTTTCTAAAGTCGTTTATACTCTAGTCCGCGCTCTGGGGACTCAGAGTACTCTAGTCCACTTCAGGGACTTAGAGATTTTCCTCAAGTCATTTATACTCTAGTCCGCGCTCTGGGGACTTAGAGTACTCTAGTCCGCTTCAGGGACATAGAGATTTTTCTGAAGTCGTTTATACTCTAGTCCGTGCTCTGGGGACTCAGAGTACTCTAGTCCACTTCAGGGACATAGAGATTTTTCTGAAGTCGTTTATACTCTAGTCCGCGCTCTGGGGACTCAGAGTACTCTAGTCCGCTTGAGGGACTTAGAGATTTTTATGAAGTGCAGGTGTATTTCCACCCATTTGATTTGTATTTCATTTACCGTATTGAGGCTAATGTTGTCGAATGAACGATCAAACCACGTTCGCTCATGGAATGGGACTCTGCCCCTAGCATCAAGGATGAAACTTTGAAAATGGACGGTCGATTCTCATCTGCTTGGTGATTATAGCTCTTCCAATCAAGTCAAGGAAGGAGGTATATGACAGATGGTTGGATCACATCCATGCTGGGGTTGGATAATCAAGTCTCGCACAATTTGCTTCGTATCTCTTTCCAGAAAACGAGGATGATGGATTACTGGGTAGACAAAGTAAGTTGCATATGTTTCACGGTGCAGTCGCGTCCATGTATTGAGAGCGATGGTTAACGAGTAGGCAGTCTACCATAGCTACTTTAAGTTGGGCTTTCGAACAACCTTTCGTGTTCAGGGTAGGATTTGATGTGTAGATGATCAAATCACGTCCACTTTAGACGGATCCCGGCGTCACTGAGCTTCATGAGGGGTATCTGTATTTTGTCGAACTTTGTTCTATGACTCGATTGGAGTGGATGATCGGGCCATATTCATTCCAAGCCTTGTTTAGGTCTCCAAGTCAAATGTGGAGGTCGATGGATGGATGGTCGGTTATGTTGGCTTTGTATTGGGCTTTGACCGTGATGAGCTTTTCAATCTCTAGTCCTTGGCTCCAAATCGAAGGCACATGGTTGATAATGAGCGAACGAATCATGCTCGTCTTGATGAAACTCCACAAATCCGATTAAGGTCTGTGTGGATTGGTTGGAAGCCAACTTTGAGTACTTGGTCACCTGCATCATTTTGGAAGAAGTTTAGTTTAAGTCTGTTGCAATTCAAAGCACATTTCAAATTGAAATAGAAAATAATCCAAAGAAGTTTGGGATAAATCTCATTGATAAGTGGAGCAGCATCGTGTGCTTGTTGTTCAACTCTACCCCTAGCCCTTTCTAACAGGATGACGACTGCCAACGGTTCAATTATTAATTATAGTTCTTTATTGATGGGCATCCGCAGTTCCTGGCTCGCCCTTCTATGAGGCTTGCATGTACTACTAAAGCTTTCTTTTCCGAAAAAGCTTTTCGATCACACCTCGGAGGTGTTTGTAATCGCCAGTGTCAGGAAGTGTGCATCTTGGAATATACAACATTCCTCCGATTTTCTCTGGACTTCGATGGGCTCTCTCGAGGTTGGTTTCCAGTACCAATTTGAGTCGTGAGCTTCCAAGTAGAGGCTATCGATTGAATCTATCAAAGAGCATATGAGTCGAATTTTGAGATCTTGTTTTGTCTACTAGAATCAATGTCCTTAGCCGACAGGCCTGCATTGTTATTTTTCCTAGTATGCTCCACTCCTCCTCACTTTAGTTCTAATTCATTTTGTAAAAGAAACGATCCATAGTCGTAGGAGGCTCTTTAGCTAACTAGCTGCCAAAATATATCTGGAGGTCGACTTTCCTCAAACGCGATCAGTATGATACCCTTGTTAGTATTCAGAATAAATTGCTTAGAGCCAAACATTGGTTTGCTTGGAGTCACTAAATTCGAAGTGCTGGGTCAGCGAAAAATGGTGCTTGGAGTCATCTTGGCGTTTGCTAGAGTCATATCATCTATATTCTCCAACCTTTGGGAGTACCGTTTGAATAGCGGTTGCTTGTCCGTTCCCTTGATGTCGTTCATAAGCTGCCGCTAGATCCTCTATGCCCTAGTCGATCATGGGATGTCAGGGAAGTGGATAGAATGTTCCTTTATTAAGTTGAGTTTTGAATTCACTATCCGGAGGTACTGCGCTGCGGCTAGGGTTCGGTCAGATTGTTTTTTGAGAGAGGGACCGGCATACACTAGGTCGCTCGGAACGACATGGTCCCGCTCGGTATACACTGGGTCGTTCGGCATGGTTCTGCTCGGCATACACTGAGTCATTCGGCATGGTTCTGCTCGGCATACACTGAGTCGTTCGGCATGGTTCTGCTCGGCATACACTGAGGTGTGGTGGATGTGACTTGACCGTCCACCCAACCACTCTTGCCCTTGACTTGTCGGGAAGAGTATGGAGAAAATTGGACATGGTTTGAGCCTCCATTGATCAACTCAAGTCCCTTGAGCATGGACTAGAGTATAAACATCAAACGGGTGTAACTGACCAAAACATAAAACTCTGGCCCGTGGAGCATGGACTGGAGTATAAACACAAAAGGATGGATGCGGTTCAACTGTCCATTGATCAACACTGTTTCCCAGAGCACGGACTGGAGTATAAACATCAAACGAGTGTGACTGACCACCCATCATAAAACTATGGTCCCTAGAGCGTCAATCGGAGTATAAACAAAAAACGTTGGATATGGTTCAACCGTCCATTGATCAACTTTGATCCCTCAATGCGGTCTGTGTTAGCACCAAAATTGGTCACTAACCTCGTTGAGAAAGATTATGTAGAGATATTAATGAAGAAGATAAATTAGAACTGAAAAATAGTGTAATTCAATGCCAAAAGAACAACAAAAACGAGAACACCAGATTTATAGTGGTTCGGCGTAACTGCCTACGTTCACTTTGAGTTTTGATCTTTATTGCTTTCACAAGTAGTTGAATACAGATACAATCCATATATTAATGACTTGAATACAAGTTTGAACTGAATAGAGTGAGTCTTGAAAGCGGCAGAGTCTCCCCAGTGTTCTCCAAAAAAGGTCCATTTCACTGTGCCCATGCCTCTCTATTTATAGACGAAGATGGGTTGGACTTCCCTGGTGGGCCTAGTGGCAAGATACCTCGGCCCAAAACAAGTAACATCTGTGTGCCGAACCATGAATGCCAAATGGTAACTCTGTGCTGAGCCTCTCGTTACCGCGTCAAATAACCGGTTAACAGTCTGCAGTATAAATACCATAAAAAGTGGATGTGGTTCGATCGTCCGCTCCTTAACTCTTGCCTTTGACTTGGGGGTAAACACATGTCTCAAAGTGGATGCGGTCTAACCATCTGCTCCCCCTGCTTGAGCTCGAAGTTCTCTAGAACATTCATCTTACTCACAAGGCTCGGCAAAAACAAGATCCAAATGGAAATGGACGTAATACGACCGTTTATGCATCGATTCCTACCCTCGATGCAGGGGGCAGTTTGAGAGCCCAAGCCTAAATTGGACGTGGTTCGAGCGTACAATCCAAAGAGGATGTGATATGTCCGTCCATGACCTTGCTTGCGCCCGGGGTACGGCAGACTATCCAAGCCTTGCCCGGACATCAGCAAACCCAAAATCCAAACCAAGACATGGATGCGGTTCGACCGTCTAACAAATAACTCTGGTCCCCTAGCGCGGGTTGGAGTATAAACACAAATTAGGTGCGGTTTGACTACCCGCCAACAAATTCTTATCCCCAGAGTGCGGATATGAGTATAAACAAATAGATGAGTGTGGTTCGACCACTCAATATTCCATAAACTCTAACCTGAACTCGATAGGAGGAGTATAAACTCACTACGGATGGAATTTGACCATCCATGAACTAATTTTGCTAACCGAAGAATGGGAACGAGAGTACAAACTACCACAAGCCGAATATGACATCTCATTATAGCTTTGGCTTGATGATCTTTACAACTTAAGGCAACGACCACAAGAAGGCCTCAACCCAAAACCAACCGAAATGACGTTCGAAGTTACGGGCTACCAACTATATCATGCCACCGGATAGACTGGCAATGTGATCCAAGCTTTCTATATTGTGCCGCTGGGTCAAAGGTCAATATTGATGCTCACCAAACACAAACGGATGCGACCTGAACGTCCTTCGAATAAATCTGATCACTAAAGCGTGGAATAAATCATGAATGAGTGTGACTTGACCATTCATTCTCCAACACCCTCCTTTGATACATTAGGAGGAGCATGAAACCGAATAAGCATGACCTGACTACACCTGAGCCAACTCTGTCCTTAGATCCGACGAGAGAATATAAATAAAAATAGACGTGACTGACCGTCCAGCTCCAAATAAATGCGACGCAACCATTCATTCGCTGACTCTTACCATGATCCGACTAGAAGAGAAATACGAAATGGGCATGACTCGATTGTCTGCACACTAATCCTTGTCATTGGTTTGACAAAGGGAGGGTCAATCACAGATTGGGGATATGACATAACCATCCATTCCTCAGTCCTGCCCAGAGTATAGTGACATCCGCACCAAAAGTGGACGTGATTGACTGTTTGGTACCCAACGCATACCCGAAATCTGACGAAGCATTGAAGTATTCCCCTGGAAGGGAAAAGCCAGAATACAATCCAGGGTAGGCATGACTCAGCCTTCCATTAATTAACTCGGTCCCATGATTCGACGGGAAAGAATATAAAACTAAACAGGACATAAACTGTCTTCCCACTTATTGACGTATGCCCCAAACTTAAGGGCATGAGCGAGAAGTAAGGTGACTGTGAACCGACCATTTATCAATCAACTCTAAGTCTTTGAAGCTTAGGCGGAAGTATAAAGACGACTAGGACGAGACTCGACCGTCCATGCAGTACATCTATCGACCGAAGACTGGGGGTAGAAGTGTGATCATCCAAAAGATGATTACAATAGCTCAATATTGTGACTCATGTCTAGTGTTTACAACGACTCGAGGCTACAACCGACAGGATGCCTAGAGATAAAATCATTGAATCGATGCCTAAACTCATGGGCAACTAACTATCATTCCAACCCAACCAACAAGCAACAGATCGCGAGTACATTGAATGGAAAGCGCATTACTCAAATACCCAAGAAGATTCAAACTCAAAGCAAGAGCAAGCTATGCAGCTGCGTGAAACAAGAGGCTGAACCCTACTCGACATTTGATTCGACGTGTTTCTAAGCCCGATCTTTGGCCATTAGTAGGTAATTGCTTAAAGCATCAAGAGCCCTTTACTATCAAGACTCATCAGCTCAAGACGAGATCCAAATGTTCGATCGGGGAGACCGTCATCACTTGCCGTCCTGACCGGCTTCCATGCCATTGGCTATGCATTAGAGAAGTGCTTGAACATATGGATCAACATCAAATCCAATTGCCATTCTCCATGCCTACATACATTACCTACATGTTGAAATTATAAGACTTGCCTAGGAAAGGGGTCGGTACTGATCCCATCGCCTATGCAACTTTGCAAACCCAATTCAAATGTCCCACGTGCTAAGTATAGTTTAATGTGGTGTTATGCAGTCCGATACAAGTACAAATATGCTAATCTATTAAAGTCTGAATTGGTAAACATCCGATTCAAGTCCATGCACTAGTTCAAGTATTCAAGTCATATATGGCATGTCCTATTGTTCGATTTCAAGTTCACATGGTCTAATATGTTCATGTCAAACCAAAAACTGCTTAAGTCCCACTAATACAAGGGATTGGAACTGATCCCATTGCTTGGAGAAATCGACCTAAGCATTTTTCAGCTCACAACATAGGCCAATATCAAGCAACAACGCTACAGTCGATTCTATAAAGATGTAGACCCGAGAGATGAAGAAGAGGAGCTTAAGAATCCAAAGCCGTACCTGCTGAACTAATGATCGACATTACAGTCAGTCACGATGACCCATCATGGGTCCTAAAGATTAAATCGCAACTCAGTGCAATGATGATGAAGGAATTAGCTAGCTGTACCCGATGCAGAATCTTGGAGTGTTCACTTAGACCCGTTCTAACATGTATGGGATCTTGCCGTGTATCGCAAGCCATGCATTGAATATCGACCCGAGGCATGTCCTAGTGAAACAAAAGCAACGTGGCATAGATCCAAAGAGATCTACTGCACATAAAGAGGAGGTGGATAAACTTAAAAACAATGGGTTTATCCGTGACACCCTTTAACCGAAATGGGTATCCAATCTAGTTCTTATGAGAAAAGCTAATGGAAAGTGGCGGACATGTGTCGACTACTCAGACCTGAACAAGGCGTGCCAGAAAGATAGCGTTCCACTTCTAAGGATCGACCAGCTGGTAGACTCAATCGCTGATATGAACTGCTTTCATTTATGGATGTGTACTCCGGAAACAACCATATACCGATGCACGTCCTCGACTAGGAGCACACCAACTTCATTACCGATCTAGGGCTATATCGTTATGTTGTGATGCCATTTGGACTAAAAAATGTTGGAGCTACTTACTAGAGACTGGTCAACCTAATGTTCAAAGAGCAGATCGGGCGATCAACGTAGGTATATATGGATAATATGCTCGTGAAGTAATGGAAATCAAACAACCACATCGATGACTTGGTAGAGATATTCAGTTTTATCCAAAGATATGGAATGAAACTCAATCCCTTGTAATGCTCTTTTGGTGTTGCGTTAGGGAAGTTCCTAGATTTAACGCTCAACTCTCCTAGAATTGAAGCCAATCCCAAGAAGATTCAGTCAATCTGAGAAATTTAGGTACCGAAGACAATCAAGCAGGTATAGAACCTAAATGGAAAGATCATCGCCCTAAGTCGATTCCTCTCTAGGGTCACCGACAAGTGTACTCTTTTCGTCGACCTAATCAAGAAATGGAAAAGAAACTTTGAATGGACGCAGGATTGCTTTGACATGTTTCAAGCTTTGGTAGATCACTTAGAGAGACCTCTTATCCTATCCAAGCCGCCGGATCGCAAAGATTTACACATCTGTTTAGCCATGTCGGTACACGCCATAAGCATTGTAATGCTATGTGAGGATAACTAGATTCAAAGATCAGTATATTATTCAAGCAAGCGATTGACAAGCTCACCCCATTAATGTCTATGACGACCAGCCGTTACGACAGATCATTCAACAACTTGAGACATCTGGAAGACTACTCAAGTGGATGAGCCAATTTAACACCACTTATCCTCTTTAAAGAGCTATCCAGGGACAGATAATGGTGGACTTCATAGCTAAATTCACTGCATCAGATGACTCTCGGGAGAGCAGTGGAGAACTGACCAACCGATGGAAAATGTACACGGGTGAAGCATCCAACGATCAATGTTCTTGCGCAGAGTCGTGTTGGTGATTCTTTAGGAACGATCAACCTGCTAAGCCCTGAAACTTGACTTCCCTGCAACAAATTACGAAGCCAAATATGAAGCTCTGATTACTGAGCTCAAACTTGCCAGAGAACTGGGAGTGAAAACTTTACAATTCTTTTGTGATTCCCAATTACTAGTATGCCAAGTCAAAGAGATTATTAGGCTAGCGGGCAGCAACTTGCTCCTTATCTCGGCTGGGTCCAAGAGCTACTAGTAGACTTCTAGTATTATACCATTACACACATATCTAGAGAATAAAATGAGAAAGCCAACTCACTGGCCATGTTGGCCAGTCCCAGGGATGTGCAACAAATGGGCTTGGTCCCGGTTGAAGTACTAAATTCTTCGAGCACTGACCAGATCGAGATCGACCGAATCTTGGTGATGGAGCCGGACAAGAGTCATGGATGACTCCTATGAAAGACTATCTACAATGGGGAATCCATCCGAAATGGAGGAATAAAAAACGACAGATCCTCCGCAAAATTCACGCAGCATCATCCGAGAAGGAATCATGTATAGGAAGGGTTTATCCGTTCCCCTGCTTCGGTGAATCGCCCTCGACAAAATCAAACGAATATTGAGAGAAGTCCTACACGCAAGTCATTTTTGAAGAAACATCATTCCTCTTGCCATCAATATCCAAGACCAACCTTGCCTGTAATTGACCGAAACCGCCCCTCATTTTATTTCCTAGGTGATCAAATGCAGCAGGCCACATTCAACCCAAAGGCTGACCCATATGCTTTAAACCCATAATCGATCGTCATCAGCAATCTATTCAACATCAAATTCTCCAATCCCTTCATCTTGTATCCACAAAGATTTGGAGCGAGAAAGATCGTTGGATAAAAAATTGCAAATGATTGGATTGCGTTCCACCAAATTGACAATGATCCTTAAGCATATGAATGCATTCGAGAGCCAACAACAAAAATGTATACTTGAACATGCACGTGTACATCCTGAAAATTCGATTTCTTGAAATCGATAGAAATTGGATTCTCATATGGGGAAATCAAAGAAAGAATTGGATCAGATAATCAGGGCATACTAACTTGACTAGTAATCTTAATGGAACCGAGTGTAGTTGATTACCGATAGATTCTAATCCAGAACTTACATCATTTGATAATAACCAAGCATCACGACGAACAGAGAGAGATTCGACTCTCCACAAAGCAGCTAAACATCAACAGAAGGATAATGACCATTTGATACACTAAGTGGAATCCTCTACGATGAACCTAACTTGACATCAATTCAAAGCATGTCATATATGCAACAAGACATACTTTGGGGGGCAAATGTTATCCGGCCTTTTGGCCCAGCAATATTCAGACTGACTGGACAAGTTAGACTGGACGATCATCGAGGAAGACAGCCCAGAGAGATGAGTATTAGGCTCAAAGATCAAGCACATGCAATGATATGAGCGACGATCAACCGAGACCAAAAGATAGACTCTCCAAAATATCCTAAGTATGGAATAATGCCTCCCTAGGCGGGGGATCATTGTCTATCTCTTTCCTTAGGGGATCGGCACCTATCCTCAATTTCTGTCCTAAACTGGGTGAGATCGATATGGAGTGACAAGGAAGGCCACATAAGGCTACATTTCAAGTTCCAAGTCGTTGAAGTTCGTATGCTCAAGTTATGGGCAAATTACTTCATCTATAAAAAGGTTTTGATATAAAAAGGATTGGTATAAAAGGGATCATATAAAAGGGATCGATATAAAAGGGATAGGCCATATTCAGCTTTCATAACATATTGCAACAATGATTAGTCAATAACTCAAAATCTACATATGCTATCAACATGAAACTTGGAGTATAAGCACATTACAACATGAGAAACACCCTCTCTAGGGATCACACCACAATCAGAGGAGATTGGAGGGATCGGTACCTATCCCTCTAGAGGGATTGGTTAAAATCAGAATGCATGCAACACAACTTCACAGAAAACGCGATATCTCACAAACGGTAAGTCGGAATGGCATGAAATTTGGAGAGCAAGTAGATAACATCATGCAGAACCCAATAGAGGGATCGCACCACATTTGGACGCCAAAATAGGGATAGGTACCGTTCCCTATTGTAGGCCTTATTGAGCCTTAAAATTCTTATGTGGCCTCGTCTTGGCCTGGAGGTTCTTCTGCCGAAATTTCAGCCCGATCTGTGCACGTCTTCCCCTATAAATAAAGCAAACATGGCATTAGAAAAGGGATCCCTTCTTTCTTTTGCCAAAGCTCTTCCATTTTTATTCTTTATTCTTATATTAATGGGTCCCAATTGATCCAAACATTCTTGTAACAAGTGCAAGATCAATAAAAATATAAAGTGGACGTAGGCCAAGATTGTCGAACCACTATAAAAATCTGTGTTTTCATTTATGATTATTGCTCTGTTTTAATTTGATTCTTCATTTAATATCTACCAGTTTATATTGGGTGTTGATACCCATTTTTGGTGTCAACGGTCCATTTCTAGTCCAAGCCCATACCATGTGGTAGATAATCTTGGGCTATTACGGTTGAACCATCAACCGCTCAACCGTATCAACCGTTCATGCGGTTACCATTTATAACAGTAACAGTTACAGTAATGGTTGAAGGACAACATAACTGCGGTTAACCATACCAACCATACATGACTGTTCTGTATAATATTTAACATTAAAGTATAAAAATTAGTAATTTAAGTTAAAGGAATAGCTTGTACATCAATAATATGTGCCCTCATGAACTAATAACATGTGTATGCATATTGGTTCTGTTATAAACAAATAAATAAATTTGCAAGAAACAATTAGAACTATATGAAATTATCATCAATAATACAGATAGTTGAAAATATATGTACAACATGCTTCAAAATTGAAAATATGACGGCTAACCATCATAGACGGTTGCAGTAACGATTATAAGAATTTATAACCATCAATAACGGTTACGGTTACAGTTGGTGGCAATAATGACGGTTACCGCAATCGTAACACCCCTAGATAATCTCACTACGAGCGAGGGCGAAGACCGCGTCCCAATTGGACCTCGTATGCAAGCAATACAAATTAAATACGAACCGAATAATTATTTATTGATTAATTATAATTAACAAGCTAATTACCTTATTATTTATAAATCCTTCATCTTCCCCAATTTAACATCCACTGATACACATGCACACGCAACCTAACTCCACCGTGCACGTCTTTCCGTTATCTCGAGCAATGGTCAACAGACCTCCATTCATCTCCTTGAGCGAAGATGAACTCGATGACGTATTCAATGCAAGGTCCGACCATCCCTAGTACATTGCGACTTGCACATCAACGTTTGGCCTTGTAAGTGTTTCAACCTCCCAATGGTGACTGCACCTCCACGACAAACCTCAATCAACTTAACTTCTCAAGAGGAACTCAACCATGCCCTCCGTTTTACCTAACGCCCCCTCAATCGCTAATGATTTCCAACCCTAATCGATGGCCAAGGCATGTCGACAACACCAAGCCTTATCGCACCTCCCTTCGCATGTATCCACACGATGCTCTCCTCTCCCTGAGTCCAATGGATCTGATCTCTCCGTCTAACATGATCTGAAGCTCTCGATTTAATTTCATGAAGGAGGCAGCTATGCCTGGTTAATAAGCAGGAGAAAGAAATGAGATGAAAATAATATCTGATTTAGGGAAATATGGATATATATAATAGTAATATCTATAATAATTTATTGGATTCCTCAAATAAACCGCCACACATTTCGAGCTCATACGATTACACGATACACCCGATTACCACAAAACTCATTGCACATCACCTCATTCTTCTAGTCCCAATGTTACAAATTTCGTCATTATCCTAGACGACTCCCCAAAATGATAATTGCGTGCATTTCTAGGTCATTTTGGTTATTAGATCATTTGATTCCAAAAAACCATCAACTGTATGACTCATAGTGAAATTCACATCCAAGAATCGTAGGTCGTCGGTTGAAATCCCACTAGACTCGGCTATGGAATATTTTCACAAAATACGTATGACAATATGTAAATTGTAAAAATGTCATGACTCAAAATATAGCGATATTTATACTCATTCTGATTCACAACATCGATCTGAACTCAGTGAACATGGTCTCGAGTCCAAATTTAACCGTATGCGAAAAATCAAATTTCAGACCTTCATTTAAAAATGATTTAATATTTAAATTAAATTATTTAAATATCCAAACGTTAACAATGCGGGTTGTTACATAGGATGAGAAAGTGTACTTGTTGATTGTTGTATGCTTTATGTATATATATATGAGATGTATTTATAACCACCATTATACCACCCTAAAATGATGTTTGTTTATGATGACATATATGTGGGAAGTAGGTGTCATAAGAGTGAGGTTGGATAAGTGATGCAGCACGATCTACCAACTCATCAGATTTGGGTCGTATAGAAATTTTAGGTCGCTCACGACCTAGTGAAGGTCGCTCACGAGTTACTAAATTCGGCGTTAAGGCATGCAAGCGACCTAGGGAGATAAACAAACCAGCGAACATTTCGTTAGGTCGCTCCGACCTTTCGAGTTACGACCTAAGTTAGGTCACAGAATTTTAGGTCGCTCGAAGATTTCTGAAAGCCGCTTCTTTATGTCGCTCAACTTTAGGCCGCCTTCATTTTAGGTCGCTCGACCTTAAGCTGCTGAGAAGATAGGTCGCTACCGAGTATTTTTAGGTCGCTCGACCTTATGTGATGTTGTACATGTTGATGTATTGTAATTAGGTCGTATATTTGTAACTCGTGTATGTTGTACATGTTGTATATTTTGTATTTGCTTATGTGTTGTTTTTAGGACGCGTGTGTTGTAACGTGTTGTTAGGTCGTTAACGACCTATGTAAGGTCGTAGGTCTCGTGATGTACTTTGTGATGTAATGTGAAGTGTTTGTTTTAGGTCGCAAGTGTTAGGTCGTTCACGACCTATGTGTTGTCCATATTTGTCTTGTGTGAGTTATAAGCCTATAAATAGGCGAGTGGTATCATTTGTAACTTTTAGTTGATTTTGAATAAACTTTTGTTTGAGAGCTTTGTGCCTCTTCTTAAATTGGTAGTTGAGTGTAATCTCCTATCTCCACTTTCGGTATTCGAGTGCGCTCGAATCAACGACTGCTGAGCTGATTCACAGAATCTAGTGCGCTAGATCAACGTACGAAGAATCGTAGATCTTTAAACACGGTATCGTGCGCGATCAACGTGTTTGAGATAGCTAGAATCCGGCATCTTTGGATCAACGGATTTGGGCCTTTGGTATTCTTTAATCCATCGATTCCTACTTTCACCGCATCATTCATTTTTGTTATCCGCTGCTGCATCATTTGGTATCAGAGCTAGACTTAGCCAATCATAGCTAAGACGAGTCTTGGAGCCAATTCTTATTGAAGAGTTTGAGGAGTTAGTGAAGCCGAGCTACATCAAGCAAAGCCGAGCTAAGAGAAGTGTTTGAGCCGTGCATAGTTGTTCATTTATAAATCAAGGCCGAGAGTTGAAGTTTGATAATGCTGCCGAGAAGAGCTAATCGCCAACAGAATGTTGAAGCGTTGTATAGAAGAGAAGAAGCCGAACAAATGGAACAACGCATCAATGAAAAGTTTGATGAAGGCATTGGGAAGTTAGAGAAACCGATGAATGATATGAATCAAGGACAAAGGAGGAGATCGCCAGTCTCGAACCATGGAGGAAATAGAGTTTCGCCATCGGTTACGGAAGCGAGGAGGGTGTCGCCACAATCTTATCGAGAAAGGAGAAAATCTTCAGTTTCATTGAGAAGAGAACATCATGAGTATAGAGATGAAGAGAGAAGAACTCCACGTGAGTTTGAACATGAACCATACAGTGATGATGAAAGACAAAGTAGAAGAGATATGCGTGATCATAGAGATGTGGGTGGTCGAGATCGTTATCGAAGTACATCTATTTTTGATGAAGATGGTGGTAGATGTAGTGTTCATTCTCGAGATCGAGACCAAGTGCGAAATGCATATCGGGATGTTGAAGGTGATCGTCGATGGGAATCGGGGATGAAAACTGAAATTCTAGAATTCAAGGGTGGAATGGTAATGGAGGAATTTTTGGATTGGTTGTCTAATGTGGAAGAAAATTTTGACTTTAAGGAGGTTCTCGAGCATCAAAGAGTGAAGTTAGTTGCTACTCATTTGAAAGGGAGAGCTATGGCATGGTGGCAGCAAACTAAACTAACACGGGAGAGAATGGGGAAGTCAAAGATTGAATCTTGGGAGAAGATGAGGAAATTGATGAAAGCTACTTTCTTACCTTACAATTATCAATCTCTTATGTATCAACGTTTACAGAACTTGAGGCAGGGAACAAAATCAGTTAATGATTATGCCGATGAGTTCTATCAACTTATTGCCAAGAATGATATCATGGAGACAGAGGAGCAGTTGACAGCTAGATTTGTTGGAGGGTTGGGAATGCAGATTCAAGATATGGTGAATATGTTTGATCCTAGATCTGTTGCTGAAGCACATCAAAAAGCTCTAGCTTGGGAGAAGCAAGGAAGGAGAGGTGGTGGTGTGTTTACAAATTCCAACAATCCAATGAAAGGGGCTAGTAGCAATGCGAATGTTTAGAAGGCTGTTGCAAAACCAGTTGTTTATTAAGTTGCTAAGACCAGGATCAATAGTGGTATCAAATGTTTCAATTGTCAGGAGATTGGTCACAAAAGCAATGAATGTCCAAAGCTAAAGAAGCGAGTGATGGTTGCTGAGGCAGAGGATGAGGAGATAGAAGCTGAATGTTTGAATTCACCACATGTTGAGGAGGAAGAAAATGTGTCGGGAGATGAAGGGTATTCATTAATGATGAAGAGGTCGTGTTTGACACCAAAGCAAGAGGATGATTCAAGTTGGTTGAGGAGTAACATCTTTCAGTCAACATGCACTATCTTGGGAAGGGTTTGCAAGTTTGTCATTGATGCGGGAAGCTGTGATAATATCATATCTACAGAAGCTGTGAAGAAGTTGGCATTAAAGACTGAGAAGCATCCGAAGCCTTACAAGTTAGCTTGGTTGAGGAAAGGTGGGGAGGTGAAAGTTAGTCGGAGAGCGTGTGTTAGTTTTTCAATTGGGAAGAAATACAAAGATGAAATTTGGTGTGATGTTGTGGATATGGACGTATGCCATCTGTTGTTGGGAAGACCATGGCAGTATGATAGAGCGGTGCAACATGATGGTCGTACTAACAGTTACAGTTTCATGTTTGAAGGTACTAAAATCACTTTAATTCCTAAGAAGCGACAACACGAAGAAAGCAAGTTGGAGGAGATTGAAGAACTTAAAACTTTGCTATCTTTGAAGGAATTTGTTAAGGAAGTAGAAGAGGAGCCGGAAGTATTTTTGTTGATTGGACGTGAGAGTAACAAAGTGGTTGAGATTCCTGAAGAAGTAAAACCAGTGCTGGAAGAATTTGATGATGTATTTCCTGAGGAGCTACCAACGGAGTTACCGCCGTTGAGAGACATTCAACATCAAATTGATCTTGTTCCAGGAGCTGTGTTACCTCATAGACCACATTACAGGATGAGTCCAAAGGAACACGAGGAGTTGAGAAGGCAAGTGGAAGAGTTGCTTGAAAAGGGGCGTGTACAGGAAAGTTTAAGTCCTTGTGCGGTGCCAGCTTTGTTAGTACCAAAGAAGGATGGAACGTGGAGGATGTGTACGGATAACAGAGCACTCAATAAAATAACTGTCAGATACAGATTTCCGATGCCGAGGCTTGATGATTTGTTGGATCAGTTGAGCGGAGCTACTATCTTTTCGAAGGTCGATTTGAAGAGTGGTTATCATCAAATTCGAATTAGACCAGGAGACGAATGGAAGACAACATTCAAGACAAGAGAGGGGTTGTACGAATGGCTGGTTATGCCGTTTGGTCTTTCGAATGCACCTAGTACATTTATGCGGGTGATGAATCAGATCTTTAGACCATTTATTGGGAAATTCGTGGTGGTGTATTTTGATGATATACTGATATATAATGGAAGCGCAGAAGAACATTTGCAACATCTGAGAGAAGTGTTGATGATATTGCGACATGAACAATTTTATGCTGCAACGAAGAAATGCGTGTTCATGACGCATAGTGTTTTATTTTTGGGATATGTTATTTCAGAAGGAGGTATACAGGTGGATCAGAATAAAGTTGAAGCGATCAGAAATTGGCCACAACCCAAGACGATAACAGAAGTCAAAAGTTTTCATGGTTTAGCATCATTCTACCGAAGATTTATTCCACACTTCAGTAGCGTGATGGCACCAGTTACTGATTGTATGAAAGGGAAGCAGTTTTCATGGTCAGAGGAAGCAGGATTTGCTTTTGAGAGAATCAAGGGATTATTGATGACAGCACCAATTATAGTGTTGCCGGATTTTCAGTTGTTGTTTGAATTACATACTGATGCGTCGAAGGCTGGAATTGGAGGGGTGTTAAGTCAGAAGGGACGTCCTATTGCATATTTCAGTGAGAAGCTATCGGGAGCCAAGATGAGATATATTACTTATGATGTGGAATTCTATGCTATTGTTCAAGCTATAAAACACCGGAGATACTATTTGTTCCATAAAGAATTTGTTTTATATACTGATCATGAAGCATTGAAGCATTTGCAGGGACAGGATAAGATTGCAGCTAGACATGCTTCGTGGATCGCATATTTGCAACAATTTACATTTGTGGTGAAGCATAAGTCGGGAATTTCAAACCGTGTGGCAGATGCATTAAGCAGGAGAAATCATTTGTTGACTACAATGAAGGTTGAAGTGACGGGGTTTGATGTGTTTCCAGAGCTATTTGTTGATGATCCTTACTTTGCGAAGTTTGTAGATGAAGTCAAGGAGGGAAAGACGAATGAGTTTGTATTGGTGGATGGTTTCCTTTTTAAAGGGAATCGATTGTGTATACCAGAGTGCAGCTTACGAATGAAGATTGTGAAGGAGTTACATGAGGAAGGTCATGTGGGTAGAGATCGCACTTTGCAGTTGATTTCGGAATCATATTTATGGCTGACAATAAGAAAAGAAGTTGAGAGATTTGTGGAGAGATGTCATATTTGTCAAGTTTCCAAAGGTACAGCAACGAATGCGGGGTTATATATGCCGTTACCCGTGCCTGTAAGACCATGGGTTGATATCAGCATGGATTTTGTTTTGGGTTTGCCTAGAACTCAAAGGGGAAATGATTCCATATATGTGGTGGTAGATAGATTTTTCAAGATGGCGTATTTCATAGCTTGTAAGAAGACAGCTGACGCCGTCCGTGTTGCTCAGTTATTCTTTAAAGAGGTGTATCGATTACATGGGCTACATGAATCTATTTTTTATGATCGGGATACTAGATTTCTAAGCCATTTTTGGTTGATTCTGTGGAAGATGGTTGGAACAAAGCTTAATTTTAGTAGCGCCTATCATCCGCAGACAGATGGGCAAACGGAAGTGATGAACAGATCATTGGGGAATTTGTTGCGATGTCTTGTGCAGGATAATTTGAAGAGTTGGGATATGAAGTTGTGTCAGGCGAAGTTTGCTCATAATCATGCTATCAACCGTAGTACGGGTTTCAGTCCATTTCAGATTGTATATTCAAGCTTGCCAAAGGGACCGTTGGATTTAACGGTAGTACCACAACCGAAAGGAGTGATTAAGCGGGCGTCAGATTTCGTTGATGAGTTGAAAGATTGTCACAGAACTGTTTATGAACGATTGCTTTCATCAAATGAAAAGTATAAACAACTAGCAGATAAAAAGCGAAGGAGTGTGAACTTCGGAGAAGGTGATTTGGTTTACGCCATGTTGACAAAAGACCGTTTTCCAGTGGGAACATACAATAAGTTGAAGGCTCATAAAATTGGTCCAGTAAAAATTTTGAAGAAGATCAATGATAATGTGTATCAGTTGAAATTGCCGGATCATATTCACACTGCAGATGTTTTCAACGTCAAATACTTGATTCCATATCATTGAGATGAGCTTGTTGTGGAAGAGGAAAGTGCAAATTCGAGGTTGAATTTTTGCCAACCGGGGGAGGATGATGCAGCACGATCTACCAACTCATTAGATTTGGGTCGTACAGAAATTTTAGGTCGCTCACGAGTTACTAAATTCGGCGTTAAGGCATGTAAGCGACCTAAAGAGATAAACAAACCAGCGCACATTTCGTTAGGTCGCTCCGACCTTTCGAGTTACGACCTAAGTTAGGTCGCAGAATTTTAGGTCGCTCGAAGATTTCCGAAATCCGCTTCTTTATGTCGCTCAACTTTAGGCCGCCTTTATTTTAAGTCGCTCGACCTTAAGCTGCTGAGAAGATAGGTCGCTACCGAGTATTTTTAGGTCGCTCGACCTTACGTGATGTTGTACATGTTGATGTATTGTAATTAGGTCGTATATTTGTAACTCGTGTATGTTGTACATGTTGTATATGTTGTATTTGCTTATGTGTTGTTTTTAGGACGCGTGTGTTGTAACGTGTTGTTAGGTCGTTAACGACCTATGTAAGGTCGTAGGTCTCGTGATGTACTTTGTGATGTAATGTGAAGTGTTTGTTTTAGGTCGCAAGTGTTAGGTCGTTCACGACCTATGTGTTGTCCATATTTGTCTTGTGTGAGTTGTAAGCCTATAAATAGGCGAGTGGTATCATTTGTAACTTTTAGTTGATTTTGAATAAACTTTTGTTTGAGAGCTTTGTGCCTCTTCTTAAATTGGTAGTTGAGTGTAATCTCCTATCTCCACTTTCGGTATTCGAGTGCGCTCGGATCAACGACTGCTGAAGCCGATTCATGGAATCTAGTGCGCTAGATCAACGTACGAAGAATCGTAGATCTTTAAACACGGTATCGTGCGCGATCAACATGTTTGAGATAGCTAGAATCCGGCATCTTTGGATCAACGGATTTGGGCCTTTGGTATTCTTTAATCCATCGATTCCTACTTTCACCGCATCATTCATTTTTGTTATCCGCTGCTGCATCAATAAGCACCTATAGTGGGGTTTAAGTGCTAGTTGTAATCCGAGTAATACACATATATATGTAAGATGTGTAATGAATAAAGATTACTAAACAAATTTATTGCAATGATCCTATGGTAATACACTATGGCCAAAAATGGTGTCCAATATGCTATTACCTATCCCTAACCCCAAGCTTTTTCTCTATGGCTTCTGTTGGAATTCGGTCTATTTCACAGTATGTGAAATGGGTAAATTTCAAAAAAAATCCCTATTTGATCCTAATGGACCTATGAAGTCTAATATTTAACACTAGACATATTCCAATTGTTTTAATAAAACTATATTTTATTTTGAATGTTTTGCTGTATTTTATTAATCCAATTAATTAAATATATTTAATGTGAATATACAATCAAGAGATATAGAGGAGAGATGGTCAACTATAGATGAATGAATAAACCGAATCAAATTCAACCAAACGAAAGGAAGATTGTTTCATTTAGAGAAGGAAACAAATTCATTCCTCTCTTCAAAACTTTCCTTTAATTTTAGATCCAACAATTAGGCCATATCCTTCCATATGTGCCCAACCAAATAATGAATTAGATATGGGCTACCACATCTAATTTACATACACACAATTATTAATAAGACACATAGGGTATGGCAAGATAATATGATAATCAATGACGAAGTCAATGCATACATGTGTAAATATTAGGAATTATATCTACCATGTGTACATTTGTCATATATACATGTATGTGTGTGCGTGTGTGTGTTGATTGCCTCGATTTAATTTTTAAGTGAAGATACGTATGTATAGATATAAAATGTTTCTCATAGCTTAACAAAATAAATGTTGAATTGATGAAATCTAACATAGATTTATAGAATTAAAGTTACGAAAGAAAACTTGTAGATTAAAATCTGAGGTAGATTTATAGAATATATTTAAATTCAGATCCAAATTAAGCAACTAATGTAAAATATCTCTTTGTATTAATGTTATAATACACACACACGTATGTAATAACAATATTAAAATAGTTTTCAGTTTATTCAAAATACACATACATGTTATGTTAAATTATTCTAATCTATTTACAAGCATATACATATAAACACACACACTGATATATATATGTATGTATGTATGTATTATAAATGAAACTTCTGCAAAATACCCCATTTCTTAATTTTAAAACAATTAAAGGTTTAGAGTCAAAGTACATATGTTAACTTGAATAAGAAATCAATGAATTTTATGATTTGAATGATCGAAACTCAAAAATATATAATTGAATTATAGAAATTGTATAGTACATTTAGAGAGCTATTACATATTTATTAAAACCATATTCATCGCTAAAAACATATTTTTAAACATGCATCTATTTTGATTTTAATCTATCAAATTAAATCAAACCAAACTAATCTGTTGTTCAGAATGTAACATTATATCCAAATCAAGATAATGCAACAATACATATATAATATTGTGATGAGAATGATACAACTAAAATAAACAAATGTAAATAGGAATTATACCTTATATATCTAGCCAATTAGTGATACCTTAATCTGCAAATCATCTTTAGGTTTCTAGAATCAACATCCAAACTTTGCTAAAATCTAATGAGCTACATTATTTTATTTAAAGTGATTTTGGATGAAATGATGAAAAAAATTCGACTATAAGAGATAGAGGAGGTGGCTATGGATAAGGGCAGAAAGATGAAAAGAAATATTTTTAATGAAAAAATGAATGAGAAGATTTTGTTGTAAGGAAAGAACAGAAACATTTTCCCTTCTTTCTTTAAAAACGTCCTCTTTTAATTTCTACTTAATATTCAACAAAGTAAACCCTTCCTCCCTCCTTTGCATAGTTGGCCAAGGATTTGCCCTTGTAGGACTAAGTTTCCAAAAATCCTATAAAGTAATTGATTGTATTTAAAACTCGTTCAAATACATACCGGTATCATATATTGATACGTGCATATATAAATTATATATATATATCCAAATAATTACTAATAACGCCCAAAACATTAAATAAATTATAATTAATATTTTTAAATACCAATTAACTTAATTAACTTATAATGTTTTTTAACTAATTAAATCGAGTTGTTTTTCAGAGAGTTCATAAACGTGGTTGTGAGACTCAAAGGTGTAAACTCAATCAACGATTAAAATTGAACAATTCAAATATTAACATTCAGACATCACCTTAGCTAGTAATGTGATGGTTTAGCCAAATTCATTACTTACAAATCTTTTCAGTAAAATCCATTTCACATTTATTAAGCATTACCATTTAGTAATGATAATTTACACGCGTTCTCTTTGTCAAAACTATATCACTTTAGGGTATGTATAGAATTTGGCATTAGTAAAAATTCCAATATTATCCACATTTAAATCGATATGTCCAAAAACATATCCTTTGTTTAATAATAACATTTATATTTAGCCATTGTACTCTGGTTAGAGATTTTGACTTTGAGTCGACTACAGTTGACTGTGATACTAATCTTATATAACCGAGGAGAAAAAAATTTAATTCGATATTGTTTCACTTCCAATGCTCCAACTTTGACCTAACTATAGTCACTGTAACACCCCACAAAAATGAACCAGAAATTTAATAAAAGAATTAAAATTAAATACAACAGGGGTAAAAATGGAATTTTCATAAACGCTCGAATTTGGCTATAAAACTTGCACCGTTACATTCGTAGAAATTTTCTGAATAATTTTTATATATAGTATTTCAAAATCGGAGCTTGTATGGAAAAGTTATTAATGTTTAAAGTTTGGAACCGAAAATAATTAAATAAGAAAAAAAATATTTTTTACTAATGCTTGAAATACGGTCTGCTCCTTTTCCAATTACTCTCCTTCCTCAAGAAATTTATTTTCCTTTCCTTCTTCCTTTGATTCACGTCCTTCCCCTAAGATTTTCGGTCTTAATTTCTACTCGCAAAATATTTCTAATGCTTGAGAGGTTAATGATAGAGGATTTTTCTCCCACTTAGTCAATCGTAATCCCAAAGAGTGGAGCGGCTTCGAATGGAAGTCAAATTCTTGCTTTAGATGTGGAGATGTTTCGCACTTTGTTAGAGATTGCCGAGCTCTTTTCGATGCTTCAAATGCAGGTGTTTTGGTCATAAAAAGAATCGTTGTTCGTGGTTTTCAAAGGTTTTTTTTGCTGGAAGAAATAAAAAGCTAAGTATTTCTGATCATGGTTTCCAATTTGTTCTGAAATGCATAAAGCTTAAGCGTATTCTTCTTGATCAATTATGGGTTCAAAGACTTGAGGGTATCGAGCTTTTGGGGGATCTTTTAATCATTTTGATGCTGTTAATTCTGTCAATATAGGTATGAATTATAATGTAAAGTTTGGTGATCCTAAGTTTAATTCAGATGCTCTCTGTTTCCAAGATTTTAAGTTCTCTAAATTTAGTTCGAATGATGTGAGTTTGGATGGGCAATTGGATATCAATACTAATGTATTGAGGATGAATTCTGTTGATCACTTACGAATGGATTCAATGTTATTGGATCCGATTATATTGAATTACATTTCTGGTTCTCGCTGTCATGTGGATGCTTTGGGCTATGATAGTCATGAACATGTGTTTGATCTAGGGGAGGATATTTTTGGTTTCTTTAATGTCAGGAATTGTAATTCAAAAGGAGGCAGTGAATTTATATCGTTGAATGTAGATTTGTTTCAAGGTGCGGATGAAAATTTCACAGTTCCTAAATCTCTAGTAATCGATAACAGAATTGTGAAGCGGATTCATTTAAACATGGTTTCCTCTGGCAGTGATATGGTAGTTGGTAGATGCAGCTAGTATTATCAAGTAGCGGATATGTTGGAATACAATGTCTTAGTAAATTCAAAGAAAGAAAGGATAACTGCAAATTCTTGTGAAGATCCTAGGATTGATGTGTTCAAAAATAGTAATCTTACAGTATTAGATGTTCGTGCTCTTAAATTCGACGGTGAAGTTGTTTTCTTAGATGATGGTTATGTGGCTGATGTGGTATCTTTATGTGCACAAAGCAATTTAGCAATATCACAGTGTGCACATAGCATTCAATTTGAGTCTATGCAGATCCAATCTGAGTCTGTGGAGAACCCTGTTAAATTGCTTGATTTTAATCTTCCCATGCAATCAGAGAAAGATTGTAAATCTGCGAATTGTGATTATTTAGGGGAGGTTCAATTTGAGGAAGTTGTTCAAAATCTTAAGCTTGGACGAAAATATGTTTTCTTAGATGATGGGTTAGCAGTGGCTGTGCATGAGCATAATGTAGTGTGGTTAGCAGTCCAGTTGATAGGGTTGTAGACTTCATGAGATCTGTAGTGTAAGGGTATGGGGTGAGCACGGTAAACAGGAGCAGACTAGTCAATTTGTCGAGGTAGATGTGGTAGTTTCATTGGGCATGGGTTTGGAAAATCAGACCTCATGTGTTGTCTTTGGGCTGGGTGTCAATAATGAGTGTAACAATTTGATTGGAAAAGTCGGTTCTTAGCAGGCTGTTTATTATCATACCTGGGGTTTCAGATTTATATTGTATTGCTGTCTTGCATCTATTGGTAGATTTCCTCTTTCTCCTAACCATGCTTATGATTCGACTCATGCATCCAAATCTAGTAGAAGAAATAGTAGGAGTTATTCAACAGTTAATATTAGGAGAAGTCCTCGTTTAAAACTTAAAGCTTCTAAGTCTTATGCATGAGGGTTGATGATATATTGGGGAATTATTATGGTGATTGTTGTTTTGGAGACTGTACATGGCTTGAGCAGATGCAATATGTTATTTTGAGGTGTTTTTAGGTATGGTTGTTGAGGTTGTGGAAGTTGTTATAGATGGCAGCTTATCTTTTGGATAAGTTTCAAGCATTAGTTTCTTAATAGAGTTGTTTGTTTAGGAAGAGTCTTTAGTTTCATTGCCTTTTGGGAGAGGTTTTTTATCTTCCTTTTTGTATTGGGGTGTATTTTGCTACCTGCCAGGCTTGTTGGCAGCTCCTTTACTATTGGTGATATATATATATATGTATGTATGTATGTATGTATGTATGTATGTATGTACATGTGTGCTCTCCTCTACTGCAGAGGATCACACATTTCTCTCAAAAGAAAACAAATATTTTACAAAATGTAAGCACCACCAATCGACACCGTTGTTTGGACCGATCGACCCCTAGCGGTTTACCGCTATAAACCAAGCAGTCGACTAATCGAAGCTTTCAGGCTAGGATTTGAGTTGGCCGAATGAACCGAATTTTATATAAATTGATCTAACGGTTGATGATGATCTGAACCCCTATAAAAAGGACCCTAACCTAGTCGTGAGAACCATAATTTCATACTAGTCATAAAAAAACTCTATCCCTTTCAAAACTCAATCTTCTTTCTCTCCAAATCAATTTTCTTTAAAATTAAAAGTTTGCAATTAAATTCAAAGAATAAAAAATGAGTAGATAACCAAATCAAATCAACGAGAGTTCAAACCAAGCGAAGGCGATTTCAAGTGAACTAAAAATGGGACAATTTTCTAGAGGGGAGTGGGTTCATATGTAATTACGCTTATTATACCCTATTTGATCTAGATTTGGTTTAGTTTAATCAAAAAAATTATTTATCTACTAATCTTAATAGATTGGGAATTTGATAGTAATTTAACCTTATTCATATGAACCCTATTTAATCTAAATTTGGTTAAAGTAAATCTAATTGATAAAAGTTGATTTGTTTTAAACACACCATGGTTGTTGAATTGAATGTAGACTGGTATATCAATACTGGTTGATTCTAAACCTGATTTATTCTAATTGGATGACAAACACACTTATGCAATGGTTAGAAACTAAGATTGAGAATACTGTGAACTATAGATTAACAAAGTAGAGGTTTACTGTAATTAACATAGAACAATTTGTAATTAATAGAGAACAAGTGATAATTTAAAAAAATCAACTACAGTCGATCGACAGGCTCACTGGAGCCGGTCGACAGCATGCGGTCGACCGCTCTAGTAACCGATTTTCAACTGGTTATCGGTTTTCAGATGCAATATAAACCTTAGCCTAAGGCCTAGGTTATGAGTTTATATGTGTTTTATATATGGATGTTAGTATATTATTAGGGAAATTAGTTCTATAAGTTTACGAATCTTAGACATTATGGGGTCGAATAAATGTGTACACTGGCAATTATGCCTAGACACTATTTATTTGATGTAGTCGATATTCGACAAAGGGCGATTCGATCAAAAATTGCACTCATAGGAGGTTCTACGGTACACGTACAAAACTGTCGAGGATGCTTAAAGAAGTGTATGGCTCGAAACTAACGAGAGGTTCCTAGGTACAAGACGTGGTACTGTTAGTTGTTTATTGAATGCCTAGCATTGTGCAATAAGTGGTGTTAGGTTACCATTGACAGTGGACACGGATGCAGCGGACCCTAAGATGTCTTTGGCATAAGTTGGCAACTCAAGCTCCTCCTTGATGCATAAATACGATACGTGTAGCTGTAATTTGGGAGTGTATTCCCAAGGTTGATATTGTAGGTGATCATATGTTGGAATAGTTCCCGTAGTTATTAACCGATCTTAATTGTGTTGAGGTTCGATTAGTTGTTCGACCTAAGTATAACCTTCACAAGATGTTTGGTGTACGTTTATTTATAATTATACCCCTAGATTAACGAAACCTACCTTAGCAAGTAGTTCACAAACACAAGTAGAACACCTCATGTGACATAGAGTATTAGGGAAGTCAATTGCAGGTGATTGCCATATATTAATGATGTAACTCATTTACTAGACTTTTTTCTGACCCACTCCTTTCCTTTTCCCTCCACTATTGAAGGATAGAGCAATAGTTGATTGGCCCAGATCTATAGTGGAGAGGTAAGCTTGGCATTGACATTTCTTATTATATTTCATTACTCTCTATGTAACTACTTATCATACTTAGTATATGTTATCCCACTTTTTGGCAAAGCTGGGATACCCAATAATTGGCTGGAAATCGATAATAACAAGTCATTAATGTCAACTATGTGTTATAGGATAACCATGGATATTGATGAATTTTGTTCGAGTCCGGATCGGGCCGCAATTTACGAGACATGACAAGCAAAGCCATGGAAACCTGCATTCCAAATTTCAAGTCAATCCGAGTTCATATGCTCAGGATATAATCGATGCAAGTTGATGAAAAAAGTCACACTTTCGGATCCATCAAGCAGCATTAGCTTCGTATTGATAGAGTATGTATTCACCATCACGTCTCCATTCGTATCCATCAACTTCGCATCGATCGAGTTCGAATCCATCGGTGAACCTCAACTAGCATTGACCGAGTTCGTATCCATCAATAGGACATGCGCTTCGTATCAATCAGCAACGTCCTGTTTCGTATCCATCCAACCAAACACGGTCTGTATCCATGGATGAGATTCCATTCGAATCCATCGTCTTCGTATCGATCGGGGATGCAAGTCCTTCGTACCCATCTGTCTTGAATCCATCAGATGACTTTGCATCCATGAGGCGCTGCCCATTCGTATCCATCAGGAATCCTTGCTCAAATCCGCGAATAATTGCTTGTTCGTATCCACTGAGTCAAACAGGCCAGAGATGACGCGTGAGTTATGGATGCGAACGCGGCGAAATACCCGGAGTGACTCGATCAAACCGGAGTGAGAAGCGGATCGACACGAAGAGCGCGCGCCACGTCAACCTGCTCACGCGCGTTGCCATCGAGTCGAAGTGATCAGTTCGAATGAATGGATTCGAACCTAACAGCCATCGAGCAAACCAATTTCGTATCGACCATATCTCGCAAACCCTCGATCCAAATGCAACGAAATTTTCACAGTAGCTTCCACACAAGGTAAAGAGCAATCCTGCCAAGTTTCAGCTCGATTGGAGCATTTCGTGATCGATACGAAGTTGATTCGAATTGATCACAGATTGAGTTGAAACTTGGTGGGACCGGTCGCGTGGGCTCCCTCACGTGCCAGAAGAAGTCTCCTGAAGTTTGAGCGAGATCTGGGCCTCCTACGCCTATAAATAGCCCCCTGAAGCCTACAGAAAAGGGATCTTTTGGCCATTCAACGTCCAGACTCTGCCGGATTCAACTCTACTCCTTTCCATTGCTGTCATATTCAGATTCATTCATTGTATTTGCTGTAATCATCTGTAATCAGCGAAGAACATCAATAAAAGATAAAAATCCTTGAAGTGGACGTAGGCCGGAGATAGCCGAACCACTATAAATTGCGTGTCACTGTTCATTATTTCTGGATTGTTGTTTGTTGCTTGCGTAGATCTGATATTTGAGTTTGAATATTGCTGATTTGTATTCATACACTGGTGCTTTCACAACACTTGGGGTTTGTGACCATTTTTGGTGCAAACACTTTGGTGCTTTCACTGAGAGGAACTAGCACCCGCTACACCAGATTCGAAGTTCAGATTTGAAGACTCGAAGATTTGAAGACAATGACTCGACAAACAAGTAGAAGACAAAGAGCTGAGAGAAGCCATCAAGGAGGAAGTCAAGAGGCATCCTCTGGTGCTGGAGAAGAACCAGCTTCGGTCTACATCACTAGAGACGAAATGGAGACCATGGCCAATCTGATGCACGAAAGAATGATGAAAAGTCAACAAGAGATGCTGTAGAATTTCTTTGAACAGATGAGAGCTGCAGGGATGTAGAGCCTAGGACCAGCTACAGCGGCAATGAATGTGGAACAAGGAGCTAGGATTGCGGAACCTGATGAAGGACAGAATGCAGATCCAGAGGACAATCGACAAGGACTCGGGGGCAGACCCTCGGAATCCGATGCTGGAAGGCCGACAGGCGGAGCTCAACAAGCTAGGGCCAATGCTGATGCTAACGGGCCACACGAAGAATACGTACCAGAATACCCTTCAAGACCGAGAGGGCAACCCCAGGATGGAGATGAAAAGATGGCTGGATTAGTGCGACGACTCATGAGAGGAGGATTGTCTAGCGGAGGATTGGAGGAAGTCAGTCGAAGTCCGTTCACTCCAAATATCAGGAATGCAAGGAACCCTCCAAAGTTCAAACTGCCAACGCTAAATCCGTATGACGGGAAGTCGGATCCGACCATGCACATTACCAGATACATTAGACACATGGAAATACTGGGAGCATCCGAGGAGGTGATGGCACGATGTTTCCCTTTATTTTTGTCAGACTTGGCTGCACTTTGGTTCAGGCAATTAAAGACTGGATCGATCAGGACATGGGGCGAGCTTGTAGATTGCTTCATGGAACAATTTAGGGTCCATGTTACAAGACCCAAGAGTGTGATGAATTTAGCTTCGATAAAGCAAAGGACCGGAGAGTCCATAAAAGATTTTCTGCTGCGATTCAATGCAACGGTGGCTTCGGTAGATCGCCCGGATCCATCGATGATTTTGATGGCGGCGGTGGCAGGAGTTGGAGAAGGCACCGAATTCAAAGATTCGTTGACAAGAGATCCACCACAAGATCTTGGAGAATTTTACCATGAAGCTGAGAAATTCATTCGATTAGAAGAATCACGAGCCGAGAGGCGGGAAGTAAATGCTGCACAAGGCGAAGGAACCGCCACGGAACAGTCCAGGGCAGACAAAGGAAAGAGAAAGCAGGATGACGCACATGATGGTCCTGATAAACGGAAGAAATTCCGAGAGCCTAGATTCAGGCAATACACAGATTTGACGGCAAGCCTAGAAAGGATTTACACTGAAACTCGGGGGAAACTCCCCTATCGAAAACCACCCAGGAGAGATCCCACAGAGCGGGAGCGTAGAACCGGAAAATATTGCCTCTTCCATGAGCTGGATGGGCACGCAACCGACGAATGTCGCCACCTGAAGAATGAGGTAGAAGAATATGCCAGGAGTGGTAAACTGCCACAATATGTCAGAGGACAAGCAACGGCGGTAAGGCCTGAACAACTACCGCCTCCCCCTAACAGAAACGATCCTGGATCGGGATCACGACTCATCATCAACTGATTAAGATGGCAAGGGCCAAGTTCGAGATTTGGACTTCGGCCAAATAATTTCATTAGATTTGCTTTTAGAATAAACGGCTATCCCACTTACTCATGTACGGGAACCGGAGAGATCCCCAGGCATGCTCTGAGATGGAGATAGACCGATCTGCCCGGAGAGGCAATGTCTAGATTTCCTGGTGTTTGAGATTGAACATCTAGGACCTGAATTTAATAAATAAATTTGAATTTCTTGAGTTAAACCTTTGACCGGAGAGTTAAAGGATAAACATTAAATATCAATATAAAAATGATCGCTTTATGATCCTACCTAGAGAGGCGCGGTCCGGAGTGCAAGAAGTGAGTTGCTTCGCCAGAGAGCGACATGATCGACTCACTTAAGCATCGTTTCCTATTCACCGGAGAGTGATTCGATTAGGATTCGATAAGAGCCCAGATAGGCTATGATCGCCCGACGATTCAGGTCAAGACATCGCTTAATGTTCAGATACACTGAACCGGAGTGCAAGAAGTGGGTCGCTTCGCCGGAGAGCGACAGGATCGACCCACTTAACGTTGTTTCCCCTTCACCGGAGAGTGACAGGATGGGATCCAGCAGGAGCCCGGAGATGCTACGATCGGCCCAGAACGGCCAAGACATCGCTTCACGTCCTAACTGGGGCCAGAGTGCAAGGAATAGAAAGCAACGCCGGAGTGCAATAGGATCTTTCTATTCAACCGCTAAGTCTAGAATGGGCTTCGCAAGGGTCCAGAGCGATCGTCAACAGTCCGGAAAGACTGTAGAATTTCATTCTTAAACTTCCACTGGAAGAAATTGATAACGATTCGGCTTCGAACAGCCATGAATTTGATTGATAACACTCTAGCTATGAATAACACATGAGCCCACAACATTCGATTTGAAGTTATTCAAAACACGCCTTTTACAAAAAAGGCATGTTTTGGGGGGCAAAATGTTATCCCACTTTTTGGCAAAGCTGGGATACCCAATAATTGGCTGGAAATTGATAATAACAAGTCATTAATGTCAACTATGTGTTACAGGATAACCATGGATATCGATGAATTTTGTCCGAGTCCGGATCGGGCCGCAATTTACGAGACATGACAAGCAAAGCCATGGAAACCTGCATTCCAAATTTCAAGTCAATCCGAGTTCATATGCTCAGGATATGATCGATGCAAGTTGATGAAAAAAGTCACACTTTCGTATCCATCAAGCAGCATTAGCTTCGTATCGATAGAGTATGTATTCACCATCACGTCTCCATTCGTATCCATCAACTTCGCATCGATCGAGTTCGAATCCATCAGTGAACCTCAACTAGCATTGACCGAGTTCGTATCCATCAACAGGACATGCGCTTCGTATCAATCAGCAACGTCCTGTTTCGTATCCATCCAACCAAACACGGTCTGTATCCATGGATGAGATTCCATTCGAATCCATCGTCTTCGTATCGATCGGGGATGCAAGTCCTTCGTACCCATCTGTCTTGAATCCATCAGATGACTTTGCATCCATGAGGCGCTGACCACTTCGTATCCATCAGGAATCCTTGCTCAAATCCGCGAATAATTGCTTGTTCGTATCCACTGAGTCAAACAGGCCAGAGATGACGCGTGAGTTATGGATGCGAACGCGGCGAAATACCCGGAGTGACTCGATCAAACCGGAGTGAGAAGCGGATCGACACGAAGAGCGCGCGCCACGTCAACCTGCTCACGTGCGTTGCCATCGAGTCGAAGTGATCAGTTCGAATGAATGGATTCGAACCTAACAGCCATCGAGCAAACCAATTTCGTATCGACCATATCTCGCAAACCATCGATCCAAATGCAACGAAATTTTCACAGTAGTTCCACACAAGGTAAAGAGCAATCCTGCCAAGTTTCAGCTCGATTGGAGCATTTCCTGATCGATACAAAGTTGATTCGAATCGATCACAGATTGAGTTGAAACTTGGTGGGACCGGTCGCGTGGGCCCCCTCACGTGCCAGAAGAAGTCTCCTGAAGATTGGGCGAGATCTGGGCCTCCTACGCCTATAAATAGCCCCCTGAAGCCTACAGAAAAGGGATCTTTTGGCCATTCAACGTCCAGACTCTGCCGGATTCAACTCTACTCCTTTCCATTGCTGTCATATTCAGATTCATTCATTGTATTTGCTGTAATCATCTGTAATCAGCGAAGAACATCAATAAAAGATAAAAATCCTTGAAGTGGACGTAGGCCGGAGATAGCCGAACCACTATAAATTGCGTGTCACTGTTCATTATTTCTGGATTGTTGTTTGTTGCTTGCGTAGATCTGATATTTGTGTTTGAATATTGCTGATTTGTAGTCATACACTGGTGCTTTCACAACACTTGGGGTTTGTGACCATTTTTGGTGCAAACACTTTGGTGCTTTCACTGAGAGGAACTAGCACCCGCTACACCAGATTCGAAGTTCAGATTTGAAGACTCGAAGATTTGAAGACAATGACTCGACAAACAAGTAGAAGACAAAGAGCCGAGAGAAGCCATCAAGGAGGAAGTCAAGAGGCATCCTCTGGTGTTGGAGAAGAACCAGCTTCGTTCTACATCACTAGAGACGAAATGGAGACCATGGCCAATCTGATGCATGAAAGAATGATGAAAAGTCAACAAGAGATGCTGCAGAATTTCTTTGAACAGATGAGAGCTGCAGGGATGCAGAGCCTAGGACCAGCTACAGCGGCTATGAATGTGGAACAAGGAGCTAGGATTGCGGAACCTGATGAAGGACAGAATGCAGATCCAGAGGACAATCGACAAGGACTCGGGGGCAGAACCTCGAAATCCGATGCTGGAAGGCCGACAGGCGGAGCTCAACAAGCTAGGGCCAATGCTGATGCTAACGGGCCACACGAAGAATACGTACCAGAATACCCTTAAAGACCGAGAGGGCAACCCCAGGATGGAGATGAAAAGATGGCTGGATTAGTGCGACGACTCATGAGAGGAGGATTGTCTAGCGGAGGATTGGAGGAAGTCAGTCGGAGTCCGTTCACTCCAAATATCAGAAATGCAAGGAACCCCCCAAAGTTCAAACTTCCAATGCTGAATCCGTATGACGGGAAGTCGGATCCGACCATGCACATTACCAGATACATTAGACACATGGAAATACTGGGAGCATCCGAGGAGGTGATGGCACGATGTTTCCCTTTATTTTTGTCAGACTTGGCTGCACTTTGATTCAGGCAATTAAAGACTGGATCGATCAAGACATGGGGCGAGCTTGTAGATTGCTTCATGGAACAATTTAGGGTCCATGTTACAAGACCCAAGAGTGTGATGACTTTAGCTTCGATAAAGCAAAGGACTGGAGAGTCCATAAAAGATTTTCTGCTGCGATTCAATGCAACGGTGGCTTCGGTAGATCGCCCGGATCCATCGATGATTTTGATGGCGGCAGTGGCAGGAGTTGGAGAAGGCACCGAATTCAAAGATTCGTTGACAAGAGATCCACCACAAGATCTTGGAGAATTTTACCATGAAGCTGAGAAATTCATTCGATTAGAAGAATCACGAGCCGAGAGGCGAGAAGTAAATGCTGCACAAGGCGAAGGAACCGCCACGGAACAGTCCAAGGCAAACAAAGGAAAGAGAAAGCAGGATGACGCACATGATGGTCCTGATAAACGGAAGAAATTCCGAGAGCCTAGATTCAGGCAATACACAGATTTGACGGCAAGCCTAGAAAGGATTTACACTGAAACTCGGGGGAAACTCCCCTATCGAAAACCACCCAGGAGAGATCCCACAGAGCGGGAGCGTAGAACCGGAAAATATTGCCTCTTCCATGAGCTGGATGGGCACGCAACCGACGAATGTCGCCACCTGAAGGATGAGGTAGAAGAATATGCCAGGAGTGGTAAACTGCCACAATATGTCAAAGGACAAGCAACAGCGGTAAGGCCTGAACAACTACCGCCTCCCCATAACAGAAACGATCCTGGATCGGGATCACGACTCATCATCAACTGATTAAGATGGCAAGGGCCAAGTTCGAGATTTGGACTTCGGCCAAATAATTTCATTAGATTTGCTTTTAGAATAAACGGCTATCCCACTTACTCATGTACGGGAACCGGAGAGATCCCCAGGCATGCTCTGAGATGGAGATAGACCGATCTACCCGGAGAGGCAATGTCTAGATTTCCTGGTGTTTGAGATTGAACATCTAGGACCTGAATTTAATAAATAAATTTGAATTTCTTGAGTTAAACCTTTGACCGGAGAGTTAAAGGATAAATATTAAATATCAATATAAAAATGATCGCTTTATGATCCTATCTAGAGAGGCGGGGTCCGGAGTGCAAGAAGTGAGTTGCTTCGCCAGAGAGTGACAGGATCGACTCACTTAAGCATCGTTTCCTATTCACCGGAGAGTGATTCGATTAGGATTCGATAAGAGCCCGGATAGGCTATGATCGGCCGACGATTCAGGTCAAGACATCGCTTAATGTTCAGATACACTGAACCGGAGTGCAAGAAGTGGGTCGCTTCGCCGGAGAGCGATAGGATCGACCCACTTAACGTTGTTTCCCCTTCACCGGAGAGTGACAGGATGGGATCCAGCAGGAGCCCGGAGAGGCTACGATCGGCCCAGAACGACCAAGACATCGCTTCACGTCCTAACTGGGGCCAGAGTGCAAGGAATAGAAAGCAACGCCGGAGTGCAATAGGATCTTTCTATTCAACCGCTAAGTCTAGAATGGGCTTCGCAAGGGTCCGGAGCGATCGTCAACAGTCCGGAAAGACTGTAGAATTTCATTCTTAAACTTCCACTGGAAGAAATTGATAATGATTCGGCTTCGAACAGCCATGAATTTGATTGATAACACTCTAGCTATGAATAACACATGAGCCCACAACATTCGATTTGAAGTTATTCAAAACACGCCTTTTACAAAAAAGTAATGTTTTGGGGGGCAAAATGTTATCCCACTTTTTGGCAAAGCTGGGATACCCAATAATTGGCTGGAAATCGATAATAACAAGTCATTAATGTCAACTATGTGTTACAGGATAACCATGGATATCGATGAATTTTGTCCGAGTCCGGATCGGGCCGCAATTTACGAGACATGACAAGCAAAGCCATGGAAACCTGCATTCCAAATTTCAAGTCAATCCGAGTTCATATGCTCAGGATATGATCGATGCAAGTTGATGAAAAAAGTCACACTTTCGTATCCATCAAGCAGCATTAGCTTCGTATCGATAGAGTATGTATTCACCATCACGTCTCCATTCGTATCCATTAACTTCGCATCGATCGAGTTCGAATCCATCAGTGAACCTCAACTTGCATTGACCGAGTTCGTATCCATCAACAGGACATGTGTTTCGTATCAATCAGCAACGTCCTGTTTCGTATCCATCCAACCAAACACGGTCTGTATCCATGGATGAGATTCCATTCGAATCCATCGTCTTCGTATCGATCGGGGATGCAAGTCCTTCGTACCCATCTGTCTTGAATCCATCAGATGACTTTGCATCCATGAGGCGCTGACCACTTCGTATCCATCAGGAATCCTTGCTCAAATCCACGAATAATTACTTGTTCATATCCACTGAGTCAAACAGGCCAAAGATGACGCGTGAGTTATGGATGCGAATGCGGCGAAATACCCGGAGTGACTCGATCAAACCGGAGTGAGAAGCGGATCGACACGAAGAGCGCACGCCACGTCAACCTGCTCACGCGCGTTGCCATCGAGTCGAAGTGATCAGTTCGAATGAATGGATTCGAACCTAACAGCCATCGAGCAAACCAATTTCGTATCGACCATATCTCGCAAACCCTCGATCCAAACGCAACGAAATTTTCACAGTAGCTTCCACACAAGGTAAAGAGCAATCCTGCCAAGTTTCAGCTTGATTGGAGCATTTCCTGATCGATACGAAGTTGATTCGAATCGATCACAGATTGAGTTGAAACTTGGTGGGACCGGTCGCGTGGGCCCCCTCACGTGCCAGAAGAAGTCTCCTGAAGTTTGGGCGAGATCTGGGCCTCCTACGCCTATAAATAGCCCCCCTGAAGCCTACAGAAAAGGGATCTTTTGGCCATTCAACGTCCAGACTCTGCCGGATTCAACTCTACTCCTTTCCATTGCTGTCATATTCAGATTCATTCATTGTATTTGCTGTAATCATCTGTAATCAGCGAAGAACATCAATAAAAGATAAAAATCCTTGAAGTGGACGTAGGCCGGAGATAGCCGAACCACTATAAATTGCGTGTCACTGTTCATTATTTCTGGATTGTTGTTTGTTGCTTGCGTAGATCTGATATTTGTGTTTGAATATTGCTGATTTGTAGTCATACACTGGTGCTTTCACAACACTTGGGGTTTGTGACCATTTTTGGTGCAAACACTTTGGTGCTTTCACTGAGAGGAACTAGCACCCGCTACACCAGATTCGAAGTTCAGATTTGAAGACTCGAAGATTTGAAGACAATGACTCGACAAACAAGTAGAAGACAAAGAGCCGAGAGAAGCCATCAAGGAGGAAGTCAAGAGGCATCCTCTGGTGCTGGAGAAGAACCAGCTTCGGTCTACATCACTAGAGACGAAATGGAGACCATGGCCAATCTGATGCACGAAAGAATGATGAAAAGTCAACAAGAGATGCTGCAGAATTTCTTTGAACAGATGAGAGCTGCAGGGATGCAGAGCCTAGGACCAGCTACAGCGGCTATGAATTGCACCCTAGCATTTACAAGTAGAGGCTCTAAATTGGTGGGACGTGGTAGTGGTGGATACCGATGAGGGAGAGATGACTTGGGGAGGGTTTAGGAGACAATTTGAGATGAAGTTTCTTTCCATGGAAGAACATGGGCATAGTTGGAGAAGTTATACATTTGCAGTAAGGAGAGAGTGTCGATGAAGGAATATGTAAATCAGTTCAATGAGTTGGCTAGGTTTGGTTTGAATCCGATCAATACCCATCACAAGAAAACTCTAGAGTTTGCAAAGAGACTAAATCAATCTCTTCAAGATTTGGCCCTTAGTCACATTCCCATGGGGCGACTTGTGAAAGTTTGGTGGAGATTGCCTTACTAAATACCATTTCCATGGAAGGAGTGAAGAGAGAACCTAAGAAGTTGGGAGGAAAGACATCTCAGTAGAATCAGCGCAAGGGAGGAATGAGGACCCAAAGAAAGATTAAAAAGAAGGAGCTCAATTGCAGGAAATGTGGTAAGAGGGGACATTTTGCGAAGGACTGTAGGACGAACATCTCAAAGATCAAATATTTCAACTACAATCAGTTTGGGAACATGAGGAGGGAGTGTCTGGCACCACCTTAGACCTCTACCCAAGTGATTTCAGCTTACGCATTGGATACTATTCCCATCTCGAGTGCGCCTCCAATAGCATACAAAGGGAAGTAGGTCGTAATTGAAGGTGTGTTACCCTTATCTTATTTATCTGTTTGTACCTTGTTTGACATTGGGGCATCACACTCTTTTATCTTGAGTAGACTTGTACATGAGTTTCACATAGACACTAGCATAGTTACAGACCCATTAGTTGTATCAAACCATGTTAGAGGATCGGCTTTATCTATGATATGTAGGGGTTTGAAATATTTATTTTGGGGGTCGAGTTTGATTGCGATGCTTTTGTTTTAGGATTTTCTAGGTTTGAGTTGATTTTGTATATAGATTGGATGACCATATATGGGGCAATCTTAGATTGTGGTAAGAAGATTCTTCATTTGGGTATTTGTAGTGGACGTAGTCTAGAGGTTTGTTGTGATACCAGAGGTTTAGTTATGTTAAGTTACATATATTCTTTATACCTATCACACGATGAGTTAGATTTAGTGTCAGTAGTTATAGACTACCCAGATGTCTTTTTCGAGGTTACTGGTCTTCCACCCCAGAGAGAGATCGAGTTTCGGATTTATCTTGTGAGAACGCTAGACCTGTTGCCTATCCTTTGAGGCATATGGCACTTAAAGAAAGACACGAACTGAACAAGTAAGTGAATGAGCTATTGGAGAAAGGTTTCTTTAGGAGGAGTATTTCAAAGTGGGGAGCACCAGTTATCTTTTCCACTAAGGCAAATGTTTCTCTAATACTTTGCATCGATTACCATGAGCTGAATAAGCTGATAAAGAAGATTCATTACCCGTTGCCTCATGTAGACGATCTCTTTGATTAATTCGTTGGATAAAAGGTGTTCTCTAAGGTTGACTTGGCTACCGGATACCATTAGTTGCGTGTGACCGAGGATAGTATTCAGAAGATTGCTTTTCGTATACCCGACGAACTTTATAGGTGGTTAGTCATGCCCTATGGACTAACCAATGCACCTGCCTATTTTGTTGATCAAATGAGAAATTATTTTAGAGGGTTGCTTATTACGTTTGTGGTGGTATTTATCAATAACATATTAGTCTATTCGAAAAGTGAGGAGGAGCATAGGTTGCATATAGAAGAAGTGCTCAATACACTATGTGGGCATAAGTTGAAGGCAACGTTATTCAAATGACAATTTTGGCGTAATGGGGTACGCTTTTTGGGACACGTTGTCTCTGAGATTAGACTATCGGTCGATCTTAGTAAAGTTGTTATAGTACAAGATTGGCATGTGCCGAAGAATGCCATAAAAGTAAGAATTTTCCTTGGTTTGGCAGGCTATTATAGAAAGTTCATTAAGGATTTCACTAAAATTTCCACCCCTTTGACCTGCCTTACTAAAAAGAACATGATTTTCTCGTAGGACTCGAAGTGTGAAGATGATTTTATCAAGTTGAAGGAGTCATTGACTAGTTCACCTGTTCTAGTATTACCCGATGGTACAAAGGCATTTACAATGTATACTAGTAGACTATTGAAAGCCCACAGAGAAACTACCCTACCTATGATCTTGAGTTGGCAGCCATTGTCTTCACACTTAAGTCATGGAGACACCATTTATTTGGAGAGCAGTTTGAGCTGTACACGGATCATAAGTCTCTGAAGTATTTATTCTCTCAAAAGGATTTGAATTTGACGTAGTAGAGGTGGATGGAATTTTTGGCATCGTATGATTTCGATATCTCCGATACTCAAGCAAGGGCAATGTTGTATCTGATACCTTGCAATGTTGAGTTCTGTGTTCTTAGAATGGAAGCACTTGGAGTTTATCTCTACGTTCAATTTTCGACCATCGCAAGTCATCACTCCGGGATTGTTAGCAGCTTTGGATTTGCAGCCTACACTTATGGACCACATTGGGTCGAGTCAGAAGCACGATAAGGAGTTATTGGATATTTTTAAGAAGCTTGGTAGAAGAGAGCAGTCGAGTCATTTGAGGCACTATACCATTGACTCAAAAGGGTTGTTATGGAGAGATGGTGGATTATGCGTTCCTCTCATTATAGAGTTAACTGACATGGTACTAGCCGAATCTCATCGTTCTAGGATTACCATTCATTCCAGTGGAGACAACATGTACCATGGCCTGAAGAGAGTCTTTTATTAGCCTAGTATGAAGAGGCATGTGGCAAAGTATTTGGCCAGATGTATGACTTGCCAGAGGGTAAAGGCAGAGCAAAAGAAGCTGGGATGATTATTGCTACCTTTAGATATTTTGCAGTGGAAGTGGGAGAGTGTTCATATGGATTTCATTAATTGACTACCTTGAAGTGGGATGGGGAATGAGAGTATTTGGGTCATAGTTGACCGATTAACAAATGTACTCATTTTATTTTGGTAAGGAGTATAAGGACAGCCGCGTCTTTGGTGACACTATACGCGAGGGAGATAGTTAGATTATGGAGTTCCTTCTAGCATCATTAGCGACCAAGATCCATTTTTCACCAGCGAATCTTGGAGGAGTCTTCAGGAGGCTTAGGCACTGAGTTGAGTTTGAGCTATGCATATAACCTGCAGACGGATAGACATATGGAGAGAGTGTATTAGAGGACTCTCTTCGGGATGTGTATCTTGGACTTTGAAGGCTCTTAGGAGGATCACTTGCCACTAGTGGAGTTTACTTATAATAACAGCTATCATGCAAGTATTGGGATGGTATCATTTGAGGCGTTATACATGAGGCCTTGTAGATAACCATCTTGTTGGTAGGACACTACGGATAGGACATTTTTAGACCAGATATGGTAAGGGAGACATCAAAGAAGTTAGACTTGATCTGTAGAAGGATGAAAACTGCATAGGATAGGAAGAAGTCTTACGCTGACAAAAGACGCACGTTTGAGGCATTATCAGAGAAGTTAGACCTGATCTTCAGTTAGCATACACTCACACCATCACTTGTTTCATTTTACTAAGTTATATGCGTATGGTTGTTGCATATGGATTGAATGGTTGCGTATACATATAGAATTGCCAGTATATTAATATAGGATGTTGCATACATTTGGATACATGGCATAAGCACTTGCATTTCAAGAGGTCGACTAGATTAGGAGACTGCCCAATTTTTGCATTAGTATAGGTTTATA
This sequence comes from Allium fistulosum, assembly GCA_030737815.1. NCBI lineage: Eukaryota > Viridiplantae > Streptophyta > Magnoliopsida > Asparagales > Amaryllidaceae > Allium > Allium fistulosum. The sequence continues at coordinate 669,864,231 of CM060906.1, forward strand.
TGCATTCCATGACTAAATGTACATATTGCATTAGAATTTGAACTAAGGACAATGATTGCCAGTGTTTGATGGATGAGTAGAAGGTTGTAAGTACTAATTTCTATGCGTACGAGTTGTATTTTTCTATCCTGGGAGATTTCAAGGACGAAATCCTTTTAAAGCGGGAGAATGTAACACCCTGTGAAAATTAACCAGAAATTTAATAAAAGGAATAAAATTAAATATAACAAGGGCAGACTAGAATTTTCATAAACGTCCGAATTTGGCTACAAAACTTGCACCGTTGCATTCGTAGCAATTTTCTAGGTATTTTCATTTATAAAGTTTTAAAATCTGAGCTAACATGAAAAAGTTATTAACGTTTAAAAGTTTAGAATAAAAAATAATTAGATAAGGAAACAAATATTTTATAAAAAGTAAGCCTCAACGGTCGACACCATTGTTTGGACCAGTCAATACCTAGCAGTAGACCGCTCCAAACCAAGCGGTCAATCGATCGAAGCTTCCAGGATAGGGTTTGAGCTGGTCGAACTGCTCGGATTTTATATAAATAGAACCCTAACCCAATTCCAAGAACCCTAATTTCATATTGGTTGTAACCAAACTCTGTCCCTTTCAAAACTCAACCCTCTTTCTCTCCAAATCAATTTTCTTCAAAAGTAAAAGTTTGCAAATTAAATTCAAAGAATAGAAAAGGAGTAGACAACCAAATCAAATCAAGGAAAGTTCTACAAATCAAGCGAAGGCAATTTCAAGCAAACTAAAAAGGGGATAACTTTCTAGAGGTGAGTGGGTTCATAATTAATATGATGATTTATGTGCAATAAAGTTTTTTATACCCCATTTGATATGGATTTGGTTTAGTTTAACTAGAAAAATTGTTTATCTACTGACTGTTATAGATTGAGAATTTGATAGCAATTTAACCTTATTAATATGATACCTATTTAACCAAAATTTGGTTATGGTAAATATAATTGATAAAAATTGATTTCGGTTAAACACGCCTTGGTTGTTAAATTGAATATAGATTGATATATCAATACTTGTTGATTCTAAACCCAATTTATTCTAATTTGATGACAAAAAAACTTATGAAATAGTTAGAAACTAAGATTGAGAATATTAGAAATAGTAGATTAACAAAGTAGAGATTTACTTTAATTAATAGAGAACAATTTGTAATTAATAGAGAATAAACAATAATATAAAAATTTATGTAAATCAACAGTCACCGTGATAGGCTCACTGGAGCCTGTCGACCGTTCCAGTAGCTGGCGGTTAATCGGTTATCAATTTTTAGACTCAATTTGAATCTTGGCCTAAGGCCCAAGTTATAAGTTTATATATGTTATATATATATAATACATATGTTAGTATATTAGTAGGGAAATTGGTTCCCTGAGTTTACGAATCTGGGACGTTATGGGATGGATAAATGTATACGCTGGCAATCAGGCCTAGACACTATTTATTCGGCATAGTTGATATTCGACAGGAGCGATTCGATCGCAAATTGCACCCATAGGAGGTTCTACAATGTACACGCAACACTAATAAGGATGCTTGGAGAAGTATATAGCCCGACACTAATGGGAGGTTCCTATGTACAAGACTCCCTATTGTTGGTTGTTGATTGGATACCCGACGCTATGCAATAAGTGGTGTTACGTTACCATTGAGAGTGGATAAATATACAACGGACCCTAAGATGTCTTTGAGGCAAGTCGGCATTGCGGGCTCTGTGGCAACCCGCACCCCAGTGCTCTTGAATTTTTGCTAAATCGAAAACCCGAGTATACCAAAGTGCGGATCATTGGTTTGGTATCTAGAAAATGAAACAAAGAATGCATATCAGAGCTCTAGCAAACTAACTTGGAGCAGAATAATTAAAATATAATAGATCACAAAATTACTGACCATGCCAAGCACTAGTTTTTGTTCTTCTATCTAACCTGTAGGTTGTAATGGGGAAGCAGCTAGAACAACGTCCTGGTGATTGGTAAATTATACATCTTATAGATAACACTGACTTATGCCGATTGTTTACTATTTCATGTCATGTTAGATTGTACTATTAGTCGTGTAGACTCCAATTCTGCATACGAACCATTCCCATTTACCTTCATTAGATTTATATTTATGTATACAACTATATATATATGTCCCATAGTACCTTAATGGAACTGGATACTGTCCCCACTAGTATCTCTCGTTCTGCACCTCGTCAAAATCTATCGCCTTGCTGTATCACGATCAAAGTATAACTTGAGAAAATCTTGTAGTGCGCACCGACGACCTCTACTCCATTAAGTCATGTTTCCTTAGGGATTATCTACTTTGTCTGCTTCCTATTACATGGACTCGGCTCCACAAACCACCCATCCATATTTTGAAGGAATCTCATTATGGGTTATCTAACCCTGCACTATCAAACAACTATGGTGTTTCATAACCTTACTGAATATCCCAGTAAGTGAATCATCCAGTCTAGTGTAAACCTGTCCTTCTCGTTGGCCGCAAGAGATCGATGACTGTCCGTCGCAACCTATGCAACCCTACCTTTAGTGGTTAGTACCCGAGCGCCATGTTGCATAGCATCTGACCCCACTCACCATCCATTTAGATTGCCTAGTGCAATCATGGAAATACCCTCCTCCAATAAATTTGAAGTAGACTACTAGTGCTGCACGGTCTTGCCATCAGCAAAAGGTCCGCCAAATGTCTGCAATTACTGAGGTTCTGTTCCAAGCACTGTCATAACTTGAGGGTATCCCTTCATCTATATGCAAGCGTATACTTTCCACGAGTCCTACTGTTGAATATGCCTTCGCACTTCAACCTACTCTAATGACTCTCAATGTCATTTACTTTATATAATTTATATATTAAATTAAATTATAATTATCCACACTCATCATAAACGCATATCCAAGGTTACTTATATACATATTTCATATTCATGTATATTTATTCTTCTTACATTTCCTTTATTACCTCTACATATTTTATTTTTGACCTTAGGACTTCATTTTATTATGCGTTTATCTTTCACCTTAACAAATTCATTTACCGCTTCATTCTTATTACATTACTTCACATTTTATTGACTTTTTTTATTTCATTCCTATCTTAATATTCAATTCTTAGGATTTACTATATTTTAATAGATTGGAAGTAAACTTCACCAAGTAATTGTTAACACAACAGATTCCCATATCTTATCCAAAAGAGGCGGTTTGTGCGATGTTTGTAATTACAAGGAATTCTCTATTTATTTATCGAAATAGACAGTACAAAATACGGTAATCATCCTTATTTTGTACATCTCTTTCTTTTATAAGCATGTATTTGTTCCTTGCCATTTCAAACATTACACTTTTGTTAATTTAGACTTGGTAATATATGGAAATCTGCTCGCAAAAATATAAATTCCAATAAACTAAAATATTTCTAAAACCCCAAAATCAAATAACTTCATTCTCTATTTTTTTTATTCATCAACGTTGAATAAATAAGAAATTCTAATCAATACATTGTTTAATAAGATATTATAAAATTCATGTTCATCGCATAAAATAAAATTCTAATCATTATGCTTTATTAAATTAATCCGACGTAGAAACTAACAATTCTAATCATTACGCAACTTTAATCAATTACATATAATTTGCAAACTTGTTCATAATAGGAAAGTATTCAATTTTAACAATAGAATTCATAGGAAATATTAAATTAAAACATTCATATAATGGGGATTAACTTGCAATTTAATTTAACTTATTAGGCATATTAGAATAGTTCTGCAATGATATAGTATAGTATTATATAAAATTATATAATGTTTCCACTCACCTTGCTTTAGCATTTCTAAATCTCTAGATCTAATCTAGATGTAATTTATTTTATCTATATTCTCCATTTTGACTTCCAATTCGGATCCACAAATAACATTTATACAGTCCTGTTAGAATTTGGATTAGAGAAGAGATATTTGGTTTTAATTTTATTAATTCAGATCAGATCTAAAATTTTATCTTTGATGTAGCAACTTGATTTGAACCTATCTCTATCCTCTATCCTTTTCTATTCTCCTTCAAAGTGTATCCATGCAATTTGGATCTATTTCTATGTATTTAGAAATTTTTGGAGGAGAAGAGAAAGTGATAAAGCTTCCAGCTCATTAGAACATAACAAGTTAGAAGTGAAACCCTAGGTCCTAATTTATAGATGTCCAAATCAGCGCTAACCTTAAGATGAAACTAGATTAAATCCGAAACGCTTAATAAAAAAGAATTCACTGCCACTCATAAACCCTTCAGTCCTAGGCCCATGGTCGACTGCCCATGGTCGACCTAGGGGGTCATGGTCATTCTACATAGGTTATTTTCGAGCATAACGTTAGTTAATTTAGTTTGTTTGTTTCCTTTGTTTGAGAGATTTTGCATGATTGTTTCCTCTATTTGTCAATCTCATTTAATCCTTGCTCTTTTTATAAATCCTCTAAGACTTTTAATTTAATGTTAACACTTATTAGCATATAATTAATCTTAATTGATTACATTACCATATTTACATATATAATTATTTCCGACGCTAAAACTTCAAACACTAATAACTTTTCCATTTGAACTCTGATCGAAAAACATTATATATGAAAATTGATCATAAAATTGCCCCAAACACAATGGTGTAAGTATCGTAGCCAAATTCTGACATTTGTAAAAATTTCATTTTCCATTGTTTACTATTTATTAATTAAGTTTTTTTAATTAACTAGTGTTAAAAATGTGGGGCGTTACATTCTCACCCTCTTAAAAGAATTTCGTCCCCAAAATTCCATAAGGGTCCGATCATGTAAACCTATCGCACATCCATTCTATACTAACAATCAATTAGTGTACAACAATTTGCAACAATCCGTGTATGTGTGCACAGTGCATCACAATATATATGATATGTATGAACAATAATTTCTAATTGACGCCTCCTATATGAATGATTACTTTTAAATCAATTTCGAAAATATAATGCTTACATCCTAAATATACTGGCAATTCTACATGAATGCAACTTTTGAAAACCAAAAAATTGCTTTTTCATCCAAATTTTTCCACACTTCTACTAATAGAAGTATAGTTCAACCAATTTTTCATCCAACTCCTACCATCCAAATTTCTAGCACACCATTGCTAACATTCAATTTTAGAGAAATTCAGTTTTTTGAACTTATTTTCTTATGCTTGGAAAGGGTCTAGATGGAGAATTTCATATTTTAATCATTTTCTTATGTAACCTCTTTCCTCGGTACCTTGGGATCTATCCCTTTTCCCCCAATCCATTTTCCTACTTTCCAAAGTACAGTTTGCATAAGAATCTTTTATTTTTAAAGTTCAATAACATTGTTGTTCCAAAAATCATCCTTATAACTTTTCACTCATCGACAAGGTATACCGAGAAAATGCTTCATCAACAAAATATCTTCCTTATCACTCATCGTATCCATTTTACTACAACTACTGCTATGTAGTAAACTCTACAGTAATTAGTTTACCGGCTATTTCCCAATATCAGCATGTGGTATATCAAAATTTCCAAAACTCAAAATCATTAGCTTTTAAAACTTTTCAAAAGAGATGTATATATTTTTTCAAAGTTGTATTATTTATAATGAAAAAATTTCATAAATAATTTTTTCATACCATTTAAAAAAATATTTATGTACAATTACATTTTATAAATAATTTTCCACATTTCTGATATCAGGACTAGCCGATAATCCATAGTTCATAATAAACTTCACTTAATTGCATGGTAAAATTTTAAATTCTCAAAACTTTTCATTCTTATTGATACGAACCAGCACATATGTTAAATTTTTAAATTTTAGTCTTCGAGGAACATGAACATTGATTTGTGGCTAACCTTTTCCTACTCCTGTCCTTCTTCTACTGACATTTATTCTTCAAAAAAATTCTATTCTTTCGGAACCTACATTTCCATTTTACTTTTGTTTAGTAGTTAGTTAAATAAATTTTATTAATTTATTACCTAACTTCCAGTTTTAACTATTTTCTTTTCCCTCGCATTAGTTAAGTGACTTTCTAAAATTTCCTTTTTTTATTGTTTTCTCAAATCATAGTGGTCCACATAGAAAACACATAAAAAGGAATATTTCCATAATCGTATGTAGTTCTATAGCAACAAATAATGCTTACAATCCACGAAAAAAAAACTAACACTTGAAGGAAACACAACCTCACTAACTACTACCACTACTAGAATGGACCTTCCAAATAGGCCATCCCTCTATAACAACCTTCATATCTTATCATTTCTTTATTACTTTCGATGAATAAGGTCTATTCATCTCTTTTATTCCATATATAATTATGGAATAACTATGTCTCTTCTCACTGCAGTGATAAGAAATACAATATATATACTCTTCATACTAAATGGTAAGTAAGCTTAGGAAAATAACCTTTCCAATTCCTCTCTTACTCGCCTAACTTAAGTCTGCCAATATCCTCCATGTGTTCTTGCCATTTGATTAACCTTTGTTACTATCTTCTCTCAATTCAATTCTTTTGATAGCATCCTCAATCATAAATATTTTCTTTATCCATAATACTCATACAAACATATCTCAAAAACTTGTAGAAGTGTACTTCAATACCCATTTTATGGCTTGCACATGTCTCAACATAATATTCCTAGACTCATTTAGTGTCCTTCACACTCTACGGGAATTCCTTGTTACTATTCCAAAAGTAGTCATTGCTATCTTCTCCATAGCCTTATTCTTTACCCCGTCTTACCTAGGCACTAATTCATGTCTACTCCATATTTGAAATTCTGTTTTATTCTTTATCATTTTTTTCACAAATTAAAACTTCAAAATTTTTGAAATACTTATTCCCAAAATCCTTTGTCCTTAAAAGTGCTACTTAGAAACTTTTATTAAATTCAAAAATACTTGGTCTCTTAACCCTTTCTAAAACTTATAGTTTAAGATTTTTGAATTTAACTTATTTATTAAACTTAAAAGAAAACGTTAACATTTCTAAGTTTTAAAATTAAATCAACCTTTTCTTTTAAAGACCTTTTTAATTATTACTTCCTAAAAATTTGGGATTTTTAATTCAAACCATTTATTAAGTTTTTCTTTCAAAAACTTATTTATTTCCACAAAAGCATTCCTTTCAAAATATATTTTACATGTTTCTAAAACACTATTCATAACTTTTTAAATTATAAAAACTGGAGTAGGTAAGAACAATTCCCATTCTGTCACTTTTCTTATATCTCATACTCTTTTTACTCCCAATCTTGGCAGAATTACTAACAACATAAAAGGGGGACTTTTAATAGATACTAGAAATAAATGCACACAATAATGGACAATTTCCATTTTCCTTTTTTTTGCTTTTAATTTTCCATGTTGTCTCTAATTAGATTTCTAACATTATTTTTAAGGATCTTATACTTTAATGCATTGGAACAACTTTCCCCATTCAAAAGGAATTGTTAACACTATAATTCCCTATGAATCACTTAAAAGAGAATATGTATTTTGTGTGAAATTACAAGGAATTTTACTTTATTTCTTTGTTGAAATAGATAGTATAAAATATGGAATTTCCCATATTTTGTACATCTCTTATTTTACATTTACATTCCTTGATATTTCAAACAAAACACCTATATTTGTAACTTGATTGATTTATAGAAACTTATATTGTTTTCCATTTTTATTTCAAAAAATTAAAATATGTCAAATTCCTAACTTAATTACAATAAATCTAATATCATTTCTATTTGTATTTCATAACTAGTTTTTATTATATACGAGAATAATCATAACTTTTCTACTATTCACTCCTCTACCTAAAATGCACTTATTCCAACTGTTTTTCTCTTAATCTATTGTCTTTTTACTCGAACCATTTATAATGCGTTCACATACAACTTTATTTTAGGGTTTTAAATCTTCTTTCTGCATTATTTACCCATATTCCAAATTTACACCACTTCATATTGTCCACCCATAAAAAAATTAACTTTGCAACTTTAAAAATTTTCATCACATATAAAAATCCACGAGCTACGTTGCTCTACCATTTCTTTTCAAAAGAAATAGCTTTCTACAAAATTTCCTTTACTAACATTATTAGACTTTTACAAATCTTTATTTCTATTACATTTTTTTACACTTTTCATTCTTTACAAAGAAACTAGCGAGCTATATATATACACTTTATATTATTTTTTAATTTAACTAAGTGTGTGTGTACACGCACACACATTGATATTCTTCCAACAAAACTTTTTATTATATAAATATTTTTTTCGAAATCAAATCTTTACTTACCATTTCAACCATTTTCATTAAAAATCCGTTTTAAGATACAATTTATACCTTTTCACATTTCTTTAAAATCTTTTTATTATTGGATTGGATTCAAAGGGGATTTCTAACCGTTCATTTATGAACATCCTTTCCTTAAATCTTGAAAAATCCAATACCAATTAGGAGTGACCATTTCACACCCTTCTTCAGGAGCTTCTCCATCTTCCACTATCTATAACATACACACTCTTATTTTCCCTTTATTTGGACCTACTATACATCGTCAATCGACAATCATATGGGGATCTACAATCATTGGGCTACTAAGGCCCGACTAGGGAATCATGTACCATCCAGCTTCAAGGATTTTCTATATGTAACTATTCCATAATTGGAATTCTTAGGATTTAACGTATACTATATTTATATTTATAGAAAAAATACAAATACGTTCACTCAATGTTTTCTAAATTTTTCATGATCTACTAACCTAAGTTCTAATACCAAATGTGATAACCCACACCTCAGCGGGCCTGAATTTTCGCTAAATCGAAAACCCAAGTCCAGCAAAGTGCGGATCACTAGTTTGGTATCCTGCAAATGAGTCAAAGAATGTATATCAGAGCTCTAGAGTAATAACTTACGGCGGAATAATTAAAATATAATAGATCACATAATTATTGACCAAGATTTAACACTTCAAAGTCAAGTGTTCTTATCAGTACCAAACATGCCAAGCACTAGCACCTGTTCTTCTATCTATCCTGTGGGTTGTAATGAGTAGGGGGCTAGAACAATGTTCTAGTGATTGGTAAATTATACATCTTATATATAGCACTAGCTTATGCTGATTGTTCGCTATTTCATGTTATGTTAGACTGTATTATTACTCATTTAGACTCCATTTCTACGTACAAACAGTTTTCATCTACCTTTCATAGATTTATATCTATGTATATAACTATATATATACTATGGTCCCCTAATGGACCAAGATAATGTCCTTACTTGTATCTCTCGTTCTGCACGTCGTAAGGATCTATCGTCTCGCTGTATCACAATCACCATATAACTCGAAGAAATCCTATATTGCGCAGCGATGACCTCTACTCCATTATGTCGTGCTCTCTTTGGGAATTTTCTACTTTGCTTCCTATTATGTGGACTCGACTCCACAAACCACCACATCCATATTTTGAAGGAGTCTCGTTATTGATTGTCTAGCCCATCCATATCAAACAACTAGCAAACAACTATGGCGTTGCATAACCTTATTGAATATTCTAGTAGGTGAATCATCTAGTCTAGGTCTAACCCTGTCCTTTCCATTGATCGTAGGGGATCGACGACTGTCCGTCGCGACTTATGCAACCCTAACCTTAGTAGTTGATACCGACGTGCTGTGTTGCATAATATCCGACCCCACTTACCATCCATTTTGATTACCTAGTGAAATCAAGGCAATACCTTCCTCTAACAAATATGAAGCAGACTATTACTTGAACAATGTCGCCATATGCAAAAGGTCCACCAAGTGCCTGTAATTATGGAGGTTCTATTCCAAGCACTATCATAACTTGAGAGTATCCCTTCATCTATACACAAGCATTTACTCTCCACGAGTCCCACAGTTGAATATGCTTTCGTACTTCAACCTACTCTAATGACTTTCAATGTCATATTCTTTCTATAATTTACATATTAAACTATAATTATCCACACCCGTTATAAATACATATCTGAGGTTACTTATATACATATTTCATATTCATGTATATTTATTCTTCTTACATTTCCTTACTGCCTCTGTATCTTTTATGTTTAACCGTAGGTCTTCATTTTATTATTTGTTTATCTTTCACCTTAACAAATTCATTTACCGTTTCTCATTCTTAGTTATCAATATCGTTGCTACTACATTCATTAGTTTCATTTTGATTTTCATTCCATTTCATCATCAATTCCCTTTTATTCTTGACTATAACTCCGCATTTTCTTATTACATTACTTCCCATTTTATTGACATTTTTATTTCATTCTTATCTTAATCTTCAACTCCTAGGATTTACTATATTTTAATATATTGGAATTAAACTTTATCAATTAATTGTTAACACAGTAAATTTCCATATCTTATCCAAAAGAGGCGGTTTGTGAGGTATTTTTAATTACAAGGAATTCTCTTTTTTTTTATTGAAATAGGAAGTACAAAATATGGTAATATCTCTATTTTGTACATCTCTTTCTTTTATAAGCACGTATTTGTTCCTTGTCATTTCAAACATCAAACTCTTGTTAATTTAACCTTGATAATGTATGGAAATCTACTTGCAATAATATAAATTCCAATAAACTGAAATATCTCTAAAACCCCAAAACCAAATAACTTCATTCTCTAATTTTTTTATTCATCATCGTCGAATAAACAAGAAATTCTAATCAATATGCTATTTATTAAGATATCATAAAATTCATGTCCATCGCATAAAATAAAATTATAAGCATTACGCTTTATTAAATTAATATCAGATGTAGAAACTAACATTTCTAATCATTACGCAACTTTAATCAATTATATATAAAATTGCAAACTTGTTCATAACAGGAAAGTATTCAATTTTAACAATAAATTCATAGGCAATATTAAATTAAATCATTTCACATAATAGGGATTAACTTGCAATTTAATTTAACTTGTTAGACATGTTGGAATAGTTTTGCAATGGTATAATCTAGTATTATATAAAAATATATAATATTTCCACTCACCTTGCTTTAGCCTTCCTAAATCTCTATATCTAATCTAGATCTAATTTATGTTATCTGTATTCTATATTTTGACTCCCTATTCGAATCCAAAAATAACATTTATACAAACCTATTAGAATTTGGATTAGAGAAGAGAGATTTAGATTTAATTTTATTAATTAAGATCAGATCTAAAATTTTACCTTCGATGTAGCAACTTGATTTGGACCTATCTCTATCTTCTATCCTTTTCTATTCTTCTCCAAAGTGTATCGGTACAATCTAGATCTATTTTTGTGTATTTAAAAAATTTTGGAGGAGAAGAGGAAGTGACAGAGCTTCTGCGCTGATTAGAATATAATGAGTTAGAAATGAAGCCCTAGGTCCTAATTTATAGAGGTTCAAATCAGTGCTAACCGTCAGATGAAACTAGATTAAATCTGGAATGCTTAAAAAAAAAACAATTCACTGTAGCTCACAAACCCTTCCGTCCTAGGCCCGTGGTCGACCGCCAATGTTCGACCTAGAGAGGTCATGGTCGACCTATATGGGTTATTTTCGAGCATGTTTAAACGTTGGTTGATTTAGTTTATTTTTTTTCGTTATTTGAGAGATTTTGCATGATTATTTTCTCTATCAGTGGATCTCATTCAATCCTTGCTCTTTATATAAATCCTCGAAGATTTTTAATTTAATGTTAACACTTATTAGCATCTAGTTGATCTTAATTGGTTTCATTAGCATATTTACATATATAATTATTTCCGACACTAAAACTTCAAACATTAATAATTTTTCCATTTGAACTTCGATGGAAAAAAATTAGATATGAAAATTGATTAGAAAATCGCCATGAACACAATGGTGTAAGTTTCGTAGATAAAATCTAACATTTGTAAAAATTCCATTTTTCACTGTTTACTATCTAATAATTAATTTTCCTAAATTGATTAGCGTTAGAAATGCAGGGTGTTACATGCTCTTCCTCAATACATAAATATGATACATGTAGTCATAATTTGGGAATGTGGTCCTAAGTTTAGTACTATAGTTGATCCTATGTTGGAATAGTTACAGTAGTTATTAGCCGATCCATAGTTGCGTTGAGGTTCGATTAGCTGTTTGATCTAAGTATAAACCTTTACAATACGTTTGGTGTAGGTGCCTTTAGAATTATACCCCTAGGTTAAAGAAACCTACACTAGCAAGTAGTTCAGAAACACAAGTAGAACACCATAGATCACAAACCCTTCCATCCTACGCCCATGGTCGACCGCCAATGGTTGAACTAGAGAGGTCATGGTCGACCTATATAGGTTATTTTCAAGCATTTTTAAACGTTAGTTGAAATAGTTTATTTGTTTCCTTTATTTGAGAGATTTTGCATGATTATTTCCTCTAGTTGATCTCATTCAATCCTTGCTCTTTATATAAATACTCAAAGATTTTTAATTTAATGTTAGCATTTATTAGCATCTACTTAATCTTAATTGGTTTCATTACCATATTTACATATATAATTATTTTCGACGCTAAAACTTCAAACACTAATGACTTTTCCATTTGAACTCCAATGGAAAAACATTATATATGAAAATTGATTAGAAAATCACCACGAACACAATGGTGTAAGTTTCGTAGACAAAATTGGACATTTATAAAAATCCATTTTTTACTGTTTACTATCTAATAATTAATTTTTTTAAATTAATTAGTGTTAGAAACATGGGGTGTTACATACTCCTCCTCAATGCGTAAATACGCTATGTATAGTCATAATTTGGGGACGTAGTCCCAAGGTTGGTACTAGAGTTGATCTTATGTTGGAATAGCTTCAGTAGTTGTTAGCCGATCCATAGTTGTGTTGAGGTTCGATTAGCTGTTCGACCAAAGTATAAACCTTTACAATATGTTTGGTGTAGGTGCATTTAGAATTATACCCCTAGGTTAAAGAAACCTACATTAGCAAGTAGTTCACAAACACAAGTAGAACACCATAGATCACATAGATTATTAATGAAGTCAATTGCATGTGATCACCATATATTAATGATGTAACTCATTCTTTAGACTTTTTGTTGACTCACTCTTTTCCTTTTTTCCCCACCACAAGAGGACTGAGCAGCCGCAGATGATTGGCCCAGATCTAGTACTTGGAGAGGCGAGCTTGGCATTGGCATTTCTTATTAATTTTCATTACTCCCTATGTAACTACTTATCGTACTTAGTATTTATCAGAGTATATGTTGTATTTCTGTAAACTTTGGATTATACTATGTAAGTTTTGAGACCGTGTTTTCTTGGATATTTCTGAGATGACTATTTTCTGCATTTATATTTTTCTGTCTTCTACTGTGAGATCTAAAAGTGTAGAATGCCTTAGATTTTACCCTTATATTCTTAGTCTCTGGAATGTTTAAAAACCCGATAGATCGTACTTCTTGGCACGATGCAAGTCCGAAAGTCATCCCAGGCTTTGGATTGGTGTGGCTGAAAGTGCGAGAAGTCACAGTTGCTCAATAGATTGTGATGTCATGATTTAATTATAATCAAAGTGGAGTATTCGGTTGAAGTTCCATATTACTCTCGGGTCAAGGGAACAGTGTAATATCGTTAGAATGAATTTTCTTATTTAACCAAGTTGTTATTAACCAACATGTAACTCTCGGATGAGTCATTCCATAGTTATCCAATAACTACAAGCACGTAACCCTTTTGGGACCTCAACAGCCATGAGTAATACACCGTCTAACATTTGGAGAGCATTGCACATTCTGATCTCAATGGATAGATCAATGTTCTTTCCTTGAAACTCTTGATCAGGAATATTTAAAACAAAATGTCATTTTGTTTTGTGATTAATTACCCATGATTCCAACTATTTGCAATCATGATTACACCAAATTTCTGTTAATGATTTTCTTATTATATACTTTAAGTCAATTATTTAATTAATTATATCATAATAGAATAAATCATAGTAAAGAAAACAAACTACATTACTACGAACAAGATTAACAATAAATTTAGGTAAAGATGGATAATTGCTCAAGGCATACCCTCAGCTGTTTTAGCCTCTTCAACTCTCAAATCAATCCTTCAGCATGAATTCTTTCTCCACCAATGACTTACTGTCTTATCCCTTCAACATTCTTCGCATCCCAATCATATATTGAAGTTCTGAAATCGTCGCTTTCAAACTCAACTTCTCTAATCCTAAACACCATTAGCGACCATTGTAAATCAACGTTTCCATATTCAAATCCCCAAACCCAAGCATAAAATCATGATTCCTTAGATTTGCGAAAGATCTACCAAACCCATTTTCTTCTGACTTAGCACGATCGACCATCACACATCTCAATGTCAAAAACTCATCAAATGTTTCTACTGTGGCAAATTGTGGTATAATCAATAGCACCATGCTCGAAAGAGATTGTCAGTTTTTATAGAACTAAAAACGCATCAGCACCATCGTTAACTTGTTCCAGATCTCAAAGCCCGAATGATAAATGCTTTGAATTCTACCTAAAGTTCCTAGAGCTCCATATGCAGATTCATTCAATAATTGCTCCTTACCTTTCTTCTTCTATTCTTCATTAGATGGAGGTGGTTTAGAGACTTGATTTAGTGGTGACTACCAAATTGAAATGTTTTCTATTGATAGTGTTGAAAATCAAGAGAAAACTCCCACTGTTGGACTAGATAAAGATTTGAATGTTCCAAACCAAGATCAGAATCTGGACTTAAACCAGGTAGAACCACCTTCTATTGTAGAAATTTATTCCTCTTATTATGTGGATATCGTAAAATTGATATGGTGCAAATTGATCCAGACAGTCAAAGATGCTGGATGATTGGTCACTCATTATTCTCAATATGTAGTGCCTAAATTGATGTGGATAGTCGAGAAATTGATGTAGTGCCTGATAGTGAGGATATACAACATGTGGCCATGAATTCAGGGAAGAAAAGGGAATCTGATGGTCATGAAACATCGGGTATGTTAGCAGATAACGTTTTTGAAGCAGCAGGTTGCACTACCATGTCGAAGGGGGAGGGACACACACATAACACTCACATTGATAATGCTTGTGGTTTAGGCCATAGAAGATGAGAATATAACTGGAGAAGTAAATCTAGCGATTTGGTTAGTAGGAGTACCAGACCAGTAGAATTCCCAACTTCATTGCTGCCCAACTTGGGAAGATCAGATGAAAGTGTTCTATTAGGTAGTACTTGTTAGATTTGTTACTTGATTCCATGAGAGGAGGAAGAGGAAGCCATGAGAAGCCCTAGGATCAGATGCTAAAATCACCGAACGAGAATTGGGGAAGATGCTAGGGCTTGAAGGTTTGGTGGTAGTTTGATTTAGAGAGGTGAAATGTTTTTGCCGAACGAAATATTTGGAGTGGCATTGACAGTGTTTTTGCCGAACTAAATGTTTGGAGTGGTGAAATAGTGAATAAAGTGGAGCGGCATTAGTTTTTCGTTCAGTGGAAGGAATACCGAACCAAATATTTCATTCGGTGATTTGGTGATGCCGAACGAAATATCTTGTTTGGTATTGGACCATGCCGGTCCAGATTTGAGTGTTGTTTGCCGAACCAAGTTGACCGAACCAAAATGATGCCAAACCAGATGTGCCGAACCAAATCCTAGGACTGCTATATAGCAGCTACCCCTCCTTATTTCTTCAATCTATAAATAGTGGAGCTTCTGGACAATAATGGTTGCCATCCTAGAGAGCTGACACTCTGAAGAATTTTGTCTGTATTGTTAATTCTTCTTATGCATAGCCTCCAAAAGTGAATCAATCTTGTAACTCTAGTCTTTCAGTGATTAATAAAATCTCCTCTACCTAAGTGGATGTACACTGCCTCACGGTAGTGGAACCACCATAAATATTGGTGTTATTTATTTTTTCGCATTGCATTGATCTATAAGTGTCTGTTCTGGTGTTTATCTTTGTTTGTTTCATCTTACTATAGTCACGATCTGGTTGTTTTCCACTGCGTTGGGTTTATGTTCCCGTAGACTGATCATCTGAAAGGATTTTTCCCAACAGTCTAATATCGGAGATGCAAGGTTGATTGAGGAGTGTTAGACGCTATGGAAGAAGATGAAGGGACTCCAGTTGTTACAAGACCCTATAATAGATGGATGTATATCACATCAGGATCATCATTGGCAATTGAGAAATGTAATGGGGATAAATACTTCGAGAAGTGGCAATGGAGGATGAATGTTGTTCTAATGAGGAATAAAGTCCATCCAATAGTGTTTTCCCTTGAGGAGTTAACGGCTGACATCTTAGTCGCGGAAAGGAAGGAGATGGAGAAATGGGCATTTGCTACTTTACAACTAGCTATGGGGAGAATGTCATCTCAAAAATTAGCAGTGAGACCACTGCTAGGGGCATTTGGACCAAGCTAGAAAATCTCTACTTGAAGAAATCTCTGACTAACCGTCTGATATTACTAAGGACATTTTTCACCATGCGGATGAGAGAGGGTACTTCAATGAAGGAACATCTTAATTTATTTGATGATCTCGTGATGAAGATGAATACTACTGACTTAAAGATAGATGAGGAGCAAATGACAATGATTCTTTTGTGTTCTCTTCCGGAGCGTTACACAGGTTTTGCTAACAGCCTTATCTTCGCTGGAGACACATCGACAGTAGAATATGTGAAGTCAGGCCTTATATCTAAGGGCTTTAGAGATCAGATGAACGAGATAAGTGAAGAAAGTAGAGGTGGAAGTAGTAGTCATGGCCTATTTGTTGAAAGAGGTAGAGAAGATAAGAAGAATTGACACTCTAGAGGGTGTTCCAAGTCTAGGAAGCCCGGCAATGGTAGGAGAGGAAAGTCTAAGGACGGGAAGTGCTTTATCTTCAAAGAAACCTAGTCATTGGAAAAAGGATTGTCCATATTTGAAGAAGAAGGAAAAAGATGGATCTTCGTCATTTGCGGTGGAAAAGTCTGTATCTAATGGTGTGTTGTCTGCAGTAGTATCGGATGTCTCAGACCATTGGGTGCTAGACTGGGGGGCGTCTTTCCATATGACGCCTAATATGGATTACTTCAGTTCTTTCGTTGGACGAGAGGGAAGCTCTATTCTTATGGGTAATGATGCTAGTTGTAGAGCAATGGGTGAAGGTACAATAAGGATCAGGATGTTTGACGGAGTGATATGCACTTTGACAGGTGTTCGGTATGTTCCAGGTTTTCAGAAGTCCTTAATTTCTTTAGGACAAATGGCATCTTTGGGATGCAAGGTAACTATCGAGAATGATAGTCTGAAGGTTTCGAGAGGTGCACTTGTTCTTATGAAAGGAGATGTGTTCCGAATCTATATTTGTTGAAAGGAACCACAGTTCTTGGAGAGTCGTGTGTTGGAGTAGATAGCTTTCATGCTTTGGATGCCACAAGGCTTTAACATCTCAGGTTGCGTAATATTTCATAGAAGGGCTTAGAGTTGCTTTAAAGATGGAAGATGGTCAAAGGAGAAAGCTTCGACAAGATGGACTTTTGCCAGGAGTGTGTGTTAAGCAAGCAAACTAAAGTATCTTTTGGAGTTGGACTCCATAGATCGAGACGAGGACTTGAGTACGTGCATACAGATGTTTGGAGACCAGTTGCTACTCCTCTTGGAGGAGAAAAGTATTTTATCTCTTTCATTGATGACTTTTCTCAGAAAGTATGGGTGTATGTGATGAAGGCCAAATCAGAGAGCTTTGAGAAGTTCAAAGACTGGAAGGCGCTTGTTGAGAACCGATCTGGTTCTATGTTGAAGGTGCTGAGACCTGATAATGGCGGTGAATTTGTCTCTAGGGAGTTCCTCGACTTTTGTAGACAAAATGGCATTCAGAGACATTTCACTACACCCAGCGATCCGCAATCCAATGAGGTTGCAGAAAGGATGAACATGACTCTACTGGAGAAGGCTCGTTGCTTGAGATTGACGGCGGGCTTGTTTAGAGGCTTTTGGGCTGAGGCATTATCAACTGTGGTGCATATCATAAATCGAATTCCGTGCTCAGCCATAGATGGGAAGATTCCAGGAGAAATGGAGAGGTAAAGCAGTGTATCTTGGTTACTTTCGAATTTTTAGTTGTCCTATGTACGTTCACCATACAGGTGATGACAAGTTAGAGGCTAGAGCATACAAGGGCATACTGATGGGATACACCGATGGTATCAAAGGGTATCGAATTTGAAACCCTGTTGATTGGAAGATTTTTCATTCCAGACATGTTACTTTTGATGAGTCTGCTATGTTCAATCCAAAGGAGAAGCTACCTACCACATTAGGAGATTCTGATAGGCCTAAGGAGATGGATGAAGTTCCCATGTTCCAGCTAAATAGTAGAGTTGTTGTTGATGCTGTCGAGGAAAACGCAGTTGATGAAACATCACAGGATAGTCCACAGGTACCTTCTAGTAGTGCTGGTGATGTGAATGAATCTAGAGGAAGTTCAGTTCAAGGTGGAGCTGAAAGGAGTTTAGGCGAAGTAGTACCTACTCAGGTCAGTCGTAGGACTATTAGCTCGCCCAAAAGGTATGGTGATTGGCAGTTTGCAAACCATGGCCTTGGTGATCAGTTTGACTATGCCCTACATGTGGTTCTTGAGGAGCTGCTTGACCTTGATGAAGCTTTGAAGTCATGTGACAGTTCAAAGTGGATGTGCGCTATGGAAGAGGAGTTAGAGTCGTTGAAGAAGAACAAGACTTGGGATTTGGTACCACCTCCTCAAGGAAGCCGGGCCATAGGTTGCAAGTGGGTGTTCAAGGTGAAGGATGATGGGAGATACAAGGCTAGATTAGTTGCTAAAGGGTTTTCACAAAGAAAGGGATTGGAGTATGATGAGATATTCTCTCCAGTAGTGAGGCATACGTCCATCCACATTTTGCTCGCTATCGTCGCAACTCATGACTTGTAGCTAGAGCAACTGGACGTGAAAACCGCTTTCTTGCACGGAGACTTGGATGAGACCATCTACATGAAGCAACAAAGGATTTTTTGTATATGGAAAAGAAAATTAGGTTTGCAAGTTGAAGAAGTCTTTGTAGGGACTTAAGCAGTCGCTTAGACAGTGGTACAAGAGGTTTGACTCTTTTATGCTTTCACATAGTTTTGATCGTAGCATCAAAGATGCTTGTGTGTACTTCAAGCATTTAAAGAATGGTAGATGGGTGTACCTACTCTTGTACATGGATGATATGTTGATTGCTTCGAAGGATAAGGCTGAAATCAATAGTTTAAAGTGAAAGCTAAAGCAGAATTTGAAATGAAAGACCTTGAAGAAGCAAAGAAAATTTTGGGTATGGAAATCAAAAGAGACAGAAAGCTAGGATTTTTGAGCCTCACTCAAAAGGAGTACATTCGAAAGGTGCTTGCTCGGTTTAGCATGGAAGTTGCAAAGGCAATCAACATACCCATGCCTTTGCACATACAACTTTCTAGTAAAGGCTCTCCAATCTCGGAAAAGGACAAGGCTTATATGATGAAGGTCCCATATGCAAGTGCAGTTGGCAGCTTGATGTATGCCATGGCCTGCACTAGGTCTGACATTGCATAGGCGGTTGGATTGGTGAGTAGGTTCATGGAAAATCCAGGAAAGATGCATTGGGAAGCAGTGAAGTGTATCTTTAGATACCTTAGAGGAACTCCAAACCGTGGACTTGTCTTTGGCAGCAGAGGAAGAGATTTCAGCTTGGTTAGATTTTGTGATTCCGACTATGCCGGTGATAGAGATCGAAGGAAGTCAACTCCAGATATGTGTTCACCATTGGCGGGACATTGATCAGTTGGAGAGCGAGGTTGCAGACGATTGTCACTTTGTCCACTGAAGAACTTATAGCTGTAGTTGAAGCAGCTAAAGAGGTGCTTTATTTGAGGCAACTATTGTGTGATTTGGGCTTCGTATATGAAGGCGTGGATGTGTACTGTGACAGTCAGAGTGCAATTCACTTAGCTGAAAATTTGGCATTCAGCTCGAGCACGAAGCATATTGAGGTGAGAGAGCCGTTCCTTGTCTCGATGAGTGAAGAGAAGCTAGTTCATCTTCAGAAAGTTCACACAAAGGAGAATGCAGCATACATGTTTACTAAGTCGTTGCATGTTGCTAAGTTCGAGCATTGCTTGGACTTGATTCGTTTAATGAAGTGCTAGGTGCCATAGTGGCACGGGGGGAGAGTTGAGATGGTTCATGGAGGCGTTTGTTTTCATGGTGGAGATTGATAGGTTCTACACGGACTGGGTACTTCGAACAGTTTGTTGACGGGCGGTGGCCTTGCCAGAGTGTAATGGGTGATGGCATTGCCGAAGTTCATTGGGTAAGTATCCATTGCTTGGAGCATAGTGGTGTAGATGGAGTTGGATAGCTTGTATGGAATAAGGTAACAAGGTGGAGATTGTTAGATTTGTTACCTATATTCCATGAGAGGAGGAAGATGAAGCCATGAGAAGCCCTAGGATCAGATACTAAAATCACCAAACGAGAATTGGGGAAGATGCTAGGGCTTGAAGGTTCGCTGTAGTTTGATTTGGAGCGGTGAAATGTTTTTGCCGAACAAAATATTTGGAGCGGCATTGACAGTGTTTTTGCCAAACGAAATGTTTAGAGCGATGAAATAGTGAATAAAGTGGAGCGGCATTTGTTTTTCGTTCAGTGGAAGGAATATCGAACAAAATATTTCAGTCGGTGATTTGGTGATGCCGAAGGAAATATCTCGTTCGGTATTGGACCATGCCGGTCCAGATTGAGTGTTGTTTGCCGAACCAAGTTGACCGAACCAAAATGATGCCGAACCAGATGTGCTGAACCAAACCCTAGGACTGCTATATAGCAGCTATCCCTCCTCATTTCTTCACTCTATAAATAGTGGAGCTTCTGGACAACAATGGTAGCCATCCTAGAGAGCTGAAACTCTAAAGAATTTTGTCTGTGTTGTTAATTCTTCTTATGCATAGCCTCCAAAATTGAATCAATCTTATAACTCTTATCTTTCAGTGATTAATAAAATCTCCTCTCCCCAAGTGGACGTACACTGCCTCGCGGTAGTGGAACCACTATAAATACTGGTGTTATTTATTTTTCCGCATTGCATTGATATATATCTGTCTGTTCTAGTGTTTATCTCTGTTTGTTTCGTCTTACTACAGTCATGATCCGGTTGTTTTCCGCTGCGTTGGGTTTTTATTCTCTTAGATTGATCATCTGAAGGGATTTTCCATAATAGTACTTAGTATTTGTACCCTAATTGTGCTTAAACATTTACATAGATATAACTTAAACAAAAACGACTTTGAGTACATTAAATGTAAAAAATTTGAAAGGGCTAATTCCAAATACATATGAAATTGTTAAGTTGGAACATTAGAGGATTAGGCTTAACTCTTAAGTTCTAGAATTAAAAGGTTTTTAAAGGATTGCCCGATATATACTGTTTTATTACAAGAAACCAAAATAAAATGCACCATTCCTAACTTTTATAAAGCAACCGAGGATAATTTATTCATAAAATGGGCCCGTATCACAGCCAATAGTAGTTATGGAGGTATCATGATGGGCTGGTATGAAGATAAGTTAAAACTACCCTGGTCAATTCCTAAAATACACTCACTACATGTAATATTGTATGATTTAGAAAACAACTTGACTATAAACATCATTAATGTGAATGCATCAACTAGTAAACCTTTTAGACATTCACTTTGGCCAAAATGCATTGACTTCGGATCCCTTTCTTTCAGTCCTTGGTCTATCTGTGGGGATTCAGTGTCACCAGATATGTTGGCGAGTGATAAACGAGAGGGTTATTTCATTGATACGGAATAATTCAATGATTTCATCAATCTTAAATGCAAGAAACCAGTCCATTTCGCAGTGGATAAAATGGGTAGATATCAACAGAATTCCTATTTTGCATCATAGTGAGCCAATGAAGTACCATGTGTTTTACTAGATCCAATTTAGTTAATTTAAAAAAAATCCAATTTTCTTCAACTTTTTTTATTTAGTTTACTAAATCTAGGTTTATTAAATATAAATTTTGAATATGTATGAATATATCAAATATATTCATATTTCTAAAATGTGTTTAAACAAGAGAATGGACATATTATTAGATATGGATATAATCACATCAAGATCTAAAAGGAAGGAGATAAAAAGGTGATACTAACAATTGATTACACCTTCCCCTTTTGCAAAACTTCTAGTAAAACTATACCTAATAATTATACAAGTGGACGTGATATAAAAAATTTAACATGACATATAACAACAAATAATAACAAGGTCAATATATACAAATGTAGATATCGAGATTTATATATACTATATGTATATTTTTTATTTATATGTTTATATCAATTGGTTCAGTTTAATTCGATTGATGTAAGGTGTATGTTTAATTACAAAATATTACGAAATATGAATATAAATAACAAAGATTGGTTAGACAAAACTTAACATAAATTGACTAATAGAAATTTCAAAATCCAAATTTAAAGTTAGAAATCTAAATTTGGTTTGGCAAGTTTTATTCAAAATTCAAATCTAGATTACATTTGATTAATGTAAAAATAATCTTACTAAATTAAGTACTAACGTGAAAACCATATATATGTATGTGTGTATGTATGTATGTGGTTTTCATGTTAGTATGTATGTATGTGTGTGGGTATGTGTGTGTGTCTGTATATATATATATGTGCATGTATATGTGGTTTTCATGTTAGTATGTACGTACGTACGTATGTGTGTGTATGTATGTATGTGTGTGTGTCTATAATTATGAAGCTGAAAATAATTTCAATTATTCAAATTATACACACACACACACACACTCTTACATACATATTAAATTTAATCGTTTTAATATAAACATCTGATTCTCATATTTCTTAATGCTTTTGTGTGTGTGTATATGTGTGTATGTGTGTGTGTGTGTGTATAATATTTAGTTTTATCACTCAAAACTAATGCAATTAAAAAGAATAACCAAAAGGAATTTTAAAATCAAAACATCTAGATAAAGTTTGGAACAAGATGTTAATATATTTCATGTTTCAAATTGATTCAAATCAATATTATTTTAACTCATTGAAGTTGAATATTGCCTCAAAAAATATTATATGTATTTTGAATTATATTCATAGATGAAATTTTAATTCTACACATATAAACATTTTCAGTTTTAAACAAATGGATTAAATTAAGTCAAATTATCTAATTAATTATTTAGAATATAATCTCAATTATAAATCATGATGAGGCAACGATATATACATATATATAATTATTATAAAGTGATACAACTAAATATAAATATAAAAAAGGATTTTTACATTATGGATCTAGCAAATGAATGACACCTCGATCTGTGAATCCTCCTCGGATTTGTAAAAATCAACACCTAATCTTTAAGGATAAACCACGTACCTCTTTATTTTATTTGATGTTTTGATTTGATTTGGAATTGATTTTTTTTAGAAAACAATAAAGAAAATTTCATCCATGGCTTCAAGAAAAGAATGAAAATGAATGAAGGAAATAAAATTAGTGGATTTCTTTTAATTGAAAGAATGGAACCTTTCCGATTCTTTTATTTAAAACTTCCCTAATTAACCCCTCCTTAATTTTCAATCAATCCACCCAACTACCCCCTCCCTCCTTTGTATGGTTGGCCTATTTTACCATCACATGACACAAAATTATCAAAAATAACCTTCAAGTAATCATCTTTCACTTAATCCATGTTTAAAAGTATACCAATATCGTAAATCGATATATGCAGATATGACATTTATATATGCATTTAAGTAATTACTAATAACACCAAAACATCAAATAAATTACTAGTAATTAATATTTTTTAAATATTAAATAATTTAATTAATTTATAGTATTTTATAGACTAATTAAATCAAGTGGTTTTTCAAAGAATTCACAAATACGGTTGTGAGACTCGAGGTGTGAATTTAGTCAGCGATTAATTTTGAATAATTCAAATATTAACATTCACATGTCACCTTAGCTAGTAGTGTGACAATTTGCCTTAATTTATCGCTTACAGGTCCTTTCAGTAAAATCCAATTTCATATTTTTTAAGCGGTACTTTTTAGCAGTGATAATTTATACACATTCTCTTCATCAAAACTATGTCACTTTAAGTTTTATGGAATTCGGTTTGGTCAAAATTCAAACGTCATCTTTATTTAACTTATTAATCCATAAATAAGTCCTTGATTCAATAATAACATTTATTATTAACCATACTACTTTGGCTGAAGATTCTTAACTTTGTGTTGACTACAGTTGACAGTGATACTAACAAAATACAACCAAGGAGACGAATTCTTTATTGAATAGTGCTTCACTTTCAATACTTCAACTCAAACCCAACTATAATCGCTCGATAGATCGCCATGTCATAATTTAACTATAATTAAAGTTGAATATTCACACTAAAATTCCATAGCGTTCTCAAGTCTAGAGAACTGCGTAATATCATTACCGTAAGATTTCCTTTTTGACCTAGTTGTTATTAACTAATAAGAAACTCTTAGATGATTCATTCCATAGTTATCCAATAACTATGAGTATGTAACCGCTTGGTGCCCTCAGATGAGTAATACTATCACATACCGAAATTTTCGACTTTTGAAAATTCGACATCGATACTCACTTTATCGACTGCCGAGCAATCGAGTGCCGGAAACTCCAATAGTGATGGTTTAAGAAAAAGAAATAGAAGAAAAGATAGAAGAAAAAGAGAAGAAGAAGAACAACAGAACCACATCAGAACAGAAAACAATATCAGAATCTTACACATCGCAGCGGAACAATATATAATAGATAAATCAGTAATCTTTAAAACAAAGAACTATATCATTTTATACATACATCAATCATCAGAGTCAATATACAACAATGGACAGTTATATAAACTTGTCCTCATACAGAATACACAGCGGAATAAATATATCAAATACAAATACTACGTCTCGTCATCCAGCTTATCTCCAAAGCTCCAGAATATCCAGAATATCCTGATAACATAACTCTAGGCTGCCCGTGTGGAAATTTGTGGGCACCCAGAGTTTAGAAGGGAAACAATAAACTCCGAGTCAGTCATGGTGACTGGTGTGAGATCGTAAAACAGTTTTATCTTTAAAACAACAAGAAGATTTAAAGTCAATTCGCAATGCTTTTGGAAAATGAAACTACCATAAGACCTCCCGCCACACACACAATGCAAACGCAGAATTGGAGGAGATTTCTTCTTATGATAGTCAAAGATGCTTACTACGCAAAATCAAATCATTTTTGATATTATTATTAGTGCATAGTGTAGAAATCATTTCGAAAGTATAATATTAATCTTAGCCAGCATAGACATTTCGAACTATGCCTACTATAGCTACCATCCAAACAGTGGGGCGCCACCATAAGTGAATGATAGGTTCTACAACTAAAACCGTACAAGTCACGTATTGTTTCTTTGGATTTCCAACAAATGGTCAGGCTAAGGAACTTCCTATCCACGATGGGTACGTCCCTGGAATAGACGACCCGAGAACCTAACCGGATCTCTGCCAACACAAGGCCGGGTTACCTCTGCAAAAATAGGTAACTACTGACACGCGTATGCCATCCCCCGATCGTCACCGATCTTCCCGAGGATCCCCGATTCGCAACAAACCACATAGATAATAATAATGCAGTAACCACAGAGGTTAAGTATCTGGGCTCCATACCATGATACCACCTTTATCCAGAAGGAATGACATACACTAAGGGGCGCTACTCCCTAGAACCTTGCCGCATTCGTCCTGTTTCGACCATTTCCGGGGTGTGAGGCTCGACGAAGTCTCATCCACAAAGCTACGCTTTCTCAAAAAGCCCTGCTTCGGGTCCAACAAAATGATCAACCTATGATCACAAAGATATAAGATCAAACAAATGATCATATCACAAATGATCAAACAATGATCATTTCACAGCAACACTCAGTATGCCACGTTACCAAATTGGGATATATCGCTGATAAATTTCAACTACATAACCTCTGAGCTCATACGTCTCAGAGAAGGGTGTTAAGCTAAGAGAATAAATTCTCCGCCACCAACAGAAATGTATTTGAAAGAAATCAGCTTTATATCTCAAATTGTAACGTCAGACACACAATCCATACAAGTCTGTTCCGGGATCGAACAGAACCGAAGGCACTTCTCACGAAGCCCTTGCAAATCCGGATAATTTTCAATCACGTCAGGACTTCCCGTCACTAAGGGTGATAAAACCTCTAAATCGAAGATCAGTCGATGTAGAGTAACTCGACGGTAATCCTTCCGTTTTCAAAAATATCCGGTCTTCAACACCAGTCTTCAAATGCAATTCATAACGACGTATCACATATTCGGAATGGGTTATACGACCCCATGGCCCTTTCCCGGCTAACCCGAATAGTGAGCGCTTATTCAAAAATAAGTGTGGCATTCAAATTCATCCAATTCACAACAAATACCTATCTAAAGGTAATTATTGATAGTCAGTTATTTAACTATCAATAAAGATGCGCAACATCATCAGATTCCAAATAATTTTCCAAATTATTTAATCTTCCAAAATATCTTTATTTGATATAGAATTTCCACACTTAACCGTTTGAAAACAATTTCAAATCAATTTCCACATTTCATTTTATCTTTGAAGATAAAATCTCAAAACAGTTCATTTCATATTGGAAAAGCATTTCCATACTTATTTAAAAATAAGTAATTCACAAATCATTTATTTTCAACATTTGAAAATATTCAATATACTTAAATCAAATTTAAGTATGTATCTCATTCTTTTAAGGAAATCATTCTTAAAACACATTTATTTGAGTCAAAACGAATGTTACGTAAAACATCGTTACGACGACTCAACATCACTAGTATAGGGATTCGGAATTTAGATAGATATATGAATCCCAATACCATACAAAAATATTTCCTTTCGGAAACCATTTACTATAACAACAGTGTTATAGTCCATCATTTCCTTAAATTCCTCGAAAACGTCTATTTCAACAAGAACTGTTGAAATCTATGCTTTCAATTCATAATACATTTTAAAACATCTTTAAAATGTTTAACTTCATTTTTAATGTCACTTCTTCAAAAATAAATCCATTTTTTTCAATAATATATTCACTGTCCAAAATCATGAATATACTTCATTTAACCCAATTCCAGTCTTTTCTACACATTTATTTCAAGGATAATTCGCTATCCAAAATCACGAATATATCTTCTTCAATAATCTTCTATATTAAATTTATCAAACTCAACTGATTTTGAATTTATAAACACGTTTATAAATCCTATTTCTATTTCAATAACAACTTCGACTTATAAATTTTCTTTTATTTACTTCTATAATTTACTTATCAAAATAAGTGATTTCGGATTTATAAACAACGTTTATAAATCGCATAACAATTTCAACTTATAAAATCATTTCATTTAGCAATTTCTATTCATATCTCATCTAAGTGCAAAAGTCAAATTTATAAGTAAATTTCTTATAAATCCTCTATTCTACAATTTCATTCATTTTAACTTCAAAATTTATACATCTATAAATTTCATATCAATTTAACTTCAAAATTTATAAATCTATAAATTTCATATCAATTTTTCCAAATTCGTTTCAATTTGCCAATTAAATTTCTAATTGGACTTCCCACTTATTTCTTTTTAAATAAATTCCTTTTAAAGAAAATAAATTTCTTTATCTCTTTCAATCTATTTAAAAATCCAAATTTTAAATTAAATTCCTCAATTTAAAATCACTATTATATGAAATTCATTTATTTAATCATTTCCATTTTATTCTGGAATAAATTCGATAATATAATAAAAATCAGCTTTTATACTTTTAAATTCTTTTCTTCGAATTTATTCAATTTCTAAAAATCTATTTACTTAAAAATTTCTATTTTGATTTCGAAAATTCAATTTCATATATTTTTGGAATCCAATGATGTCAAACATCCATTCAGCTAAATTTTAGCTTTCAAACAATTTCCAGATATCAATATGATTAATAGCATCACTATAATCATTCACAGATTCATATCACAATAGAAATAAATTCAATCAATGTGAGGGGTCCAGTTGGATCCCTCCAACCTGTTTCCCTGCATCCAAAGATGTTAGCACAATACCAATTCCGCTCCAGTACGGAATTATCGCGGTATATAGGTTTTTATAAATCCGCTTACTAACGGCGCAATAGGGTCTCATCCGCTATACGAGGCGGGAAATCATCAATCCATTATATACATATGCCAATATGTATATATTGCTATATATAGATATATATCCTACTATATCTAATATCACATCCAATAGCAATCAACACAATCAATAACTGCAAAAATTCCACATTCAAATTTGAGTGAGAAGATCTCACCTTGATTTTAATTCTGATTTCAGCGTTTATTTTCGAATAAAATTAAACACGCGTTTAATTTTACCCGAAATTCCAACTAGCTCCAAACGACTCCAAACCAAATGCATCGCGTAGTGTTCGACGATACGATTCCAATGCTTCTTGTTTCGTCGAATTTCGACAACATATGACGAAGTTATAGCATTACAAAGTTTTATACGAATTTAATTAAAATAATTTTACAATATTTATTTATTTTTTTATAACCTATGCTTATCAAAGCCGTTGGATCTGCTACCCCCAAATCTTGGCCGCATGTTAAACCTTCTTCCCTACCATCGTTACTTCCAGGTGACGAACGCACCCACTGCCGCCTCTATGCCCTAATACACGCGACAGCATCGATGACTTCCATCACGATCAGATGAGGCCACATCGTAGCCCTACTCGCCTAGCACGCCCGCCCCAATTCACGTGCAGCTCGACCCCCCCTGCACCTCGAGAAACGTGCACGAACCATTGGAGAACGCGGCCTCCTAGCTTCATCTTCGATCAACGAAAATCCATCTCCACCGTTGGATATCTTCGTCTCGTGATGCTCTACAACTTTCATGTTGAAAGTTTCGTGAATTATTGATTGGATTTGAAGATCTAAGGGAAGAACGAGATGAATTCTCTGCCGTTAAACGTTTGGGTGGCGGCTGAAGAGAATTGAAACCCTAGGCTCGGTTTCTTATTTGCAAAATGAAAGAAAGGGGTGCTTTTATAGAAAATTTCACGATTTACTATTCATCGAATTTTTTCGAACTCCGATTCGAGCGTGCCGGCTGACGTTTCTAAGGTTTACCCCGCGTTCCGAACACAATGGAATAGGTTTCGGAAGCTAATTCGATCGTATGTGTGAGATATGGCAATAAACGATCAATTTAAATTAAACCGATTTAAATCGATTTCGAGACGTTTTGATTTGTACCGGACAAATGGTAAATCCAAAAATTACGAAATTTGAAATCTTACAATAATATCACATTACGGATCCGATGAAACTAGTTTCGTCAAAATCTGAGACTTTTTGAAAAATGACTATTTTAACTCGACGATTTAAAATTAAAACGATATCGATGCGTTTCGAGCTGCCACGGTCAAACGACAACTCCGATTGATACGAAAATTGAAATCCGATAATAACTAACTATTACGGATCCAATGGAACTGGTCTCGTTCAATTCTGAGACTGTTCGAAAATTGACTATTTTTCAGTCGATAATTAAATATTAAAATATTCAATTTTCATAGATTAACTCCAAATTCAATTTTAAAAGTTCTATAACCTTTCTATAACTCCAGTATGATCAAATAAAATTTTACAAATCATTTTCAATCATTTTAACTCGATTTTCAATTATCTCTGGAATTTCAATCATCAAATTATCGATTTAATTGACCAAATTAAATCCAATATCCTTTAAATAAATTATTCGACTTATTAAATTCATATATTAATATTTAAAATCAATTAAATATTCAAATTTTAATTATCAAAATTCAGGGTCGTTACAGACTTCCCCCCTTAAAAGAATTTCGTCCTCGAAATTACAAGTTAGGAAGAAAATGGTCCTTAACTCATCTACTATTTTCCACAATCTAATAGTTTTATCACTTTTCAAACGGATCTTCCTACTAAAGATTCGTTATCATCTCAACTAACTTTCCAACTTAAATTTTTAAGTTTCAAACAACATTGTTTAACTTCTAAATTCAAATTCGAGTTTAAATTCAATTTTTAAACTTTCAAAATTTCTTAAAATTTTCTAACGCCCTAAATTTCCGAAAAATTTTGCCAGCGTCTCCTTTGCGCGGCTAATACGGTACGACTACAAAATGTCCCTACGGACTCTCAGATTTCAAAAAGAAAAGAAAAAGCCAAGCGGCTAGAGAAATAAGTCATCAAATCTCATATTCGAATTCAAATACTTACCTTTTGTCGAGCCATTCAAATTATCTTCGAAATTAAAATTACAATCCCTTTATACACCTGTATATCCTACTAGCCATAATATCTAGTTACATATTCAAACCATTTCGTACATTCAATTACAAAATTTTCAATATAAACTACTTATATCATCTTTAGATTCGCTATTGAAGTTATATCCATTGTCTTCAATTTTACATTTCAAATTTTATTTACAATTTCAATCTAATTTGGATTCAATTCAACTTCTGAATATTGACTTTCATTGATTAGCTTTCATTTACACTGCTTATTTTAGCATTCAATTTGGTTCAACACCTTTCAATTAGCTTTGATGAATTTACACTTACATTCATTTTTCCATATCAATTTACTTTCATTAGATTGATTAACATCCAATACATTTATTTATTCAATTGATAATTCACTTAACATTTCAAGTTGAATTTCACTTATATAACTCAAGTTCATATTCATTTCAGTAATAAATTTTGATATCCAAAATCAAACTCATTCATCATTTCTTAAGTTATATTCCCATTAAACATCATTTATTTCACTTTCATTTTCTCATTTTATAAGTTATACAACTTATATTCAATCTTTCAAAACCGTTTTTGGAAACAATTCAAATTATCCTTTGAATTTCCAAAACAAAAATCCAAAATTTTCAAAACAACTCCCATTTAAACAATTTGGCAGCAATTCCTCTTTTGGAAACCCGAAAATGAACACCGGTGATGTCGCGATCATCATCAGAATTATTTTCCAGCGACCGAAAAGAGTTTAGAGCTCTCATCTCTTCCAAAATACTTTTCAAATCTTTTGAAATTCATTTTCAAATCAAAAGAATTTAAACTTTTCAAATCTCAAAAAAATTTCAAATTCTTTTCAAAACATTTCCAAATACTTCTCTGGAATTCCGTTTCAAATTACAATTCACATTTATAATTAACATTCTCAAATTTCATTTATATGTGAATTTATTTCTTAACTTTGAAGTTACAATTTTTATTTCTTATTCAATTTCATATAATAATGATAACATTTCAATATTATCACTTTCCTAACAACCATGCAACCATATACTGTAATAATTTACAGAAAATCATTTCTTTTATATACAAAAATAGTTTTGGGTAAAATTATTTCATTCACCCTATTTTAAAACAATACTGTGCCGAATTGTTCTATTCGAGTGTTTAGAGATCCCTATCGATAGAGTTGTACGGACAATACCGACCAGAATCCATATACCACTCAACAGACCAATCATCACAATATAAAACAATTTTATATTCACTAACAAATACGCACTCATATCTATTATTACACTCAAACTCATTCTAGAGTACTACTGACTCTATCTCTAATGAGTAACACCCAACAGAGCAGGGTTGTCGCTTAACCATATGCTCTGATACCACTTTGTCACATACCGAAATAAGCGGTAACAACCGGTAGGCTTTTCAACCATCCCGGCCCCACCGTGGCTGACAATGGTACCCCAAACTTGCTTTTACGGCCAGCCTCTCGACTGTCACGGCCTCTGCCTAACCAACCCATCCCTCTCAGGGACATGTAGGGGTAAGAGTCTCCCGTTTGCCACCAAACTGCGAAGCGAGAATCCCTTTTCATGCTGTAATATAGCAAGACTGGTGTGAGATCGTAAAACAGTTTTATCTTTAAAACAACAAGAAGATTTAAAGTCAATTCGCAATGCTTTTGGAAAATGAAACTACCATAAGACCTCCCGCCACAC
Organism: Allium fistulosum; assembly: GCA_030737815.1. Taxonomy (NCBI): domain Eukaryota; kingdom Viridiplantae; phylum Streptophyta; class Magnoliopsida; order Asparagales; family Amaryllidaceae; genus Allium; species Allium fistulosum. The sequence continues at coordinate 669,896,529 of CM060906.1, forward strand.
ACACAATGCAAACGCAGAATTGGAGGAGATTTCTTCTTATGATAGTCAAAGATGCTTACTACGCAAAATCAAATCATTTTTGATATTATTATTAGTGCATAGTGTAGAAATCATTTCGAAAGTATAATATTAATCTTAGCCAGCATAGACATTTCGAACTATGCCTACTATAGCTACCATCCAAACAGTGGGGCGCCACCATAAGTGAATGATAGGTTCTACAACTAAAACCGTACAAGTCACGTATTGTTTCTTTGGATTTCCAACAAATGGTCAGGCTAAGGAACTTCCTATCCACGATGGGTACGTCCCTGGAATAGACGACCCGAGAACCTAACCGGATCTCTGCCAACACAAGGCCGGGTTACCTCTGCAAAAATAGGTAACTACTGACACGCGTATGCCATCCCCCGATCGTCACCGATCTTCCCGAGGATCCCCGATTCGCAACAAACCACATAGATAATAATAATGCAGTAACCACAGAGGTTAAGTATCTGGGCTCCATACCATGATACCACCTTTATCCAGAAGGAATGACATACACTAAGGGGCGCTACTCCCTAGAACCTTGCCGCATTCGTCCTGTTTCGACCATTTCCGGGGTGTGAGGCTCGACGAAGTCTCGTCCACAAAGCTACGCTTTCTCAAAAAGCCCTACTTCGGGTCCAACAAAATGATCAACCTATGATCACAAAGATATAAGATCAAACAAATGATCATATCACAAATGATCAAACAATGATCATTTCACAGCAACACTCAGTATGCCACGTTACCAAATTGGGATATATCGCTGATAAATTTCAACTACATAACCTCTGAGCTCGTACGTCTCAGAGAAGGGTGTTAAGCTAAGAGAATAAATTCTCCGCCACCAACAGAAATGTATTTGAAAGAAATCAGCTTTATATCTCAAATTGTAACGTCAGACACACAATCCATACAAGTCTGTTCCGGGATCGAACAGAACCGAAGGCACTTCTCACGAAGCCCTTGCAAATCCGGATAATTTTCAATCACGTCAGGACTTCCCGTCACTAAGGGTGATAAAACCTCTAAATCGAAGATCAGTCGATGTAGAGTAACTCGACGGTAATCCTTCCGTTTTCAAAAATATCCGGTCTTCAACACCGGTCTTCAAATGCAATTCATAACGACGTATCACATATTCGGAATGGGTTATACGACCCCATGGCCCTTTCCCGGCTAACCCGAATAGTGAGCGCTTATTCAAAAATAAGTGTGGCATTCAAATTCATCCAATTCACAACAAATACCTATCTAAAGGTAATTATTGATAGTCGGTTATTTAACTATCAATAAAGATGCGCAACATCATCAGATTCCAAATAATTTTCCAAATTATTTAATCTTCCAAAATATCTTTATTTGATATAGAATTTCCACACTTAACCGTTTGAAAACAATTTCAAATCAATTTCCACATTTCATTTTATCTTTGAAGATAAAATCTCAAAACAGTTCATTTCATATTGGAAAAGCATTTCCATACTTATTTAAAAATAAGTAATTCACAAATCATTTATTTTCAACATTTGAAAATATTCAATATACTTAAATCAAATTTAAGTATGTATCTCATTCTTTTAAGGAAATCATTCTTAAAACACATTTATTTGAGTCAAAACGAATGTTACGTAAAACATCGTTACGACGACTCAACATCACTAGTATAGGGATTCGGAATTTAGATAGATATATGAATCCCAATACCATACAAAAATATTTCCTTTCGGAAACCATTTACTATAACAACAGTGTTATAGTCCATCATTTTCTTAAATTCCTCGAAAACGTCTATTTCAACAAGAACTGTTGAAATCTATGCTTTCAATTCATAATACATTTTAAAACATCTTTAAAATGTTTAACTTCATTTTTAATGTCACTTCTTCAAAAATAAATCCATTTTTTTCAATAATATATTCACTGTCCAAAATCGTGAATATACTTCATTTAACCCAATTCCAGTCTTTTCTACACATTTATTTCAAGGATAATTCGCTATCCAAAATCACGAATATATCTTCTTCAATAATCTTCTATATTAAATTTATCAAACTCAACTGATTTTGAATTTATAAACACGTTTATAAATCCTATTTCTATTTCAATAACAACTTCGACTTATAAATTTTCTTTTATTTACTTCTATAATTTACTTATCAAAATAAGTGATTTCGGATTTATAAACAACGTTTATAAATCACATAACAATTTCAACTTATAAAATCATTTCATTTAGCAATTTCTATTCATATCTCATCTAAGTGCAAAAGTCAAATTTATAAGTAAATTTCTTATAAATCCTCTATTCTACAATTTCATTCATTTTAACTTCAAAATTTATACATCTATAAATTTCATATCAATTTAACTTCAAAATTTATAAATCTATAAATTTCATATCAATTTTTCCAAATTCGTTTCAATTTGCCAATTAAATTTCTAATTGGACTTCCCACTTATTTCTTTTTAAATAAATTCCTTTTAAAGAAAATAAATTTCTTTATCTCTTTCAATCTATTTAAAAATCCAAATTTTAAATTAAATTCCTCAATTTAAAATCACTATTATATGAAATTCATTTATTTAATCATTTCCATTTTATTCTGGAATAAATTCGATAATATAATAAAAATCAGGTTTTATACTTTTAAATTCTTTTCTTCGAATTTATTCAATTTCTAAAAATCTATTTACTTAAAAATTTCTATTTTGATTTCGAAAATTCAATTTCATATATTTTTGGAATCCAATGATGTCAAACATCCATTCAGCTAAATTTTAGCTTTCAAACAATTTCCAGATATCAATATGATTAATAGCATCACTATAATCATTCACAGATTCATATCACAATAGAAATAAATTCAATCAATGTGAGGGGTCCAGTTGGATCCCTCCAACCTGTTTCCCTGCATCCAAAGATGTTAGCACAATACCAATTCCGCTCCAGTACAGAATTATCGTGGTATATAGGTTTTTATAAATCCGCTTACTAACGGCGCAATAGGGTCTCATCCGCTATACGAGGCGGGAAATCATCAATCCAATATATACATATGCCAATATGTATATATTGCTATATATAGATATATATCCTACTATATCTAATATCACATCCAATAGCAATCAACACAATCAATAACTGCAAAAATTCCACATTCAAATTTGAGTGAGAAGATCTCACCTTGATTTTAATTCTGATTTCAGCGTTTATTTTCGAATAAAATTAAACACGCGTTTAATTTTACCCGAAATTCCAACTAGCTCCAAACGACTCCAAACCAAATGCATCGCGTAGTGTTCGACGATACGATTCCAATGCTTCCTGTTTCGTCGAATTTCGACAACATATGACGAAGTTATAGCATTACAAAGTTTTATACGAATTTAATTAAAATAATTTTACAATATTTATTTATTTTTTTATAACCTATGCTTATCAAAGCCGTTGGATCTGCTACCCCCAAATCTTGGCCGCATGTTAAACCTTCTTCCCTACCATCGTTACTTCCAGGTGACGAACGCACCCACTGCCGCCTCTATGCCCTAATACACGCAACAGCATCGATGACTTCCATCACGATCAGATGAGGCCACATCGTAGCCCTACTCGCCTAGCACGCCCGCCCCAATTCACGTGCAGCTCGACCCCCCCTGCACCTCGAGAAACGTGCACGAACCGTTGGAGAACGCGGCCTCCTAGCTTCATCTTCGATCAACGAAAATCCATCTCCACCGTTGGATATCTTCGTCTCGTGATGCTCTACAACTTTCATGTTGAAAGTTTCATGAATTATTGATTGGATTTGAAGATCTAAGGGAAGAACGAGATGAATTCTCTGCCGTTAAACGTTTGGGTGGCAGCTGAAGAGAATTGAAACCCTAGGCTCGGTTTCTTATTTGTAAAATGAAAGAAAGGGGTGCTTTTATAGAAAATTTCACGATTTACTATTCATCGAATTTTTTCGAACTCCGATTCGAGCGTGCCGGCTGACGTTTCTAAGGTTTACCCCGCGTTCCGAACACAATGGAATAGGTTTCGGAAGCTAATTCGATCGTATGTGTGAGATATGGCAATAAACGATCAATTTAAATTAAACCGATTTAAATCGATTTCGAGACGTTTTGATTTGTACCGGACAAATGGTAAATCCAAAAATTACGAAATTTGAAATCTTACAATAATATCACATTACGGATCCGATGAAACTGGTTTCGTCGAAATCCGAGACTTTTTGAAAAATGACTATTTTAACTCGACGATTTAAAATTAAAACGATATCGATGCGTTTCGAGCTGCCACGGTCAAACGACAACTCCGATTGATACGAAAATTGAAATCCGATAATAACTAACTATTACGGATCCAATGGAACTGGTCTCGTTCAATTCTGAGACTGTTCGAAAATTGACTATTTTTCAGTCGATAATTAAATATTAAAATATTCAATTTTCATAGATTAACTCCAAATTCAATTTTAAAAGTTCTATAACCTTTCTATAACTCCAGTATGATCAAATAAAATTTTACAAATCATTTTCAATCATTTTAACTCGATTTTCAATTATCTCTGGAATTTCAATCATCAAATTATCGATTTAATTGACCAAATTAAATCCAATATCCTTTAAATAAATTATTCGACTTATTAAATTCATATATTAATATTTAAAATCAATTAAATATTCAAATTTTAATTATCAAAATTCAGGGTCGTTACAAATACACTGTCCAACATTTGGAGAGCATTACACACTCTGGATCAATGCATGTATCGATATCCTTTCTCGAAACATCTTAGCTAGGAATATTTAAAATAATATGTTATTTTACATTATGATAATTTTCTGATGATTACAACTCCTTGTAATTATCATAACATGACATATCATTTAAAGATTTGCTATTTTAATATACTTAAATTAATTAATTGATTAATATATCATAATATAACGAGTATAAAATAGAAAACAAACACCTTTTATTTCAAACGAGATTTTATTACAGAGTGAATAATTTACAATAAACTACATAATTTCCTCTAATGCATACCCTTAACTCTCTCAATCTTCCATTTGCACTTGGGGGCCAATTATGGAATCTCAATCCTATCCTTTCAATTAATTTCCTTGAAACTGATTGAGTTAGTCCCTTCATGAATGGATATGCTATATTGTCTTAAATTATCTACTCTATCAGTCAACTCTCTCCGATTCTTATAAACTGCCTTTATCATGTGAAACTTTTCGGTGTATGTTTATGAAATTCTAGTCGGCTATTGGTTCTTTAACGATCCTTATTGTGACACTATTTTCACAAAATAAATTTGTGGGATTCTCAACATTTGAATCATTCCTAATTCAGTTATAAATTTATGCATTATATATACATACAGTTTTTGCTAGGGCACTATTGAAGGCGATGTACTTAGCCTTTTAGTTGAATTAGTCATACCCTTTGGTTTGGAAAAATTCCAACTTAAAGCACCTTAACTAAGATCGAACATGAATTTAGGATTGACATATAATACTCGATAATACTTGTGGAGTTTGAGTCTGAAAACCCCTTCATAAGGAGTTCATTGTTTCTGCAAATATTTCTCTAGTAGTTTGTAAATTCTCTAAAATATTCTTAACTACCGTTTAGTGATCTTAATTCAAATTTGATATTCGCTCAGTGTCCTAGGTACATAAGCAAAATGTGATATAGTAAATACATAGCAAATGTGATAATTCATATTTCCAATGCATAAGGAATCCATCTCATATGCTCCACATTAAATATTTTAATGTGGTGTTTATGTATATTATATGGGACTATCCTAACAGCCGTTTATATCAATTGTAAAAGATGTCATTTTCAAATCCAATGTCAAGGATTAAACAACCAAACTAAAACAATTTTAACATGGGTACACCATTAACAATCATAAGTTTGTTGTTTACTTATAATTTAAGAAATATTTTAGTATTTTTAATGTTCTTTCATATAGAAACACACTCCTCTGCATTTTGACTGAAAATCAAACTATTTAATTTCTCTATCAAAATACTATTCAACTCTGATGCTTATCACACACCATCATTATATCAGCTATTGGATCATATCCAAAACACACAGACATACACACAGATATATATATATATATATATATATCTGTGCAGTCAATTCCCCGATATTGCCCTGATATATCCCGTAGCAGACTTTTGGGGCAACCATATTCCTATAAAGCGGGCCAATATAGCGGATCCGCTATTATCCCCGATATTGCGGCAATAATCCGCTATATCCTCGATTTTGTTGCCTCGCTATATCCCCCTTTCCTATAAATAAGCATTTTGCTTGATGTCTTGCTTTTAAGTTTTATGGTAACTTCAAAGTTGATGTAACAATGATATATTCTGTTGGTTATTATAACTAGTTCTAACTTTTTAAGTGTCAACTTTGTTATCTTTACTTTATTATAACTTGTTTTGCTTGGTGGGAAATAATAAGTAATACTTGTTCCTCTTTTTAATGTAGAATGTTCATCATTCCTCTTTTTAAAGTCGTCCGCTATATCCTGCTATATCCTCGATATATCTCCGCTACAACTTTTCGCACCTCAAACGCTACGGAGCGGCATGGCGCTTTAACTGCACAGATATATATATATATATATACATATATATCATGTTATTGCTTTCACTAACTTCTGCATATTTAGAGTGTTATGTGCAAACGGTCTCTTCTAGATCATTATTTAGAGTTATGTTTCAACATCAACGTGCGAAAATCAAAATCAAATTGTGTGATAATTGCACGTAGAATCTGAATGTTATCGAGCATGTTGACTAGCAAAATTAATTCATTAATTTCAACATTTAGAATCGATGAAGTGATTTCCAATTAACACTACTTTATATAAGCCCACTACATTGATGTTCTTAATGATACACCTACAGTCGATGGATTATATCCCTTCAGGCATAACTATGAAATCGTATTTTGATAATGTCCTTGGAATCCATTTCTAGTCGATGGATTATATCCCTTCAGGCATAACTATGAAATCGTATTTTGATAATGTTCTTGGAATCCATTTTTGATTTAAAGCATCATGCCATATCACAAAGTCTATACTCCTTATGGCTGACAACAGAGGAAATCGACATTGCTGAGAATTATTTTTCTTGACATAGATGGAAAACTCATAGTTTCTCTTTAATGTACGAGAATTTTTATTAGGCATTCTAATGTGCCATATATCCATTTTAGACTTGGTTAATTTTATCATCTTATGTAATCCGTTTTTGTGTTCGAGTCTCTAGATAATATCCAAGTCCATTGTACTACCACTAGTTTATAATATAAATTCCTTTGATCATGAAGGTGGTGTTTCTTGAAACAACAATAGTTTCTCGGGGTGATGGAATAGACATTTAGAAATATTTTATGATCCGCCTTTTATATGTATATAAAACTGATTTAATTTTAAGTTTACGAAACTTGTGTTCATAACATAAGACAACCACACATCTTAAACTATTTAAGATGGGGTTTCTTATTTATTTATATATTATATGAATATGATCTCATAAACTGTGCTTCAAATGAAATTAAATTTAATTACTCTTAAGTATTCCTCCTAACAGAAAGAAGTAAACTCAACTTCACTCATCATCAATCGTACTTTGTCCAATAATTTTTGATTACTCCTTATCAATACATCATTATTTATCATCGGAAAGAGTGACTTTTGGTATCGAACCTTATTCGTTTTAGTTGCATTTATAACTCTTTTTCAATACACTCACCTGTTTCATCAAATCGACTTCTTTTATTTCTTTTGCATGTAATATTATCTACTTCCATTTTATATTCTTTGAAATTATCATAGATATGCTACTTGTGTATCAAATACACATGTTGAATTCTATGATAATTCATCAATGAATTTTAATTAAGTAATTTAATACATTTTTGTATCATTAGAATTTCGACTACATACGCCTATATGCAATCTGAAGAGTTCATTAACTCTTTTGTCGCTCCTATCGAATGAGTGCTTTGCCCTTAACTGGTTGAGATACAATTCACCATTACCATATGATTCATAATCATATGATTAATGAATTATTTATCAAATATGTGGCTTACTCCATAATTCCACAACAACTATACATAGTTTTAGATACTTCTATATTTTCTATAATTAATGCATCACTTTTATTATGAAAACAAATACCATAGATTTATCTCATAATGAATATTCATAATATTCATATTAAAATAAAACTATGTCTATATTCAATCAATATTGAAAAATCATTATTATTTCATAAATGATACTTGGTAAATATATACAATGACAATCTTTCATAATTTGATGCATTCACTAATAAATGTCATATGGTATATTCCCACTATTTCCGCCAATGCAATAATAGCTCATGAAATACGAGGCTCCATCCAAACACATATTATGAGATTTTATTTCATCCACCGTGCCTATTTTAAGTTGAGACTTTTGAATCAAATATCTTAAACTCATAGAAATAACTCTCATAGAAAACAATTTTCTATATAAAATTACATTTGAAATAGAAATCACATTACTTATCCCACATTAAATATCCACTAGTAGTTTATACAATTCTCGTTTCTGATGTCTCTTCATGGAGTAGAGGTGACCATTCATCATCTTTATCCCAATCGTGCATATGTTACAAACACTCCTGTACATTTGCTTTCCTTACCAAATGGTCAAACTATTCAAAAGAAAACCTTACTACGAGACCGCACCAAACTCTTTACAAAAGTGCATTTGGTCATCCTAAATTTAAAGGATATCAAATAAAAAACATTTTATGTAAACCAATCAAATTGACATTTAAGTATTGAATTCCTAGGTATGTCTTGTAGTTCTTGGTCCATATTGCTTTTGACAAAACAATTTAATCATTGTATTCAATCGTATTGAACACATCATCTTGCACGATGGTTTACTTGCTCATTTCGAATGATCTAATTCTCATTGAAATTACGTACATTATGAATCGCGATTGTTCAACATACTACATTTATATGTGATGGAACATGGATCAGATCCATATTCAGATATTGTTTTAGAGTTCAAAACTCATGGAAGACACTACACAGTTTCGAGAAAATAAAAACATACGTAACCATGGTATGAATGTATTAAGTACTTATATAAATCGTCTCTTGCATGGATCTTATTGTGACAACATTCCAAAAGATTTATTGGTAAGTATACTTCATATTTCTATGTCAATCTTAATGTAATCATTTGTATAGTTTAACCGATAAGCATTTAATCAATTTATATTAGTTGCACAAAACTATCTATGTAGATTATTTTAACTTTACATAGCATATGTTCTGACATATTAGAAAAGTTAAATGTTACCATTTCATTTTTCTAATAAGGCTCCCACTAGCTTTTCTTATGTTTTTCAAAAGCCTAAGAAAAACATAATTTTTTTTTTAATTTCTCTAGCAGGTGTTAGGACTCGCTTGCCTTGGGATTCTGACCTTGAGTTTGCTTAACAAATCATAAGTCTATAAGCAATAGATAACCCTTTATTGGTTGTATTATATACATCTCCTAATTCTTGGTCTTTGTCCTAATCTCAATCTTAACCATGAGTTTTCTCAACAAATCAAAAGAGATTATTCACACATACCCACTATTTCATGATGGCCTAAGTATAATGCATGTACCTTGAGTTTGCTCAACATATAGGTGCATGTATCCTACCTCATCTAACAATATTTTGATAGTACTACACACAACATCTCTAGCTTGTGTTTGCTCAACAACCAAAGAGTATGCAAGTGATCTACTAATATATAAATGGTAATGGTCAACTTAAGGCCTCACTATCTTTTATATATATATATAAAGTGATGTCAATTTAAGCAATAATGCTTTTCTTACGAAAATACCTCGTGGTTCAAGTGTCGGACATATCTAAATTTATGGTATATGCACTTTACTTATGTTCTTATTCCAAAAATCAGTTTGTAGTTTATTTAGGTTCCACTTTGGTTTATATATACATAATTATATAAGTTTTAACTTATTTATAACTTTTATAATTTAATTAACTTATATAATACATATTTAGGCGTTATTAATTAAATCATATTTAATTAATTCATATTAGTTAAATCATATTTAGTTAACTCATATTAATTAAATCATATTTCACTAATTTTAATTTTATTAATTAAATCACATTTAAATAATTTACTTTACGTGAATATTATGAAATCATATTATTCATCTTAAACTATTTAAGATAAATAATTAACTACAACATTTATAATTTATGTATATACACAAATCAATATAATCAATTACCTTTTAATAAATTTATATAATAAATTCTTTTATTTAATTAAACAATTTGATTAAATGTTTAAATTAATTCAAAATTTTAGTATAAATCATCTTAAACAAATTTAAGGTAAATATATAACTATAACAGTTATAGCTACATATATATATCAATATATATATATATATATATCTGTGTATGTGTGTGTGCGTATGTGTTAATTAATTATTTAATTCAATTTAGTTTAACTAATAAAATTAATTAAATATATTAAAATTTTAATATTGATTAGTTTAATATCTTAAAAGATTTTTAAAATTTTGAATTCATTTTTATAACTTTTACAAATTTTCATTTTAAATATAGCTTTTAAATTTAAAATATATTTTACATTTGAAAACCGAATTTTGAAAATTAGTTCGAGGCCCAGAATAATTTGGGCCTTTACAATTAGGCCAACCTTTTGGACTTATTTCACCCATTGGGCTAGGCTGGTGGCAAGGAAGGAATAATACTTGATTATTCAACCCAAGCCTAGACACTAGGTTTATAGAATTCCATCAGATATATAGGTTTAATTAGTTGGTCCTAAAGTTAACTAATTAGAGTGCACAATCCATTTGGGCTCTGATACTATTGAAGAAACCCGGTCCATTTGGTAGTGAGTGAAATGAGTAAATTTCAAAAAACATTATTTACTTGGATCATAATGGGTTGGGTTTTACTAAATGTTAATTTAAATAAAGTCCAATTTTATTTAACTTATTAAATCTTGTTTCTTAAATATAAAGTTTGAATAAGTATGAATATATCAATATATTCATATTATTAGATCTAGTTGTTACATCTTTATTTATCCTTTTACTCTTTTAGAAATACACAATAGGCATTTAGATTGAGTTGTAGATGGATATTCATGTTAAGATAATTTAATTGCAATAGTGTAACTTCGATTTCTGTTCAGACAATTAGGCATCAAAAATTTATTTTTTTATTCATCACGCAATAAAGTAAACGTACATTCATCCCTTACTAAATATTCTTGAAACTTGAGTCTATTGAATGACCTGTGCTGGAGAATAGACTTTCCTTTGCACTTTTTGCCTTCCCAAGCTGTTAGATCATTGCATGAGGAAGAGAAAAGCACAACCGTCCATATCTTCCCTACAAATAAATTAACACGTAGAAAAAAATAAAATGAATATATTGAACAAACACACAATTGTGAAACCATAATATATTTATTTTAAGAAAGGTAGAATAAATTAAGATCATGTCATTAAATCCGACATAGTTGTTAAATGCACCAAACCAAGAAAATAAAAAATCAACTAAATTTTGAAAGATAACCATGCCAACATATTATTATCGATGTCAACACAATAAAAGTTCTACTACAAATATAAAATTCAAATGTCAAAAATTTTAACTATCACCTAAAAATTTTAACAATTAAAAATTGATTTTCAAATTTCATAAACTTGCTTCTACCATAGATGCAAATTTTGAATTATAAATTCATTTGAATTTAAAGATGTAACACCCTGTAATTTGGCGTTGGTTATTTAATTAGTTAGTTAATTAATTAATTAATTAATTAGGCACCGAAAATGAAATTTGTGCAAACAATGGAATTTGACCATGAAACTTGTACCATTACATTCGTAGCAAAATTTTTAGCAACTTTCATATTTGGAGTTTTATGATAGGAGTTCAAACGAAGAAGTTACAGACAAAAAATGAATTCGGAATAAAAATAATTAAATAAGAAGAAATTAACATTTTTATATTAATTTCCCAGGCCCACATGCCGACCGGTCATTAGGGATAGTCGACCTCTAGCGGTCGACCAGTCACCCAAGGGCGGTCGATAGGTGGCGACCTGGCAGTTCAAATAAACCTAGGCCGCAACATCCCAGATTTAATATAATTCGATCTAACGGTTCTGGTTGATTCTAGCATCTATAAATTCTGGCCTAACCCTCACTTCTCTTCTCATATATTTATGGAGGCAGTATTGAAGCTCTGCTATTCTTCTTCTACACTTTCTTTCTAAATTATAGAGATAAGATATTTGTATCTATATTCATATAAATCGGAGAAGAGTAGAAATCTAATAAAAAGGAGAAGAGAAGATAATCAACCATATGTGTATTTGAGGTAATTTATATACTTATACATATTTGTATCTAGTTTCTCTCCAATCCCAAATTTCTTCTCAGATCTGTAATTATAATGTATGTATATACCCTTTTATACATATCTCTTGGATTACAAAGGATTTGAAGATGAATCAAAGGTTCTACTTCAGATCTGGAGATTTAAATCGCTTTTAAAAGGTGAGTGAGAAATTTTATAGATTGTTATAATATGAAAATTATCCCGTTGGTGTTTATTTGATTTTTATGCCTAATTGGGTAATTGTATATGAGTTGTAGGCAATGAATGAAATACGATCTGAATATAATAAATAATGCCTACATATTCCTGTTTATGAATTGATTTAGCATTGTATACAACCTAATCTGGAAATCAGTCCCAAAAGTACGAATTTATAATAATAATTTGAATGAAATTTATTCCAGATCTAAAATAGGTTGTATAATAATGTTATAAATTTGGATTATTACCCTAATCTTGTTAGAATATAAACTTTTCTATATTTGGAATTGTTGGAATTTAGATCCATCTAATATTTATAAATTAGTGTGGCTTCTTTCCCTTTTAGAAAGATACATCATTTGATCTAACATGGAATATATGAAAATAGAAAGAAAAAGAGATGTGTGAAGTATGAATTCATTGTAGTTTACACTGTTTATTTCAATAATAAAAAGAAATGATTACTTCTTGTAATTTCAAATGATGCAATCTTTTATATTTAAAGTTAAATCTTTTGTTTTGGACTAATTTATGGAAATTATAATGGATAATCTTTTTAGATATGATTCCAACAATTTAACATGGAAAAGTGTATTCTAGTAAAGATATAACTAGAACATATTTGATAAAAGTAAATATTTATATGTAATTACTGCACTTATAATAATTAAATAAAAAGCTAATAACGACGCTTACACGTAATATTCACGTTTAGGATAATTAACTAATGAGTAAAGAATTTAAAAGATTGTAACTCCAATAAATGGTAATGAATGTCGGAGTTGCAATAAATTAATAGGGTAAATGGATTAATGGAACTGATAAAAATGGAATAAATATAAAAGGTTAATAATTTGATATTAGTAATCATACATAAATGTCATCGAAAATGTTCGTTATGATTTTATGGACAGACTGACATTTATGAGCATTAAACGGGGATTCATGGATAAATATTTAAGGTAAATCTTATTTCCTTAAATAAAAAGGGAATTAATAAGCTAAGTCCAATGTCTACATAAGATAATAAATAAAGACATAGGATGGTTAATTGAACTTAGTAGGTTTGTGATGCGAGGTCAGTAGAGTCACTCGATGGAACAATGCCCTTCACTGTGAGGCTACCAGCAGTCAAGTGTACTTGCTACTGATGTGAGATATCACTAATCCAACGACCCGTGACGGTGAGGATCGGGCTTTCTTTCTTAATTGGAAAGTATTAAATGGTCCAAAGCTTGGAATTAGGAGCGGTGAGGGATATCTCTATAGGTGTTTGCTTCTGGTTTAAGGTCTTAAGTGGCTGAAGGGTCCGCCTCTCTCCTAAATGGAAGTATTAAGAAACCTAGTGAGGTTCCAAATAAATAAGGATGTCTCTAAAAAGTGTTTACTTCAGTCTTGAGGTCTTAAGTGGCTGAAGGGTCTGCCTCCGTACCGAAAGAAGTAACCTATTGGGATGCCATTGTTATAATTAAAGAGCGAGAGTGGATATCTCGGGAAGGGTTTGCTTCAGGTTTGGGGTCTTAAGTGACTATAAAGTCCTCCTCTTTCCTATAAAAGAAGTATTATGTAACCCAATGATATTTCCAAGTAACGACAGCTAGATAGTACCATTGAGGAGCATGCTTCTGGAAGTAGGTCTTAAATGACGGGGTCTGCCTATTTTCCACCGGGAAGTATTAAGTGGCTTGGGTGTAGTCTACATCGCTAAAGCCGTAATAATAATAGTACCATTTAGGATCACGCTTTGGCGATAAGTCTTAAATAATCGGATCTGCCTTAGTTAAGGTCTTAAATGACCAAAGTCTGCCTATTTTCTAATAAAAGGTATTCAATGGCTTGGGTGCTGTTTATTACTTGACTACGAATTTATCTGCGATAGATGCGGTAATAGTTGGACATTAAATGTCAAAAGCCTTAAATAGTGGTTAGAGGTATTGTAGCTAGGACCCATCGACCATTGACAACACTGTTAGGAAACCACCTTTGGAATAGGTCTTAAATGAAGGGGTCTGCCTCAATTAAGGTCGAAAATGACAAAGTCTACCTATTTCTCTTTTAAAAGTATTATAGAAGCCCGCTTCATATTTAGAAGTATTAAGTGGCAAATGGGTTTAGAAGTATTGGATGGTTGATATGGCTTCATTAGTATTTCATACCTTAGGAATGCATAAGTATGTAATCGTGTGTGTAATGCAAGGTTGGAATAGAATTGCTAACCTTAATGGACATAAGAATTAAATGGAAACTTATTATATAAGTTTATGCAATGGACAGTTTATATTTTTCCATTCACCAGAACATTGTTCCGACCCCCTCCTTATTACAACCCAGGGGATATAATTTAGAGGAACAGGGCATTGGAGCTGGATCTATTTTGTTAGTGGAGAGTCTTCTTTCTCTCATGCTCGATGTTGATGTGAAAATCTGCTATCCAAGGAATACCATTAATTTCAAGGTAGTGGTCATAATCAGTATTCTTATCCTATTATTGTTTCCGCTGTTAGTTTAGCTTTCTATCAATCTCTAATGGTTCTCATACTTATTTGCAGGTATCAAATCCAACGATCTGTGCTTTGATGGACTTGGATTTTGATTTTTGTCAAAATTTAGGCCCATGAAGGTGTGGGTTGTTACAAAAGGAATTCTAAAGATTGAATTCCTCAAATTTAAACAAATTCGAGTATAAATTCAAAATGCGTACCCATGAAGTGATTTGAAGTGGAAAAGATTATGTTGGTTGTCGCATCAAAAGAAAACAATGTTGTTGAATGAATTTTGGGAGGTTGCATTGGAAAGGATGAGGTAGGGTCTGAAATCATTTGGGAAATGTAGATAGAGGCAAGAGTCAGACATCCGAGGTTTTGATTGTTTGGGGAAGATGAGTATAAATGGAAGCAAATTAGAAAGAATCAAACATGATATATTTTGATAGCCCGTTATTTTAATTTTTCTAATCCGCCTTCTGAGTTATACTTCGTTTGCTAATATAATTGAATTTTGTACCCTTCTAAATGTTTGCATAATAGCGTAACTAGAATTTTCTGAAAAAAACAATTCATATTATTATGTTATTATGAAATTTAGAATATTTCAATAATTCATAATTCTTAAAAACTTTTGTAGTTCTTTCACTTTTTGGAAACTCTACGAACTAAGTAATTCTTCAATTATGTTAAAATTTGAATTTACCTAACTTAAATTTAGAGGGAAACTTATTGTCTAACGCAAATTTTTGGTAAGATGCAATATGCTAATAATTTAGCTAGGTTATATGTAATTAGGGAATATAAAGAGGAAAAAAGGCATAAGGGAAAACTTGGAAAAAAAATTTAGGTTGAAGGACAGTAAGTTTTTTTGGGGGGTAAAAGAACAATGCTAATTATTACTAGCAATTTGTATAACGTAAAATTGAATGTAATGCTAGTCATAACTGGCATTTTGTATAGTATAGAAATTAAATATAATGCTAGTTATTACTAACATCTGTCTTTCAACCAGAAATAAAACCTGATGTCCTTCGACCTAACTTTTATTCTTCAAAATTTGTCCTTCTTCCTAATTTCCCAAAAAATAAAATTGAATTAAGTTTGGTGTAACATTTTGATTTTTTGCACGATCGATGTTGACAATGTTAACATCGTTTCTTTAAAAGTGGGTACGCGATAACTTACAACCCATAAGTAAGACAATTCTAAATAAAAGTTATTATAAATTACTATTTTATAATCAAGAAAAGAAAGCTGCTAAAGAGGCTTATTACAACGGCTAGATAAAAACACTTGTTAAAAATAACTTTATTACAACTTTTGAGACAAAACAGTGTAGAAATCGTTTATTAGAACTTTCATTTTGAAAAGGTTATAAACGAAAATTTGTAGTATGGTTATTTTGTTGTAATGGAATATATTTTTAGATCTGGATGTAATCACATCAAAACCTAAAAGGAAAGACACACACACACACACACACATATATATATATATATATATATATCAACAATTGATGACACCTTCCCTTTTGCAAACATTCTCCTAAAACTATAACTAATCATTGTACAAAAGGACATGTGATAATAAAATATTTAACATGAAATATATAACAACAAAATAACAATAAGATCAATATATACTTGTATAAATATTGGAACTTATAGCTACCATGTATATATTCACAATTTATGTGTATATATCAATTGCCTCAATTTAATTTTATTAATGTTTCATGTATGATTACAGAATTTTATAAAATCCAAATATTAATAGAAAAGATGGATTATACAAAACTTAACATATGTTGACTAATAGAAATTTCAAAGTCCAAACTTGAGGTTATAAATCTAAATTCGTTTTGACTAGTTTTATTGAAAAATTAGATCTAAATTACATTTGATTAATATAAAAATAATTTTAGTGAACTAAGTATTAATATGAAAATCATGCGCACACACAGTACATGTATATGTAATTACAAATTTGAAAATAATTTCAATTATTCAAAGTATATGCACACATACACATACATATTAAATTAAATTGTTTTAATGTAAACTTATGATTAACATATTCTAAATTATTTTAATATATAAATACATAACAATATATATAATATTTAATTTTACTACTCTAAAATAACGTAATTAAAACAATCAAAAGGATTTTTGAATCAAAACATGTACATAAAGTTTAGAATAAGATGTTACTGCATTTCTTGTTTCAATATGACTCAAATCAATATTATTTAACTCACTAAAGTTATATGTTACCTTAGAAAATCATTTCATATATATTGAATCATACTTATAAATAAAATAATAATTTTACACATATAAACATTTTTAGTTTTAAACAAATGATTTAAATCAAATCATTCAATTAATTGTTTAGATTATGATGTCAATTATAAATCATGATGAGGCAATGATATACATACATACATACATAATATATATATATTCATTATAAAGTGATACAACTAAATATAAATATGAAAAAGAAGTTTTACTTTATAGATCTAGCGAATAAGCAACACCTTGACCTGTAAATCCTCCTCGGATTTCTAAAAATCAACGCCAAATCTTTGCAGGAGATGGATAAACCAAGTAGCTCTATATCTATTTGATGTTTTGAGTAGATTTGTAGTTGAATTTTTTAGAAAACGATGAAGAAATTTTTGGCCGTGGCTTGGAGAAAAGCGTAGAAAGAAAAAAGAACGAAGGAAATAAAATTAGTGGAATTGTTTTATTTGAAAGAATGGAACCTTTCTCATTCTTTTATTTAAAACTTTCCTAATTAATCCCTCCTAAATTTTCAATCACTCTGCCCAATCACCCCCTCTTGTATGGTTGGCCTATGTTGCCATCATGTGACAGAAAATTTCCAGAAAAACTTCAAGTAATTATCTTATATTAAACCTCGTTTAAAACTATATCGATATCATACATCGATATGCACAAATATGACTTTTATATATGCATTTGTAATAATTAATATTTCTCCAATATTAATAAATTTAGTAAATTTAAAATATTTTATAAATTAATTAAATCAAGTGGTTTATTGAAGAATTCACAAATACGGCTGTATGACTCAAAGGTGTGAATTCTATTAGTAACTAATTTTGAACAATTCACATATTAATATTTACTCGTCGTCTTAGCCAGTGTTGTGACAATTTTGTCAAATTCATAGCTTATAGGTCTTATTGGTAAAATCCAGTTTCACATTTTCGTAAGGGGTGCCTTTTAGCAATGACAATTTGCATATATTCTTTTATCAACAATATATCAATGTAGGATTTATGGAATTGGGTTTTGGTAAAAATTTCAGTATCATCCTTATTCTACTTAGTCAGTCTATAGATAAATTCCTTGGTTCAATTATAACATTTATTATCAACCATACTACTCTGGCCAGATCGATATTTTGACTTTGAGTCGACTATACTTGACCGTGACACTAACCTCATACAGCTGAAGAGACAAATTATCTATTGAATAGTGCTTCACTTCCAATGCTTCAACTTAGACTCAACAATTGTCGTTTGATGGATCGCCATGCCATTATTTTACTATAATCAAAGTGGAGTATTTACATTAAAATTCCACAGTATTCTCAAGTCGGGGGAACTGTGTAACATCGTCACTGTGAGATTTCCTATTTGACTTAGCATTTATTAAACAACATAAAACTCTAGGATGAGTCATCCTATAGCTTTCTAATAACTATGAGTAAATAACCTCTTGGTTCCTCCAGCAGCCATGAGTAATACACTACCTAATATTTAGAGAGCGTTATGCACTCTAGTCTTAACAGATATATCAATATCTGTAACATCTTGACCAGGAGCATTTAAAATAACATGTTATTTTATATTGTTAAAATTTGCTTATGATTACAACTCCTTGTAATTATTATCACATAATATATCATTTAATATTTTCTATTTTAATATATTAAAATTAATTGCTTAATTGATATATCGCAATATAATAAATATAAAATAAAAAGAAGCCCATTTTATTTCTAATGAGATTTTATTGCAGAGTTAATAATTTACAATAAATTGTAAAATCTCCTCTAGGAAATACCCTTAACTCCCTTTAAATTGATTTATCTTCCGCTCTTGATTAGAAGATTTAATTAATCAAATGGTAGAGAGGTCCCCTCGATGACACTTTTTGATAGAGTCTTTATTAGCCAAGATTGGAGATAAATTTCCGCCAACTAGAATGTATGGCCTTGCAAGCATTTTGTCTAATCATTGCCCCTATTTTATCAAATTCTCATGATCAATTAAATAAAACTTAAATTCAAGTTTGAAAAAATTAGATTAAAGATAATGTCTTTGAAGAACTTGTTACATTGAAATGGAAATCCATGGATAACTGTATTTTTGAGAACGTTACTATAAAGGGTGTTAGGACTTTGAGAATGAAGAAAATATTTAAAGAATTAGAATGTCAATGTGTTTGGAATCATTAAATATAAAAAAGGCAAGCTTCTAAAGGGTATTTTGGAATTAAATGAATAGGGAAAAATAGAACTCTACATATAGAGGAAAAGGATCAATTAACTAATCTACAAAAAGATCTATATTAGATGTTGGCTCAAGAAGCAATAATGTGTAAACAACATCCTAGATTCAACAACTTAAGTATGGTGACAAAAATATTAAGTTTTTTCATCGAACTGCTAATGGTAAGGAAAGACAGAAATATATATTTCAAGTTAAAGTCAATGAATTAGAAGATCTAAACAGGCCAACCTCAATATCCACTTCACTAAACACTTTGCAGAAATATACAAAGAAAAAATAAACATAGAATCTGGGCCAACTGTTCTACCATATACCCAAATATGGCTCCTTCTCTACATTATTTAGAATCCCATTTCATAAAGGAGGAATTATAGTCGGCCTTTTAAGGTATATCGGGTGATAAAGCACCCGGACGTGATTGTTTCGTAGTGATGTATGCTAGAAATTTTGAAATATAATTAAAAATGACATAATGAATTTATTTGACAAACTATATTCTTAAAATTTACAATTAGGAAGATTTAACTTTGCTGACATAACACTAATTCCCAAAAAGGAAAATTTGGAGGAATTGATGTACTTCAGACCAATATCCTTAATCAATTGCTTTGTTAAAATAATCATCAAGGCAATAACTACTGGGTTGAAAAGTAAAATAGGTAGCTTAATTGATAAATCTCAAATGGCGTTCATAAAAAATAGAAATATTATGGATAAGGTAGTCACTGCACAAGAATTCATAAATCGTTTGTTATCCCGCCTTTTGGCAAGGCCGTGACACCAAAAAACTGACTAGAACTCAATGACAGTTCATCCTGTAGGACAGTTACATCACAAGTTCACCATGGATATCGATGAATTTTGTCCGAGTCCGGATCGGGCCGCAATTTACGAGACATGACAAGCAAAGCCATGGAAACCTACATTCCAAATTTCAAGTCAATCCGAGTTCATATGCTCAGGATATGACCGATGCAAGTTGTTGAAAAAAGGTACAATTTCGTATCCATCAAGCAGCATTAGCTTCGTATCGATAGAGTATGTATTCACCATCACGTCTCCATTCGTATCCATCAACTTTGCATCGATCGAGTTCGAATCCATCGATGAACCTCAACTAGCATTGACCGAGTTTCGTATCCATCAACAGGACATGCGCTTCGTATCGATCAGCAACGTCCTGTTTCGTATCCATCCAACCAAACACGGTCTGTATCCATGGATGGGATTCCATCCGAATCCATCGTCTTCGTATCGATCGGGGATACAAGTCCTTCGTACCCACCTGTCTTGAATCCATCAGATGACTCTGCATCCATGAGGCACTGACCACTTCATATCCATCAGGAATCCTTGCTCGAATCCGTGGATAATTGCTTGTTCGTATCCACTGAGTCAAACAGGCCAGAGATGACGCGTGAGTTATGGACGCGAACGCGGCAAAATACCCGGAGTGACTCGATCAAACCGGAGTGAGGAGCGGGTCGACACGAAGAGCGTGCGCCACGTCAACCTACTCACACGCGTTGCCATCAAGTCAAAGTGATCAGTTCGAATGAATGGATTCGAACCAAACAGCCATCGAACAAACCAATTTCGTATCGACCATATCTCGCAAACCCTCGATCCA
Organism: Allium fistulosum; assembly: GCA_030737815.1. Taxonomy (NCBI): domain Eukaryota; kingdom Viridiplantae; phylum Streptophyta; class Magnoliopsida; order Asparagales; family Amaryllidaceae; genus Allium; species Allium fistulosum. The sequence continues at coordinate 669,917,956 of CM060906.1, forward strand.
AATGCAACGAAATTTTCACAGTAGCTTCCAGACAAGGTAAAGAGCAATCCTGCCAAGTTTCAGCTCGATTGGAGCATTTCCTGGTCGATACGAAGTTGATTCGAATCGATCACAGATTGAGTTGAAACTTGGTGGGACCGATCGCGTGGGCCCCCTCATGTGCCAGAAGAAGTCTCCTGAAGTTTGGGCGAGATCTGGGCCTCCTACGCCTATAAATAGCCCGCTGAAGCCTACAGAAAAAAGGATCTTTTTTGGCCATTGGACGTCCAGATTCTGCCGGTTTCAATTCTACACCTAATCATTGCTGTTGTATTCAAGTTTCAGATTTATAATCCATTGTATTCTGCTGTAACCAACTGAGATCATTAAGTGAATCAATAAAGACATCACCTTCAGAGTGGACGTAGGCACGATCGCCGAACCACTATAAATCCTGTGTTGTTTACTGCTTTCATTTGAATTTTCTGAGTATTCTTCATATCTGTTTTTCTACATATTTGATATATGAGACCTGTAATTGCGAACTGGTGCTTTCAACTGTAATTGGGGTTTGTGACCATTTTTGGTGCAAACATCGTTGTAATAGGAAACTAGTCACATTTGTCCTCGTTAAATTAGATTTTGCCAAAGCTTTTGACTTGATCGATTGGATATTTCTGTTAGATACTTTAAGGGATAGGGGTTTTACTGATAAATGGATCTCATGGATCGATCTAATCCTAAAAACTGTAGTTTTATCGCTTCTAGTAATTGCATCAAAGGAAACATAATTTAATCTAAACATGGCCTCAGTCAGGGAGATCCTCTATCCCCTTTACTAATTATTTATTTGATGATGTGTTCAACAAAATCATCGATCTTTCATTAAATAATGGCATCCTACTAAATTAGGAGAAGGTATCACAACTGATGGGATATCTACTTATAATATGCTGATGACACGCTGTTATTTTGCTCATACCTACCACATCACATTGCATCACTTAAAATAATATTATACAATTTTGAGCTTCTCTCCGGGCACAATATTAATTTTATAAAAGTTCGGTCCTAATTGTTAATGATAGTTCTAATGTCATAACCGATGTATCTAATACTTTAAATTATAAAACAATACAATACCCTATGAAATAATTAAGCATATTTATTTGACAAACAAAAAAGGAAGATCACTTCTTCATTATTGATAAGGTTTATTTGAAATCCCATTAGCAATGTAGCCCACATGATTTCATCAGTAAATGGTTGAATTTTTCTTGCTCTTAGTCCCATATGAGAACTAGACCTTTCCTCTTCAAGTTTCTATAGCTTCTCGGTTAACTCTTACAGCAGTCTCTCAGTATTTTGGTCTCCAACGAGACTTAAGTAGTCAGTATGGCCGACATAGTAACTTTGACCCTCAAGTATGACCTTATTAGCCCCACCAAGGTCTATCATTTCGAGACTCGAAGTCAGGCCTTTTTTGGGTCGACTCTCTTCGTCAATAATAACAGCAGTAGTTCTCTCAACACTTTTAATTTTCTAGTATTATTCATTGCAGCTTGGTATTCATTCAAGCATCTAATGGTATTTTCCATAAAGCCAACATCATCTGGTGAAGCTATTTGTTTGGAGTAACGAAGAACCACTCCTTTTTGGCAACTGTTTACTCCTATCATGAACTCCCTACCTGAAAATGCAAATCCTAATCTGCCTTGCTTGCAAGAGGCAATGCCAAAGAACTAGTAGCACTACAACAGAATCAGACATGGAGCTTAGTTCCACTTTTTTCAGGAAATACCGCCATCGGTTGTGGTTAGGTCTATCAAGCTAAGACCCGCTATGATGCTTAAGTTATCTAAGGGGAAGCGTTAGTTTGCCCATCTAGTAAGGGGTATTCTCAGGAGTCTTGGATTATGAGGAGACATTTGCACCAGTAGCAAAGATGGCATCTTTACGTACCTTAATCGCGGTTGCTGCGATTCGTGGTTGCCTATAAGTATACTGGTGTTTCAACTTGATGTTTTGATTTTGCATGAGGATATATATATATGTGTGTGTGTGCGCAGCCTACACCGGGACTATCTACTCCGTCATTTATGTATTTCCGGCCCTTTATTCAATGAATCGGCAATTTATGGTCTCAAATGGGCACCACTCGCTTTTCTCGCTTCCACTCCTCTCCTTTTAGTCAGAGTTAGCTAGTCGCCTAAGGAGTAAGCGCTAAGAAGCTCATCTCGAGTTTTTGTACCTGCCTTAATCTAGTTTTACCTGTTTACTTATCTGGATTGATGAGAAAGAAAGCCTTGCTTGAAGCTCAGGAAAGTCCATCTCTTTTCTCCGACAGAATCAATGGTAATGGCATCGGATCTAACTCTCCCTTTTCGGCTATTACTAAGAGAAACAGACTGCATAGATTGATTGGACTCGGGGTCATAAGAACTTTATTGAGCAGATTAGGTCTGCTATTCACCTCATTGAGAACAGTGAGATGAATCTTTCTTCCATCTCAACTATAGGGATTCCCCTTTAGCCATCAAACATAACCATGCCAACAAGCCCGTCTAGTCTTTCCCTTCTTCAAAAACCAACAGTAGTCAAAGCTAGGTGAAAAAAGCAAGAAAGGTTAGGGAAAAGAGATCCTAATTAGCCAGTTCTATTCTAGATTGGAAAGTTGTGTGTCTGATTGAACTAAGACATCGTATGCCCGGAAAGAGGCGAGCAAAGTGAGGTAGTGTAGCTCAATTGAAAAAAAGGAAAGCTAAGGCGAACTCTCAGTATTAGTTTTGCCAGTTTATTAATTGGACAGGTTTGATTCTATAATCAAAGAAAAGGGAATTGTTACAATGTGAGTTTGCAGCTACAGGCAAATTCCACATCGTCTTATCGGCTTCGACCTTCATAGCTATATGGGAGTAGAGATTGAAAGGGGTTGAGATAGCCACAATTGTCATTTCCTATGCCTTATCGATGTAGTGGGAAAAATTATAGCATGATGATAGTCGAGAAAAACAAGCCATCAACAAACTCAAAGGGTTTCAAAGCTTAGTTGCAAAGGTGCGTAGTGAAAATAGACTAGCTGCTATCTATCATGGGTTAGCCAAAAAAGGCTAAAAGAAAACCAATAGCGATAGATTAGCTTCATGTCGTACCGTAGGCAAAGAGATAACTCTATCATGGCTTCTTTTCACCTCTATGTAAGGGGGTCAGAGGGACCAAAAGGTGAAGGAGTTCTGGCAAAGCCCAAACTCAAAGCATTCGAGATAGGCATTCAAGTAAAATCGTCAATTCTATATGCCATTTGATGATGAGTGTCACAGCGACATGTGAGATAAAATAAAGGCTACCCTTATGAATGCCAGTATAAACATTGGATCAGTTTTTATGGATGTGAAGGTGAGCAGTGAGAACAAATTTAATAGCCCCACTTCGCTTCCATCAACCTCAAGAGGCGGTCCTAGGGAAGGTTCTGAAGGAAAAGAAGGGGACTTGGTATTAAGAAGTCTATCCATATGAAGAAGGCCCTACCTTAAGAGGGCTTAAAGTGTAATATACGCATCAATACGAGACTCAGGAGCTTGTTAGAATGGCATCATTTTTTTTTGAATAAACGAAAGGTTATGGGCTATAAGTGCTTCTCCTTTTAGTCGAGTTAGCCAGTTCCTCTCTGGTTGCTAGTATTCACCATTTCAAGCGGTGTATCATTGATTTCTTCTTCAATCATAAGTGACTAAGGATTCTTTCTTTGGGCGGATTTTGATTTCATTTTTTTTAAATCGAGTAAAGCTCAAAAGAAAATAACAAAAAGCAACATAATGAAATAGAGGTTGGGGCCTTCCTTCTAGTGCTAAACATATTGGAGCAGCTTTTTGTTACTACCAACATCCTAAGGTTCCGAAGGTTAACTCCAAAATCTGTAGTGAAAGAAAGTAGTTAGACCAAAGGCTGAATGCCTAGGCCAAAAGTAAGAGAGAAATACAACACTAGAAAGTTAAAAGATAAAAGATTTATAGTGGTTCACGAGCCTAGTCCCTATGACCATGGATGACAAGTTCTTTTAACTTAATCAAATAGTTGAGATTGGCTTTACAAGTCTATGATGACTATGTCCGCCATTAATGAATTTTTTATAAAAGCTCAAGTCTGAAAGTTTAAGATGTTTACAAATGATAAATTTAGTTCGCTATTAATCGGATCTTAGATTCACTATGAAGACCCCATACATGGGACTTGTGCCTTCTTTTTAAAGGCATCTTGTGGCTCTTCCATTGGAGGAGAGCTTCTCTCTTGGATTACTGACATGACCCGATTGTTAAGCTAAGGTTAAAATACACATCGTCATTTGGTTTATTATATATTAAGATCGAGGAAGATATGAAATCATTAGGAAAAGCTATGAAGATAGGAAGACTATTTTTAAAAAGTTTCATTAGTTTCCAATCTTAGGAATTTCTTTCTAATGCTATGAGATTGGAGGACTAAGAGAGTATCTATAATTAGAAAGTTCTTACCAAAGCAAACGCATATTAAGATCGAGAGCACTCCTTCATGGTATAAAATTCTAACTCCTCATGAAGTACTCCGACGACTTTAGAGGTTCTCCATATAGGATTGAGAGAAGATTAGGACTAGTTTTAAGATTCTCCTTTCTTTAACTACTCCACAACTAATTAATTTAGAGGACTGAGTGGAACAATGAGATAAAGATGAACATGGGTATATTCACGCTCTTCTTATTTGTAACGACCCATAAAATTTTAATAGTTTTAAATATATATTTAACTGAAATTTTGTGAAATTTTAAGTAATTAAATTTGAAAATAAAAATTTAATATTTGGAATACGTATAATTAAACATAGCAAATGGTAAGTTTTCATTTGATAATATTGAATTTATTTTATTGTGTAGTTTTATTTAAATTTTAATCAGTTAATATTAGATGATAATAAAATATTTTCCAAACTTGAATATTTTTATACAATAAATTTGTAAATCATCTTCTGAGTGAGACGTCATATTTCATTTCTTCAAACTTGGACTGTTATTGCTCCGTTTATCTTATTTTCGACAGATTTGCAGCATTTTCGGTACCGATACCGACTTTTGAATGGATAATCGTATCGTTGATATCTATGTACCGTTTTGGTCGTCTCATCGTGCTGATCTTCGCAGTGTATTCGTTTGTGTGTTTTGGCGTCCGATACGCGGTGAAATCAGTGAATCGATTGGTCGTATCGGTACCCGTTTGAACTTTTGTTTTGTTTTGCTTTCCTTGTGTCTTTCCATTTTCCACTGGGTAAACCAAATAGTCAGTCGCTTTTAATAATTTCTGAATTCAATCGATGTCCTTCACTATTCCCAATTTTCAAATTTTATTCCCTTTCGACCGTTCACTATCTTCCTTTTTTGTTTGTTATGCCTTCTTGGTTTGAAGAAAATTATATTATAATGTAGTATGAAAAGCTCATATATACTTTACCTGAAACAAGTTGCATTCATTTGTTTTTCTTCCTAAAGCCTTTCAAAACTCACGTTTCATTTGCCTGCTGCCTATTTTTCAAGTCATGGCCCTTCACTTCTCAAGACTATTTCATTTTGCAATTCACTTTCCATTTTCAGGAGCCACCCCCTGCTCGTCTATTCCTGATCACGCTCCACATCTTTTGCCACCTCCTTCATTTTTCATGGTAGCTTCTTAAAAAAAATATTTATTTTTCAAAGCTTTTATATAAGTTAAAGCTTGGATATTAAGTTTGCATTCTTTTCTCTGACAACCTGCTCGTTCATGGTACTGTCTTCTCCTCTAAGATTGTCCCCATCCGCCACACCTCCTTGCCACGCCATCCCAGTCGCTCGCCTCTGCCATAACCATTCCTCCATCCTCACCCAGATCTGGATGCTCGCCCACCACACACACACAGACCCATGCCAACCCTATAACCCATCAACCTAACCCATAACCATCATCCCACGACTCAACCCCTTTGCAGCGCCATGCCAGCCCGAGCTCCACGTGCAACGCAATCATTTTTCCTCTAGCAGTAGGCGAGCAGTCTCCATTTTTCTTGCCGTTCTTTCCTTAATATATATATATATATACACACATGGAGACGTGCTACATGTGTTTGCTTGGTAGCCTATTGTCTGCCTATTCCTGCTATGCCATGCCATCTCCGCCTCGTTGTCGACTGTCATACAACACCTAGATTGCATCCACCATCCACCGTTCTTGCGCTCATACATTTGAAATAAGTATGGTTATATATTTGTTTATATATGAGTCATTTATAATGTTATATATTAATTGATGTTTATAATATTTGCGGTGACTAGCCTATCTGACCAACTATATACATATAATATATATATTTATAAAGTTTTCTATAGTTCTCTTGTTACAGTTAGTAGTTATATATGTTAACAGTGTACGTTTATGTTTATATAAATGTCAATATTTGAACCTTATGAATGTATAATATGTTCGTCTATTTTAAATTTAGGTTTTGAAAAGGATTTTTGTAGATATTATGTTTACGTGTAAACTATGGGACTTATTAAATATTGATTTGTAAGTATTGTTGAAAAATGTATGAGATCGTTTGATTTTATATATGAGTTTGTATACAAGAGATATATTGATGTTTTGATTTATATAAAATATATTTACAGGGCTTTGGAAAATATATAATAATATGTATATAGAGGTTCAAATTTTTAGGCGTTTAAATTTAATATGGATTTTTAAATTTGCAATATGAAATTTTGCATTTAATACGTATTTTGATTTAAACATTGAGTTTACAAAGGAAAGTAATAAAATAATAATATAATATACTCTTCGTTTCAATTTTATCAAGCTGATTTTTAATTTGTTTCGTCAATTCCTTATCTATCAGCTTGTCCGTCGAATCTGTATCCATCTAGCTTGTTTTGGGATTTGAGCTTGGATTCATTACTCATTCTATTGTCTATCCTCTCTAGCTTCGAAAGGTGAGCAATCACTCATGATTAACGTTCTTATATTTATTAAATTTGATTTCAATTGAAACGACAGTTGAAATATGCTGCTGTTAGTTATTTTCATTGTTATATATGCTATTACTGTATCTGTTCACCTATGACATCTAACACCATTATCTGTTATTTTTATTGATGATATGCCTGTTATATTATTATCATATCCGTTATCACTCTACAAGTTCCCTGTTAGTATAGAATTCACTATGGGTTGAAATGATACATACCCAAACGATCTGTAGAATAGGAGAAAATCGTTATGGGTTGAAATGATAAACCTAAGTGATTTTCATTTGAATTGAATTTGGGATTGTGGTTTGAAATGATATACACCCGTATATATATATATATATTTAAATTGCACATTGAAATGATAAATATCTGTATCACTTGACCATAGGATAGAAAATTATATACAGACACTGTCGGTCTATATATATATATATATTGAAATGATTTCTATGGTTTTGGAAAGAAATATATGGTTTAATAAATATTGATTTTAAGATATTATATATATATATGTATTGTTATAAAGTTTTAAAATTTAGATTTTAAATTTATATGTTTTGAAAATTTTATAGTTATAAGTTAATTTTGAAAATTTAAATTTTAAGAATTTATTTATAATTTTACTATTTTTAGAATATATAAATAGATTTAATATATAAATAAATCTGATAAGATGTTTAAGTATTTATTTAAGATTATATTTTAAAATAGATTTTAAAATTATTTTTATAAGTTAAGATTGGATTGATAAATTTGAATTTATTTGGAATTGTATTTAATTAAGAATTATATTGAATTAAAATCAATTTGAAACTTGTTGAATTTGAGATTTTTGAAAGGATATGATTTTATAACTTGATTTTGGTTTAAGGTGATTAAATGAATATTTCAAGTTTAAATAAATTGAAGGAAATATTTAGTTTATTCGAAATTTGGGGTTTTATTTAAATGATATTGGATTTATTAAGTGAATGTTTCAAAACTAAATAATAATGAAGTTAAATTAAGATATATATGAAATTATCAATTTTAGTTTTGAAAATGTGGAATATTTAAGCTTTGAAATATATTGAAATTAAAATGGTTTATTTTTTGGTTCAATCTGTATTTGAAATCGATATTATTTGAAATGGTTTATTGAGAAACTGAATTGAATTGAAATTGATGAATTGAGAATGAATTGAATTTTGGAATTTGAATTGATTTGAATCGATTTGTGAACTTTGAGGAAGCTATTTTATTATATAAAGTATTTAAATTATATTTAAAACTATTTATATATTTTACTTTATAAATTTTTAATATAAACTATTTTAATATACTAATTATTTTAATATAAACTATTTTTAAGATAAACCATTTTAATATACTAATTAATATAAACTATTTTTAAGATAAACCATTTAAATATACTAATTATTTTAATATAAACTATTTTAACTTATAACTATTTTTATATGAACTATTTTATTTTATAAATTATTTTATTACATACACTATTATTAATATCTAAATTGTTCAAGTGGGAAGTTATGATTTCAAAGTTATGAATTTCAAAGTATTATGTTATCAAGTGTTATGACTTCCAAAGTGTTACAAATTCTAAGCTTTAAAATTTTGAAAGTGTTATAACTTTGAAGTGCTATGATTTTTTGAAATGAATATATTTGAAGTGAAATGATATCGTATTGATATGGTTTTGAAATGGAAATGATATTTTGGTTTTGAAGTGTAAACTATTTTGAAATGACCGCGGTGTTATAATAACGTTTGGTTGTTAAAGAGACCGGGATCGGTTATTGTCATACTCTCTGCCAATGCCGAAAACCACTTTAACAACCGTGTACGCGGTGGAGATTCCAGAATGAAGTAGGATGGTGGTGATTATTCTATTTGAGGTATATACGTGGACCCCCGGTGAGTTGGCTTAAGGTGACTAAAACAGGAGCAATTGACTGGCCAAGTGAGGTAGCTCCTCCGATCGGACACACTTCTTCGTTGACCATTCTATTACTTTGTGATTGATTGGGTGCACCCCTCGGATTTTGGGAGTGTGGCTCGAGGTGGGCGGTAGTGGCTGCTATGCGTTACCACCAGCCCGGAAGTGTAATTGGTATATCTACCCTGGCATTGCCTAGTTGTGCCATGTCACCTACCTTAGCAAGACCTCTACGAGTTTGTTTTGTACCATACCTATGGAGTGCCCTCTGATAAGCCCAGTTTATGGGAAGTTACGATACTGTATAGACTATGGTAATTTATAAAAATGTGTTAAGGGGGATATGGGTAATGCCTTAACGCTATTTTAATAGTTTACTTTACTTTAGACATTATTATAATAGCGTATATTACTACATAGTAGATAGTTTAATGGATCCTTAGAGGATGGTTATCCCAAACATCCTTTGAGTTACTTGTATTTCAGTTGGTATTTCACTTGAGTTGGATTTATTGATATAAGAATGTTAATCTTAACTCGAGTGTTTTGTGTTTTGCTTTACGCTCGGGTCAGACTGAGTGCCACAGTATTAGAGACTCACGTTTGGAGTTGGAGCTTCGCTTGGAGATCCATCTATCTCTTCAGCTTCTAGTTATTCAGTTGACTCCAGTGATGTATTCAGATTATTGTTATTTGACTATTGTACCGAGACTTCTATGTATTCGAGACTTCTGTTGTATCTTATTTAACTCTGTTATATATATATATATATATAGTAGCTTCATGAACTACTATTCTTTTATTTTCGCTGCTTATTGTTATATTACTCTATGTCTGTGATTATTTTATTTACTATATATGCTGAGTTTTGCCAAATATAAATTAAAAATATGATATTTTGAGCAATTCAAGTCCGACATGTGCGGATGCGAATGGTTGAAAATTTCAGGATGTTACATTATTTCTCCAGCAGTGCTTTTTTAACTCATTCAGATTTTACATGGATATGGAATATAGTTTGAGAAAATGATTTTGACTGAGAGTGGTCCTTTATTCTAGCAAAGATTAGGTCTGATTAGACATTATCTAGTGGATTAAGATATAAGACTCTTATACTTGAAGACTAGCTATCATTAATATTCAGATGGTAAGGAATCTCAGTTGTCCATCTCTATATGAAGTTCTAACTTGTTCACGAATGCGGTTTCACGTCAAGAATGAGGTACTAAGTAATGTAATAAAGCATCAGGAGAAGAGAACTTCTTTAACTACTCATAATTAAGTAAGCTACCCTTCTTCTTTAGTTTGTTATTTAACATTAGAATTTTTATTATATTGCGATGAAGGGAATGACCCGTTAAGGTTACCTTGGCCTTATACTCTATAAGAATTACATACTAAGGCTTGGAGCACTCATGAAGGTAACTTAGATGTTCAAAATCTTGATTCATGTTATGATGGTTAAAGAAATGACACAAACTCCAAAACTAGCTTGGATGAAAGGTTTGACTTTGCAAAGTAACATGAAAACCACTATGTCTTATGCTTCATAATAATGCTTCCTTACTCTCAAGCAACTTTCCTGAGAAAGGTACATATTGATTGACATGATACATAATGGATTGTTCCCTGAAGGAGCTATATTCTAATAGGTAACCAAAAAGAGTTCTAGTTGTGGTGAAGCAACCCAATAAATACTTTACAATAACGTAGGGAAACCAATGTGAAATTTGATATGCTTGGCCAGTGGTCCGAACCGATCCCAAACTGGACTAGTTCTCTAAATCCAGATTCATGGACAAATTCTTAGTTCTGCACAATTTGGAGATGTCCAAATCGGGTACTATATTTCCTCTCTAACAAAGACGCTTTGTCCTTCCAAGTTTACATTGGCTTGGTTTTTTGTAACACCTCGAAAATTTAAGTAGAAATTAATAAAAGAATAAAATTTAAATATAATAAGGAAAAAATGGAATTTTCACAAATGTCTGAATTTGATTACGAAACTTGCACCGTTGTGTTCGTAGCAATTTTCTAGACATATATAACGTTTCAAAATGGAGCTAATATGAAAAAGTTATTAACGTTTTAAATTTTGAAATAAAAAATAATTAAGTAAACAAAATTTGGAAATAAATATTTAAAAATGGAAAAACCCACCAGTCAATAGGTAGATTGGAACCAGTCAACTGCCCCTATCTAAAGTGGTTGACCGGTCAATATTTTGTGGCTACATTTTGGGTAGGCCAACGGTCCAAATTAGATCGTATATTTTTATCAGCGCTTCAGATTAGATCATATATTTAGAACGATCAAGGTTAGTTTGCACCCCTTTAAATACCACGCTAACGTAAACCCTAATTCACAAATTATAACTAGCATGTCCAAACTCTACTCTTTTGAAATCCGAAATCCTCTTTCCCTTAAGTCGCAAATTTCTTCTAAATAAATTAAAATAAAAGTAGAAAGATTGAAGAAAGTTAAATCAACCGGAGATCTAGCAAATAGAGAAGATTTCAGACGAAATTCAGAGGGAATAAATTTGATTTGAGGTGAGTGGGTTCATTGTTAATTACATTATTTACCTACAATTAATTTTCGTATACCCTATTTGATCTAGGTTGTTCAAAATCAAATTAGAAACCTTGTTTAATTAAATTGGAAGTTTGATAGTTATTATAAGAATATGATTCCTCTTTTCTAATCTAGATCTGACTAATGTTAACCTATAAATTAAGAAACTAATAAATCTGGGTATACCCTTTTTTTCAAGTTGATAAGAATTGATGTTAAACCTAGGTTAAACCAATTTATTGCAAAATGCAATTGGATATGAGTTTGGACAATATAAATTTAAGGTTCACAAACTTGGGTTTACTGTAATTAGGATTTATGCGTGCCAAATAGTAATTAACAATTTACTGTAATATAGCGAAGGAAGACGATGATGAATAAACAAACAAACCATAATTAAGGAATGAAAATTTTAATAGTAAAACTTCATGTCCGGTCGATATGCTCACTGGAGCCGGTCGACAGCAAGCGGGCGACCGCTCCGGGAGCAAATTGCCAATCGGTTTGCGTTTCCTGAGCCCAGTATGAACCTCGGCCTAAGGCTCAAGTTATACATAAAAGTAGTGGTATATATATTAAATATATATACATGTATGTTAGCATAAATAGGGAAGATAGTTCCCTATATGGTGACACTAGGACATTGCGGGATTGGGTAACTGCTATTTATCCAGTAGGAGTCGATATTCAACTAGGGAGATTCTATCACCAATTGCACTAACATGAGGTTCTACGATGGATGTGCAACACAGATGATGACTCCTGATGGAGTGTGCGACCTGGAACTAATGGGAGTTCTTTGGTATTCATGGTTACACGACGTAATGTTGTGTTATTAATGGATCCTAGCACGGTGCAATAAGAGGCAATACGTTACCATTGAGAGGTAGACACGGATGCAGCAACGATGAAACACTTCGACGACTCAGCATTGGTGCTCCCTCTCAATGCGTAACTAGGATACATGTAGTCATAGTTGTGGGAAATGTAGTCCCATGATGGAAATTGTATGGAAACCTATGTTGGATTAGTTACATATAGTAGTAGTTGTGGGAAATGTAGCCCCATGGTTGAAAATTGTAGGGAAACCTATGCAGAATATCTCTAGTAACTATTAGATGATCATTAGTTGTCTTGTGGTTTGATTCATTGTTCGAACCTAAGTATGAGCCTACACAAGTCGTTAGTATAGGTGTACATTGAACTAAATCCCTTAGGTAAGAAAACCAGTAATTAACAGACACTTGTAGGATATCCTAGATCACATAGAGTATTACTAAATTCAATTGCATGTGATCATCATATATCAATAATGTACCCATTCACCTAACTTTTGTCTGACCTACCTCTTTTCCTTTCTCTTTCCCCACTACAGGAGGACATGGCAGCAGGTGATAGACCCAGTGATAGTACTTGGAGAGGCGAGCTTAGCATCAGAGTTGTTTTTATTTCCTATTATTCTCCAAGTACTCTTTATCATATCTAGTATTTTATCAGACAATTTGATGTATTTCTGTATATTGAAGATTTGACTACATACTGTTTTGAGACTGTGTTTTGGATATTTTCTGAGATGACTATTTTAGTCTTTATATGTTTTTGTCTTCCGCTGTTAGATCTGAAAGTGTAGTATATCTTAGAATTTATCCTTTTAACTTTAGTCTCTGTAATGTTTTAAATATCCCAACAGCTTATACATCTTGGCACCGAGGTGAGTCTAAAAGTCACTCTTAACTTTAGATCGGTATGTCGGGAGGTGCGGGTTGTCAAAGGGTTTCCTAAATTTCTATAGAGTGGAAAGGTGCTTGTGAAATTTGTAATCTATACTACTATTTCAGATTAGAACAAGTTATATGGATTGGTGTTTTTGATTCGAACTAGTTATCCGAACTGATTTTTTGGACTCAGATTCAAATTTATTTTCCACATTCAAATTGGTAGATCGAATCTGAACTGCTAACCCGAATCTAGATTGGAGATCCGCATTCGAATTGGTGATTTGGACTTCCTTTTGGGATATAGAACCATGGAAAAATTCTTATTTGTGCATTTTTAGATTTTCTTTGCAGTAGAGACACATTGGTATTCCCAGGTCTCATTGGCTGAATTTCCCAAATTTCTATGGTGAGGGAAGGAGTTAGCAAAATATGAAATACAAACTGGTGTTCTAAAATTGAATATATGATTTGGACTAGTATTTTGGATACAAACTAGTGATCCAAACTGGAGTTTTGGATTCGAATTAGGGACTTGGTCTAGTGTTCCGAAATCGAATTAAAACTGGTGTTTCAACTAGCGTTTCCTATCTTTGTAGGTGTTCCGAATTTAAATTAGTAATTTAGATTAGTGTTCCAAATAGGTGTTCCAAATCTGGAACCATCGGAAAATTCTTAGTTTTACATTCTCAAATTTTCCCTCTAAAAGGGATACTTTAGAATTCCAGAGTCACATTGGTTGGGTTAACAAAAATTTCTGTAGTGGGAGAAGGTACTTGTGAAATCCAAGATTCTAACTGGACTTCTTATGTTTTTACTTGAAAGATAATTGATAATCCAACTAACCAACTTCATTATTTGTAATAGCAAATGTTTGATATAGACTTTTATGGTTACCTTGCTTAGAGATCCTTAGTCAACCAATTAGTGATTGAATCATATATTCCATATCATAACTTAATCAACTAATTTGTTGAATAGTTAGTTAGTCAATCAAATGATATATATATATATATAATAAATATACAATTCTTTTACTATTTGTTTAACCGCTTTTGAACCAAGCGATATCTCGACAAACCTGAACCATTGAATGGTCGTAAATAGACGTGGTAACCCAGAAGTACAAGTCTGGAAACTAGAATTTAGGTGAAGTTCAAAGAAATGGTGCTGCACCTTGCTTGCTACTAGAAGACATTTAACCACTCTTTAAACAAGTCGTGTAGTCAAAAGAAAGAAGCAAAAATACGAGCTAAGTCCATAATTCGGTACCGAGTTGTGCCTTTCTACTAAGCACCGAGTGAAGTGTGCTAAGTTAGCATCCCTATTCAAGAAATTAAAGAATAAATACAAAGAAAACATATGAAGTCCAGAGTGACAAGTCAACACAAAGCTTTCAAATGAATGAAGGAAGCAAAAGAAGAAAATTTTAAAAAACTAGACACACCATAACTCGACAAGAGTTGTGAAGCATAACTCGGTATCGAATTGAATATCAAAGTGATGAGTTAGCCATAATCTTCCTTATGAGCCTCCTACTGAATGTGGAGAATGTGGGGAGAAGGTTTTAAAGCAAAATTTGTTTATCTTCTTCTATAAATAGGAGGAGAGCACAAAAATAGTATCCTTTTCTTTCTTTTGGAATTATTAGATTTTACCTTGAGACTCTGTTGGATTCTTATCCGAGTTGTAAGCAACTAAGTTGTAAAATCACTATTATAAAGAAAGTTGGAAACCATTAACAAAGTTGACAGTGAATAGATTATTGTTCTTGGAAGAACCACTATAAATTTCTTGTGTCGTTTTCCTCATTTTAATTTCTTTATTCCTATAACTACTACTTATATATTGACTGGGTGGGTTTTGGTGCAAACATTTTGATGCTTTCACCGAAAGCATTTAAAGTTCTTGTCCATTGATTTACCTTGACACTTTAGATTGCCACTATCCATAAGTTAGATCTAGAAGGTTGTAGTTATAAGATCCTTGATTATTTGAATTTGAAAGAAGTCTTAGAAGAGTGATGACACCTAGAAACGCTAAGGAAAAATCAACAGTCTCAAGGCCCACCAATGATGCTAAAAAGGAAGGCTCTCAGCATGAGGAAGAGATAAGTCAACCCGTTATTGCTGAAATTCCAAGTGCACCAAAGATGGTGACTAGTGTAGTTTTGGACCGAATGATGATGGGGATTAATAAAAAGATGGTAGAGAGCCAAAATGGTGTTTTGAAGCAGATAATGGAAAGTATTGATTTGATGATTTAGTTACCCAATAGTTGAAGGAAGAGTCATAAAGTGTTGTTAACTTCTGACTCAAAAGTAGAAAGTTCTTCCTCGTTGAACATAAACTGAAGAAGTAGAAAGCAAAAGGTAAAAAAGGGAGAAGCTGGGACATCAAAAATGGGGCCTGGAAAAGCTTTAGTTGCCAAGTCACAACTTGGAGCCAAGCCTTCTCAACTTGGTATTGAGTTGAACCCTCGACTTATGATTGGTGATTCACATAATGAGTTGCAAGAAGAGGTTGGTGTTAGTGTTGACCAGGCTATTGGTGGTTAGAGTGGTGGTGTTCAGAAAAATGCCAGTAAACCATCATAGAGAGAACATATGTAATTGTAGAGGATCTTATATAATGCAACTTATATACTAATGTGAGAGTATGTACGAATAATTATACTAAGTAGAGTAAATTAACAGAGTATAAATAGGATAGATAATAAAAGCAAGCATACTAGATATTTTATACTTGTTCGAACCTCCCATACTAGGTCCAGTCTCGAAGCTTCCCTTTGGTATTTCCTTTGACCAAATGATCCTCACTTCGCCCGAAGGAATAGGCTAATACAACAGTAATTCTCTAACAATCGTGTGTTCTAAATAACACGAATTTTGACTGAGAATAAAAATCTTCCTATGATCTCCTTTGAGTATGTGAATGTGAATACTTTGAGTTGTAGAAAGTAGTTTAATCAAAATGATATTTTGATTATGAAAGATTGAGACTATGTGAGCAAGAGATGCACGAATTTGTAAATAGAAAGTTAATAAGAAATCAAGAGAATATATGTTAATTTCAATTCTCAATCTTCGAAGTATTTATAGGTTTAAAGAGATGCAGATGAAGAGTTGTTACTGTTCAACAAACTCTATTTGCTTTAATGGCTGCAACCATTGAAGAAGAGATGCTATTATTTAAAAAGAAATGAAACGTCCTTTCAGATCAAAGCAGTTGCCATATCATAGATGTTTGTGGATTTTCCACAGATGTCTATGGCTTCAGGGAAGAATTTCCCGAAACTATTCACATACATCTGTGGCTTTTCCACAGACATCTGTGGATGACATTTTCAGAATACGAAAGTTTTTAAAGCCAATTTTGAATGATTTTAGTGCTAATTTTATGTATATGAATTCATGTGTGCATATATACTTAAGGAGGCCTTATAATGTTTATATAAGACTCTTAATACACTAGTATCACCTTAGTAATCATAGTATGATTCATAAGTCTTTGTTTGTCTTCGAATTCCAATATCTTTGAGCATGATGATCTCTTGTAGTATATACTTGTAATCTTGATAAGATATATAATATATGTGATTGTATTGTTGTTTTCATTGAAACCATAGAATGAAGGTTCTAACGACATAGACAACGTAGAGCTGGATGAACTGTTCTTCTAGAGACAGGGAACCCAGAAAGCATGGAACTAACCGAGAGTGCTTGGACAAATACTTGGGGTAGTCTATGATGACCGTCGTCTATTCGATCCGACTAGCCTAAAATTTATAGCTAATGTGGTAAGAAAGCTGGTGAATAAGAACCAATACAGAATTAACGATGATTGGAGTTCATCCCTAGTAGGACCCCATCCATAGAGAATTTTTGGTAGGAATATTATCCCAAAAGGTTTGTTATACCACAATGTCATCATACAATGGAACAAAAGATCCGAGATAGCATCTTTTGAAGTACAAGTGGTACTTGGATGGTGTTAGGGCAACTGAAGTCATGAGATGTAGATGTTTCCCCATATTCCTTGAAGGAATAACTATATTGTGGTTTACTCGGCTTGCACCATATCTTTGTATGAACAATTGGCTAAAATGTTTATTGAGTAGTTTAGACTCCACATTTCTCGTCCAAAGGATGGGATGCCCTTGTCAAGTAAGCTTCAGGTTCTCGGGGAGACTTTGAAGAATTTCTTGAGTAGATTTAGTACTGCTATAACGAAAATGAGTAATATGAAGGAAGATGTCATGCCGACGGCATTGATCCATGGGATACACCCAGATACGAATTTTGGTAAATGGCTGAAGATGAAGTAGTCACCTACCATGGAGGAGCTCTGTCAAAAGGCAATCCAGTTTCTACGCTTAAAAGAGGCAAACATAGTCGTTGGAAAAGGCTGGTGGGAGACTGTTAGGTGAAGTTATACAGAGCAATGTTGCCAAAAATAAAACTGGTGAGAGCACCAAAAACATTGCATTCAATGTTGGAAATAAGAACTATGGTAAGAAAAGAGGAAACCCGGGTGTTGGTGGAAGAAAGTCGGACTTCAAGAAGTGTTAGAGATATCTAAGTCTGAACATTATACCTCGATGAATGAGACCATTAAGAACATTTACCTTGCAACACAAGGTACTGAGAATTACAGGACCGGCTTGGAGGGAGCCAACCAAGTACGAAAAGCTCTCAGGGAAATATTGTCGCTTCCATGAGATACATGGGCACATTACCAATTAGTGTCGACGTCTGAAGGATATAATTGAATATTTAATTAGGAAAAAGAAGTTGCAATAGTATGTGAAAGACCCGTAGGATTATGGGTAAATAAACGGTAGACCGTAGGGGTAGATGGCTCGACAAAATCAGGTCAGGCCTAGTGGTGATGGACCTAGGCAGCCTGAAGAGAGAATTGTAATCAACACTTACATAAGTGGACGTTACTCGATCGAGAAAACCTAGAATGAGTTGGAAAGATATGGAGGTTCTTAGAAGCATGTTGTCTAAGAGAGGTTCTTTTCTGTGGAAGATGGAGCTTCGGTAAAACAACTAAAAATGATGGCTGGTGATATTGTGTTTAGAGAACGAGATATGGATAGGGTTCAAGCGTCGACGCTCAACCCTTTGGTGATTACGACCGTGGTTGAGTTGGCTATCGTGTGTCGGGTCTCATTGATCGTGGGAGCTCAGTAAATATTCTATTTAAGAAGACATTTAATCAGATAAGGAAGAATACACAGGACCTGAAGCTATGTAAATTCTATATCTAATAATTTACCGAAGAGGCTACAAAACCTGTTGGTCGTAGAGATTTATTGGTAGAGCTTGGTGAAGGTGACCACGGGATGGTGTAGGTGTATACCTTCATTATGATTGTTATGTACTTTGCTTGCAATGCTTTATGGGGCCGACCAGCACTTTCCTATTTTAGGGTGGCCTTGGCCCATGGTGTTTGATGATGAAGTTGCCGATTAAGAATGGGGTAGAAGCTATCCAGGGGACCAAAGTACGGGTCATGAGTTCCATGTCGCAGAGCTTAGAGAAGCCAAATGACATGAAAAAGGAAAAGGTACAGAGAAGACACCCTGCATCAAGACGATTGACACGTAGCAACCACTGCCTAAGCCCTAGCTCGAAAGGTACGGAAAATTTCCTAAATCTATGGATCTAAAGAAAGAGCTAGAGGAAGCAAAGGCGGTCGATGAGCTGACGATCGACATCCCGATCAAAGATGACCCTAATCAGTTCCTAAAGATCGAATCTCAGCTCGGTGTGAAGGCGAAGATGGAGTTGGCAGGGTTTCTCTGGGCAAACCTGGACATGAGTTTCTTCGACAAACCTGGATGTGTTTGCCTAGAAACATTCTGATGTGTGTGGAATATCACCGGAGATGGGGTACCATGCATTGAATATTGACCCACGATGCCCTCTTATAAAGCATAAAAGGAACAACTTGTGTTTGGAGTGATCCGCTATGTTAACAAAAGAAGTGGATAAGTTGAGGGCATGCACCTTATTAAGATCTAAATAATGTGTGCCCAAAAGAATGCTTCCCGCTACCTAAGATTGATCAACTCGTGTACATAACCGTATGACATGAACTGTTATCCTTCATAGATGCATACTCCAGCTACAATCAGATGGCAATGAATGTTCCAGATCAAGAGCATACTAATTTTATCACTGATTTACGGCTTTATTGTTGTCGAGTGATATCGTTCGATCTGAAGAACGCTGGAGCTAATTACCAGTGATTAGTAAATTTGATGTTCAAGGATCAGATCTGATGAACGATGGATGCCTAAGTGATATGCTAGGGAAGTCACAATGATCGAGGAACCAAATGCATGACCTCTCAGAGATGTTTGATGTGCTTCGAAAGTACGGGATAAAGCTCAATCCATTGAAATGCTCTTTCGGAGTCGCATCAGGAAAATTCTTAGGTTTCATAGTAAACTCGAGGGCATCAAGGCCAATCCATAATAGATAAAAGCATTGAAAGATGTTGATGCCAGGAGAATGAGATGGGAAATATAGAGCTTGAATGGAAAGGTCACCACATTGAGTCGATTGATCTAAAAGGCGTCAGATAAGTGCGTACCTTTCTTTGATGCCCTCAAGAAAGAGAAAAGGAAGTTTGTTTATACTGAGAAATGCTAGGAAGGTTTCCATGCCTTGGTCACATGGAGAGACCACCAGTCTTATCAAGGCCTTCGGAAGGAAAAGACTTGTTCGTATACTTGGCAGTGTCTACTCATGCACTAAGTGCGACCTTGGTATGCAAGGAGTCTAGAATCCAAAGGCTAGTATATTATATTAGCAAACGGTTCATTAGAGCAGAGAAGAATTACCAAAAGTTAGAGAAGCTAGCATACCGCTTCTTGATTTTTTCGAGGAAATTGTGGCTATATTCCAAGCTCATCCGACAAAGTGTTGATTGATTAACCTTTGAGGCAAGTGTCGCACCGACCTAAGACTTCGGGAAGGTTACTGAAGTAAAATATCAAGTTGAGCCAGTATGATATAACCTACAATCCTAGGTGGGAGATACAAGGAAAGGCATCGACTGATTTCATTGTTGAGTTCACCATTCGAGATGGAGAAATTGAAGAAGACGTTGTGTGACTCGCTCAATGTACGTTGTACATAGACGGAGCGCCCAATGAATGCAGCTCTGAGGAATGAGTGATCTTAGAAACCCTTGAGGAATGAATGAATTATTATGCCTTAAAACTTGAGTTTCCATCAACGAATAATAAAGTTGAACACGAAGTGCTAATCACGGGGCTCAAGATAGTAAAAGAATTGGGAGTCAAAGCATTGCATATATTCAATGACTTTCAATTGGTGGTCTGTTAGGTGAAGTAGGAATTTTAACCTAAGGGAACATAAAGGCTGATTCATTGGCCAAGTAGGCCAGCTCTAGGGATGTGCGGCTTATGGGATTAGTTCCAGTGGAGGTTTTTTTAGCCCTAAGCATCAACCAGGTAGATATTGATTGGATCTTCGAGGCTGAAGGAGAGAAGGAGTCATGGACGATTCTAATAAAAGAATACTTACTGAAGGGAACTATCCCGAATAGGAGAAATGGACAAAGAAAACTACCGTGCAAAGTAACATGATGCATCATTCAAGAAGGTGTACTATATAGGAGAGGATTCTCCAAGTGTAACGTCCCGACTTTTTGACTCTTGAATGTCAACACTAATACATCTACGGTATTCACTTGTCGAGCATTCATGTGCCAAAAAGGTAGAAAGTAAGAGTAAAAATAAATAAAACAAAAAAGAAGAGAACACAACAACAGAATCTCAATGGTGGAATGATAATATATAATATCAAAAGAATGGTACAAAGGGTCACTTCGATACAGAAATTTCGAAGTTACAAAACCTAAGTACTATCATCAGCTTGGAAAATTATAACTGCCCGTCCTCACAAATGTTGATACGTACAATATTGTAATGTAGCAGAAATAAGAAAACTACAGAGGTGAAACATCCAGCTCTCCTTCTTTAGCTCCAAGTAACATCAACAAAAACCGGCCTTTCTCAAACTATTCTAAAGAGCACGCGAGGAATTTAGAAAAAAAATCAAGCATTAGACATAAGTCTAGTATGAAAAACTCAAGAAATATGTAGCGAGCATATAACAGTACTTTTGAGATCACATGGAATACCATAATAGTTATCCCCTCTAAAGAACCACAATCTAATAAATACACAAGGTGATATATTAGATAATGTCTAGGGTGTAGAATATAATTATTATAACATAGCGAGAATGACTACATTGGTTACATTCAACAGCATATTAGAGGGTACAAATAAACCGCTAAGGTTCGTTCGCATATTGGGTTTTTCCATGGAGATTTCTTCAGTCGACGTCGAATCCAATCTCATGTAAAGGGTCAGAAACTACCTCCAAGCACAGTATATCTCTAGATACTAGAATATACCATTAAGGAAAACATAGCCAGTCCACGTCTAAGTACGTGATCCCAAATACCATCACCTCCCGCACTTAACATCAATAAGCATACTCCAGGTATGGAGTGATAATATCCCATCGTGGATCAACCAAACCCCAAGCTATGCCCCTACTCTTTTTTCTATCATTTTTGATGTCGAGTTTACGTTCGACATCTTTCACACGAGTCTTTATCACTCGAATAGAATACGAACCCCCAATTGGATTCCTATATCTCGAACAAATCTCGAAACCACACATAGATGCCAACATCTCAAACATGTCCACTCCTAAGAGATGGAATATGTATCTCAGTCTTGAAGTTGTTTTCGCTAACTAAAACACTTATCGATTCCGGTCTCTTTAAGACTGATTCAAAAATTTTGGTCATTCAATAATGAGAAGAACGATCGCATATGGAAACCAAGCCTAGTATACTCATCATGTTTCTGATATTTTCATCTCACACTAGCACTCGATCAAGAATGAAGCCAGTAGGTTAGAGCTCTATTGCTCATATCCCTACATGAACATCAGTCTTAATTCCTACAGATAGACAAGCCTACTTCATCGGCTTTTAGTGCTAAGTATACAACTAAATGTTTTCCATAAACGAGTACACATAGAAAGCACGACAAGTCACACAAAGCACGATCAAGTCACATAAGCGAATTCTAGTTCTCTTTTTGTTTAATTAATCTTTTATTAACTAGAACCTCTTTATTAGTAAAAATTCTTTTATCTAATAAAACATCTTTTATCAATCTCTACTATTCATTTGTACTCTTTTTAATACTTCAAAAAGTAATCATATACTTATCTCAGATGGTATAAGTATATTAACAAATCATTAAAAAGATTTCTAACTTTAAACCTCTACTTTTTCTATACTTAAAAAGTAGTGGAAATTAGCCACAAGGGCCTCTTTAGTAAGTGGAATTAGTTTCTAGGACACACAACTGAAATAATTACTTTCAAGGACAAAATGTAAAATAATTAGTTTCTAAGGCCTAAAAACTTATGAAATTATGTCCTTGAAAGTAATTGGACTGCTGACTTTGTCCTTGAAAGTAATTATTCTGCTGACTTTGGCCTTGAATATAATTTCTTTGAATGTGTGTCCTAGAAACTAATTGGACTGCAAAGTTTGTCCTTCTGGTGAAATGCCCCTAAAAAGTATTCATATACTTATCTCAAATGGTATAAGTACATTCACCAATCATTAACAAGATTTCTTACCTTAAAACTTTTCTTTTTCTATCTTTTTTCAAAAGATTCCATACTTATAATTTCCTTTAAAATACCAATTTTAAAGATCAAAGTGCTTTAACAAATATTCAAAAGGTTAAAGACTAATGTTACTTAAACATTCTCACTACAAATCCAAAACCATTTAACTTATGCTTATCTTTAAAACATTATTTTAAAGATCTATTTACATTCATAAGTATAATAAAAAAGGGTTAAAGATGAATGTTATTAACACATTGTCACAACAAACACAAAACCAGTTCATACTTGTATCAACTTTAAAACATTCTTTTTAAAGATCGAAGATAATATTTAGTTAAGTTTAATAGTGGACTAAGTGACTATCTAGTAAAAACAATTGCTTATACAAATCAATGTTTGCATACTTAACTCGTTTCCGACATTTCAACTTAACTATTCCTCGTCCAAGAGTGAAGCCAGGTAAGTTAGAGCACTGGTTGCATCAAATCCTGGCCTAGACACTTCATTCTTAAATCTCACAAATAAATAAGTTTACTCGTCGGCTTTTAGTGTAAAGTATAGTATTAATGATTTCCATAAACAAGTAACAAAAAACATGATTTACCCATTTCCAACATTCCCGACTTAACTATTCCTCATTCATGTGTGAAACCGGTAGGTTAGAGCTCTATTGCTCCATCCCTACTTGACATCAATCTTAACTCTCAGAAATAGACAAGCCTACTTCGTCGGCTTTTAGCATTAAGCAAAGTTAATTACCTTTTAAATAAGTAAGTAAACAACAAGGTTAATATGTTTCCAACATTCCAAATTAACTATTCCTCATTCAAGAGGGAAGCCCGATAGGTTAGAGCTCTATTGCTTTGTCCCCACTCGACATCAATCTTAACTCTCACAAATAGAGAAGTCTACCTCATCGGCTTTTAGTGTTAAGCCTAATCAATTACCTTTTTCAAAACTTATATATACTTTGAAAATACTTGTATATAGGTTTTAAATATCTATGTGAAATATTACTTGAAAATAACTATTTTATAATTTTATCAAAAACTTGTTTATATTATAAAACCTCTTTACTTTGAAAATACATATAATTATTAAAAATATATTTAAACTTCAAACCAAGTTTAAAATACTTCAAAACATGGTTTTAAACATCTCTAGAGAGATTAGAGAAAAATACCAAATTTAATTATCATATTAAACACTTAAAACCATAAGCAACTACATCATTCATAAATGCCGTTAAAAGTCCTTATTAAAAACAACATTGAAAAGCACGATCTTTATGACTAGTTTTAACCGCTGAAAAAAATGAATTAAGATTTGAAATTTTTATAGTAAGTAATAACATTAGGATTCTTAAAAATCATGGAAAGAAACCTTTGATAATATCTTTCCATTTATTTATAAAAATTCCCGAAAATAAGGGATTCGAAAGTGCACTTATAACGACTATTCTCACATCAAACACATTCAAATTTACTTCAATTAAACATACAAGTTAAACAACCATTTAAACATCAAGTCAAGTTCAGGCCACATGTTTAAGAGGGCAATAGAAGTTATGTTATATAATATAAAGTTATCATTTGCTTTCAAAAGAAAGAGGGGTCCAAAGTTTATAACTTTACTTAATTAGTGTCACTTTAACTTTATAATTCAAATACAACATATATATACACAATACATACTTATAAGATAGTGAGATAACTCACGTAGATTTATGCCAAACCCAAGCATAAAGCCATAAGAACAAAGAACCACCTCCTTTCACCACCAAAAGTGTAATGGTCCAACCTTTAGCACTTTCAAATCAAAGCCACACCTCTCCTTCTCCTCCTATGCTCATGGCCCCCTCCGAGATTCCCCTCTTCCTCTCACCTTCTCCCACTTTTTACTTGCTAATCATGCTTCCCATAACGTTTTAGGCCTATAGCCAAAGTTTATAAGAGATTGGAGATGATTTGGTTAAGACATGAAAAATTTAGAGAAGAATTAGTAGATTAGTGCTTAAGCACTTCCACCATTTTTAATTCTCATACTTCATTTCAAGCTTTGTGAATTTGTGATTTATTAATAAGGTATGCCTCTCCTTATATAGTTTTCAAAACAGTGTAATATAAGCTTGTTCTCACCCCCCTTTCATATCATGTAAGGCTTACCCCCATCAATGCTCCTTTATAACACTTAATAATAAAGTATTTCCATTTAAGCTCATTTTCTAAATATCTTCCATTACATCATGCATGAAATCGTCCAAAAAGTTTATTTCCATAAATGGTAAAACGTTTTTATTTCGTTTTATTAATTTTCTAAGCAAATAAGTGTGTAAAAAATCTGAACAACTTCTGACTGTTAAAAAGCCGTTTATCGATTAAACAATTTTCGGTCGCATTATCGATATATTTTCAAAGTATTTATTTTTGTACAAAAAATTCCAAAATAAGTTTACCATCACTACTTATTAATTTAAAAGGGGGTTAAAAAGCTTATTAAATCATTTTAGTAACATTTAATCCAAGATTCAAATATTTAAATAATTCAGATATTTAAATACGAAGTGTTCGAAATTCCGGGTCATTACATTCTCCCCCACTTAGAATATTTCATCCTCGAAGTACCAACACAAGAAATAAAAAGAAACAAGCACATAACAATACTTATAGTATTTAAAATTTACTGGCAAACAAAACTCATGGTTTACTCAAGTTAAAAATCCTCTCATCACACAAGGATGATAAACAACCTACTAAGCATATCGTACGCTTAACAGGCTCAGGTTATTACTTAGTCGACAATTCATGCTACCACATACCAAATCGAAGAGTCATCACCTAAACTCTCCATAAGTCAATCAAAACATAGTATACATATACTAAAGCCTGTATGATGCTTATGGACCATCCGTACGCAATATCAATTCCGATCACTTACTCGGACACATAAATTCCACTTCCCAACTAGTATAGATCACTTGATCTCTCTAGTGCGGACTCCGATCATGTTCCTTGATTAGAAACCTCTGTTCTCCTAAGATAGTCATATACTTGTGAGTCACCAGAATAGGGATCTTAATGCTAAATTAACACTAGAGGGAGGGTTGAATAGTGTTTAATGGATTATATGAATATTATTCAAATTCTTTAAGATTTTACTTGGAATGATGGAATTAACAATCACAGAACCAAAGTATGGATTTAACTAAATGCGGTAAAAGTAGAAATGAAAGAACACACCAGGATTTTATACTGGTTTGGAGTTACTCTACATCTAGTCCCGTACAATTCCTTGTACGGATTTCTTTTCAACTAGTAAATGCAAATACAATCTTGATTTCAAGGCTACGAGACATACCCTCCAAATTTTCGGCCTCTAGGTAGAGCCATTTGATTTTCAGGCCACAAGCACACCAACTAGATTTACGGGATACTAAGCACATCCAATTGATTTAATCAAGCTACAATCACACCTATTTGGATTTCAGGGATACCAAGCACACAACAAAGTATAAGAGTATGATTTGATAGAGTTTATAGACTCAAATATTCGATCTTGATTACAATTTATCTTATAACTCTTGAATAGTAATTGATCTTGAGAGAGATGAGAGAAATCAAAGAGTATATGAAAGAGAATCAAACTAGTAATGATTGAATTTGATTATGGTTGAATTTTGTTAGAATTTTGACAGAAATTGCTTTAGAAATTAAGAGAGTGAAAAGAGGAGAGAAAAATAAGAAAGTAGTTAATAAAAATTTGTTTAGAAGACTGGTATATATAGGGAAACAACGGTCATGTCCATTCGCGAGATGAAAAGACACTTCCATTCAAATTTGAATTTTGAATTTCTCGATCTACATGTTGATATACTTGGAAAGGATATGTCGACATATCCCTTTGTATTTAAAAAAATAACTTAATAGAACTTTTTTTGAAAATATTAAGTTTTGTAAAATATTTTAAAACTTTGTAAAAACATTTAAACATAGTTTATACATATTTTAATCATATTAAAATTTAATAAAACTTTATAAAATAATTTTGAAAGATTTAATAAGAGTGTTCAATATAATGTAAATAATATAAAATCAATATAGTTATAAATTATAAGTAAATATTTAAAATCAAAATATAAATATTAAAAATAAACATAAGGAAGATATAAACTAAAATACCAAAAAATACAACAGATTAAAAATACTTAAAAACCCTAATATGATATCTTAGTAAATATAAAGTTTAAGAATTTATTTTGAGAAATATTTTGAATAGATGTTTGGAAATATTATTTTGAAATGGATATTTGAAAAATATTTTAAACTTATTTGAAATAGAGAGAGAGATCAAGAAAGTGCTATTAGGGTTTTAACAAAAATTCTACGACTCTATAACTTATCTGGAATATTTTGAACCCTTCGATGCTCATGAGTCTTCATTCTTGAACTCAAACTTATATCAGCATCTTGAATATGCTCTTGATATCAACATCTTGATACTGCACGGTCTTCTTAATCAATACCTGTCTAATATCCTACACTATACTATATATATCTTGATAATACATTAGTATCTATATTTTATATAATGTCCTATAGTTGTTATCATCAAAACCAATACCAAAGGTACTAACTATTACCCCTTTTGATGATGAAAAATCTGTATATAAAATATATTATAACTCCCCCTGAATTACAAAACTCCCCCTTAATCTATGCCTAGATTTTATATATTTCTCCCCTTTTGTTATCAACAAAAATAATTAACTAAAACTATAACTCCCCATAACTAAGATACTATAGTAATAATGATAAGAATGATATATAAGAAATGATGAGTGATAACACAAATCATTAATAGTAACCATAACAAACTATATATTCATTCAATATCATAATATAATGTAATCATAATCCAACCAAACCCTAAACTATCCATAAATGTACAAAGTAAACTATCAAATCAAATCAAATATACATACCACACATTAAAACAATCAAAGCAAATCAACTATTATCCTAACGAGATTTCCTAATGATCGGGAATTTGTGAATAGGCAGTGAGGATAATGAGGGCAAAAGTTATGTTTTTATTTGAAGAGATTTCCATCTTGATCGAAACATGCTTCTCCGAGGCATTGAACTTCGTCATTGTAACGACCCAGAATTTTGAACAAATTAAATTGAAAATATTTAATTAATTTTAAATATTTGAACGATGATTTAATTTGAATCCCGAATATAACTTTGAAACTGATGATTAAATTTTAAAATTTAATCTATTGTAAGTTGAATAAAAATTTGTATCTTCAGTTTTAAGTTGAAGAAAAATATTTCAAATGCTTGTAAAATTTATATTGATAACACTGAAGATAATAGAAGCTTCAGAATTTAATTTGGAAGTGATTTGTTCAGTTTTGAAATTTAAACGTTTGGATCGATATTTAAAAATAGTCAATTTTCACACAGTCTCGGAATTCGACGAAACCAGTTCCATTGGGTCCGTAATATTTAATTTTTACCGGATTTCCAATTTCGTATTTTTCAGAATCGTTATGTGGGCACACGATAGATAAACGCATTGAAATTTAAACGGAATTGATTTAAATTTAAAATTTTAATTGGTCACGTCAATTACTATTCGTTCCTTAAAACACGCCCCGTTGTTCACGCCTAAAATCGCGATGCAGAATCGTGCAAACCATGCTCTTCGTTTTTAAATACGTCCTCTTCCATCAGTTCGAAGAAAAAAATCGAAAGCATCTCGTTCAAATTTTATTCAGAGAAAAATAATAATGGCCAAAGCCTTTCGTTCCTTAACCCATTCAAAACCAAAACAGAAATCCCCCTCCACTCTTTTTATCAGATCGAACGAAACCAACCGCGTACTTTTCATTCTTGAATCAGCAAAAGGGGAATTGATCGAACTAAATCGAGAGGAGAGGCAGAAGGCTCACGCAAGCAGGCGATGCCCTAGATTGATCTCGACATGGGAGTCGCGATTTGTTGGGCATAGTGGCGTCGATAGATTAGTTCAAGCAATGGGGGACCTCGCGATGGTGAGCGGCATCACGAGATGGGATCTCTATAAGTCAAGGCGGCGACTTCGACGAAGGGGTCGTTCGATGGCAAACGCGATCGGAGTCGCGATTGAGGGCACGGCGGCATCGAGTCGACAGTCGAAGGGAGGTCACGGCCCGTGCGCGCGCGATGGAGGCGATGCTGCGAGGTCGATCAGTGATGGGGCAGCGCGTTTGTCTGGGTAATAAAAACGCGTGGCCGCGTGCTCGTCGTCATATGGAAGTCTGGCGATTTGGTGGAGGCATGTGAAGCTAGGATTTACGTTCATCCTCTGCTCGGTTGCAGGTGTGTGAATTTATTTAGGTATTTGATTTAAAATTTTATTTTAAATGCTAAGTAGGAATTTTAAATTAAGTTATAGAAAAATAAAAGTTTAAGTTATCAAGAAATTAAACAGTAAAACTGAAAATATATATAGTGGAGATTAGAATATGTATGTGATTCGGAAATTATAAGTATGTATATATATAGATATATTAGAGAAAAAAAATAGTTTAAAACAGTAAAGTTTAAAAATAGGATTTTTAGCAGTCAAAGAAATATGCAGATTTTTATATAGACAGAGAATATATTACAGTAAATGTATATATAGATATTTAGATAAGCAGGTGAATTGATTACAGTAAAGGTGAAAATAAATATATATGAGCAGTTGGAAAAAATGGAAATTTTAGTTTTATAGTAAAGTATAAAAATATTTCTGTTTTAAATATCTACATATATAAGTAAAAAGGGAAATTTAAATTATTCGATTAATTCAAATATTAATCGATTGTATAAAATTATTTATGCAAGGTCAAAATTTGGAGAAAACAAATTTGGATGGAAAAAGGATTGCAAAATAAAAAGCTAAGGTGAGATTTTTCTCACTCAAATGAAATTTGATTTTTCAGTTATTGATTGATGATTGCTATTGGATGTGATATTAGATATTGTAGGATATATCTATATATATATATAGCAATATATACATATTGGCATATGTATATATTGGATTGATTGATTTCCCGCCTCGTATAGCGGATGAGACCCTATTGCGCCGTTAGTAAGCGGATGATTTTTATAAAACCTATATACCGCGATATTCCACCTCGAAGTGGAATTGGTATTGTGCTAATGTCTGTGGATGCAGGGAAACGGGTTGGAGGGATCCAACTGGATTCCTCACCAGTAGTTATTTATTTACAGATATTGATGTATATTCTGTTATCATATTGATATATGATGTTTGTTGTTGTGATTGACGAATTGGTGCTGTTGCATCATCGGATTCAGTTTTGAAGTTTAAAAATAACGACTTTTACTTTAAAAGGATTTTAAAGTGATTTTTGGAAGTAGACGTTTTATTTAATTTTTGAATTAATAAATAAACGTTCAAACTTTAAAGTTATAAAAGTTAAGATTTGTGAATTATAACCAAAAGGTAATTTCTTTTGAAATAAATAGTTAGGAAATTTATAAAATGGTTTTAAATGGGAATTTTTGAATTATTAAAAACGATGTATGTAAAAGATGTACAAGATTGATATTTATAACTCTAAAATGTTGGTATTATAAACGAGTTTTTATAAGCGTTAAAATGAATTTTAAAGAATTTATAAATAAATGAATTTATAAATTGTGAACTTATAAATGGAAATGATTTGGTAAAATAAAGGAATTATAAGTATTTAACTTATAATTATGGATTGTTGGTATAAGATTTGAATTATGAATCGAATTGTTAATAAAGGAGATTTATTAAATTGAAGTTATTAGAAAATAGAAATAGAATTTATAAACGTTGTTTTATAAATTCGAAATCAATTGGATTTGATAAATTAAATATAGAAGGTTGTTAAAGGAGATATATTCGTGATTTTGGATAGCGAATTATTATTGAAATAAAATGTGTAGAAAATAGTGAAATGTAATTAGTGAAGTATATTCACGATTTTGGATAGTGAATATATCGTTAAGTAAAATGGATAGTTTTGGGAAAGTGACATTGAAATTGAAGTTAAACATTTTAAAGATGTTTTTAAGATGTATTATGATATCGAATACATAGATTTCAACATTTTTATTGTTGAAATAGATGTTTTCGAAAAATAAGGAAATGGTGGACTATAACACTGTTGTTATAGAAAATGATTTTCGAAAGAAAATGTTTTATGTAGTATTGGGATTTATATATATCTATCTAAAAATCCGAATCCCTATACTAGTGATTTCGAGTCGTCGTAACGATGTTTTACGCAACATTCGTTTTGACTCAAATGATTTCCTTAAAAAAATGAAATATATGCTTAATTTTGATTTAAGTATATCGAATATTTTCAAATGTTGAAAATAAAAGATTTGTGCAATACTTATTATTAAATAAGTAAGGAAATACTTTTCCAATATGAAATGAACGTTTTGAGATTTTATCTTCTTAAAGATAAATTGAAATTGGATATTTGAAAACGATTTGAAAATCGTATATCAGTAGATATTTTGAAATATAAATTCACTATGGAATTTATAAAAGAAAAGGGAAGTTGTTTAAAAAATAAACATTGATTTATTTTTGAAGTGTGGAAATTTCATATCTAGTAAAGATATTTTGTAAGATAAAATTATTTGGAAAATTATTTGGAATCTGATGATATTGCGCATCTTTATTGATAGTTAAATAACCGACTATCAATAATTACCTTGAATGGGTATTTGTTGTGAATTGGGTGAATTTGAATGCCACACTTATTTTTGAATAATCGCATATTATTCGGGTTAGCCGGGAAAGGACCATGGGGTCGTATAACCCATTCCGAATATGTGATACGTCGTTATGAATTGCATTCGAAGACCGGTGTTGAAGACCGGATATTTTTGAAAACGGAAGGATTACCGTCGAGTTACTCTACATCGGCTGATCTCCGATTTAGAGGTTTTATCACCCTTAGTGACGGGAAGTCCGGACGTGATTAGAAAATTATCCGGATATGCAAGGGCTTCGTGAGAAGTGCCTTCGGTTCTGTTCGATCCCGGAACAGACTTGTATGGATTGTATGTCTGATGTTACAAATTGAGATATAAAGCTGATTCCTTTCAAATACATTTCTGTTGGTGGCGGAGAATTTATTCTCTTAGCTTAACACCCTTCTCTGAGACGTACGAGCTCAGAGGTTATGTAGTTGAAATTTATCAGCGATATACTCCCAATTTGGTAACGTGGCATACTGAGTGTTGCTGTGAAATGATCAGTGTTTGATCATTTGCGATATGATCATTTGTTTGATCTTATATCTTTGTGATCATAGGTTGATCATTTGTTTGACCCGAAGCATGGCTTTTTGAGAAGCGTAGCTTTGTGGACGAGACTTCGTCGAGCCTCACACCCCGGAAATGGTCAAAACAGGAAGGATGCAGCAAGGTTCTAGGGAGTAGCGCCCCTTAGTGTATGTCATTCCTTCTAGATAGAGGTGGTATCATGGTATGGAACCCAGATACTTAACCTATGTGGTTACTGCATTATTATTATTATGTGGTTGTTGGAAATCGGGGATCCTCGGGAAGATCGGTTACGTTCGGGGGATGGCATACGCGTGTCAGTAGTTACCTATTTTTGCAGAGGTAACCCGGCCTTGTGTTGGCAGAGATCTAACCGTAATGTTAAGTTATTTCTCGGGACATCATTCCAGAGGCGTTCTATTCGTGGAATAGGAAGTTCCTTAACCTAACCATTTGTTGGAAATCCAAAGAAACAATACGTGACTTGTACGGTTTTAGTTGTAGAACCTATCATTCACTTATGGTGGTCACCACTGTTTGGATGATAGCTATAGTAGGCATAAGTGCGGAATGCCTATGCTGGATAAGATTTATATTCTACTTTCGAAATGTTTTCTACACTATGCACTAATAATAATATCAAAAATGATTTGATTTTGAGTAGTAAGCATCTTTGACTATCATAAGAAGAAATCTCCTCCAATTCTGCGTTTGCATTGTGTGTGTGGCGGGAGGTCTTATGGTAGTTTCATTTTCCAAAAGCATTTCGAATTGACTTTAAAATTATTTTGTTGTTATAAAGAATAACTGTTTTACGATCTCACACCAGTCACCATGACTGACTCGGAGTTTATTGTTTCCCTTCTAAACTCTGGGTGCCCACCAATTTCCACACGGGCAGCCTAGAGTTATATTATCAGGATATTCTGGATATTCTGGAGCTGTGGAAGCAAGCTGGATGGCGTAACGTATCACCTATACTTTGTATTATTCCGCTGTGTATTCTGTATGAGGACAAGTTATATAACTGTCCATTGTTGTATATTGACTCTGATGATTGATGTATGTATAAACTGATATAGCTCTTTGTTTTAAAAGATTAGTGTTTATTTATTATATATTGTTCCACTGCGATGTGTAAGATTCTGATATTGTTTCTGCTTCTGATGTTGTTCTGTTGTTCTTCTCTATTTTCTTCTTCTCTTCTTCTTTTTTCTTCCTTCTTCTTCTTCTGTTTTCTTCTTCTTCTGCCTTTTTCTTCTTTCTTAAACCATCACTATTGGAGTTTCCGGCACTCGATTGCTCGACAGTCGATAAAGTGAGTATCGATGTCGAATTTTCGAAAGTCGAAAATTTCGGTATGTGACAAAGTGGTATCAGAGCATATGGTTAAGCGACAACCCTGCTCTGTTGGGTGTTACTCATTAGAGATAGAGTCAGTAGTACTCTAGAATGAGTTTGAGTGTAATAATAGATATGAGCGCGTATTTTTTAGTGAATATGAAATTGTTTTGTATTGTGTTGACTTATCGGTTGATTGTTTATGAATTCTGGTCGGTGCAGTCTAGCTAACTGGAATCGATAGGGGTTTCTAAACTCTAAACAAGATAAACTGACACAGTATTGTTTTAAATAGGGTAAATGAAATAATTTTGCCCAAAACTATTTTTGTATAGAAAAGAAATGATTTTTCTATGAATTATCATAGTATATGGATGCATGGTTGTTATAAAATAATAATATTGAAATGTTATCATTATTATTGAAATTGAATAAGAAATTGAAATCGTAACTCCAAAGTTAAGAAATGAATTCATATACAAAATGAAATTTGAGAATATAAATTAAAAATGTGATTTGTAATTTGAAACGGAATTCCAGAGATGTTTGGAAATGTTTTGAAAAGAATTTGAAAATTTTGGAGATTTGGAAAGTTTAAATCCTTTTTGATTTGAAAATGAATTTCAAGGGTTTTGGAAAGTATTTTGAAGGAATGAAAAGCTCTAAACTCTTTTCGGTCGCTGGAAAATAACTTCGATGATGACCGCGGCATCATTGGTGTTCATTTTCGGGTTTCCAAAAGAGGAATTGCTGCCAAATTGTTTTAAATGGAAGTTGTTTGGAAAATTTGGATTTTGTTTTAGAAAATTCAAAGGATGATTTGAATTGTTTTCAAAATGGTTTTGAAAAGGTTGAAAAGACTCTGGAATACTATATATAAAAATATTTATGAAATATTGTAAGTTGATAACTTATACAAATTGAATTTTGATAGAATAAATTTAACTTAAAAGATGGAGTTAAATTAAAGAAAGTATAAGTGAATAAATTTGAATAAATGAAAGGGAAATTGAAAGTTGAGATTCATTTCGAAATTGTAAGCAATAGAATTGAACTGAATAATTATAAATGAAAGAGAAATTAAAATTCGTATGAAATTTGAAATCCAGTTTAATATAAGTGGTTATAAACCAAAATAGTGGATTGTAAATAAATTTTGGGAACGAACAAAAGAATAAAACTGGAATTGAAACTGAATGTTGAAAACAAATTTGAATTTGTAAGTAAACTGGAATTTGTGATAAATTAGTAATTGAAACTAATCTAAAAAGAGCAGTTATGAATGAAAGTTGTTTAGTTAATAAAATAAACCGAATGAAAATATGAAATGCAAATTAAATTGAATGGAATCAATTGCAAATGAAGTGAACTAAAGATAAAATTGAATTCAAATGAAATTTGAAATGTAAAATTGAATCATAATGGATATATAACTTCAATAATGAACTTAAAGATGATATAAGCAGTTATATTGAAAATTGTATAATAAAATGTGCAAAATGGTTTGAATATATGTAACTAGATATTATGGCTAGTAGGATATACATGTGTTATAAAGGATTTGGATTTGATTTCAAAGATAATTTTGAATTGCTCGACAAAAGGTAAGTATTTTGAATTTCAATATGAGATTTGATGATTTCTTCTCTAGCCGCTTGGCTTTTTCTTTTTCTTTTTGAAATCTGAGAGTCCGTAGGGACATTTTGTAGTCGTACCGTATTAGCCGCGCAAAGGAGACGCTGGCGAAATTTTTTGAAAATTTAGGGCGTTAGAAAATTTTTGAGAAAATTTTGAAGGTTTAAATTTGAATTGAGAAGTAGAACAATGTTGTTTGAAACTTATAATTAGAGTTGGAAAGTTAGTTGAATTAGTAACGAATCCTTAATAGAAAGATTTGTTTTGATGAATTGAAAATTTGATAAAACTATTGAATTGTGAAAAATAATAGACGAGTTAAGGACCATTTTTTCCTGATTTGTAATTTCGGGACGAAATTCTTTTAAGGAGGGAAGTTTGTAACGACCCAGAATTTTGAACAAATTAAATTGAAAATATTTAATTAATTTTAAATATTTGAACGATGATTTAATTTGAATCCCGAATATAACTTTGAAACTGACGATTAAATTTTAAAATTTAATCTATTGTAAGTTGAATAAAAATTTGTATCTTCAGTTTTAAGTTGAAGAAAAATATTTCAAACGCTTGTAAAATTTATATTGATAACACTGAAGATAATAGAAGCTTCAGAATTTAATTTGGAAGTGATTTGTTCAGTTTTGAAATTTAAACGTTTGGATCGATATTTAAAAATAGTCAATTTTCACACAGTCTCGGAATTCGACGAAACCAGTTCCATTGGGTCCGTAATATTTAATTTTTACCGGATTTCCAATTTCGTATTTTTCAGAATCGTTATGTGGGCACACGATAGATAAACGCATTGAAATTTAAACGAAATTGATTTAAATTTAAAATTTTAATTGGTCACGTCAATTACTATTCGTTCCTTAAAACACGCCCCGTTGTTCACGCCTAAAATCGCGATGCAGAATCGTGCAAACCATGCTCTTCGTTTTTAAATACGTCCTCTTCCATCAGTTCGAAGAAAAAAATCAAAAGCATCTCGTTCAAATTTTATTCAGAGAAAAATAATAATGGCCAAAGCCTTTCGTTCCTTAACCCATTCGAAACCAAAACAGAAATCCCCCTCCACTCTTTTTATCAGATCGAACGAAACCAACCGCGTACTTTTCATTCTTGAATCAGCAAAAGGGGAATTGATCGAATTAAATCGAGAGGAGAGGCAGAAGGCTCACGCAAGCAGGCGATGCCCTAGATTGATCTCGACATGGGAGTCGCGATTTGTTGGGCATAGTGGCGTCGATAGATTAGTTCAAGCAATGGGGGACCTCGCGATGGTGAGCGGCATCACGAGATGGGATCTCTATAAGTCAAGGCGGCGACTTCGACGAAGGCGTCGTTTGATGGCAAACGCGATCGGAGTCGCGATTGAGGGCACGGCGGCATCGAGTCGACAGTCGAAGGGAGGTCGCGGCCCGTGCGCGCGCGATGGAGGCGATGCTGCGAGGTCGATCAGTGATGGGGCAGCGCGTTTGTCTGGGTAATCAAAACGCGTGGCCGCGTGCTCGTCGTCATATGGAAGTCTGGCGATCTGGTGGAGGCATGTGAAGCTAGGATTTTCGTTCATCCTCTGCTCGGTTGCAGGTGTGTGAATTTATTTAGGTATTTGATTTAAAATTTTATTTTAAATGCTAAGTAGGAATTTTAAATTAAGTTATAGAAAAATAAAAGTTTAAGTTATCAAGAAATTAAACAGTAAAACTAAAAATATAT
This sequence comes from Allium fistulosum, assembly GCA_030737815.1. Taxonomy (NCBI): domain Eukaryota; kingdom Viridiplantae; phylum Streptophyta; class Magnoliopsida; order Asparagales; family Amaryllidaceae; genus Allium; species Allium fistulosum. The sequence continues at coordinate 669,954,932 of CM060906.1, forward strand.
ATAGTGGAGATTAGAATATGTATGTGATTCGGAAAATATAAGTATGTATATATATATAGATATATTAGAGAAAAAAAATAGTTTAAAACAGTAAAGTTTAAAAATAGGATTTTTAGCAGTCAAAGAAATATGCAGATTTTTATATAGACAGAGAATATATTACAGTAAATGTATATATAGATATTTAGATAAGCAGGTGAATTGATTACAGTAAAGGTGAAAATAAATATATATATGAGCAGTTGGAAAAAATGGAAATTTTAGTTTTATAGTAAAGTATAAAAATATTTCTGTTTTAAATATCTACATATATAAGTAAAAAGGGAAATTTAAATTATTCGATTAATTCGAATATTAATCGATTGTATAAAATTATTTATGCAAGGTCAAAATTTGGAGAAAACAAATTTGGATGGAAAAAGGATTGCAAAATAAAAAGCTAAGGTGAGATTTTTCTCACTCAAATGAAATTTGATTTTTCAGTTATTGATTGATGATTGCTATTGGATGTGATATTAGATATAGTAGGATATATCTATATATATAGCAATATATACATATTGGCATATGTATATATTGGATTGATTGATTTCCCGCCTCGTATAGCGGATGAGACCTTATTGCGCCGTTAGTAAGCGGATGATTTTTATAAAACCTATATACTGCGATATTCCACCTCGAAGTGGAATTGGTATTGTGCTAACGTCTGTGGATGCAGGGAAATAGGTTGGAGGGATCCAACTGGATTCCTCACCAGTAGTTATTTATTTACAGATATTGATGTATATTCTGTTATCATATTGATATATGATGTTTGTTGTTGTGATTGACGAATTGGTGCTGTTGCATCATCGGATTCAGTTTTGAAGTTTAAAAATAATGACTTTTACTTTAAAAGGATTTTAAAGTGATTTTTGGAAGTAGACGTTTTATTTAATTTTTGAATTAATAAATAAACGTTCAAACTTTAAAGTTATAAAAGTTAAGATTTGTGAATTATAACCAAAAGGTAATTTCTTTTGAAATAAATAGTTAAGAAATTTATAAAATGGTTTTAAATGGGAATTTTTGAATTATTAAAAACGATGTATGTAGAAGATGTACAAGATTGATATTTATAACTCTAAAATGTTGGTATTATAAACGAGTTTTTATAAACGTTAAAATGAATTTTAAAGAATTTATAAATAAATGAATTTATAAATTGTGAACTTATAAATGGAAATGATTTGGTAAAATAAAGGAATTATAAGTATTTAACTTATAATTATGGATTGTTGGTATAAGATTTGAATTATGAATCGAATTGTTAATAAAGGAGATTTATTAAATTGAAGTTATTAGAAAATAGAAATAGAATTTATAAACGTTGTTTTATAAATTCGAAATCAATTGGATTTGATAAATTAAATATAGAAGGTTGTTAAAGGAGATATATTCGTTATTTTAGATAGCGAATTATTATTGAAATAAAATGTGTAGAAAATAGTGAAATGTAATTAGTGAAGTATATTCACGATTTTGGATAGTGAATATATCGTTAAGTAAAATGGATAGTTTTGGGAAAGTGACATTGAAATTGAAGTTAAACATTTTAAAGATGTTTTTAAGATGTATTATGATATCGAATACATAGATTTCAACATTTTTATTGTTGAAATAGACGTTTTCGAAAAATAAGGAAATGGTGGACTATAACATTGTTGTTATAGAAAATGATTTTCGAAAGAAAATGTTTTATGTAGTATTGGGATTTATATATATCTATCTAAAAATCCGAATCCCTATACTAGTGATTTCGAGTCGTCGTAACGATGTTTTACGCAACATTCGTTTTGACTCAAATGATTTCCTTAAAAAAAATGAAATATATGCTTAATTTTGATTTAAGTATATCGAATATTTTCAAATGTTGAAAATAAAAGATTTGTGAAATACTTATTATTAAATAAGTAAGGAAATACTTTTCCAATATGAAATGAACGTTTTGAGATTTTATCTTCTTAAAGATAAATTGAAATTGGATATTTGAAAACGATTTGAAAATCGTATATCAGTAGATATTTTGAAATATAAATTCACTATGGAATTTATAAAAGAAAAGGGAAGTTGTTTAAAAAATAAACATTGATTTATTTTTGAAGTGTGGAAATTTCATATCTAGTAAAGATATTTTGTAAGATAAAATAATTTGGAAAATTATTTGGAATCTGATGATGTTGCGCATCTTTATTGATAGTTAAATAACCGACTATCAATAATTACCTTGAATGGGTATTTGTTGTGAATTGGGTGAATTTGAATGCCACACTTATTTTTGAATAATCGCTCATTATTCGGGTTAGCCGGGAAAGGACCATGGGGTCATATAACCCATTCCGAATATGTGATACGTCGTTATGAATTGCATTCGAAGACCGGTGTTGAAGACCGGATATTTTTGAAAACGGAAGGATTACCGTCGAGTTACTCTACATCGGCTGATCTCCGATTTAGAGGTTTTATCACCCTTAGTGACGGGAAGTCCGGACGTGATTAGAAAATTATCCGGATATGCAAGGGCTTCGTGAGAAGTGCCTTCGGTTCTGTTCGATCCCGGAACAGACTTGTATGGATTGTATGTCTGATGTTACAAATTGAGATATAAAGCTGATTCCTTTCAAATACATTTCTGTTGGTGGCGGAGAATTTATTCTCTTAGCTTAACACCCTTCTCTGAGACGTACGAGCTCAGAGGTTATGTAGTTGAAATTTATCAGCGATATACTCCCAATTTGGTAACGTGGCATACTGAGTGTTGCTGTGAAATGATCAGTGTTTGATCATTTGCGATATGATCATTTGTTTGATCTTATATCTTTGTGATCATAGGTTGATCATTTGTTTGACCCGAAGCATGGCTTTTTGAGAAGCGTAGCTTTGTGGACGAGACTTCGTCGAGCCTCACACCCCGGAAATGGTCAAAACAGGAAGGATGCAGCAAGGTTCTAGGGAGTAGCGCCCCTTAGTGTATGTCATTCCTTCTGGATAGAGGTGGTATCATGGTATGGAGCCCAGATACTTAACCTATGTGGTTACTGCATTATTATTATTATGTGATTGTTGGAAATCGGGGATCCTCGGGAAGATCGGTTACGATCGGGGGATGGCATACGCGTGTCAGTAGTTACCTATTTTTGCAGAGGTAACCCGGCCTTATGTTGGCAGAGATCTAACCGTAATGTTAGGTTATTTCTCGGGACATCATTCCAGAGGCGTTCTATTCGTGGAATAGGAAGTTCCTTAACCTGACCATTTGTTGGAAATCCAAAGAAACAATACGTGACTTGTACGGTTTTAGTTGTAGAACCTATCATTCACTTATGGTGGTCACCACTGTTTGGATGATAGCTATAGTAGGCATAAGTGTGGAATGCCTATGCAGGCTAAGATTTATATTCTACTTTCGAAATGTTTTCTACACTATGCACTAATAATAATATCAAAAATGATTTGATTTTGCGTAGTAAGCATCTTTGACTATCATAAGAAGAAATCTCCTCCAATTCTGCGTTTGCATTGTGTGTGTGGCGGGAGGTCTTATGGTAGTTTCATTTTCCAAAAGCATTTCGAATTGACTTTAAAATTATTTTGTTGTTATAAAGAATAACTGTTTTATGATCTCACACCAGTCACCATGACTGACTCAGAGTTTATTGTTTCCCTTCTAAACTCTGGGTGCCCACCAATTTCCACACGGGCAGCCTAGAGTTATATTATCAGGATATTCTGGATATTCTGGAGCTGTGGAAGCAAGCTGGATGGCGTAACGTATCACCTATACTTTGTATTATTCCGCTGTGTATTCTGTATGAGGACAAGTTATATAACTGTCCATTGTTGTATATTGACTCTGATGATTGATGTATGTATAAACTGATATAGCTCTTTGTTTTAAAAGACTAGTGTTTATTTATTATATATTGTTCCGCTGCGATGTGTAAGATTCTGATATTGTTTATGCTTCTGATGTTGTTCTGTTGTTCTTCTCTATTTTCTTCTTCTCTTCTTCTTTTTTCTTCCTTCTTCTTCTGTTTTCTTCTTCTTCTGCCTTTTTCTTCTTTCTTAAACCATCACTATTGGAGTTTCCGGCACTCGATTGCTCGACAGTCGATAAAGTGAGTATCGATGTCGAATTTTCGAAAGTCGAAAATTTCGGTATGTGACAAAGTGGTATCAGAGCATATGGTTAAGCGACAACCCTGCTCTGTTGGGTGTTACTCATTAGAGATAGAGTCAGTAGTACTCTAAAATGAGTTTGAGTGTAATAATAGATATGAGCGCGTATTTTTTAGTGAATATGAAATTGTTTTGTATTGTGTTGACTTATCGGTTGATTGTTTATGAATTCTGGTCGGTGCAGTCTAGCTAACTGGAATCGATAGGGGTTTCTAAACTCTAAACAAGATAAACTGACACAGTATTGTTTTAAATAGGGTAAATGAAATAATTTTGCCCAAAACTATTTTTGTATAGAAAAGAAATGATTTTTCTATGAATTATCATAGTATATGGATGCATGGTTGTTATAAAATAATAGTATTGAAATGTTATCATTATTATTGAAATTGAATAAGAAATTGAAATCGTAACTCCAAAGTTAAGAAATGAATTCATATACAAAATGAAATTTGAGAATATAAATTATAAATGTGATTTGTAATTTGAAACGGAATTCCAGAGATGTTTGGAAATGTTTTGAAAAGAATTTGAAAATTTTGGAGATTTGGAAAGTTTAAATCCTTTTTGATTTGAAAATGAATTTCAAGGGTTTTGGAAAGTATTTTGAAGGAATGAAAAGCTCTAAACTCTTTTCGGTCGCTGGAAAATAACTTCGATGATGACCGCGGCATCATTGGTGTTCATTTTCGGGTTTCCAAAAGAGGAATTGCTGCCAAATTGTTTTAAATGGAAGTTGTTTGGAAAATTTGGATTTTGTTTTAGAAAATTCAAAGGATGATTTGAATTGTTTTCAAAATGGTTTTGAAAAGGTTGAAAAGACTCTGGAATACTATATATAAAAATATTTATGAAATATTGTAAGTTGATAACTTATACAAATTGAATTTTGATAGAATAAATTTAACTTAAAAGATGGAGTTAAATTAAAGAAAGTATAAGTGAATAAATTTGAATAAATGAAAGGGAAATTGAAAGTTGAGATTCATTTCGAAATTGTAAGCAATAGAATTGAATTGAATAATTATAAATGAAAGAGAAATTAAAATTCGTATGAAATTTGAAATACAGTTTAATATAAGTGGTTATAAACCAAAATAGTGGATTGTAAATAAATTTTGGGAACGGACAAAAGAATAAAACTGGAATTGAAACTGAATGTTGAAAACAAATTTGAATTTGTAAGTAAACTGGAATTTGTGATAAATTAGTAATTGAAACTAATCTAAAAAGAGCAGTTATGAATGAAAGTTGTTTAGTTAATAAAATAAACCGAATGAAAATATGAAATGCAAATTAAATTGAATGGAATCAATTGCAAATGAAGTGAACTAAAGATAAAATTGAATTCAAATGAAATTTGAAATGTAAAATTGAATCATAATGGATATATAACTTCAATAATGAACTTAAAGATGATATAAGCAGTTATATTGAAAATTGTATAATAAAATGTGCAAAATGGTTTGAATATATGTAACTAGATATTATGGCTAGTAGGATATACAGGTGTTATAAAGGATTTGGATTTGATTTCAAAGATAATTTTGAATTGCTCGACAAAAGGTAAGTATTTTGAATTTCAATATGAGATTTGATGATTTCTTCTCTAGCCGCTTGGCTTTTTCTTTTTCTTTTTGAAATCTGAGAGTCCGTAGGGACATTTTGTAGTCGTACCGTATTAGCCGCGCAAAGGAGACGCTGGTGAAATTTTTCGAAAATTTAGGGCGTTAGAAAATTTTTGAGAAAATTTTGAAGGTTTAAATTTGAATTGAGAAGTAGAACAATGTTGTTTGAAACTTATAATTAGAGTTGGAAAGTTAGTTGAATTAGTAACGAATCCTTAATAGAAAGATTTGTTTTGATGAATTGAAAATTTGATAAAACTATTGAATTGTGAAAAATAATAGACGAGTTAAGGACCATTTTTTCCTGATTTGTAATTTCGGGACGAAATTCTTTTAAGGAGGGAAGTTTGTAACGACCCAGAATTTTGAACAAATTAAATTGAAAATATTTAATTAATTTTAAATATTTGAACGATGATTTAATTTGAATCCCGAATATAACTTTGAAACTGACGATTAAATTTTAAAATTTAATCTATTGTAAGTTAAATAAAAATTTGTATCTTCAGTTTTAAGTTGAAGAAAAATATTTCAAACGCTTGTAAAATTTATATTGATAACACTGAAGATAATAGAAGCTTCAGAATTTAATTTGGAAGTGATTTGTTCAGTTTTGAAATTTAAACGTTTGGATCGATATTTAAAAATAGTCAATTTTCACACAGTCTCGGAATTCGACGAAACCAGTTCCATTGGGTCCGTAATATTTAATTTTTACCGGATTTCCAATTTCGTATTTTTCAGAATCGTTATGTGGGCACACGATAGATAAACGCATTGAAATTTAAACGGAATTGATTTAAATTTAAAATTTTAATTGGTCACGTCAATTACTATTCGTTCCTTAAAACACGCCCCGTTGTTCACGCCTAAAATCGCGATGCAGAATCGTGCAAACCATGCTCTTCGTTTTTAAATACGTCCTCTTCCATCAGTTCGAAGAAAAAAATCGAAAGCATCTCGTTCAAATTTTATTCAGAGAAAAATAATAATGGCCAAAGCCTTTCGTTCCTTCACCCATTCGAAACCAAAACAGAAATCCCCCTCCACTCTTTTTATCAGATCGAACGAAACCAACCGCGTACTTTTCATTCTTGAATCAGCAAAAGGGGAATTGATCGAATTAAATCGAGAGGATAGGCAGAAGGCTCACGCAAGCAGGCGATGCCCTAGATTGATCTCGACATGGGAGTCACGATTTGTTGGGCATAGTGGCGTCGATAGATTAGTTCAAGCAATGGGGGACCTCGCGATGGTGAGCGGCATCACGAGATGGGATCTCTATAAGTCAAGGCGGCGACTTCGACGAAGGGGTCGTTCGATGGCAAACGCGATCGGAGTCGCGATTGAGGGCACGGCGGCATCGAGTCGACAGTCGAAGGGAGGTCGCGGCCCGTGCACGCGCGATGGAGGCGATGCTGCGAGGTCGATCAGTGATGGGGCAGTGCGTTTGTCTGGGTAATCAAAACGCGTGGCCGCGTGCTCGTCGTCATATGGAAGTCTGGCGATCTGGTGGAGGCATGTGAAGCTAGGATTTTCGTTCATCCTCTGCTCGGTTGCAGTTGTGTGAATTTATTTAGGTATTTGATTTAAAATTTTATTTTAAATGCTAAGTAGGAATTTTAAATTAAGTTATAGAAAAATAAAAGTTTAAGTTATCAAGAAATTAAACAGTAAAACTGAAAATATATATAGTGGAGATTAGAATATGTATGTGATTCGGAAAATATAAGTATGTATATATATATATAGATATATTAGAGAAAAAAAAAAGTTTAAAACAGTAAAGTTTAAAAATAGGATTTTTAGCAGTCAAAGAAATATGCAGATTTTTATATAGACAGAGAATATATTACAGTAAATGTATATATAGATATTTAGATAAGCAGGTGAATTGATTACAGTAAAGGTGAAAATAAATATATATGAGCAGTTGGAAAAAATGGAAATTTTAGTTTTATAGTAAAGTATAAAAATATTTCTGTTTTAAATATCTACATATATAAGTAAAAAGGAAAATTTAAATTATTCGATTAATTCGAATATTAATCGATTGTATAAAATTATTTATGCAAGGTCAAAATTTGGAGAAAACAAATTTGGATGGAAAAAGGATTGCAAAATAAAAAGCTAAGGTGAGATTTTTCTCACTCAAATGAAATTTGATTTTTTAGTTATTGATTGATGATTGCTATTGGATGTGATATTAGATATAGTAGGATATATCTATATATATAGCAATATATACATATTGGCATATGTATATATTGGATTGATTGATTTCCCGCCTCGTATAGCGGATGAGACCCTATTGCGCCGTTAGTAAGCGGATGATTTTTATAAAACCTATATACCGCGATATTCCACCTCGAAGTGGAATTGGTATTGTGCTAACGTCTGTGGATGCAGGGAAACAGGTTGGAGGGATCCAACTGGATTCCTCACCAGTAGTTATTTATTTACAGATATTGATGTATATTCTGTTATCATATTGATATATGATGTTTGTTGTTGTGATTGACGAATTGGTGCTGTTGCATCATCGGATTCAGTTTTGAAGTTTAAAAATAACGACTTTTACTTTAAAAGGATTTTAAAGTGATTTTTGGAAGTAGACGTTTTATTTAATTTTTGAATTAATAAATAAACGTTCAAACTTTAAAGTTATAAAAGTTAAGATTTGTGAATTATAACCAAAAGGTAATTTCTTTTGAAATAAATAGTTAAGAAATTTATAAAATGGTTTTAAATGGGAATTTTTGAATTATTAAAAACGATGTATGTAAAAGATGTACAAGATTGATATTTATAACTCTAAAATGTTGGTATTATAAACGAGTTTTTATAAGCGTTAAAATGAATTTTAAGGAATTTATAAATAAATGAATTTATAAATTGTGAACTTATAAATGGAAATGATTTGGTAAAATAAAGGAATTATAAGTATTTAACTTATAATTATGGATTGTTGGTATAAGATTTGAATTATGAATCGAAATGTTAATAAAGGAGATTTATTAAATTGAAGTTATTAGAAAATAGAAATAGAATTTATAAACGTTGTTTTATAAATTCGAAATCAATTGGATTTGATAAATTAAATATAGAAGGTTGTTAAAGGAGATATATTCGTGATTTTGGATAGCGAATTATTATTGAAATAAAATGTGTAGAAAATAGTGAAATGTAATTAGTGAAGTATATTCACGATTTTGGATAGTGAATATATCGTTAAGTAAAATGGATAGTTTTGGGAAAGTGACATTGAAATTGAAGTTAAACATTTTAAAGATGTTTTTAAGATGTATTATGATATCGAATACATAGATTTCAACATTTTTATTGTTGAAATAGACGTTTTCGAAAAATAAGGAAATGGTGGACTATAACACTGTTGTTATAGAAAATGATTTTCGAAAGAAAATGTTTTATGTAGTATTGGGATTTATATATATCTATCTAAAAATCCGAATCCCTATACTAGTGATTTCGAGTCGTCGTAACGATGTTTTACGCAACATTCGTTTTGACTCAAATGATTTCCTTAAAAAAAATGAAATATATGCTTAATTTTGATTTAAGTATATCGAATATTTTCAAATGTTGAAAATAAAAGATTTGTGAAATACTTATTATTAAATAAGTAAGGAAATACTTTTCCAATATGAAATGAACGTTTTGAGATTTTATCTTCTTAAAGATAAATTGAAATTGGATATTTGAAAACGATTTGAAAATCGTATATCAGTAGATATTTTGAAATATAAATTCACTATGGAATTTATAAAAGAAAAGGGAAGTTGTTTAAAAAATAAACATTGATTTATTTTTGAAGTGTGGAAATTTCATATCTAGTAAAGATATTTTGTAAGATAAAATAATTTGGAAAATTATTTGGAATTTGATGATGTTGCGCATCTTTATTGATAGTTAAATAACCGACTATCAATAATTACCTTGAATGGGTATTTGTTGTGAATTGGGTGAATTTGAATGCCACACTTATTTTTGAATAATCGCTCATTATTCGGGTTAGCCGGGAAAGGACCATGGGGTCGTATAACCCATTCCGAATATGTGATACGTCGTTATGAATTGCATTCGAAGACCGGTGTTGAAGACCGGATATTTTTGAAAACGGAAGGATTACCGTCGAGTTACTCTACATCGGCTGATCTCCGATTTAGAGGTTTTATCACCCTTAGTGACGGGAAGTCCGGACGTGATTAGAAAATTATCCGGATATGCAAGGGCTTCGTGAGAAGTGCCTTCGGTTCTGTTCGATCCCGGAACAGACTTGTATGGATTGTATGTCTGATGTTACAAATTGAGATATAAAGATGATTCCTTTCAAATACATTTCTGTTGGTGGCGGAGAATTTATTCTCTTAGCTTAACACCCTTCTTTGAGACGTACGAGCTCAGAGGTTATGTAGTTGAAATTTATCAGCGATATACTCCCAATTTGGTAACGTGGCATACTGAGTGTTGCTGTGAAATGATCAGTGTTTGATCATTTGCGATATGATCATTTGTTTGATCTTATATCTTTGTGATCATAGGTTGATCATTTGTTTGACCCGAAGCATGGCTTTTTGAGAAGCGTAGCTTTGTGGACGAGACTTCGTCGAGCCTCACACCCCGGAAATGGTCAAAACAGGAAGGATGCAGCAAGGTTCTAGGGAGTAGCGCCCCTTAGTGTATGTCATTCCTTCTGGATAGAGGTGGTATCATGGTATGGAGCCCAGATACTTAACCTATGTGGTTACTGCGTTATTATTATTATGTGGTTGTTGGAAATCGGGGATCCTCGGGAAGATCGGTTACGATCGGGGGATGGCATACGCGTGTCAGTAGTTACCTATTTTTGCAGAGGTAACCCGGCCTTGTGTTGGCAGATATCTAACCGTAATGTTAGGTTATTTCTCGGGACATCATTCCAAAGGCGTTCTATTCGTGGAATAGGAAGTTCCTTAGCCTGACCATTTGTTGGAAATCCAAAGAAACAATACGTGACTTGTACGGTTTTAGTTGTAGAACCTATCATTCACTTATGGTGGTCAACACTGTTTGGATGATAGCTATAGTAGGCATAAGTGCGGAATGCCTATGCTGGCTAAGATTTATATTCTACTTTCGAAATGTTTTCTACACTATGCACTAATAATAATATCAAAAATGATTTGACTTTGCGTAGTAAGCATCTTTGACTATCATAAGAAGAAATCTCCTCCAATTCTGCGTTTGCATTGTGTGTGTGGCGGGAGGTCTTATGGTAGTTTCATTTTCCAAAAGCATTTCGAATTGACTTTAAAATTATTTTGTTGTTATAAAGAATAACTGTTTTACGATCTCACACCAGTCACCATGACTGACTCGGAGTTTATTGTTTCCCTTCTAAACTCTGGGTGCCCACCAATTTCCACACGGGCAGCCTAGAGTTATATTATCATGATATTCTGGATATTCTGGAGCTGTGGAAGCAAGCTGGATGGCGTAACGTATCACCTATACTTTGTATTATTCCGCTGTGTATTCTGTATGAGGACAAGTTATATAACTGTCCACTGTTGTATATTGACTCTGATGATTGATGTATGTATAAACTGATATAGCTCTTTGTTTTAAAAGACTAGTGTTTATTTATTATATATTGTTCCGCTGCGATGTGTAAGATTCTGATATTGTTTCTGCTTCTGATGTTGTTCTGTTGTTCTTCTCTATTTTCTTCTTCTCTTCTTCTTTTTTCTTCCTTCTTCTTATGTTTTCTTCTTCTTCTGCCTTTTTCTTCTTTCTTAAACCATCAATATTGGAGTTTCCGGCACTCGATTGCTCGACAGTCGATAAAGTGAGTATCGATGTCGAATTTTCGAAAGTCGAAAATTTCGGTATGTGACAGTCATCTTCTTCCATGTATTCATCCTCTTCTTCTTCTTCCTCTTCTTCTTCATCATCACTCCTTGAACGGGGTTATGAATAGCCAAATATGCGGACTCATCGTCAATAACTATTGGATTCGTAGGATTATCCAATAGATATTTTAGCAAATTGTGAAGAATTGTTCTTTGCTTCTCTTCTTCCTTGGTCATACGAAGTTGCACCACTTGAATTTCAGTGAGCATTTGCAGAATATTCTTTATTTCGCCCTCCATTTTAGTAATCTTGGTCATAGTAGTGCTTTGGATGAGGCCTTGGGTAGGAAAAGGGAAGAAAAATCATAGATTTTCTTCTCTAGATCGTTTGGGATTAGAGGAAGCCATGGTTTGTTTGTTTCAAAAGTTTAAAACAGAGGGAATACAAAAAATGAAGAAGAAAGTTGAAATTTCGTTATATATAACCAATGATTTGAATTTTGGAGGAAAAATAAAAAAACAGATTTCACCGTTATTTGTCAACATATGAGGGTAGGGTATGTCAACATACATAGTATTATTTTGCTTATTTTATTTTTCTTTATATTTTTTAATTTTTACTTCATTACTTTTATATTTCTGATAGAGAACAAATTCCTAACTCTCTTCTTAACTTAGTAAAGGATGTTTGATTCAATGGTTTTGTTATATATTAGCTATTTGATTTTTAGTGTTTATAAATTAAAGTGATATTATTTCTTTGTTTACATTATCTCTTCGAAGATGATGTCTTATATCAATATGTTTAGCTCTAGCATGATGAGTTGGATTTTTAGATTGATTGATCGCACTTGTATTATCACAGTATATTGGTGATTTAGTTAAATTTAAACCAAAATCTTTTAATGTTTGTTGCATATAGATAACTTGTGAACATGTTAATGCTGCTGCAATATATTCTGCTTTTGTCATAGACAGATTTGTGCTTTTTACTAAACTTGGAAACCAGAGAGTGTCCCAAAAAGTGACAAGTTCCACTTGTACTTTTTTAGTCTGATTTGCAACCAACATAATTAGCATCATTATAAGAAATTAATTCAAAGGAGTCTTCTTTTGGGTAAAAGAGTCCATAGTCTAATGTGTTATTTACATATCTCAAAATTCATTTTACGGATTTTAAATGAGTTTCTTTAGGTTGAGATTGATATCTTGCATAGAGACAAACACTATGCATTATATCAGGTCTACTAGCAGTTATATAGAGTAGCGGTCTAATCATTCCTTTATACAATTTTTATCCACATCTTTTGAATTTTCTTCTTTATTCAATTTTTCATTAGTCGCCATGGGAGTTGGTTTACCACTAGTATTTGACATACCAAATTTCTTAACTAAATCTTTAGCATATTTTTCTTCACAAATAAAAATTCCATTAATAAGCTATTTTATTTGTAATCCTAGAAAATAATTTAGTTCTCCCATATGACTCATTTCAAATTCCTTAGTCATTATTTTTGAAATCTTTATTTAGTTTATCGTTAGTAGATCCAAAAATGATATCATCTACATGTATTTGTAGTATCTGAGTATCATTTTTATCTCTTTTAATAAAATGTGCACTATCTACTTTGCCTATTTCAAAATTTGATTATAATAGATAGGATTTGAGTTTGTCATACCAAGCTCTTAGAGCCTGTTTCAAACCATACAAAGCCTTCTTTAATTTGTAAACATGATTAGTTAGTTTTTCATCTTCAAAAAGTGGGAGTTGTTCTACAAATACAACTTCTTTAATAAAACCGTTTAAAAATGCACTTTTAAAATCGATTTGATATAACTTCAAATTATTATGATTAGAGAAAGCAAGTAAAATTCGTATAGCTTCTAATCTTGCTACGAATGCAAAGGCTTCATCAAAATCTATTCCTTCTTCTTGATAATAACCTTGTGCAACTAATCGAGAATTATTTCTCACAACCTCTCCTTGTTCATTCATTTTGTTTTTATACACCCATTTAGTTCCTATTATGGATTTATTCTCAGGTCTTGGGACTAATTCCCATACATCATTTCTTGTAAATTGATTCGGTTCCTCTTGCATAGCAAGAATCCATGAATCATCAGTTGATGTTTTCTTTGGATTTTTAGGTTTAATAGTTGAAATAAAAGCAATGTTACTCATTTTATTTAGTTGATTTATAGTTCTAATAACATATTCAATATTTTCAAGTCTATTTTCTACAAGACGATCTTTTAAGTATTTCATTCTTTTATTTGAATGTGAATTCTCTAAATTATTATTATTTTCATTTTCGGTAATCTCATTATTAATAATTTTGTTTGAGTTATCAATGTTTTCTTCTTCATAAATATTTGGATTATAAACTTTAGAATTTTCATCAAAAGAGACATGCAATTTCTCTTCAATAGTATTAGTTCTAGTATTGAGAACTCTATAAACTTTACTTCTACTTGAGTATCCAATAGAGATTCCTTTTTCTAATTTAGCATCAAATTTATCCAAATTATACTTAGTATTTAAAATAAAACATTTACTACCAAAAACTCTAAAATATGATACTTTAGGCCTTTTATTATAGAATAATTCATATGGTGTTTTCTAAGTTAATGGTCATACTAAAATTCTATTTAATATATAACATGCAGTATCAACTGCTTCAACCGAAAAAAAATTAGGTAAATTATGTCATTTAGCATAGTTCTAGCGCACTCTTGATTCATCCTATTTTTACGTTCTATTACTCCATTTTGTTGTGGTATTCTTGAAAATGAAAAATTATGAGTTATACCTTTCTTATTACAGAAATTCTCAAAATTTTCATTTTTGAATTCCCCTCCGTGATCACTCCGAATAGTTTTAATTTTACTAGTCATTTGATTTTGAATTAGTTTAACAAAGATTTTAAACATTTCAAAGCATCACTTTTAAGTTTTAAGAAAATCATCCAAGTAAACCTAGAATAATCATCTACGATTATAAATACATATCTACTATAATTTATAGATTGTATCTGCGAGGGATCGACAAGATCTAAGTGAAGAAGTTCAAGGGGTTGAGAAGTAGAAATCATATCTTTTGATTTAAAGGAACTCTTTCTATGTTTTCCTAATTGACATGCATCGCATAAATTATTAACTTTAAATTTATTTTGGGAAGACTCTATAACTAGATCATTTTTAGCAATTTTAGATATTAGTTTGAAATTCAAATGACCAAATCTTTTATGCCAAATCCAAGGATCACTTGATTCAGCCAAAAGACACAAATTATCATTTGAGATTTTCATACTTAATATATAGATGTTTTATTTCCTAATACCTTTAAAGATAATTTTTGACTCATTATTTTGAATGTGACATTTATCTTTTACGAATTTAATTTTGAAACCCTTATCACACAATTGACTAACACTCAATAGATTATGCTTTAAATTTCTATCTAACATAACATTAGAAATAGTAGGAGTTTTTGAATTACCGACATTGCTGATGCCAATCACATATCCTTTAGAGTTGTCTCCAAAATTTACTAATCCACCATCTTTGTAAACTATATCTTTCGAAATCTCCGGATTTCCAATCATGTGTCTTGAGCATCCACTATCCAACATCCATTTGTCCTTTTTGATCAGTATAGTTTGGTCATCAGGTGTCTGTTCATCAAAAGCCATGTAACACATCTATTCCTGCAATTTATACCTTTTCAAAATATTGCGTGACTTTTTATAATGAACAGATGCAAATTTATGAAACAACATTTTGATGACTTTGGAAATTATCTTTTCGAAAATAGTGTTAAAAATATTATCAAGAATTGCCATTGAAACTTTTTCAAAAATTAGATTATGAATATTTTTAAAACTAACGCTCTGATACCAAATGTGAGTCAGTGGAATAGGGATCTTAAGGCTAAATCAACACTAGAGGGAGGGGGGTGAATAGTGTTTAATGGATTATATGAACATTATTCAAATTCTTTAAGATTTTACTTGGAATGATGAAATTAACAATCATAAAAACAATCACAGAATCAAAGTACAGATAAAAGTAAATGCAGTAAAAGTAAAAAGGAATGGATACACAGGATTTTATACTGGTTCAGAGTTACCCAACATCTAGTCCTGTAGAATTCCTTGTACGAATTTCTTTTCAACTAGTAAATGCAAATACAATCTCGATATAAAGGCTATGAGAGACACCCTCCAGAATCTCGGCCACTGGGTAGAGCCGCTTGATTTTCGGGCCGCAAGCACACCCACTTAATTTATGGGCTACTAAGCACACCCAATTGATTTAATCAGGCTACAATCACACATACTTGAATTTCAGGGATACCAAGCACACCACAGAGTATAAGAGTACGATTTGATAGAGTTTACAGACTTAGATCTTCGATCTTGATTACAGTCGATCCTGTAACTCTTGAATAGCACTTGATCTTTAGAGAGATGAGAGAAATCAGAGAGTATATGAAAGATAATCAAACTTGTAATGATTGAATTAGATTCTGGTTAAATTTCGACTGAGTTTTGATAGAAATTGCTTTAGAAATCAAGGGAGTGAAAAGAGGAGAGAAAAATAAGAAAGTGTTAATAAAAATTTGTTTGGAAGACTGGTATATATAGGGAAATAATGGTCATGTCTATTCGCAAAGAGATACGATGAAAAGACACTTCCATTCAAATTTAAAATTTGAATTTGCCGACCTATATTTCGACATACTTGGAGAGGATATGTCGACATATCCCTTTTTATTTTGAAAAATAAATTAATAAAAATAGTTTTGAAACTTTGTACAAATATTCAAATATAGTTTATACATATTTTAATCATATTAAAACTTAATTATACTTTATAAAATAATTTTGAAAGATTTAATAAGAGTGTTCAATATAATGTAAATAATATAAAATCAATATAGTTATAAATTATAAGAAAATATCTAAAAAATAAACATAAGGAAGATATAAACTAAAATACCAAAAAATATAGTAGATTAAAAATACTTTAAAATCCTAATATAATATCTTTGTAAATAAAAAAGGTTAAGAATTTATTTTGAGAAATATTTTGAACAAATGTTTGAAAATATTATTTTGAAAACCAGGATATTTGAAAAATATTTAAAACTTATTTGAAATAGAGAGAGGAAGATCAAGAAAGTGTTATTAGAGTTTTATAAATTCTATGACTCTATAACTTATCTGGAATACCTTGAAACCTTAAACTCTTCAATACTCATGAGTCTTCATTCTTGTACTCTTGACACTTTATATAAGCATCTTGATACTGTACACTCTTCTTAATCAATACTTGTCTAATATCATTCACTATATACTATATATATCTTGATAAAACATTAGATTCCATATTTTATATAATGTCCTATAGTTATTATCATCAAAACCAATACCTATGGTACTTACAATACTATGATTGAAAACTTTAGGATCTTATCAAGAATCTGTATTAAGTGTTTGCCATCAAGAATCTAGCGAAAAATCCTTGTTCGAATTAGTGTAAACCACCTCCAAATCATGTGCTCGAATACTAGATCAAGAATACAAATAAAATGATCTACGTAAAATTTACGTATTTTATTTTATCGGTTTCTTAACTGAACTAATATCTTTATATCACTTTCTTTTGTATAAATAGATTACTTTATCCAATACTAAAATCATTTATGAATCATTTCATAAAACATAACTTTGAAATGACCCTCCTATTTTCACCCTAATTTCATAAGGATTTTTTTTTAAGAGATGATATATAGATATATCATTCATTGCAAATATATTTCCCAGGGTCATTTTCTTTATCCAATAAACAAAATATATCCAGGATCTTTCACAATATAAAAATATTGTTTTAAATCTATATCATTCCTAACATACATATATGAAGATATCTATGTTATATTCTACTAGAAATCAGAGCATGATAATATGTAAGTAGAAATCCTTTTTAAATCCATTAAAATGTGATAATTCCCTGATAAAAGATTAATTATTGTATCCTGATTTTTGACCATAGAATCCACTGAAAATATGTACTTTAGTCTGTTATTCTAATTAAGAAATGATCAAGTATTAATCAGTGGAAAGCAAGCTTTTAATATGGATGATTGTGTTAAAGTCTGTATAGTATCAAACTCAGGCTAAAAGAAAGTGGATCATAAGTGAACACAAGCAACATCTAGGCGTAATGGAAACGCGCCTAACTTATACATGAGAGGTCACGAGTTCGAGTGCTATGCTGGTCGGTTCAAACCCAATTTTTGTTTTTTTTTCCTGTATGGTTTGAAATCTGATATCTACCTATATCTGCACATATATACTTAACTTCATCCTATAATCTAACATACAAAACACAATTTCTTGCTTTATTATTTTTAAAACCCTTTCCTACAATTGTTCTAGGAATTTATGTTTATATTTTTGCCCAAATATCAACATGTACACAGATATACATGTACATGTCAATATCTTTGCTCATTTTCCAGAAAACTGGGTTCAAATGGTTCCTTGCTTCATTGATTTGAAGTGAACAATTTGCCTGACCTATGGTCTAACCATGTGGTTAATCTGACCATTCTTTTATTAGCATTGTTGCCAGGTTTTGTTTGTTCAAACCAGTTTACATTGCTTATCTGTCTTAAACTTTTAAAGATGATTGTGGTGAAACAATTGCTAAATATACTAAGCTTTTGAAATGCATTTTTATTTTCAAAATACAATCTATCATGATCAACCAATACATCATTTATTTGAAGCTGGTTAACTCATGTATCCTGTATCTGCTACACACTAGTCCAAAGCAATGGAGATACCATTCATTGCATTCTGTCTAAAGCCTTTAAAAACATTTTACTTTTCTCAATACGATTCAGAAATGAATTCAAACTTATTTATAAAGCATTTCAGTAAAAAGGAAACTAAAATCCTTATAAGTTTACTTCTAGCTAAATCCAGATTTTATTCTAAAACTCAGTGCTCTGTTATGTCTCAAGATTAACTAATACATAATATAAATTGTGCATAACAGTAGCTCACCTACATATGCATATTTCTTTTCCAAACATCCATATCAATACTTAAGATCATTTCCTTGTTTCCCACTCAGATATTTCTTTTAGATTTTAAACCTTAGGGCATAACAATATATTTAACATGATACAACTAGTCCATCTAACCATAATAGAATTCATTACATGACTGGAAATCTTAGAAACATAAAATTTTTCCTGAATACATGCAGATATAATCAATTTAGGCTCTTATTGAAACTAGCTAGCATGTTCATTCACTCCTCCATAATAGCCATAACTTCATTTTTACTTAGTGCCTGGGTTACCTGAAAGAGCATGAGTGGCTGCCTCATTTTAAAATGAGACACCCCATATGCCATGAGCAAACAAGGGTCAGATCTATGATCTGGTATGAGTAACATCAATACATTCATGATATTAAGCAATAGAGAATATAAGAGCACCAATTAGTTATTTAAGCAAATTCCTGCAATCAATTACTTTAACATAGTATAATTAAGTTGATTCAGGTATGATATATTCATTTATCATTCTTACACTTGCATACATAATCATGCAAACATAATTATCTATTTGCAACAATTGCATTCACTGGAACCATCTTGGTTCCATACCATTCAACCTAAGAAATATCCA
This sequence comes from Allium fistulosum, assembly GCA_030737815.1. Classification (NCBI taxonomy): domain Eukaryota; kingdom Viridiplantae; phylum Streptophyta; class Magnoliopsida; order Asparagales; family Amaryllidaceae; genus Allium; species Allium fistulosum. Next base: position 669,974,338 of record CM060906.1, read on the forward strand.
TATTCATTTACAGGTTGTATAATTCAATTCAAATCCCTGCCTCATCTGCTATTAAGGAATCACAGGGACACATTGCAATGAACTAATTCACATCATTGCACAAAGATCTCAGGGCTTAAACAAACCATGTGCCAACTTGCATACTTCAAATATGACAAGCATTCCAGCAGTCTTCTTGGCCTTCCCCTCCCTAGTTTATTTACTAGTGTATTGTCTTAAATCCTATCATCAAATATGCTAAGTGAACATGTCACTGCAAACATGGAAACATCCATAATCTTCCCTAGCATAATTCTCCTCAGAAATAAGCATACAGTTATTTCCTAAATGGGGTCAATATGTCTTGATCTTAGTAAAATATAAGAATATTTTCAACTGTAAAAAGAGGCATGGCATGTTCTTATTATATTGATCTGCAAGCCTTTATGATTGATTCAGATTCAGGATCTGGTTCAATCATAATTTTAGCTTGTGGGTTTCTTCCTTTTTTTTTTGATTTGATTAAGGGCTCAGCACTTAGTAAATTTCTATTGCACCCTTAACATTTTTTCTTCTTAAGCCTCAGCACTTATACCAAGTATAATGCAGCTCCCAACATTTTTTTGTAAAGTTTCCATGCCATAGATCTATAACAGTTGAGAGTATTCTCTATATAATTTTAAGATCCTAGACTTTAACATTTATGAGTATAAATAAAACAGTATGATACACATCCAAAGACAAATGTCTCAACTAATCAAAGATCATCAAAATCATCCATATTAAATCATATCAGATTAAAAATAAGACATCCAAAAAGCATTGATGAAATCATATACATCAAAACCAGAAATATATAAATGACAATATAAAAAGTGGCTGCCTCATCTCAGGTCTTAATGCCATGAACTCAGTGAGATTACTCACCTAAATATTTCTTCTCCCTTCCAATATTTTTCTTCCTTTCTTATTTTTGTGCAGCTCGGGGTAAAAATAATTCTACTGGCTAAACTGCCTATTTATATGCATTTTTTTTCCCACTAGGGTTTTGTTAAAACAGAATTCCATTTCTGTCCTAGCTAGCATCATGCATTTTTCATTCATAATACCCCGGCCATATTAACCAATTTAAAGGCTGCATTTTCTTTCTTTTACTTTTCAGAAAATGGCCACTCACCTAGTCATGTTAAAAGTGTGACTCTCCTATTTTATATTTTAATTATTCCTGAGAATCCCCTTTGCTATTTTTGCCTACACAAGCATATTGACTTGTATCACATTTCATGTCATTTTAATGTTATAGTTTCACTTGCTTATATATATATATATATATATATATACTTTTCAGTACTTAAAAATGTATATTTGTATACATATCTTATCTAGGCTTATTTAATTTCTCTTTAATTTCAGAAACATATGCACCTATATGTATACAGGTTTACAAATCCTTATAACATATATATGTATAATTTTCTTTTCTGGGTTTTAAATGAAATCTGTTTACTGATTTAAAGTAAAACTTACTTTTCTTATTTTCTAAGATGATCCATATAATTCAAGAAATCAAATATCCATGTTGCAAAATCATGTTTGTATTGCTTTTTAATTCTTGTTTTAAATCCAAGAAATCTGGAGTTCTTCCTTGTGCCATTTCAGTGTGCACGTGCACACATATACTTGCACACTATTTATTCCAGAAATTTCACCATATTTAAATCTAAATATTTCAAAAATTAAATCATTTTACAAAGATGATTTTCACAAAATTTTGGGGTATTACATTCACCCCTCCTTTTAGGAATTGTGTCCTCACAATTTTTCTAACATTTATAACAAGCATTATTATTTTTTCTGAAAACTTATCAAACATATGCATAAGCAAACAAATTCAACCATATCAACCATGCATAACAAAATTTTCCAGGAAAAAAAAAATTACCTTTTAATTTGCAAAAAGCTTAGGATAATCCATTCTAATCTTATCCTCTAACTCCCATGTGTAGTCATTAGGATCACTACTCCACTGGATCTTAACTAGTTTCAAGGTTTTGCTCCTTAATTTCTTTTCTTCCTTGGCTACAATCCCCACTGGTTCTTTTTCATAAACCAAGTCAGGATTTATTTGAATTTTGGTAGGCTCTTCCAAAATGTCTTCTTTATCATGTACCCATCTTCTAAGTTGGGACACATGAAAAACATTATGCATTGCTTTCATTTCCTCTGGTAGTTCTAATTTGTAAGCCAATGAACCAATTCTTTCCAGAATTTTATAGGGTCCAACATACCTTGGTGTAAGCTTACCTTGCTTGCCAAATCTCATGACTTTCTTCATAGGTGAAATCTTGATGAAAACAAAGTCTCCCACTTCATATTCCACTTGCTTTCTCTTCCTATCTGCAAATTTCTTTTGCCTATCTTGAGCTGCTGCTATTCTTTTTCTTATTAACCCAATTTTCTCTGTAGTTTCTTTAACATATTCAGGTCCAAGAACAGCCCTTTCTCCAGTCTCTACCCAGCATATAGGTGATAAACATGGCTTGCCATATAAGGCTTCAAATGGTGCCATCCCTATGGTGCTTTGGTAACTGTTATTGTATGTGAATTCAGCTAGATGGAGGTGGTCTTCCCAGTTGCCTCCAAAGTCCAGTGTACATGCTCTCAACAAATCTTCTAAGACTTTGTTCACCACCTCAGTTTGACCATCTGATTGTGGATGGTAGGCAGTGCTTAAGCACAATTCACTTCCCATGGCCTCTTGAAAACTTTTCCAAAACCTTGAGGTGAAGATGGTATCCCTATCACTCACAATGGTTTTGGGTATGCCATGCAACCTTACTACCTCTTTCATGAATATTTGAGCCAATTTTGGAGCATTTCTTTCTGTTCTAACTGGGATAAAATGTGCTACCTTAGTTAGCCTATCCACTATTACCCATATGCTTGTGTTTCCCTTCTTAGATCTAGGCAGACCATCTATGAAATCCATAGATATATCCTCCCACTTCCACTGTGGTATACTAAGGGGTTGCAATAGTCCTGATGGCCTTTGTGTCTCTGCCTTGACTTGTTGGCAAGTCATGCACCTTGCAACATATCTGGCCACATCTGACTTCATCCCCTTCCACCAAAGATTTCTTTTCAAATTTTGATACATCTTGGTGCTACCTGGGTGTATGGAGTACTTATTCCTATGGTACTCATTTAATATTTCCTCCTTCAATTCTATATTTTCTGGAACACATATCCTATTTTTATTCCTTAAATAACCATTTTTATCAATTTGATAATTTATTACTTCCTCCCCTTTTGATATGAGCATTTTCTTTTCCACCATGTTTAGGTCTTGTTCCTGCATTTTCCCAATCTTAAGAAGTAAATCTGATTGCAGAGATATCATACTTAATTTCCCTTTACCTTCATCTTCTTCAATGGGCATCATTTGTACCTTACTGTTTTCCTCAATTTCCAAATCAGTAAGTATAGACAAATCCCTAAACTCTTCCATCATCAACATGGCTACTTTGGCATGTTGTCTACTCAAGGCATCTGCAACTTTATTTGCCTTGCCTGGTGTATACAGTATATCTAGATCATAGGCAGCTAGGAACTCTACCCATCTATGTTGCCTCATATTCAAATCTTTTTGTGAGAATAAATATTTCAGTGCCTTATGATCAGTGTACAAAATGAATTTGGCACCTAACAAATAATGTCTCCAAAGTTTCAAAGCATACACAACTGCTGCTAGTTCAAGATCATGGGTTGCATATCTGGTTTCATGTGGTTTTAATTGCCTAGATGCATAGGCTACCACCTGGTCTTGCTGCATCAACACAGCCCCTAACCCAGAGCCACTTGCATCAGTGTACTCAACCAAATTTTCATTTCCTTCTGGCACTCTCAATACTGGTGCATTAATCAGGGCTTCTTTTATTTTGATAAAAGCTTGCTCACATTTTTCTGTCCATACAAAGGCTTGGTTCTTTCTAGTTAAATTGGTAAGTGGTGATGATATTTTTGAGAAATCTTTTATAAATCTCCTATAATATCCTGCCATCCCCATAAATGATCTAATCTCAATGATGGTGCTAGGCCTTTTCCATGCTTGGATTGCCACTACCTTATTAGGGTTTACTGATATTCCTTTGGCAGAGATAACATGCCCAAGAAAATGCACTTCTTCTTTCCAAAATGCACATTTTGAAAATTTTGCCTTTAAATCATTTTCCCTTAGTCTTGACAAAACTAAATGCAAATGATTTTTATGCTCTTCCACTGTCTTAGAATAAATCAAAATGTCATCAATAAAAATCAGTACAAACTTGTCTAAATAATCTCTAAATATTCTATTCATCAAATCAACAAAATATGAAGGAGCATTTGTCAAACCAAATGGCATAACCAAAAATTCATATAAGCCATATCTTGTGTTAAATGCAGTATACTTAACACTTGAGTCTTCAACCTTCATTTGATGGAATCCTGATGCTAAGTCTAGTCTAGAAAATATTTTAGCTTCACTGAGTTGGTCAAAGAGATCATTTATTCTAGGCAATGGGTATTTATTCTTGATGGTTACTTTATTTAGTTCCCTGTAATCTATGCACATTCTCAAGGTACCATCATGTTTTCTTACAAACACTACTGGAGAACCCCAGCAGGAATTGCTTGGCCTTATAAATCCCTTGCCTTCTAATTCTTCCAACTGATTTTTCAATTCTTTCAGTTCACTTGGCCCCATTCTATAAGGTTTCTTGATTATTGGACTTGCTCCTGGAATGAGATTAATTTGGAACTCAACTGGTCTGTGGTGTGGAACACCCTTAACTTCCCCAAACACATCCAAGTATTCATTAACTATGGGAATTTCTTCAATGGTTAGTTCACTCAGATCTTTTTCTAAGTCAACTAAATGATACAATTTCCCTTCCTTAGCTACTTCACATAGAACTGTGATCCTCTGGCCTCTAGAATTTTGCAATGATATGGTGGATGAGTCTAAATTAATTATGGCTTTAAATTGCCTTAACCAATCTACCCCCAATATAACTCCTATATTTGGGTAATTTAAAACATATAAATTGGAAATAAAAATATTTCCTCCTATGTTTAATTCCACATCCACACAATTCATGTTCAAAACACTAGAACTCCCTAGGGGACTTTGTACAAGCAATGGGGTTTCAACCAATATGCAGTTTAATTTTAACACTTTAACTAATTCATAGGAAATCAAAGAGTGTGTTGCTCCAGTATCATATACTACTGGTATGGGTATGGCACAAATGAGTAATGTACCTTCCACTTGGCCATGATTTTCAGCATCAATTTTGACTGCAGATTTGCCTTTACCTTCCAAAGTTGCCAATTTCCCTTGCTGTTTATTCTCAGGACAGTTCCTCTTCATATGCCCCTCTTTCCCACATAGGTAGCATTTGAAGGCTCCTCCTTTTAACTCTGGGCACCTTGGTTTGATGTGTCCTTCTTTTCCACAATGATGGCAAACCAATTTCTTCTTAGTATCATTGGCTTTTGTATCTTTACTCTTCCTGTTGTCTGCCTCCTCCTTCTTTTTATCATAAGGGTGATATCTTCCCTTATCCTTCTTGTTGTTGCTCTTAAAATTCCTATATTTCTCTCTTTCTTTGTCATGTTGTTCCAGTTTCAAGGCCAGATCAATTACTTGATCAAATGTTCTATCTGCATATGGTAGCATAGCTCTGCTAAGTCCTGGGTTCAGTCCTTTTATATACCTATCATTTTTGGATGCTTCATCTGCCACTAGCATTGCTCCATAATTAGATAGCCCCTCAAACTTTTGAGTGTATTCAGTGACATTCAAAGTTCCCTGCCTAAGTTTGATAAATTCTTTAAGCAAAATGGTCTTGGTTGATGCTGGTACAAATCTTGCCTCCAACATCTCCTTGAACTGATTCCAAGTGATTTCATTTTCATTTCTTCCAGCTATGATCACCTCCCACCAGCTTAAAGCTACCCCTTTCAGTTGTCTAGAAGCTACTTGCCTCTTCCTTTGGTCATCCAACTGCATGTCATTAAAAATCCTATCAAGTGTTCTCAACCATGCTTGAATTTCCATCACACTCTCAGTTCCTTCAAAACTCTTGCCTCCCAAATTGGAATAAGTCTTCAGTAGTTTTGAAAGCTCTTCATGTGGGTTCTCAAGCCTATGTCCAATCCCTTCTCTTAAAACCCTCACAAATTCTTGCATATCAAGCATTTGAGGTGCACTGGGTCCTGCATTGTGATGAGATCCTCTTCCTACCATGGTCTGCTAACTAAATTCTGGGCAAATGGTATTAGTATATTATGAGTACTTCTATAATTTCTATTTTCTTATCTAAATTATTTCATCCAAAACAAACAGACATAATACATTTCTATAATACTTAACAATCAATGCAACCAAGTGCTCTGATACCAACTGAAATGACCCTCCTATTTTCACCCTAATTTCATAAGGATTTTTTTTTAAGAGATGATATATAGATATATCATTCATTGCAAATATATTTCCCAGGGTCATTTTCTTTATCCAATAAACAAAATATATCCAGGATCTTTCACAATATAAAAATATTGTTTTAAATCTATATCATTCCTAACATACATATATGAAGATATCTATGTTATATTCTACTAGAAATCAGAGCATGATAATATGTAAGTAGAAATCCTTATTAAATCCATTAAAATGTGATAATTCCCTGATAAAAGATTAATTATTGTATCCTGATTTTTGACCATAGAATCCACTGAAAATATGTACTTTAGTCTGTTATTCTAATTAAGAAATGATCAAGTATAAATCAATGGAAAGCAAGCTTTTAATATGGATGATTGTGTTAAAGTCTGTATAGTATCAAACTCAGGCTAAAAGAAAGTGGATCATAAGTGAACACAAGCAACATCTAGGCGTAATGGAAACGCGCCTAACTTATACATGAGAGGTCACGAGTTCGAGTGCTATGCTGGTCGGTTCAAACCCAATTTTTGTTTTTTTTTCCTGTATGGTTTGAAATCTGATATCTACCTATATCTGCACATATATACTTAACTTCATCCTATAATCTAACATACAAAACACAATTTCTTGCTTTATTATTTTTAAAACCCTTTCCTACAATTGTTCTAGGAATTTATGTTTATATTTTTGCCCAAATATCAACATGTACACAGATATACATGTACATGTCAATATCTTTGCTCATTTTCCAGAAAACTGGGTTCAAATGGTTCCTTGCTTCATTGATTTGAAGTGAACAATTTGCCTGACCTATGGTCTAACCATGTGGTTAATCTGACCATTCTTTTATTAGCATTGTTGCCAGGTTTTGTTTGTTCAAACCAGTTTACATTGCTTATCTGTCTTAAACTTTTAAAGATGATTGTGGTGAAACAATTGCTAAATATACTAAGCTTTTGAAATGCATTTTTATTTTCAAAATACAATCTATCATGATCAACCAATACATCATTTATTTGAAGCTGGTTAACTCATGTATCCTGTATCTGCTACACACTAGTCCAAAGCAATGGAGATACCATTCATTGCATTCTGTCTAAAGCCTTTAAAAACATTTTACTTTTCTCAATACGATTCAGAAATGAATTCAAACTTATTTATAAAGCATTTCAGTAAAAAGGAAACTAAAATCCTTATAAGTTTACTTCTAGCTAAATCCAGATTTTATTCTAAAACTCAGTGCTCTGTTATGTCTCAAGATTAACTAATACATAATATAAATTGTGCATAACAGTAGCTCACCTACATATGCATATTTCTTTTCCAAACATCCATATCAATACTTAAGATCATTTCCTTGTTTCCCACTCAGATATTTCTTTTAGATTTTAAACCTTAGGGCATAACAATATATTTAACATGATACAACTAGTCCATCTAACCATAATAGAATTCATTACATGACTGGAAATCTTAGAAACATAAAATTTTTCCTGAATACATGCAGATATAATCAATTTAGGCTCTTATTGAAACTAGCTAGCATGTTCATTCACTCCTCCATAATAGCCATAACTTCATTTTTACTTAGTGCCTGGGTTACCTGAAAGAGCATGAGTGGCTGCCTCATTTTAAAATGAGACACCCCATATGCCATGAGCAAACAAGGGTCAGATCTATGATCTGGTATGAGTAACATCAATTCATTCATGATATTAAGCAATAGAGAATATAAGAGCACCAATTAGTTATTTAAGCAAATTCCTGCAATCAATTACTTTAACATAGTATAATTAAGTTGATTCAGGTATGATATATTCATTTATCATTCTTACACTTGCATACATAATCATGCAAACATAATTATCTATTTGCAACAATTGCATTCACTGGAACCATCTTGGTTCCATACCATTCAACCTAAGAAATATCCATATTCATTTACAGGTTGTATAATTCAATTCAAATCCCTGCCTCATCTGCTATTAAGGAATCACAGGGACACATTGCAATGAACTAATTCACATCATTGCACAAAGATCTCAGGGCTTAAACAAACCATGTGCCAACTTGCATACTTCAATATGACAAGCATTCCAGCAGTCTTCTTGGCCTTCCCCTCCCTAGTTTATTTACTAGTGTATTGTCTTAAATCCTATCATCAAATATGCTAAGTGAACATGTCACTGCAAACATGGAAACATCCATAATCTTCCCTAGCATAATTCTCCTCAGAAATAAGCATACAGTTATTTCCTAAATGGGGTCAATATGTCTTGATCTTAGTAAAATATAAGAATATTTTCAACTGTAAAAAGAGGCATGGCATGTTCTTATTATATTGATCTGCAAGCCTTTATGATTGATTCAGATTCAGGATCTGGTTCAATCATAATTTTAGCTTGTGGGTTTCTTCCTTTTTTTTTTGATTTGATTAAGGGCTCAGCACTTAGTAAATTTCTATTGCACCCTTAACCTTTTTTCTTCTTAAGCCTCAGCACTTATACCAAGTATAATGCAGCTCCCAACATTTTTTTGTAAAGTTTCCATGCCATAGATCTATAACAGTTGAGAGTATTCTCTATATAATTTTAAGATCCTAGACTTTAACATTTATGAGTATAAATAAAACAGTATGATACACATCCAAAGACAAATGTCTCAACCAATCAAAGATCATCAAAATCATCCATATTAAATCATATCAGATTAAAAATAAGACATCCAAAAAGCATTGATGAAATCATATACATCAAAACCAGAAATATATAAATGACAATATAAAAAGTGGCTGCCTCATCTCAGGTCTTAATGCCATGAACTCAGTGAGATTACTCACCTAAATATTTCTTCTCCCTTCCAATATTTTTCTTCCTTTCTTATTTTTGTGCAGCTCGGGGTAAAAATAATTCTACTGGCTAAACTGCCTATTTATATGCATTTTTTTTCCCACTAGGGTTTTGTTAAAACAGAATTCCATTTCTGTCCTGGCTAGCATCATGCATTTTTCATTCATAATACCCCGGCCATATTAACCAATTTAAAGGCTGCATTTTCTTTCTTTTACTTTTCAGAAAATGGCCACTCACCTAGTCATGTTAAAAGTGTGACTCTCCTATTTTATATTTTAATTATTCCTGAGAATCCCCTTTACTATTTTTGCCTACACAAGCATATTGACTTGTATCACATTTCATGTCATTTTAATGTTATAGTTTCACTTGCTTATATATATATATATACTTTTCAGTACTTAAAAATGTATATTTGTATACATATCTTATCTAGGCTTATTTAATTTCTCTTTAATTTCAGAAACATATGCACCTATATGTATACAGGTTTACAAATCCTTATAACATATATATGTATAATTTTCTTTTCTGGGTTTTAAATGAAATCTGTTTACTGATTTAAAGTAAAACTTACTTTTCTTATTTTCTAAGATGATCCATATAATTCCAGAAATCAAATATCCATGTTGCAAAATCATGTTTGTATTGCTTTTTAATTCTTGTTTTAAATCCAAGAAATCTGGAGTTCTTCCTTGTGCCATTTCAGTGTGCACGTGCACACATATACTTGCACACTATTTATTCCAGAAATTTCACCATATTTAAATCTAAATATTTCAAAAATTAAATCATTTTACAAAGATGATTTTTCACAAAATTTTGGGGTATTACAAACTTCAAGTATATCAACGTTTATAACTTAAGTTCATACTCGTATAATACTCCACTACATTCTAAGAGTATATACAAAACATCAAATTCAATTTACTTAACAAGGATGTTCAATAATTTAAAAAAATTCATAACTTACTACCTTCTCAATTCAAGTGTTATATAAATTCAACTTTTATATCTTTACAAGACACTTAGCTTCCAGTTCTACAACAATTTGAAAGTTTTCGATTGTCAAAAATTGCCATAAATCCCATTTCATTTTAACAAATGAAAATTACCAAACAACGTATCATAATATGATGCATATACCATACAATCCTAATGCATGGGCTACATGCGTCCATAAAATATCTTTACAAATTTTAATAATTTATTAAAAACACTTTACCCCAAAAAGGGAAAACATGCAAAGTTCCAACATTTATTCCGGGCTGTGCCACTGCCACTCGGCCATCTTACATAGTATACATATAAAACTTTTCTACATTAAAATGTTCATATCAAAATTCCTTTCCAAAGAAAACTTTAGAACTAAACACCGGGTTTTATTTCTAATCGTTTTGAAATAATAACACACACACACACATATTGTATAACAAATCGGACTTTTGGAATCAAATTGAACCCATTTTACTAAAACAAACTTGTAGCATCCCCGATTTAGAAACCCGAAAATGAACGCCGATGATGCTGAAGTCATCACCATAATTATTTTTAAGCGACAGAAGTGAGTTCAGTACACTCAATTTATGCCTTTCGGACTTAACCAAAATCATTTCCAAATGGTATTAAATACTTCATAAATATTACTAAGTACCATAATCCCAATTTCATAAACCAGTTTTCCAAATACTTACTTTCAAATAATACTACTATTATTTTCTCCAAAATCTTGGTAAACATTTTCAAAGATACCAGGATTTAAGTTCTCAAAATATCAGTTAAATCCTCCCCATTTATAAACCATGTTTTATAAACCATACTTATATAAAATCACTTTCTTATATAAATTCTTAATGCTTATTTACTAAATATCTTATCTTTCTCAGATTAAAATAAACATCTTTTACTAAATTCAACTTTTAACCCAACATTACCACCGCATGCCTCATAGTCAAACCATGAAACTAAATTCACAAGGTGTTTGTTTCAATATTCCCATAATTTACTGTATACCCAACCCATGTAGTAGAAAGGTAAAACTGCTCATAAACTAGTCAAGCGCAAATCAACAAATGATAGTCAATTCTCAAAAATTGATCGAGCATGACTAAACTAGTTAATGAGGGGTAACGAATGAACATCACTGATCCTTATATTAATTGAACTTAAAAATTTACACTTATATAAGTTACCTTATATAAGGCTTTAATTTTTGCAGTTATAATTACCTTTAAGGTATACGTTTATAACAAATACAATTATGCTCTCATATCTATAATGCACTCAACACATGCTAGGGCATTCCATTACCCTATCCCTTAATGAGTCATACCCAACCAAAGCCAAGGTTCTTGCTTAACCTTCAACTTTGATACCATGTGTAACATCCTAAATTTTTGACTCCTGAATGTTGACACTAATACATCCACGATATTCACGTGTCAAGAAATCAAGTGCCGGAAAGGCAAAAGGTTAGGAAAAGATAAAAGGAAAAGGAAATGGAACAAGAAAGAAGATAACACAATATTAGAATCTCACTAGCGGAACGGTGATATATAATATCAAAAGAACATACAAAGAGTTATTCCGATACAAAAATCTAAAAGTTACAAAACCTAAGTACTATCATCAGCCTGGATAGTTATAGCTGCCTGTGCTCACAAATGTTGATATGTACTGTATAGTAATGCAGCAAAAATAAGAATACTACGGTAGGTGAAACATCCAGCTGGTCTTCTCAAGCTTCAAAGAACATTAATGAAAACCTGCCTTTCTCAAACTACTCGAAAGAGCATGCAATGAATTTAGGGAAAATAAAAACCAAGCGTCAAACATAGGTCTGGTACGCGAAACTCAAGAAATATGTAGCTAGCATATAACGGTACTTTTAAAACCGCATGGAATGCCATAATGGTTATCCTTCCTCAAAAGAACCACCATCTAATAAGTACATAAGGTGATATATTAGATAGTCACTAGGGTGTAGAATATAACATAGTCGGAATGTTGCATTGGTTACATTCAACAGCATATTAGAGGGTACAATCAAAACCGCTAAGGTTTGTTCGCATATTGGATTTTTCCTTAAGGTCACTTTGATTGACACCGAATCCAATCTCCTGCACAAGGTCAGAAACTACCTCCGAGCATCATATATCAGTAGATAGAATATATCATTAAGAAAAACATAACCAGTCCATGTCTAAATACGTGATCCTAAATACCATCACCTCCCACGCATAACATCGATAAGCATACTCTAGATATGGAGTGATAATATCCTGTCGTGGGTCAGCCAAACCCCAAGCTATGGCCCTAATCTGTTTTCTATCATTTTCGATGTCGAGGTTACGTTCGGCATCTTTCACACGAGTCTTCATCACTCGAACAGAACACGAATCCCTAATTGGATTCCCACATCTCGAACAGATCTCGAAACCACATATGGATTCCAACATCTTGAAAATATCCACTTCCAAGAGATGGAATGCATATCTTAGTTTTGAAGTGGTTTTCGATAAGTAAAACACTTACTGATCCCAGTCTCTTGAAGAATGAATCGACGAATTTGGTCATTCAATAATAAGATGAACGATCGCATATGGAAGTATACTCATCACGTTTTCGATATTTGCATCTCACACTATCCCTTAATAAAAAGTGAAGCCAATAGGTTAGAGCATTATTGCTCATATCCCTACACGAACATCAATCTTAATTCCCACAGATAGACAAGCCTACTTCATCGACTTATAGCGCTAAGTATACGACTAAATGTTTTCCATAAATGACAATCGAATTGAAGGTTTTTTAATATGATCCGTGCTTGGATATTTAGGGTTTGGAAGGGATTATTTCTAACCGAAAATTATTGGTAGGAGGATGAGAAAAAAGTCTAAAGTGAATGAATAGATAATAGCTTATTTAAAGGGAGATAGGAGAGTGAAAAGTGGATCACGATTCCTAATATCTCCCTTACCATTTCCACTCCTCTTTTCTTAAAATTAACCAAGCCACATCATATATGGCCAGCCTCCTATGCAAGCATCATAGCCAAAATTCCAAGCCTCTTTGGTTTTGAAAACAATTTTAAGCCCGAACGATGTCCGTTGCATTTAAATCCAAATATAAATACGTACCGATAACGTATATTGATCAATATATTTATAACTATTATAAATACACTATATAACATAATTTAACATATCAAATATTAAATTTTGTGATTAATGTTTCATCAATATTAATTAATTTATAAGCATCACAAGTTAATTAAATCAACTAATAAAAGGAGTGTTCATCGTTTCAATTGTGTGACTCTTAGGTGTAAATTTGGTCAACGATTAATATCAAACAATTCGAATATTGACGTTTACATGTCACTTAGTAGGTGGTGTGACATTATGGCTGAATTTATCCCTTACTTAGTTTCGGTAAATTCCAATTTACTTTATTAAGTGTTACCCGATAGTTATAATTATTTACATCAATTCTCTTCGTCAAAACTATTTCACTTTAGACTTATGGAATTTGGTAATGGTCAAAATTTCAATATCGTCCATATTCAACTTTGTAGTCTAAATACAAAGATCTTTGTTCAATAATAACAATTATTATTAACTTAACTACTGTAATTAGAGATTTTGACTTTAAGTTGACTTTAGTTGACGATGATACTAACCTCTTTCTTCTCCATGAATTCTCTAATATGGTTGAACTTCCGAAGAATCTGCCATGACTTCTCATATACCCCGGGCTCCACTGCGATCTGAATCGCTATATTGTTATCACAAAACAGTGTCATAGGATTCTCGGTTTTACGAATCACTCCGAGCTCACTCAAAAACTTATGCATACATATTGCCTCTTTGGCTGCTTCATTGAGGACAATTTACTCGGCCTCCATCGTTGAATCAGTTACCTTTCTCTTGTTTGAAACTTTTTCAACCGACTGCTCCACCGTTAAGCGTTAAGGCATGACCAAACGTTGATTTACTATCATCAATGTCACCATGAAAGCTTGAATCTTTATACCCCTTCATAAGGATGTCTCCATTCCCATAAATGAGGAATAAATCCTGAGTATTTCTCTAATACTTGAGTATGCATTTTACGACCATCTAATGCTTTTCTCTAGGATTAGATTGGTACCGTCTCACGCGTCCTAATGCATAAGCTACATCCGGTTAAGTACCTAGCATAGCATACACTATAGATCCTATGGCCGAAGCATAGGGGATTCTCTTCATAAGCTCTTTCTCCTCATCAGTATGAGGAGCGTCCCTCTTAGAAAGGACGATCCTAGACTGCGTTGGAATGTTTCCATGTTTTGAATTCTCTATACCGAACCTCTTCAGTATGGCATCCATGTACAAGGATTGGGACGATCGCAATAGCCTTTTAGATTTATCTCTATAGATCTTTATACCTAGTATATAGGCTTCTTCTCCCAAATCCTTCATGGAGAAGTTCTTCAAAAACCAAGCTTTCACTAATCTATTCTATTATATATGAAAGAGAATAAAAGATTTTTCGTATTCTTATTTCACATTCAATCTTAAGCCAAATACTTATCTCTCATTGATTTGAGTAAACAATTTGTAATTGCACCCTCCAATTCTTTTCTAATCACAATTCATATATACATTGTATTTATTGCTATTCATTGTGTTGTCTCTTAGCATTCTTCTGCTCTTAATTTATTCATAATTAAGAAACCTTATTTTTGATAGTTGCCCTTTCGTTTTCTAGTAACTCCGTCCTCTCTTCCCATTAATTTGCAAATTCATCTTCCTAAAACCCTATCTCCATTTCTGTTTAATTCAATCTTCTAATATGTTTTTCAATTTTATCAACATTTCTAATTTTTATTTTCTCTCTTGATTCTCATAAACTATATTTCTTTCAAATCATTTAAGAAAACACCTTTTACTTTGTCTGAAACTGTTGAATTAGAACCATCTGGATCTGGAATCTAGATGTTTTCATTTTGTAGGAAACCATCATCGACGAAGACGAATCTGGATGTTTTTTATTTGGTAACTTTCTTTTCATATTTTCATAGTAGTTTAAAGTTGTTTGTTGATTACTTTCATTTCATCATTTTCATAGTTTAAAAGTTGTTGATTTTTTTTATTTCTGAAGTAGTTTTCTTAGGAACGTTTTTGCATCCGATCCCCATGCTTTGGTTCTTTTCACCAGATCAATAAGTAAGTTTTCATTTTTAGACTGTCATGTTAGATTTTTAATCCTTATTTTGTATAAAGTTTCCAAATTTTCCATAATCTTATCTGCTTCAGGTCAGGTCTATAATTAAACTACTGTATGTTCTCATTTTAAAACCTTTTTCCAACTTTTTCAATATTTTTGTGTTCATGTTTGGTGATGCATGGTTGTCTCCTGGATTTTATTTACAATTTCTTCCATTATTGTAAAAGTGTTTCATGTTACCTAAAAAGATATATACCTAATTATGAGGGCCATAATTATAAAAGTAAAACAAAAATTAACAATAATGAAATTTTAAGTGTGTTTTAAATATTTTGTTTCTTCTAATATTATCAATTTTAAACCACTCTATGTTGTCATTTTCAAACCTTTTTCCCACTTTATCAATATATATTTTATTCATGTTTGGTGATGGGTGGTTGTCTCCAAGATTTTATTTACAATTTCTTTTGTCATTGTAAAAGTGTTTCATGTTATCTAAAAAGATATATATATATATATATATATATATATATATCTAATTATGAGTAGCATAATCGTAATAGTAAAACAAAAAAGCACAATAATGACATCTTAAGTATGTTTTAAATAATTTGTTTCTTTTATGTTTGTGATCGTGCCAATATCATTGTGATATCCCGGGATTTCGAGAAGTTTAAAATGTGATAATCTCTTAATTTAAATTATTTTAAATTGATAAATTTGTTATTTTCAAATATTTTATAACCAAATAATAATAATATGATGTTTTAATTATAGTATAGATTGATTATAATAAGAATAATAATTTAAATTGTATTATTTTATAAATTTGATTTTTAAATAGATTTATCATTTCCAAAATTAATAAGTATTGTTTAAATATGTATATATATGTCTTGAGTTGTTTTTAAATGAAATATATCAATTTCAAACTTAATAAAATGTTTATTTAAAAATATAAATGTTGAGTTGATTTTTAAATTGGATTTTAAAAGTCAAATTTGAATTTGAATCTGGATTTAAATTTGAATCTTTAAAGATAAATATTTTAATATATTTGGTTATAAAATATATGAAAAAGGCTTTTATTTAAAATAAGATTTGTTTTACAATATTTTCTTTAAAAGGAATTTTATTCATATAAATTTAGAAAGTGTTTATTTAATAGTAAATAAATACAAAAGATATGTTTACACTTAAAAATGAATTAAAAATATTGTATATAATTTTATTAGGATATAAATGAGTTTTATTGTATTTCTTTTAAAGGTTTTATTTATTTATAATATAGAAAAGCATTTATTTAAAAAGATATGTATTTATCTATTTAGGAAATACATATAAAAGCTTTTAAAATCTTTTTAAAAATAATATAAAAAGATTAAGGACAAGTGTTAAATTTTTAAAACATGTAAAATACATGTGTAAGGTAATTAAACAATGTATGAGACATGTGTCATAAGTTTACTTCTATTTTCTTTAATTTTAAAGTAAATCTAAATGAATTTATTTAAGACAATATTATTCCTCTCTTTCATTTCCTGTTTTAACTCATACATCCTCAAAAACCAAAACCAGAAATGATCAAACCGTAATCATCTTCAAACCAAAAGCTAAGAAGAAAAACTCAAAAACAAATTCTATAACCAAATCTGAAATCATCTTCAAAACAAAACTGAAATTCTTCTCAAACCCAAAATGAAATTTCCTCAAACCAGATCAAAGCTAAATTCTCAAATTCAAGACCTGTAACCCTTTGTTCTTGCAAGCCTGTAATCTGAAATCTACTCAAACCTGTTGACATTGATCTGATCAAAATTCAAGTCCTGTAAACAAAAAGCTGTAAATCAAATCTCCTCAAACCTGAAATTCATCTTCAAAAAGCCTAATTCTCAAGTTCAAAAGCCTGTTAACATTTGCCTGTTTCAAATCAAGTCTGGCACCATTCCAAGTGCATGCAAGTGAATCTGGAGTTTCAAGAGCTTTTCCAAATTTAAAAGAAATCAAAACAAGCAGATGAAGTTTCAAAGCAATTCTGGTTCAAAACTTCCAGTTTCTCTGTTCAACATAATAGGTGAGTAAACCTTAAAACTAAACATTTAAGTAGCCTATGAATTCAGTGTTAATGTTTGATTTACTAGTATATGTATGTGCAAGTTTCTTTGCGAATCTATGATGTGAGTATATCTGTTGTTTTAAAACTTCCCTGATCCTGATTTAAGTCTCTGACTTGAAACAATAAACATGAGACCCCTTTTGTTTTGATGTATATGACTTATAGATGAAGTAACTTGTGTTATATGTTAATATCTAAAAGTATGTTTGTGTGAATATTCATATGTACATTGCTCTTATAGTAAAAACAAATATATGAATGTTGATAACCTGTAGATTACCTCTGTTTAAGTTCTCAAGCTCATGCCTTACTTCCAAAATCATTTCTGCTTGATTTTTCTTGATGATAGAACTTAAGGTCCAAACAAAATTAGTTTGTTTGATTGTAAAGTAAGTTTTAAATTTTGTATTTTAATTAAACAAAGCAGACTACTCTGGAAAAACCTTAAAAACAGTTAATGGATAAAATAAGTGATATATTCAAATATCTTGAATTATTAATTCAAGTTTATAAAGTGAATTCCTATACAAAATCCTGATTTTTAAAGCTTGAATCACAATTTTTAATGAACTATTGAATGAGTTATTTGGGTTTGTCTGGAAATCAAGTTTTCGAGCATTTCTGGTGATCACGTGGTCGAGGGTGGTCGGGGTTGTGTGCGGTGATGGAGGAGCCTATGGGGGTGAGTGGAAAAATAGTGGTAGATGGCCATGGCCACGGTGGCGACAGCGGTTAGGATTTGAAATTTCTAACCCTAGTTTAGTTAAGGTAGAAGAATTGATCACCGCCATCTCTATAAGTGATCGAGTCTTTCCAGATTTGAGTAGATGGTAGATGGGGTGTGGAGGAAATAGTGGCCGGAGGCATAGGCTTTCTGATGACCAGAATTTGGAGTTGTGGCGATTACAGTTTCGACATTGTTCCAGTTTTTGAGCTCGAGTGCTCGATTACGTTTTCGAGTTGGATTTGAGGATCAGAGTTGTCGTGATGGTTGAGAAGAAGATGGGCGACTCGTCGATGGCCGGAGCGGTGATCGAAGATGGTGGCAACGTGTGTGCACGTGCACGAGCAAGGGTGTGTGTCAGTGGGTTTTTAGTTTGGGGAAGATGAAGATACTCGTATTCGTACTCGGGAAGGACTCGAGGAAGTTTGCTTTTTGCTCGAAGTCGTTCCAGAGTGATACGCGAGAGAAGAAGTGATAGCTGTTAAAGTTTTTAACAGATGGAAATTTATAGCGAACTGTTTTAAAAATTCTCGGGGAGGTCTCGGGTAGATTAGGAGCTGGCTCGGGTTTGCCTTCGGGTCGTTTATGAGCTGAGTGAAAACTGTTAGCAGTTTAAATTTTCTTTAAATTCAAAACAGTTTAAAATCTAAAATTAAATCTCTGTTTTAATAAAGATGCAGATGTATTGGCTTAGATTTAAATACATATGGGTTAAACCCAAAGTAAATGTTAAACTAGTTTTTAAATTTAAGTAAAGGTAAGTTGTAAATTTAAATAATTAAGTTAAATCAATTCTCTTGAAATTTATTACTTTGTAATAAATAGTTAAATAAATTAAGTTGTATGATTTATTTAACTTAGATATATTAAGTAAAATCTTAAGTTATTTTCAAACTTAAAATAAAGATTTATTAATAAGGATATGTTTTTATCTTAAAAACTTAATTAAAATTTGATAGTTTATGAGATAAATAAAGAATGATTTATTAAATTAAATTAGTTATTAATTAAGGATTTATTAATTAACAGTTAAGGATTTTAAGTGTTTTATTAACTTGTAAATTAAGAATTGTTAATTAATAATTATAGATAAGTAATTAATGATTATTTTAAAACTTAATTAATAACTTAATTTAGTAAGTTAATTTCTAAGATCAAATGTTTTTAATGATAATGTTTTTATCTTAAGATTAATTAAGATTTTTAAAGAGTTGAAATTAATAAAGTTAATTAAGAAATTTAAGTTTAATTAATTTATTTAATTAATTTTTGATAAGGATTAATTAAATGATTAAGAGTAAATTAAAATGGTAATTAAGAAGTACTTAATAAAGTTTTATTAAATAATAATTAAGTTTTTCTTAATTAATAATTAAGAGATTATTTATCTCTGATTAAAGTTAATTAAGGATTAATTAACTATTGTTAAGGGTTAATTAATTGTCATTAAAGATTAATTAATAGATAATTATGGATTAATTAAATTGGTAATTAAGGTTGTTAATTAATAATTAAGTTTTATTAATTAATAATTTAGAAGTAATTAATTAGTTAATTAAGTTTAATTAATTAATTATAAAAGTAATTAAGGATTGATTACTTTGTATTAAAGGATATTGATTAATAATTAAGGTTTATTAATTAATAGTTAAAGAATAATTAATCAAGGATTAATTAATTTGTTTAAAGGGTAATTAAGGATGAGTTACTCAGTTATGATTTAAGAAATGAATGTGATTTATTTAAGTTAATTAATTTGTTAATTAATTAAGGATAGTCACTTGGTAATTGATTAAGTATAGTTACTTAATAAGATTGATTAAGTATAATTACTTAGTGTAAGTAATTAATAAATAAATTACTATATGTAATTGGAGTAATTATTTAAGGTTGATAAATGAAAGTAATTAATTAATGCATAATTAATTAATGTAATTAATTAAAGAATAATGTAATTAATTATAGTTAATTAATTAATGGAAGTAATTAATTAAGGATCATTAATTATTATAATTAAGGAGAGTAATTAAAGGTTAATTACTATAAATGATTAAGGATAATTAATTTGTGAAATTAATTAAGGATAATTACTTTATGTAATAAATAATTAATCAAGAGTGATTAATATTTAATGATTAATTAATTAAATGGATTGTAATTAATTAATGTTGATTAAGCAAGAATAGGAATTAATTCTTAAGTAATTAATTTAATTTAAGTTGATTAAATTAATTATAATAGAGATTAATAAATGGTTGCTTATGAATGATGGTTGAGTAGAATGTCTGATTTGGTTGATATCTATTGGATGATATACTATGATATTCTGTGATATGATATTAGATATATCTGTGATAAATGTGTAATATTTATCTATGTTAAAGCTGTGTGAATTCAAGTATTGAATTGAATTGTTTAAACCTTTAAACAACTTGGCCTTAAAAGATACGTTTTGGATTTCGATGAGACCGGGATCGGGTTTGCTACATTACAGCGTGATAGGGGGTTCTCGCTTTGCGTTAGGTGGCGAACGGGAGACTCTTACCCCTACATGTCCCCGGGGGTAGTATAAAGCCTTTTGGGGTTGGTTGCGACTCGAGAGGGTGGCCGTAAAAGCAAACCCGAGGTATCACTGTGAGCCACAGCGGGGCTGGGATGGTTGAAAAGCCTACCGGTCGTGAACCGTTGCTGAAGGTTGAAAAGCCTAGGACGTCACATTTGGTATCAGAGCAGTAGGTTGAGTGAATACCTAGGCTCGGGAGTGGTGTCTATCTTGAGAGAGCGTATTTGTAATTTTTATATAACTATATATATATTTATTTCTACCTATATTTTGGGTTACCTGTTCGGGTTTTCCAATATGAGTTATAAAGGTAGATAAGGTAGTGGTGTGTAACACGACTACAAATAGTTGGAGTTTGAATGTTTGAGATTGGAAGTATCTGTCGAGACTGTAGACCGAATACCGTCTCGAGTGAACTTTGATTTGGTGTTCATTAATCTCTGAAGGAAACCCGTTAAGGTTCGGAGTCCAACATTGAAGTATAAGTTTGATCGTGCTCGTGTGAGCGGATTTTTGAGAGTTTGGATCTGTCTGTTAGACAGAAGTGTGTGATGGTATCTCAGGTAATAGTAGCTGCGTGATGAGATGCAGTGGCTATGGATATCTCCAGCGACGTTTTCTTTTGGAGCAAGTTTGAGGAAGAATGTCTGCTTCGGTGTGTGGCTGAGTTCAGCATAGTGTTCCTGTTTGGTTTGAAGTCCGAGTTTCTCTAGAAGCTTTGGATAAGGAGTCTTTGTCATCCGTGTTAGCGGTGCAGCTCGAGTGTTCTGTGTTCCTGCTGGAAGATCTTTTGGCTTAGCAGTTTTTCTTAGAAGTGGAGTTCAGAAACTGCAGAGTAGATTCATTTTTCAAATGGATTGGTCAAGCAATATGACTGTTCTGATGAGTTAAGAAAGAACAGTAATCTTTGGATATTGGACTGGATAGAATCGCAAAAGTGACTTGCGATAGTTTGAGTATTCACTTGGGAAATCTTTTGCTTGAGTTTGAGGCATCTCTAGAAGAAATAGGAGTTATAGAGTTGTCAGAGATTTTATGGGAAGTGTTGATCTAGTTTGTGTTCGAGTTCATAGACGACATCTAGATCAGAGTTGAGCAGCGAAAGCTTGGTAGTAGTTGTTCTAGAGTAGAAGCAACCGAAAGTTGCAGTGTTTGGATTAAAGGGTTCCTACAGGAAGCTTTTCAAGATTTGAAGGTCAGATTGGTGAGAGAATCTCTTTTGTCTTGATAAAAGAAGTATTTGGAATCTACTGATGATTGAGGAGTAGAGTTTGAGTTCTGGATTTCCGTAGATCTTGAGAGGATCCGTTTGTTGGATTGTTTGTGGTCCGGTTTGTTTCGAGAAGCATCAGCAATGGTTGAGCTGATCAGGAAAGGTGAAGGCAGCCTAGAATCATCAGAAGAGTTCTGTGGATTAGAGATGGAGAATTTTGGAATTCGAAGTTGGAGACTTCGTTGTTATTTCTTCGGTAAAGGAAGCAATTGAGTTTGGGTAAGACTAGGAAGATAGCTCCGAGTATATTGGATCTTTCTGAGTTTTTGTGAGGATATGTGTTTTGGCTTCGGTATTGAATTACCAGTTTGGATTTAATAGAGCGAGTAACCAAGTATCTGTATCGGGGAAACTCGGGATAATTTTAGGTAGTTTATCCGGATCTATGTCCGGATAGCTAGAGTTGTTTGTTCGAATAAAATTGTTTGTTTAGATAAAATTGTTTGTTTGGATGAATGGTTGTTTGATTGATAGTATATGGCTGTTAAGTATAATTGAATTGTTTTAAAATTGGTTGAAATAAATATAAAAATCTTTGGATTATCTTTTGTTTTAAATTTCGAGGACGAAATTCTTTTAAGGGGGAAGGAATGTGATATCCCGGGATTTCGAGAAGTTTAAAATGTGATAATCTCTTGATTTAAATTATTTTAAATTGATAAATTTGTTATTTTCAAATATTTTATAACCAAATAATAATAATATGATGTTTTAATTATAGTATAGATTGATTATAATAAGAATAATAATTTAAATTGTATTATTTTATAAATTTGATTTTTAAATAGATTTATCATTTCCAAAATTAATAAGTATTGTTTAAATATGTATATATATGTCTTGAGTTGTTTTTAAATGAAATATATCAATTTCAAACTTAATAAAATGTTTATTTAAAAATATAAATGTTGAGTTGATTTTTAAATTGGATTTTAAAAGTCAAATTTGAATTTGAATCTGGATTTAAATTTGAACCTTTAAAGATAAATATTTTAATATATTTGGTTATAAAATATATGAAAAAGGCTTTTATTTAAAATAAGATTTGTTTTACAATATTTTCTTTAAAAGGAATTTTATTCATATAAATTTAGAAAGTGTTTATTTAATAGTAAATAAATACAAAAGATATGTTTACACTTAAAAATGAATTAAAAATATTGTATATAATTTTATTAGGATATAAATGAGTTTTATTGTATTTCTTTTAAAGGTTTTATTTATTTATAATATAGAAAAGCATTTATTTAAAAAGATATGTATTTATCTATTTAGGAAATACATATAAAAGCTTTTAAAATCTTTTTAAAAATAATATAAAAAGATTAAGGACAAGTGTTAAATTTTTAAAACATGTAAAATACATGTGTAAGGTAATTAAACAATGTATGAGACATGTGTCATAAGTTTACTTCTATTTTCTTTAATTTTAAAGTAAATCTAAATGAATTTATTTAAGACAATATTATTCCTCTCTTTCATTTCCTGTTTTAACTCATACATCCTCAAAAACCAAAACCAGAAATGATCAAACCGTAATCATCTTCAAACCAAAAGCTAAGAAGAAAAACTCAAAAACAAATTCTATAACCAAATCTGAAATCATCTTCAAAACAAAACTGAAATTCTTCTCAAACCCAAAATGAAATTTCCTCAAACCAGATCAAAGCTAAATTCTCAAATTCAAGACCTGTAACCCTTTGTTCTTGCAAGCCTGTAATCTGAAATCTACTCAAACCTGTTGACATTGATCTGATCAAAAATCAAGTCCTGTAAACAAAAAGCTGTAAATCAAATCTCCTCAAACCTGAAATTCATCTTCAAAAAGCCTAATTCTCAAGTTCAAAAGCCTGTTAACATTTGCCTGTTTCAAATCAAGTCTGGCACCATTCCAAGTGCATGCAAGTGAATCTGGAGTTTCAAGAGCTTTTCCAAATTTAAAAGAAATCAAAACAAGCAGATGAAGTTTCAAAGCAATTCTGGTTCAAAACTTCCAGTTTCTCTGTTCAACATAATAGGTGAGTAAACCTTAAAACTAAACATTTAAGTAGCCTATGAATTCAGTGTTAATGTTTGATTTACTAGTATATGTATGTGCAAGTTTCTTTGCGAATCTATGATGTGAGTATATCTGTTGTTTTAAAACTTCCCTGATCCTGATTTAAGTCTCTGACTTGAAACAATAAACATGAGACCCCTTTTGTTTTGATGTATATGACTTATAGATGAAGTAACTTGTGTTATATGTTAATATCTAAAAGTATGTTTGTGTGAATATTCATATGTACATTGCTCTTATAGTAAAAACAAATATATGAATGTTGATAACCTGTAGATTACCTCTGTTTAAGTTCTCAAGCTCATGCCTTACTTCCAAAATCATTTCTGCTTGATTTTTCTTAATGATAGAACTTAAGGTCCAAACAAAATTAGTTTGTTTGATTGTAAAGTAAGTTTTAAATTTTGTATTTTAATTAAACAAAGCAGACTACTCTGGAAAAACCTTAAAAACAGTTAATGGATAAAATAAGTGATATATTCAAATATCTTGAATTATTAATTCAAGTTTATAAAGTGAATTCCTATACAAAATCCTGATTTTTAAAGCTTGAATCACAATTTTTAATGAACTATTGAATGAGTTATTTGGGTTTGTCTGGAAATAAAGTTTTCGAGCATTTCTGGTGATCACGTGGTCGAGGGTGGTCGGGGTTGTGTGAGGTGATGGAGGAGCCTATGGGGGTGAGTGGAAAAATAGTGGTAGATGGCCACGGCCACGGTGGCGACAACGGTTAGGATTTGAAATTTCTAACCCTAGTTTAGTTAAGGTAGAAGAATTGATCACCGCCATCTCTATAAGTGATCGAGTCTTTCCAGATTTGAGTAGATGGTAGATGGGGTGTGGAGGAAATAGTGGCCGGAGGCATAGGCTTTCTGATGACCAGAATTTGGAGTTGTGGCGATTACAGTTTCGACATTGTTCCAGTTTTTGAGCTCGAGTGCTCGATTACGTTTTCGAGTTGGATTTGAGGATCGGAGTTGTCGTGATGGTTGAGAAGAAGATAGGCGACTCGTCGATGGCCGGAGCGGTGATCGAAGATGGTGGCAACGTGTGTGCACGTGCACGAGCAAGGGTGTGTGTCAGTGGGTTTTTAGTTTGGGGAAGATGAAGATACTCGTATTCGTACTCGGGAAGGACTCGAGGAAGTTTGCTTTTTGCTCGAAGTCGTTCCAGAGTGATACGCGAGAGAAGAAGTGATAGCTGTTAAAGTTTTTAACAGATGGAAATTTATAGCGAACTGTTTTAAAAATTCTCGGGGAGGTCTCGGGTAGATTAGGAGTTGGCTCGGGTTTGTCTTCGGGTCGTTTGTGAGCTGAGTGAAAACTGTTAGCAGTTTAAATTTTCTTTAAATTCAAAACAGTTTAAAATCTAAAATTAAATCTCTGTTTTAATAAAGATGCAGATGTATTGGCTTAGATTTAAATACATATGGGTTAAACCCAAAGTAAATGTTAAACTAGTTTTTAAATTTAAGTAAAGGTAAGTTGTAAATTTAAATAATTAAGTTAAATCAATTCTCTTGAAATTTATTACTTTGTAATAAATAGTTAAATAAATTAAGTTGTATGATTTATTTAACTTAGATATATTAAGTAAAATCTTAAGTTATTTTCAAACTTAAAATAAAGATTTATTAATAAGGATATGTTTTTATCTTAAAAACTTAATTAAAATTTGATAGTTTATGAGATAAATAAAGAATGATTTATTAAATTAAATTAGTTATTAATTAAGGATTTATTAATTAACAGTTAAGGATTTCAAGTGTTTTATTAACTTGTAAATTAAGAATTGTTAATTAATAATTATAGATAAGTAATTAATGATTATTTTAAAACTTAATTAATAACTTAATTTAGTAAGTTAATTTCTAAGATCAAATGTTTTTAATGATAATGTTTTTATCTTAAGATTAATTAAGATTTTTAAAGAGTTGAAATTAATAAAGTTAATTAAGAAATTTAAGTTTAATTAATTTATTTAATTAATTTTTGATAAGGATTAATTAAATGATTAAGAGTAAATTAAAATGGTAATTAAGAAGTACTTAATAAAGTTTTATTAAATAATAATTAAGTTTTTCTTAATTAATAATTAAGAGATTATTTATCTCTGATTAAAGTTAATTAAGGATTAATTAACTATTGTTAAGGGTTAATTAATTGTCATTAAAGATTAATTAATAGATAATTATGGATTAATTAAATTGGTAATTAAGGTTGTTAATTAATAATTAAGTTTTATTAATTAATAATTTAGAAGTAATTAATTAGTTAATTAAGTTTAATTAATTAATTATAAAAGTAATTAAGGATTGATTACTTTGTATTAAAGGATATTGATTAATAATTAAGGTTTATTAATTAATAGTTAAAGAATAATTAATCAAGGATTAATTAATTTGTTTAAAGGGTAATTAAGGATGAGTTACTCAGTTATGATTTAAGAAATGAATGTGATTTATTTAAGTTAATTAATTTGTTAATTAATTAAGGATAGTCACTTGGTAATTGATTAAGCATAGTTACTTAATAAGATTGATTAAGTATAGTTACTTAGTGTAAGTAATTAATAAATAAATTACTATATGTAATTGGAGTAATTATTTAAGGTTGATAAATGAAAGTAATTAATTAATGCATAATTAATTAATGTAATTAATTAAAGAATAATGTAATTAATTATAGTTAATTAATTAATGGAAGTAATTAATTAAGGATCATTAATTATTATAATTAAGGAGAGTAATTAAAGGTTAATTACTATAAATGATTAAGGATAATTAATTTGTGAAATTAATTAAGGATAATTACTTTATGTAATAAATAATTAATCAAGAGTGATTAATATTTAATGATTAATTAATTAAATGGATTGTAATTAATTAATGTTGATTAAGCAAGAATAGGAATTAATTCTTAAGTAATTAATTTAATTTAAGTTGATTAAATTAATTATAATAGAGATTAATAAATGGTTGCTTATGAATGATGGTTGAGTAGAATGTCTGATTTGGTTGATATCTATTGGATGATATACTATGATATTCTATGATATGATATTAGATATATCTGTGATAAATGTGTAATATTTATCTATGTTAAAGCTGTGTGAATTCAAGTATTGAATTGAATTGTTTAAACCTTTAAACAACTTGGCCTTAAAAGATACGTTTTGGATTTCGATGAGACCGGGATCGGGTTTCCGTATACCGGATTTCCAGGTCTGGAGACCCGAATACCACATCGATCCAAATTAACGATAGGTCGTGAATCTCAAGTGAAGATGAAGATTCAGAGTGCAAGGGTTATTGTCGTTAACTCTGAGGGTGATTCCAAAACGAGTGTAACGAGATAATGCCTTCGATTTCGTTCGAACCCGGAACGAACTTGTATGGATTGAATGCTTTCAAAACATCGTTAGGTGGACGATGAGCATTCTAAGTGAAGTGTTCTGATTAAAGGTAATCGTGACCTCAAACCTCATCAACCGGGAATGGCTAAAACAGGGGAGGTGCAGCAAGGCTTCGTGGGTAGCGCCCACTGAGAGTAAGGTCATCCCTGTCTAGATGTCCCTTTCTATTTTCGACTTAGTGGTGCGGTTGATGTACACAACCGTGGGATGATTTTATTCGGAATTATCCAGTAAGGGATGGTTCCGGCTTTGTGTTGCAGGGGAGCGGGCGTACTCCTCGGTACGGTGATCTAGGCCACGTACTGTGACGGGCGGTACCCCAGTAGCCCTGCCATTGTATGGAAATCCAACTTCCAATAAGTGATAACGGACTTGATTGTATAACCCACTTTGTTGGCTAGTATGCTGGAATTTAATAATGTAACAATTTCAGCTATTTCATATTTATTTGAAAACCCTAGACCTATTATAATATAACCAGATTTCCTATCAAATGTTTTGGTTAGCGTAAGGTAAAAACTTTTCCATGTTTATGTGTGGGAAGTCTTACGTGATACCTTTGTTTTCAAAAGGTTTTGAAGTTAAGCAAATTTAACCCGTTTACTCACACCAGACCCATGTCTGACCCAAGTGTTTATTTCTGTTTTATATAAACTCTTGGGTACTCAAATTTTTACGAGTAGCCAAGGGAGTCAGGTTTGCTTTGAGGAATATTCTGGAGGAGCAATGGAGCAGGAGGCTTCGGCGTTCGTAGATATAGTATTCCGCTGTGTTGATCTCTGAGTCATTATTATCTGTGTTGTATCTTGTATTGTAAAAACTAGACAGGTGTTTATAACTGTCTAGTATGTGTTGTA
Source organism: Allium fistulosum (assembly GCA_030737815.1). Classification (NCBI taxonomy): domain Eukaryota; kingdom Viridiplantae; phylum Streptophyta; class Magnoliopsida; order Asparagales; family Amaryllidaceae; genus Allium; species Allium fistulosum. The sequence goes on from CM060906.1 coordinate 670,002,875, forward strand.
TATATTGTGTAACTCTGATAGTTGTTGTATATGAAACTATGTAATAGTTTATGTTATTAATATAATTTATTCATTCCGCTGTTTAGATTCTGATGTTGTTCCTTTCTTTCTTCTCTTCTTTTCTCTTTCTATCCCTTTCTTTCTTATTAGCGATACGACTTTCTGGTCAATGAAAGTCGGGTCGTCACAATCATCAATTTGATTGTTAATGTAAAATATTTATTTTTGAATATTGAAGAAGTATTTCATGTCATTAAAATGGTTTGACCACTAGGCATAAGTTGTTTATTAAAAATATGCACATAAAAGGATTGTCCACACATTTATAGCAGTAAAAACCTTACTTTCTATCCTCATTTACAATTTTATTTGTAGGATCGATTTCACTCTAGAGGAGTGGTGAATAGGGTGATACTAATAATTATAAAAATTAATGAAGAAATATATAAAATATTGCAGCACAGATAATAGTAGAATAATAAAAGCAGAAATAGAACAACACAGATTTACCCAGCTTCGGCAAAACCCTGCGATAAAATTAACACAGCGATAAAATAACATAGTGATAAAATAATTCCCTTTTTTATGTTATCTCTTCGGCTCGTATGGTCTATGAAAATGGCTGCCTCGTTGTTCCTCTTTCTTTCTAAAAATTAGGGCTTCTGTGAAATTGGAACCGCCGATTGATTGTTGATCGATTGAATTGATATTCTCGCGTTGATTGCTTTGTTGATCGATCGTCTTCCTTTTACCACACTCGGCTGCTTCAGTTTGTCGAGTTTGAATTGAATAACACTGGTATGTAATTTCCTTTAATACTCTCGTTGATATGCTTGAACTCGATGTATTTGATTGCCGATGATGTTGATGGTATTTATAAGGAATAAAACCTTAAATTATCATTCGAATATTTTCATTTGAATTCGTCTGTTAATTTAACTCGGCCGTACGATTATGCTTGAATGCTTGTGATTTCTTTAGACTAGTTCAATTCGAATATTTTTTGACGTGCTATGCTTGATTACCACGGCTTTGATTCCGACTTGTTCGATTCTACCTTGGTCACCACGGCTCTCACTTTGATAATTAATTATTATAATCTTTTGAGATGAGAACTTGACTTTGACTTGTTCAATTTTACTTTGGTCACCACGGCTTTATTTCAAATTTTTAGTTACTATTGTTCTTTCATTTTTGCTAGCAGTTTTTATTTAAACTGCTACCTGCTTTGTTACTTCGACTACAAGCTTTTGTATGATTTAGTTTAAGTCTGGTTGCAGGGTTGTTTTGCTTGATATTGCACTCGGTTTCACTTGAGTCTTGTTGCAGCCCTTGTTGTCATTGTATACATGATTTCACGTATATATATTTTGTTGAGGCTCCATGTTAACTGTTAGTTCGATCTGACTTTGTTCCTCTTGAATTCTAGTCTTTGGTTCATGTTTGTTGTATGTTGAACTGAGTCTGGTTTCAATGTGTATGCACACATCTGTGATGCCCCACTTCGAGACCCACATTAGCAAAGAGTATTACAAGGTAACACCGTCTGCTAATGCGGAGAATAGAGCTGTTTAGGAGCGACCATCTATAGCCTTGCCTTAATTATCTACTGAATACGTCGACAAGGTAGCATATATCTATATTTTTCTCAAGTGGATCGACATATCCAATAAATACTTAACACAAAGCCATAGATGGTTGAAGGATCTATCAGAACAGAATATAACAACTCAAATGTAATATACATCACAGAACAGTGGATCATCATAAACACATATACTGATACAAAACAAAGTATACAAAATGAGACATATCAAGTGGTATAGCAAACCACAATATATATACGAGTTCACAAGAATACATATCAGAGTTACAACGGATAAGGACTACACAAAAGCTAAGCCAAAAGAAACTAGCGGAATAACCCATGCGGAAGCAAAAGAGGCTAAGTCCAAAAGCACCTAACCTGAAAACATCTCGGTCTGACCCAAGTATAAAATACATGGGTCAGTCTAGCTAAACAAATCAGTTAGATAACTAAATGATAATGCCCATACAAAATCATAAAGTACCACAATAATCTCCAAAGGAGATTATCCATATCATCTAACATAAGATGAATCAAAACAAGCCTCATATCATAGGCAACTCAAATAAACAAAGGATACCAATATCCCAAAATAAGCCAAAAAGGCAATTAACCAATACCAATGAAGGTAATACAGGTTCCACAAGGTACCCGCTATACATCGTGTGGCTCAAAAGACCAACACCGAAGGGCGATACCTAGGGAATATACGTATCAAAGAAACAATAGAAAATTCCAACTGCAACAAACCCAAATATCTCTTGAGCGGTGGTGAAGAAACCACTCCAATATCTCTAGAGCGGTGGTGAAGAAACCACTCCAATATCTCTCGAGCGGTGGTGAAGAAACCACTCCGAAAGCGATACAAAAAGCACAAGCCAGAAGGAGACAGTCCGTAGACACTATCCTAAAGGCAAATAACCCAAGGGAGACAGTCCGAAGACACTATCCCATAGGCGAATATCCCAAGGGAGACAGTCCGAAGACACTATCCCAAAGGTAACATGTGTCATAGACTCTTAGAAAGGAACCCGAAAAGTGTTAACGTGAGTCCCATAACCACCCGTTCGCACTAAACAGTTTACTATCCATTAATCAATTCCACACTCAAAGCAGTACAAAGTTTACCTCATCTCATCGGTAACCAGACCCAAAGGTCAAAACGTTCAAACGAATAGATTAGGAATTAATTGGAAGGATGAACGCACGTGTTCATAGCACGCGTTTTATCCAATCATTTAACTCTCCTCCCTCTTCGCTCGAAGTGCAAAAGCGTGTGTGTTTTAAATAGAAGTTATAAATTGGAGAAACGAGTTATAAATAATTTAAGAAGATCATTTTATAAAACCAGTGTATGAAATCAAGAAGGCATCATCAAAGTCAAATATGCAACTAAAACTCATTGGAATCAACACGAATCAAATGTGATTGAAAACCAAACAAAAATAGGCAAAATAGGCAAATAGGAGCAGGTCGGTTGACTGACTTACTGAGTTCGGTCGACCGAACTCAGACCCGGAAAAATCCGTGGGATGCTGGTCGGTCGACTAGACACAATAGGTCGGTTGACTGGACTAGAGCCAGAGAAGTGCTCTGGTAGCAGGTCGGTCGACCGGAGCCTGGGTTCGGTCGGCCGAAACCTGTTCCCAGCACTTCCAAGATATCTAAATGAAGGCCAACTCAACCACTTCGCAACCGGACGAGCAATGTCGCTAAGGATTTATGCATGTCGACTACCCGGCCCTATAGGCTCTTCGATGCATCACTAAAAACTTGATCAAACATCAAAGTTATGAATTTTAAAGATTTAACTTCAAAACCCCAAAAATTGGAATATACACCAAATCAATCCAAACCAAAATCAAATGCACATGAATAAGTGTTAGGAATTCATACCTAACAATCAAAGATAGTTATAGACATAGATGTGAGATAAAAATCTCAGCTTTTACACAAAAACAATGAAGAGGGAGCTATAGAGCAAGGCAATGACAATCACTCTTCAATTCCAACTCAACAAGCTTGAATCTAAGATCAAAACAAGTATTTCCTAAGTTTAAGTTTAGGAATTTCTGAAACTAAAGAGAGAAAGAGTTGGAGAAGATGAAGAGGAGGCTTATTAATAGCTTCTCTTTGATTTTGGAGCAAGAATTCAAGTTTGAAAGAAGAAACTAGGGCTTGGAATTTCTAATTCCTCTTCCATTTCCCCATTTTCAGTTTTAGCTAAAGTTTGAGGGGTGGGAATGAGTGAATGGAGAGGAGAGGGCTGAGTTAGGGGGTTAAGTTAGCTAGTGGGCTGAACCCAAACCCAAAACCCAATAGAAAAAGTAGCAAATTTCGACTTACTCCAAACATATCGAAGCTTATACTCAAAAAGATCGCAAATGACATTTTGAACTCAATGGAAGCGGTCTTGAGTCCCAATTCGACCGTTTGCAGAAAGTAGCTTTTCGGACTATAATCCGTCGAATGATGTTATATTTAAATATACAATCGATAAATATGCGGGTTGTTACACTCTGTTGCATATTCACTTAAGTCTGTTGAGTTGCTTGTAGTTTGGTCTGGTCAGCTTGCCTAAGTTATTGTGAACTTGTTTTATACTTGAAATGATTTATTTGTGTCACCATATGTATACATACATATGTATGTGTGTGTATATGTGTTGTGAGTTGCTCGAGTTTAATTTGTTAACTGTTGTGTTGAAACAGACATTGGTTATTTGCATGATTGAGTGTACTTGTATCCTTTGTTTCTCTGTTTGTTGAGTCTGCATTGTTATGTGATTTGTTTCTTGGGCTTGTTCATGTGCACTTGTTGCTGTAGTCTGGATTCAAATGAACCTTTGAGCTTTGTACATGTTGAAAGTAGATTCTGTCATGTTGAGTTGCTTCACATGAACATCATCTGGTTTTGTCCTCTTCACTTTCATATATTTGTCACTTTGGTTTGTGCACTTGGTTGCACTGTCAACTTTGTTGCATATGTTTCGTTCTTGATGTCTTCATGTGTACTCGAGTCTATCCTTGCTGTACCGGTATGGTGAGATTGTCTTCTCTGACTCATGTGCATAGCATACATATGTATACATGTGTGTATGCATATGCATGTGTGTGTGTGTATGTATATATATATATATGTATATGTATGTTTGGGTCTGTTGCACCATGTAGTTTGCTGTCTTGTGCATGTTGAAGCTTAACTTGCAGTGTGGTTGTTGTGTTTGTAAGTAAAAAAAAGTGATTGTTGCATTCTCATGTGTACACTTTCATCTGGATTTGTTTTCGTATTGCACCTGAGTTGAATCCAGCTTATAGCTCGGGTTTGACCTTGTGCTCACCTGTCCCTGCTTATCAAGTGTATATTGGTGTGCACAGCCTTGTGGCATGTACAGTAATACACTGTGCATGTCACAGATTGTTCGTGTTTGATGAATTCAAAAATGAAAATGATGGCGAACTACCCAAATAACTGAGGCAAATAATATTTTAAAAACATATTTTATTTTACACTGCAAAAATATTTCTTTTTCAATTTACCACGTCAGTGTTTATTTTGCAGATAATTCAGATGCTGGATACAAATTGGAATATAGTTGAAGAACAAATATGAGTGAATGAGTGATATGTAGTGAGGTGCAAATGTAAATGAAAATTGTGTTGTGATTTGAAATTGTATTGTAATTGAAATTTTGTATATATAGCGAGAGCTCAAATTTTGTACTATTTAAAAAATTGTAATAAAATATTTGTTTGAATTTAAATTCTGTGTCATTTATTTTATTCAGCAAATATTTATTTAATTATGTGAAAATAAAATAGTACAATTAACAAATACATTTAAATGAATATATATATATATATATATATGTTTATTACAATTAACAAATACATTTAAATAGTATTTTTGTATTTACCATGGCTTTTTATCTCCATTCAATTTCACTATTTCATTAAACCTTACCCTACTTCACCAATTGAGTTCTTAGAATTGATTCCTTGCTTTAATTAAATAAAGAAAATAATAATCACCATTGTTATGGTATATTATTGTCGTCTTCCTAACAAATGTAGCAAAGATAAAGGAAACAAAAATTTTAGATGCATTAATTCATATTATCTTATGTTTTTTTCATACTATACCAAAAAATTTAGTTATTGTCAATAACATTGACATAAGAAGACCAAAAATTTGACAATTTCATGCAGAAATACTTATATTTATTTCTTAGAACTTCTCCAAATGAATTGTATGATCTGCTCCTACCTTATTACTTCATTTCTTCCCAAAATTGAAAGAGCAATTTTTTTTGAAGTAATCGTATTCTAATTAACTATTTTCAAATTAAATCCATGTTTGCTTTATAAATATAACCTTTTCCTACTTTTTTATTGTACCAGGCTATAAATTTGACAACCATATTTCAGACCTGTAATTCAAAACATAAATTTTGATTAGTTTCCATTTCATCGGAATTATTTTACTATTTACTGCAATTTATTCTGCATATTCATTTTCATTGTTTTCTACCTTTCTATCGTTTAACGATACTTTACTAGTCATGATCTTGGAATTTGTTATTTGTTCCCACTAAGATGATTTTATTATGAAGAATATGTGGAAGATGTATCCTACTTTGAATTTCTTACTTCTTATATTTATTGGAAGTTATGGTATGTTCCTGTGGCTTCCTAAGGTATTGGGAAAAGATATAACAAGTAAAAAATTTGATGTACTGTTGTTGTCTTTCAGCTAAAATATATATATTTTTTCTTGGATTGCTAAAGGATGAGTAACTATATTTGAACAACAAAGCACAAGATTATACAACTAAAATTGTGCTAATAATTTTTCTACTTTGTTTTATAATCGAATATATGTTGTACAATTTTTTATAATTTATACTTTGTTTACAAACCGTCAATGTATGTTGATTGAAAGTAATTGACTACTACAAGGTTAACAAAGTTGCTTACATAGGTTTCCCACTTACGTAGTATATTGGGCAGTTTATTTAGTTTTACCTTACCAGTTCATCAAAGTTGCTTACATTCTGTCGTTATTATGAAGCAATTTTGGTTCATTTGCTACAATTGATTCAAAATACCGTTAAGTTATAGTTATCATGGTAAGTAAGAGTAAGGATTAGACACAAATATTATTGTACTGTACTTCATGGGTGCATTTATGTTTGGTTATGTAGTATATGTTACACCGTGAAAACAATAAAGCTTTGTTGTGCTAATCATTATAACCCAAGGGATTTATTTAAATTTCAAGCATTAATTATATTCATTATTTGGGATTGTGAAATTGAATGCATGATAAGAATCAATTTAATGTATGTTTAAACAAAAGTGAAACTATGTGTTGGTATCTAAGTTATCCAATTAACTTTGAATTGTTTAACTAATACATTAATTTTATCGTCAAACTACTTTACACATTCTAATCATTAAGCGACGGTCCTATGTTTCAATGAAGTTAGTTTAAACTGCCATAAGTTCATTTCAATTAATGTTTTCAAAATGAGATTTAAATCGTAAATTGTAAAGTTCAAACTTTAAATCGAAATGAAATTTAAATCATAAATCGTAGATTCAAAAGATCTGTATTTTAAGGTTTGCATATAGTTTGAAATTGATTTTGATGTTTGAACTTCCATAATTAAACATAAACTCAATATTCTCTCTTATACCACTTTTATTTTGTTTGAAAGCATTATAATTAGAATTGTGAATCTAAATAAGTATATTAAATATGATAGTATGAGTTGAATGTTTTTTATTTGCGATTTGGACTAAGTTTGAATTGCAATGTAAATCGAATCGTTAATGGAGAAATTCATCTGAACTAGGATTTAAATCGTAAGATTTTTAACAATAATGATTTCAATCATCAAATGACTTTGATAAAATGAGTGAGTATATATTAAAGCCTCAGAGGATTATATTTTTGTGTTTATATCATTTTTGGAAGTACGAAAGGTTGGGAAATAAATTAATGCATTGAGTATATGATTTATTTTCTATATAAAAAAGTAAGAAAAAATATTGGTTGAAATTTTAAAGAAGTTTACTAAGAAATGAGTTGAGTCAAATGATCATGTTAACTGTCATTCAAAAAATATTTCTGTATTTACAGAAACAAATATTTGATTGTAACAATAGATAAATATAGTTGCAATCCATATGCTTATTTTTACTCAATTTTGATTTTTATAATCTACTTGATTTACACTTTCTCAACAAGGGTCATCTTTTGCACATTGATCTGCTTTTCATATGCTAGTTAATATGGAGCCGACAGTCTTTACCAAATTGTGTAACATTACCACTGTTATCTAATGGCAAGCTTACAATTATGGTAAACAGATGAACATTCAATCCACTTAGGTTTAGCCACGGGGACATGGATGGATGGCAACCTCTATCAGCATATGCTGCTTGGTCAATGATACTACACTATTATCCGAACACTAACTCATTTTTTATGTGTCGAACCAAACAATCCTTCTGCTTATCTGATGTAATGTTGAAAACATTTGCTTTTATGGACTTAATTTAGCCTCGCTTGACTTCTTTGTTCAGCACAATTTGATATTCAAGTATTTGATAAGATTTAGATAACATACTTTCATTCGTCTTTCAAACAAAATATATTTCATTTGATGTAATTTGTTTTTGACGCTGATATATTTGTCACAAGTTAGTATTTCCTTGATTGGAAATATTGGGTCATCTATTTTATTTTATTTTCTATTGCCCAGCTAGCTACTATTCTTTCAAATGAGTTTGATGACCAATAGTACAATTTATTATTTAGGTGCTAAAGAAATGCACTACCATATATCTTCCTTATATTGGAAGCATGTTGGACCATGCATCAAAATTGTTTACGCATGAGCCATCGTGAACCATTACATGCAACTGTTATTTTTTAAGATAGCTCCAACATTTCTATTGAACCACTTGGGCCAATTGATCTGTCAACTCATGATTGCTCAAGAGTGCAAGTGCTACATTTATATCACCTTGCTATATATCCCTTTGTGGTGTATAGACTATGTTTTTCTAATTGATTCTGTTTGATAATAAGGTGGATAGTACATTAAATTAGTTTTCTAATGTGCTTATTGAATCGAAACCTATATTGTGCATGACATTTTATTGTCCGACATTTAACAGTTGCATACAACCTTTTTTCACATTACTCTGGTTTGAACATGATTTAAAATATGATTTTATCATAACATACTACTGTATTTTCAAAGCTTTACATTCAACGCCATGTGCATAGCACGGGTTCACACTCGTTGCAATAACGAAATGTCATTGCCAACCAATAGAAGATCTTCGACATATAATGATAAGAGTACGATAGCGTTGCCCTCCTCCTTTCTATATACTCAACTTCCCCTGTGTTCTAATAAAAAACAAATTATTTGATTACTTTATCAAAACACTTGTTCCAACTCCTTGAAGCTTGTTTGAGTCCAGAAATGGACTTTAACAACTTGCATGCCTTGCCCTCACTTCGGTTGACCATAAAACAATAGGGCTACGACATATATATGGTCTCTTTTAAGCCACAATTTATAAATGTCGTCTTCACATCCATTTTCCATATTTCATAATCATAGAATGTAGCACTGGCCAGCATAATATGAATGGGCTTAAGCATGGCTATGGACGAAAAGGAATTATCATTATTGATAGAGTTAGGGGTATGCCCTATGGGAAATTGTGTAATTTGTTACAATATCTAACTCGATAATCAATCTTGTTCAAAATAAAAGGTGTTTTCTTTCTATTTTGTACTTGATATAATGTGTTATATTATTTAATTAATTAATTAAAAGTATATTTAATAGAAAATCCATAAACAGTATGTTTTGTGATAGTAGTTACAAAGTGTTGTAACCATGAGTAATTTATGATAATGAAATTAAACATACTGTATTAAATATTCCTAGTCAAGATGTATCGAGACTAGGTATCGATGCATCCATTGAGATTAGAGTATGTAACACTCTCCAAATATTAGGCATGTATTACTCATGACGGTTGGGGCGCCAAGGGGTTATGTACTAATAATTATTGGATAACTATGGAATGGCTTACTCGATTGTTTTATATTGGTTAATATAACTAAGGTCAAACAGAAAATATCGATGGGACAAAATTACACAGTTCTCTTAACTTGAGAGTATCGATGATCTTTAATGTGGAAGCTCCCTTTGACTATAGTTAAATTGTGGCACGACATCCACTGAACGACTAAAGTTGGGTTGAGTGGAAGCATTGAAAGTGAAGCACTATCCAAAACAGGATTCGTCTCCTTGGTTATATAAGGGTAGTATCACGGTCAACTGAACCAAGGACTTTGTGTTTTGGATTTTAGATTTGAATTTCGATGATATTGGAATTTTGACCATTACCAAATTCCATAAGTCCTAATGTGATATTGGTTTGACAAAGAGAATCGGTGTAAATAATTGTCACTATTGGGTAATGCTTAATATTGAAATAAGCAAGCGATAAATTTGGTCATAATGTCACACCACCTACTAAGTGGCGTGTAAACGTTAATACTCAAATTGTTCAATATTAATCGTTGGCCGAATTTAGACTTAGAGTTACACAACCAAAACGTTGAATACTCTTTTTACCACCCGATTTAATTAATTTATAATTATTATAAATTAATTAAATTAATTAATATTTATGAAATATTAATTATAACATATTATTTGATGTATTGAACAATACCAAGTAGTATGTTTATAGTAGTTATAAATATATTGTCCAACATGTGATATCGGTATGCATTTAAATTGGATTTAAATACAATAAATATTATTCGAGCTTGAAGTGGATTTGAGGTCCATATGGGCTTGTAGTTTTCGGAAATCGATGGAGCATTATGCGGTCAGCCATGTTTGACATGGTGAAGGGGAGATTGGATTAAAAAAAGGAGGATAGTAAGAGGAAAAAAGGGATACATATCCACTTTTTACTCACTTGGATCTCCTTTTTTTAAACCCCTTAATCCTCATTTTTATTATTCCCTTTTGAGCTCCTTCTCCATCATATTTCTAGATGAAAGTCTCCTCCCCCTTCCTCTAATTATTCAAGTATTTTAAACATTGAATTAAAGTCAATTTTAACATTAATGGAATCTGTATTCGGGAAGCTAGCAACTTCTAGATAAAGGATTCAATTCAAGGAGTTAGATTCTTTATTTCAAGGTGCGAACAATTAGGCTTTGGTGAAAGGTAATATTACTTGTTTATAATGTTTAATATGCTCATTCAAGTTATATGCTAGATTGGTTTGATTTTAGTATCACAAATCTGTATATCGATGTATTATCACATATTGATGTCACATATATGTGTGCATACACAAAAAAAACTTTTTTTGTATATGAATGCTTGCCTATTTGCTCACAGCCCAAAATAAATTTATAAACAATATTATAAATGATTTTAAATTAAAATTTATATTTAAAATGATTATATCATAGAATGTATGATTTAAATTTTATAAAATTTGTTCATCTCTAAAATGCTTTCGGTTGTAAAAAAGGATTTTTTTTGCGTTTTTTGTATATATTATTTATTTTAGTTATTTATTTAATTTGAAATTGATTATAAAAATAAAATAAATATATATACATATATATTTACAAATAAATAAATAATTCTTGTAAAATTTCATGCAAAATAAGTTACACTTTTTCCTTTCGAAAAAACTTTTTAATAAAAACAAAAATCATATGGATTTTTAATAATAAAATATTTGTTTATTATTAAAATTACACAAAATAGGAAAAAAATTACCAAGGCCAATAATAATATTATAAGAATATTTTGTATAATTTTATTATTATTAATTTTATTAATATATATTTATAATTCTATGTGTTTATATGTGTGTGTATATTATATACAAATTATCTTTGAATAAAAAAATTGGATTTCATATTATAATTAAAATTATTTTATAAACTAATATTTAAAATAATTTATGATTTAATAATATATATTATATATATACACATATGAGTATATATATATACAGATTTCATAAATGTTTTATTTCAATTATTTAAAATTAATTCATTATTATATATATATAATTATATAGATACATACATATATATAATTATATACATATTTTACTTGTATTATATTCGATATATATATATATAGAGAGAGAGAGACACACACACACACTACATTTGTATACAAGAGGGCTAACATGCCTATTGTGGTATAAATTACAACATCTATATACGGGCATGTCAAACCATGCACGCTCTATTATGTTGCATGCACATGTACACATAAATGTGTATATGATACACACACAGATATATATATATATATATATATTATTTAGTAGAAACTATACAAAATGAAACATAATTTATCAATTAAATAAAATATTGATTTTATTTAAAACAAAATTTAGAAAATTTCTAAATGAATTTAGACTACATAAGCGCAACAAAGATCCAAGAGGTGAAAATTTTGAAATTTACCCGATTACTCCACTACAGGCTGGCCCAGATTCAACAATGGTATTAGAGTCAATAACCTATATAGTCTTAATTAACAGTATTAGTGCTAACTTATTAAAGCCTACCCCTATAGTAAGATGTCTAGAAAAGCAGTGTCTAAGGTTGGGTTTGGGTAATTTAGTACTCTACTCTACCTAGTTACTGGCCTGGCACAAAAGGATGAAGTACTCCCAAAGATTATCCCCAATATAAAGGCCCGAATCAATTTGTTTCTTAGGCTAATTTTCAAAATCTATTTTGAAATTAAAATAAAAGTTTAAAATTTAAATGTTAAATTTAAAATAAGAAAATAATTATAAATGTTATAATACCGATTTTCAAATTATTTTGAAAATTAAAATAAAAGTTTTAAATTTAAAAGTTAAATTTAAAATAAAACACGTATTATAAAAGTTATAATATAACTTTTCAAAATGTTTGAAAATGTTTCGAAAATATTACCTATTAATAAGATTAATAAAATAAATGAATTAATTAAATAAGTTAACTAATTAAATATATAATACACACACACACATGTATAATATATATAATGATATATGGTATGTTATCTTGAACTATTTACGACAATATGAGTATACATATGCGTATAAAAGAATTTTTGAAATTAATAAAATTTAATTAAAATTGTTTAATTAAATAAATAAATTAAAAGTTAATTAATAAATTAAAATACATACATATATATAAGATATGTGCATTAATATAAGGTTATAGTATATATATTCAATATAATATGTTATAATTGAATAATACAATAACTAATTAAAGTGTTAATTAATTAATAAGATTTAATTAATATAATGTTATGCATAAAATATTATATAAGTGGAATACAGTATAAAAGTTATATAATAATAAAACTTATATAATATAAATATATAAACTGAAGATAGAACATTAAAGAAACCCAAAATAGACCTAAGGAATAAATACATACATAAAAGTACGTATACCTTGATTTTTGATGTGTCCGACACTTGAATCGTGATGGTATTTCATAAGACATGTATCATTCCATAAATTAATATCACTTAACATAATATATTAAAGATAAAGTTGTCCTCTACCATTTATACGTTAATAATTACTAGCATACTCTTTAGTTGTTGAGCTTTCCTTAAGCTAGAGATGTTATGTGTTGTATTATTAATGTATAAACGAGATGAGGTAGGATACTTTTAGATATTTGTTGAGCTTTCCTCAAGGTATGTATAATATACTTAGGCCGTCATGAAATAGTGGGTATGAATGAATAATCTCCTTTTTCTTGTTGATCTTTCCTCAAGGTATGTATAATATACTTAGGCCGTCATGAAATAGTGGGTATGAATGAATAATCTCCTTTTTCCTGTTGATCTTTCCTTAAGGTAAAAATGAGATCGGGATAAGGAACTACAGGTTAGGAGTTATATATGATACAACCAATAATGAGTTATCCATTGTATATGGGAGTATGATTTATTGAGCTTTCCTCAAGGTCAGAATCCTAAGATATACGAGTCCTAATACCCACTAGTGATGTCGAAAGACTTCTATGTTTTGTCTTTGATTTGGAGAAACATAAAAGACTAGTGGGAGCCTTATTAGAAAAATGAAATGGTAACATTTAACCATTCTAATACTATAAGAACATCTACTATATAAAAATTATAATAATCTACATTGATAAATTTATGCAATAAATATAATTGATAAAAAAATTATCAATTACAAATATACACTGAATTAATATTGACAAAGAAATATTAAATATAGTTACCAATAAATTTTTGCATATTGACCCATGCGAGCGCCTAATTATACAACCACTAAACACATTCGTAACTTGGTCACTTACGGGTTTACTTACCCAAGGCTGTGTATTGTCTTTAATGAGTTTTGTACTTTAAAAGAAGTACAAGAATATGGATATTTGATCCATATACGATCATATATAAATGATATATGGTGAATAGTCATAATTTGTAATGCACGAAAACTCGATGAAAATTAGTTCATTGAAATAAGCAAGTAAATTGTAGTGTGAGATCGTGTATTCAATGTGATTGATTACAATAATGATCTTGTTGTGTTAAATGTTACAATGGACCAAAGGCTACAAGATAGATCTAAGAATTCGATCATTGAAATGTCAGTTTCATCAGTTTACGTAAAGTGCGGTTTATTTGATATCCTTAAAGTTAAGGATGACCGAAAACACTTTTGTATAGAGTTTGTTATGACATTATATTAAGGATTTTCTTTGAAGGTTCGACCATTTAAAAAGGAAATTGAAGTTATTAAGTGTGGATGTAACCTAAGGCACAATTAGGATGAAGAGAGTGAATTGTCATTTCTGCTTCATAAAGAAATTCAAAAACGAGAATTATAATAATAGATACTTAACATTGGAATAAGGAATATGATTTCTATTCCAAAACGTATTTCATATAGAAAAATGTTTTCTATGATATTTATTTCTTTTAGTTTAAGATACCTAATATGAAACTTTTTGACTATAAACTAGTTACAGTAAATGAAATAAATAACCTATATTAAGTGGTTGAATGGAGTTTTGTATTTCATACGCTATTATAGTAATAGTGGAAATAGTGGGAGCATGCCGTATAACACTTATTAGTCGCATCAAGTTAAGAAAATTGTTTTCATAAAATGTACCAAACATTATTTATGAAATAATAATAATGTTTCAATATTTACTTAAAAATAGACATAGTTTTATTTTAATATGAATATTATGAATATTCATTATAAAATAATAATGCTGGTATTTGTGATGCATTGGAAAATACAGAAGCATCTGTTAATTTGAAATTATTTTGGAATTATGGACAAAGCCAAAGTTTAGAGAAATAATTCTTTGATTATATGATTATGAATTATATGGTACTAGTGAATTATACCTCAAACAACAAATGGCAATGCACCCATTCCGTGGGAGCGATCATAAGAGTTGATGAACTCTTCGTATTGATACATACATACATACATATACATATATATATATATATGTATGTATGTATGTATGCAATAGCAAGTTAATTAATACCAAATCGGTTCCACCTACTTCCATATATTCACCGATGAGCTATTACCAACATGGACATGTGTATTTGATACACATGCAGTATGTCTATGATAAGCTCATAGATTATAAAATGGAAGTAAACAAAATAACATGCAGTAGAGAAAAAATCATTAGATTTGATCGAATGTATGAGTATATTAGAAAGAGTTCTGAATGTGCCTAAAAATTAATAAAGATTCAATCTCAAAAGTCTCTTCTCCCAAAGATACATAATGATGTATCAATAAGAAGTAATTGAACATTGTTGAATAAAGTACGATTAATTATGAGTGAATTTAAGTTAACTTTTTCTATAAGGACGTTTACTTAAGAGTGATACATAAGGTTAAAATTAATTTCATGTAAAGAATAGTTTACAAAATCATACAAGATAAGGGTTTGTAAGAAACTCCGACATATCCTAGTTAAGGGGTTGATACGTTGTGTGAGTTGAAAGGCTGCACATAATAATTATTCGTAAGAGACCTTGTATGAATTGCCCGAGAAGAAGTTTTAGAACGATTGTCATTGGATGACCTATTTATGTTTTGAATATAAGTTTTATAAACTAAAGCAAAATTAGTTTTATATACGGGGTAATTCATAAAGTGTTTATGAATACATATTCCATTGCACTAACAAATAATTGTTGTTTCTAGAAATACCAACTTCATAGTGAAGAAATTCCTTTTAGAAATTATTGGTAGTAAAATGGATTTGGATGCAATCAAAGGATAAAAATGATTATGAGGGATGAAATGAAATTAACCAAATCTACATGAACATAACATATTAGAATGTCTAATAAGTATTCTTGCACATTCAAGGGAAACTATGAGTTTCTTATCAATGTCCATAACAGATATACCTCTACTATCAGTTAAACATTAAGAGTATTAACTTTGCCATATGGTATGATGCATAAATCTAAAATGGGTGGCAAGTACGTTATCGAAATATGATTTTGGTAGTTGTACTAAAAGGAATATGATCTTTTGATAACAAATATGTGTTCAAGAGAAAGACTAATCCAGTTGGAATATAATGAACAACATTGATACGAATAAAATCAAAAATTTCAATCATTGAAATTAGCATAACAGATTCGCCGTTCGATGTGCTTAAGTTGATTCAGATTTTTACTCATAAAATTATCGCTTGGTATGACTTTGTTTTTGGTACATATGTATTGAAATGGAACTATAAATAATGAATTAGAATAGACTATTTGCACATAACAACCAAAGCGTCTCTAAGTTAGTAAAAGCGATATTGAGTTTGTGGGTTTCTCGGATATGATCTAAGAAATGATAAGAAAGTATCATTCTATAAACATCAAAATTGAGAAAGTATTTTGATAAAAATATCGAATAGTTGGATTTTCAATCAAAATGCAGAGTAAGCGAGTGTCCATATGAAAGAATCACTAAAAGGAGCAAAGATATTTCTAGATTTTAAGTAAACAACATACTGTCGATTGTTAACGATGTACTTTTGTTGAAATCAATAATGTTCAATACTCGATATTGAATTTTTAAATTATATCTTTTATATAAAGTATAAAGGACCTTGGGAATGTCCCAAACTATATGCATAAACATCATATTAAAATGTTTCATATGGAACATGTAAAATGGATTCCTTATGTATTGACAATAAGAATTATCATACATATTGTATTGCTTGCAATATTGTATTTAGCTAATGTATTTGATAGATGAAGCGTACTTCAAATCCAAATTAAGATCACTAAATGGTAGTTTAGAGAACTTTCAAGTATTTATGAAATACTAGAGAATTGTTTATAGAAACAACGAACTCCTTATAAAGAAATGTTTGGACTTGAACTTCATAAGTGCTATCAAGTATAATATATCAATATTAAAATCATGTTCAAACTTTTAAAAAGAATCTTTAAGTTGAAAATGTTCCAAATGAAAGGTTGTATCTAATTCAATGAAAGGTTAAGTACATCGCCTTGAATAGTGCTACAATAAAAACAATCTATAAATATATAAATGCACAAATTTATAACTGAGCTAAGGGCGGTTCCAAGTATTGAGAATACTATATCATTGTTATATGATAATAATGTAATGATATGAACTCATTGGAAGTCGAGAAACATACCCCGAACAGTTCCACATGATAAAAGTAGTTTATCAGCATCGGAGAGAGTTGATTACAGATAATTTAACCAACATTACAGATCCATTCACGAAGGGTCTAACTCGATCAGTTCTCATCAAACTGATTGAAGGGATGGGATAAAGATCCCATAATTGACCCCAAATGCAAGTGAGAGATTGATAGAGTTAGAAATATGCCCTAAGGGAAATTATGTAATTTCTTACATATATCTAACTCAATAACTAATCTTGTTCAAAATAAAAGGTGTTTTCTTTCTATTGTATACTTGATATAATGTGTTATATTAATTGATTAATTTAATTAAAAGTATATTTAATAAAAAATCCATAAATGGTATATTTTGTGATTGTAGTTACAAAGTCTTGTAACCATGAGTAATTTATCACAATAAAATTAAACATATCGTTTTAAATGTTCCTAGTCAAGATGTATCGAGACTGGATATCGATGCATCCGTTGAGACTGGAGTACGTAACGCTCTCTAACAGTTGGGCAGCGTATTACTCATGATTGTTGAGAGCGCCAAGGGGTTACGTACCAATAGTTATTGGATAACTATGGAATGACTCACTCAATAGTTTTCTATTGGTTAACATAACTAAGGTCAAATAGAAAATGTCGATGTGACAAAATTACATAGTTCTCTTGACTTAAGAATACTAGTGATCTTTAATGTGGAAGCTCCCCTTTGATTATAGTTAAATCGTAGCATGACATCCATCAAACGACTATAGTTAGGTCGAGTGGAAGCATAAGAAGTGAAATACAATACAAGAAAGGATTTATCTCCTCGGTTATATGAGGTTGGTATCACGGTCAACTCAAAGTCAAATCTCTAACCAGGGCAGTTTGGTTACTAATAATTGTTACTGTTGAACTAAGGACTTTGTGTTTGGACTATAGAGTTGAATATGGATGATACTGGAATTTTGACCATTACCAAATTCCATAAATTCTAACGTGATATAATTTTGATGAAGATAATTAATGTAAATAATTGTCACTACCGGGTAACGCTTAATAAAGTAAAATTAGATTTTACCGAAACCAAATAAGCGATAAATTTGGTCATTATGTCTCACCACCTGCTAAGTGATGTGTGAACGTTGATATTCGAATTGTTCGATATTAATCACAGGTCAAATTTACACCTAAGAGTCACACAACCGAAACGTTGAATACTCATTTTACTACCCGATTTAATTAATTTGCAATTATTATAAATTAATTAGTATTTATGAAATATTAATTATAAAATATTATTTGATGTATTGAACAATATTAAATGGCATGTTTATAATAGTTATAAATATATTACTCTATATGCAATATCGATACGCGTTTAATTGGATTTAAATGCAATAAATATTGTTCAGGCTTGAAGTAGATTTGAGGCCCATATGAGGATTGTAATTTTCAGCAGTTTATAGAGCATGGTGTGGCCGGCTATGCTTGACATGGTGAAGAGGAGTTTAAATTAAAAATGAAAGGGTGAAATAGTAAGAGAGAAAAAGTGATCTATATTTACTTATTACTCTCTTGGATCTCCTTTATTCAATCCCCAAAACCCTCATTTTTACTGTTTCTTTTTTAGTTCCTCCTCCATCATATTTCTGGCCAAAAATCTCCAACCCTTCTTTTAATCATTCAAGTATTCTAAACATCAAATTAAAATAGCTTCGATCGTCGGTGGTAGCATTGTTCGAAAAGCTAGCAGCTTCTGGATACGGGATTCAAATCTTGGAGTTAGATTCTTTATTTCAAGGTGCGAACAAGTAGGCTTTAGTGAAAGGTGATATTGCTTGTTATAATGTTTAATATGCTCATATTTGTCATATGCTAGCTTAGACTGAAATTGATATCACAAATCTGTACATCGATATATTATCACATATTGATGGTTGTATATATACATGCATATAAAAAGAACATTTTTTTCCATATGAATGCTTGCCTATTTGTTAACGATCAAAAAAAATATTGTAATATAATTTTATTAAATGATTTTAATTAATTACAAAATTATATTTAAAAGGATTTATATCATTAATGCATGACTTAAAATTTTATAAAATTTATTCATGTCTAAAATGCTTTCGGCTGTAAAAAGGGATTTTTTTTGTGTATATATTATATATATTTTAATTATTTATTTAATTCAAAATTGATTATATAAACAAAATAATATATATATATATTTACAAAGAAATAAATCATTATTGTAAAATTTTGTGCAAAATATGTTATACTTCTACGTTCAAAAAAAAATTTAATAATAAAAAAATTCGTACATATTTTAAATAATAAAATATTTGTTTATTTTTAAAATTGCACAAACCGAAAAAATTACCTGGGTCAAAAACAATATTGTAAGCATATTTTTTATAATTTTATATTATTAATTTTATTAACATATATATAATTAACAATGTGTTTATACGTGCATATATATATTATTACTAATTCTATTAATATATATTTATAATTAACTATGTGTTTTTACGCGCATATATATATATATATAATATAAATATCTTTGAATTAAAAAAGTTTTGGATTTCACTATAGTTAAAATTATTTTATAAACTAGTATTTAAAATAATATTTGATTTAATAATATTTATATTTACATATATACATATATGTATACATGTATACAAATTTCTTAAATGCTTTATTTAAATTATTTAATATTAATTCATTATATTATATCTATAATTATATAATTATTTTACTTGTATTAAATTTGATGTGCAACACACAGATATATATATATATATAATACATTTGTATACAAGAGGGGCTGATATGTCAATTGGGTGTAAATTCCAACATCTATATATGAGCATGTCAAACCATGTACTCTTTATTATGTTGCACGTACACGTACACATAAATGTTTATATTGTACATACATACATGCATATAAATATATATCGATTACTATAAACTATAAAAAATAAAACATTATTTATAAATTAAATAAAATATTAATTTTATTTAAACAAAATTTAGACTACATAGGCATAACAAAGATCCAAAAGGTAATTTTTTTTGAAATTTACCCAATTACTCCACTGCAAGCTAGCCCAGATTCAACAATAATCAAAACCTTTAATCTAACAAAATCCTATTGCAACTAGCCTAGCTTTATAAGTCTCTATTTATGCATATGCATTTAGCTTTTTTTTTAAATCCCTTTGCAGCTGAGGGTTTTATCCCTTTGGGTACGTCTGACAAAGTCCATACTTTGTTTTCGTACATGGAATCTATCTCGGATTTCATTGCTCCAAGCCAGAGTGAAGAGTCTTTACTCTGCAGTGCTTGTTGGAAAGATAGATGAGTCTCACCATCTAAGACACAGTCCTCCTTCTGGCCATCCATGAGAAAATCATAGTATCTCTTTGGTGCATGAGATTCCTTAGTAGATCTTCTAATAGGTTGCATGTTTTCGTATACGGGTGAATTTGGTTCTTCCATTGGTTCAGCCTTAGTGTTAGTTTATTGGATCTCATCCATGTCTATAAATTCACTGTTAATTTCTTTTGACAGAAATTCCTTTTCTAAAAAGATAACATGTATGGAAATAATCACTTTTTGTTCTCCTGTGTTGTAGAAAATATATCCCTTAGAATTTTTAGGATATCCAATAAACTTACACAGGGTTGATCTCGCCTCAAGTTTGTTAGGGCCAACGTTCTTAACGTAGGTCGGAATACCCCATACCTTCAAATAATTAAAGTGGGGTTTCTTCCCATGCTATATCTCATATAGCATCTTAGACACATATTTAATGGGTAACAAATTAAACATATGTGCTGTGGTTTTCCGTACATATCCCTAATAGGACAGAGGTAACTCGGCCTTACTCGTCATGGAACGAACCATATCTAATATGGTTCTTTTTCTTTACTCCAACACACCGTTGTGTTGTGGAGTATAGGGTGGAGTAACCCGAGAGATAATCCCATTATCTTTTAAATACTATTGGAGTTCTTGTCCAACATATTCACTACCTCGATCGGGTCGAAGAATTTTTATTTTTCGATTCGTCTGATTTTCTACCTCGTTTTTATATTCAACAAATTTCTCACAGACATCGGATTTTTTCTTCATAAGATATACATATCCTAGTCTTGAGAAATCATCAATGAAGGTAACAAAGTAAGAATTACCATCTTTGGTGATTACAAGCATTGGGCCACATACATCACTATGTACAAACTCTAAGAGTTCATCAACTCTTTCATTGCTTTCACTGAAGGGGTGCTAGGTCATTTTACCTTTGATACACAACTCACACATGTCAAATGATTCAGAATCAAGTGATGGGACAAAACCTTTGGTTTTCAGATTGTGTAGTCGTTTCTCACTTATATGAGCTAGCCTACTATGCTAAAGATAACTATCATTTATATTGTTAGAAGAACTACTCATAGAACATACATAATTAGTATTGATCACATAAATGCTATTTTCAAGAACACCATCACAGACTTTATTTCTATTTAAACTAATGTTCGTAACATTATTTGCATAATGAAATATATACATCCAGCCTCAAACAATCTAGAAATTGACACAATTCCGCAAATAAAGTCTTTACAAAATAGCAATTATTTAATATCAATCTACTCCACTAGGTAAACATAAATGATAATATCCTATTACCTTTGCGTCTACGATAGATCCATCAGCAACTTAGAGCCTTAACTCTCCCATTGCCAAACATTGCCATTTCCTAAGCCCTTATAACGAATTACATATATAAGTTTCAGATCCAGTATCTAAAAGAAAGATATTTTATTGATCACAAAATAATTTTAAATCGTAAATGTACCTATTGGAGTTGCAGAACTGTTCTACTTTCTTTCTTTAACAATCTTTAGGTAATTAGGATAGTTCCTTTTTCCAGTAACCTTTCTTATGGAAATAGTGACATTCACCCTTGTCATCGGTCTTCTTACTTTTCTTATTCTTGTTACCTTCTCTTTTCTGCTTCCTTAAACCTTTCAAAGATGATGTACACCTTTTACAGTAAGCACATCCCCTTGATCCTTAGATACAGACTCGGCCGACCTTAACATATTAAGGAGCTCAATAAGATTCACTTTCAACCGATTCATATTATCATTCAGTATGAACGGTTCAAACTGAGGTGTAAGAGAACCAAGGATCAAATCAACTTGTAGTTCGCTTCTTATCTTACATCCAATTGTGAAAGCCTATCGATATAGCCCTTCATCATTAGTATGTAATTGTCCACTTTCCATCCTTTAGCCATTTTGCTATTGAATAGTTTCTTTATAAGCTTATACCTTGCGGAACATGATTGTTCACCAAATAGGGCCTTGAGACTATCAATTCTTATGGACAGACATATTTTCATGTTGCCTCTGCAATGGCCTATCTAACATAGACAACATGAAAACTTGGGTGATCTTTAGGTCTGAAACCCATTTATCATAAGCAAGTCTAAGTTCAGGGTCCGTATCATCAGCCGGTTGTTCTTCAGGATCGCATGCAATAGACGACCAAAAATGCTCGTAATTCAACACTATCTTAATTGCTCTAAGCCAATCTATATAGTTAGGTCCAGTAAGCCTATCGCTTTCAGAAAACAATTTTAGAGCTGACATTTTCTGCAAGTTTTAATTGATAGATTATTTAGACATTATCATAGTAGATGTTATTCTAATATTAGAAAGGTTAAACTTTATTTTTCATTTTACTAATAAGCTCTCACTAGTTTTTTATGTTTTGCCAAACCCTAAGTCAAAACATAAAAGTCTTTCGACTTCACTAGTAAGTGTTAAGACTCATATATTTTGGGATTTTAACCTAAAGGAAAGCTCAACAAATCATATTCCCATATATGATGGATAATGTGACGCCCCACCTCTATACCCACGCTAGCCAAGGACACTACGAGGTAATGCTGTCAACTAGCACGGAGAATAAGGCTGTTAAGGAGCGACCATCTGTATAATTTCTTTGTGCGAGTACCGATATGCCAAATAAAAATATAACTTTTCATCTCAAGAGGAAATCCGACATACCGATACAAACTCAAAGCTACTACACAGTGGCTATATATAATCTTCGAAAACAAATATAGAAATAAACGTAACGCAAATCAGTCACAGACAATTCATATCACAAAGGCGGAAATAGATATGAATATAACACATGAAAGTGTACATCAGAGTAGTGGTCAAATAAGATCCACAATAACACAAAAGAATAGATACAAGTGCAGGACAATAGAATACCTATACATCAAGGAGTCTAATCTCAAATGCATACAACAAAAACTACTAAACTAGAGTAGTTAGCCAAAAGTCAGAAGATGGCTCCAGATAAGAAGTCATGAGGAAGCACCTGTAAAATCTCAGTCTGACCCGAGTATTATTTAAGAAGAAAATAATAAACGGATCAGTCTAGCTATAATTATCAGATAAAATGATATAGAACAAGAGATATGGCATAAACATATTATAACCATAAAAGCATACTACTACAAGTATGAAAATGATAACCAACAAGAGATTAATCAATATCACAAGAATCTTCTCAAAGATTAAAAGAATGTCATATTCTTAATTTAATTCACCAAGCCACAATAAAATGACATACTCATCAATGTCAATGGTAAAAGCTGATGAAACATAAATTCCAGAAATCACAACAAGAAATCCAGAAATCACAAGAAAAGAGGATGGCCAATCCTATAAAAATGAGCCGGAGCTCCTCCTAACTGGGTATAGTCCCCCATTGCGGACTTTGAGCCGAAGCTCCTCCTGACTGGGTATAGTCCCCCATTGAGGACTTTGAGCCGAAGCTCCTCCTGATGAGCCGAAGCTCCTCCTGACTGGGTATAGTCCCCCATTGCGGACTTTGAGCTGAAGCTCCTCCTGATGAGCCGAAGCTCCTCCTGACTGGGTATAGTCCCCCATTGCGGACTTTGAGCCGAAGCTCCTCCTGATGAGACGAAGCTCAATAAAATGAAGTACAGTCCTTCACATGGACAAAGAGACATCGCACATTGCTAGTCTAAACCATAAAATGATCATCATCGATCATAAGGAAGTGTCAATTACACTAAGCCAGTAAATATAAGAGTTTAGCTTCATGTCCCATAACCACTTGCTTAACTCAAATATTTACAAACAAACTGTAGATCTCCACTAGAAAATTGTCACAAGAGGTTCAATCGAACAAGTCCAAAAATTAACCGACGAAGTAAACGCAAGTGTTTCATACCACTTGTTTTGCTAAGCCGTTTAATTATATTTTCTCATACGAATGAGGTAAAGGTTTGTATATACTAATAGATTGGAAAACAGTTTTATAAACGAGCTTTGTAATTAAAATAGAGTTGAAAATGTTTTGATGAAAGAATTTTGATATTTACTACTAGTATAGAAAACCTTTATATTTTAAAGTGACAAATCATAGAAGTGATTGTAGAAACAATCAATCATAAAAGTTCACATTCGAAGACGTGAATAAAATCCAAAGAAATCAATTCCCAAAACCATCAAAGTAGGAAGTTCTGTTGAATGTTTTTCAGATAAGATCCCCTACGAAGAGGAGTACGGGGTACGAACTAGAGAGGACAAAATGAGGTCTAACGACCTAAGGGGGATAGGGTCGAGCGACCTAACATGGTACCATCCCAAAAGAGGAGTCATCAAAGTCCTAAGAAATGATAACAACAAATAGGAGACAACACGAATCGATTAAAGTTGGAAATTCAAACAAATAGACAATATAGGCAAAATAGGAGCAGGTCGGTCAACCGGACTCCCTGAGTCGGTTGACCGGAACAGAGACAGAAGTGCTCGGGTAGTAGGTCGGTCGACCGGACCCAGAGGTCGGTCGGCCGAAGCCTGTAACCTGCACTTCCAAACAGAGGAAGGGAGATGCTAGAGTAGCAGGTCGGTCGACCGGACTCTGAGGTCGGTCGACCGGAGCCTGTTTCCAGCACTCCCATGCCAATCAAATGAATGCCAATCCCTTCCAAAATGCAATCGGTCGAGCAACGACACTAAGGGTTTACGCCCATCGACTACCCGGCCATATATGCTCTTCGATTCATCACCAAAAACATGATCAAAACATCAAAGTTAGGATTTTCAAAGAATTGAACTCAAAAACACTAAAAATTGGAAAATTCACCAAATGAATCCAAACCAAAAGCATTTGCACAAGAATAAGTGTTAGGAATTCATACCTAACAATCGAAGATAAATATAGATTAAGATGTGAGATAAAAATCTCACCTTTGAACCCAAACAAATGAAGAAGGAGCTTGAAAGCAAAGGGAGAATCAACCACTCTTCAACACAACCCAAATGAGCTTGAATCTATGCTCAAAAGAGAAACATTTCCTAAATTAGGTTTAGGGAATTTTCTGAAATTGAAAGGAGAACGGGTTGGAGAAGATGAAGAGGAGACTTACCAATAGCTCCTCTTTGAATTTGGAGCAAGAACTTGAATTTGCAATGGAACTAGGGCTTAGGAATTTCCTAATTCTTTTTCTCTTCCCCCATTTTTGATGAAGCTTGAGACTTAGGAAATGAAAGTGAAGTAATGAAGAGGAGAGGGGTGGAGTAAAGATATAACCAGATTTGGGCAAGTGGGCTGAACCCAACCCAAAGTCCAAAGTGAAAAAGTAGCAAAATTCTACTAACCCAAACATATCGAAGCTTATACTCAAAAAGGTCGCAAACGGCATTTTGAACTCAATGGAAGTGGTCTCGAGTCCTAATTCGACTGTTTGCAAAAAGTAGCTTTTCGGACTATAATCCGACGAACGATGTTATATTTAAATAAAATATTTAAATATAAAATTGATAAATATGCGGGTTGTTACAGATAATTCCTTATCGGTTGTATCATATGCAACTCCTAACTTGTGGTTCCTTGTCATAATTTCATTTGTACACTAAGAAAAGCTCAACAAGTAAAAGAGGGTATTCACTCATACTCACCATTTCACGACGGCCTAAGTGTACTATACATACCTTGAGGGAATCTCAACAAATATGTATAAGTATCATACCTCGTCTAGTCTATATATTAATAATACTACACATAACATCTCTAGCTTAAGGAAGCTTAACAACTAGAGAGTATGCAAGTAATTTATTAATGATAAATGGTAGAGGACAACTTTACAGTAAAGATCCATAGTCTTCAATATATTATAATGAGTGATTTCGACTTATAAAATAATGTATTTTTAATGAAATCTCATGAATCTAGTGTCAGACACATCAAAAATCACTGTACGTATGTATTTATTCCTTAAGTCTATCTAGGGTTTCTATCCACCTTTAATTTATAAATTCATATTATATAAGTTTCCTTATTGTACAACTTTTATATTTTAATTAGCTTATATAATAATATCATGTATAACATTGTATTAATTAAATCATATTTAAATAATTTTAATTAATTAACCCTTTAATTAATTATTTATTATTCAATTTTAATATATTATATTGAATATTTACATACTATAACCTTTATAGTAATATACATATATGATATATATATATATGTATATGTATATGTATATGTATATGTATTTTAATATATTAATTAACTTGCAGTTAATTTATTTAATTAAACTATTTTGATTAAATTTTATTAATTTTGAAATTTATATATACAGACATGTATACTTATATTGTCTTAAACATTTCAAGAAAACATAACATATATCAATATATATTATACATGCATATTTGTTTCATTTAATTAACTTATTTAATTAATTTGTTTTTTTATTAATCTTATTAATAAAATTTATTTATTATCATTTTCAAACATTTTGAATTTTTTTATTATATTATAACTTTTATAATATATATATATATATCTTATTTTAGATTTTAATTTTTAATTTATGTTTTTAATTTTCAAATAATTTTGAAAATTAACCCGAGGCCCACTTCAAATTGCGCCTTTTTTATTCGGGGTAACCTTTGGGCTCACATACCTGTTTAGGCTAGGTCGGTAACTAGGTAGGGTAGAGTTCTTGATTATCCAAACCCAATCCTTCGATACTACCTTTCTAGACATCCTACTATTAGGGTTGTGAGCTTAATTAGTTAACCCTAACATGACGAATTTAGACTGCATGGGCTATCGGGCTTTGATACTATTGTTGGAATTGGACCAGCCTACAGCAGAGGAATTGGGTAAATTACAAAAAAATCATTATTGGATTTTTAATGGGCCTTTGTAGTCTAATTTATATTGAACTTTTCAAAAAAATTTGTTAAATAAAATCAATATTTTGTTTGAATTTATAAAAAAAGTTCTATTTCACATATAATTCATATTATATTTTATATCTGTGTATCATATATATATATATATATATATGTGTGTGTGTGTGTGTGTGTTGGTTGCATCGAAACATATAAATGTTGACTAATCTGGCTAACGTTGAACTTGGTAAAATGAAATGGTTGCACGTGCAGTAGAAAAATATGTACACTATTTGACATGCTCGTATATAGTAATGGAACTGGGCCGACCAGCAGTGGAATAAATTGGTGAATTTCAATTTTTCTACCATTTTGGATCTTTATTGGGCCTATGAAGTCTAATTCATTTAGAAATTTTCTAATTTTTTAAAAATAAAATCATTATTTTATTTAATTTTATATAAAGTTTAACTTTACATTGTTTTCTATTATATTTGAATATGTGTATCATATAAACATATGTGTGTACGTGCATGTATAACATAATAAAGTGTACATGGTTTGACAGGCCCGTGTATAGGTGTTGGGATTTACATTGCAACAGACATATTAGTTTCTCTAGTATTCTATGGATTGTCTAAATGAATATATATATATATATATTCATCGAAAATTATATATATATTTATGTTAAAATTATACTTATGTAAAATATAATCATATACACACATAAACACACTCTCACACACACACGCACACAAAAAATATATAGAAATAATAATTATACTAATTTGTATATAATATTTTAAAATATATTTAAACAAATGTTTATTTATATTAAATAACAAATCATTTAATAATTAATATAAAATAATTAAGAAAATTTATTCAAATAGCTACTACAAAGTTGTGTACAAAATTAACTTTTTTTAATATTTAGTTTTAAATATTTATAAATATATATACATATGGGTAAATAAATAAATGTATATACGCATATATGTGTATATCTATACATGATTTTTTTTAAATAACTCCCGACTTTAAGGACAAGGTAGAAAAATTACTTTTTTTTAAATTTTTTCAAATTTTAAATTGATTTTTTAATCAAACAATTATAAAATAATTTTAAAACAATTTTAATAAAATTAATTAAAATTATTAAAAATAATTTCTAAGATCTAAAAATTATGTAATATTTTTATGTAAAATTTTATAATTAATTTCAAACTATATTGTATATATGCAAACACACAATCAACTTTTAGTTAAATAAACTGTTATATCATTAATTGAATATAAATACATATAAAATGTATTAAATTTAAATTCATTGCAGCCGAATTAATATTGTACAAAACAAAATTTTATAAATTTTAAATTGTCTATTCTATGATTTTTATCTTTTAGATATAATATATTAATTAATAAAATCGTATATATAATATTATTTAATTAAAAAATGATTTTTTATTTATTTAGGCTGTGAATTTATTGATAGTATGTATAATTTTTTTTAAATTAACATACACGTAGATGCGCTAATATATTTAACCATCTAATATATGATGAACATCAATACACTAGATTCGTAATATAATCTAATAAACTACAATATATTACCGTAATAGATAATTCGTAGTATAATATAATATGTGAAAGAATATTGATACACTAGATCTCACTTTGAAATGATGAATGTCTCCTTGAATCAAATTCCGAGTTTTAGAGTTGTTGGCTCCCGAACTACTTTACCGCCGACAGTCAAATCGAATAATTTTGATGTGATTTGAGCTTGGATTTCTTTTGGGTTTAAATGGGGTTTGCTAGTCGAAATTTGCATAGGGAGAAGAGAGAAAAGGTATAAAAATGAATGGTGTATAGAGTGGCATATAAATAGTAAGCCAAATGGAGAGAAAAATGGATCTTATCCTTATATCTCTCTTATCAATTCCACTCTTTTATACCATTCAAAAGCCTCCCTCTTTTGCCAGCATTTGGATGACCTATCAAAGTTATTTTGGTCAAAATTTACATGCCTCGTATGGGCCGCAAAGCCAAATCCAGCCCAAACAATGTTCGTTGCATTTAAATCTAAATTTAAACACATACTGATATCGTATATCGATTAATATATTTAACACTATTATAAATGCATTATTTAACATTGTTCAACATAAAAAATAAAAAAAATTATAATTAATATTTCATAAATATTAATTAATTTATAACAATTACAAATTAATTAAATTAGGTGGTAAAAGGAGTATTCATCGTTTCGGTTGTCTGACTCTTAGGTGTAAATTTGTTCAAGGATTGAAATACCTTTTATTGATTTTCTATTAAACATACATTTAATTAAATTAATTAATTATTAATATAACATATTATATCAAGTATATAATAGAAATAAAATACCTTTTATTTTGAACAATATTAGTTATCGAGTTAGATATATGTAATATATTACATAATTTCCCCTAAGGCATCCCTTAAATCTATCAATCTCCAACTTGCACTTGGGTCAATTATGAAATCTATATCCCATCCCTTCAATTAGTTTGATGAGAACTGATCAAGTTAGATCAATCATGAATGGATTTGCTATGTTGGTTTAATTATCTACTCTATCAATCAACTCTCTTCGATGTTGATAAACTATATTTATCATGTGGAACTATTTAGAGTATGTTCCTTGACTACTAGTGAACTCTTATTATTACATTTTTATCATATAAGAATGTTGTAGTATTCTTAATACTTGGAATCATCGTAGCTTAGTGTGACGACCCGGGTTTCCTGACGACCGCAATTGAGAAATTAACTGATTTTAATTATTAATGTTGATTTTATAAGTCGAACGAATAAAATTTCTGATAAT
The DNA here is from genome assembly GCA_030737815.1 of Allium fistulosum. Classification (NCBI taxonomy): domain Eukaryota; kingdom Viridiplantae; phylum Streptophyta; class Magnoliopsida; order Asparagales; family Amaryllidaceae; genus Allium; species Allium fistulosum. Next base: position 670,033,378 of record CM060906.1, read on the forward strand.
TAAAATATCTGAATATATATATATAAATTGAATTAAAAACTATATTAGAGATTTCATTTTTTTTCTATAAAAAAAATCTCTGGGTATGATAAATCCTTTAGAAAAGATAATAAACTTTTTGTATGAATAAAATCCACCATTTAAATTGAGATAAAATATCCATAAAAATATAGATACAAGTTTTTGTGTTGGATGATATATATAGTAGAAGGTAAAACATGTGAGCAAATACATAGGTTATGCATATAAGATCTTTATATATGTAAGTGCAGGGTAAAAGCTTCATGATGGAGGATAGAATAAATATTTATGTATACATAAGCTTGATGATAATTAAAAAATTATACTAGTAAATAAGTAGATATATGTGCCTATATGAAGGAATGCATGTAGAAAGTATGTTTACAGGTTGTAAAAAAATATATGAGATATCAATTCATATTAAATGCTTGTAAAAAAAAGAGGAGACAAGCTTTTAGGCCTAGCATACAAAACATAAAAACAGGTCACAAAACTTCGGATCAAAGGAATGCAGAAGATATATACATATATATATTAAAAAAAGGGTAGCTTGCTGTGTACACCTAAGGCAGCCTACACCTCTATATATGCCTCTACCTTCTTCATTCTTCCTGGATTTGGAAAATTGTTAAGTAACAAAGAATATATACTTTCATTTTAAACTAAAGAATCCACTCAACAACAACTACATCAGTTTTCAACCAAATTCAAGTTGCTGTTTCAAATTTCAGAGCAGTTTCCAAATTTCTAAAGCTTGTTCTCTGTTCTCTGTTCAATCAACTTTAGGTGAGTAAGCTACTATAAAATCTGAGCTAAAAACTTGATGTTTGTGATGAATTCTCGAAGTAAAGTTGTTAAATATGCCTGCATGTATATATACACATATAAATGATCTGTGCCTGTCTGTTGTACAGGCATTTATCTCTCTGTTCGTTTCCAGGTTTCAAAATCCTGTTCAAAAACCCAAATCTCTTCTTCTAATTTTTGTTAAGCCTTAATGTTAAATCAAAATGTGTTCGTAAGGTCAAGATCGAAGTTGTAAAAATATCTTTAAGTAAAATTAGTTAAAATATTTTTTGGAATTAGGAAAATACAGTAGAATTTTAAGAATATCAAAGATTCGAACATCATGATTTCCAGTTTCCTTTACATCATCTTGATCGTCTTGGAATATCATGAATTTTAAAAGTAAATTCAAGATTTTTAGTGTTGTATCGATTGAGGAATTCATGGTTGAATGAATTTTGGTTTTCTGGTGATTCCCGGCGATCGAAGCAAAACGAGTGATTGGGATTGTGGCTGAGGGTAGTCTGGAGGTTACCGAGTTGGGGAAAAATGATCGGAGATTTTTCCGATCATCGGGGAGGCAGCACGGCGAGGTTTTAGGGTTTAAAGACTCTTTTTAGACATTGGGGTTTAGGAGGAAATCGTGGCATCGACGAGGTATCGGACAAGGCCGGGGCAGGTGGAAACGAAGCGTGGGTCATTGAGGCATCTCTAGTGGCAGTGGCAAGGTCTCTGGCAACCGAGATTGGCGAGGCGATTTGGTGATGAACTGTGTTGTTCCTGGAGAAGTCGATATGCTCGATTTCTGATGAAATCAATGGTGATGGATGGTCGGGCTAGTCGACAGTGATGTCGATGACATGTTGAAGGTCGGGGTAGTGATCGGAGATGATCGGAACGATTGTGCACGTGTACAAGTTTTCATGTGTGTCTGATGATGTTTGGGGGATCGGGAAAGAGAGGTGTGGCTCGGGTCGATCTCGAGACGTTACAAGTTTGTCTCGAAGCAGAGTGAAGTTGCGAATGCACGTGGATAGCTCGGGTTTGGACTCGAGCAAATATGTCTCGGGCTCGGGGTTTTCTTAACTCGATGATTCAAGAAGTTTTTAAAATAAATGATAATCAAGTTTAAACTGATTGGTTAATTAAAAGTTATGTAATTTATTTTAACTTAAATTTATTAAGATTTTAAATGATAATTAGGAAAGTAATTGAGATAGACTAGTGAAATTAATTATAAGTTAATCACTTAATGAGATTAATATATATAAATTAATTGATGTTGATAATCAAAAGGTAATTACTTAGTATAAGTAATTAGTGGATAGTTAATAATTGTAATTAATTTAAAGATCATTAACTAGTGATTATGAGATGATTAATTAAGGTAATTAATTTAAGATAATTAATTAAGTCTAATTAATTAAGGATAACCACTTATAAAATTTATTAAGTAATTTAATTAATGTAAGTAATTAAGGGATAGTTAATTACTGAATGAGATTAATTAAGGTTAATTAATGAATATGATTTATTTAAGATTTATTAATTCATGTAATTAATCAATGTAATTATAATTGATTAATCAATAAGAGTAATTAAAGGTTAATCACTTAAGTGTAATTAGAGAATAATTAATTAAGATGGATAATTTAAGAACGATTAATTAATTGTTTTGTAATTAATTAATGTTAAGTAAGCAAGATTAAAGTAAACCAAGTGATTTAAGGTGGTAATAAATCTAATTGGAAAATTAATTAAATTGATTATGAATTAATCAATCTTGCTTATGGATGATTGAATATTATTAGGTGACTTGGATTATGTGATATCTCTGATATTGAGTTTTGATGTACTGTGATATGCTATGATGAGTTGAATTATGATATTGTGGATTATATTGATTGATATCTCTGATATGAAAAGTTTTGTGATATGATATGTTTGGGTTGAACAGTAAAAATGTGGTTATCTATTGATGATCAAATACTAGGTAAAAGTGACATCCTGCATTTAAAGTTTGAATTGTATTACATTTGAATAACTTAGGTTAAGATGACATGGGACTCGAAGAGACCGGGATCGGGTATCAGTAAATACCCGAAACCACTTCGATTTGAAATCTTCTATAATTCTTTATAGATTGATATGTGAAATCAATAGGCCGGTTTGGGATAATATGGACCATTTAAACTAAGTTGGATACTTAGATATTGTTTTGTGAAAATAAGTGTTGACTATATAAGTTGTTTACTTGTAGTAAAGTACGAGTTACCCCGGGTTTAAATAAGTTCTATGGATTGAAATTTCATGTTAGATAAGTTTACTCACGCTGGTTTCCAGCCTGACCCGGGTGTTACTTTATTGTAATGCTCGGGTCAGACCGAGTATTATAGATTTTCAGGTAAGGACGTTCTAGAGCTCAGGAGGCGAGCTAGATGGCAGGAACGTATGGAGTATTTCCGCTGTGATATATTTCTGTTTATCTGAGACATGTTATTTTAACTGACCAGTGATTGTGCAAATGTTGTAACTCTGATGTATTAAAATGTAATTTACTAATACAGTTTTCCTTTGTAAACTGTTATTTTATGTGATATTATATATTGATCCGCTACGAATGTGAGGTTTCTGTGACTTGTTTCTGTTTCTCCTTCTTTCTTTTTTCTTCTTGTCCTAACTATCTGGAATTTTCGTGATCGAAATTTTCGGGTCGTTACATTTGGTATCAGAGCAAAGGTTAAGCGAGAACCTTGGCTCTGGTGGGTTTACTCATCAAGAATAGGGTTATTGGTACCCTAGGATGAGTTGAGTGTGTATATATATATATGAGAGCGTACTTGTTATTTTCTTATATAAAGATTTTAAAAATGGTTTTAATGAAAGATTTTTATAAAAGCTTATATTATATATATATATAGAAATAATTGGTTATAAAATAAGAAATTAAGGAATATATATATATACATATCCAAATAAGGATTGGATAAAATGAACTATACAAATAAGATGAATTAGAATTGGTTTCAAACCAGAAAATAAATGGTTATTGAGTTTAAATAGGATGATTGTTTTCCAATAAGCAAATAAATGTTTTAAGGAAGTAACCATTAGATGTGAATAACTTGTAAATTAGAAAGGATGTAAATCGAAAAGTTTTGAAATTGTTTCAAATGTTAATAGAAATAATAAAGAGTATTATTCAGATTATTTTGAATGTGATCTTATTTTAAAATAAGAGTTGTTTGAAAGCATTAAAGGAAACTGTTTGAACTAAAACCAAAAGTGGTAATAGAAATACAACCAAACTGAAATTGAATGAAGATAGGTTTGATATGGATTCAAACTGAAATTAAATCTTGAATTTGGGGAAAAGTTTCATAATAAGATAATAATGAATTGGTTTCCAGATATGATAATCTTGGTTATTATCATAAATGATTGTTGTGTTTAATAATAAGATGTGTATTAACAAGTAAGCAAAATGAAATGTTTTAGATAAGTATGACTTATAAATTGGAACTGAAGATGATCTAGATTGTGAAGTTTTAAATCTAAGCCAGAAAATTTGGAATTTGTGTTAAAGTGCTAAAGGAAATAATTTTAATAAAAGGGACTTGTTGCAAACAAGGGTTGTTTGAAAATTTGATTTGAATTAAAAACCAAAGGTGATTTAAAATTTAAGGATAACTTAGTGTGTAAAGGAAATAATATGTATATATGAGGAATATTCATAATATCAAAGATGGTTTGAAATAAACTCTAAATATTGAGTTTTAAATTTGGGATGAGATGTGATATTCAAGGTGATAAGTTTTTGAACTTATAAGATTATTAATGTGAAGTTTAAAATTTGAAATGGGAATTCAAATTTGGGTAAGGTTGGCTGGATTAAGTAAATTGAATTTAACTTTGGGAAAGTTAAATAAGTTAACAAGCAACCTGAATTGGAAATTTCAAGATTAAATTGGAATTTAACTTGGGGAGTTAAATGGTTAATTTGAATTGGGAGTTTGTGTGATCTCAAAATGGGTTTAAGATCTGGAAATTGAAAATGAATGGATGTTTTAAAATAAATTGGCTGATATCATCCTATTGTTATTAATAATCTTTAAAGTGTGAATTGGATTTATTTAAATGAATGAGGAAGTGTGGTAATATATCCATTATTGAGATAAAAGGGAAATTAAATTTTAATTTGAAATTAAGGATATGGAATTACTTTGAACTGAAAATTGTTTTGAACTCTTATTTGAACTTTGAAATAAGTTAAGTAAAGATAATTTAAAATGGAATTTTGAGAATTGGACTCAGAATTAAATTATTTAAAGATTTGGATTATTGATTTAAAAATAAAGGTTAATTTGATTTAAGGGGTTAAATCAACATTTGAAAATTTAACTCGAATTTATATAATTCGAGACGGTTTAAAATTTAGATTTAAATTGCATTAGTTCAAATTGAATTTAGTTTGAATTAACTAGAATTGAAGATGGATAAGTATAAAATTCAAATGGAAAATTTGAATTGGATTAATTTGAAATAAAATTGAAGATTGAATGAGTTCAAATTCAAATGGGAATTGGGATTAATTCATATAGAAATTGAAATGATTTGAAATTGAAGTGGATTCAATTTGAAATTAGTCTAAATTAGTTTGAATAATTTGAAATTGTAATTAAAGTGAATATGTTTAAAATCAAATGGAATTTGATCTAAATTTGGAAAGAAACTGAGGTTAATTCAACTTGAATTAGGGATAAATCAAGTTCAAGGGAAATTGAAGTTATTCAAATTAGAAGTGAGTCAATTTAAATGGAAGTGGAAATTTAAATTGAATTGATGGGGAATTGAACAGTTTGACTCTAGACTATTTTCAAAATAAATTGTTTTAATATAAATCTATTTTTCCAAACTATTTACTATACAACTTTTCGTTTTAAACCTAAAACTATCTTAAGCTTGTTTTACAATTACTTTTGGAACTATTTAACTATTTTACAACTATTTTATAAACTAATCACTATTTTTCTAACTACTTTATAACTAGTTACCATTTTACAACTAATTTGTAATTATTTGACTATTTTTCAACTATTTTACAATTACTTAACTATTTTACAGCTATTTTACAGTTAATAATTATTTTTCAACTATTTATCTATTTTTAAATTTTCAAGCTATTTTCTAAATATAAACTGGTTGGAGTTCAAACAGTTATGAATTAAATACCCAACTGAGATAAAAATTGAAGTGATAATCCAAATGGGGATTAAGGCAAATGTGAATAAGTGAACAAAAATCAAGTGAGGATGAATAGAAAGGGAATTGATTTAACTGATAATCAATGAAGATCAATACGTAGGATGTACGTATATTATTCTATTCGCATAGTGATTTGATCCAGATTCGAGCACAGAATTTCGAGATAGTATTATCAATCCGAGTTGGGATTTTTCGCTCGATTTTCGACGGCGAACCTGGATATGGATTTTTGATTGGTTCTAGATGTTCTCTATCATAGTTGTGACTATGCAAGGAGAATGACGGTTTCTGATCAAGAAACCAAATCCGAGTCCGCACTAGGAAGTCGGATGGACAATACTAGTTCAGAAGTGAAATTGTGTGATCGAGTGAGCGATTAGATTGATATTGCGTACGGATGATATGTGGACATCGTACGAGTTTGAATGAAATTGATATTGTAAGTTGTGGATAAGAATTGTAAAGTGGTTTGAAATAAAAAGTGTATTTTGTGAGATATATGAGGAAATAAGGTGGAATTTAATATTTCTATGATTAAAATTTACTTTATGGAATTAAGCAATATGGTAAATGATTTAAAAAAAAAGAATAATCAAATTTGAATATTTGATTTGGAATGAAGTAAGTCATATATATGTATTATATGGTAAACTCCCCTTGTTGAATCTATTGACAGAAGAAAAGGGTTTTGAAAGTATTTGAAGTATAAAAGTGAATTTATACAAGTATGAAGTGATTCAAAAATTTCCCAAGATTATATATATATATATATATACGTATATATAAAGGATTTGGTGAAAATGATGTTGGGAAAAAAGTTTTGTGAACCTATGGATTTCTAAAAAGGCTTTTGATTTTTGGAAAAAAATCACATTGGAATTCGGAAAGCCTAGTTTGTGAATTATCGATTTTGGGATAATCGATTTTGAGAAAGAAGATTTATATGAAATTCATACTAGGTGTTTTGAAAGTGTATAGTATATGGAAAATACTATATGTGTATAGTACGTATAAAGTGTTTTGAAAGTGGTTCTGGGGAAAAAGGCGCTCCCTTGAATGAACTTCTCAGGAGTACCACATGGTGGTACTGCCTTGAGCCTCAAAGAGGGGGAGGCTCTAAAGTTGATCCTGTGAGGAGTCCGGGCAAACTAGTTCCTGAGGATTATTGGGTAGCGAAAGTCGAGGGCGTTGATGCCTACAGAGGCATTTGGGTTATGCTGTGATGACAGTGTAGCTCGATGTCACTGCGATTGTGACATCTCGGAATTTTTGGCAATATCAATTTAATAATCTGTATTAAAATTTAAATTGATTTGATAATTTTGTTGATAAATTTAAATTGATCTAATAATCTTCTTTTAAATAAATATTTAATTGGTGATTTTATCTTTTTAAAAGGCTAATAAATTATTTTCTATTTATAATGTGTATATATTTGTATATATTGTAAATAGAAATCTTTGGTTTGAATTTAATAAATAAATAAATCTTGTTTTCAAATTCTAATATATTTTGGTAATTTGGAAATTATGGTTTAATTTAAACTATATAGTTTTAAAATATTTGAGATAAATGTTTAATTGATTAAATAATATCTTAGCTTAAGTTTAAGATTAGTTAAAAGGTTTGTTTTAAAATATTGTTTAATAAATATGAGATATATTAATTCATTTAATAATAATAGGGATGTATAATCTCTTTTATAAATTATTTAAATTTGACAAATTATTGTTTTCAAATAACATTATTAATGTATTGTTTTATATATAAATATAAATAGATTTTTAAATAGAAGTGTTATTTTCAAATTTAATATGTTGTCATATATGTATATATATAACTTGATTTTAAAATTGGATTCTATGATTTATTTTGAATTTAAAAGTCTTGAAATTAAAAAGGAAAGATATTTAAAATGTTTTGGAATCTAAAGATGTTTGTATAAGTTGTTATTTGTATATATATAAATAGCTTTTTTTTATTTTCTCTAAAAAGTCATTTATAAGTATAAAAATAAATAATTGTAAGTGGAGAATTTGATGGTTTGAGTTTTAAAAGAAATAAAATATAAGAAGTTAAGTTAGAAATAGAAACTTATTTATATTACAAAGCATAAGACTAAAGCAAGGCAAGAAAAATGAACTCTTGAGTTAATTCTAGAAACACATGTTTACCAGGCTGTAAGACATAAGAAAAAAAAAGATATCTTCATGTTTGTACAGATATAAATATTTATGAACATAGGGATTTGTATAGGATGAGTATGTACACTTGAAAGGAAAGAAAAATATATACAATCATATAAGTACCATACGAGATTAAAGAAGGGTAAGTATTTGTAGACATGGAGGACAACTTCATAAATGCTATTATCTCTAAGTACAAGCAAAATCTTATCAGCCTCCAAGAGTAGAGAAAATCTCTGACCAAAATTAATAAAGTATTGTACCAGTAAAATAATATCAACCTGCACTTGTTTCTTATATATCAAACCTCTTTTCTTTTCGTTCATAAACTTAGCATACCAGAGAATTATCAAACCTATAATCATATCCCCTAAAACAAATGAAAACCAGAAAATCAAAACCTGAAACCCATTTGCAAGATGAAAACCAAAGCCTGCATTTTTCTTCAACCTGAGATTTAATCAAGAGCACATCCATCTTTGTTTTAAATATTAGTCATCACTACTAGATCCAGTAACAAGCTTCAGCAAATCAAGTTTTAAAAGCAAAAGCATATTCAAGTTTAAAGCTCAAAACTGTTTTCAAAATCAAGTGCTCTGTTCTTCATCTTCTTTCTGGTGAGTAACATCACTCTTAACAAGTTTAAATATATGAATATGGTTGCATGTTAATCTCTGTGATAAGTATGTATAAGTGAATATCTGCTGTGAATATATATGGTTATATAGTGTACATGCTGTTGTATATATGTGTACACTGTTCTTGTTTTTGTTTTCCAGGCTCAAGATTTCATTTAAATCCATTACCACTTGATCTAGTCTTTGATAGGATTTAATTTACAAACAAAAGTTGTTTGTTTTAGCATAGATAAATGTTTAAAATTAAATTTAAGTTAAAATAATTTTGTTTTTTCTCTGGAAATCAAAAACAACAGAGCAAACTTAATATAAGTCAAAATTCAAATATCCTGATTCATTGATTCAGGAATATAAATTGAATATTTAAACTAAAACTTGATTTTTGAAACTAAAATCATGATTTTTAGGTTAGAAATGGTTGTGCTTTTCTGAGTTGATCGAAATTGGTACTTTTATCAAATTCCGGCGAATGGAAAGGTTTTGGGAGGTCGGTTTTGGTCTGAAGGAAGGTGGTGGCATGGGGGTCTCAGTAAAAATACTGGTGGGAATTTTTGATGGTCGAGGCGGTCGGAATTGGACGAAGTAGGGCTTTTGTTCCAGGTTTTGTCGTTGATGTTCCAGAGGGATTTGTGACATCGGGATTTGATCGGAGGCGATCGCAAGGTATGATGTAGGAACTGGAAGTCGAGGCGGAGCTGCGGTGAGGACGGCGAGGTTTCTCGAGGCAGGGATCGTCGGAGATGGGTAGATTTCCGATGAAGGTGGGTTTCCAGGCTGTGGTTTTTGAGTCGTTTTCGATTTACGATTGAATCGAGGAAGTGGGTGATCGTGTTGAGTTGCCAAGGTCGGCGATGACTTGTCGAGGGGCGCGGCGTTGATCAATGGTGGTCGGAGTCCACGTGCATGTGCACGTGTGCATGTTTGAGTCTGGGAGTATTTTGGTGATCGGGGAAGAAACAAAAATCTCGGGTTTGACTCGAGAAGGTTGCGTTTGTCTCGGAGCAGTGGACGATCGGGAGTGCTCGAGTTTTCGTGAGGTTTTGTTCGCATGTGTCTCGGGGTAGAATCGTTGTTGGCTTGAGTATTTGAGAGGATGGATCAGGTTTTGAAAATGTGTGGTTACAGGTTTTAAAGTCTGTCAGCTTTTTAAAATTTAAAAATGAATGTGTAAAATGTAAAACAAAGATTTAAACTAAGTTTTAAATCAGTTTTTAAGTATGATTTCAAAAGTTAAATTTGTATTCATTTTAAATCTTAAATTTAAAATGGAATTTAAAAGTAATTTTAAAGGTAAATTGTTTTAAAATGCTTTTGATAATGATAATTTAATCATTCATAAGAATAAAGTTTTATCTTAAAGTTAATTAGGATTTAATGATTTGGATTCATTAAATTATTAAGATAATTAAAAATGGATAATTAATTAATTTAATTAATTAATGATATGGATGATTAATTAAGTAATTAAGAGTTTTAAATCAATTATTTAAGGTTTAAGATTAATTATTTAAGGAATAATTAATTAGTAATTAAGAATCATTAATTAGATAAGATTTCATTTTAAATTAATGATTAAATATTAATTAATCAAGTAATTAAAGATTAATTAAGTTACAGTTAAAACTTAAATTAATTAAATAATTAAAGGTTAATTAATTGGTAATCAAGATTTATTAATTTGTAATTAATAATGATTAATTTAAGTTTAATTTCTTAAGAAAAGTAATTAAAGAATTGTAAATAGTTAATGAAGGTCATTAACTTAAGATTAATTAAAGGATAATTAACCAAGGGATTAATTAAGATAATTAATTATGGAGTAATTAATTTATTAAATGAAGTAATTAAGGGTAGTTAATTACTGGATGTGATTAATCAAGAGTGATTAATAATTATGGTTTAATTAAAGATTAATTACTCAATGTAATTAATTTAAATAGAATAATTAATTAAAAATGTAATTAGGGATCATTAATTTATATAATTAATGATGTAATTAAGGGTTGATTAATTAAGATTAATTAATTAATAATAAGTGATTTTGAGTAATAAATTAATGTAATTAATTAAGGATTAATGTAATAAATTATAGTTAATTAATAAATGAAGTAATTAAAGATTAATTACTGTATTTGGTTAAGGATAATTAATTTGTGAAATTAATTAAAGGATAATTAATCGAGGGTGATTAATTAAGATGGAAATTAGAGAATGATTAATTAATTGATTTGTAATTAATTAAGGGTTAAGTAAGCATGATTTATAGAATGAGTAATAAATTTAATTTACTTTAAATTAATTAGAGATAAGATAATTAATTTAATTCATTTTAAATTAATTATTAATGGTGGGATTATTAATCCTTGTTTATGTATGATGGATGATATTGATTTCCTTGAATGATTTGAAATCTCAGATATGAAATAAAGTAATGCTGTATGATATGGATGCTTTGGTTGAAGTGTGATGATAATGTAGATTATCTATTTATGATGATAATGTAGATTATCTATCTGTGATATTATGAATTATCTATCTGTGTGTATATGGATAATGAAATGAATTGTTTTAACTTTAAAACAACTTGGCCTTAAAAGATACATTTTGGATTTCGATGAAACCGGGATCAGGTTTCCAGATTTGGATATCCGAAAACCACATCGATCATAATTAACGATAGGTCGTGAATCTCAAGTGAAGATGAAGATTCAGAGTGCAAGGGTTATTGTCGTTAACTCTGAGGGTGTTTCCAAAACGAGTGTAACGAGATAATGCCTTTGGTTTCGTTCGAACCCGGAATGAACTTGTATGGATTGAATGCTTTCAGAACATCGTCAGGTGGACGATGAGCATTCTAAGTGATGTGTTCTGATAAGGTAATCGTAGCCTCAAGCCTCATCAACCGGGAATGGCTAAAACAGGGGAGGTGCAGCAAGGCTAAGCGGGTAGCACCCAAGTAGGACGAGATTTTCCCCTGTCTAGATGTCCCTTTTATTTCGGCTGTGTGGGCAGTTGTGAGCTCCAACTGCTGGGGTTGTCTTGTTCGGGGATTGTCCAGTAAGGGATGGTTCCGGCTTTGTGTTGCAGGGGGTCGGGAGTGATCCTTGGTACGCTGATCTAGGCCAGGTACTATGACGGGCGGTACCCCAGTAGCCCTGCCATTGTATGGAATCCAATCTCCAATAAGTGCCCTCGGATTTGATTGTATTACCCACTTGTTGTCTAGTATGCTGGAATTTAATCATGTAACAATTTCAGCTATTTCTTATTTACTTGAAAACCCTAGACCTATTATAATATCATAGAATTTCCTATCAAATGTTTGGTTAGCGTAAGGTAAAAACTTACCCATGTTTATGTGTGGGGAGTCTTACGTGATACCTTTTGTTTTCATAGATTTTCAAAGTTAAGCAACTTTAACCTGTTACTCACACCAGACCCATGTCTGACCCGGAGTTTATTCTGTTTTTCTTAAACTCTCGGGTACTCAAATTTTTACGAGTAGCCAAGGGATTCAGGTTAGCTTTGACGAATTGTGGAGGAGCAATGGAGCAGGAGGCTTCAGCGTTGTAGATATGTATATAGTGTTCCGCTGTGTTGGTATCTCTGTGTTGTATTTGAGTTGTAATAACTAGACATGTGTTTATAACTGTCTAGTATGTGATGTATATCTGTGTAACTCTGACTGATGTTGTATATTATGTAATACTTATGTGATTAATATAATTTATTCCTTCCGCTGTTGAGATTCTGATGTTGTTTCTTCTTTCTTCTCTATCTTTTCTCTTTTCTATCCCTTTCTTTCTTCAAGATGATGCAACTTTCTGGTTGATAGAAAGTTGGGTCATCACAGCGATCTACTGCAGACCATAGCGAAAGTCGTGTGTGCCGCTGAGAGCCAACAGTCTATGTTTGATTTTATATCGGTAGACTGCGACCTATGGTAACATAGCGAAAGTCGTGTGTGCTGCTGAGAGCCAACAGTCTGTGTTTGATTTTACATCGGTAGACTGCGACCTATGTGGGAGTGGAGAAGTTTCATTTTTGACAGCGAAAATCGAGGGCGCTGATGCCTACAGTTACATGGACTTTTGCTGTGATGGCAACGTAACCCTGGAATGTAACTGCGATCTGTTGTGGGTTCCATGGCGTAATCGAGGGGCGCGGAGGCCTACAGTTATCTATGGATTTTGTCGGGATGGCAACGTAACCATCGGGTTAACTACGACCATGGATGGGGGTGATGATTTCTAGAGCATTCTCACCAAAGATATTTTCTCTATTTTCGAAACTGTTTTCTATATTTTCAATAAAATTATTTTCCAAAGTATTTTCACTGGGTGTTGGAAACGAGTTTACCAAGTACTTATAGATTTTCAGTCCTACGCCTAATCAACGTATGACCGAATTTCTATGAGAACAAGGATGGACTTGTTGAGACATCGAGTTATAAAAAGTATTTTTATATAAAAGCTATTTTGGTTATATTATGTTATTTATAAGTGTTTGAAATTTTGAAATTTTGAAATAAGAGAGTAAAAGAGTTAAAAATCAAATAGCTCCTTGAATTGAATTCCAAGTTCTAGAGTTGCTGGCTCTCGAACCGTTTTACCACCGGCAATCAAATTGAAAGTTTTTGATGTTATTTGTTCTTATATATTTTGCGGTTAGGAAGGAGTGTTTTCAACTGCAAATTACAGGTAGAAGGAGGAGCAAAAAGTCTTAAGTGAATGAATAGAGAGTGACTTATTTAAAGGGAGATAAGAGAGTGAAAAGCGGATCACATTCCTAATATCTCTCTTACCATTTTTGCTCCTCTTTTCATTCAAATTTACCAAGCCACATCATATATGGCTAGCCACCTATGCAAGCATCATAGCCGAAATTCCAAGCCCCTTTTGGGCCACAAAAACAATTCCAAGCCCAAACGATGTCCATTGCTTTAAATCCAAATTTAAACGCGTATTGATGTCGTATATCGATCAATATATTTATAACTATTATAAATACACCAATTTACATCATTTGGCACATCAAATATAAAAAAATTTAATTAATATTTTGTAGATATTAATTAATTTATAGCAATTACAAATTAATTAAATCAAGAGGTAAAAGGAATATTCATCGTTTTGGTTGTGTGACTCAGGTGTAAATTTGGTTAGTGATTAGTATCGAACAATTTGAATATTAACATTCACGTGTCACTTAGTAAGTGGTATGACATTATGGATAAATATATCTCTTACTTGGTTTTGGTAAAATCCAATTTTACTTCATTAAGCATTATCCGGTAGTGATAATTATTTATGCCAATTCCCTTCGTCAAAACTATGTCACTTTGAACTTATGGAACTTGGTAATGGTTAAAATTTCAATATCGTTCATATTCAACTCCACAGTCCAAACACAAAGTCCTTAGTTTAATATAACAATTATTATTAACCAAACTACTGTAGCCTAAGATTTTGACTTTGAATTGACTTCAACTGACCGTGATACTAGCCCCATATAACCAAGGAGATGAAATCTCTCTTGAATAGTGTTTCACTTCCAATGGTTCCACTCAATCCAACTATAGTCGTTCGATGGACGTCGTGCCATGATTTAAGTATAATCAAAGCGTACTTCCACATTGAAGATCACCAGTATTCTCAAGTTAAGAGAACTACATAATTTTTTCACATCGATATTTTCTGTTTGATCTTAGTTATATTAACCAATAAAAAACTATTGAGTGAGTCATTCCAAAGTTATCCAATAATTATCGGTGTGTAACCCCTTGGTGCTCCCCAACAATCATGATCAATACACTTTCCAACATTTGGAGAGTGTTACGTACTCTGATACATCGATATCCAGTCTCGATACATCTTGGTTAGAAATATTTAAAATGATGTGCTTATTATAAATTGTGATATAATATTCATGATTACAACTATTTGTAATTACTATCACCAACACACCATTTATGGATTTTCTATTAAATATATTTTAAATTAAATATTTAATTATTTATAACACATTATAACAAATATAAAGCAAAAAGAAAACACCTTTATTATGAACGAGAATTAATTAAAGAGTTAATAAATTTACAATAAATTCCAAATTTTCCCCTATGGCATACCCCTAACCCTATCATGAATAACAAAAAAATTGAATATTTTGTGTTTGAAAATGCAGATATCTAGGTACCCAAAGATAAGTATTGACATAATCTTTCGATCCATGATTGGGTCACGAGAGTACAATGATGCTAGGGTTGATCGAACGATTCCCCATATATGTCTAACCTTTGACCAGTGCCTAGAGATAGGCAAGGTCTAAGACCAGTGCCCGAAGATAGGAAGGGTTTAATAATGACACCGAGAGATAGGCATCTAAAATACAGAGTCTCAAAGATAGGACCCAATAGGAAGTTGAATCTCCATTTTTAAGTACGATGAGTACTTACGATCAACACCCAAAGATAGGTGAAATCGAGCACATATGTCCATAGATAGACATCTGAAGCATCACTTTCCGAAGATACGAGGCGATGTGAGCCTACAATCTTGCTTTCGGTTAAACAGAAACTAACCAATGGTGGGCAAGATAGGCTACGAAGTTGGCCAAACAATTACAGTTCTATCAGCCAATGAAGAAATGTTTTGGCAACGATGAACATAATGAAATGACAAAATACCACCCAGTAATGGTGAAAAGATTATTCACATATACAGATTTATGTGCATAATAACATTGCGGTGGTTCATATATGATTACCACATACATAATTAAACTAAGTATATAGGCAAAATAAGATGGAAGTTTGAAAGAAAAACTATTTTATTCATAGTTGAACTTCGAAATCAAAAGTGGGGGCCATACCCACTTAATAACAGCCTTTTGCTTGATGTGCCCTTTTTCCCCTCGGACAGGTAGCCCTTGGGATCCTTGTCCTAGTCCTAATCGCCTCTTGGGGACTCGGGAGCCTTAGCTTGAATGCTAGCAATTGCAGAAGCAGAAGCTGGAATGACAAGTGATGGTGTGAGAAAAGTAACCAAGAGTGGGGGAGAAACATCATCAATACCTTTTTCCTTTTTAATTTCCACATCTTTCTTGAGTTGTGACATCAACTTCTCTGACATTAATGGCCTAAATTTGTGCTCTGTGGCCCAAGTAATAGTTATGTCTTCATCACCCTAAGACATGTAAGGTTTATCCATAGTCTCTTCAGCCAGTGCGTGAATCTTTTCGGGATCAGAACTTAGAATAGAACCAGCTAAAGAGGTGGAAATAGAATCAGGGCAGAAATGATGATGGACATAGTCATTGAAATGTGAGTGCCCAAAGCAAGATTCTATTCTAGTAAGGAGGCGAAGGTTGGTGGACCTAAAACTTGAGAAAGTGAAAAAGTGAGATTAAAAATATCAACCAATGCCATCTCAACCTTCTCGAACATAGACGAAGTTAGTGATATGCCTCCAGAAGAAGCGAAGATTGTTTGGGAAGGAGTCCCCATATAACCCCTCTCAATGATTGGGGAAACAGATGGTGGTTTTAGAGTAGACTTGGGCAAAGTGTACCTAAGCACCTTAGGATTATATTGAACATTAGTTAAAGATGTTGAAGAAATCACTGCTATCAAAGTCACAGTGGTAGTTGAAGCTGTAGAAATCCCAGAGGACGGGATGATAGACTCAAAAATGAGAGCACCGCGTGTGATGGAAGTAAAGGCACTAGAAGTAGCTACCGCTAAGTCGGTCAGTTCTACTGGAAGTCCCTTAGAAAGTAGAGTTGAACTTTCATCCAAACCCTTAGAACTGGATTCTGTTAGGTCCCTAGCAGGCACCTGGTCAAAAGACGAAGCCTCAAAAGCTAATATCACTTGGACTACAATAAGTGCATCCAAATTCTCACCATCTAAAAGATCGTTCTTTAACACATCTTTGTTGACCTCGACCTCATTAGAATGTTCTTTCTCTTTCCTGACTATTTCTTTCTAGGCCATAGCAAATTCTCTGGGGCATCCATTACCAAGCCAAATTAATTTTCCAAATTTGATTATGTTTGCATTAAAGTGAACAAAGGTGGCTCTACCTTGGACTTAATCTTATCCTCAGCATTGTCCGCATGGGTTTCCACATCCTTTTGTGCTTGCTGAACATCGAGTATTTTTTCCATAAATTCTTAGGCTTGGCTAAGAGCTTCATCCTTCTTTTTTTTCTTGACCTCTAGCATAGCCTTTAATTTTGAAATTTTCAAAGTCTGCTCAGCACCAATTTTTTGAAGAGTCTCTTTCCCCATAGCAACGATGTAATGAGCCGTATTTTATGAAACAGAGGATCGTAAAATATTATTTTTAAATCCTTATTGGGTCGTATTCGGATATAACTTTAGATGATGTTGAGTATTGACATTTTTTATCCTTGGTAATTTTATCAAGCGATCTTGACCCTATATTTGTTGTAGTTACATGTATTACATCGATATGCATGCACCAATGTATCAGAGAATTTAGACGAACGAAAAACATCCCTGGGTCAAGAAAAAGTGTACGAGTCGCACAATCTAAGAATTTTTGAGATTGAATGTTTAAGCAGCCTGTTCGACTTAAAAATGTCTAAAAATAGTGTCCCGTAGCACAATCTCTGATTCTAAAAAAAACTTAT
Source organism: Allium fistulosum (assembly GCA_030737815.1). Lineage (NCBI taxonomy): Eukaryota > Viridiplantae > Streptophyta > Magnoliopsida > Asparagales > Amaryllidaceae > Allium > Allium fistulosum. Next base: position 670,050,931 of record CM060906.1, read on the forward strand.
ACCATTGGGAAAAATAAGACTAGTCACGCCATCGAAGAATTGTCGCATCCGGTATTCCTAGTAGTCGTCCGATCATAAAATGTATGTCGAAATTTCAAAAAATAAGAGAAAGGGGGTACACACTATCACTAACTGTGCCCGCTATCCTATAAATCTCTGCTTCTTTCTCTAGCCTCACTTTTTCATATCTTCATTCCTGTTGCTTCTCTTTTTTCCATGGAAACCCATCCCACCTCTCTTTCTCAATCAAATAACCACTGTTTTAGATGAAATAAAAGTTAGGCCTCCTTGTTTTTCCATGGCCTCGAATCGTTGCAGATCAAATTATGGTGGCCAGAAGCAGTAGATTCGACAAGGGTTGATTTTGGAGGAGATTTGAATGGTGAAACTGATTATATGGGTTTGTTCATATCAGGGAGAGGAGTATGGAAATGTAGATCGTCTGGGTTGGAGGTGAAAGTGGTGGTCGGTGGAAGCTTGAAAAGTTTGGAGAGTTAATGGGTTTGGCCACATTTTCATGGCTATGTGGTTGGGTCGACTTGGATGGCCCAAACTAGTGGCGATAGAGGATCAGCCTCGGGTTTTGGTGTAGGTGGGGTCTTAGGCGGTTTATGGCATGTGTGATGTAGCATGGACGTGTAGATAGTGAAACATAATAACACAACAGCAGGTCGAAGGCGGATGGCTATAAGGTGGTTGATAGTGGAGTTGGCATGGCGACAATGTACGGTGATGGTTGGCGGTGACATGCTGGTGTGGTGGTGTTGAATGAAGTGCGTGCTTGCATAGATAAAGGTGTGTGTAAGTTTGGAGGAGGGAAGGTTACAGGGAAATGAGAGTGTTTAGGAGAAAATGAGATGACGTGGTTGGGAGAAGAAATGAAATTATGAAAAATGGTTAGGGAGGTGACGTGGAAAGAAAGATTATTAAAAGGTAATATATTAATTAATTATTTTTCTTAGTTAGGTGGTTAATTAATTAAAATAAATTGAAGTCTTATATTATCCATATTTTTGGATACGATGTCCAATTTGGATGTGGTTTCTTGCACTGCACTCATTTTTGACTCTCTACGATTCAACGTAAGATTAGACATGTTTTATTGAGGTAAATAATATTATCTCTCACCATACTATGATGATTAGTATAGTATGAAAACGATGTTTTGGATCAATTTTTAACTTTAAAATATGATTTTTAATTAATATAAACCCATATCTGATTTTATAAATGAATTTTAAAGTGTTATAAAATGGTTTTAAATTGGATATCACATATGTTCTTATGGATGCACTATTTTCTGGAAATCACTAGATTTAGGCTACTTTTGATATGAATCCCTGAATTGGTTGATATAGACATGTTATATGTGTTGTATGCACGCTATAATAGATGTATGTGTAGTTGTTGGTTGCATGTAATCTTGTTTTCTTGTTTTGGTTGAAAACGTCGATCGATAGGCGATATAGTGTTAGGAAATATCCCATAAGATAGAGTTTCATGCATATCGGTTGGACGAACATATAATAGGAACTCAAATGGATGAGATAAGTGTGTGGAAGAGTACTAGGATGCATACTGATCGATCTAAAGATGGAAGACGATGGAATTGATCATGAGCTTCGGACTTCAAGATGAATGCCCGATATTTTCATTTGGTTTGTACTTAGCCATTTTTGGCTAAGTACATGACCAAAGTGGTCGGTATTGACCACTATAGAGTGGTTAGTACCTATTACAATCGATGAAGGCCGATTTTACCAATCTTTGACGTGGATGATGAGGAGTCGTTGGGGAGCGCGATGTGGTGGTTTGTTCATGGGATCGACCCTTGATTTTGATGTTATTGCTCTCCGATGAGCGATCGTGATGGTAAAACGATGGTGCGGCGGTTCAATTTGATGGCTTTGAAACTTTGATATGAGTATTCTAGACTTATGAGGGATGTCCAGAGGTTTTTTGACGATGATGGGAGTCATGATGAAGATCCACAAGGACAAGTTCGATGAGGGGAGCTTGCGGGTAGAACGACGATGTGTTCTATCATAGAAATGGTAGAATTATGATTGTGTTCCACTACCCAAGTGTGTATAATGCAATTATGACTATGTTCCACAATGACGACATGTACAAAGGGAAGATACTCGGAGGTTTCTAGTGTACTCATGTAGAGAGGGTACGCAGGGACGCATACCTAGATTATGACTTTGTCTAGATCTTATGACTATGGATTACCTTGGACCTTATGACTGTGGGTCTATTTCCTGGCCTTACAAAATGGCATGGATTGAGCACCATGAAATAGAGATTTGATTGTGTCTCGGGCTTATGATCATACCATATGAGTTACCTTATATCTAGCACACTAGAGTGATGTGAGGATTGTGATGGATGTTATGTCTTGCTATGTTTGTCATGTTTTCTTATCACCCTAGGGTTGTCATATGAGGTAGGTATTATGATTGGGATACCTAGGCACTCGACATTATACTTAGACTGTAGTTTACCTATATGATAATGATGATAGTAGAGAGCAATGTATTGATTATTATGTGCTAACTCTATGGATGCAAGAACATGTCAAATATGACTCTCCATACCCTATGTCCCATAAACTATATCCGATTTCATAGTATTTTGAGATAATTTATCACTCACGCTAGACTATTGTCTAACTCGAGATTTCATGCTTTTCTTCTTATGATCTTGGGTACTCTTAAATGAGTAGGCTAGATAGCAGGTGTAGGCGATACGAGGAGCGGTACAGATGGAGAGAAGGAAGAGATGCATTCTCATACTTATATTTGGACTCATTATTGCTTATTCCATTGTGCGACACTATGGAGCCTTGGCAATGGTGTTTATTATATTTAGAGACAGGTATATTTTGAGTTTATTTTCAGTCATGTAAACTTTACTACTATCTTGTATAACTTTGTGAACCTGTGTACTTGATATTGTGGTTCATTTTGTTATTACTGTCTAGCCTGTTTTATACTTGTGATGTCTGCTATATTTATTCGATGCGTTGTGAGATATACTACAGGTCCTATGATTATTTAGTTATTTTACTACAAACTTGATGATTATCCTGCATCGTCCAGGCACCATTACCGTGCACTCCACTATACATGTTATACATTTAGGTGTCGATGGTGTAGGGCAGTGTCACATTTGATATCAAAGCTTAGGTTGCGTAGTTAACCCGAGTTGATACCAAGATCTAATAGAGATAGGATAGGAATTATCACCCTAGACTGGATCAAGAGAGTGTGTGTGTGTGTGTGAGTGTATATATGAGAGAGAATACTTGTTATATATTTTGGTTCTCAAAACTATATAGTAGTATATATAATATATAAGTCGTATTGCATGCGCAAGTACTGTTGATGCAGTTTTTTCTTTATGAGAGACTGATCATTCTTATTATAGATTAAGAATGATCTGGCATACGAGAAATGCTACTAGGAACTCCATCTCTAGATTTTAATGTGGGTTGGTTCGGGGGGTCACTAGCCCTGATTTATAGGACATGTTTGCTGAGATGGTGCGAAACATGGTTCGGAATGCTCAAGTTGCTCCAAACGATTATGGTGCTCAAGTGCAAATGCCAAGAGCTGACTTTGATGAGCTGTATAAAGACTATATGGTCTAGAAGGCTGATCGTTCCTTGGAACAGAGTCGGCTGTTAAGGTGCAAGACTAGATGGATACTTGCGAAAGGATCTTTGATGAGTTAGAGTTAGATAAGCTATGATGTAGAAGTTAGCTTCTAAATAACTCCAGGGATGGGCTATAAACTAGTGGAATGCCTTTAGAGCTGTAACTCTTAGGAATCAGTTTACATGGGATCAGTTTATAGTTCGCTTCGAAGAGAGTTTATCCCGACCGTTCAAAAGTCAGTGTTGTTTAGGAAGCTCGCTGACTTAAAGGTAGGCAATATGTCTATGTTAGAGTATGTGTCGTTATTCGATGTGATGTCGAAGTACGATTTATCTTTCATTGATACTCTACTTAGAAAAAATGAGAAGTTTATGATTGGTTAAGCGATCATCTTGGGAAGTGATTGATTGGCCATATTGACGAGAGCTTCGAGAAGTTGATCGAGTAGGTTTTATGACACAAAAGCCTGTACCCAATGTGGAAAGACTATCCCAACTAGTTAAGCAGGGGAAGACAATGAAGGCATATGCATTGAATGTTGTTCCGATTTCGTTAAGTGCTCCATCAAAGAAAGAGAAGGGAAAAGGCATTACTGTTTAGGGTATGTTTTCCATTTATAGAGTTCCATACGTGTTTTAATCGATATTGGGACTTCACATCCCTTTATATCTAGTGATTTGGTAGATAAATTGGGATTGAGACCCGAGATATTTAACAGACCTTTAAATTATGATGAAACTTGTTGAGGGCTCAACCAAGTTATGCATGGTTTGTCGAGACTTAGCATTATCGATTCATTGATGTTTATTTCTTTGTTATTGATTTACTATGGGTTTAATTCTGTAACAATCCATTATCAGAAAGTGATTAACTAATAATTGAATAATAATAAATGGTAAATTCATTGGGATTAGAATTAATTATTTGAAATTGAAATAGTGATTTAGAATTTGATAAGAAATATTATATTGAAATATTAAGAATTGAATATATAAAGAATAATGATTTAATAATTTATTTAATTATTTTGGTATATGAAAATAAGAATAAATTATTTGAAAATAATGATAAAATTAATTTGGTAAATATAAAGTTTATTTTGATAAAAGAATAAATTTATTAATATAGTTTATAAATTCATTAGTAAATGATTTAAATAAAATGATTAATTAAATAAATAAAATTATAGAAAATAATTTTATAAAAATAAATAATGTTGTAATTATTTAGAAATTAATTTTATTATAGAATTAATTTGTAGTTGGGCTTGAAATTACATTGGTTTCATGAAAAAAAGAAAGGAAAGAGGAAAGAAAATAAAAGGAAAAGAGAGTGAATAAATTAAGGCCCAACAACTCAATCCCATCAACCTAAACAATAAAAATCAAGTTTCCTGACATTTCCATCCCCTGATAATTCTTCATCATCTATAAATACAACATCCACGTTAACATTTTCTATCTTTAGAAAAATCATCAAGTTACCCAAACTCCACCTCTTCAAAAATTATAACAAAATTATAAAATTCCTGTAATCGGTACTACCATCTCTCGACAATCTCTACACCTATTATCAAGTTTAGAATCAAGGGTTTGTTCATCAATTTTATAAGGAAGTTTTTACAGTGAAAGGTAGAAGAGCAAGAAGAAGAAGCTAGCGAGATAAGTGTTATTCTTCAGTCCAGGTGAGTGTTCTTACATTCACATCTATGTCGGATCTTGCTTATATCGGTTGCAAGTTGAAAATCTAAGTTGGGTATACGTATATTTTTGTGTATCTATATTTCTATCCTCCTTTATGATCTGAATTCAATCTCGTTAGCTTGCATATAGGGATGAGTAGATAGGATAGGAAACAGTGACCAAATAGGAGTATGAAGGAGGCAATGAAAGGGACCAGAATTGACCGAACGATGCACGACTTGGAGCATGAGTAGCTCTAGGCACGGTCCGACCAGTGGACCGCTCGTGGATGTGTGTGCAGCCTAGGTGTGTGTAATCGTGTGCGTGTGTGGGTAGTCATGCGTGTGTGTGTGATCCTGCATGTGTGAGTATGCAAGTATTAGTTGTATATACAAACTAAAATATATATACATACATACATACATGTATGTATGTATATTAAAATATAAAATAAACTAAAATAAATATACATAATAAATATACTTAAACTCTAATATATATATTTTATATTATGTATGAATATAAATTAATTCAAAGTTAAATAAATAAATAAATAAGGCAAATTTAAAAGTATTTTTAAATGGAAAATTAAATAGGTTAGTAAATTTTTATTTATAAACATCGGTAAAGATTATATAACTTATATGCTAGATTTTTGAAATTCTAAGGCGTATAAATATTTTAATCAGATATTACCTTATATTAATCTATTAAACAATTCTTACTTTAAATAGTAAAATTATTAAGTTTTCAAACATTATATATATATATATAGTTATTAATTATTTTAAATATTATTACTTGTATGTCATTATTTCTGTATAATGAGGAATATGAATAAACGGTCTAATGATACTGTTTGGTATAGGACTTTCGGTATCACTTTCTGGTTATTCATCGGACTCGTTGCATAGGAATGCTTAGTGTGGATCGAATGGAGTTTATGAGCATTGAATAAATGCTCGAATATCATGTAGTGGTGTGGGATGCCGTTATGATATTTGTTTTATTATTCATTATAAGTAAATGTCATTCCAACAAGGATTAGATATATTAGATAGAGCTTGCTGCAGTGAGCCACAGTTAAAGCCATGTGTCGGCAATTATCTAGAGTCGTGTGTGAACCAACATTTATATGGTCGTGTATCGACATATTTGTATAGCTATGTATTATCAAATATAGATATGAGGCATTTATCTATCACTGTCTGACTTTCTTAATAATGCGGAAGATGAACTAGATTGGCTAGTATCCATCCTAGCGGCCTGATTGCGGTGGTCATGCCCCGGATCTGTGACACCTTATTCTTATAGTCGTGTGTCAGCAATGTATCACCCTTATGTATCACCTAGGCCAGTAGTCTATTACCATTTAGGGGCACCTGTAAGGTCACGATCGAGTACTCACCTAGTCGAGCACACTGATGGATATGAGTCATGATGTCCATCAAGGTAACCAAGACTATAGGAGCCGAGTTGGTGGAATATGCGTGTTGTGTTCGCCAATTATGTGTGTAGTCTCCTGGAGCAAGTGTGTCTGTCAGTCTCCCATCTATTTCTGGTGTATGCGATAGATAGACATTCTTTATTTATATTATTTGGATGATGAGAATGAATATACTAGAGATTGCGTATCTAAAGTATAGCCGGTTCTCGTATTATCCACACTTGTTTGTTTGGATGATATTTCTTATTATTTTGTTAATTTGATGATATATACATATATATGTTATATTTGTATTACATAAATCATTTTTGATTATATTATAATCCTGACATCATACTTAATTTTGGATCAGACATAGTCCGACCCATGTTTTTATACTCAGGTCAGTCCAAGACTTTGTAGACATAGGTACTATATAGATAGCAGGACTCGTCTTAGCATTTTGGAGAGGCTACTAGTAGCATTATAGGATAATGCATTCCCTATACATTTTGTAGCCTCATGTATCTATTATGTATTATGTGTTGTTGTATTGTATATTGGGCGAGAGACTACCATTTTGTAGCCCTGGACTATGTATTATATATGTTATGTATTATATTTTATCCGTTGCATTGTGACTCTGTGACTCAGATATTATTCTGTCATTATGGATTGTTCCATCCTAGAAGCACACATGTTTATTGCTTTTTACCGAGACCATGTACAACTGTGGTAAGTATTATTGATATTTGAGATATGTATTGGTGACTATTCATGTGAGTACCCTATATTGCCTCATTTTCCGTATTACTCGATGGTATTATTTTATAATACTCTTGGGTAGTATGGGTATAGAGATAGGGTGTTTACAAATTGGGTTTAGTTTTATAGTCTGGGAATGGACTAGCTGAAGAGGTATGGGATAGTGGTGAACTGTGAGAGGCCGTAGGTAACGATAGGGACAGACGATGAGCGGAAGGTAGTGTTAGGCTGCCCAACTGATGATGAGGTGATGTTTAGCTTTCTATATTCGATCAATATCCCACACGATGAGTTGTCATCTATGCCTGTAGGTAGGGAGTATTCGGACCTATTCGATGAGGTGGCTGGATTACCACCACCTAGGGAGATAAAGATTCGTATCGATCTAATCAGAGGTGCTAGACCATTATTTATGACTTTAGGGGCATATAACGCCCAAAGTGTAGAGGGAACTAGAGGTGTGAGTAGATGACCTATTAAGTGAGGGATCATTCATAGGATCATATTTCACCGGGGCGCACCTATATTGTTCGCCACTAAGACGGATGGCTCTTTGAGGTTGTGTTCATTACCATGAGCTGAATGAGGTGTCAAATAAGTATCCACTCTCGCATATTGATGGCTTGCTCGATCAGCTCCATGTTGCGAAGGTGTTCTCTCAATTGGTCCATACGACGGGTTTTCATCGGCTGAGAGTAGCTAGAGAGAGCGTACTGATTACACCGTTTCTTATGCCGTCTAGATACTATGAGTGGTTGGTATGCCATTCGGGTTGACCAATTCATATGCGTACTTTGTTCATCTCATGAACCATGTTTTGAGGGACAGTTGATTAAGTTCATGCTTGTGACAACCGCCTTACAACTCTAGTACCCAATATACCCGTATAATGCACCGTGGAAGTACCTGGCTGATACATGACGATACCAAGGTTGTAAAGTAATAAAAATCCAAGCACCGGACCTATAGAACATCTCACAATGCATAAAAAGTATAATATGATTACATAGATATAAAACAGGCGATATGGTGATATAATCAAATGAACCATAAATAAGAACATCAGAGTGCAACATGCTCACAGATTATACAAAACTGAAATAATAGAGTTTATACATCTAAATTTCCAAAATCAACTCCAAATTCTCTAAAGTAATAAAAGTACTAGTATAGCTCCATAGTACTGCACAGTGGAACATAAGCGATAGTAAGCTCCAAGTATAGATATATGAAAGCGTTGCCTTCTGCTCGTACCCCGTACAGCTTCGTCCACTACCTAGACCTGTTATCCCTAATCTACTCATTTAAGAGTACCCAAATAATAAGAAACAAAACATAAAACCTCGGGTCAATCAATAGTCTAGTGTGAGCAATATCTCATCTTAAAAATAATATAAAAATCGTATATAATAAAAATGGACATATGGTATGAAGAACCATACCCAACCTATCCCCACATCCAAAGAGTTAGCACATAATAGTCAATATATGCTAATCTATTATCATTTCCATACAAGTGTATTGCAATCAAAGTACAATGTCTGTTGTCTAGGCATACGGTCGAAAATACTTACATCGTGTGACACCCTAAAGTAATAAATAACCCTGGAAAACATAACATCCATTAGATAATGCTCACCATCACTCGTGTGTATTGGATACATGATAACTTGTATGACACAATTGCAAATTAAGGACTCGATTGAAATCCCGACTTCATTGGTGCTCGAATCCATATACTCCAAAAGGCTAGGAACCAGGATCACAATCGCAAAAGCCCAAGTCAATCTATTACCACAAGATCTGGACACAATCGCAAATCCCAGTCAACATCCCCACATACTCCTTCTTTACGAACACAATAGAAACCTTCGATTTATCAACAATCCTTTTGCACGTGCCTCCATAATGGAACACAATCATTATTCCATCCCGGCTATCTCTACAGTTGCAAATTCTACTAGCAAGCCCCCGTCGTTGAACTTTCCCTTGTGGATCACCGTCACGGCTCCCAGCGTTAAGTCATCATATTCATAATGCCTCCAGACATCCATCCTAAGTCATAAAGCCATCATATTATGGTTTCGAAGTCATCGCGTCGAAGCATTACGTTGTCGCTTCATCATTCCCCTAATATACCCGAAGCAAACTCAAACTGCACCCAATGTGTTCCCCCTCCTTACTCGGAGCACTCCTGAAACCTCAAGCCTTGCATGGCCTCCTCCTTGTTCGAACCGAAACAATGCTGCCAACCATAAGCAACACCCATATCAATCATCTTGTCCGTTAAGTATCATTCCCGAACCACCATCACTGAATCGAAAACCTTGTTCGGCACTCCCTACAACCAAACTCAACTCCGTATTTGGCACCCGGACCAAAGTAACTACCGAACATGATTTCCTGTCTAGTCTCCCATCGCCGAACCCAAATGCTACTGGATAGGATTTCTTGTCCAGTCTTCCACTGTTGAACCAACAAGCTACCAGATAGGATTTCATGTCCAATCTTCCCTTGCCAAATGAAGCCGATCGCCGGACCATCCCTAGGCCGGACTAAAGCCAAGCTCAAGCTAATCCTTTACAAACCCGAGCCAACCAATGTCGAACCAATCATCCTCGCACCTATATATTGTAGTATCCCAGTTCCAAATTTCGCATCGATTTCACCACTATGCTTCGTTCTTTGACCCTTGTGCATCCTGTATGCAACGATATAACTCTCAATAACCTCGAGTCAATCGGTTAAAGCTCGATTTCACGGTTACTAACTTTAAGTCGCTCTGATGAGTGTTTTCAACCATAAAAGCATATAAGCAAACAAATAAGTGCACCAAACAACATTTAAACATGAAAACATACAACAATTCATTGCAAATCATCCTATAATATGTCTCTAACATAGCCTAACATACATAAAGAGAACCATACATCAAATTAACTTGATTAGAATACTTTAAAACATTTTAAACTCGGTTTTACTCTAGGTTTAAATTTTAAACAGTCCCAAAATATGATTTTTACTTTAAAAATGAGTTTAGAACATGTCAAAACCTATAGATACATATATAGTAAGATGACAGATGATAAATCACTCACCAAAACCTATAAAATACAAGTTTTGCATGCAAATTTGAAAGTCAATAGCTAAGCCCCAAATTTTTTTTCCTAAAAATGTAGATTAGAAGATCTCTTATGAATCCCCTTATTAACCTACCCTTAATCTATGATTTAGACTTGATTTAGAGGAGAAAATATAAGGTTTTAAATGTAGAATGAGTTAATGGATGATTAGATCTATTTGAGAAGTGGTAAAAATGATATGAAGATGATGGTTTAGCCTATTATAGCCTCCAAACCCGAAATGAGTTAATGAGCTTGCCCCAAGCCTCCCTATTACTTACTAAGTTGCTCCAAAGTCTGTCAATTTTCAAACAGCTATATGTCTTAGCCAGACAGTCCAAATCGCTATTATAGCCGCTTTACGAAAATGGAAACCGTCGTATCTTTTCAATGGAAGTAGTCTCAGATATTAATTCATCTTCTATAAAAAGTAATCTACGCAAAAAATGTGTACTGTACTTTCATGTGGTGGCCGTTATAAGTTTTCAGTGGTAAAATCATCCGAAAAGACTCTAAATAAAGGAAATATCACTAGTAGGCATTTCCCAAAGTTATAGTTCATACTACCTTATATGAATTTAAAATAATATTTATATACGATCCTTTGATACGTAAAATATGGGTTATTATAATTCTTGTGTTCGTTGATGGTATTTTCGTCTACTCATGGATGAAAAAGGAGCACAAGACGCATTTGAGGATTTGTGTTGAATGTGTTGAGAAAATAATGATTGATGGTGAAGTTTTTGAAATGTCACTACTAGAGGAAGGAAGTGAAATTCTCTGATCGAGTTGTTTTAGAGAAGGACGTTGCCGTGGATCCTACGGGTTACAATAGTCAGGGATTAGGATAGACTTAAGAATGCTACAATGTGAGGAGTATCCTTGGGATAGCGGGATATTATAGACGTTTTACCAAGGATTTTTCAAAGGTAGCGGCACCGTCAATCGATCTAACAAAGTGGAATCAAACTTTATTTGTGGAAGTGAGGTGAGAGCATGCATTTATGAGTCTAAAAGAGAGGTTCATGAGTGCACTAGTGCTACTCATTTCGAGTAGGAATGAGGAGTAGACAGTATAAACAAATGCTTGTGTTACTAGATCACGTGCGACATTGGCATAGATGGGAAATGTTATCGCGTGTGGTAGTCGACAACTAAAACCGCATGGGAGGAAGTATCTGACTCATGATTTTGAGTTGGCGGCGATAGTATTTGCTTTGGAAATTTGGAGGCACTATCTACTAGGAGAGAGGTTTAATTAGTTCACAAATCCTATATTATTGAAGTACCTCTTCTCCGAGAAGGATCTTTACCTTCGCCAACAGCAATGGCTAGAACTCTTAGCCTCCCATGACTTTGACATTTCCTGTATACGTAGTAAAGGAAATGTAGTTGTTGATGCTCTAAGTGGAAGACATTCCAGTTTGTGAGTGATTTTTCTAAAGTGGACATAGCTCAAGTTTATCGCTGGTTATGACTTCAGAACTCGATGTGAGCTAGTAGTAGAGATGATGACTATATTGACTATCAGACCTACTTTGATTTAGCGGATTAGTACTAGTTAGAGGCATTACGTTAGACTAGCATAGATCATGGCTAAGTTAAAGGAACAAGTAGAGTCTGTAGAGGTGATGTAGTGCGGACTCGATCGAGATGACTGGCTCCATAAGGATGGGGAATTGTTTGTTCCCAAGTAAAAGTGGGAGTAGATATCGATTGTCTTCATCGATGGATCGCCAAGGACCAAAAGAGAGTACGACAACATTTGGGTCATAGTCAATAGAATGAAGGAAAGTTCTAGAATTATACCCGTTAAGTCCAATAGAATGACACCTAAATTGGCCAAGTTATATGTGAAGTGTATCGTGTGATCCCATAGTGTGCCAAAAAGTTGTGAGACTGTGAGTGACCAAGACCCATTGTTCACTAGTGGGTTTTGGAAGAGCTCACAAGAGGTGTTTGAAAGGATGGCGCTGATTGGTCAGATGATATCGAGATTGAACCAAAAGCTTAGTGACCTCGTAGGCTTATTCGTATTATAGGACGTGATACATAACAGCTTAGGAGGAAAATAGTGAAGTAGTAAAGGTTTGGTAGAGTGAATGCAAATGCAATTGCATATGGGAGACTGTTTACGCCAAAAGTTGGTACAAACACCATAAAGATTTATAAAAGAGAATAAAGTGATGAATTTAAATAAAAAACAAGAGGAAACAACACACATCAATTATAGTGGTTCAGCTAATCACTAGCCTACATCCACTTGAATTTCGTTAATGATTCTGCAAAGTTTTTACAAATGTGATCTTATGGATCGGTGGTCTATGGATTGTTGGTGACCTAAGAAGTTACGATAATAGTAATGATACTTAGAATGCAGAAAAATCGATCTCTAAATAGTGCCTATCACCCTCTATTTATAGCCGAAGATCAACGGATTTATCTCGACCACGTTCTAATCGTATTTCCCATATCCAGAAGGAGTTACCCTGAAGAGATCATGGCCAAATCAACAAGTCTCTTAGATTGGTACTGATTCATAAAATGGATTATCGAATGTTATTTGGTTCTTCAAGGTAGTTTGGTTGGCTTGCATCTTCATCTATATAACTTGAATGTATAGATATGAGCTTGAACTTGAGTGAAGTCTTTGGTTCAGTGCATAGGTAAAAGCATTTGGTTTAAATGTTGTGAAACTTGAATCAGTCCAACGATCACTTGAGTTATGGATGGCTAGCGAACTATCTCATATGGCTTGCTTTGACTAATAATTACTCTAACTGTATGCAACAAGAACTAGGTGGCGAATTTGAGCAATTATTATGGATCAGTACTGATCCATGGCTATGGATCGGTACCGATCCAAGACTAAGTCATGGATCTTAGATTCTTAGCTTTGACATATGAAGTGACTTGGCATATGGGCAATCTTCAAAGGTCTTTGGCATGCCAAGGGCTTTGTCTATGAAATCTCGCTACGTTTAGAAGTTATCGTTTTGGATTTCTGCTTGACTATCCTCCCGTCTGATTGATCTGGCTCATCCAAATATGGCTTGATCATAAAGCTGGATAACATTTTCCCCCCAAAGTATATCTTATGTTAATATAAGATACGTTTTGAATCAAAACAAACTATAGGTTCCATATCATTGATCTCAAGTTCTTTTTTGAATAGATGCTATATATCTTCTAAATTGTTTTCATGAAACATCGTATCTTTTGCTGATCATCATATTGGTTCAAACAATTTTGAACTTGCAACTCTTGGGTGGTATAAAAAATGAAGTATGTTGTTCGAATTTCTCATTTTGCATTCAGAGGATTCTGAACAACTTTTCCTTTGAATAGTTTATGTAGGACTTTACAGCTTAGAACTCCATTTCCCTTTGCATCGGAACTCACATTAATTTTCATCACCATTTTTCTTCTTATCTCATTTGCATATACATACACACACAGATAAATAAATAAATAAATATATATATACATACATCCATACATACATATATATATATATATATATATATATATATATATCGATCGGTACCGATCTGTAGGCCATGGAACAGTACCTTATACTTAGGCGATTTCAATGCCTATTTCTATGGTTCGGCCCTTATTTAAACATGAACCCATACTTATTTTATTTCACTTGCTTTATGTTTCCTACCTTGAGACATTCATGCCTAAGCTCACCATTTCCAGGTTTCGCTCTTGACTCTGCCGTCGACCCTGAATCATCGCCACTGCCTTGAACCATCATCATCACCCATTTCTGTTATTGAACGCCGCAAGATTCACCGCTTTCATATCCTAATCTGCAAGCACCGAACCATGCGATCGATTTGAACTCTGAAACTAACCAAACTCGAACTCGACCCCCTCTTTGAATAGATTTGGGTAGATGGTGGTGTGGCTCCACTTGAATCATTGCAGAACAACTATCATTAACCTTTGGTCATGTTCTAGAACATCATCTCTCCCTTCTATTGATCAGTGATGATCCCAAAGTTAGGAATTTTTCAAAAATTTTAACAGGAGATGATGGATTTTGCAAACTTAGTGAAAACTTGAAGCGCGCATAATGATTTCTAAGGAATGACTCGAGTTTCAACCCAAAGATTATTTTGCATGAACTTCCATCGGCTTACTTCGAGTCGAACTCGAGCTTAATTGAAGCCTAATTCGAGTCATTTTTTGGACTTGTAAAACTTCAAAGTTTTCCCAAAAAATAAAAAGAAAAAAAGGAAATTTTTTTTGCAAGCCTGAAGGAAAAGTCAAATAAGTAATCAAAGCGATCTTAGTCGAATGATAGTTGATAACTGTCATTCAACGGGATGGTTTCTGACTATGGTCATGTTGGATGCATTCCGGTATTAGAGTGGACTATTTTATAGTCCCATGTAGTATATGATGTCATTCACTAAATAATGATTTGAATTGTGTGACATTAGATGCACACACTACACAACTTTAACTGCACACTATTGCCCCACGTCGATGTATAAGCTCTAATCAATCAACACACGTTGGCATTCATCGGGTCTGGTGCATCGACTATAAGTAGCTCCTTTCTAGCATGAAGTTTAAAGCTTTTAATACGCCTGATATCTCTTTCGTGTGAAGTGTTTAATAGTTATGGATCATAGATGCTCCTCATGACTCTTTACAATGGCAGCCGGTCTATCAACATCAAAATATGTCGACTCCAGTCCGATGCCGAATCTAGTTCGACAACAATGCCTACACAAGGTCCACTTCTACCCCATCTTGATCTTAGTCAACTAGTCACCGAACAGAGCAACCTTTAGATATAGTTCCTTTTGTCTTGGCTGAAAAGCCTTCCGTATGGGTTGCTCCCGACTTTGATATAAGTGACCCCGTCATTTTGACAAATTCTTTGGCTTCTAAGGTTGGTAACGTATCCCTTAGATAAATATGTGAGATGCATGGGATTCCTTTCGAAGATGCATGGGATTCCTTTCGAAGATGCATTGGTTTCCATACAATATCAATGGGCACATCTCCCACTTGAGGGGTACATTGCCTGTAATCGATATATGTGCATGGTTGGATGTGTTCCATCCTTCAATCACTTCATTCGTACGGTCCCACAATTTATGAAGCTTTTCCCAGCCCGGTTACATCCAAACAGCTATGCTCTTTTGAACCGTATATACATGATATTTGTTTGACACTTGAATAGGGTTCCTAGTGCCCACGATATTCACTGCTTATATAGGTTCAAGCACCAAAAGGGGTCCATTCACTCACTTTCTTGGAACCTGCCAGAGGCTATCGGATAGTGTTGCGGCTTTGGAACAAGTTGAGTTATTTCATAGATGAGTTCTTATTTATGCAATGTCCACCTAGTTTCACACAAAAATGGTTATCTGGATGTAAGTCTTGAGTTTGTTCTTCTTACTAACACAGATTTCATAGTCCTGACTGTTAAATTCATTGTTTTTAATATCTGAAGATGATTCAAGAAGACCCAACGGTGCAGCTTTGGCAGGTGCCTTGGTGAATTTTCACAAAGTTCTACTTGGAGAGATAGATATGAGACCCCTCCTCATGGATGAGAACTGCATGCTTGCAATCTTTTAGAGGAGGGTCATAGTATTGGCCATGTGTATAAAGCTTGAGAAGATGATGATTCTTTGCAAGGCCATGAGGCTGCATTAATGTCGATGAGGATCATGAAGTGCCTCCTATTCCCAATCATGTTTTTGATCCTGAAACAAGGTAAAGGGCTTGAGATAGTAGAGAAAAAGGTGAGCATGATGAAAAAAGAGAGAGTGATGGAGGAGGCAATAAGGATGCCGACGTTGGCCATGAATCCTCTACCAATGAGAGTGACAATGCTCACACGTTTCTCGTAACTCGGTGGCCTAAAATAAAGATTATTATCTCGGACATCTATGAAGCCTCCACCAGCTTCTACAGTCGAAGAGACCCCCGTTCCGCATTCTAGGGACATTTATGGGTCCTTCAGGAATATTTCAGATGAAACTGGCTCTTTTGGCCTTAGCAATATTAGCATTGGGGATATTAGTTCTCCCATTCATCTGCCTAATGAAGTGCCTGCTACTAGTACCATAGAACTAACCTCTATTATCAAACTAAGTCCATGGTCCATTGGAGGGCACTAGGACACATCCACACTTATATAACACTACACTCATGCACTATGTGTAGCGTTTTCCCTTTTTCTTGCACTAACTTGTTTGTCTCTTGTTTTCAGACTTCATGGAATGCAAGCATCTATATGATACTCTTAAGAGTCAGGGCAGTAAGTACAAAAAGCTTGGGTCATCTAATCGCTCTCGTGACTCGTCTTATGATTTGGATTCGGGAAGGTGCTAGAGGCGGGATTATAGGAGACTTGACAAAGACTATAAGTCCCGTGTGTCATCTCCACGACGTAGGTCTCACTCACCTTTGCCGAACAACATGGATAAGTATTCAACGAGACCCGACCCCATCCTAGTTGTCAAGATACTAATTACACATGTTTTAATCCCTTTTATAACACCATCGACGATGGTTTTCCATGTGCCTCAGCGATTTGAACAGCCGTTTGGGCTAGTGCCCTCTAATGCTCCTCAACAAAGACTCGACAAAAGGCCACTTCATGCTCCCACTACTACTGTAGAGATTGAAACTGTTTCAAATCCTCACTTGTCCATTATGAAGAAAAAATTTCCAAAAGGTTGCTTCGATGATATTGTATTTGTCCCTTATTTGAAAGAAATTTCTCAAAAGGTTGGGACTGATGTCGTAGCTTGTGTAAGTGATGTGTACGACCAATATCATAAATGGAGGAGGATATCTGAAGCTATTTCAGAAGTATCTTACAAAAGAAGGATAAAGCTCAAAGGGATGAACTAGATTCAGTAAGATGATAACCATATTATCGCGAATTTTGACAAAGAGGTTGAAGGACTTAAAGCCTCGCTGATTGAAGCCAAGAAGAAATTGGAGGTTCAAGCTAAGTCCTTCGAAGAAGATCGCCAGATCCCGTTGAAACAAGTAGAGGCTGCCTATCATAGGAGCTACACTCTTTCATTTGAAATTGAAAGACTCAAGAAGGCTATGGGGGAACAAGCCTTGGAAATAATAATGTTAAAGGAGCTACCGGTGGTCGAGAAGAAAAAAAGCATGCCGCACTCTCCCAGGCTCAGGATTATTGCAAGGAGTTAGTGGATACCTTCAAGATGAGAGATGATGTCGAGACCTATGGGAAGATAGCTGATGAGCGGGTTAAGGCCACAGAGGATAAAGTTAAATTTGAAGTTGAACCCCTTCTTGTGCAGTTCTACTCAAATGCCAACATGTTCGAAAATTTGAGACAGTTGAAAGAGGGGTATCCCTAGCTCTATCCATGGCCTGGGAGAAGATTTTAAAACAAGAGCGAGAGCATTCCGACAGGGCTGAGGTTGATGAGGAGAAACTAAAGCTCGACCTTCTAGAGGAGGAAGACATAGAAGCACTCAAGATTGGCGAACTCCTCTTACATCCCCAAGTGACTGCTGAGGCACAATCCAAGCTTGATCTAAAGAATCTGGGTGAGAGTTCTGGCTCTGGTCCATAAGATTTAGCAGTAGACACTATCACTCCACTGACTTCAGGGCCTTAAACTATTGAGACTATCACTTCTTTTCTTGGCTCTGCTGCTATTTCTACCGTCGAGGTAGCTTCTGGCACCTCAGCCATTCTGGGGTCTTCATCAGATGCTCAATATAACCCCGGAGAGCCCAGCTTGGTCCATATTGATTTGTTTCTGAAGTTCACATTTTATCTCTTATTTTGGAAGGAGGTTCTACTGGCACTTCAACTCATACTGATTCCATATTTTCCGGAGGTATATCATTAACCTCGCATGTATTTGAGACGGCTCATATGACATCGGTTGACGTCACTAATAACTATTTTTCCCTTTTTCAAGTTTTAGATTAATATTCCATCATCCCTTTGCCTAAAGGCAGCTTGTTGCTGGGCACGCAAGCCACACTAAATCAATTATCGTGTCTGCACCCATCACCATTCTGGCCTCTCTAGCGGGTACCACTTCGGTTCTCGATGCTGAAATGATCCATGCACTAGATGAGGAGGCCATGAGTGATCTTCAAGGGACTTAGAGAGATGAAGACATTATCATTAATATAGTTACTGCACGCTCATCAGGAGCTTCGATGTTGGAGATGCAGCCAACGAAGGAAATTAAAAAAATATAAGTTTGATGACATTTCTCCCATACCATATTCATTGCCTTTGATACCTATAGTCGTTCCTACTTCTGCCCCTTTTTCAGGTATACTAAGAGTGAGGCTCTTGAATGTTCGGGTGAATGGCTATGATTGGGAAGATGACCCAAAACACTACTTTTCGAAGGATAATAAAGGCAAGGGAAGGAGCAAAAGGAAGCCAAACAAATATGGTACCCACTCTTTAGAAGAGGGAAGGAAGGAGAAGAAGAGAAGGAAGAAAGCTTAATTGCAGTTATCTTTTGCTTTTCTGTTGTTTTTGTTTAGTTTTGAACCTATGTACATAGGCTAATATTGTACGAGTATCGCCATCGCTTTTTGTTGAAAAAGTCTATTAATAATGAATACATCAATTTCTCTTCAGACTTTGTATTTTTTTGCCCATGTACTTAGTTTATTATGTTGATTGCAAGTGTATCTATGTTTAAGTGATATCACCATCCACCACATGCGTTTTCACATGGATGACTTCCTTATTATTACTTAGTTAACACAATAGTTTACCTCGCTCATCTCTAGTCAAGATTTTGTTTGACTAGGGATAAGGTTGGATTCTTGCACCACTCTTTCTATTCATGAAGAGCGGTATTTCGAATATCTGCCTTCAAAAACCTGTGTTTAGTCCTTCCCATTTTCGAGCATTGATAGAGATTAATCGCCTCAAGCGGTTGTTCGAACCTCTATTTCTAGATGTTTTTATCTAATCTTGCCTAGCTCTAGGCATTGATCATATATGCCTTATTTATAGGATTAAGTTAGCACGACGCCTATCTCTGAGCGTCACAATGTCTACCTTTGGACGTTTTCATCTTATCTTGCCTGACTCTAGGCATTGATCGTTGATCTGCCGACCTCTAGGAAATGTTTTATGCCTTGCCTAACTCTGGGCAAAGGCCTTGGGGGTGATCGTCTCATTTGATCCCTATGTGTTTATACTTCGACACCGGAGTCATGGGTCGAACGAGTTAATTGGCATTTATCTCTAGATGCCCAAAACGGTTACATTTCTTAAATCTAGACATGGACCGTAAAGTTCAATCAGTACCCATCTCTGGGCACTTGCATACATGTATTTTATAAATGTAGATTGTTTGAATTATGTAGTTATTTATAGCGCATAGTCAGGCTAATGAGAATACAAGTTCATCGATCCCTTAAACCAATTCATTTTATATTCACAATAATGGCAGATCTTGCCTTGTTATATTGAAATAAACTAAATATTTACAAAGATATCTTTAAGCGAAATAGTGTTGTAAATGTTCGTTGTTCCACACTCTTAGGAGTGAAATCCCGTCAACAGTCGCTAGCTTGAATGTTCCATCTCCAAGCTTGCGTTCAATAGCATACGGACCTTCCCAGCTTGGGTCCATCTTCACTGGGCTAGGGAAGATTCATTTAAGGATGGGATCATGAATCTTGAACACTACACCATATTGTCTATTTTGCCACACCCAAATGCGGAAGAATTGCCACGGTCGAGCCACTCACTTTTGATGAGTAGCGGTTCTCAAATCGGCTTCGTTGTGTTTTTCATTGATCATATCGAGGGACTCAAATAGGAGTTCCTCGTTCTTTCTAGGATCATGATGGATCTTTCGAGGAGATGGAACTTCCAACTCAAGTAGAGTCGTGACCTCTAATCCATAGGCCATAGCAAATGGAGTATGACTAGTTGCAGTCTTATGGGTCATTCGGTAAGCCCAAAGCTCTAGAGGTAATTCATTGACCCACTTGCCATTGGCCTTTGTTAATCCTTTATTCAAAATGGACTTAATGATCTTGTTTACCGCTTTTACCAGTCTATTCGCCTATATGGATGTGGTACCGTTGAAAATCTCTTCTCTATCTGATATTTGCTGCAGAAGTTTTTGAATTCCACGTTGTCAAATTGAGTCCCATTGTCAAAAATCGTTTGTGGGATCCTACATCAACAAATAATGTTTCTGACTACGAAGTTGATCACCATCTTTATGGTGACTGTAGCGAGTGGTTCCTCTTTAGCCCATTTCATGAAATAACCAATTTAAACAATGGCTTATTTTGCTCTACCCTTCGACATTGGTAGCACGCCAATAATGTCAATCCCCCATACCACAAATGTCTATAGGCTAGCCATTTGTGTAATTTCCATTGGGGTGCTCTAGGAATCTTCACGAATCTTTGGCATCTATCTCACCTCCTGGTGTAATTCACCGCATCTCAGTTGACAGTCGACCAAAAATATTCGTAACGAAGAACCGTTTTTGCCAATGTTTGCCTCCTTGTGTGATCCCCACAAGCTCCTTCTTGTACATCTGCAAGGATCCTTTTGGCATCTTCGCTGGTGATACACCGTAGTAGGGGAACCGAGAACCCTCTTCTATATGATACTCCTTCCTGAACAATAAACCATGGAACTTTGTACATGAGTTTACTTCTTTCATCTAGAAGGTTTCCCTTTAGTAAATACTCCTTAATTGGAGTCATCCGTGATTCTATCTCAAATTCGGCCTCCAAGATATAATCTTCATCCATCTAGTCGATGCTCGGAGCCAATAATACCTCCATTGGAACCAAACCCCTAAATTGTGTTTCCCCAGAAATAGCTAGCTTGGCTAGGGGATCAGCTTTCGTGTTTCCCCGAGGATGTGTGTTATTGTGTAATACTCAACGTGATTGAGCAACTCCAAAACTTTTATGGGCTAAAGTATGGAATTCTTTCCTCACCTGGCAGACCACTAATTGAGATTCACCATATGTGTGTAAAGTTTTGACTCCCCATTCTCTTTACTATATTGATTCCCGCGATCAACGCTTCATATTCATCTTTATTGTTTGTTGCAGGGAACTCAAGTTTTAGGGCATAGCAAATTGATAAACCTTCGAGGGTTACCAAAACCACTCCCACCCTCGAGCAATGTTCATTGGATGCTCCATCCGTGTATAGCTTCCACAGAGCACTCTTCTCCTTAACTTCCTCTCCATTATCATCCCGAGTGGTGAACTCAATAATGAAATCAGCCAATGCTTGCCCATGCATTGCTCTCTTGGGATGATATGATATTTGGTACTGACTTAATTCCATATTCCACTTTAATAATCTTCCAGAAGATTTAGGTCATTGTAGAACCTTCCTTAAAGGTTGATCAGTTGGTACCTTGATTGGATGAGCTTGGAAATACAAATGGAGTTTCCTCGAAGTGATCAACAAGCAATAGGCCAGCTTTTCTAACTTCAGGTAATTTCTTTCTGCTTCCGTTAATCGCTTGCTGATATAATACACTGACCTTTGGATCTTGGTCTCTTTGCATATGAAAGCCATCTGAACTCCAATAATACCTAGGCTTCTTTTCTTTGGGAGAAATGTTCATCCAATTGATTAGTTTCTATGATTTCTACACGATGGATCATCGACAGCCATTTGAACTCCAATATTTTAGCCATCAGAAACATGACCATATCCACCATCAACATCATCATCCAAGTCAATAGTACCTCCAACACCTAAATAATGATGATAGGGATCGGTATCGACCCGAGGAGATGGATCGATACCGATCCATGCTTTTGCATTATGAGCTCTATCCACTTTACTTTTTGAGTTCCCAGTCTCCTTCCTCTTCATTTTCTACTTCCCTTCTCTATGATTTCCACCTAACGATGAAGAACTGTCTTCTTCTAAATCAGAAGGCAATAACTCCCTTCTATTCCTTCTACGGCCCAAGGATATTTGAGTCATCAATTCCATGTTTTCCTTCGTCTGCTTCATTAGTGCATTCTAGCTCTCGCGAAGTTTGTCGTTCAATTCTTTCATCATCGTATTCATCTCAACTCAAGTGATCACATCTGAACCACTCTGGATTTCAACATTATTGGGTTGGATAGTTTCTTCAACATGTTGAGAGCCAATATTCTCAACATCGTTTATGGGTTTGGAGGGTGCAGACTTCTCTTTAGTACTTCATGGAGCCATTACTTTGGTTAATCCTATGGTAGACTTGTCAAAATCTAAATAATCATGGATCTTAGGAACAAAATTCATGGATCTTCTTCGTGGACTAAAGCAATCCAAAAGTAGAAAATAGATCCGGACAACAAGAGATTGATACACTCCCAGTGAAAGCACCAAAATGTTTATGCCAAAGGTTCGCACAAACACCCTAGACATTTATAAAAGAGAATAAAGTGTAGAATTTAAATGAAAAACAAGAGGAAAAAACACATAACAGTTATAGTGGTTCGGCTAATCACTGGCCTACATCCACTTGAACTTTGTTAATGATTCTGCAAAGTTTTTACAAATGTGATCTTATGGATCAGTAGTCTATGGATCGATGATGACCTAAGAAGTTACATTAACAATATAAAATTTGAAAATGCACAAAAAGGATCTTAAAACAGCGCCTGCCACTCCCTATTTATAGCCAAAGATCAACAGATTTATCTCTACCATGTTCTCCCTACATTTCCCACGTCTAAAAGGGGTTACTCTGAAGAGATCGTGGCTAAATCAGCAAGTCCTTTGGATCGATAACGAACCATGTCCTATGGATCGATACTGATCCATAAAATGAATTGTCGAATGTTATTTGATCCTTCGAGGTAGTATGGTTAGCTTGCATCTTCATCTGCATAACTTGAATGTATCGATATAATATTAAACTTGGGTGAAGTCTTTAGTTCAGTGGCTATGTAAAAAGCATTTGGTTTAGTTGTTTTGAAACTTGAATCTATCCATCGACCGCTTGAGTCATGGATTGCTATTAAATTATCCCATATAGCGTGATTTGGCTAACAACCACTTTAACTTTATGCGGCATGAACCAGGTCATGAATTCGACCAAATATTATGGATCGGTACCGATCCAACACTAAGTCTTGGAATCTTAGCTTTGGCATATGAAGTAACTTGGCATGTAGGAAATCTTCAAAGGTCTTTGGCATGCAGGAGGCTTTGTCTATGAAATCTCACTGAGATTAGAAGGTATTGTTCTGGATTTTTTCTTGGCTATCCTTCTGTTTGATTGATCTGGCTAGTCCAAATATGGCTTGGTCATAAAGTTGGATAACAGAGACCAGAAGAGTAAGAGGACCACTTGTACGGAGCTCTTCACTTGGTAAGATTTCCATTTTATCATTAGCTTTCACATGCGATATCATATTTGATGCTTTATATTAGATAGTTTAGTATCCTACATCCTAGGATAAGCATGAGTGTTAGCTCTTGATGTTTGATATTATATGTGCATGTTCGATAGTTGATGGTTAGTGTTTGGTATAATTACGTATGCTCATTATGGTTGTTATGCATGCGGGAAAGCTTTGGTTGATTCTGACTTGTTCGATTCAGGGATTTCGAGGGCGAAATCCCCAAAGTGGGAGAGAGTATAACGACCCGTACTTTACATATCAAATGATCACAAATCATTATTTTAAATCCATATCGAGCCGTATTCGGGTATAACTTTAGGTGATGCTGGGTATTAACATTATTTACCCTTAGTAATTTTATCAAGCGATTTTGACCCTATATTTATTCTTTGGCACTTTCGGTAGTTATAGATATTACATCGATATAAATGCACTGATGCATCAGGGAATTTAGATGAATGGAAAACATCGCTGGGTCAAGAAAAAGTGTATGAGCCATGCGGTCGAAGAATTTTTGAGATCGAACGTTCCGGCAGCTCTGCGACTTAAAAATGTCCAAAAATAGCATCTCGAGGCATAGTCTCTAATTCTGATGAAAATTGTACCATTGAAACTGGGAAAATAAGACGAGTCATGCTGTCAAAGAATCATCGCAGTATGATATTCCTAGAAGCCGTATGATCACAAATGTGCGTTGGAATTTCGAAAAAAAGAGAATAGGGTACACATAATCCCTAACCTTACCCACAATCCTATCAATCTTTGTTTCTCTCTTTGGCTACACTTTTTCATTTCTTCATTCCTATTACTTCTCCTTCTTCCATGGAATCCCATCCTGCTACTCTTTCTCCTCATTTTTCTGAGGGCTACGCAGCCATGGCCTCAGATTAGTCCAGATCTGACTGTGGCGGTTGGAAATAGCAGATCCAATAAGGGGTGATTTTGGGGGAGATCCGAATAAGGAAACCGGTTATATGGGTTTGTTCGTATCGGTGAGGAGAGTGTGGAAATGTAGATCATCTTGGATGGAGGTGAATCTGGTGGTCGGTGGAAGCTTTAAAAGTTTAGAGAGTTGGATGGCTGAAACTTATGGAGATGGAGAAGCAGCCTCGGGTGGTGGTGCAGGTGGGGTCTCTGGCAATTGGCGGCGTGTGCAATGTGGCATGGACATGTAGGTGGTGAAACAAAGGAAATAATAACAACAACGTAGTAGCAGGTCGGAGGCGAATGGCCACAGGGCGGCTGTTGGTGGAATTAGTGCGACGGCAAGGTACGGCGTTGGTTGGCGATGTCATGTTGGTGCGGTGGTGCTGATGAAGTGCATATGAGCGTAGATAAAGGTGTGCATGAGTTTGGAGGAGGGAAGGCTAGAGGTAAATACAAGTGTGTATGAGAAAAGGAGATGACGTGGCTGGGACAAGAAATGGAATTATGAAAGGTGGTTAGGAAGGTGACGTGGGAAGCAAGATTATTTAGGTAATATATTAATTAATTATTATTCTTAGTTAAGTGATTAATTAATTAAAATAGAAATCTTATATTACCCATATCTTTTGCATACTAGATCCGATTTGGATGCGATTTCTTACATTGCACTTGCATTGAAGCTCTTTATGATTCGACATAGGATTGAATAGATTTTATTAAGGTGGGTGATATTGTCTCTCACTAACTATGACTATTAGTATAATATAAAAATGACATTTTGAACTGATTTCCAACTTTAAACTATGATTTTTTTAAGTCCAAACCCACACCTGAATTTTATAAATGAATTTTAAAGTGTTTTGAAATGCTTTTAAACTGGATATCACATATGCTCTTATAGACGCACTATTTTTTGAAAATCACTAGATTTAGTCTACTTTTTATATAGATCCCTGAATTGGTTGACATAGACATGTTATATATGTTGTATGTATGCTATGATAGATGTATATATACTTATTGGTTGCATGTATGCTTATTTGTTTATTTGAGTTGAAAACAACGATCAATAGACAATATAGTGTTACAAAATATCTCATAAGGTAGAGTTTCGTGCATATCGGTTGGACGCACACATGACATGAACTCGAATGGATGGGATAAGTGTGTGGAAGAGTACTAGGATGCATACCAACCGATCTGAAGACGAAAGATGATGGACTTAAGCATGAGCTTCGGACTTTAGGATGAATGCTGGACGTTTTCATTTGGTTTGTACTTAAGCCATTTTTGGTTAAGTATATGATTAAAGTGGTCGGTATTGACCACTCTAGAGTAGCCGATACCTATCACTAATGATGATGGCCGATTTGGCCAATTTTTATTGTCGACGATATGGAGTTTTCAGGGAGCGCAATGTGGTGGTTTGTTCATGCAGCCAACTCTTGATTTTCATGTTATTGCTCTATGATGAGCGATTACAATGGTGAAATGATGATGCGGCACTTTGATATGATGGCTTTGGAACTTTGATAGGAGGATTCTAGACTTATGAGGGATGTCTAGAGGTGTTTCAATGACAATAAGTCGATGATGAGAGTTATAATGATGATCCATAAGGACAAGTTAGATGAAAGGAGCTTGTGGGTAGAACGACAATGTGTTATGTCATGAAAATGAGTGGAATTATGATTGTGTTCCACAATAAAGGTGAGTATACTAAAACTATCATTGCATTCCATTATGAGGACGTGTTCGAAGAGATCGTATGTACTTGGAGGTTTCCAGTGTGCTTATGTAGAGAGTGTACGTAGGAATGCTCACCAGGATTATAATTGTGTCCAGATCTTATGATTATGTATTATCTTAGACCTTATGACTATGGGTCGATTTCCTAGCCTTGCGAACTAGTATGGATTGAGCGACGTGAAACTGAGATACGATCGTAGCTTAGGCTTATGATCATGCCATATGAGTTATCTTATATCCAATGCACTCAAGTGATGTGACGATTGTTTGATGTATGCTACATTTGTCGTTTTGCTTATAACCCTAGGGTTGTCACATGAGGTAGGTATTAGGACTGGGATACCTAGACACCCGACCTTGTACTTAGATTGTAGTATACTTATATGATGATGATGATGATAGTAAATTGGCATGCATTAATTGTTATGTGCCAACTCTTTGGATGTAGGAACATGTTAGATATGACTCTCCATACCCTATGTCCCATATACTATATTGACTTTCATAGTATTTTGAGATCGTTTATCACTCATGACAGACTATTGTCTGACTCGAGGTTTTATGTTTTGCTTCTTATTATCTCAAGTACTCTTAAATGAGTAGGCTAAATAGTAGGTGTAGGCGATATATGGAGCTGTACAGATGGACGAGTAGGAGGAGGTGCTTTCTCGTACTTATATTTGAACTCATCATTGCTTATTCCATTGTGCGACATGGTGGGTCCTTGTTAGTGTTGTTTATACTATTTAGAAATAGTATTCTTTTGAGTTTATTTTCAGTTGTATAAGCTCTACTATTATCTTGTATAACTTTATGAACACGTGTACTCTGATATAGTGGTTTAGTTAGCTATTACTGTCTTGGTTGTTTTATATTTGTGATGTATATTATATTTTATTCGATGCCCTATGAGATATACAACAGGTTCCGTGATTGTTTATTTACTTTACTACAACCTTAATGCCAGCACTATTACAACACACTCCACTATACAGGTTATACATTTGGGTGTCGGTGGTGTAGGGTGGTCGTCATATTTAGTATTAAAGATTAGGTTGCGTAGTTAACCCGAGTTGATACCAGGATCCAGTAGCGATAGGATAGAAGTTCTCACCCTAGGCTGGATCGTGAGTATATGTATACAAGAGCGTACTTGTTATATGTTTTGGTTCTTAAAACTATATAGTAGTATATATAATATATATAAGTTGTATTGCACATATGAGTACCGTTGATGAGGTTTTTTCTTTATGAGAAACTGATCATTCTTATTATAGATTAAGAAATGATTTGGCATATGAGAATGTTGTTAGGAACTCCATCTCTAGAGTTGAAGATTGGGCAGGTCCAAGGGCCACTAGTCTCGATTTATAGGACATGTTCATCGAGATGGTGTGAAGCATGGTTCGGAATGCCCAAGTTGCTTTAAACGATTATGCTACACAAGTGCAAAAATCAAGATCAATTTTGATGAGCCGTATAAAGACTATATTGGGCTAGGAGGCAGACCATTCCTTGGAACGGAGTCGGTTGTTAAGGTGCAAGATTGGATGGATACTTGCGAAAGGATTTTAGATGACTTGGAGTTAGATGATGCTATGTGGTAGAAGTTAGCTTTTAAATACTCCAAGGATGGGCTATGAATTTGTCGAATATTTTAGAGCTGCAACCCTGGCGAATCAATTTACTTGGGATTAGTTTATAGTTCGCTTCAAAGAGAAGTTTATCCCGGCTGTTCTGAGGTCAATATTGTTTAGGAAGTTCGCTGACTTGAAGTACGGCTATATGTTTGTGTCGGAGTACATAGTCGCATTCGATATGATGTCAAAGTATGGTCTGTCTTTCATTGATACTCCACTAGAAAGGAATGAGGAGTTATCATTGGGTTGGGTGATCATCATGCGAACCGATTGATTGGTTATATTGACGAGAGCTTTGATAAGTTGATCGAGTAGGCTTTACGACATGAAAGCCTGTACCCAGTGTGGAAGGACCATCCTGAACTAGTTAAGCAGGGGCAGACAATGGAGGCATATGCATTGAATGTCATTCCGATTTCATCGGTTGCACCGTCGATGATGGAGAAGGGAAAAGCATTACTGCTAGGGTATGCTTTCCATTTATGGTGTTCCATACATGTTTTATTTGATATTGGGGCTTCACATCACTTCATATCTAGTGATTTGATAGATAGATTGGGATTGAGACATGAGATAGTTGACTAACCTTTAAATTATGACGAACCTTGTTGGGGTCTCAACCAGCATGTGCATGGTTTGTCAAGACTTAGCCTTATCGAGTCATTGATGTTTATTGTTTGTTATTGATTTGTTATGGGTTTGATTGGGTTTGGTTTTATAGTCTTGGAATGGACTAGCTGAAGAGGTATGGAATAGTGGTGGAGTTTAAGTGGCCATTGGTGATAATAGGGATTGATGATGAGCGGAAGGTTAGGTTGCCTACCTAATGATGAGGTGATGGTTAGCTTGCTATAATTGCTCGATATCCTATATAACGAGTTGCCATCTATGCTTGTAGCTAGAGAGTATCCGAACATATTCGATGAGGTGACCGACTTACCACCACATGGGGCGATAGAGTTCCATATCAATTTTGTCAGAGGTGATATAACAGTAATTATGCCTTTGGGGGTATATGATACTTGAAGTGCACAGGAAATTAGAGGTGTGAGTGGATGACCTATGGAGGTAAGGGTTCATTCATAGGATCATATTTGAGTGGGGTACACTTGTAGTTTTCACCACTAAGGTGAATGGCTCTTTGAGGTGGTGTGTTTGAATGAGATGTCAAACAAGTATCCAATATCGCGTATTGATGGCTTATTCAATCTACTCCATGATGCAAAGGTGTTCTCTTAGTTGGACCATTCAGCTAGGTTTCATCGACTAAGAGTAGCTAAAGAGAGTGTGCCGATTATTGCATTTCCTATGCCATTTAGATTCTATGAGTGATTGGTTATCCCATTCAGGCTAATAAATGCTCCGGCATACTTTGTTAATCTCATGAATAGTGTTTTAAGAGAATAGTTGAGTAAGTTCATGCTTGTGTTCATTGATGGTATATTCGTCTACTTTTGGACGAAAGAGGAGAACAAGATGCATTTGAGGAGTGTTGAAGGTGTTGAGAAAACAACGATTGATGGTGAAGTTTTAGAAGTGTCGCTACAAGAGGAAGAAAGTAATATTCTTGGATCATATTGTTTCGGAGCAGGACACTGCAGTGGATTCTACGAGTTACAACAGTCCAAGATTGGCAAACTTAAGAATGCTATGATGTAAGGAGTACCCTTGGGATAGTGGGATATTATAGACGTTTTACCAAGGATTTCTCGAAGGTAGCATCACCGTTAATCGATCAGACAAAGAGGAATCAGACTTTATTTAGGGGCGTGAGGTGTGAGCATATGTTTATGAGTTTGAAAAAAGGATGAAGAGTGCACAAGTGTTACTCGTTTCGAGTAGGAATAAGGAGTTTACAATATACAAAGATGACCATGTTACTGAATCAGGCACGGTATTGGCGTGGATGGAAAAGTTTGTCGCATATGCTAGTTGACAATTGAAACCGCATGAATTAAAGTATCCGAATCATGATTTGAAGTTGGCGGCAATAGTATTTGCTTTGGAAATTTGGAGGCACTATCTATTACGAGAGAAGTTCAATTAGTTCACTGACCTTATATTGTTAAAGTACCTCTTCTCCAAGAAGCACTACACCATACAACTCAATTTGCCACACCTAAATGCGGAAAAATTTCCACGGTCCAGAGCCGTGGCAATTTTACCATGGTCCATAGCCGTGGTAAAATAAATTACCATGGGTATTGGCCGTGGCAATTTTGGAACGGCCTTAGACCGTTCCAAAGCTGTAAAAAAAAATTCAGCCCCCACTCCCCGTGTACAGATCTCGACGTATTCCCTTCTTCAAAAAATAGAACGCTCCTCTTTCACAAAAAAAATAGAACGCCTTGCCCTAAATCGATCACCGTCCCAGATCTCATCCATTTTCACTCCCCCCGTGTCCAGATCTCATCCATTTTCACTCAAATCGATCACTACTAGTCTGTTTTCATGGTATAAGGCAACTAGTTGAAGTCGACTACTGGTGAAGGAGCTTCTCGATATAGAAGTAAGTGAATTTTTGTTTTTAATTGATGTTGTCGTTTGAAAGGAAATCTATTGATTTGTGATTATTTCGGAAGTAATTAAATATTGTGGGATGATTGTTGGTAAAGTTGGGTTACCCAAATCGAAGTGATTTTGTTTTTTTAATGAAATATAAGCATTCGGTTTTTTAAATTAGTTTAGTTCGAATTTATTATGGTTTTCCATTACCAATTGAAGTGGGAAAAGTTGATTTTCTGTTGGTTTTTGCTTTGCTGTAGAATTTGAGAATACTCGGTTTTGATTACCAAATAATATGAAAATTTTGAGAATTTAGAAGTGTAGATGATTGTATTTTGGCTTCCTCAAGAACCGCGTGTATCTTAAATTCAACAACTAAAAAACTGCGAAGGAATCAGAACGACTGTTCCCAGTTTGTTTTCTTAACATATATTAAGATCATTTTTAATTATAAATCGAGTTAAGCATCTTAAATATTAAGAGGTTGGGAAATAAAAATAGTAGTTTAATAACAATCCCTCTTAGGATTGAAAATACATAACATCAAAAACCTAATACTGCTATACAAGAATCATAAACCAGAGATAGCAACAGGGGAGGAGGTTGATTTGCAAATGACTAGCACTAAAAACAAAACTGCATAAATTCAGTATGTAAGCATAACATGGTAGAAAAAATATTACAATTCCACCAATTTATATAAAACAATAGCATTCATGTATAAAGTAATACCCTGCCCATCCTTTGCCCATTCACCTTCAAGACAAACCTTAGTAAGATTTTATATAACAATTTGCATCTCTACCGAATTTGTATGCTTTACAAATCTAGCGATCTTTCTTGTTATATATATGTGTGTGTGTGTGTGTGTGTGTGGTATTCTTAGATTGGACTATCTATAAGGTTCAGTAATCTATAAGCTCTATTCTTATTGCATTTTTAGCTATTAAACTGTTAATACAAACCATGAATGAATATGTATAGAATTGTTTTATAAGTCCAGTGAATCCATCTGTTTTGAGTAGTCACTTATATATGCGACAGTGCATTTTAGTTTGGTTTTAGATTTTCAAATTTAGTTCTAATATATATATATATGGTTTTCTTAGATTGGACTATCTATAGGGTTCAGTAATCTATAGGCTCTATTCTTATTGCATTTTTAGCTATCAAACTGTTAATACAAACCATGAATGAATATGTATAGAATTGTTTTATAAGTCCAGTGAATCCATTTGTTTTCAGTAGTCACTTATATATGCGACAGTGCATTTTAGTTTGGTTTCAGATTTTCAAATTTAGTTCTAATATATATATATATATATTATTTGCACTAGCAACTATTAAACTGTTAAATAAGAATGAAAGAATATTTATAGAACTACCTTGTAAGTATAGTAATTTTAAAAAAATGTGAACAGCAGTATATGACTTTCAAAATGTTAAATGTTCAAGTGTATAGCCTGACATTTCTTTAAATCACATAGCATTATATATACATTACATTATATATACATTGCTTTGAAGTTTTATGTAACAGATTTCAACTTGGAAGTGAAATAAACTTACCTTTATTTTACAAATCTATCATGTTGTCCTAACATATTTTATATTTTATTTCCATGATTTGTCTTGTCCTGTTCATGTCCTTTTACTTGTTTCGTTTTGTTACAAGTTTCCATTGCTTTGAAATTGGTACATAAGTCATCCTGTAGCTTAGATGTCATTACGTCCTTGTCTTTTTTTGATGTTATTGTGTTGCTTTGATAAGTGATCACATAAATAAGCATATTTGCTTTTGAATTTTTGTCCTTGCCTGTAGCATAAGAATTGGTCACGTATATTTGCTTTAACATTAATGGCATGTTCTGTCATGCATTGCTTAATTTAATGCACATGGACACACTTCCTTTATATATACTTTGCTTTGAAAAAGTCACATACTTGGATATGGGCATGCATTGGTTAATTAAAGTAAGCATCCTTAGATTGAATTATTTCGTCCCTACTTGCATGTGCATGTTTTAGTAGCCACTTGACATCACTTTGTACACTTTATTTTCCTTTTCATATAAGTAGCCTAGCTTGACTATTCATATATACCATATTGCTTTAATACTTCACTTAACCTTCAAATAAATAAACAAAAGAATTGTCTATGGCTGTAAATATTTTGTATATCAATATGTCATCAGTATATGTTGACCTCTAATGTTTCATATGTAAATGAATTTGTACTAATAGGCAAGCAAGGTACAAACAATAATATCCCATTTCAGCAACCAATATATAAAATATTTGATTGTTATCACTTACATATTTAAATAGGCTGTATTTTTCAGATCAAAAGAATAGAATTTCACTTCTGAATTCTATTGACTCATCCAACAAAGATAGTTTATATTTCTTTACTTTGTTTTTGAAATGGTCCTAGTAAGCAAGTTGGTACAAATCATCGAGTTAACTAGATTATTAAAGATGATCATCTAACAACTCATTAGCCCTCTAGATTCAAAAACTGCACAGATAAATTTTTGCTCTTCATATGCAGAAACATAGTCTTCGTCCCATCAACTCTAGCTCTTTTTTTTTAAACAAAGAATATATATAAAACAGGAGAAAAAACGCCTTTCTCCGATGGCTCACATAGTAAAACAAAGCAGAAAGGACAACGGCCTTCCAACAAGAACACCCCAAAAAACAGCAAAAAGGAACAACAACCAGTAGCCAGGAGAAAAAAATCTACAGTTGCCCGGAACAAAGCCACCCAAAGATAGAGTGGGAGAAGATCAGTCGATCCACCAACAGTCACAAACCCGCCTTAACCCAAAGGGAAAGGCCAGACCACCAAGCCTTACCCACCAAAGAAGCCAACTAACAAACTCAAGACCCGCACAACCAGGGAAAAGTCACACCTGGGAGGCAGTAATAGGCGGCGAAGAGAAAACGCCCAGCTAGGATCCACGGATGAAATCCACGGGAGGAGGAGGAAGGTAGAGTAACAAAGATGCCACCATCGATGATCCAGCTGAGAAAGAACAAGGCAACCCTAAGATGCCGACCAACCAAAGTATAGTCACCAATGAATCTGCACTTGATAGAAGATCAGGCCCCAATAGTAGAACACCGTAGACCAAACAGTACCATAGTAGGAGCCACAGAAGCTGAGTCTGAAAAACTAACAAGAGCATTAAACAACAAAAAAAGGGGGGGAGGAGGGGAAGTGAGCGTCGGGTGTAGGTCCGCGCTCACTCATGGAGTTCAGCCAACTCCCAGTCTAGCGGAAGGCAAAGCACACGAAATAGAGAGAAGACCAACCAGATTCTCCGAGCGGGAGCTCATACGGCCCCTGAAAGGTCTACCGCGGAAGGCAAGGAAAACGTCGTTCCGAACACGCCGAATTATAGATGGAGGATCCATTCGAGCATTTTCGAAAATTGCCTTGTTCCGCGCGCACCACAGGTGCCAACAGAGAAGGCAGGGAACCAAGCGGAGAACAATGGAACGAAGAGACTTACCAGCACTCCCCGACCACCAAGAGTTCCGGAGATCAGAAGGTGAGCTGGCAACCCGACGAATACCAAGAAGGTTCCCGAAGTAGTTCCAACACGATCTGGTCGAGAAACCACCGAAGAACAAATGATTCAGGGATTCCGAGTCCCCATTGCCGCAGCACCTACACCGGGAAACCAATGGGATGCCGATTTTTTGGAGGTTCTCGTCAAGTGGCAAACCATTGTGGAGAATTCGCCACATCAAAATAGAAACCTTGGGAGGAATACGAGAGTCCCAAATGAAAGAGAAGATCGGAAGAATGGGTTCTTGGATTTTTATCGAAGACCAAGCTTTCAGAATGGAAAAGGAGGCTCCATCCCACCCTGAAGATCCACCATGAGTATCGGAAAATGGCTTTACCGACTGCATGAGCTTCTAGGTCTCACTAGCATAAGACGGAGACCCTGTGTAGTTAGTGCTCGCAAGTCTACGGTATTTCGCATGAAGGAATGAGGCCCATAAGGAGTTATTAACTCCGAATATGTGCCAAAGTTTGCACGCAAATGCAGCACAGAGGTCCCGAGGATTGCGCAAACCCAAACCGCCTTCATTTTGGGGTCTACACACCACGTCCCACGACACCCAATGGTGCCGATGGAGACTGTCCTTGTTGCCCCAAAAGAAAGAAGAGGCCAAAGACCGGTACAAACGAAAGAACGAGGAAGTTGGGGTCATAGCTGCGAAAATATGAGTTCCCATCGAGTCCAAGACGGATTTGATAAGAACAAGTCTACCAGCCTGAGAAATAAGAGAAGCATTCCAGCGTAAAATCTTACTCCTAACTTTATCAGCCAAGTTGTCGAAAATCGCATTGAGCTTATGACCTTGATACAGGGCTACACCCAAATATTGAAGAGGAAGTTTGCCTTCCTTGAACCCAGAGACTGATTCGATCCAAAGGGCACGAGCAGGTGGCAAATCTTTCGCATGGACGAAACAGCTTTTGGTGGGGTTTACAAGTTGACCCGAAGACAGCTCATATTGATGAAGAAACCTGAGGAACCGATTGACAGAGGAAACGCTGCCATTTGACAAAATGACAATGTCATCAGCGAAGGACAAAGACAAAATTAAAGGGCAACCCCTCGGAATCCCGAAGCGCTGAATCTGGCCGTAGATAGTCAAGGATTGGAGACCGCGAACGAAAGCTTCAGCCGCGATCACAAAAAGAGATAGCGATAGAGGATCGCCCTGACGCAAGCCCCTGCCTGCCTTAAAGTAACCAGCAGCCGAACCATTAATGAGCACAGAGAACCAGCAGTTGGAGATGAGCCTCCATACCATGTCAATAAGGGGTTCCGGGAAACCGAAGTTACGTAAAACCTTGATGATGAAAAACCAGGACATGCGATCGTAGGCCTTAGCCATGTCCAATTTGAAGACAACATTAGAACCCCTGACCTTACGGTCGATCTGGGAGATAAGTTCCTGGGCGAGCAGAACGTTATCAGTAATCAAACGTCCCTTAACAAATCCCGCTTGAGAAGGAGAGATAATGCGCTCAAGGAAAGGAGCCAACCGAGTAGCGAGGATTTTGGAAATGACTTTGTTCGAAAAGTTGCAAAGACTGATAGGACGGAAATCCACACACGATGTAGGGGTCTCGCATTTAGGAATGAGGATAAGGTTAGTGGAGGTCCAACCAGAAGGAAGGGAGCCCCCAGAAAAAAAGGATTGGATGGCAAGACAAAAATCGTCTTGAATAATAGACCAAGCACGCCGGTAAAAAACCCCGTTGAAACCATCCGGACCGCTGGCGCTGTCTTTGCTTAAAGCGAAGACAGCAGCACGTATCTCCTCAGGGGAAGGGAGATCCGTGATAACGTCACTTTCCGGAGAAAGGATAACACAGGGAATGAAGGCCAGAAGAGCCGGGTCGGAAACCGAAACCGACGGAGCGCCCAGAAAAGATTGAAAATGGGACAGAATGGTCTCTTTGACATCTTCCGGAGTAGAGGCCATAGAAAGATCCTCTCGCGAAATCTCACGGATCGAGAGGAGGTTGTTCTTTTTACGAATAGAGGAATGAAAGAATTTAGAGTTGTTATCGCCGACAACCACCCACTTGACCCTAGCCTTTTGACGAAGAAAGTCATTCTCAACTCGAAGTTCCAAGGAGAAAATGGTTTGAGCAAGAGCCCAAGCCTCCTTGTTAGCCATGGTAGGATCCTCGTCTAGCAAGGATTCGGCTGATATAAGAGACTCTTCGGCCAAACGAACGCGATCGAAAATATTCTTAAAGACCTGTAAGTTCCAATCCTTAAGGCAAGCTTTAAGACGCTTAAGCTTACGACTGAAGACCTCACAGAGAGACGCAATAACAGGAGCAAGCCAAGAAGAAGCGACCACTTGAAGAAAAGAATGATGAGAAATCCACATGCTTTGGAAGCGAAAGGAAGATGGCCCCATTAACGAACGGGGAGAACAGCGAACAACCATGGGAGCATGGTCAGAGAAGGACCTATGGAGATGAGCGATCGAAAAGGAGAAAGGGAGACGAAACCACTCCTCCGATCCGAAAACCCGATCAAGTCGGGATAGGATACGGTTCGGTCCATCTTGGTTGTTGGACCAGGTAAAAGCAGAGCCAACAAAGGGAAGCTCAGTCAAACCAGAACTGACTATGAAGGAGTTAAAATCCCCCATCGCTACACGGTTGATGGCGGCTCCTCCCCGTTTTTCCGCTTGGCAGGCGACGATATTAAAGTCGCCGCCTAACACTGAAGCAGAGAAGCCCAACAAATCGAGCCCTAAAATGTCAGACCAAAGGACTAATCTCTCCAAACGATCACATTTGGCATACACCGCTGAAAAAAGAAACGGCGAGGAAAACAAAGGGGACGAGCAAGCCAGAGAAAATAGCTGATGGGAATCAAAAGCTACCTGAACCGAGATAGATTTGGACCAGAGGATCCAAATTTTCCCCGAGACATTGGCCGAGCCTCCGCCAAACCCTAAGGATAAGACTGTGCCGGAAATTCTCTCTGGACCCAGAAAGGGTTCGAGGAGAGCGACCAAGCCAACAGAGTGTTTTTTGACAATGCGTTTTAGTCTAGCCAAAGACGCATCATTGCCAATACCCCGGACATTCCAAAAAAGAAAATTCGCCATTAAAAGCGAGGGCAGCACAGAAGACAAGAGACAAGAGAGCTCAGACTAGGTAAAGCGAGTACCGAGTAGATCGATCGATCTGCTCGGACGCCGCTATAGAGCGTGTGCGAATGGTGCGAGGGGTAGACTGGACTCTACGCGACCGGCGCCGAGGCGCTCTGGGGATAGAATCGGGAACCTGAGGAGAAGCCACTGAAAACACTTCAAGACCCAGATCTAGCTCAGGTTGCATCGAGGAACCAATCAACGGAGTCGAAGGCGAAGAGTTCCTAGCAATGCAGTCGAGACGCTCATTAAGGAGCGCGATCTCTGCCTTACTCATAAGGGGGATGGAAATGGAAATAGAACAAGATGAAGAAGGGAGGGAGCAATCAGCGGAGCAGTAGGATGTAGCGGTAGCCTCCTGATCCGAACGATCTGATTGCTCCTGAGGAATTCGACCAAATGGAGGAAGACGAGTCAGCCGCATACCAAACAGCTGACGGAGCCAACCTAAAAAGAAAGAAGCAGACAACCTGAGAGAATCGGTCTTGCAGGAGCAATGCAACATCGACATGGTTGACCCAACCGAAACGACAGAGAGAGAAGAGGAAGCAAAAACAGGGTCAGAGCAGGATCGTGTAAGGGCACTAACAAAATGCGGCCCATATTGCTGTGGGAGTCTTACCATTGTCGGACTGTCACTAGTAAAACAGCCCCGCGTAGTAGGTAAGAGTCGCCTGGCGGACCAATCAACAGGGAATGGAGGGCATAATGATTGGCAATTTCTCGGTCTGTCCGTATAGTGGACCAGAATGGCCACTATACGAGCAGGACGAGAAGAAGGCCTGAAACAACAGCTCCATACCCTCAGAAATATCCTAAAGGACCAGTCAAAACCAGTCAGAAGAAGGCTAGACCAATAAGACAAAGTCTCTGACGACAAAGGAACGGCTTCGTCAAGACTAAACAAATAAAACCAGCAGCGATCTGCCAGTAGGACAACCCAGCCTAACGACCTGGGATGGTTACCACCAAGCCGACCAACAGAAGTCCTCAAAACCAATTGAGGTCTAACATGTTGTACCAAAAAAGAAGACAAGGAACCAATGATCGAAAAGTGATCATCAGGATATAAAGGACCTGACACATTCCCGGTCTCAGGAGACACGGCTGTGTCAGGGAGCACACTCGAAGGAGTGACAAGGCTCAAGCAACAACAGCAACCCAATCCAACCGAAATCCAATAAACAGAATGCAACCCACAAGTAACAAAGGAAATGAAACACGGTAAAGGAATACTCACCTGCCAATAAATAGCATAACAAACCTGTTTGCACAAACCAAACTGCCGAAGAAAAGATTTTGCCAAAGATTCCAGGTTACCAGTAAGTTCCAAGACAACTATTTCCCTATCAGGCGGTAGACCAACCATACCAGCCAAAGGAGCTTCGACTGAGAAAGATGGGACACCTCCAGACAGAACAACTTCCGGGATAAACCCCGCCACCTGATACCGTTCAGAGTGAAGTAGGGAGGTGATCAAATCCTGTATCCCACTACCACTGACCTTGCCCACAGAGCCAACCGACCCGAACTCGCAAATAGACTCATACGAACCAACAACGAACTCAGCCCCGCAAAAATTTAGCCTAGGGACAAAGCAAGTGGTGAAATCTTGCTTGCCAACCGGAGAAAGATCAGCAGACAAGGAACCAGAATCGATCTCAATCGATCCAAAGCAAACCCCAAGATGGTTCAAGTTCACGTCTCCTACCGCCTTGCTGGCAATGAGGCACGGTTCAAATCGGGCGATGAACTCCCGACCACCGTTGACCTCCGGCAAGCTAGGTAAAGGGGAAACTGCCTCAAGTGCAACGACCTTCCACGGAAGCTTCCCAGTGAAGGGCCTATCACGGACTGAGTAATAGAAGCAGGGCGAAATCTCCATAAAGGACCCCCCCACCATCAGAAACCTACTGCGAGATAAAACAGAGCACGAGAAACTGGAATAAACACAGATCTCAACCGAGCTGGGGCACGTGAAACAAACTGAGATCGGTGGTGCCACAACTTCCAATAGAGCAGCAGCTATTACAGCGAACTTGGGGCAATTTCGCACGAAATCACCGCGAAAATAAAAAACCCCCAAATCCATCAAACCCTAGGAACCAGCGATCGAGAGAGAAGATCGCAACCGAAGGTAGAGAACACAGTCGTAAAAAATCAGAGGAACTTCGCTCGGAAAAAGAAAAAGAAATTCGCAACGAGAGAGATTTAGAAGGCGGCCATTTTTAAGACCGTTAGAAAAAAAAGTCAGATTACTCAAGATCATCAACTTCCAATGGAAGTCAGTTTGATTTTATTCACAACGTAAAATCTTTTGAAGTAAAAGATTCCCAAGGATTTATCGGCTTGTTTATTGGTTGTTTTGTTCCCCACAAATCAACTGAAGAAGATGACGATGACAGTGGAAATGTTCCAATAGTTGATTCATTATCCAGTTATTCAGGTACTCTTAATATTGTAGACATAAATTTTTCTGTAAATTTGGAGTAGGGAGATTCAGACAGTTATATTTTGATTTTGCAGGGTCAAGAACATCCACTAGAAGCAGCAGCAGTCAATCTAGGCTTACCAAATTTAGCAGTTCCTACACTGTCAGTGATGCAAAAGGGTCAACTAAATTCTCAATTCCCACCTTATGCAAGGCTACTAAAAATTTCTCTGCAGAAAATATAATCGGGGAGGGTGGTTTTGGTACTGTTTATAAAGGAAAGCTCAAGGATGGTACTCTAATTTCTGTTAAGCGCGCCAAAAAGGTAACAAGAATTTGCTGCTTAATAACTTGACATCAGTAGGTGCTAATTTCATTTTTAATTCATCTTTTGATAGTACTTACTTCAGCATTTGTCATCTGAGTTCAAGACAAAAATCGAAATTTTTTCAAGAATAGACCATTTAAATTTGGTGAAATTTCTTGGTTTTATAGAGCAAGATGATGAAAGGTTAATTGTTGTTGAGTACACCGGCAATGGAAATCTACGTGAACATCTAGATGGTCAGTACATATACATTTACTCTATAAGATGGTACGATACTCTGATACATACAGAGAAGAAACTGTCTTGTTAGTAAAGCTTCATTGTGTACTGACTATTGAGAAACAATATAAAATGTAATTGTAATGCAGGCATTCACGGTGACGTATTAGAGCTTGCAGCGTGGATGGAAAATCTTTCAAATTTGTCTTTATATACAATACAAATTTGTCAAATTTAATTAGGGGGGATATGCTTTAATTTTAAGTTAATAGCAAGTAGTTTTATTTAAGTAAATGAGAATCAATGTCTCACGGATCATTTTATTTCTTTAAAGTTAAATTTAAGTACAAAATTTTTCTAGACTGTATCTGGCTATATATTATAAGATTATAACTTAATTGTATCTCAAACACATGTGTTAAATGGAGTTCTTAGCAAAAATTCATTATATTACACATAATACTCAAAAGAAAGGAAATACTTAGCCATGCATGCAAGCATCGATTACAAACTAAGATTATGCATCTTAAGATCAGAAAATTAAGCTCGTTATTTTTCAGGAGTTTATGTTATTTCATTAGTTATTACTCTATCATAACTCATAATCATGTATGTAAGTAGTGAAAGGAGAATATATTTCTCTGTAGTTTTAAACGCTGGGTATCTCAAACATACTAGGACTACAGTCAATAAGCACTATTTATTGCTCGTTTTGCATTATGTAAATAGTATGTTCACTTCTTTTAGATGCAAGGTGTTATATACTTTTTATACCTTTTCTTCTGCTTTTTGCAATAAGCTATGTATATTATTTAGTGAACTAATATATTACACTTATATAAGTACGTAATTATTAATTAAGATTTGTCATAGACTCATAGTATCATACTATCGTATATATGTAGTGGTAGTTGTAATTAAGTATTTCGGTTAATATATATTTAAGCATTTTCATGGCTTTTTTCAGTATAGTTACTGATTAACTATTTTCTAGATAAACCTGATAACTCCACAAGATCATGTCATGGTAAAAGCTTCATGGATTCTCCAAGCTAGTCTACAATTTAACCACTCATTTGTAAAATTAATCCCGCAACTTAGACGGTTAAAATTACATTTTAGTTACAAATATACCAACTACAGATGAGCATATATATCATGATTCATGAACATATATATTAGCGCACACACACATATATATATATAACATAACATAACATAACATAGCATGTAAATATGTTCATTGGTAAAACTCATACTTCGATGTCATAGCACTCCTTTGCTGAACTTTCGACTGTTCATAAAACATCTTAATGAAATTTTCAGCGCATTCATCAACTCTGAATTTATCATTAGTCTCCTCATCTTTCAATGGAAAAGGCGAATCTGTAACTCTAACTTTTTTAGTCATTTTTGGAGTAAC
Organism: Allium fistulosum; assembly: GCA_030737815.1. Lineage (NCBI taxonomy): Eukaryota > Viridiplantae > Streptophyta > Magnoliopsida > Asparagales > Amaryllidaceae > Allium > Allium fistulosum. The sequence goes on from CM060906.1 coordinate 670,092,924, forward strand.
ATTTCCATACCAAATCATCGGAAAATCCAAAACAGATTCTGAATCAGACATCTCATAGTTCTTGAAACTGAACTCAACTTCGCAAGAATTATGTATCATATTATCAAGTACACACTTTTGAAAGTTACTTTTAACTTAATATGGTAAGGCCTTTTTTTGGTTTAGAAAAAAAAGATCTGACTAATTTAGTTTATTGTTTAACCTAAACACGATTGTTTCGGCAAATTGACTTTTCATTTTTTACAAAAACGTAAGGTCTTTGGAATGAGCAAACTCGGTTTTGTTTCCAATTGTCAAAGTGGCTTTAGCTTACTATTTTTCCCCTTTTTGACATAAACATGTTTGTCAGCTTTTAAGTTTCCAAAATTATACAAAAACAATAATAATAAAACTGTGACCATGGCGAATTTCATGTGTTTGAAATTATAACATGAGTAAATCGATGTGTTTTACATGCTATATCATGATCATATACTACTTTTAACATCTTCATTAACTCACCTTTTGTTTAGCACTTATGGCTTCTTTACAAGCATTGCTATAGTCTAATTGCAAATAGAGTTTATTTTATTTGCTACATTACCTGTATTATTAGTGTGTTGTTTGTTCTCTAACACAGCCACAAAAGATGAATTATGACTCCTTAAACTTTTGACTAATGTCTAATTTTTTAGTTAGGGAGTTCATTCCCCTTACGTTCCAAATTATGAATTCTATAAATCAAATAATTTTGATTCACTCCCATTTTCTGAATAACTCCTATTTTCTTTGACTTTTTAGCTTTTCTGCCCTTCGTCTTAATCTGATTTATCATTAAATTCCATCATGGGTTATCGATAATGTATGATTGAGATGCTTTAAATTCAATTGAAGATTCATCCACTGTTGACTTTCTGCATGTTTTTTTTTATTTTGCAGCTAGGGATTTTGCTTAGGGAGAGAAGCATCTGAAATATCTTTAATTTGCGTCTGCACGTGGGCTACTGAGTTCAATTTGTTGCCTTCACTTATGTATTAGATTCTACAGTTAGCTTGGAGTTGTCATTGCTTCACTAACAAATGCAGTCGTTATACTATGATGAAGTATATTATACTATGATGAAGTATATGCTTGGCGAATTTAGGAATCATTTCTTTCTTGTTGTTTAGTGTTTACATGTACAATAGATGTTGTTTACTTGTTTTACTATGAACTGATGGTTTCACTATGAAATGAAGTTGTATTATGAACTGAAAGTTGTAAGTTTGTAATCAAGCACTTGTAGTAGTTGTATTATAAATTGGGTTTGTCATCTATTACTGGTTTTGTATTCACGTTATTTATTCCATGTACTATATATAGTTCGAAACTGCATGTAGAATGTCCGTGTATCATGAAACTGCATTTAGGAATGGATCTGAGCTGTGGTTAAAATGGTTATAAGTTATGGCTTTTTTTAATTTCGCCACGGCTCAGGGCCGTGGCTAATTTATATTTAGCCATGGCTCTAAGCCGTGGCAAAATGAGTTATGGCAAAATATAAATTAGCCAAGGCCTGGAGCCGTGGCAAAATATTTGCCACTGCCAATTTTGCCACGGCTCAGAACCGTGGCAAAATTATTTAGGCACGGCTCAAAGCCGTGGCAAAATCGCTTTTCTGGTGTAGTGAAGGATCTTAACCTTCGCCAGCAGCGATGGTTAGAGCTCTTGGTCTTTTATGACTTTGACATTTCCTATGCTCTTAGGAAATGCGGGTGTTGATGCTCTAAGTAGAAGACATGCCAATTCAGAAGTGATGTTTCTAGAGTGGACATAGCTCGAGTTTATCGTTGGTTATGGCGTCAAAACTCGATGTGAGCTAGTACTAGAGATAATGACTAGATTGACTATCAGACCTACTTTTATTTAGCAGATCGGTACTAATCATAGGCATAGCGCTTGACTAGCGTAGGTCATGGCTAAGTTAGAGGAATGAATAGAGTCTGTAGAGGTGATGCATTGCAGATTCGGCTAAGATGGTTAGCTCTATAAGGATTGGGGATTATTTGTTCCCAAGTAGAAGTGGATGTAGATATCGATGGCCTTCATCGATGGATTGCCGAGGATTGGAAGAGAGTTCAATAGGATCTGATTCAATAGTCGATGGAACAACAGAAAGTGTTAGATATATACCCGTTAAGTCCGATAGAACGACATCCAAATAGGCCAAGTTGTATGTGAAGTGGATTGTGCAATCCCATGGTGTGCCAAAAAGCATTGTGAGTGACTGAGACATGTTGTTAACTAGTTTTTTTGGAAGAGCTCACAAGAGGCGTTTGAAAAGATGGCACCGAATCGGCCAGATGATATTGAGATTAAATCGAAAGCTTTGTGACCTCATCAGCCTATTCATGTTGTAGGACATGATATAAAAGAAATTACGAGGAAAAAAGTGAAGTAGTAAAGGTTCAGGAGAGTTAAAGCAAATGCGATTGCGTATGGGAGACCGAGTAAAGAATGAGGACCACTCGTTCGTAGCTCTTTACTTAGTAAGATTTCCATTTTATTGTTATTTTTCACATGCGATATCATATTTGATGCTTTATAGTAGATAGTTTAGTATCATGCATGCTAGGATAGGCATGGATGTTAGTTCTTGATGTTTGATATTATATGTACATGTTTGATATTTGATAGTTGGTGTTTGATACGATTACGTATTGTAACACCCCATAAAATCAACTATAGGTAAATTGAGTGAATTGAATTAAATAAGGTAGGGTTGAAAATGAAAATTTCATAAAAATTGGAATTTTATTACGAAAGTTATTTCATTGCGTTCATGGCAAAATTCTGATCTGTTTCCATATATAGTATGCTAAAAACGGATCTCAAACAATATGAGCATTTGAAGTTTCTCAAATTTAGATTAATTTAGTTTGAATTCAAGTTCAAATAATTATTTAAATCTAGGGTTTGAATTTTTTAAAAATTAACTGTAGGTTTACTTAAGAGTCAAGTAAACTTTTAATTAACGGTTGACATTAAAAAGTTAGTTAGGGTATTAATTTAACCGTGTAACGAAAACAAATCAACGCTCACCATATAAGAGGTCCGGTCGACCTATTAAACCCAACCGGTCGACCACTAGCTGTCGATCGATCAAGTATAAGGGGTCGACCGCTTAGTCATGGCGACGACTAGGATTTTACGATATTAAACATTTCAGATTTTTTCTTTTTTCACCTAAATCGATCCTACATTTCTTGTGCATTTCAAATTCTACGAATGGGACCTTATCCTCTCCACTTTTTATTCATAAATGTTTGGGAAATACATTGAACCTCTACCATTTTCTCACTTCAGTTGGATTCAGAAATTCAATTAGAAATTCAGGTAAGGATTCTAATCCTTTCTAATTATTCTTTTAGTCTATTTTCTTCTCCTCCAACCTCTCTGAATCTAACAAAGTTATATACCCATCCTTCATTGTGTATATATATCAAAAGAACGAGATCTGAAAAAGAGTTGCTTTGGTGTTGAAAATCCATACAAGAGAAGCTGAGGATAATCTGTGAGTGGAAACCTTAGTATTTTTATTTCAATAATTAATTAGTATATATCTATAGATTTGAATATGCCATGGGGATTTTCAGATTGCGAAAATATGATAGATAAAATCCCCTAAATTTCCTTTTTATTTTGAAATATCAATTCTAGATGGAGATTCTCAATTATCCAAATTAATTTGATGGTATTATATTATTTTGCAATTTCTAATAATTTCATAGTATACTCCACTTCTCCTCCTTCTTTGATTCAAATTATGAGTTTTCAATAATAAAATAAGGGTTTAAAGTACGAATTCCATTAATAGTTTACACCACTTATTCCACACAAAATTCCTTTGTTTATTTCTATGTAAAAGAAGAGTTGAATAGAATATGAAGTTAGGATTGCAATTCCTATTGTTTAGGATATTCCATTAGATTGACATAATAAATTAGGTTTCTATTTTTACAAGTCTTTGTACTGTAGTTTTGGATATTTATATTTAATCCCTTATTATAAATATTGAAATCTTGAGAATTTAAAGGAAAAATGACTTGTATTAGTATTATGGTTAAAAGAATTGACATCTAAGGCTAGTTTAGGGCATATCAACTACACGCTAGAATTGATTAGGCGCAAATATATATTTATTTCTATAGCGTAATAAACGTATAATTATGTAGTTACTTAGGTAGTAGTCGTCATTAATTTCCCCCTTTAGGAAGGTAATTGATATTTTCAAGCGCAATAAAAAAGATTCCCTATAAGGCCTTATTTATGAAACAGTGAGATGAGTATTATATATATATATATATATATATATATGTTCGACAATGGATTTTCTATCGGTTTAGAAAACCGTCGAACGAATTTAGAAATAAAAATAACCGTAAGCGCACGACGTACACTTGTAGTACGTGGCGAATACGAGTCGATCCGCAGGGAATTGATGATTTTAAAATTCTATTCAATCAAATTAAACCAAAGTCGAGTGAAAGTTAAGCTAGAGAATTAGAAAATTAGCTAACTAACTAAAAGAAAAGGAGATGCAAATATAAGAGTTAAATGACAATTTAGAGAATAAATCCACTCACTATATCATGTAGTTCAACACATATGAAATCATAATCTCTCTTTTATGGTCATTAGTGCTTTAATTGATGTGCTTATCATAAGTATGGCATATTTGTGCTATTGATTAGCCAACATAAGCCATCAAACTATAACACACCCCTTAAACCACTTATTAACTTTCATGAAATTTGACAATAAAAATGAAAATGAAATCTATGTTAAGTATGGCCTATTAACTATTGATTAGAAATATAGACCATCAAATTTTAATTTAAAATCACTTTCTCTTGCCATAATCGTATTTCGATGAAGAGGCAATTAGTGTTAGTGATTGTTTAAGCATAGCCTATTTGATGTCAACAATATAGGCTATCAAATTCAAAGCAAAAACAGCTAGTAAACCATTTCTATCATCATCATTAAGCACAAAAAGAGAGCATGAATTAACAAATAATTGAAGCTACATAATTAGAGAGCTTCATTACCCCTAAATTGAAGGGGTTTAGCCTCTTATATTTGTCATTTGATTAACAAATGTAGCTAGCAACATAAAAGCAAAAGGAAAGGAAAATGAAAGCTAATGGAAAAGAGAAGCTAATTAACAAGAATTAAACTAATCTACTTTGCATGAATGTAAATCTACACTACCAACATTAAAGTAAATGAACAAGGAAAGAAAATGAACAAGTAATTAAATTGCATAAGACAAAGAAAGGAAATTACATGAAAATAAAAATAGCTAAGTAGCCATGAAAAAAAAGAAAGAGAGCTGGTGTTTTTATTTTGAGTCTAAACTAAAACTAAGAGAGACTAAGGAAGAAGAGGGTTAAATAAAGATATGGGGTATTTATACAAGTGTTAAACCCTAATTCATATTTTTAGGGAATGCCCAAATTGCCCTTGAGAAAGTGTGGAGGCCAAGTAATCATTAGCTTCTACTAATCATCATTTAAGTGTACATGAAGCCATTAATTCCATAAGCATGTGCATTAGCCTCTAATTTGTACAATTTAGAAAGGTGGGTAGGTGGGGTCCTCCATTATCATGCCTTTGAATTATTTCCATCTTCATTTGTTCTCTTCACTCTTGTGCATGCATATATCATCATGAACCCACTTGTATATGAATTTAAATTCCTACAAAAAAATATAGAAATTTTCAATTAAATTTTAGAAAATTAATATATGCACAAAAATGACCATTTTCCCTTGGATGAAGATGAATATGTGACAATTTGAAATAATTTGAATTTTGGTTTAAACAAGTTAAAATACCCGATATGATCATTTATTTAATTTAAATAGATTAAATATGGTGGTAAAAATATGCACATTTACATGCACATCAATATAAAAGGAGAATGTTTAAATTATGGCCAAGTCATAGGGATATGAGGTCAGTAGAGTTGCACGACAAAAGTCTGCCCTTCACTTTGAGGATACCAACAATTGTATATACTTCTTATTGATGTGAGACATCTCATATGATAAATATTTATGATGACGCACGGTTAGTTCCAAATTATAGGGTAAATCTACCTAGTTAATCTGGCTACCAGTTTCTACGAATGGTCGGACTAATGTGAGATGTCATTATGAGCATGGGTCATAATACATAGGGCCTACTTCGAGGTTTTGAGGAATTAACTCGTTGTTTGAGGGCCTGTCTCTTTTTCGCAAATGAAGTATTAAATGGCCAAGGGGCTATTTATTAGGCATGTTAGGTAGTATCTCGATAGGAGTCCATTTCGGGATAAGGTATTAAGGGACCGATTAAGGGTCCGCCTTTCCATAAAGAAATATTAAGTGGCTTATTAAGAGATTCCATATGATGTCAGCTAGTTAGTTACTAGTAAGGGGTCCGCCTTAGGAATAGGTATTAAATTATGGGGTCTTCCTCAATTGAGGTCTTAAATGGTCAAAGTCTACCTATTTTCCAATAAAGGTATTAAGTGGCTTAGATACTATCTCTTGCAATGTTAGACATTTATGACATGGGATTTGGGTTATGGGATTTTGAAACCTGCTTTGGGAATGGAAGATATTAAGTGGTTGATTGTGGACCGCCTCCTTTCCTTATAAGAAGTATTAAATGGTTTTATGTACACTATACATATTCTTATTCTGAAATATACTGCCCAAGTAATGAAATGGTAAGACTCGAGGTTTCCATTCACCAGACATTTGTTGTTCTGACTCCCTCCTCATTACAACGCAGCTTAAGGACGGAGCGACGATGGTGACGATGCTCAAAGTGGAGTGGCTTAAGTTTATGGCAGTTATTATTATCTTTTATGATATTGTTTATGTGGTACCCATGTATTTCAACAAATGAGGTAACAAATCTTATGTGATAGTTTTATGATGTTTTGTACTATGACATTTCAAATGGTTTTGAAATAAATGGGTACAATTTGATATTATATTTTGTTCCATCCACTATGAGTTCTGAAAGAATAGTTATTGCTCTGTACTGTTATTTCTATTCCCAACTAACAGTCAGACTTAGAATGGATCTAAGTTTCGATGGGCCTTTTCTGCATTGAAATGTGGGCACGTTCCAAGGGGTTATTACACGTATGCTCATAGGGTTGTTAGGCATGCGGGATAGCAATGGATGATTTGGACCGATTCAATTTAGGGATTTTGAGGGTGAAATTCCTAAAGTGGGCGAGAGTTTAAAGACCCGTATTTTATGTATCGAAGGATCATAAAATATTGTTTTTAAATCCATATTCGTTCGTATTCGTATATAACTTTGGATGATATTGAGTATTGATATTTTTGACCCTTAGTAATTTTATCGGGTGATTTTGACCCTGTATTTATTCTTTGGCATTTTCGACAGTTATATATGTTAACCTGATATATGTGCACCAATGCACTAGAGAATTTGGACGAACAGAAAATGTCGCTGGGTCAAGGAAAAGTGTACGAGCCACGCGGTGGAAGAATTTTCGAGATCGGATGTTCCGGCAGCCCGTACAACTTATAAATGTCCAAAAATAGCGTCCCGAAGCACAGTCTCCGATTCTAATGGAACTTATATCGTTGATACGGGAAAAAGACGAGTCATGCCATTAAAGAATCGTCGTAATTCAATATTCCTGGAAACCGTACGATTCACAAAATGTGCGTCGGAATTTCAAAAAATAAAAGAAATCCCTACCTACCCACGATCGTATAAATCTTTGCTTCTTCCTGTAGCTACACTTTTTGGTATCTTCATTCCTATTACTTCTCTTTCTTCCATGGTAACCCATCCCACTTCCCTTTCTCATCCTCTTTCTCATTCAAATAGCCACTATTTCAAACTAAATAAATGTTTGGTCTCTCTATTTTTTCGAAGGCTAGGCAGCCATGGCCATAGATCAATCCAAATCTGACTATGGTGGTTGGAAATAGCAGATCCAACTAGGGGTGATTGTGGGGAAGATTCGAATGGGGAAACTGATTATATGGGTTTGTTCATATCAACAAGAGGAATGTAGAAACATAGATCATTTAGGCTGGAGGTGAGCATGGTGGTTGGTGGAAGCTTGAAAAGTTTGGAGAGTTAATGGGTTTGCTCACATTTGCATAGCTATGTGGGTCTATGGGGTAGCCTTGAATGGCCGGAACTAGTGGGGATGGAAGAGCAGCCTTGGATGGTGGTGCAGTTGGGTCTTAGGTAGTTGTTGGCGTGTGAAATGTTGCATGGACGTATAGGCAATGAAACAAAGGAAATAATAATAATACTGCAGTAGCAGGTCGAAGGTAGGGTGGATGGTGGAGGATTTGGCACGGCGACAAGGTGTGGTAGTGGTTGGCAGTGTAGCGATGGTGCTGCATGAAGTGTGTGTGAGCGCAGATAAAGGTGTGTGTGAGTTTGGAGGAGGGAAGGCTAGAGGGAAATGCAAGTGTGTAGGAGAAAAGGAGATGACGTGGCTGGGAGAAGAAATGGAATTATGAAAGGAGGTTAGGAAGGTAACATGGAATGCAAGATTATTAAAAAATGATATATTAATTAATTATTGTTCTTAGTTAAGTGATTAATTAATTATATTGGAGCTTTCTATGATTCGACATAGGATTGGATAAATTTTGTTAAGGTGAGTGATATTATCTCTCACTTTTCTATGAATATTAGCATAATATAAAAACAACATTTAGAATCGATTTCCTAATTTAAATTATAATTTTCAATAAATATAAACCCACATCTTATTTTATAAATGAATTTAAAGTGTTTTAAAATAGTTTTAAATTGGATATCACATATGTTTTTATGGACACACTATTTTCTAGAAATCACTAGATTTAGCGTACTTTTGATATGAATCCCTGAATTGGTTAATATATACATGTTATATATGTTGTATGTATATTATGATATATGTATGTATGCTTGTTGGTTGCATGTATACTTGTTTGCTTGTTTTGGTTGAAAACGTCGATCGATAGGCAATATAGTGTCAGAAAATATCCTAGAAGATAGAGTTTCATGCATATCGTTTTGGATGCACACATGACGAGAACTTGAATGGATGGGATAAGTTTATGGAAGAGTATTAGGATGCATATCGATGGATCTGAAGACAAAAGATGATAGACTTGAGTGTTACCCGACATTCTAGCCCGGCTATATGGTGATGTTTACACGAGTTAGATCTGATTGCCATCAAGGTCGATGGCTCCAGAATGATGATTGTGGGACTTAAAAGTCAATTACGAATGGTCATATGAAGACAGGATTGAATGGATTCAATATATGTACAATGTAGAATGCTCAATGTATGGAATATAGCTCAGTAAATGAAGGGGTCGGTATGGGTTGGCTCCTTGAGAGGGATCGACATACTTCGGCCCATAAAAGAGGGATCGGCATGCTTTATTGGAAAATATGGATCGACATGCTTTATTGGCTCGTCATGCTTCATTGGAAAATATGAACCGGCAAGCTTCATTGAATAGGGGTTGGCAAACATCGAAGTCCAAGGGTATACTTGCAAACAACACTCTATATCTTAGGATCTACAACTCCAAAGCTTATGAAATTTGGAAGGCAAGATATGTGGACCCTAGGCAACCTACCCTAGGGATCGTACATCACATGGGCAAACCTTAAGGGATCGACATGTAACCCTATAGAGGGTTCGGCAATCAGCAGTGAACAAGCCATATCAAGCCAAAGATTAAACAATAACTTAAGCTCAAGTGGTCCAAATGGCATGACATTTAAAGGGCCAACATATTTAAGCATGCAGAAGCCACCATAGGGATCGCTGCCCAAAAATCGACCAATGAAGGGATCAGTACCGATCCCTCCTCATTGGGAGTTGGGCCTAGCAACCCCTTTGGTGGGCCATATGGGTTAAAAGGTCCATCAACCGAAGTTTCAGAGAGATTGGCAGTCGTCTTCACCTATAAATACTAGCCTAATGGGTCATTATGAGGATCTTTACGCTTCTTGTTACTTTAGACTTTATTGTAGTCAAGTGTTCTCTATTCTCAACTGCTATAATCAGATTTACAAGTGATCAATAAAGATAATCTTCAAAGTGGATGTAGGCATATGATGTCAAACCACTACATATCTCTATGTTTCTTACTATTGCTTTTTTATTTGTTATTAGCTTAGTCTTTTCCTCAGTTTAACTTTATTTTCTTTACTTACTTCTCTATAAAAATCTATTCTTGGGTGTTTGTGACCAATTTGGTGGCAAAGATTTTAGTGCTTTCACTCAGAACTTGATTCTTAACTTGCTAGGATCCCCTTTGTTGCTATTTGATTGGATAAATCTCCTGAAGGAGATCCGTGGTTATCTTCATAAAGTCACTTATACTATTCAAATTTGGAGGAATCTAAAGCAAAGTAATTAATAATGGTGAGACATACTAGATCTACTTCTCAGAACGTGGAATGAAATGAGACTACTAGCATTCAGCAAGGAGACTCAACCAATCAACCAAAAAATGTGAACGCTGATCCAATTGAGGTTCAAAATCCCACTGATTCTATTACCAGGGCTGAATTTCATAATTAAATGAGAGAGTTGATGGAAAGCCATCAATAAATAAATCACCAAATTCAGACTATTATCAACTTGATGAACCAAATTACTCATCAGCGGTGGGGGAAAGCTAGGAGGGAACCCACTACTTACTCGGCATCGGAAAGTTCTAGCTCATCGGATGAATATCCTAGGCATAGGCATCGTAGGATTGAAGAAAATCATGCAGAAACTTTAGAACGTCACCTGGCAGACCATCGCAGTCTGTAAGGATCGATTGGCACCGATCCCTCCCTGAGTATCGGTACCGATCCATCCTCCAGAGGAGGGATTCCCCCTATACACTTGGGGAATCATGCTGGAACTATTTCTAAAGGTTTGGATGTTGGAGTTTGATTAAATGCTGGCCAGTTACCTTCCCGGAATGATGATGGAATGAATGCACAAGATGCGTGTCGGGAAGATGGTGAACAAAGAATGCGTGAAACTGCCCGTAGACATTGACTGGACCATACATGTGAGGTGGAGTGCGACCATCGCTTTGCACCAACCATCCAAATGCCAGACTTATCGGCAATGGTTAGACAATTAGTGAGGGAGAGCCAAGGTTTAACCAACGATGACTAGGGAATCTGAAGAAGTCATACCCCATTCACTGATAGTGTATTGCATGCACGGTACCCAAGGAAGTTCAACATGCCATCAATGCCAGCCTATGAGTTATAAACTAATCTTAGGCAGCATATCATGAGATATGAATGGCTGATGGATTCTACGTGAGCTAATGATGAGACCAAGTGAAGATGTTTTCCCATAACTCTTTTCGGAATAGTGACGATGTGGTTCACGAGACTAACCTCGAGATCAATTTTCAAATTCGATGATTTGGCAACCAAGTTTGTGGAGCAATTCCGGATGCATGTAACTTGTCCTAAGGACGTGATGTCCCTTTCCATCATGATTCAGGCTTTAGGAGAGTCGTTGAAAGATTATTTCAAGAGATTTCATATAGTTGTTATGGAGGTCAATAATCCAAATGTCCATGCGATACTCATGGCCATGATGAGAGGGATTGATCCGGAGTCTTAGTTTGACGATTGGTTAGCCGGTAAGCCTCCCGAAACGTTGGAATGCTTTTATGCAAAGGCGGCTCAATATTTGAGAAGGAGGAAGCCAGGTCCTCGAGAAAGAAGAATGTTGCAAGACCAAATGGAGAAGGAGTATAGAGTAACATTACGATAAAACAATCTAATAACAGTTCTGGAAAAGTCCAAGTGAATGTTTAGAATAAACCAAATCAGCAAAAGAGAGGCGGAGATTGGAACCGAGAACAAAAGACGGATTCTGGAAGATTGAAGCCTAGGATTCCAATGTATATTAATTACACGCCGTTGAATACATCCATGGAAAATATCTATCTATCTACTTGCAATACCATACAGTATAGGAAGCCGCCTCCGAAAGAATCAACAAAGAAGCAGACCGTGAAATACTGTCGGTTTCACGAGTGTTATGGGCATAATACAAATGAATGCAGGCATCTCTATGATGTTATAGAAAAACTGATTCGAGAAAAGAAGTAACAATAGTTTGTGAAAGTTCCGCAGGATGGCAGGCAGGGGCCTTCTGACCCCAACCGAGGACAAGCACCGTGTAAGGCTGAGGAGCCTATATGAACTGGTGGAAGGTTGGTGATAAATACGATAGTCGAAGGACCGCACCCGGAAGATAAGAGTTGGCAAGAGATGGAGCGTTATGCTAGCGCGATTAGGCATGTGGATATTGAATGCCATTCGAATGCAGAAGATTGAGCACCGGCAAAATAGCAACGCATGATGACAGATGATATTATGTTTAGGAATAGAGATGCAAATAAGGTGGAGTCTTCGACAATCGACCGAATGGTCATTTTAGCCATGATTGGTCCTGCTGGTGAGAAGGATTTTGATTGATTATGGAAGTTCGGTGAATATAATCTTCGAAAAAGCTTATATCGGATGAGGATGGAAGCCAAAGATTTAAAACTGTCTAAAGCTCATATACATGGTTTTAACGGTGTTACAACCGAAGCTGTTGGTTATGTGGAATTACCCATTGAGTTGGGAGAAGGTGAACGAAGGAGAGTGCGGATCTTGCCATTTATTGTTTTGGATGTTGACTCTCCATACAATGTTTTTCTCGGTCGACCGGCCTTAGCTGAATTCCGGGCAGCTATTGCCCAATGGTGTTTGACTTTGAAATTTCCAACGGATAATGGTGTAAGAGTTGTTCATGGCGATCAGGCGATTGGACATGCCTGTTATGTAGCTAAGTTGAGGGAAGCTCAACGTAAATAAAAATTTAAGGGCGTGGACAAGACCGTCCGTATCCAAGCTACCAAAGATTGACAACTAGCGCATGAGCCTTGGCTCAGGCACCACAGTCAGTTCTATAGAGATATAGATCCAAGAGATGACAAAGAGGAGTCCAAAGAGACCAAGGCTGCACCAGCTGAGCTAGCGATTGATATCACGGTCAGCCACGATGACCCATCACAAGTCCTAAAGATTGGGTCACAGCTCAGTCCCCTGATGGTGAAAGAACTTGTTGGTTTTCTCCGAGCGAATCTAGACATGTTCGCTTGGACTCACTCTGACATGTGTGGAATCTCGCCTGCCATTGCAAGCCATGCATTGAATATCGACCGAGGCATGTCCCGGTGAAGCAAAAAAGACGCAACATGGATCCGGAGAGATCTGACTCTCTCAAAGAGGAGGTGGATAAACTAAAAGACAATGGGTTTATCCGTGACGCCCTCTACCCTAAATGGGTAATCCTGTACTTGTGAAGCAAGCAAATGGGAAATGGAGAACATGCATTTATTATTTAGATTTGAACAAGGCATGTTCGAAAGGCGGTTTTCTCTTTCCGAGGATTGACCAACTGGTGGATTCAACCGCAGCACACGAATTGCTATTTTTCATGGATGCATACTGGGGATATAATCAAATCCAGATGTATATTCCCGATCAGGAGTACACCAGTTTCATTACCGATGTTGGATTGTACTGCTATGTATTAATGTCGTTTGGATTAAAGAATATGGGAATGACTTATCAACGCTTAGTTAATAGGAAATTTAAAGATCACATCGGAAAAACAATATAGGTTTATATGGATGATATGCTCGTAAAGTCACAATGATCATGCGACCACATTAAAGACTTGGCAGAAATGTTTAACATCCTCCGACATTATAAGATGAAAATTAATCCTTTGAAGTGTTCTTTTGGTGTTGCGTTAGGGAAATTCTTGGGTTTTATTGTCAATGCTTGTGAAATAGAAGCTAATCCCGAGAAGATTCGGGCTATCTGTGATATCCAAGCACCAAAAACTATTATACAAGTGCAAAGTTTGAATGGGAAAGTTGTTTCCTTAAGCCGATTAATCTCCAGAGCTACCGACAAATGCATTCCTTTCTTCGATTTGATAAGGAAAGGGAAAAGAAACTTCGAATGGAAGCAAGATTGTAAAGACACATTTCAAGATTTGGTGAATCATTGGGAGAGACCCCCCATCCTTTCAAGGTCGGTGGATCATGAGGAGTTGTACATTTATTTGGTCGTATCGGCACACACTATAAGTGCCGCATTACTTCCTAAGGAGGATCAGATCCACCGCCCGGTGTATTACATCAGCAAGTGATTAACGGGAGCTGAAAGGAACTATCCAAAAATAGAGAAATTAGCATATTGCTTGCTAATTGCATCACAGAAGCTTCGTCCATACTTCTAGGCACATCTGATTAATGTTACACCGACTAACCATTACGACAGGTCTTACAACAACCCGAGACGTCTGGAAGGTTACTCAAGTGGAATATAGAGCTCAGTAAATTTGATATTACTTATCTTCCTCCAAGGGCTATCCGGGGTCAAACACTGGTAGATTTTATAGTAGAGTTTACTACGCAGGATGATTCTTCGGAAGGCAGCAAAATGCCTACCATACGGTGGAAATTTTATACTGATGGAGCATCTAATGATCATTGTTCTTGAGTTGGAATAGTACTTGTAACTCCTGAAAATCGGTCAATCTAGTATGCATTAAAGCTTGATTTCCCACCAACAAATAACGAAGCTGAGTATGAAGCTCTGATTGTTGGGCTTAAACTTTCTAGAGAACTTGGAATAAAATCTCTCAAAATCTTTTACGATTCAAAGTTGGTAGTGTATCAAATTAGGGGAGATTATCAGGCTAAGGGACAACGACTTTCCCCATACCTTACCCAAGTCCAAGAGTTGTTGACAGAATTTAAGTACATGACATTTCACATATTCCACGAGATCGAAATAGAGAAGCTGATTCATTGGCAAAGTTTGCTAGTACCGGCGATGCACAGCAGATGGGCTTGGTTCCGGTCGAAGTATTAAATATCCTAAATATAAACATGATAGAAATCGACTAGACACTGGATGCAGAGCCTGAAAGGGAATCGTGGGCGACTCCAATCAAAGACTATTTACTGCATGGAGTCCTACCAGATAAAAGAAATGAAAAGGGACAAGTCCTTCGCAAAGCTTCATGGTATATCATGCAAGAAAGAATTATTTACAAGAAAGGTTTCTCAGTCCCCTTACTCCGGTGTGTCGCTCATGATGAAAAAAAACGTGTTCTAAGAGAAGTTCATGAAGGGGAATGCGACGATCACACTTAGAGGCAAACTCTAGCGAAGAAAATACTCTATTATGGGTATTATTGGCCGACCGTAAATCGAGACGCCGTTGATTATGTGAGTCGATGTGATAAATGCCAGATATATGCAAAAGTCCCAAGAGCTCCACCGACGGAAATCACACAAATGGTCAGCTTATGGCCGTTCGCCATGTGGGGTACAGAAATTATCAGTTCCTTACCGATCTCTAAAGGTGGCGCAAAGTATGTTGTCGTTGCAGTTGATTACTTCACTAGATGGACCGAAGCGGAACCTTTAGCCACGATCATAACCAAGAAAGTAATCAACTTTATTGTCTGAAACATCATATGTCGCTTCCGTCTTCTGCGAACTATTGTAACAGATAGGTTGAAAAGAGATTTGTAGCGGTCGCTCACCCTAAGGCACATGGATAGGTTGAAGCTGTAAATAAAATCATAAAGTCCATTCTGAAGAAGCGTTTGGAGAAGGCTAGAGGCAGGTAGGTGGATGAACTTCCTACAGCACTATAGGCTTATAGGACCACCCACAAGTCCGCGACTGGCTATACTCCATTTGCCATTGCTTACGGTTCTGAAGCCGTTATTCCGATTGAGCTCGAAGTTCCTTCTCATCGAGTGACTTACTACGATCCCAAAACGAATAAAGATCTCCTCTTGGAATCTCTTGACTTTATATATAAGAAGCGTGAGGAAGCCGATCTTAGGACATGTGCACATCGTACTGAGTCGCCTGGTATTATTACATTAAAGTTTGACCTAGAACTTTTAAAACTGGCGATCTCGTCCTAAAATGGGTTTTCCCTACCCCATCGCATATGAATCCAATCTTGAAAGGACTATATGTCATTGAATAGAGGCTTGGAGAAGGAACTTTCAAGATAGCGATTGTCGATGGCATCACACTTCCAAGGGCGTGGAATAATGAACATGTACGACGCTATTTCACTTAGTTTATTTCATTTTCATTTCAGTTGTATTTGCTTTAGCATATTATTTTTCAGATGTGTAATAAGACACTTTGGGTTTTTTCCTTTCCGTTTAATGAATAAACTTTCGGACTTCTTTTATATTTATGTTTGCTGTGGCATTATATATTAAATACATAGCGAAACTGATTGATGTCGATATGTATGAACAGGCTTCCAGAGTCTGAAATTAATTAATCACACTAATTCCCAATGGGACTGAATATTATGATCTTGGTCCACTTGTTCATTTGACTACTCTCATTCATAGTCCAACTGACAGGATGCACAACAAAGAATAAACGTGGCCGACCATCTGAGGATCAAATAAATCCGGCCAAACTGTGGGATTAAGATAAAGTAAGAGTGACTGTGACACGACCAATCACTCGTTAGATCAAACCCTAGACCCTGAGGGGCAAATTAATCAATTAAGGGGAGTGTTATCCGGCTGCCCTCCGAAATAAATCTAAGTCCTCAGAGTATGGACTGGAGTATAAATTTAAATCGGGTGTGAATCGACCACCCGCGAAACAGCTCTAAGTCCCCAGAGTGTGGACTGGAGTATAAACTTAAATCGGGTGTGAACTGACCACCCGCGAAATAACTCTAAGTCCCCAGAGTGGGGACTGGAGTATAAACTTAAATCGAGCATGAATCGACCGCTCACAAAATAACTCTAAGTCCCTAGAGTGCGGATTGAAGTATAAACATAGATTGGGTGCAATCCGACCACCCATCAACTAAATCTTATCCCCAAAGTGCGGATACGAAAATGAATGAATAGATGAGTGGAGTTTGACCATTCACTATTCCATGAACTCCAGCCTGAAACTAACTGGAGGAGTATAAACTCATTAAGGATGGAGTTCGACCGTCCAACATCTAACCCCGCTAACTTAAAACCGGGGGCAAGAGGGTAGTTGCTCAAAAACCGCTGAATTCAACAGCGTAACACTAAGGCCCAGGCCTAGTGTTTAATATGACTCGAGGCCATGAACACTTGGAGGCTTTGGGATAGAGCTGGTGGATTGTTACCGGAATTCATGAACAACGAATTACAAGTACATTGAATGGAAAGTAATAGTTCAACTACTTAAATAGCAATTCACACGAAAGCTCAATAGAAAATGAAAACTTTTATTCACATAATAGGTTTTAAGATTGTAGTATAAGTTATTCAAAAAAATCAGGACTCATACCCGTACAACCACAGCCAATGAAAGAAACGACTATGCAAACCATATACATACTGAGCCGAAGTGATGGCTATTTCTTTGACTTCCTCTCTTTTTTGGATTTTTCGGGAGTAGTGCCACTTGAGCCCCCAATGCTTCTTTTTTGGATCCCTTACCACCATTAGCAGAAGAGCTTATAAAGGTAGGAGGGAGTTCACTGGGAATCAACCCGCCATGTGGAATAACTTGTAGTGGCATGAGGTGGGGATCGTCGATGTCCACCTCGATGGGCTCAGTTTTTGCTTTTCTTTTCAGCAACTCCTCCTTTTTAATCCGCTCTTTCAAACTAATCTCACCGATGCATTTGGAGGCGCTAGTAATCACAACATCGTTAGACTCGTCCGTTGGGAGTGGATCTTCGACCTTGTCATCATCAAGAGCTCCAGTGACTTGAGCATCGGGCCCCGGTACATCATCAACTGTCAAAATCACTACTGGTTTCTCTTTTTGCTCCACAACAGCATCGCTCTTGGGAGTTTGACTGGGACCCGAAAGACCTGGAAAATTTGTTAAAACAATGAGCTGAGCTAAAAACCATTGGGCGGGAAGAGAAAAACCTTTCTTAAACTGGAAAGCAAAGTGCAATACCCGTATCCAGTTGGCTCTCAGTGGTTGCTAGGGTACCTCCTTCTAAAATAGGGGACAACATTTTGGATTGATAGCCAGGCCTATCTGGACCATAGCCCAAGTCCTGCTCCGAGCCGAAGGAGACCGATGCTTCGGCTGCTTAGCAAGAAGAAAGACCCTTAGGATCGACCCCTGAAGGTCCAGCGATATGTTCCCCTTTCTTGGTAGGTGCAGAAGCTTAAAGTATTGAAGTTTCACAGCAGCCAAATCTAAAGGTTCGTTTCCGCAGAGGATCTCCCACACTAATTTTTCTTCATCAAGTTTAGCTCCATCCAATTTTCTCTTCTTCATCTCAATGATATACTCCCAAGTTTTAGCAAGTGATTCGAGATAGCTTTCACCAAGGAAACTTAAGTCGCGGTGAATAAGGACTTTGGCATTGTACTCGATGATCAATGGATCGAACAAGTCTTTGATTTCATTCCTGCCGGACTCTTTAGCATCTTCCACTTGGGATTCAATTTGTTCGATCATTTCTTTACGGTCTTCCTCTCAAGCCTCCTCTTTAAGAGCTTTAATTTTAGCAAACTTCTCATCAAGCTTAAATTTTTAGGCTCCTGGCTTTGATGGCCTCTTCGCAGTACTTTTGTTATTCTTCCCGAGCCTCGATTTTCTCTTTCCTTTCTTTTTTCAGAAGCTCTTCAAGTTCCTCAATGCAACGGGCCAAAACATATTTTTACTTTTGCAAGGAATCTTCTTCCAGAGCAAGCCCTGCTGCTATTAAGGGCAGCGTCGATTTCTTTTTTATAAGAAGTTTCCAAACGGCACACCGACTCTGCCATTTCCTTAGCATTTCTCTCCACTTCGGCAAGTTGTGTTTTCAATTCTAAAAATTCGGTATCTTGATGTTTGATTATGTCTTTATCATATATCGCTTCCAACTTGAGATAGTCTATTTCATATTGTCGCTCTAAGGACACTTCAGAGTTTTTTCTGTCAAATGTTAAAATGATTCAAGCTGCACAAACACATCATTGACACATGCAAGAGAACTTGCTTTGGCATGCCCCAAAATCGTATGTATTATAGGAAAGAATTTAAGTCCATAAAAGCATATTTTTGGGAAAGTGGCCTTAAGCTCGGTCAAGTTCTCGGCTGTAGAAATGTCGGAAGCAGCGGCCGACAAGGATGGATCAGGAGTGGCAATTGGATGTTTGCTTGATATACGTTCGCAAGAATGCCTAGAGCTCAATGAGCCATAATGTTGCTCGTGTGATGCGGCGATTTGGGGGCCGCGGTAAGGAGGCCGGTCTCTGCTGTAAGCAGGAAAATTAGGCTTTTCCCATTAACGTGACGTCTGGGACTGAGACTTGTGCTTAGAAGAGGAGGACTCCCTTGAATGATAGCTTTTATCCCGTCCATCGTCTTTCTCCCTGCGCCGTCCAAACTCCGCGTCATGGCTAGATCGATGATACTTTGAAGAACCTCTTAAGCGATTGAAGGTCCGGGACTGAGTCACTGCACCTGCAAAGACTAAATGAGAACATGTGAGTAATTATTGTGCGAAAGATTAATGAAGAGCATGTAGTGAAGTGCACGTGGTCGTGACTGTCCTAGTGTTCCTCCTTGACAAACCGGCGGCGGTAGCCTTGCTCATGGGCATTCTCTCTCTTTTTATAGAGGGATGAATGCCTTCACCGCTCCTAGTAAGAGAATGGAGCCCTTCGATGTTGATATTTGGAAAGTCGTAGGTCATAATATCATCTAGAATTTGGAGATTTGAAAATCCCTTCGGTGAACTTTCCAAGTGTTGAGAAGATGATTCTTCTTCATTAGCAGTAATGACGAATTCAGGATCTGCAACAGCTTTTCTTTTACGAATTTTGTATGCCAGCCTCTTCTTTCTCTTGGTCAGTGTTTGAGATTGTGCGCCTTGCGACGGTTCGACGACGGGTGCCTTGCCTGGGCCCATGTCAGTCTCTACTGGTTCACTGGCCTGAGAACCCCTAATCTCACCTTCTTCAATGTCATCCTGAGTCCCTTTGGTAGGGGGCACGACAGGATCGATGGTCTCTCTTTTTTGCTATGTAATGTTTCTTGGAAATGCTACACTTCCAAGGAGCCCAATTCTATGACCCTCTTCTAGCATCCCGAATAAAGATAGTAGCTCATCTATGACAAGAAGTTTGATATCTCTATCTTTGACAGGGGTAGCACGAATGGTGGCGACTACTCTTGAAAAATTAGCGCCTGCAGGATGTGGATGGACATCTGAAAGAATCCCAGATGTTAGCAGATTCAAAGGAAAAGCTATGACTTGGATTAACAAACTTGGGAATGAGATGAAAGTAACACTTACGTCCTTCCAACCATTGCCTCGCGAAGTCGGTTGGACATCGAACATTTAACCATTCGTGCTTGAACAGAGAAAGTTTATTCCAAGCCCTAACCAAGACTTAGAAGTTTGGCGAAGGTTTAAGAAAGACATAGAAGGGACTCCTTAACCACGGTTTAAGGTTGTAAATGAATCTTATGTCCTCAGGAGTTGGCGGATGAAATAAAACACTCATGAATAGTAAGAAGGTTCCATGTATAAAGGCATAACTGTTTGGATGGAGTTGAGTGGGAGCTATTCCAAGATATCTCAGCATCTCTCGAATGAATGAATTAAAGGATGGTACGCATCCAGCCAGCATATAAATTTGTTACGCGTCGTGTACCCCTCTGGTGGCAAGTGAGGCTTGTTGTTTATTGAAGGGACCAAGACGTCTACAAACAGAATTCCATGTATATACACAGTCGGCGTAGGGCAGTCTCGCTAATTCGGGAGGCTTGAGAATCTATCAGGTTATGTAGAAGAATGGCAACCTCAGTTGCATCGGGGGAAGGACTTATATCCTCTACCGAGAGGATCAGAACATTTGAGAAGGTTGACCGAGGGTTCAGAAACTTCTATCTGTTCTGCTTGTTGGCTGGGAGAAAGCCTACCGGATATAGTCTTAGAACTTGATTTTTCTTCAAACTTGATGTATTGCATTGCTGGATCGAAAGACATACCAACTAAACGCTCTGAGCGTCTAGAGTCCATATTAGCTATACTCAGTAGATAGTCGAGGTTAAAAAAGTTCACCCATTCACCCCATGCAAAGTGTGTGCTACTGTAGTGTAGTGTCGTGCAATGCAAAGATAAACAACTCAGAATTAAAAGAAAAAGTAGTGATGAGACTTGGGAGTTCGACCAGAGCGACCGTTATTGCTAACTGTCTCAACTGGATTTCACGTTGATCGCTTCAAGAACGGTCATTGTTATTTTGGAGTGATTTTTAGAAACTAAAGTTCATATTTCAAGTTACAATTCATATTCAAGTCCTAGGTTCAATGATGGATATGCGAGTACTAAATGTTTGTATTGGTTCGTATGAGCATGCTCATCAAGGTAGGGTTCGGCTTAATCATGCTTAAATCAATATAGTTTGGTTCTAGTCACAACTTTTTCGTATTCCACTCCACCACTACGAATGATCCGTCAACAAAACAACTCTACTGATCCCTTACCAAGGCCTGCTAACACCAATCTCTTCCTTCCTAACCTAATACGACCGATCCCACCACCCTCCAACTCCACCGTTTTCACCGATCCCTTCATTGTCGCTCCTCCTCCTTCATTCGCTTCCGCATTTCACCAGAACCTATCGTGCTGTCGTCCATCTTCGACCTTAATCCCTGTCCGTGTAAACAAATAACATGAACAACCCATCATCTCGTCACAAATTAGGCTTAAACACAAATCAAAACTGAAAACCTACCTATGCGTTTTGATAACAACGGTGATAAAGTTAGGGGTTCGATTCGAATCGGGGATTAGGTTATGGAGTTGGATGTAGAAAAGCGGCAATTCAAGTCATGATAGTGATGATCGATTTATGAGGGAATGGAAACTTAAGGCGATGCCAAATTGAATTGGGGACATAAGGATCGGTATAATGGAGTTGAGAAAATGAATAGATGAAGGGGAGGGAAGTGAAGTGTTAGCTTATGTATATGGGGCTTGAGGGTTCGGCCCGCCTTGTTACGCTGAAATGGTTAAGTCCATTTAACCAAAAAGGGATCAGATATGATCTCTCTCCATAGGAACCGATACCGATCCCTATTCCAAGGACAGAGTTCTAATCCGTATTCAGAAATGGCCATACTGATCCCTTCTTGCTAAAAAATTTTATTATAGGGGTTTGGCTATAAGCATGAACATGCAAAATACTATGAAAATTGGCAACGACCCGTAAGTGTTCAAACATGTCCGGGAGTCAATTACGAAAACGTGTATATGAGCATGCCCGTGTATGACTTAAAAGTTCAATCTTTAAAATCGATATAACTGAAGTCAAACCTGAAAACTTCGAGTTCGGGGCTGGACCGAATAACAAAAGCTTGTTAGTCTCGAAGAACCAGATTTATATATATCGGTTGACGAGAGATGGCGCTGGATTTATATTATTGGAAATTGATGAATTGTTAGGACAATCAATAAGGAATTCGACGCCTTGGAAAAACGATTTGATAAAAGAATAGCAACAGTCCGGAAAGCTAGATGGATCTCATTCTCAACGATTCAAAGCACGTCATATTAATCACAAGATGTACTTTGGGGAGCAAGTGTTACCCGGCTATATTGAGTTGTTTACACGAGTTAGATCCGACTGCCATCAAAGCCGATGGCTCCAGAATTATAATTGTAGAACTCAGAAGTCAATTACAAATGGTCATATGAAGACAGGATTGAATTGATTAAATGGATGTACAATGTAGAATGCTCAAAGCATGGAATATAACTCAGTAAATGAAGGGATCGATATGGGTTGGCTCCTTGAGAGGGATCAACATACTTCGGCCCATAAAAGAGGGATGGGCATGCTCAATTTAGAGGGATCGGCATGCTTCATTGGAAAATATGGATCGACATGCTTTATTGGAAGAGATGGATCGCTATGCTTCATTGGAAAATATGGATCGACAAGCTTCAATGAATAGGGGTCGCATACACTAAAGTCCAAGGGTATTCTTGCACACAACACTCCATATCTCAGGATCTACGACTCCAAAGCTTATGAAATTTAGAAGGCAGGGTATGTTGGACCCTAGGTACTTACCCTAGGGATCGCACATCACATGGGCAAACCTTGAGGGATCGGCATGTAACCTTATAAAGGGTTCGGTAGTTAGCAGTGAACAAACCATATCAAGTCAAAAATTAAACAATAACTTGAACTCTAGTGGTCTAAATGGAATGAGATTTGTAGGGCCAATATATTTAAGCATGTAGAAGCCATCATAGGGATTGCTACCCAAAAATCAACCAATGAAGGGATCGGTACCGATCCCTCCTCATTGGAAGTTAGGCCTAACGACCCCTCTGGTGGGCCCATGTGGTTTGAAAGGTCCATCAGCCGAAGTTTCAGAGAGATTGGTGGTCATCTTCACCTATAAATACTGGCCTAATGGGTCATTTTGAGGATCTTTACGCTGCTTGTTGCTTTAGACTTTATTATAATCAAGTATTCTCTATTCTCAACTGCTGTAATCAGATTTATAGTGATCAATAAAGATAATCTTCAAAGTGGACGTAGGTATACAACGCCGAACCACTATAAATCTCTGTGTTTCTGATTATTGCTTTTTTATTTGTTGTTAACTTAGTCTATCCTCAGTTTAATTTTATTTTCTTCACTTACTTCTCTACAAAAATCTGTTCTTGGGTATTTGTGACCAATTCGGTTGCAAACACGGAGTATATGCTTCGAGCTTCAAGATGGATGCTGGATGTTTTCATTTGGTTTATACCTAGCCATTTTTTGTTAAGTACATAACCAATATTGTAACGACCGACCTTTTCGACCCTCAAAATTTGGCACATATACGTCAACGGTATTCACGTGTCGAGCATTTGAGTGCCAAAAAGACAGATTGTTGGTGTGAAAAGAAAAGAAAAGGCAGAATATCATCTCACATCATGACGAGCAATATATAATATCCAAATGATCTATACAAAAGAAAACTTTAGTATACATACTACCATTAGAGTAAACTAACTGATCATTAGCCTGGATAGTTATAACGGCCTGCCCTCTTGCTGATATATACAAAACAAGACATACATCGGAAACAAAATATGTGAATATTTCTTGGAGGCATCCAGCTCATCTCATGACGCTCCAAACCATCCATAACTAAATCTGGAAATATACTCGGGTCTGACCCAAGTATTATCAGAAAATAACACTCGAATCAGTCTAGTAAACCAATGTGAGAAACTCAAATCATATGGATTTTTAATATTATATAACCTTTCAAAAATAAAGGTATCTCGTAAGTCCATGCCACACGTAAACACAGATGGGTTTTAACGTTATAATAACCAAACCATTTTTATTAGAAAATCTTGTGATATTATAATAATGTCAAGGGTTTAAAATAAATATATACCATAGCTAAAATGCTTGCATCTCACATCCGAACATATTTGGTAATTTACAACTAAGTCTGTAAGGAAAGTATTGTAAAATAGATCCCAACAATGACAAGGTAATGGACTACCTTCCATACAGTACACCTCTAAAGAAAATGTACTACGGCTACAAATACATTGCATCTCTGCCAACATAGAACCGGCCTACCCCTTCCTGGATCGTACCGAATATGATCATCACCCCGGCTGCCAACTTGACAAACTGTTCCATAGGCCCAGCATACATAATACATAAATATCAATCTAGATACAAGTAATGATCATGCCCCTAATGATAGCGAACCACATAGCCATGCCGCATCTCCCATGTTTTAGTCATTTTCAGGCGTGAGGTTTGAGACTATGTTTTACCTTTTAGCAAATCCATCTTAAAATGCTAACACTGCCCTCCAAGCGACAATGCAATGCCAGCATTCATCCATACAGGTTGTTCTAGGACTAAACAAACCGAAGGCACTAGTTCTACTACATCCTTTTTAGAATCACCCTCAGCATTTGTAGCAAGTAGCCCTTGCACTTTGAAGAACTTCGTCTACGATTCCATCATCTTCAAGATATCCCCAATTCAAACAATTATGCTGGTTCAAAATGGTTTTCAGATAACTCATGCTTATTCAATCCCAGTCTCTCCAAATCACCAACCGATAGCTTCAAAACTGGCCAAGTTTTGATAGTCGGTTATTTAACTATCAAATAAGAAAACAATCAAATTAAAGATTTAATTTCATATGGAAACCAAGCATGATTAAGCACATAAGCAACTACTAAGCCTCTTTAATTAATCCTTTCATAAATTAAGCCACTTTGTAGATACTAGTATTCAAATACCTTTACAAAAGATGTACATAAGTATATTACTCATTCCCTATTCATTTATACTCTTTCAATGCTGGAAAAATATCCATAGACTTATCTCATCGATATAAGTATATTCACAAAATACTACACTTTCAATATTTAGAAAACATACCCATATACTTATCTCAACGGTGTAAGCATATTCATAAAATCATAAGAAAGATTTCATCTCCAAAAACATACTTAATTGGGTTAAAACAAATATCATTTAACAATATTGATAACCAAAATCTAAAACACTTTTGGTGTAAGTAAACGGATCATATAGAAATTAGACCAAATATACTTATCATCACTTTTCGATTTCAAACTTGTACTATCCTTAAATTAACAATGTACTCGGACAAGTTAGCATACTATCCTTGCCTTGACGTACATTCTTAAACTCTCACAGATAGAGATGAGTTTCCCTCCTCGGAATTTGGTGTTAAGTATGAAAAGAATGCTTTCTATACCACCATAAATTATAAAGATCATTTATAGAAATCAAATCTCTTATTCTTGTCACGTTTCCAATATTTTGACTTACTCTATCCCTCGTTCAGATTTAAAGCTAGGCAAGTCAGAGCACTAATTGTTCCTAGCCTTTCCTTAACTAAACACTCCGATTCTGGATCTCATAGATAGAGGTTCAATCTACTCATCGACTTTTAGTGCTAAGAATAGGACTACTTAATTTTCATAAGTAACTGAATTCATATACGGAAATAATGCTTCATATAATTAACATCACTCTTTGATTTCAAACTTAAACCATCCTTTGATTTACAATGAAGCTGTTTAAGTGGGGTTTTATAACCTCTCAAACCATGACTCGACAACATTCTTATTTTTCAAGATAGGTAGAATTTTCCCTACCTCAAAGCTTAATGTCAAGTATAAGACCTCATAATCCTATATACTATTTATAATAAACAAAGTATTATAAACAAACTCCTTTCCATAAAAGTACACTTGCTTTATTATCAAATTGTCCTTTAAATCACTTATATACATTTCAAATCTCCTTTAAAACACCTTAAACAAAGTTTAAACTTCCATTCTAGTTATAACATAAAACCATCACTTTTTTTAAAAGAATACGACTTGGAAAAGTAAAGGGATTTCCTTTATATAAACCTCTTTTTAAAATATCTCAAATTAAAACCTTTAAATTTGAAATCCTTTTAGATACTCCACTTTTCAAAAGTACATTTTATAATACTTTAATTATAATTCAAAACTCTAATACAGAACATTAATTGAGGATTATTAAATAAAACC
Organism: Allium fistulosum; assembly: GCA_030737815.1. NCBI lineage: Eukaryota > Viridiplantae > Streptophyta > Magnoliopsida > Asparagales > Amaryllidaceae > Allium > Allium fistulosum. Next base: position 670,119,610 of record CM060906.1, read on the forward strand.
TAACTTCGATTTGAAAAGATAAGGATTTTCCTTTATGTAAAAATAATATACTTACTTTATTATTTCAAACAGATCCCTTAAAGATATAATTAATTCCAAACTACCTTTTTAAACACTTAACTACATTGGAAAGTTTTGAAAACAAACTCAAGTAAAAACCCCTTTTTAATTTATTTAGAAAACCAAATGACAAAGTCGTATTTCAAATATCACATTTAAAAACCATACTTGAAATCAAGTGGTAAACAAAACATCTCAAGGATTTCTTGAAGTAATCAAACCAAATATCTCTTCAAAATGTCGAAAAGAGGCTCAGCACTACTATAGTGCTTAACGCATACTACCGCTTCTTTTCTTTACCAAAAAGATTCAACCTTTAAACATCAAGTTTTCATACAACATATCCAAATATATATGGAAAGTAAAATCAACATTAGCGAGTAATCCCGTCGGACCCTACCATAAATTCACGTCTTTCAAAGTGTATTCATCGCGACCTATTCGCTATGAAACACTTCGACTTACTTCCATAAGTCCCTTGCAGTAAAATGGTTATTTATGTCATCCGCATCCAAGTGGGAACCAACCACTATCAATCACTATACATTATCGTTATATACAACATATGCAACCATAATATTTTCAACAAATAACTTATAATTTAAAGTTAGTTTTAAAGTGAGTTATCTCACTTTTATCTCTCAACCAAACCTAAGCAAAGCACCCATCTTCATCATATTACCACACAACAACAAATGCAACCACCTTTCTCCACTTTGGTTCAGCCTAGGCCTCTCCTAACATCCAAGAGTGCTCGACCATACCCTCCCCCCAATCCATGCATCACAATATAAGAGCAAGCAACACAATAATTAATACAACATTTTACAAAAATAATAATATATACTTAAAAATTAAGATCCTCACTTTAAGTTACAACCTAAGCCTCGAAAAAAGCTTGCTACCACTTGCTGCAACCAATAAAACACAAAAAATCAACAAGGCAGCTTTCACAAGCTTGCACAAAAGCTCGGAAACCCTCCAAAAGCTCACGACCAAGCGAAAAAATAGGAAGTGTGCACTAAATTCTGGATCTTTGGATAGGTAGAGGTATTGCCATGGTGTTTTAGGCATTTGTAGAGAGTTTGGAGGAGAAATTGGGTTGATTTGAAGTTCTTGGATCTTTCGTTTGTATGAAGAAAATGGATACAAGGAGAAGCTAAAGTGAAGAGTGAAATGCAAAGTGAAAAAATGGAAGTGGAGGTGCACTTTTAGAGAAATGCAAATATGGAAAATTACACCTACCACCCCTTAGCCAAATGACCTAAACAACCTTGAAATTATGGCCCAAGGACACTCTCCCACATGCACCCACATGGCTTCTTCATGATGACACACTAGCATAAAAATCAATGCAACCAAAAGTCCACCTTTCATTATTTAAACAAAAAGCAAAAGTCACATCATTAATTAACTTCCTAAAGTGCTTCTATAATTATATTTACTTTTAGATAATTATTTTTACACTATTAGACCACTTGTTATATGTGTAAGAATGTGTTATAAATGTGTACATAAGTGTGCAACAATGTTGCACCAACTTCCATTTGATAAAAAGTCGAAAATTCGAAAAACGATTTTCGATCACATTTTCAATTTTTCTCCGAACTAATTATTTTTTAAAATAAATATTAAAAATGAGTTTACCATCACTATTAAGTAATAAAAATGAGTTATTTAAGCTTCTAAAATCAATTATTTATATATTTAAAATTAAATAAATACTTACAATCAAAGCGATAAAATTCTGGGTCATTACAAAAATTGTCGGTATTGACCACTGTAGAGTGGTCGGTACCTATCACTATAGATAATGGCTAATTTGTCCAATCTTTGATGTGTACAATGCAGAGTCTTCAAAAATTGCGACATGGTGGTTTGTTCGTGCAGCCGCTCTTGATTTTGATGTTATTGCTCTACGATGGGCAATCACGATGGTGAAGTGATGATTCAACGCTTCAATGTGATGGCTTTAGAACTTTGATATAAGGATTCTAGACTTATGAGAGATGTCAAGATGTGTTTCGATAACACTAACTTCATGATGGGAGTTGTGATGATGATCCACAAGGACAAGTTCGATGAGAGGATCTTGTAGGTGGAACAATGATGTGTTATATCGTGAAAATGAGCGGAATTATGATTTTGTTCCACTATGGAGGTGAGTATAATGGAATTATGACTATGTTCCATTATGATGACATGTCTAAAGGGATTTTAGATACTCAGAGGTCTCTAGTGTGCTCATGTAGACAAGGTACGTGGGGGATGTCCACTTGGAAAATGACTGTATCTAGATCTTATGACTGTGAATTACAATGGAACTTCTGACTATGGGCCTATTTCTTGGCTTATGAAGTGGCATGGATTGAGCACCATGAAGCCGAGATTTGATTGTGTCTCAAGCTTATGATCATGTCATATGAGTTATCTTATATCCAATGCACTCCAGTGATGCGAAGATTGTTTGATGGATGCTATGTCTTGCTATGTTTGCCATGTTTGCTTATCACCCTAGGGTTGTCGCATGAGGTAGGTATTATGATCGGGATACCTAGACACCTGACATTGTATTTAGACTATAGTACAGTGATGATAGTAGAGTGGCATGTATTGATTGTTATGTGCTAACTCTTTAGACATAGAGACAAGTCAGGTGTGACTCTCCATATCCTATGTCCTATATACCATATCGACTTTCATAGTATTTTGAGATCGTTTATCGCTCACCCCAGACTGTTGTCTAACTTGAAGTTTTATGCTTTGCTTCTTATTATCTCGAGTACTCTTAAACGAGTAGGTTAGACAGCAGGTGTATGCGATACGTGGAGCTATACAGATGGACAAGCAAGAGGAATGCTTTCTTGTACTTATATTTAGACTCATTATTGCTTATTTCGTTGTGCGACACTATAGAGCTTTGGCAGTGTTGTTTATTCTATTTAGAGGTAGTTCTCATTAGAGTTTATTTTTAGTCGTATAAACTCTACTTCTATCTTGTATAACTTTGTGAACTTGTATACTCTGATATTGTGGTTCATTTAATTATTACCATCTCACCTGTTATATATATATATGATGTCTATTATATTTTGTTTGATGCTTTTCGAGATATACAACATGTTATGTGATCATTTAGTTACTTTACTACAACTTTGATGATCATCCTGCATCGGTCAGGCACCATTAGAGCGCGCTCCACTATACAAGTTATACATTTGGATGCCAGTGGTGTAGGGCGGTCATCATAGAGGGTGTGACTTCTGTAATGTGTAGACTCAAGCTAAGACTGTTGCATTTGCGACTTATCCTTAAAAGATATTCTTTCTTCCTTTAACCTTTTCTTTATGGCCTTGTGAGATCCCTTGACCTCTTCTATCTCTTTATCCAAATTCGCGATGATTCGCTCGTTATCTTTCTTCGCTATCTCCTTCTATTGAACAAGTAGCTTCTTCTCCCAGTTAATGCAAGAAGAGCTTCTGCGAGTCTCCACCATAAAAAATACCGATCGTATACATCTTTCACATAAGCCATGATGTCATTGGCCATGTTAAGAGGAATGTCTTTTAAATGATAAGAAAATTTAAACCCATCAAAGCAAAGTGTTGGGAAAGCTTTTTATAGCTCAGTAATTTATGGATTTGAGGCTAATTTTATCACTACCATAGAGACATGAATAGGAGCATGCTCTTTGCCAGATCTTCATTTAGAGGGATCGAAAGTGTTGGGAAAGGTTGAGTAGCCCGTTTGGATTATGGGAGGACGTTATTGCTTGCATGACAAGTGGCATAGAAGTTGGGACAGCCAAAGCCTTTGAAGAAAGAACATGATCAGGTTTTGAAGAGAAGGGTTCCATACTTTTGGGGAGAGGAGAGTGAGCTCGATATTATGAAGCGGATGTCCTACCTGACCTAGAACGGTCACATGACCCTTGATCACGATCATCACAATGTTTGAATCTTCTTCTTGCTTTTCTTGTTTTCTCTTGCGATGCCTTGCTAAGTCAGATTCATAAGATGATTCCCTATGTCAGCATGAAGAATCATGCTTACGATAACCTTAAGAATGGCCTTGGAGCTCATTAAAAAGATGGCGTGTCCCATTGTACCTTAAAAGATAACACAGCCAAACTAAGATTTATAGATCGAGGAACAACACGTGCAATGTATACGTATGGTGACTTTAAATGCATGTAAAGTGTCTGCGTGCCCTAGTACCTCCATGGACAATGCTCTTGAAGTTTACTAAATGGAGTCATCTCCCCCACAATAGTCTAAGTCACGTCCGCGGCCACATGAATAAGAGAATCAATATCGCCGAGACTAAAATTGTCGAGATCATAAGAAGGAACATTATCTAGAATGCTCCCAAGTGAACCATATATATCATTGGTTGGAGGAGGCAGAGTTTCCTCCCTACCATAGCCTTATATGGCTTAGGGACATGATGGGGTGAAATAATTTTTAACCTTGGACATCGGGGTGTAAGCAGTACTCGATCATCACCACCCTTCTCTCCTATGAACTTGTGACCAAGGTTCACGTTCTCACCGTAACCCCCGTCCCCATTATCGTCGTCGTCCTCATCGTTGTCATCGTCATCCTCCTCGTCCTCCTTTATCATTATCGTCATCACCATCCTCCTCCTCATTCTCTCCCTGATTAACTAAGCATCTTGAATAAAAGGAACTTCTTGGGCCTCATTGGCCTAAGGTTCAACCCAGTCTCTTGAGCGGGTTGAACGCCTCTACGAGCAGTAAGAACGATGCCAAGACTAGATCATTATCAAGAAGATGAAATCGTCGCATTCTTTCTCCATCAAAATAAATTCATCTTTCGCTCTTTGGTAGGAATATTTTGAAGTGCTAGAAGAGTATGCGCTAGAGCTACGCTACCAGGCCTCCTCAAAATATCTGTAAATTCATGAGAAGGCAGAGTTAGCAATTTGAAAGGAGTTAAGTCCATCAACTTGAAAAGTGATAATGGAACATATGTCCCGAAAACCACCTCCGAGCGAAACCAAGTGGACAACGCACAAAGAAACACTCGTCTTTGAAGTGGCTCAATTTCTTCTAAAGACCAGTAATCACATGACAACCTCTTGACGGTTCTAAATAAGTCAGAGAAGGGCCATCACGTCACTTTTTAAAGATGAATAAGTATATAATTTCCTCCATTGTGGGCACCCTGCCTATAACACCCCACCTATAACACCCTGTAAATTTATGTAATTAAATGGTTAAATAAAAAAGGGTAAAGTCATAATTGTAGTTAAAGGGAAAAATAGTAATTTCTATAAGATTTGGAAATAGGCTTCACGAACCATTCCATTCCGTTTAAAATACTATTACAGTCATGAAACATATGTAACTTGTTATATTTGGTTTAAGGAGCTTGAAATTATAAGAATTCAAACCCAAAGACATTTTAATAATATATTAATTTCTAGATTTTAGGCTAAAATGTTTTATTTCAGCTTATAAATAGAAACGTAAACCCTATTTTCTTATCCTATTTTAGTCTAAATACCTTACCACTAATCTCCATCAAATACTAAGCAAATTCAAAATAAAAATCCCTTTTTCTTAACCATTTCATTTCTTCTTCCTCTTCTCTTTACTCTGCCAAACTTTGAAAATTCAGAACTTCTTCGTTTCTCAACGAATTTTGACAAAACCAGCGGCAAATCGTATATTGTGAAGATTACTATAATCTCATATGATTTAAAAGGTGGGATTTATAAGATCGAAAGTGGAATAGGCCCAGATTGTGAAGAATAATAATGAATCTCGTACACCATTTTCATTTTGCTCTGTCAAACTTCAAAATAACGTATCTCTTTCGATTCTTAACGGATTTTGACACTCTCCCTATTGAAATGACTAGGGGAACAAGTACTACAAAAATGTTTAAAGTGGCGTTTGTTCGATCATATGCAATCTTTATTGAGAAACAAAATGCCTCAGCCTACTATCACCCAATCGTAAGCAACTCTCTACTGAGAAACAAAATATTTCAGCCTGCTATCGCCGAATCAAACAAATACAACGAATCTACTAAAACAATGCATTTTTAAAAAATATCTCCAAATACATCAAAAGATATACTAAAACATTCCTCACCATGGTCCCAATGTCATGAACAGTGCGTGAAACAGAGGTCGTATGCGATAGTTATAAGCATTTAAAGTTTAGAGAAATTTCATAATTTATTAAACAATTTAATATAACAACATTACTTTATATAATCGAAAGACCACCACCAATGATTCGCATAATTAACAAATACAATTTTGGTATATAATATGTCTAATCTGGAGGAAATTTATGCTTTACGCTATTTAATTAGGAAAAGGTCACACTTTGTCAATTTACAATAAAAAAAATTGCATTTTTAATTATCTAGTCATGACATACTACATCCTAACCATATTTATATAATTAAAGTCCTACTAAATCCTCATAAAATCCCTGCTAGCACATAGCGCTTTTTGACCGCTATGCTATTTTAATTTAGTGTTATTAAATAGTAGATCAGCTTTAAGTGCAACAACCTTCCGAAACAGGCCTAATTTTTGATTCAATAAAAGCCCATCGAACCTTAGGTCCATTCTAGAGCTAGCTATTGGTTTTGTTTTAACAAAACAATATGCAGAACCATTTATCTATGCTTTTAGAGTCGCGCGGTGGAAGGAATAAAATATAATAATAAAATAAAGGACCCTTCTCATAAAACCAAATCACAAGAGTACAATGTCACAAAGTGCATAAAACATGTCTAATATATAGTCTGGGTACATCATAACAACATAAATAGATAACTATAATAAATAACTGCCTACCAAGTCTCCACCATCTTCTGCGCTCTCATCTTTATACGTAAACTGTAGGCTATAATGAGGTGGAAGTTAAAACAACAATGTCTGATGAATGAAAACCTCAAGTTTTACAATAACATTATATAGGCAGCATGTAACTGAACAAGTATTATGTCATACGTATTTATTATACTTTTCCCGATGTATCTCTATCCGTTGAATAACGACCCCACAAGTCTAACCATATGACTACAAAAGCTGTTGCAATGCTCAAATGGAGTATATTAGGTTCAACAAACCATCTACAATCCAATCATATCCTAACGATGCAAGAAAAAGTACATTGGCCACTTAAGACCTTTAAATGGGTAATAAGCAGACTCTTTGGTCATTTAATACCTAAACCCAAGGTGAACCCCTTTTGGTACTCCCTAGCTGACATCGTAGAAAATCTCTTAAGGCCACTTATTATTTCTTTGATAAGGGAGAGGCAGACCCTCCGGCCATTTAGTACCCTAACCCTAAAGCGGACCCCTCCACAAGAGATTCCTACTAACGCACCTAAAAGATAATTACTACCATTTAATACTTCTTAAATAGGAAAGAGATAGACCCCCATCAGCCATTTAATACCTTAACCTCGAAGTCGGACCGCCTTAGGATTATCCCATACCTAAAAGGAAATCCTGACTGTTTAATACTTTTTAAATAGGAAAGAGACAGACCCAACAACCACCTAATACCTCAACCCCAAAGCAGGCCCGTCCTTGGATTACCCAACATTTTTTATGAGAAATTCCCCAAGTCAATTAATACTTCTTAATAGGGAGGAGGCAGTAACTAAACCAACTATTTAATACCTCAACCTCAAAGCATATTCCTCCTGGAATTTTCCCATCATTATGGCTTGTAACCCAGCTCTGATGTCCCAAATTAGTCTGACTATTTGTAGGTGCTAGTAGCCAGATCATTTGGGTAGACTTACCCAGTAAAATTGGGACCAACCTCACGTCCACCGTGGGTACTGATTACATGCGATGCCCCACATCAGTTACAATAGTCACAATGCTTGTAGCCAGATTAGCTGGGCAGACCTCTATGTGCTTTCAATGGACCTTGCACCCCTGTGACTTAGCCATATCCCCCTACCTAAAATTAAATGTTGAACTATGCTAACACAAACACAATATATATATATATATAATACACACCTCACCTATATTTATGCATTTAAAGGCTTTATAAGGGAAACTCCTTATTTCTCCTTTATTTATGGATTAAATTCCATAATTGTCCTTAACTCGTTTTATTAGATTTATTGTTAATTGTTGATTGCATTTATTTATATGTTTCTTTATTAAATGCCTTATTTATTATGTAAGTTAGATGTTTGTAATTTTGGTTGGTCAAATTTCAAATTTTAAAAGAATACGTTATTATTACATTTGTAGCTAACATAAATTATGGCTAATCTATTTATATATTTATTCAACCAATTTGTCTATTTCTTATTCGGGGTGGTATGTTAGTTTAGTGTGTCAATAATTGCAATTTTTATACAAGTCCTAATCCAATACAGCAAATTACATAATAGCAAACATCATAAATAAATTAGCTACACTAAATAGACTTGTATGTATTCAATTTGGAATCTAAAACATGCAATTCATTTTACGTTAATATAGTATAACTACAGCCTCTTTTATTCAAAGAATCTGATTTACAATCTTTTATATTCCATTCAACTTTTTATACATATTGCAGTGAAACAAGAAAGAAATCATATTTATTTTAACCATTGAAATAGGTAATGAAAAATACAGATATTAGAAAAAATCCCCTTTTCCCCTACTTTACACACCCATTTCTTTTTCATGTTTCAGAATTCTTTATCGTTACAATCAAAATTTGAGAGATGGAATAAAATGGAATACAAAATATTCATATTGTGATAATAATAATCTAACTCTACTATTTAAAAAAACATTTAGAATTCCAACAAATTTCACACTTTACATTTTATGGGGAAATTTTGGCGTTTTAAATCGATAAGTTTTTTGTATTAAAAATTTCCCAAGGCACGGTACAAATCCAAAAACAAACTACAGAAGATACTATTAAGGAAAATTAAGATTTCCACTCATAGATAATCCCAACTACAATCTCCTTGGATTTTTCTTTCGTGCTATTACCCATCTCTTCCTCTTATTTATCTCCTTTTTATTTTATATTATGTAATAAGTAGATATAGAAAATTGGGGCTAGGGAGATTTAGAATATAGATTTATACATAAGATTTAATACCTTTTCCCTTAGCTTGTTTTCTTCAATTCTTCCCCAAATATCCGGATGAGTATATTTTATTTTTGATTTGAGTTTTATAAATTTTTGTGAAGGAAGAAAATATGGCAGAATCCTGCTATTAGGTTTTGATTTGTATGAAGAAAAATGAACAAATAAGCCTCTTATTTATAATTTCTTAGACGTGCCAGAATGATCAGATCGAGAATCTTTTAATAATTTATTATTCGGGCCATTCAGACTAGGAATAACCTTAGTTGCCACAACAATAACTGGTCGACCGGTCTTTATAGGCGGTCGACCGACCCCATAGAAGGGGTCAACCAGTAGTCCCTCAAGGGTTATTTTTAACACTTACTTAAATGTTAAGCTTATTATTAACATTTATTTTACTGTTAAGTTTATTAATATTTATTTTTTTGATTCATTTTGAATTATGTTTGATCTAAAATCTTCAAACATCATTAACTTCATTTGAACTCCCATCAAGAAGCTTTATATATGAAAGTTTCTGAGAAAATCGCCACGAACACAATAGTGCAAGTTTCGTGGCCAAATTCTGATGTTTTCTCAATTTCCACATTTATTTTTATTATTAAGTAATTAATTCTTCTTAATTAACTTTTTGTTAATTTTACAGGGTGTTACATTAAGCCCCGCTATTTTCCGCTACACCCACTAAATCAAGGCATTTTAACACCCGCATTAGCAATATTAATATATAAAAGTTAATTTGACTAGTTCTCTTTTAAACCAAATCAACAAAGTTAAGGTAAAGACCTAAATTTAAGGTATAAGTGCTAAATATAAGTTAGAATTCTAGTCTATATAAATCATAATATTCTTTGGTTTTGTTATATAAGAGTAAGTAATATTTCTTTTTTCTACACAGATGTTGTGAGACTGAAAATAAATTAACTTTAAATATTTAGTTTTATATCTGATGAAGCCTTTTGCACCTAAGTTATTTTTGGGTATATCCCTGCTTTATCCCCGTTGTGACTTTTTTCATCTCTACCTCTATAGAACTGCTAAGTGCTTTAACTGCACAGGGTGAAATGAGGAACTAGTATATCTTTTTCTATGTTTTGGGACACTTCTAAAAAGTTCCTTGTTTTAGTAGATTCATTATAAGTTGTTTGATATGGTGATAGCGGGCTAAGATATTTTGTTCCTAATCGTGAGTTGCTTACTATTGGGCAATAATGGGTTGAGACATTTTGTTCCTCATTAGCGAGTCGCTTACGATTTGGCGATGTGGGCTAGGACAAGTAGTTCCCTAGTAGTGAGTCGCTTATGAATTGTTGATGGCGGGTTGAGACATATAGTTCCTATATAGCGAGTTGTTTATGATACAGCGATAGTGAGCTAAGACATATATTTCTTCAGTAGTGAGTCATTTGTGATATAGTGATAGTGGGCAGGGACATGTAGCCCCATTGGCGAGTCGCTTACGATTTGGCGACGTGGGATGATACATATAATTCCTTGGTAGCAAGTTGCATAAATTTTTGGCGATAAGGAGTTGGGACTTCGTGCTCAATCATGTCACTGTCTATCATTGGCAAGCAAGTTAGGACTTCATGTTCGATCGAGTGTATATGATTAGATATGGGTTAGATTTTAGCGAGATCATAGCATATGATGTCACTATAGTGTTATATTGTGTTTAGCGGACTTTTTGGTGCAAGAGACACAAGTTAAGGTATTATCTTCGAGACTTAGTGTTGTTTTACTAGCTTATTAGTACTATACACTTATATGATGTGTTGCACTCAGCAGATGTATGTCTGACCCATTATCATTTTCTTCTTTTTAATTATACTCTGATGGGTCGATGAGAGGACAGGTGATGACGAAGAGGTGTGATGGTACTATGGAGATGCACATTATTTATTTTCTATCTACTATTTTGTTTTAGTTATTCTCAGACATTAGACTGTTTTCTGTTATCTATATAGTTGTAGTTGGAGTTCATTCCATACTACATTGTTTTATTTATCTAGGGTTATATTATTGATTACCATAATATTTTATCGCTCCATTGTGAGTTTCAAAAAGTATAGAATATTTTAGATAACTTTTTAATCTATTTTACATTTTAGCTCAAAACGATCCACCATCAGTGAGTACCATGGTGTCCATTCCTATTCTTGTATGAATTAGGGCATCGTAGATTACGGGTCATTACATGTGGTATCAAAGCTTAGGTTAGGCGATTCCTACTAAATTAAGATGTATGAGAGAGCATATATTTGTAATTTATATTATGTGTATATTATTTGTATGCCATACCCTATATATTTTGACTCATAGAAGTAGTTGTTGGCTTATTCCTTATAAAAGTGAATAATTATGAGTTAAATAAATATTAAGATTTAAATAGTTTGGGTGGAAAAATAAACCCATCACATTTATTATAATTTACTCCATAAAAAATTGCTAATAAAGGGTCTTTAAACCAATAAGCAATAAGTAAATTGTGGGATTGAGGAGGAATAAGAAGAGGAGTAGTACCTTTAAGTCCATAGAACATAGTGTAGTCTTGATGAGGCATAATGAAGATACTTGAGCTTTTTTTTAAGATTGTATGACATAATTGGGCTTGTGTAAGTTATGATCTACTCTAATTAAAGTATTTAAATTAACTGAAATGTTTTCCTAAAGAGTTAGAAATATTAGTATTTGAGACTTTTGGAAAAAACATAAAGAAGTTGAAGTTTGTTTAATGTTTTGAAGATAATAGCCCCTTAATGTGAGTTTCAAAAATGGGAAAATTCAATAAGAACTAATTTTCCATAACTATTTTTAATGGTTTTATTTTTTTCTTAGTGTAAGGCACATTGTTATTTTGATGTGTACTTTGCTTTTGACGATGAAACCTTTGGAAGAAATAATAAGAACAACGACAACAACAATAATAAGTAAACCACATCTTTGAATGTATTTTATTTTATAAATATTAATGTAACATTTTGAAAAAAATTAAAATATTACATTTTCTTTACACTTTTGCGAACATTTCTTATTTATAAAAGTAAACTTAAAAAGATATTGTTTACATATATATATTTCTCCAAGTAAAAACGAACCATTTTGGATATAATTTAAATTAGAAACTTTTTAAAAAAATCATTATTATGAAAATTTTCTATTTCAATATATATGTATTTTGGAATATAAATTGGAATTTTATGATATAAACTTTTGAAATATGCATTAATAAAACATTTAAAATTTTGAATATTATTTCATGATTCGATATGAAAATAGTTAGTAGCCAACTAAATTTAAAAAATATTTTTTAATGTATATATGTGATGTATTGTCTAAAGATGTTGAAAAATAGCTAATTATAAAATAAAATTATATATACTGATATGTGTGTGTGTGTATGATAAGATGGTTACAAATTATATGAAATAATGTTGTAAAACTAAAGTATGAGTATTTCAAAAAAAACCAAAGTTATTATAAATCTAATTATATTTCGAGAAATTAATATTGAATTTGTAATGCTATAAAGAAATTAGTTTTGGAAGTTAAATACCATTAAGAATGGATATTTATAAGAATTGTTGAAAAGAAAGTAGCTTTGGATCTAGAATTTTATAAGTTATTTTTAGGGAGACATACGGATAGAAATGAAATGATTAACTTGAAATAAATTTGGTTTATGAAGAAATAATTTGACATGAAATGTCTAAAGTAAAACTTTTTGAAAGTTTCTTTGAGTGCAATTTATAGAATGTGATTTGGAAGAAAACTATCTTATGATTTTATTAAAGGTTTATTAAAATTAGCTGAGAACTTTATAGTTTTAGTAGCTTGTTAGTTTTGTGAGAAATGAAGTTAGAACTCAAGAGTTTTTTATTTTAAAACTAAATGAAAATGTTATTGCGATTTTCACTTAAACTCAGATGTTTGTATTGGAGCTAGAAAAGAATTACACAGCCTATAAAGTTTGAATTAATTATGGTGAACTGGCTAAGATAGTCATTATGCCAGTGTGCTAAGGACTCACTAGAAATGGATGTTATAGATTTGTGATTTAGGAATTTGTACTTAAAATTAATGAGGGTATTATGTGTGAATTTTGGGAAAAAAATTCTAAAACAATAAAGGAAAATCTACTTTGAATCGAGAATTTACTATTATTTATAAAGTAAAGTGGAATCTAATTAAATAGTAATATGATTTTTGGAAGACTTTCTAAATTTTGAGCAAATAATAATATGACTATTTTATGGCATTTAGGAAAAATATTATGATTATTTAAGTAATAAAATAAGAGATGTTTTGAGAATAATAATAATAATAATAAGAGATATTTTCCATAAATATTTTTTGGGTAAATTAATCATTTTTGATATAAATAACAATAAAAAGGATTTTTGGGATTTAATGCAGAATGTTGTTATTGTTGAATCACATATAATAATAAAGTGGTTGTGAAAAAATATTTAAGTAAATATTATTGTTTTGACGTAAAGTGATAATAATATTATTATTTTGAAGGAAATTTGATGACAAGTATTATTTTTGGATTAAATAATGATGTTTGAGATATTTAAAGAAATATGATGAAAACAAATGATTTTTGCAGTACATTACCGATTCGAAAAAAATAATACTATTTTGAGATGATAGAGAAAATGTATTCTTATAATAAATAATACCGAGATGATTTATACCTAAGAAGAAAATAACAAGTTTAAATTTACCTTTTTGAATTGTTGAGACATATGTGATTAATTGTTGTTTGAAATTAACATATATGCTAGTTAAGGGCTGGGATATGCTTATATAAGGCGTGAGAAGCATGAGAACATGGTTAAGTGAAAATTTCTAAAAGCTTGAATAATAGAAGATGTGTTGTATAAGACAATCGCTGGTAGAGGATAAGTATACTTACCTATGTAAAGTGTTTATGCAGTACGATGATGTACATAAGGTACTCTGGCCATATATCAGTTTATAGGGCTTCACAAGAATGTGGAGTTAATATTATTTTTAAATTATCTAGTGTTGTATGATTTCATGACATGAAGCAAATGTCTTGACTTGTACATACTAAGGTATGAAGGCGACTTTAAGAAAGGCGAGATCTAGGATTTGGAAGAAAATTGACTAAGAGCTAAGATTAGTTTTTTTCGTTCATTACATGGATTGAAGAACTATGTTATTAAGTCAATTTTATGAAATAGTGATTTTTTGTGCATAACCTATTTTTCGAGCCTAATGCACGTGAAGAATAAGTGAAAATTGCAATACCTAATTTATGAGTTCGTTATAGTAATACTATGTTCATTGAAAATAAGGCTCCATCCATTTGTGATATCTATAAATTAAACAGTGATGGAATATAGGGTTTACCTATAAATCCTATATGTTAGTCCACTTAAAGGGGAGACACCGTATTGTGTTGTCATCCCTATAAAGGAGGGGTTTAGTGAGGTATGTCAAGGGATAATAAAAGGGTTTTCTATTGGTTGGGTACAAATAAGCAAGTGGCGGGGTTTGTTGTAAGGTGTTTGACGATGGAGATATGCCAGCAGTGAAGTCTATTTAAATTAAAGCTATACTTGGACATTATATGATTAAAGACACTTTCGTGATAAGTAAAGGAATGGAAATTGCATATAATAGACATGCATTCAGAGTTCATAGTGGATTGCTTAGTAGGTGAAGGATTCACTGTTGAGATATGTTATGTGGGAGTGCTAGCGCCATAAGTTATTGGGCCTTTCTCGATTGTATAGAGAGTAGGGAAGTGAGCATGTTTGAGTGGGCTTCTTGAAAAGTTGGCTGGTTATCACACATTTTCCATTTATCTCATCCGTGAACATACATTGATGATTTAGCTGTATGGTATAGCCTAGTCGGCTTATGGGGTGAATATGAAGATGAAGTTTAGAATACTCTGTAGACGTATTCACATCTTAGGATTTGAAGTGATATGGCATAAAAATAAGGAAATGAAATTGGTCTAAGTATGGCGAGGAGAAATTGGTCTAAGTATGGCGAGGAAAAGGTTTAGACGGGAGTATATGGGAACTCGAGGAGAGAATATGTGTTTCCCATCACAAGCTCTTTTCCAATGAGTTCCCCTTTTAGTTAGTTAGCTCATTAGGTCATTTGTATGTTTGCATGGTTGATTTAGCTAGCAAGTTGACGCAGGCATGAATGTATGATGCTAGGATTGGTTTTATGTACATCCTTATGATGTGTTTTGGTTCCTATGGTTGCTTTGTTTGACTCATACCAGTTTAGTTTTTACCGTATTCTCTTGAGTGTATATAACCTAAGATAGATGCATATAGTTAGGTTTTCTAATTTATGCTAGATAATTTTATATGTCATTTACTGTTGTTAACCGGGTTTTTAACCCAGCAGAATTCAATAGGAGTTAGAACATTCAGATTAAACCAGAACGACTCAAAATTTGATCAGAAGGCCTAAAAATACAAGGCAAAGGACCCTAAGAAGTTTGGACCATTTTTATGCTAACATTTCGGATCGGTAGCGATTAGAT
Organism: Allium fistulosum; assembly: GCA_030737815.1. Classification (NCBI taxonomy): domain Eukaryota; kingdom Viridiplantae; phylum Streptophyta; class Magnoliopsida; order Asparagales; family Amaryllidaceae; genus Allium; species Allium fistulosum. The sequence continues at coordinate 670,135,322 of CM060906.1, forward strand.
GTACCAATCCAAAATATTTCTTTATTGGATCTCTTATCCACTTGTCTTACACTACTATGTCTCCACTAAGCTTATCCACCAAGTTTGATAACATTCCAAGCATCCAAGTTCAAGAAGTAAAAACATATCTGATTCGAACTACAGATCAGTCAAACCCATAGGTGAATCACCATCAAAAGAAGTCAACAAGCTATGAAATTACAAGGAGAGCATCGAAACAAAGCAAGAAAGATAGCCAAATAGTCATAGCATCAAAAATGCTTAACTATTTGGATCTGTATCGATCCAAACCAATTGGATCAGTACCGATCCAAATAGTTAGCTCCTATGACCCCCAAATTGTCTGGGCTCCTTCTTCGCACTAAGTGCAGGCTTCTGGTGAAGTGGATCTAGCCCAAGTGCTCTCCAACTCCTATAAATACCATCCCATCTGCAACAGAAAGGGGGTTCTCGGGACTGGCTACTCCAACTCTGCCATTACTATTCTTCACACTTCTTCTCCCACACAACAGTCACAAAGGAACAACTGAGATCCTCCGGTTGCCTCCAAGTACTTGTGATTTAGATCTAATTAGGTGATTCAATCATATTGTAATCCAAATCAATCTTGTAACAGCAGTCAGCTAAAAAAATATAAAGTGGACGTAGGCTTCATTAACAGCCTAACCACTATAAAAATCTTTTGTCTCTTTGTTTTTCTGCGATTCACTATTGTTTTTTCTATTTTATTTGTCTTGATAAAGAAAGCTGGTGCTTTCATACTCAGCCCAGGGTATTGATCTGTTTTTTGGGTTAACATTTTGGTGCTTTCACTTAGAACAAAGTGAATTTTGGCATAGATCTAGTTTTCCTCTTTGGACCGGCCAGATCCAAAAATTAGATCCATCAAATCAGTTGTAGGAAGTTTGAAGCTTGTCGTTGAAGATCAATGGCGGGAAGAAAGGGAACTGCTTTCGGAAAATCCATATTAGCCGTTATAGTTGGAGAAGAGACCAATCCTCAGCAAGTTGAAGTCAACAACGCTAATAATCTGCGAATTGGAGCGAATTCTGGAGCTGACACCGGAGATCGGGTGTTGGGATCTTCTATTCTGCATGAAGTCGTCACTAAAGGTGAACTGAACAATATGGTTGATGAAATCAACCAAAAGATGGAGAACAACTAAGAAGCTCTTATGGATAAATTAAATGCCCTCCTAACCTTGCAACCACTAGCAGCTCCAAGAACCATGCCAGAGCCCACGGCTGCCACAACCAGGAAAACTGTTTCGTTTCTGGCCTAAACAGGAGAAACGGAAGGCATAAGCAAAAAGGAGTAGTGGGTGAAGCTGCAGGAATCGCCACAGAAGGAAATGCAAGCACTCCACCAACTACGAAGCAACCTGCTACAAACTCGAATCTAGGGGCAAAAACCCTACAGGAAGATATAGCAGTGGATCTCTCCAACTCTGAAGATGGTGAACAACTTGATGATGACAAGTTGGAAGAAAATACTAATGCACTCAATAGTAGCAGGGAGGTCCAAACAGCCCCTACCTGACCAACCGCAAGCCAACAGATTTCCGAGGAAGTGGCTCTCCCAAAGGCAGGAGAGCCTAGGCTTCAGCCTACTTACCAAGATCGTTTGCAAAATCAAACACTTGGCATAGTCACTGACAGCCAACCCACGGACTACCAGACATCTGACTCATATATCGCGGATATGATCAAGCGCTTGATGGATGAAAGTAAGGATAGGAGAGATGATGAATTGAGATCCGCTCCTAGCCTAAATCCCTTCACTGATGACAATTTGAATGAATGGTACCCTGAAAAGTTTACTATGCCGACTATTCCGTCTTACGGTGGAACTAGAGATCTGAAATCTCACTTGTACGAGTATAATTGGTACATGGATGGAGCAAATGCTTAAAATGTTGTTTGATGTAGATGTTTTCCTATCTTCCTAGATGGACTTGCTTCTATGTGGTTCACCAGGCTCCCACCAAAATCCATCTCCACTTTCAATGAATTAGCAACAAAATTCCTTTATCAGTTTAGGCTTCACACAACACAATTGAAAGACATAATGTCCTTATCTAGCCTATTCCATGGACGAAATGAATCTTTGAAATCCTTCATCAGTCAGTTCAACACAACGGTGACTGAAGTAAGCAACCTAAACGAAGATATGGTCTTCATGGCCCTGGTCCGCGCTATCCATCCCGATGCCGAATTCAGAAAATGGATCAAAATGAAACAACCTACCATTAGGAAAGACTTTAACCGAAAGGAAACCCAGCACTTGAGATTGGAAGAGGTGGAGGAGCAAGAAGGAAAACCTGCTAACCCATAACCAACCAACGCTGGACAGAATGGTATAGCAGCTAACCAAGATGCAAACACCTTCGGGACCGCTGCAGGAAACGCAGGGAAGGATGGGAACCAAAAAAGGAAGAACCGAAATTCCAACAAGTGAAATGGAGGTAACAAGCGACCTAAAGGCTTGAGGCCCGAAGACTACACCCTACTCAATGAGACTCCAGAAAACATCTACTTTGCGACACAAGGGCCAGAGGAGTACAAGAAGCCGCCTAAAAAGGAAGCGATTGAACAACAAAAGCATTCCAGAAAGTACTGCCGCTTCCATGAAACACATGGTCACAACACGAATGAGTCTCGACACCTGAAGAACCTGATCGAAGAGCTGATTCAGGAAAACAAGCTTCTGCGGTATGTGAGGAAACTACAAAATCCTTACCAGCCTACTGCACCCCAAGCTCCTAGAGACCGGGGAAACCAAGCTAGAACCGGCGAAGAGGGATCTCGATGGACCGACCAAAGATTCATCATCGGAACAATATCTGGAGGACCTCATCCCATCTAAAAGAGTTGGGGAGAAATGGAGCGATATGCAAGCTTATTGAAACATTCCCCGAAAGGTTCGTGCTTTACGATTGAAGACGGAACTCTACCAAGCAGCAGAGAACCCTGAATGATGATATAGTATTTCAGAATCGTGCTGAAGGAATGGAAACTCTAAACCTCGACCCCATAGCCGTGTCGGTACGTGTCGGACCAGTGATGGTCCGACGAGTATTGGTGGATAGTGGCAGCTCTCTCAATGTCCTGTTTAGACACACGTTTGATCATATGAAGATCGATATGAAAGATGTATCTGCTTATCGAATAAAGATCCAAGGATTCACCGGTGAACCTAAGCAACCTATCGGAATAATTGATTTACCTGTAGAACTTGGGTAAGGCAACCGAAGGGTCGTCCTCATCCAGACCTTTGTAGATGAATTGTCCCCCTATAATTCTTTCTTAGGTCGACCTGCCTTAGCAGATTTCAAGATTGCTTTAGCCCAGTGGTACATAACCATAAAATTTCCAACAGAGAATAGAGTTGGTATGATCAAAGGAGACCAAAGTGTCGCTATAGAATGCTACATCGTAGAACTACGTGAGTCTACAAGAGAAGAAAAGGGGAAGAATGTGGGGAAAACTCTCTACATTCGTAAACCTACCGCATAGAAATTACAGGGCCGCCCCTGGCTTAGGGACCATAGCCAATTCGATAAGGAATCAGATCCTAGAAAGAAGAGTTCAGGGGAGAATCGGGCAGCACCGGTCGAATTGACGGTGCATGTCCCAATCGATATGGATGACCCAACTCAGGTCCAGAAAATTGGGTCACATCTTGCAAACAAGATGCGACACGAACTAATCAAATTTCTTCGTACCAACCGGGAAATATTTGCTTGGATGCATTCTGATATGTGCGGGGTGTCGCCGGAGATTGCAAGCTATGCACTCAATATTGATCCCAAGTATACACTAGTGAAGCAGAAGAGGCACAACCTAGGACTCGAATGGTACAAAGCACTAAGAGAGGAAGTGGATAGGCTGATGGTGAATGCCTTTATCCATGATGCAACCTATCCTAAATGGGTATCCAACCCGGTCTTGGTCAAGAAATCCAATGAGAAATAGCGAACTTGTATCGACTACATAGACATAAACAAAGCCTGCCCAAAGTGAAACTTTCCATTGCCTAGAGTCAACCAGTTTATGGATGGGACAGCAGGAAATGAATTTTTATCATTCATGAATGCTTACTCTGTTTACAACCAAATCATGGTGTACAAACCAGACCAGGAAAACACTAGTTTTATCACTGATCTGGGATTATACTACAACAAAGTGATGCCCTTCGGCTTAAAGAATGCTGGGGCAACTTACCAATGATTGGTGAACGCCATGTTCAAACATCAAATCGGGAAGACTATCGAAGTCTATGTAGATGATATGCTAATTAAATCACGCGTAGAAACAAATCACTTGGACAACCTCACCAAAATGTTCAAAATACTCCGCAAGTATAGAATGAAACTCAATCCACTTAAATGTCACTTTGGGGTAGCCTCTGAAAAGTTCTTAGGATTCATTGTAAGTGTCAGAGGCATTGAAGCTAATCCCAAACAAATTACCGCTTTACAGGAAGTTAAGGCCCCAAGGAACAAGAAAGAGTTACAAAGCCTGAATGGAAAAGTTGCAGCGCTACGCCGATTCATCTAAAAAGCAACCAACAAATGTATACTGTTCTATGACACACTAAAGAAGGGAAATAATAACTTCGAATTGAATTAGGCTTGCCAAACTGCCTTCGAAGAATTGCTACGATATGTGGAGACTCCGTGTAACATCCCCCTTATAGAGGTCCAAAACTAACGACTACGGATGCTGCAGTCATCCATAATTATTAATCTTCGACGACCAAATACGATGGTTCTAGATACATTGATACACAGATCACAAAAATATGAAAAAAATTTAACAATTCAAAAACAAATTTCCATATCCAAATCAAAACATTTCTTTTTCATTACATAATCCCCAAATTACGTTAACCACGTTCAGCAAAATATAATTATTACAAATACCCCAAGAGTGACATAAGAAGATGCCCCCTTGGTTGATCAGAGAATATAGTAAGGCTAATAAATCTGCCTTTACAAACAAAATACACAGCGGAAAGAAAAACTCTAAATAACTATCTGCCTCCTACACGCCACCAAAAGCTTTATTTGTTAGAGAAGAAAACCTGAGAACCTTAAATCTCAAACTACTCAAAATCAATTGAGTACCCGAGAGTTTAAGGGGAAAATAAAAACTTCGAGTCAGACATAAAGCCTGGTGAGGATAATAATCTAACATCTCAATCCTTTTAGATATCTAGTGGGACCATACCGCTTAGCGGAACGGGTTTTCCCCTCACTAATATCCTAAAACTTTTATAAAACCAAATTTTGTGCTCCTGCATCCATAATGGTTAAAACATTCATTTCAAAGCATTATGATGATATGCATACTTTAATATAAATAAGGTTTTCCTATTTCCCAGTTCAATCTGACACCCTGTCATTATTATAGTTTCTATGGTCACTATTAACGTTTTTAGTTTTCATGGGTTTACTATTAACCTTGTTATAACTAATAGACACCCTGTCCTATTCATAGTTTTCATAAGATCACTAAAAACCTATAGGCTCCTGCCAGTTAACTTAATTAATAAATGGGTCCTCCTGAACCTATTAGTCATTCCAATTACTAATCACCTTATCCTAGTTTTCATAGGTTGACTACGAACCTATAGATTTATCCAGTAACTTACTGCACATTCTAATTTTCATGGGTTAATTAGGAACCTACTGATACTTCCATTAACCACATTCTTATCCTAGTTTTCATGGGTTTACTAGAAACCTATTAACTGATGTCAATTCTTAATCCGGATATAGTTTTCATAGGTTCACTACAAACCAATTAGCCCCTGCCAACTATCCTTATGCATAGTTTACATGGGTTAACTATGTACCTTTTGGTATGCACCAATAACTACCTTAACATAGTTTTCATGGGTTTACTATGAACCTCCTGGTATGCACCAATAACTACCTTATTATAATTTTCATGGGTTTACTATGAACCTTTTGGTTTACCTCCAATAACTACAAAGTTTAGGCATCCTATATTTTTGGTCACCCTGACTCCATGGATGCAATTCTATTCATTCAGGAGTTTAAGTAATTTATATTCACTATTTGAGTTAACCTATTGGTTTTTCTACCCCTTTTTCTCCAAAATAAAGTTATGGGTTATCATGTGAATATACTCATATTTGAAGAAGTAAAATATTAATTAACAATACCACTCTTGTGGGTTTAAGATCATTGAAATACATATCATAAAACATTGTTAACACCTTTAACATATATTTTTATCAAGGCAATACTCCTTCAAAATTACATATTTAAAACCCTTACAAAACTCCTTTATATAAGCTGTGGGTTTTCCTTTAAAATTAGAGTATGGGTTTTCAAATCTTTTAAAACCAAACCTTTCGACCTTGTCGAAAGTTCTTCAAAACAACCTTTCGAATCCAAACCTTTCAAAACCATTGATACAATTCAGCAATTCAAACCTTTCGAAAGCATTCAACTCTTAAAATATAAACCTTTTGAAGACTTGCTGTGTTCAGGTTAAAATATTCGGAAGGTCCTCCTTTAAAACATTTTGGCTACAATGGGAGCAACCTTTCGACCTTGTCGGAAGGTCTGAAGCTTTAAAAGATTTCATTTAAAACAATAGACCTCCGCCTTTTTAAAGCAACTCCTTCGAAAGCTTGGGTTACATTTCAATTATTAGAAAAAGGAAAATCATATAAGTCGAAGGCTTTGATACCTTTCGAAAGCAATGGGAGAAGCGGCTAGTTTTTAAAACAAGTAAACCTTTCATCTTTGTCGAAAGTAACGACTTCGAAAGGTTGAAAAAAGCGGCTATAACCTTTCGACTATGTCTGAATGTTCAAAACAGGACAATGATAAGTGGAAGTAACCTTTCGACTGTGTCAAAAGGTTCCAAAAGAAAATAGTGGTAAACCAGCAATAACCTTTCGACTTTGTCGAAAGGTTTAAAACCTTTCATTTTAAACATTTGACCTGGTTGAAAGCAACCAAGTCGAAAGCTCTAATTCGAAAGCAAAGTAGGTGAAAGCTTTTGGTTTATAAAACAAACATACCCCAACCTCTTTGCCATCAACCTTTCGACCAAGAACCCTTCGACTCTGTCCAATTCATTACGTACCAAGTAACTTGATACCATATGCATTGGTTTGACCTTTTCGAAAACGATAACCTTCGACTTATTCGAAAGGTCTGGGTCGGAAGGTTTACTACCGTAAAAGGTTGAAACATGCTAAAAGTATGATTTCTTTGTTTTTAACTTAAAAAGATAAATTTTCAACTAACCTGCCTTTGTTTGTCAAATTCTCATTGGTTAATAATTTCTTTTCAGAAAAATGCTGCCATTAATTTTTAGAGATTAATTATAATTTTATTTTATAAAATGCTCCTTCTCCTTAATTAAATATATAAAACATTTAAGTCTCATACCTTAAATAATTTTATATATTCATCAAAACACTTAGGAAAAATCTGAAAAAATTTTAGAAAATCTATTTTAATATGTTTTCCAACATATAAAAATTTCAAACCCAAATAATCTTTATTTTAGCCGTACTTAATTTATAACTCAATAAATTATTTTCTTCACTAGAAAATTTATATAAAATCCATATAAACTCAGAAAATTATGAAAATTGAAACCCATCTCCAAAATCATGTTTTTTATAACATAAATTTTTTCCCATGGCATTTAAAAATCATTCATCTCGGTTTTACCCTAAAACCGTGTATATCTACTTTTTAAACAACCTTGTTCAATACATATATAAATCAAAATCAAGCATATCATCATTCAATATATCATAAAACAAATTTATCCTAAAAAACTAAACCATATGATGTTAAAATCAAAATAGAGATGTAGAAATTATTATTCACCTTAGATTAGATAAGGAAATTGAAGTTTGATTGAGATTGATTCCTTCTAACTTGAATCCTAAGCTTTAAGTTGATTTTCTCTTCTCTTCTTTCTTCCTAATGGCCGGCCTTGCTTTCACTTCTTATGGTTATAATTTTTGTTTTGAGTAAAATGAACGTGTATGACCTAATGAGAAAGGTATAAGGGTAGGAAGTATGGTTATTTACCATACTGCCCTTATGTTTAATTTCCTAACCATTCATATAAGTTTATTTGATTTTTATTAAGCACGGCCACCTAATTTATTAATCAACCTCAATCTCCTTATCTACATTATTCTATTTAATATATTATAATTAAATCTCCTGAATAATGTCAATAAAATTAGGGGTGTTACATGCTCCCCTCCTTAAAGAATTTCGTCCTCGAAATTCATTTAGGACTTACTAGGAAACATAGCAATCATCTATAACATCTCCCAACAACCATACTAGCCTACCTGACTATCATAATCAATATAAATCTGATACAGACATACCATCAAAGCAAATCAGGATAAGCCTCTCGAATCCTGTCTTATGTCTCCCAAGTACAGTCTTTCTCGTTGTCACACTACTGAACCTTTACCAACTTGACTGTCTTGGTCCTCAATCTCTTCTCATCTCTCGCTACAACCTGAATTGATTGTCTAACAAAAGTCAAATCAGGCTCTATTTCCAAGTCCTCCAACTCTGTCTAGGGATTAGTAGCCTCTGGATCATGCACATACTTACAAAGATGAGACACATGGAATACATTATGGACACCTTCCAAACTGCTCGGCAACTCTACTCTGTAAGCGAGCTTCCCAATCCTTTCTATAATCTGAAATGGACCAACATACCTTGGGGCCAACTTTCCCGACTTTCCAAATCGTACCACACCCTTCATTGGTGATACTTTAATGAAAACCTTGTCTCCTACTGAGAACTCTAAGTCCTTACGCCTTTTATTTGCGTAACTTTTCTTCCTGGATTGAGCTTCCTTCATCCGTCCTCGGATTAACTCAATTTTTTCTGACGCCTCCCTAACTAAATCTGGACCTAAGACCAATCTGTCTCCAGTCTCTAACCAACATGCTAGTGATTTGCATGACTTTCCATACAAAGCTTTAAAAGGCATCATTCCGATACTAGTCTGATAACTATTATTATAGGAAAACACAATCAGATGCAGGTGATCTTCCCAAGATCTACCAAAGTCCAATACACAAGCCCTCAACAAATCATCGAGTACCTTGTTGACTCTCTCTGTCTGCCCATCTGTCTATGGGTGATAAGCTGTACTCATCCTGAGCTTGGTACCTAATACCTCTTGCAGACTCCTCCAAAATTCGCTAGTGAACAATGCATCTCTGTCGCTGACTATGCTACTAGGAATCCCGTGAAGTCTAACTATGTTCTTTATGAACAACTTTGCTAAAACAGGTGCCATCATGGTTGACTTTACCGGACTGAAATGGGCACTCTTGGTCAACCTGTCCACTATAACCCATATGCTTTCATTTCCTCCATTTGTCCTTGGCAACCCATCTATAAAATCCATCGATATCGAATCCCACTTCCAAACTGGAATATCTAAATGTTGAAGTAACCCACTTGGCTTCTGATGTTCGGCTTTCGCTTGTCTATAGTTAATACACTGCCTAACCCATAAGCCAACATCCCTCTTCACGCCTTCCCAATAAAAGCTTCTCTTCATGTCTTGATACATCTTGGTTCCTCCAGGATGAATCATAAACTTGGACAGATGACACTCTTCTAAAACTTCTCTCCTTAAGTTCTCTACACCTGGAACACATAACCGTCTCTTCTTTCTCAACCATCTGCTTTGGTAAGATTTAAATCCTTTAGGTCATCAATCTCTAATCCGACTTTAAGCTTTCTGATCCTCTTAGCTAAAATTGGGTCTTCTCTCTGCTTAGAAGCTATCTTTTCAATCAACACTGGTCGCACTTCTAAACAAGACAACATAGCAGTACCTTGACTAGAACTAGCAGTAGATCTCAACTGCACCCCACAACTGGCTAAAGCTTCTAGATCCTTCCATTATGCCAACACTGCTAACACCGCATTTCGATGTTTTCTACTGAGAGCATCTTCTATCTTATTTCCTTTTACCGAAGTATACTCTATACCGAAATCATAAGCAGCCAAAAACTCCAGCCACATCTGTTGTCTCATATTCAACTCCTTTTGAGAGAATAAATACTATAATGACTTATGATTGGTATACAACTCAAATCTCTCTCCCAACAGATAATGCCTCCAAATATTCAAGGTAAAGATCACTACAGCCAACTCCAAGTCATGAGTAGGATATCTAACTTCGTGCGGTCTAAGCTGCCTAGATGCGTAAGCAATAACTTTGCCCCTCTGCATCAACACTGCTCCCAATCCAGTACCACATGCATCAGTGTATACTACCAACCCTTGGTTACCATCCGGAACTACTAACACTGGTCCATTGGTCAATAAATGCTTTAACTTAAGGAATGCTTTCTCACATTTATCGGACCAAACAAACTTCACTTCCTTCCTAGTCAACTTAGTCAAAGGTGATGCTATCCTCGAGAAATCCTTGATGAATCTCCGATAATAGCCAGTAAGTCCAAGAAAACTCCTGATCTTGGTTACCGTCTATGGTCTCTTCCAATTATTAACTACCTCGATCTTTACTGGATCAACTGATAATCCTTCCTATGAAACCACATGACCAAGAAACTTAACTTTTCTCTTCGAGAAATGACACATAGAAAACTTCGCCTTCAGCTGATTCTGCCTTAGCATCTCCAACACCACTCTAAGATGAATCTCATGCTCTCTTTCATCTTTAGAGTACCATCTATGAACACCAACACAAACCTATTCAAGTGCTCTCTGAAAACCCAGTTAATCAAATCAACAAAGAAAGCAGGCGCATTTGTCAATCAGAATGGCATTACTAACCACTCATATAAACCATACCTAGTTCGGGATGTAGTCAAAGGAATGTTGTCCTCCGCCACTCTTAACTGCTAGAACCTCGTCGCCAAATCCAACTGGAAAAATACTCTGGCTCCACTCAATTGATCAAATAATCATCGATTCTCGGCAAAGGATACTTATTCTTGATCGTCCTCTCGTTTAACCTATAATAGTCGATGCACATCCTTAACGACCCATCTGGTTTCTTCGTAAACACCACAACTGCTCCCCAAGGCAAACTACTTGATCTAATAAAATTCCTTTCCTCAAGATCCACTAACTACACCTTCAATTTCTTCATCTCCGTCGGTGTCATCCTGCTAGGTAGTCTACTGACAGGTTCAGCTCCCGGTACAAGGTCTATTCAAACCTCAACAGCTCGTTTTAAGGGTAGTCCAATGACCGGCTCAAACACATCTGCAAACTCTCTGGCCATACGAACCTGACAAAGCTTTTCTCCAACCTCCATGGTACTCAACAAAGCACAAACACTCTTACTGGAATTTTCCACCGAGAAAATGGTTCGGTTATGACTATCTGGGTGCCTCAATGATATTTCCCAATCCTAACAAAATATCCTAGCCTCGTACTTACCCAACCAATCCATACCTAAGATGATCCCAAAATCTACGAATCAAAAACATACAAACTGCATGCAAACTTATGACCTAACAACTCAAGTTCTAACTGGTCACATCTCATCCCAAGAGTTGCATACCCTCCTATTAGATTCGCAAACCTTAAGTAAGTACTAAGGTATGTGGGTTTTATACATAACCTATCAACCAAATACTGAGATATAAATGAATGTGATGTACAAGTATCAAAAAGTACCCTAACCGGTATACTTTGTATCAAAAGCGTACCTTCCGTCATAGTTTTTCCCTTTCTCCGCTGTAGTGGGTTAAGAAGAAGACAGCGGTCTAATAGCAAACACCTTCCCTCTATCCGCCCTAACTGGCTCTGGACACTAGTTCTTATAATGCCCAACTTGGTCACAGTTGAAGCATTTCACATTCTTCCTCTCTACAGGCTTCTTTCCTTTACCAGTTCTACACTCGAGGGCATAATGGCCCTTCTTATCACACTTATAACACACCAAATCAGCCTTCGCCTTATTAGAGGCCACCCCTTTCTAGGCTCCTTTCTTATTAAAGAATTTCCTTTTTCTTCCTTGAAAATCCTGGGACTTAACTGGCTTCTCCCTAGCTGAAACAGCCAGCATCTCCTCATGGCAAATGGTCACCTCCACCGTCACATGATAAGGCTCTCTAATATGAGTCATAGCCATCCTGCCTAGCTCTAGCCTCAAACCTCTAATGAATCTCTCATTCCTCCTGACATCCACGTCAACCAAAGCATAACCATATTGAGATAGTTTATCAAACGTAGCAGCATACTCGATCACAGACATCCTTCCTTGGACAAGATCCATAAACTTCCTCATTAGTGCTGACTTGGCAACCTCAGATAAGAACCTCTGTTCAAACCTTCTCCTGAAGTCAGCCTATTTCAACTCTTCCTCCGTCACTCCGGCCGTCACACTGTTCCACCATTGTCGCACTAGCCCTTGCAACTGTCTAGAGGCTAGCCTTCTCTTCTCTCCATCATTCAAGCCTAAGTCTATAAAGATCCTTTCACAGTTTAACAGCTAGTTCTCAACTTCAACAGCATCTTCCGTTCCAGCAAACAGCTTTTCTCCTAGACTGACATAGTCTCTACTCAGCTTAGCATAGTTATATCCAACCGGAACTACAGGATTAGCTCCACCAACATTCCCAGCAGCTCCCGCTAGCAAAAGATTAGCCAACAACTGATACACCATCCATGCATCTACTGGCAGATTTCCAGCACCTACATTGGCCTCAGCATTTTGGTTAGTATTAGCCTGTCGACCTTGGTTTCTCTAAGTATTAGGTCAAGCGTTTCTATTGGTTGTGGTGCTTCCTCCACCCAGATTTCCTCTACCGTTTCCTGCCTCCATATCCTCTTTCTCGTATATCTACATACGAGCCTTAGTAAGATACAAAAGAATGGCCTAAGAGAGAGAGATGAATATGTACTTAGATATATACCTATATATCAAATACAAGTACGTTACTATAGCGTTAACCCAAACCGCAATCTTATTTTTAAATTCATTAGATTATGTTTGAGAAAGCTTTTAGGTTTAACTTTTCTTTTAAAGTTTCATAAACCTATGCTCTGATACCAATTTGTAACATCCCCCTACTTAGAGGCCCAAAACTAATGGCTACGGATGCTACAGTCATCCATAGTTATTAATCTTCAACGACCAAATACAGCGGTGCTACATACATTGATACATAGATCATATAAATATGGAAAAAAAATTAACGATTCAAAAACACATTTCCATATTCAAATCAAAACATTTCTTTTTCATTACATAATCCCCAAATTACGTTAACCATGTTTAGGAAAATATAATTATTACAAATACGCTAAGAGCGACATATGAAGATGCCCCTTGGTTGATCAGAGAATATAGTAAGGCTAATAAATCTGCCTTTGCAAACAAAATACATAGCGAAAAGAAAAACTCTAAATAACTATCTACTTCCTACATGCCTTCGGAAGCTTTATTCATCAGAGAAGAAAACCTGAGAACCTTAAATTTGAAACTACTTAAAATAAATTGAGTACCCGAGAGTTTAAGGGGAAAACAAAAACTTTGAGTCAGACATAAAGTCTGGTATGAATAATAATCTAACATCTCAATCCTTTTAGATATCTAGTGAGACCACACCGCTTAGCGGAATGGGTTTTCCCCTCAGTAGTATCCTAAAACCTTTATAAAACCAAATAATGTGCTCCTGCATCGACAATGGTTAAAACATACATTTCAAAACATTATGATGATATGCATACTTGAAAATAAATAAGGTTTTCCCATTTCTCAGTGTAATCTGACACTCTATCATTATTATAGTTTCTAGGGTCACTATTAACCTTTTTAGTTTTCATGGGTTTACTAATAACCTTGTTATAACTAATAGACACCCTGTCATATTCATAGTTTTTATAGGATCACTAATAACCTATAGGCTCCTACCAGTTAACTTAACTAATTAATGGGTCCTCCTGAACCTATTAGTCATTCCAATTACTAATCACCTTATCTTAGTTTTCATGGGTTGACTAGGAACCTATGGACTTATCCAGTAACTAACCGCACATCCTAGTTTTCATGGGTTGACTAGGAACCTACTAATACTTCCATTAACCACATTCTTATCATAGTTTTCATGGGTTTACTAGAAACCTATTGACTGATGTCAATTCTTAATCCGAATATAGTTTTAAAGGGTTCACTACAAACCAATTAGCCTCTGCTAACTATCCTTATGCATAGTTTTCATGGGTTAACTATGAACCTTTTGGTATGCACCAATAACTACCTTACCATAGTTTTCATGGGTTTACTATGATGCACCAATAACTACTTTATCATAGTTTTCATGGGTTTACTATGAACCTTTTGGTTTACCTCCAATAACCATAAATTTTAGGCATCCTATATTTTTGGTCACCCTGACTCCATGGATGCAATTCTACTCTTTCAGGAGTTTAAGTAATTTATATTCACTATTTGAGTTAACCTACTGGTTCTTCTACCCCTTTTTCCCCAAAATACAGTTATGGGTTATCATGTGAATATACTCATATTTGAAGAAGTAAAACATTAATTAACAATACCACTCCTGTGGGTTTAAGATCCTTGAAATACATATCATAAAACCTTCTTAACACCTTTAACTTATATTTTTATCAAGGCAATACTTCTTCAAAATTACATACTTAAAACCCTTACAAAACTCCTTTATATAAGCCGTGGGTTTTCCTTTAAAATTAGATTATGGGGTTTCAAATCTTTTAAAACCAAACCTTTCGACTTTGTCGAAAGTTCTTCAAAAACAACCTTTCAAAACCATTGAAACCATTCCGCAATTCAAACCTTTCGAAAGCATTCAACTCTTAAAATATAAACCTTTTGATGACTTACTGGGTTCAAGTTAAAATATGCGGAAGGTCCTCCTTTAAAACCTTTCGACTACGATGAAAGCAACCTTTCGACCTTGTCGGAAGGTCTGCTTTGAAAGCTTTAAAACATTTCATTTAATACAATAGACTTCCGCCGTTTTAAAGCAACTCCTTCGAAAGCTTGGGTTACATTTTAATTATAAAACAAAGGAAAATCATATAAGTCGAAGGCTTTGAAACCTTTCGAAAGTAATGGGAGAAGCGGTTGGTTTTTAAAACAAGTAAACCTTTCATCTTTGTCGAAAGCAACGACTTCGAAAGGTTGGAAAAAGCGGCTATAACCTTTCGACTGTGTCGGAAGGTTCAAAACAAAACAATGATAAGTGGCGATAGGTTCCTGTTAGCGCCAAAATTGGTCACTAACCCCCAAATGCAAATGAAAGCACCAAATAACAATCACCGCTCACAGATAGAATGTATGTAGAGGATGTTAATATGAAGAATAACAGAAATTAAAATGAAAGCAGTAAAGACAAAGAATTTATAGTGGTTCGGCTGACTCCGGCCTACGTTCACTCTAGAAATTTTCTTTTTATTGATGTTCGAATCAATTACAGTTACGAACTGGTAGGATAGCCTTAGCCTTAGGAAATAGAAAGTTAGAGAGTAGGAGAGAGGATCCCCTTTTACTGTGCCCCTGCCTCTCTATTTATAGACAAAGATGGGTTGGACTTCCCTGGTGGGCCTGGTAGCCGAGTACCTCAGCCCAAATGGAGTGGTCTCCATATGCCGAACCATGGATGGCGAACGCTGAATGCCGAACGTTGGGAGGTGCGAGGTACCGAGGTATGGAGGTGCGAGGTACTGAGGTATGGAGGTGCGAGGTACTGAGCTATGGAGGTGCGAGGTACTGAGGTATGGAGGTGCAAGGTGCAATGCCGAGCGATCCTTAGTGCCAAACCTCCATCACGTCGAACGTCTCCAGATGCCGAACGATACTGGGGTGAGATGTGCCGATCGGTCTTGGAGTGGAGGTATGCCGAACGACATTAGAGTGAGGTGTGCCGAACGGCATTGGAGTGGAGGTATGCCGAACGGTCTTGGAGTGGAGGTATGCCGAACGACATTAGAGTTAGGTGTGCCGAACGATACTGGGGTGAGGTGTGCCGAACGGTCTTAGAGTGAGGCCGGACGCTCTGCATGCCGAACGACCTTAAATACCAGTTGACCCATTCGTGTCGAATCGTAGAATAGCCGAACGTTCATGGATGCCGAACGTTCCTTATATGCCGAACAAAGCAGTTGTGCCGAACGTCATTTGAGTGAGGTGTGTCAAGCGACACCCGGGTGAGGTGTGCTAAGCGACACCCGAGTGAGGTGTGCTAAGCGACACCCGAGTGAGGTGTGCTAAGCGACACCCGAGCGAGGTTGATTCCTGAAATTTGTATCGATCATAACTTGAGCATATGAAGTCCGATTAACTTTAAACTTGCAACTTTGGCTTCCTCCTCTTTGATCGTCGTGTCATATCAATTCTAACTTGATTTGGACTTGGACAAAATTCATCGATGTCCATAGTGAACCTGCGGTATACAACTAATATTCGAAACAAATAATCATTGATTTTTTGCTAATTCCTTGATATCTCGACCTTGCCAAAAAGTGGGTTAACACTTTGCCCCCCAAAACATGCCTTTTGGTAAAAGGCGTGTTTTGAATAGCTTCAGATCGAATGCAGTGAGCTTATGTTCTATTTATTTCTTTAGTATTGTCAATCAGATTTATGGCTGTTCGAAGCCGAATCAGTATCTACTTCCACTTACGGAAGTTAGTAACCAAATTCTATAGCCTCTCTGAACTATCGATGGTCACTCCGGACCCTTGCTAAGTCCATTCCAGACTTAACGATTGAATAGAAAGATCATGTTGCACTCCGACGTTGCTTTCTATCCCTTGCACTCCGGCCCCGGTTAGGGCATATAGCGATGTCTTGGTTGTTCTAAACCGATCATAGCTTCTTCGGGCTCTTGCTGGATCCCATCCTGTCACTCTCCGGTGAAGGGGAAACAACGTTGAGTGAGCCGATCCTGTCGCTTTTCGGCGAAGCGACTCACTTCTTGCACTCTGGTTCAGTGTGTTTGAACATTAAGCGATATCTTGGCCTAAATCGTCGGCCGATCATAGCCACTCCGGGCCCTTGCTGGATCCCATCCTGTCACTCTTCGGTGAAGGGGAAATAGCGCTTAAGCAAGTCGATTCTGTCGCTCTCCGGCGAAGCGACTCACTTCCTGCACTCCGGTTCAGCGTTTCTGAACATTAAGCGATGTCATGGCCAAAATCGTTAGGCCGATCATAGCCTCTCCGGGCTCTTATCGAATCTCGATCCAATCACTCTCCGGTGAATGAGAAACGATGCTTAAGTGAGTCGATCCTGTCGCTCTCCGGCGAAGCAACTCACTTCTTGCACTCCGGACCCCGTCTCTCCGGGTAGGGTCATAAAGCGATCATCATTTTGTATCAGTACGTAATATTCGTCCTTTAACTCTCCGGTCAAAGGCTTATTCAGGAAATTCAAGTTTATTTATTAAATTCAGACCCTAGATGTTCAATCTCAAACATCAGGGAAAAACTAAACAACGCCTCTCCGAGCTGAACGGTCTATACCATCTCAGAGCATGCCTAGGGATCTCTCTGGTTCCCATACGTGAGTGAGTGGAATAGCCGTTTTATTTTGAAAGCAAATCTAAGAAAAGTGATTGACCAGAGTTCATATCTTGAACTTGGCCCTTGCCATCATGATCAGTTGATGACGAGTCGTGATCCCGATCCTGGATCGTTCCTGTTACGTGGAGGCGGTGGCTGTTCAGGCCTTACCGCTGCTGTCGGTTCTCTGACATATTGTGGCAATCTACCACTCCTAGCATGTTCTTCCACCTCATCCTTTAGGTGGCGGCATTCATCGGTCGTGTGCCCATCTAGCTCATGGAATAGGCAATATTTTCCAGTTCTGCGTTCCCGCTCTGTGGGATCTCTTCTCGGCGGCTTTCGATAAGGGAGCTGCCCCCGAGTTTCAGTGTAAATTCGTTCTAGGCTTGCCGTCAAACCGGTGTATTGCCTGAATCTGGGTTCCTGGAATTTCTTCCGTTTATCAGGACCATCCTGTGCATCGTCCTGCTTTCTCTTTCCTTTGTCTGCTCCAGACTGTCCTCCTGCGGTTCCTTCGCTTCGTGTAGTGTTTATTTCCTGCCTCTCGGCTCGTGATTCCTCTAGTCGAATGAATTTTTCAGCTTCATGATAAAACTCTCCTAGATCTTGAGGTGAGTCTCTGGTCAGAGAATCTTTGAATTCGGTGCCTTCTACAATTCCTGCTACTGCCGCCATCAAAATCATTGATGGATCCGGGCGATCTACAGAAGCCACCGTTGCATTGAATCGCAATAGAAAATCTTTTATGGACTCTCCGGTCCTTTGCTTTATCGAGGCTAAAGTCATCACACTCTTGGGTCGCGTCACATGGACCCTAAACTGTCTCATGAAGCATTCCACTAGCTCACCCCATGTCCTGATTGATCCAGTCTCTAGTTGTCTGAAACAAAGCGCAGCCAAATCTGATAAAAATAAAGGGAAGCATCGTGCCATCACTTCCTCGGATGCCCCCAGCACTTCCATATGCCTGATGTATCTGGTAATGTGCATGGTCGGGTCTGACTTTCCGTCATAAGTATCCAGCGTGGGTAACTTGAACTTTGGAGGATTCCTCGCATTCCTGATATTCGGAGTGAACGGGCTCCGACTGACATCCTCTAAGCCTCCGCTTGACAATCTTCCTCTCATTATTCGCCGCACTAATCCAGCCATCCTTTCATCTTCATCAAGGGGTTGTCCCCTCAACATGCCTCTATCCTGCCCCCCAGGTCTCGAAGGGTATTCTGGGTAATATTCTTCATGTGGTTCATTAATGTTGGCGTTAGCTCTAGCCTGCTGAGCTCCATCCGTGGGTCTTCCAATGTCAGATCCTGAGGGTCTGCCCCCAAGCCCTTGTTGATTGCCTTCGGGCACTGCATTCTGTTCTTGGTTCTGACCTTCAGCACTCTCTGTAGCTCTAGTCTCCTGCCCCATATCGGCAGCAACTGCAGCCGGTCCTAAGTTCTGTGCTCTGGCTGTTCTCATCTGTTCAAAGAAGCTCTGCATCGCTTCTTGTTGGCTCTTCATCAATCTTTAGTGAATCGAGTCCATCATTGCCTCCATCTCGTTTCGAGTGATGTAGATCGAGGCTCGGCCCTCTCCAGCTCCAGAGGAAGCTTCTTGACTCCCTTCCTGATTGCTCCTTCCTGTCGCTTGCTTCCTAGTTGATGGCCTGGCCATTGCTTTCTAGAATCTAAGTTCCTAGCTCCAAAATTCCCAAGTGTTTGCGTTCTCAGTGAAAGCACCAAAGTGTTAGCGCCAAAATTGGTCACTAACCCCCAAATACAAATGAAAGCACCAAATAACAATCACTGCTCACAGATAGAATGTATGTAGAGGATGTTAATATGAAGAATAACAGAAATTAAAATGAAAGCAGTAAAGACAAAGAATTTATAGTGGTTCGGCTGACTCCGGCCTACGTCCACTCTAGAAAATTCCTTTTTATTGATGTTCGAATCAATTACAGTTACGAACTGGTAGGATAGCCTTAGCCTTAGGAAATAGAAATTTAGAGAGTAGGAGAGAGGATCCCCTTTTACTGTGCC
Source organism: Allium fistulosum (assembly GCA_030737815.1). Lineage (NCBI taxonomy): Eukaryota > Viridiplantae > Streptophyta > Magnoliopsida > Asparagales > Amaryllidaceae > Allium > Allium fistulosum. The sequence continues at coordinate 670,154,930 of CM060906.1, forward strand.
CCTGCCTCTCTATTTATAGACAAAGATGGGTTGGACTTCCCTGGTGGGTCTGGTAGCCAAGTACCTCAGCCCAAATGGAGTGGTCTCCATATGCCGAACCATGGATGGCGAACGCTGAATGCCGAACGTTGGGAGGTGCGAGGTACCGAGGTATGGAGGTGCGAGGTACCAAGATATGGAGGTGCGAGGTACCAAGATATGGAGGTGCGAGGTACTGAGGTATGGAGGTGCGAGGTACTGAGGCATGGAGGTGCGAGGTACTGAGATATGGAGGTGCGAGGTACTGAGGTATGGAGGTGCGAGGTACTGAGATATGGAGGTGCGAGGTACTGAGGTATGGAGGTGCGAGGTACTGAGGTATGGAGGTGCGAGGTGCAATGCCGAGCGATCCTTAGTGCCAAACCTCCATCATGCCGAACGTCTCCAGATGCCGAACGATACTGGGGTGAGGTGTGCTGAACGGTCTTGGAGTGGAGGTATGCCGAACGACATTAGAGTGAGGTGTGCCGAACGGCATTGGAGTGGAGGTATGCCGAATGGTCTTGGAGTGGAGGTATGCCGAACGACATTAGAGTTAGGTGTGCCGAACGATACTGGGGTGAGGTGTGCCGAACGGTCTTGGAGTGAGGCCGGACGCTCTGCATGCCGAACGACCTTAAATACCAGTTGACCCATTCGTGTCGAATCGTAGAATAGCCGAACGTTCATGGATGCCGAACGTTCCTTATATGCCGAACAAAGCAGTTGTGCCGAACGTCATTTGAGTGAGGTGTGTCAAGCGACACCCGGGTGAGGTATGCTAAGCGACACCCGAGTGAGGTGTGCTAAGCGACACCCGAGTGAGGTGTGCTAAGCGACACCTGAGCGAGGTTGATTCCTGAAATTTGTATCGATCATAACTTGAGCATATGAAGTCCGATTGACTTTAAACTTGCAACTTTGGCTTCCTCCTCTTTGATCGTCGTGTCATATCAATTCTAACTTGATTTGGACTTGGACAAAATTCATCGATGTCCATAGTGAACCTGCGGTATACAACTAATATTCGAAACGAGTAATCATTGATTTTTTGCTAATTCCTTGATATCTCGACCTTGCCAAAAAGTGGGTTAACAGTTCCAAAACAAAATAGTGGTAAAGCAGTAGTAACCTTTCGACTTTGTTGAAAGGTTTAAAACCTTTCTTTTTAAACATTTGACCTGGTTGAAAGCAACCAAGTCAAAAGCTCTAATTCGAAAGCAAAGCAAGTGAAAGCTTTTGGTTTATAAAACAAACATACCCCAACCTCTTTGGCCATCAACCTTTCGAATAAGAACCCTTCGACTCTATCCAATTCATTACGTACCAAGTAAGTTGATACCATATGCATTGGTTTGACCTTGTCGAAAGCTATAACCTTTCGACTTAGTCGAAAGGTCTAGGTCGGATGGTTTACTACCGTAAAAGGCTGAAACATGCTAAAAGTATGATTTCTTTATTTTTAACTTAAAAAGATAATTTTCAACTAACCTGTCTTTGTTTGTCAAGTTCTCATTGGTCAAAAATTTCTTTTCAGAAAAATGCTGCCACTAATTTTCAGAAATATATAATAATTTTATTTTATAAAATGCCCCTTCTCCTTAATTAAATATATAAAACATATCAGTCATGTACCTTAAATAATTTTATATATTCATCGAAACACTTAAGAAAAATCTAGAAAAATCCCAGAAAATCTATTTAAATATGGTTTCCAACATTTAAAAATTTCAAACCCAAATAATCTTTATTATAGCCGTAATTAATTTACAACCCAATAAATCATTTTCTTTACTATTATATAAAATCCTTATAAAATCAGAAAATTATGAAAATTGATACCCATCTCCAAAATCATGTTTTCTATTACATAAAAATTTTCCCATGGAATTTAAAAATCATTTCATCTCGGTTTTACCCCAAAACCGTGTATATATACTTTTTAAACAACCTTGTTCAATACATATATAAACCAAAATCAGGCATATCATCATTCAGTATCTCATAAAACAGATTTATCCTAAAAATCTGAACCATATGATGTTAAAATCAAAATAGAGATGTATAAATTATTATTCACCTTAGATTAGATAAGGAAATTGAAGTTTGATTGAGATTGATTCCTTCTAACTTGAATGCTAATCTTAAAGTTGATTTTCTCTTCTCTTCTTTCTTCCTAATGACCAGCCTTGCTTTCACTTCCTACGGTTATAATTTTTGTTTTGAGTAAAATGAACATGTATGACCTAATGAGAAAAGTATAAGGGTGGGAAGTATGGTTATTTACCCTAATGCTCTTATGTTTAATTTCCTAACTATTCATATAAGTTCATTTGATTTTTATTAAGCACGACCATTTAATGTATTAATCAACCTCAATCTCCTTATCTACATTATTCTATTTAATTTATTATAATTAAATCTCCTGAATAATGTCAATAAAATTAGGGGTGTTACAATCCGCCAATCCTATCCAAGCCGGTATAAGGAGAAGACTTGTTTGTCTACTTAGCAGTCTCGTCTCATGTGTTAAATGTCGCGCTCGTTCGTGAAGAAGCTAGGGTCCAGCGACCTATATATTACATCAGTAAACGGTTCACTTGAGCCGAGAAGAACTATCCAAAGTTGGAAAAACTAGCATATTGCCTCTTGATCACATCCAGAAATTTACGACCATACTTCCAAGCACACCTGATCAAAGTACTAACAGATCAACCCTTGAAGCAGGTGTTGTACCGCCCCAAGACCTCTGGATGGCTTATCAAATGGAATGTTGAATTGAGTCAATATGAAATCACTTACCATCGTCGAAGGGAAATCAATGGGCAGGTGCTGGCAGACTTCATTAATGAGTTTACAATACGGATAACGACGAAAAATTACTCCGGAAGTGGAGACACACTGGAAGTTGTTCGTCGATGGTGCATCTAACAACTTTTGCTTATGGGCAATAGTCGTGATTGAAACTCCCGAAGGATGATCCATTTGCTATGCCTTACACTTGGAATTCCCTGCAATAAACAGTGAAGCAAAATATAAATCATTGATAGCCGGGTTGAAGGTTGTGAAGGAACTCGGGATATAGTCCATTCATATCCATAGTGACTCTCAACTGGTCGTTTATTAGGTGAGACGCAAATATCAAGCCAAAGGAGAGAACCTCGCCCTGTATCTATCCAAAGTGCAGGAATCGCTGAACGATATCGAGCATTACACCTAACTCATATCCCGAGGGAACACAACATGAAGGCAGACTATCTAGCTAAACTGCCCAGTTCCGGAGAAGCTCAGTCAATGGAACTAGTCCGAATTGAAACTCTGACAGCTCCAAGCATAGACGAGATGGATATTGACTGGATTTTCAAAACAACTGAAGAACAGGAAACATGGATGACATCGATCAAGGACTATCTGCCCAAAGGAACACTCCCCGTAGACAAGAATAAACGGAAAAAGCTCCTACGAAAGGCACCATGGTTCGTAATACTGGATGGAATACTCTATCGAAGGGGATTCTCTACCTCCTTGCTTTGATGTGTAACCAATGGCGAAGCTCAAAGAATCCTCAAGGAAGTTCAAGGCAATTGTGAAGATCACACCGAGGGGCAAACCCTTGCAAAGAAAATCTCCGATATGGATATTTTTTGCCAACAGTCAACCACGATGTAGCAGATTTTGCCTAATGTGCGACCAATGCCAAAGATTTGGCAAGACCAAAAGAACTCCTTTAATAGAGCTAACATAGATGGTCAACCCGTGGTCGTTCGTAACCTGGAGAATCGATTTGATTGGTATATTGCCAATAGCCAAATGAGCCAAATACGCTATCGTTGTTGTCGACTACTTCACCAAATGGGCTGAAGTGGAACCACTGGCCACTATTACACAATGAAAGCTATTAACTTTGTCACTAAAAAACATTATTTGCAGGTTTGGAGTGCCATAAAAAATCATCACGAATAACGGGACTCAATTTGAAAGCGCTAAATTCAAAGACTTTTGCAAACGCTTTCGAATGGAGAAAAGCTTTTTCCTTGTTGCACATCCACAGGCAAATGGGCAAGTGGAGGCAATAAAAGAGATAATCAAGTCCACCATCAAAAAGTGGCTAACTTAAGCTAAGGGAAATTAGGTTGATGAACTTCCACTTGCACTATGGGCTTACAGAACAATGCACAAATCTACAACCGGGCACTCTCCTTTTGCCCTAGCATATGGTTCAGAAGCAATAATCCCAGTCGAACTAGAAGTCCCTTCTCATCAAAGGTAAAACTTCAGTCAAAGGCAAAAAAATAGCTCCTGCTCGAGTCGCTCGATATGGTCGATAAGAAGTGGGAAGAAACCAAGCTAAGGACTACCGCTCACCAGAAATGGGTCGCACGACATTTCAACTTCAAGGTCCATAACCGTACCTTCTAAGTAGAAGACCATGTCCTCAAACGAGTCTATCTTGTTCGAGGAACATTCGGACCAAACTGGAAAGGGTCCTATGTAATCGGCCAGAAACTAAGGAATGGCACGTTCAAGCTAACAATCATTGATGGAACCCAAATTCCCCGTGCTTGGAAAAACGAATTGCTTCATCGTTACTTTATCTAGGATTATCTTATGTATTTCCTATTTTCGCAAATAAGCAGTCTCGGGATACTGGAGGCATTGTAATAGGCAGAACTTGCCCAAATTTTATTTTAATTAATGAAATTGCTTTGGTTTCTGAGCCAATAAAACTGTGTTCACATAAGTCACCCGCTGAGTTAACGGGTCAAATCGACTCAAAAGCATCTGATCGTTACTTGAGATAGTGGAACCACGCTCAAGTACGCGCCATCTACCCACCGAGTCGGCGGAAGCAAATCGACTCAAACCGTTGATAGAAGGACTCGATCCCGGCCTTCTAAGAACCGATGTTGCTCCGGTGACACCGAAAAGGTCCGAATCAAAGCCATGCATCGCCTCTTGGATTGTTGAATCATGTCCAAGAGAACATAATTACCTAAGCCGTGCATCTTGTAAGCTGCGCACCAGTTCCTGGTTCACAAAACTGTGACCAAGCAAGCCTCGATCCTACCATGCGCATTTCGTAAGCCGCATACCACTACTTGTATCAGCAAAATTGCATCCAAAGACAAGGAACTCTCATATTACAAAAAGCCATGTACCACCTCTAGAAATAAGGAAATAGCACTCCAAGGGGCGATACGTGTGCACAATAGCCTAAACGACAGCATTATGACAAAATCACTTAATAGAATTTTAAGTAATCAGTGTTGCTCGGCATCACTAATCACTTAGTTCTTGAAGATATGAGTTGCAGTATAAATCCGACTGGGGGCAACCGGAAGACCATAAGGGGCACTGTTTGCACAAAAAATGGACAAACACCTCAAAGTCGTATGATTTAGTAGATCTTGTGTTGTTCTTAGTGATTTGGGTGATTTATGCAAATATATGAAAAGCAGGGGCTAAACTGTAAAAAGACACGCAGATTTATAGTGGTTCAGCCAGAATGTGCCTACGTCCACTTTATATGTTATTTCTCTTCTCTTGTTTATATTACAAGTACAAAGCTTTGATACAAGTAAAAGAAAGTTGTTTGAAAGTTCTCTCCGTGCTTGAGCTCTCAAAACTTGTCCCATTGTTGTACCCCTGCCCCTCTATTTATAGAGTGAGGCTGAGGGCAGGGGTCTTGGATGTACATAGCCGCTGGTGGGCCTGGGCTGATGTAATCTGGCCTGGTAGCGTTGGTTCGGCATTGCTTTGGCTCGGCAGTAGGTGGTAGACTCTTTGGTTCGGCATCGCTTGGTTCGGAGATGGTTGGAGTGTAGAGTGGACCGGTTGTAGGTGATTCGGTGCTAGGTGGTAGTACCTTGGTCTAGTTTGGAGTTGGTCCGGCAGGAGCTTGAGAAGCTGGTTCGGTAGTAGCTCTGAGAAGCTGGTTCGGTAGGAGCTCTGAGAAACTGGTTCGGTAGGAGCTTGAGAAGCTGGTTCGGTAGGAGCTTGAGAAGCTGGTTCGATAGGAGCTTGAGAAGCTGGTTCGGTAGTGGCTCTGAGAAGCTGGTTCGGTAGTGGCTCTGAGAAGCTGGTTCGGTAGGAGCTTGAGAAGCTGGTTGGTTCGGCAGAGGTAGGAGATGAGTTGAATCGGCAGAGGTGATTTGGTTTGTCTAGCTTTGGACCGGTGGTGAGAATTTACCCAACATTTGCCCCCCCAAAGTGGGGTATATGCTGGCGTATGGCCTACTTTGTTTCCTTTCATTCGATCGCAGAGTGCCGATCCAACTGGTCCGGCATCCTATATTTTCCTATAAGTAGGGGCTGTATACTTTCGTTATTCCCTTCCAATCCAAGATAGCCGAACCAAACATTCCTGCCGGATCAAGTTCTCTGCCGAATTGCTTCAGAACACCGAATCAGGTACTGACGAATGAATCTATGTATTCTGAGTGCCGAGTGAACTCGTCATTCTTGGATTACCGGATGAGCATGGGGGTTCTGATCACCGAACGAACTTTTTCATTCGGAGGGCATGACCGCCGAATGAGATTGAGAGTTGGATAGCCGAACAAACGTGTACTCTGGGTGCCGAATGAACATTTACTCTGGGTGCCGAATGAACTTTATACACTTGATTTTTTCATTTTTCATATCATGAGCGAAATTCCGGACTACATGTACTTGTTTGTTTATTTCCTCTGTTTTAACAACATGTTCTTCCGATGTTGTAGATAATGTCTCGTAAAGCAGAAACTCGATCAGATAAAAAGAAATCCCAGGGCGAAGGAGAATCTTCTGCAGTGCCCTCTGCTCAGCCAGGACCAGAACGTCACGGAACTGCCCCGAGATCATTGGTGGACGGGTACGACCCTCAGGAACTTCTGAACTCCCCGCCCGATTGCTTTCCCAGCTCCCTCAAGGAGGAGCAGCTTGATGTCATCTTCCGTTCTTTCGGAATCGATAGAGCGCGCATGTTGTTGCCAGGGAGAGAAGTTATGCCATATGACCCTCCTGAAGGGTACTTTGCCTACAGCAGATACCACTGCATGTGTGGTGCCATCCCGCCTCTTAATGCTTGGGTAGTCAGCTTTCTTACATATCTAAAGGTGGCCCCATTCCAGCTTCAACCCAACTCTTATGCCATTCTGGTGAGTCTCTTCGTCATCTTCCAGAGGAGATATGGGCGTCCTCCTTCCAACCGGGAGATCCGGTATTTGTACAACTTGAGAGGCTACAAGAAGGGGTCTCACTATATCAGCTTGGAATCTGCTATATCCTTTAAGCCCGTCCTGGACTTATACTCGAAGTTCAGTATGTTCAAGAAAGAATGGTTCTTCATCAGGGGTGACTCTGTTTCCATTCGTCGCTTCACCTCCGACTGTAAGTGTGAAGCTTTATTTATAATTTCCGCTACAACTACAGTGCTTTATCTTACGTGCTTTTATTTCTTGCTAGCGACAGGTGGTTTTGCGGTTGTGGAGAATGACCGCCTGGTTCAGACGGCGGCCAAGATAGAAGCTATCCCCGGGAGAGATAGATCGGCTGCTTACCTGATCAGAAATGCGACCCTTCTGGAGTATAATTTGATCCTTCCACAGCAGTCAGTAGTCAAGCAGAGGGAAACGGTGGAGGAGAGGGTGGCTGCTCAAGCTATGGGAGGTGTCACAGTAGAAAGTGGCAAGAGGAAGCCTTTCTCAAAATCTCCAGTGGTCAGAGGTAAGAAGCTTAAGAAGTCGGATGGTCCTTCCCCCAGCACTTGTCCACTTACTCCGGGGAAGGAAGATGTGGAGGAGGAGAGAGGTGAGGGTGGAGATGGTGGCGATGGCATCGGGGCCTTGCTTCCTGGGCAAGCAGGCGAGATTCAGGAGTGGACGGATGATGCATTCCACCAAGGTTTCGAGGGGCTGGACGGAGAACCGGCTTTGGTAGAGAAATCCGGGAAAGCTGACAAGGCCGGGACCGGTGCAAGCGAGTCTTCTCAGACTATTCCAGCAAAGGTGGCTCCGACGACTCAAGGTGAACTTTTGACTCCTGCAGGCTCCATTTATGATAGGGACTTAGGAATATTTTATGACCCGCTCCCGTCCTGGAATGAAATCCAGGACTCATTGCAGTATCCTACTCCTCCCCAGGGTTTGTATACCTAATGAGTTTCCTTTCTTCTTTTAACTTTTAATTTACCGCGTTTCTCGAATTATGGATCAATGTAAGCTTGTGACACTTGTTCTTCATATCAAGAGCAGGTAAAACGGCCAAGGCCTCAGATCTTCGGCACAGGCTTGAACAATACAAGCTCTCAAAAGCTTCCGCCAAGCCGAAGCCTTCGACCCACCGTTCCGGGGATGTAGTCGGCTACCGTCCTCTTCTCGGGGTTATTGAAGAGGGTATTCAAAAGAGAAAGAGGAGTCATCCCTTATACGAACCTTCACTTGGTCCTCAGCCCCCAGTTCAGCCTCTTCATGATATCACGGAGGAGGATACTGAGTTCGCACTCTCTCCGCACCCGTCTGAAAATCCTACCGTTACTCAGATTGATCGTCCTGGCTTGGCTCGTAATCCATTTGCGGGTCATCCTGATCTGGATCCAAGTTCCCATGATATTACCTTTGACGAGGTTACCGGTGAGCACCTTCTTCGCCGCAATCCCATGGTACGGATGCTTGATGAGGCCAAGTCCTTAGATCTCGATTTACTTACTACTCGGATAGTTACCATGGGAGACGAGGCCAAGGCTAATATTGATCGGGTGGTGGAGGAGACTAGGAAGCTGTTGGGGCATCATGCCCGGCTGGTTAAGGCTAAAGATCAGATTGGGAGTGCCAACATCCGACTACGATTGATGGTTTCGGACCAGGCCAAACAACTTGCTGATCAGGGCATTCAGATTTCTCAGCATGAGGCTGCCTCCGGGCGGTTGAGGAAGACTATGGAGGAGGCTAGTAAGGCGGAATTACGGAAGATGGAGGCTGCCTGCAAGGAGCAGATAAATATGGCCATCTCGACAGTGGACGAGGTTCGGAGGGCGGATCTTGAGCAGGTAGAGGAGCTGTCGGGGAAGCTTGAAGCTGCAGAGATTGCTCAGGTCAGTCTAAAGGAGGAGATGGAGGCGATGAGGAGGTCTCTTCAGGCTGACTGCTCGCGATACCGACTGGAGAGGGATGCTGCCATTGCAAGGCTATCGGTTTCTGAGGCTCGTATGAGGGAGTTTGAGGAAAATGAGGGGATGATGGATGATATGCTGCAGGATATGTACTTTCGCATTTGGAAGCAGGGCAGCTTATCTTGGATGGACGACTACCCCCGGGTTATGGCTAGGATTTACCTCAGAGCTTTAGAGGAGGCCAAGGCTGAGGCGGATAAGGAGGGTGGAGCGGCCTTTAGGATGGATGCGGTAACCGCTCAGTTCACCAAGGAGGAGAAGATAGCGGTGAAGGAGGGGATGCGGTTGTTTGCAGCTGAGGAGGCAGGCATGGAAGTAGGGGATGACGACCAAGATGATCAAGGGGAAGTTGCTGGTAATCTTTTCTTCTTTAGTTTCTTCTTTTGTTAACTCTGTTTGCTTATCACTAATGATTCCATTCTCTGACCGAACAGGTGGGCAATAGGATAAGGTCAATACTCCGACGCAGCCGGCTCCTTGATTGGACTTGGAAAATTCTTTTTGTGGACTTGACATGGTTGTATATGTTAGTCATAAAACAGTAGAGTAACTCTTAGGTTGTAATTTTTGCTACTTGTAATAAATAGCTCTATTCTTGATGTGTAATTTTTTAACTTAAGCTGATTTTGTCGTCTTTTGAATGTTTTTGCTATTTTGACATGTCGTATGAGAAATATAGCTATGCATATTCTTGTAATTAAATTGTGTTTGATGTCATAATTTCATGACTTGCAATGTTAGCGTGAGGTGTGAATAAATTATAGTCATATATGAAAGAAGGAAATACCGCCCTTTATATTTTGCTTGTAGATGGCAGCTTTGACTATCCTGTGTGACCGAGTAAGGGACGCGGTCTGGTATCTTGCTGTGAGTATCTGCTTCTATTAGCGAGCGTCTCTTGTTCTGTGTCCTGTACTTCAGGGATTGTTATAGAGGATAGGAGAAAAGTTTCTTAAGTAAAATTGAAATATGTGAAATAGTAAAACTTCCAATCACGGAAGGCCTTCGATGTTCTTAAGTTCGTGGCAAACGGGCTTTGTAGTCACTTTCCCTAGCTGTGGGTCTTGGAGACATTTGTCACCCATCTTACGCCTCCGTGGGGAGTTAATTCTTTTTTACCACAACCGGACTTAAGACACATCGGAGCCGAGATCGCGCACAGTAACTACCCGGGCCATTATGGCCCGTAATCGTGGGTATTATTCGATTTACTGTGGCCAGCTAGCGTGGGTGCCGATCGTCAACTGTGAACTGCCCCTGGCTGGCCACACCTTATGTTGGGGCTTATAGTCGATTCACAGTTGCCGGCGAGCCGAACGCCGTAATGAGCTGCCTCGGCTATAGTCGGCCTTCTCGGTGGCTTATAATCGGCTCATTACAGTTGGCTTTAAGGGCCGTCGCGAGCAATGAGTTAACCCACAGCAGAGGGATGTCGGAGCAAAAGTGTCTCATTGGCGAGGGCATAGACTCGTGTAGTACCTGTTAGGTCTTGTCCAGGTGAAGTTGCACTGTGGAGTGCTTTGAATTGAAATGTTGTATGCACAGGATTTTGTTCAACAGAAAAGGATAAAGTTAACAAGCAGCCAAGATATAAAGGAACAAGTTAAAAAAGAGACAAGGTTTTTTTTAAGTGGTTCGGCACGAAAATGCCTACGTCCACTGATTCTCTTTGTTAATTCACTTCATATAGGCAATACAGGTTAAGAAAAGTATCGACGGAGGTGTTGGATGTTCCATGCCCTCTGGAACACCTCTCCGTCCACTGTTGACAAAATATAGGCTCCGTTGTGGAGATCTTTATGAATTACATATGGTCCATCCCAGATTGGGTCTAGTGCTCCGGGGCGAGGGAAGATTCGCTTATGGACAAGATCCCCTTCTTGTAAGGTACGATGCTTTACTTTGGAGTTGTATTGTGCCGCCACTTTTTGTTTGTGGGCTGCTGCTTTAAGGACTGCATCATTTCTTCTCTCCTCAACTAGATCCAAAGACATGTAAAGGAGTTCTTCGTTCTCTTCTGGGTTATAGTGGATCCTACGGTGGGAAGGCACAATGGTTTCAACTGGGAGCATAGCCTCCGATCCGTATGCCAAAGAGAAAGGAGTGTGCCCCGTCGATGTTCTGAAAGATGTGCGATAGGCCCATAGTGTCGTAGGAAGTTCATCCACCCAAGCGCCCTTTGAATTTTCGAGCTTCTTTTTATTAGAGTTTTCAGAATTTTGTTGACGGCTTCGACTTGTCCGTTTGCCTGGGGATACGCTACGGATGAGAAGCTTTTGTGAATTCCGTGCTCTTGGCACCAGTTGGCGAATTCCTCGCTGTCAAACTGAAGTCCATTGTCTGATATGATTTTGAGTGGGACTCCGTACCTGCACAGAACATTTTTGATCAAGAAGTTAATAACTTTTGCTGAAGATACTTTATTCAGAGGTTCCGCTTCCACCCATTTGGTGAAATAGTCGACTGCCACTATAGCATATTTGGCCCCGCCTCGGCCCATTGGTAGCTCGCCGATTAAGTCAATTCCCCATATTGCGAAGGGCCAAGGGCTGGTCATTTGAGTAATCTCAGTTGTTGGTAGCCGCGGAATCTTAGCAAACTTCTGGCATCTGTCACACTTTTTGACAAAATCTAAGGCGTCCTTGCTTAAGGTGGGCCAGAAATATCCATACCGGAGTATCTTTTTTGCTAATGTTTGCCCTCCGGTGTGATCTCCGCAGCTTCCCTGATGAATGTTGAATAAGATTTCCTTGGCTTCCCTCCCAGCGACACACCTTAATAACGGGTTAGAGAATCCGCGCCGATAGAGGATGTCTTCTTGTATTGTGTAGCGGGAAGCTTTCCTCAAGATTTTCTTGACTTCGTTACGCCCGTTGGGTAGTGTGCCACTTTGTAGGTAGTCTCGGATGGGAGTCATCCAAGTTGCTTCTTCGGTTGCAGCTATCAGATTTACTTGCTCAAAACTTGGGGTCAGTTGCTTTGAGATGGTTACTGCTCCGAAGATGGCGATGTCTCTCATACTTGCTTGCTTTTCCAATTCGTCGGCCTCTTGGTTCTCTTCCCGAGGGATGTGTTTGACTAAGTAGTGGTCCAATCGGCTAAGAAGTAACTTGGTCTTCTTTAAATATGCTATGAGTCGTTCTTCTCGAGCTTGGAATTCTCCTAGTATTTGATTAACAATAAGTTGAGAATCGCTATGAAGGCACAAAGAATTGGCTCCGACTTCTATGGCAAGTTCTAATCCAGCTATCACTGCTTCATATTCTGCATCGTTGTTGGTGGCAGCGAATTCCAACCTTATAGCATAGTGCAGCTTATTTCCCCTGGGAGTGATTATTACCACACCTGCCCCCGAGCCTTGTTCGTTTGATGCACCATCCACAAAGAGATTCCACCTGATGTCTTCTGCTATTTCCAATTGCTCCTTATCTTCGTTGGTAGTGAATTCGGCAATGAAATCAGCCATGGCTTGTCCCTTGATGGCGGTGCAAGGGTGATAGGTGATATCATACTGACTCAGTTCAATGCACCATTTAAGTAGTCGCCCAGAAGTGTCGGGACGATGGAGTACCTGCCTCAGTGGTTGATCGGTCAGAACTTTGATGGAATGGGACTGGAAGTAGTGACGCAGTTTCCGCGATGTGATTAGTAAACAGTATGCTAGCCTCTCAAGTTTAGGATATCTGACTTCTGCCCCCATAAACCTCTTACTGACGAAGTAAACTGGCCGCTGCGTGCGGTTGTCTTCCCTTACCAAGGCAGCGCTTAGGGCATGAGATGACACAGCAAGGTACAGGTATAATTCTTCGCCTTCGCTTAGAGTTGAGAGTACCGGTGGTTTCTGGAGGTGTTCAATTAAGTTAAGGAAAGCGGTCAGGCATTCGTCGGTCCATTCGAACTTTCCTTTGTCTTTCTTTAGAGCTTCGAAAAAGGGGACACACTTGTCCGTTGCTTTGGAGATGAATCGGCTTAGGGCGGCCACTTTTCAATTCAGGCTTTGCATTTCCTTCCGAGTGGAAGGTATCTTGATATCCCTTAGCGCTCGGACTTGTTCAGGGTTTGCTTCAATCCCTCTGGCATGGACGATGAATCCTAAGAACTTTCCTGATGACACTCCGAAGGAGCATTTTAGAGGATTCAACTTCATTCCATACTGTCGAAGTACTTGGAACATCTCGCCTAGGTGGCTTACGTGATCGTCGGCTTTCCTTCACTTTACCAGCATGTCATCCACGTACACTTCCATAGTTTGCCCTATTAGCCCCGCAAACATCTTGTTGACGAGGCGCTGGTAGGTGGCTCCTGCATTTTTAAGTCCGAAAGGCATTACCTTATAGCAGTATAAACCCCGGTCGGTGATGAAACTAGTGTGGTCTTGGTCGGGAGCATGCATAGGAATTTGGTTATACCCTGAGTATGCATCCATAAAAGATAAGAGCTCGTGCCCGGCTGTGCTGTCTACAAGTTGGTCGATTAGGGGAAGTGGGAAGCAATCCTTTGGGCAGGCGTCGTTTAGGTTGGAGAAGTCAATGCATGTTCGCCACTTCCCATTAGCCTTCTTTACCAGCACTAGGTTAGCGATCCATTCCGGGTAGATGGCTTCTCGTATGAAGTCATTGGCGAGTAGATTCTTTACTTCTTCGTCGAGGACTACTGATCGCTCTGCCCCCATACTTCTCTTTCTGTGTTTTACGGGCGCCTTGGTAGGATCAATGTTTAGTATGTGGCATGCTATGTCGGAGGGATTCCGGTCATATCAGCGTGTGACCATGCGAATACATCCAAGTTGTGGCAGAGAAAGTCAATGAGTTGCTCCTTCAACTCTGCTTTTAGTTGGGACCCAATTTTTAATAGTCTACTTGAGTCGTGCTTGTCTACAGATACAAACTCCATAGCCTCTGCAGGCTCGGCGGTGGCCTCCTCCTCTTTGTCCCTAGGGTCTAATTCATTAAAAGGGTCGCTGGTATATCGAAGAGGAGGGGCTTTCTTTAGTTGCTATGCTTCTAGACTTTTCGTGCAGAGGGCAACCTCTACACCCTTCCCTTTATCTTTCCTGTGGTTGTTGCGAAGTTCGATCACATAGCAGTCTCGAGCAATGTCCTGGTCTCCTTCTACTTCCTCTACTCCATTGTTCGTTGGAAATTTCATCTTTAGGCACCATGGGGCTAGGACAATTTGGAAGTCAGACAAGGCCGGCCTTCCCAAGAAGGCGTTGTAGGCCGAACGGTTTTCTATTAGCACAAACGTCTGTTTCCGTACAATGGAGCGGGGATGGCTTCCAATCTCAACAAAGAGGTCCAGTTGCCCGAGGGGCATCTTCGCATCTCCAGTGAAACCGTGTAGTGGTTTATCGCAGGGAGATACATCCTTCATTGATAGTTTCATTTTGTCGAAGGCATGTTTGAACACGATATTTACTGAGCTTCCAGTGTCCACTAAGATTCGGTAAACTTCGGCGGGACCGAGCCGGGCAGAGATAACCATGGGATCCATGTGAGGGTATTGCCTTCCTTCTAGGTCACGCTTACCGAATGTGATGTCATCACTTTCTTTCCTTTTCGGGTGGCGTTCTTCTATAACTGAATTGACACCGTCTTTATTGTCTCTGAGCGACTTTCCATATCTTTCCATATCTTTCCAGCTCCTGTCTACGATGTGTGGTCCTTCCGAGATGGTATGGACCACTATCTTCTCTTGACTAGAGCCGCTAGCGTTGCGGTTTCCTCTGCCGGTCTTTGGTGAGGGTAGCCTTGGGTTTTCATTGGCAGGAGCTGGAGTCCTGTCCTAACTTTTTACATAGCATTCTAGTTTCTTCCTTCTGATGTGTTCCTCAATCAGATCCCGGAGATGATGGCATTCATTGGTATCATGCCTGTGAGATTCGTGGAAGCGGCAGAACTTTCCAGACTTCTACGCGTTATCTGATTCCTTCTTGTATGGTGGGCGTTTGTATCTAACTTCTCCTTGGGTGGCAAGGAAGATATTTTCGACGGTCTCGTTCAAAGGAGTGTAAGTGTCGAATCTCGGTCCAGGCTGATATAGGCGCTTTTCTCCCTTCTTGCCCCTAGCATTGTCTCTGGAATCATTTCTTCGAACGTCCCTTGCCACAGCAGGGGCGTTGCTGTGAGTTGCCTTATTTTGCTGTCCTGACTGCCCCTCAACGGCAGCATCCTCAAGCCTCATATATTTCCCGACTTCATGGAAGAAATCGGGTAAAGTAGCTGGTTTTTCTTTCGTCAACCTTCTAGCAAATTTAATGTCCGGATGCACACCACTACAGAGGGCCATTAGGATAAGCTTCTCATCGGCATCTTGGACCGCGGCTGCTCCGGCATTGAATCGGGTTAGGTATTGCTGCAGTTTCTCTCCAGGTTTCTGTTTGACGCTGGATAAGGAATAAGAATCCTTAGGTTGTTCCACATGGATGCGGAACTGACTGATAAACTTTTCTTTCAACATTTCCCACGAGCTGATGGATCCCTGGGGTAGATGACAGAACCAGGAGGTAGTGAGATCTGCTAAGAAGAGCGGAAAGCATTTGCACAGTACTCCCTCTATCGCTCCACTCATGAGCATATGTTGTGTGTACCTCTGTAAGTGTACAACGGGGTCGGAGGTTCCTTTGTAAGGTTCCATTGTTAGCATCTTCCATTCTCGGGGAGTGATAGCAATTTCGATATTGCGGGCGAAAGGGCTGGTTACCCTAGCGCCTATCCCTCGATCTCTTTGCTCCCGTTGGACGCACTCTCTGAATAAGCGTGCCATCCTTTCATCAGAATTTGGAGTAGATAGAAATGAGTTTGGTTCTGTTCTGTGGGATTGATTCCGTCCAGATGACCTGTAGGGATGGTATCGTCTATCATTCCTCATATTTTCTAATGGCTGCCTTTGATCTTCTGGGAGCATGCTAGGGTCAGCTGCAGTTGGCCCTTGCCTTGATCTTCCCCTACTGGGTTCTGATCTAAGCACTTCCTCGGGTCCAACTTCGGGCTGGACTCTAGCTCGGCCCCGTTCATTGGCGTTTCCGTGGTTAGGCAGTATGACAGGCTCAGCTACAGTTGACCTTCGCCCGGTACCTCCCCCGTTGGGTTCGGTACCAAACGTTTCCTCAGGCCTAACTTCGGGCTGTGCTCGATCTTGGATCCTACCATGGCTACTTCTGTCGTTAGCTCCTTCGAAGAAGGAAGATCTTTGTTGTTTTTGAGATCCTCCAGACTGGGACTCGCCCCATGATTCAGTGTTGCGATTGGACTCTTCAGCATCCCTTAAGCGTGACATGAGATGGTCCACCAAGGCTTCCTGCTGGGACGTGAAGCGGTTAGTTACTTCAACCACAACCCTGTCCAAATCTGCCCTAGTAATTGCTGCGGGCTGTTTTGTGGCAGGAGTGGTCGGATTAGCCTGTCCTTCATTTGTTACTGCTACTAGAGGAGGACGATTTACTTGATTCGTGGCAGTTGGATCCGGAAGACTGCTGGATGAGATGTTTTTTCCTTTGTTAACATCTTTTCTTGGTTTGGGAGGCATGTTTTCCAAGTGGCGAACAATGCTGTTAGGAAAAATGTTAAGTGGATGAAGCTGAAGCTTCGAGCTTCTAGTTCTCAGTGAAAGCACCAAAAATGTTTGCACAAAAAATGGACAAACACCTCAAAGTCGTATGATTTAGTAGATCTTGTGTTGTTCTTAGTGATTTGGGTGATTTATGCAAATATATGAAAAGCAGGGGCTAAACTGTAAAAAGACACGCAGATTTATAGTGGTTCAGCCAGAATGTGCCTACGTCCACTTTATATGTTATTTCTCTTCTCTTGTTTAGATTACAAGTACAAAGCTTTGATACAAGTAAAAGAAAGTTGTTTGAAAGTTCTCTCCGTGCTTGAGCTCTCAAAACTTGTCCCCATTGTTGTACCCCTGCCCCTCTATTTATAGAGTGAGGCTGAGGGCAGGGGTCTTGGATGTACATAGCCGCTGGTGGGCCTAGGCTGATGTAATCTGGCCTGGTAGCGTTGGTTCGGCATTGCTTTGGCTCGGCAGTAGGTGGTAGACTCTTTGGTTCGGCATCGCTTGGTTCGGAGATGGTTGGAGTGTAGAGTGGACCGGTTGTAGGTGATTCGGTGCTAGGTGGTAGTACCTTGGTCTGGTTTGGAGTTGGTCTGGCAGGAGCTTGAGAAGCTGGTTCGGTAGTAGCTCTGAGAAGCTGGTTTGGTAGGAGCTTGAGAAGCTGGTTCGGTAGGAGCTTGAGAAGCTGGTTCGATAGGAGCTTGAGAAGCTGGTTCGGTAGTGGCTCTGAGAAGCTGGTTCGGTAGGAGCTTGAGAAGCTGGTTCGGTAGGAGCTTGAGAAGCTGGTTCGATAGGAGCTTGAGAAGCTGGTTCGGTAGTGGCTCTAAGAAGCTGGTTCAGTAGTGGCTCTGAGAAGCTGGTTCGGTAGGAGCTTGAGAAGCTGGTTGGTTCGGCAGAGGTAGGAGATGAGTTGAATCGGCAGAGGTGATTTGGTTTGTCTAGCTTTGGACCGGTGGTGAGAATTTACCCAACAGGCACCAAGTCTCGTATCAACCAAAATAGCAAATACTTCACAGTTCTGTTACTCCAAATAAAGAATTTTGGTAGTAATTACGGGACTAAATAAAACAGTGCTGAATAAAAAAATAGTGGTATAAAAAGGCAACAGGCATGGAATGTAGATAAGTAGACAAGTGAAGTTATAATCAAAATTTCAACAGTTTTATTACTTATAATGTTTTTCATGTACAACAACAAACAGTGGGGGTTGTTCCCACATAATATCGGCCAAGAATAGGAAAATACAAACACCATTGTTGCAACAAGAAGAAAAAATGCTAAGTGCAAACTCTGCACTTGTAATAAAAGCAATCAAAAAAGCAAAAGCTTCGCTTCATGAGTATACGGATAGATCATGACATCTTGTCACTACCTCCCATTTTGCCTTTCCTGCCTCTGATCGGCAACTTCTCAAGCTTCTCCCCTTCCGGGTGACCTTGCTTTTTGAAATGTTGTCAATGGCAGACCCTCCTTTGCCCTTGTGCTAGCGTGATTTGTGAGAGTTGACGACCTCTTTTCCTTTTCAACTTTCTCCTTCTTCACTACTACCATCTGGTAATCGATCATCGACTGCTCGGCCTCTACATTGTTTGGTTAGCTAGCTTGATCTGCCTGCTCCCATGTGTCAGTAGTTGCTAAACTCTCCTCTTGAGATACAGAGGGATCATCCAAACCATGCACCGCTACAATTTGCTCGAACCGCGAACCGGGCTGTAAGCCAGATGCGGATTCGATAGTTAATGCGATCAGAATAGAAGTAGATCCAGCACCGTGAGGAGGAGGTAACTCGGTAGGAAGAGAGGGTTGATCTATAATATCAGAATAAAGGGCGGTTATCTTGGCATTTCATTAGGCGTAAATTGGAAGTCTTCAAACACATAAGAGATAAGAAAATTACCTGCTGTGAGGGGTCTGTTCATGCACCACTACTTTGAAGCCCTCGCCATTGCCTTCTTTTGATTGCTGCATAATCACGGGAGAAGTAGAAACGATCCCCTCGTCAGCGCGAAGATGTGAAGACGGCTCATTGGGGCCTGAAGGAAAATGCCCAGTTATAACCTTAACGGCGGCCTCGGCATCAATAGCTTCTCATTCCCTCTCCAATCTCAAGATTTCCTAGCCCTCCTCTAAAGCTTAGTGGGACTCTTCGTTCAGATATGCCTAAACCAACTCCTTTTCGGTATAACTGCGACTCATGTCTTGAAATCTAGCCAGAATCTCTTCCCAAACTACGACAAGTGTACAAGAAAACAATGGACCCAAGTAACTTAAACTCCCCTAATGTAGCATGGTGTTGACATAGAAGCCCAAAATAGTAGCATCCAGGCCTTTCATCTTCTTTGTGAAGGTATCCTGAAGCTCTAAAAAGCTGGCATCCGTTATAGCCTTCTCTATCGCCAGCTGTTTCTTCTCAGCATCCAAATTTGAAACTTGTTTGCGAAGAGAGGCAATTTCTTGAGCTTGCTCGACGATGGTTTTTTTCTGCATCTCAACCATCATCTCCTAAAATTTTCTTTTAAAGCCGCCTCATCAGTATGACACTTCTTTATCTCATCTCTAAATATGATTGCGGCTCGTTCAGTGGATTTTTTTTAGCTCCTTAAGCAAAGAAGCACTTTTTCTCTCCCTCTTGAGGGCATCATCTCTCTCTTTCTTTAGCCTCTCGATCTCCATGTCGTGATCTGCGAGCTGCTTCGTACTTATCCTTTTCGAACTCAAATGAGAGGATTTCCTGTTAGTTGTTCCAATTAAATGTAGATACCTGCATGCATAATTTTTCCCACCCCTCACCTTGCTCCAAACCGCTCTGAATTGCTTGGAAATGGGGTGAATAAGATTCGACACGAACTAATTTCAGCTTGGGCTTATAAAAAACAACCCCCTTAAGAACAAATTAGGGAATTCGGCTTATAGATTCGGGGGATCAGTAGGAAGAATGTAAGGCTCACGCCTAGAAATCTGGGGAAAGGTGGTCATGACAATATGAGTGGAGGAGGTCATGACACAGGTAGCAGGGATATTTATCCCAGCGGAAGCAGGAGGCTGTGAAGCGGATTCTTGCTCTTGGTCTCCTTTCGGCCTCTTTGATGGATCTCCCCGCTCAGTAGGGCTCTTTCTCTTCTTTAGCCACTCCCCCTATCACAGCCTTGACCTTTCTTGGCACGACGATGCTCTTCAGCCTCCCTCTCCTTCCTCCCTTTCTTCTCCTCAACAGTCTCCCTAGGAGCACGGTACCTTGAAGAGTGTCTCTACCAACGCTGAGACTCCAAAACTCAATCAAGATCGCTGTAAAAACCACGAGACATGATTCTTGCAACAAGCGATATAATGGCTTTAGGAAAGAGGCCTTTGATGAACTAAAACATTCAAAAATAATAATATAAAGTGTTCGATCCTAGTGAAGTGTGTGTTGCAATTTAATGACCCAGTGGAATACACAAACCAGATCGGTCACCAACTAATGTCAGAATGTTGCTTCCTGTAGGGATAATCTGAGTAGACTGGGAAGGCAACCCTTCTGAAGTGAGGTCATCCATCAAGTCGCCCATATTCACAAAAATGTCACTCGTATCTCCCAAATCAATGTTAGCACCTTCCAGTAGAGAGCTGAATGTAGGCTCAGTCTTGGGAGAAGCTCCTCCAATAGGCACTTTCAAAGAAGGTGAGGGTGCATGACCGGGGCTTAATTCCAAGGTCTTGTCACCTAATTTGACACAACTTTCATCAGTGTCCCAATCTATTTTTTCCTCATTTAGAGGATGCTCCTCACTGATTTCTCCTTCTTCCTTCTCTTTAATAAGTGGAGCCTTGCCCTTCCATTGAATAAACTCTTCCTCCTTTTCTTCTAGAATCGATGGCATTACGGGTGGACTGTTGACCCCGACTTGAATTTGGATCTCCACAGGAGTCTTCTCTGACCCATCGGATGTGCCACTTTCTTCATCATCATCATCTTTACCAGAATCAGGGGAAGAGGACATAGAATGGGTTCGGGCTCTAGAGTGGAAAGGACCGCTAACGAATCCAATGGATCTCCCAGGGTGTAAAAGCCCACATCGGCGAAGGTTCTCATCTATGAGCAAGAATCTAATTGTGCGCTCCTGAGTATTGACAGCTTTCAAGGTGCTAAGAATAGTGCCGAGTGCCGACTCCTTGTTAATTTTCAAAAGAACTACAAGGAATATATGACTTTTTAGAAAACTTATAGTAATTAAAAGAAACTTTGAGCATGGTAAAGGAGACTTACCCTCCGTAATCCATAAATGGGTGGATCCTTCTAGACACTTAGCAATATAGAACTGATTTTTAAATGAAGAAACTTACTGGGAAGATCCAGTATAAGTTTCTAGCTACGCTGTGCTTCAATATAAATAAGTAATGGATTAGCCTCTCTCATCTTGAACAATAGAAGATATTGTAGCTCAACGAAGCTCGGGGCATGATTAAGCGTCTGCATGAATAGAACATATAAGCATGTCAGCATGGCATATCCATTAGGAAGAATGTGGAATGGGTCCAACCCTCTGTTCTGAAGTGTTGTCATTAAGAAGTGATTGAACGGGGGCACTGCACCGTACATGCACATATATCAGTGGCAAGCCATGTATACAGAAGATGGCCTATGAGCAAGTTCTCCTCTCGATGGCAGAAGCACATCATCCTCTGGGATACCAAATTGTGAGCAAATAATTCACAACATCCTCTGTGTATGAATTATAGGAGCTTTCTCCAGAGGATCAAATAAGACTCTGAAACTAGGAGGAGTGCGATCGACGACGGGACCGACTGGAATCAGATGATCATATTGACCTGAAGTAATGGAAGCGGCAGATCCAACTAGGATCGACGATGATTTCGCTTCAGAAAGAGATGAGTTACCCTTAATTGATTTGCGCCGAGAAGATTTGCGCATCATTCTATATAAGAAAGTTTGTGTTCAAAATGGTTAGGTATGCCTATTCTCTAAACTATAGACCCTTGCGAAGTTGACAACATGAAATCCAGGAGATAATTGAAGTGTACCAACCATTGATCAAATTCCAAGTATTAATCAGGAGTGTGTGTGATGTGTAATCTAAGTGAGAATGGGTCTAATATCCTGAAAGCTATGAACAAACCATTCCATGTAGATGGCTCATTCACACCGAAAAGAGCGATCTATATCACCTGTTAATTTCATTTCTTCTATACATACCCGTTATCGATCAACGGCCGATAACGGATCCGTTGTCCGAAGTGACACAAAAAGCCCTTCCTATTCTAGGTACATCGACTGTGCAATGATAGGACCAATCCGAAGCGAGCAAATATAGTTCGATGGGTCCGAATCAAGTAAAGAACAGTCATCATAAGTCGATTTTAGTTTTATGGAAGGTGATAACGGCATGAGCTGCACACGAGACGCTACCCTAAGCTATTATCACCTCTTAGAAAAACCAAAATTAATCCGCAAGACACTGTGCCGGGATCGTCTGTGTAACTCAGTGTAGGTCAATTCCAACTCTGTGGATGAAGATAGCAAAAACATGTCGAGTATCGGAGCAAAACCCTAGCTTCGTTCCATGAAAAATTCAAGACTTGGTTTGTTATCTTCTTCCACAAAGTCGCAATCAACTCGAATCTTCCGATGTATCCGTCACTAACACAACTTCATCACCAATCGCTAATGTAGTAATACGCTAAGATCCTTGCTACCAACCTTCGAATTGGAGAAGATAAATCGATCTTTAGTTTAAGGAGACCCAAAACTAGAATTTCACTTGGATCAGATCGCCAGTCTTCATGAAGTTGGGAATTTTTGGCGACAGTTCCTTGCTCCAATCATCAGTAACGACTTAAGAAGGCGGCTGTTGATGGCACTGGTGATGGAGATCGACGGCAACAGCTCCTTGATGGATGGAATGCTTGGATCGGCTAGCAAGGATTTGGAGAGGTAGGATCGGCTGGTGGAATGAGGATCGGATCGAATGGAAATGAACTGAAGTAAATGGTCGACTCATCTAAAGTTATAAAAAAAAAGATAGTTTGAAACATTATCAAGTACTTGGATCGGTACTGATTTGATCCAATTGGATCAGTACCAACCCAAATTTACTCCTCCAAATGGTCACAAATTTTCCCTACACGACCTACTCGATGTCTATATTCATTCTGGAAATTATCAAGTCAAGATCAGTCTGTAATCATAAACAATGGAGATTCCCACTAAGGACTGAACAGTTAGCTGGTACTTTATAGATAGCTTTTCAAGATGGCCAGATACGACCAATGAAACTCCTTAAAACGGAAACCCAAAGATAAACAATACTAAAGCACACCTTGTTGTCAATGAAAGCGTAATCTGGGGGGCAAATGTTAACCGGGTTTTTAACCCAGCAGAATTCAATAGGAGTTAGAACATTCATATTAAACCAAAATGACTTGAAACTTGATCGAAAGGCCAAAAAATACAAGGCAAAGGACACCAAGAAGTTTGGTCAAATTTTATTCTAACATTTTAAATCCGTACCGATCTAATCTAATTAGATCGGTACCGATCCAAAATATTGCTTTATTGGATCTCCTATCTACTTATCTTACACTCCTATGTCTCCACTAAGCTTATCTACCAAGTTTGATAACATTCCAAGCATCCGAGTTCAAGAAGTAAAAACTTGTCCGATTCAAACTATAGATCAATCAAACCCATAGGTGAATCACCATCAAAATAAGTCAACAAGCTATAAATTACATGGAGAGCATCAAAACAAATCAAGAAAGACAGCCAAATAGTCGTATCATCAAAAATGCTTAATTATTTGGATCTATATCGATCTGACCCAATTGGATCGGTACCGATCCAAATAGTTAGCTCCTATGACCCCCAAATTTTCTGGGCTCCTTCTTCACACTAAGTGCAGGCTTCTGGTGATGCGGCTTTGGCCCTAGTGCTCTTCAACTCCTATAAGTACTACCCCATCTGCAACAGAAAAGGGATTCTCGGGACTAGCTGCTGCAACTATGCCATTACTATTCTTCACTCTTCTTCTTCCACACAACAGTCACAAAGGAGCAACCGAGATCCTCTGGTTGCCTCCAAGTACTTGTGATTTAGATCTAACTTAGGAGATTCAATCATATTGTAATCCAAATCAATCTTATGACAAAAGTCAGCTAATAAAAGGTATAAAGTAGATGTAGGCTTCATTAACAACTGAACCACAATAAAAATCTCCTGTCTCTTTAGTTTTTCTGCGATTTACTTTTTATTTGCCATGATAAACAAGGCTGGTGCTTTCACACTCAATCCAGTGTATCAATCCATTTTTTGGGTTAACAACAATTTCTTATATATGCATTTACTAATTGTGTTTATGGAGGTCATTATATACTTGCACTTTGATATGGATGTTTCATATGGATTTATGGATGCATTATATATATATAAGGATGTTTGCATACATATTGGTTGCAGCTGCTTGTGCATTCATATAGGAGGTCGATTTAGTTGTGTTTGCGTTGATCTTATATCATATCATCCTATTTTACCCATGATATTTACTATATACTTTTGGTTGTGTTTTTGCTTGTATTGTATAATGGATGCTAGATGGAAGTAGCTATGTCTGTTTTGTTTGCTCGTACGATGTAAATGGATTTGCATTTTCTGACTCTTAGAACTTCGAGGATGAAATTCATTTAAGAGGGGTAAGAATGTAACAACCCGTAAATTTATATAACTAAATAATTAAATTAAAAAGAGTAAAATCATAAATTTACTTATAGGGCAAAATAATATTTTTTATATAGGAGTTGGAAATAGGCTTTGAGACTCATTACACTGCGTCCACAATGTTATTTATAGTTAGAAAATATATATATAACTTTTTTAAATTTTGTTTAGCGAGCTAGAAATCTAAAGAAGTCAAACACAGTGGTATTTTCATAATATATTAGTTTCGAGGTTTTAGCTAAAATATGATATCTCGACATATATATAGAAACATAAACCTATTTCCTTATCTTATTTTATGAAACACTTTACCACTAATCGCAATCCAATCCTAAGCAAATTCAAAACAATTTTTTTTTAACGTTTCGTTTCTTCTTCCTTTTCCCTCTTCTTTGCCAAAATTTGAAAATTCATAACTTCTTCCTTGCATAACTGATTTTGACTAAACTAGTGGAAAATTGAAGGATGCTAAGAATACTATTATCTCAATCATTTTAGAGGCAGAATTTGTAAGATTGAAGGCCCAGCAAATCTGGACGGCGAATAACAATGATGAAATCTCATACACCATTTTCATCCTTCTTTATCAAACTTCAAAATGACGTGTCTCTCGTTTCTTAGCGGATTTTAATGACATACATCGAAACGACTGTGGATATGATTACTACGATTTGGAAAAGGAACATTGATGAATTTCTGAGGTTTATAAGTGCAAAAAGAACATGACAATAGAGACAGTGTTGAGTTCTTCATCATTCGAGAGTTTTAGTGAGTGAGATTCATCATATTTGTGTATATATTGATAAGACATAGTAATTAACTCCTAATGGTCTTAAAATCAGATTATTAATGGTAAAATTGAAATAAAATGATTTTTTATATATATGTACATGATTGGGATGTAGTATGTCATGGCCAAATAATTAAAAAAGTGATTTTTATTTATTGTAAATTGAGAAAGTTTGATCTCTCCCAAATTAAAAAGTGTAAAACACATATGTACTCCAAATTAGATATAATATGTAACAAAATTGTATTTTTTAATGACATGAATCATTAGTGGTGTTTGTTTGATCATACAAAGTAAATTATTTAATTAAATTCTTGAATAAATTACGAAAATGCCCCGAAGCTTTAAATGCTTATAACTCTTGTATACGACCTTTGTTTCATGCATGATTTGCGACATAGGGATCATGGTGAGATTAAGGATGTTTCAGTATATCTTTTTTTGCATTTTGAGACACTTCTAGGAATTGTCTTGTTTTAGTAGATTCGTTATACATTGTTCGATATGGCGATAGTGGACTAGCCGTTTTGTTCCTCAGTAGCAAGTCGCTTACGATTGGATGATAGTGGGCAGAGACATTTTGTTCCTCCGTTGTGAATTGCTTACGATTGGGAAATAGTGGGATGAGACATTTTGTTCCTCTGTAACGAGTCGCTTATGACTTGGCGACAGTGGACTAGGACATGTAGATTCCCAATAGCGAGTCTTTTATGATTTGGCTTAGTGGGCTGCGGCATGTAGTTCACCAGTAGCGAGTTGCTTGTGATTTGATAATAGCGGGCGGAGATGTATATGTTAGATCGAATTAACCCTAGAAGGGGTGGATAGGGTTTATAATAAATTCACATAATAATAAAAGTTGCAGCACAGATAAAACAGAGTAAATGCGGAAATAAAAAACGACACACAATTTTACCTAGCTTCGACAAAACCCACCTACTATTGCCCCTAAATTTCTACTAGAATTAAACAATCGACCGCTTATAGATCTTGTAAACTCGCGACCATCACTAACTTGATTGTTCAAACACTACCGTCAAAATCCTACACAACTCAAATCTTGAGTTGCGAATTCCCGAACTACGCCCTATAGTTCGAACCTAGTTAAAGTTTTATAAATTTTAAAAAAAATACAATAAACTAAAATGAAACCCTAAATATACAAATAAACTAAGCCTAAAGTAAAATAAAAAGTGCGGCCCCAAGAAGATGATAATTTTGTGCCCATATCCTTTTTTGTTCTGTTCAAGATCGCTTCCACATTCCTCTTTAGTTTTTCCAATTAAGGTTTCTGATTGAAGCTACCGCTCTTCAATGTATTGATAAAATAGCTTCGTTTATCTTGTTAATTGATTGTTGTTATTATATGATGCTACACGCCTTTAATTGCTTCGATTGGTCGAGTAATATTCGATCTGAACTTTGGCATGTATTATCTGACTTTAGTCTTCTTTTCTTCTCTTGAACTCAACACACAATTTTTGCCAATGATGAATGGGTTTTATAGGGATCGATTCTGAAAATCGAATCTGTTATTCTTGATTTGAAATTTTAAAACTTTGACTTCGTTATTTTAATTTAATTGTTGAACTCTGATTAAACGGCTTTGATGATTTCTGATTCGTTGATACATATGTTGAATTCTCTGATATATATTCGAATATATTTTGACCTTGACTGATTACATTGGTTTCGTTCTAAATATGTTAACATGTTCAACGTTGAGTTCTTCCACATGTTTCTGTCTTGCTGCATTTGAAATTAAAAATACTTATTATGTTTCGGTTGTTTTTTTCATACTTCTGCATATTCTTATTCGATCTTCTTTGGCTTTGAATTCTTCATTTGTATGCCTTGTTTGCTAGTTATTGTTTGAAGCTTGTGAGAAGTGTGCGTTGCTGCTATCATCCAGACTCGTGAATTTGAGATGATTCCTGATATGGTCTATGTTGTTTGGTGCACTTGTTGAGCTGTCTGAAGTTTACCTGAGTCGATGGATTCTTCGAATTGTTCATGTCATGGGATGTTATACCTATACCACATTGAACATGACCTCGTTGTATACTACACTGTGCATTTGTTGAACCTATTTGTTGAGTCTAATGCACTACCTTGCCTTGTACATGGGTTGCACCGGTTGTCTATGTTGTTGCCTAAACTGATTTGTAGTTTCATCTCTCTCTCTCTCTCTGTATGTGCACCCTTAAGCTGGCCTATGTGTAATGTTGTATCTTGTTGTTCTTCCTTAGCTTGTGTGTTTTTCTTGATATGGTTTGTTGCATGACCTGGTTGCCTGAATGTGCTGCATGAATGCACTTGCACTTGTCTGATGGGCATTTGCTTGCTGGTTCACATGATCTTGACCTTGTTTTCACCCGAGTAATTATGTATACATTTAGTGCTTGTGCCGCGCACTTGTGTCGCACTAGATTGCACATTTTTAACTTGGCTCCGTTAGTACCTTAGACGTTGATTTTGATGATAACAACCTTGGTAATAAATATAAATTCATATAAAATATAAATACTAATGATTTTTCCAAGTTATACACTATATAGTGCAGGATATTATATAGGTTCTGAATTGAATACTGCACAATATAAAGACTCAAGAAATGGAAATGAAGCCCCATGAGTATAAAGATCAAGATATGAATATTTCAAGACTATGGTACACTGTATAGAGTCATAGAATATTGTTATAGTCCTTGGTAGCAATCTTTGATCTTAATTTCTCTTTTTCTTATCATTTATTTTTAAATCAAAATAATTTTAAAAATATTTTATTAAGTTCTTTTAAAGTTTAAAAAGTTTATAAACTATGTTTAAACTATTTTATAAAGTATTAAAATATTTTACTAAGCATAGGTAGTGTTTGATTTAAAAACGGATTTTGTGTTTTCGGTTTTCAATATGTATGTCAAATATGAGAAGAACGGAGGGACGACGGAGGGGATGAAAGAAAGACGGATGGGAGGACGAAGAGGATAGAGAGACGATGGAAGAATGGACTATTTCACGTGCTTGTGCTATTTTCCAAAACACGAAAAATAAAAAAAAGTTGGTTTCTATTCTGTATGTTAACTTCATTTTCGGCAATATACATGCGTCGTGTGCATTTTTGTATGGACGAAAACCCAAAACTAAAAATAACAAACCAAACACTACCTTAGATTTTCAAAAAACATATTAAAACAAAAAAGTTTTCAAAATGTACTAGGATATGTCGACATATAGGTAGATTGTATGTCGACATACATGCCGTAGTTTTCAAAATTCAAATTTGAAATGAAGTGTTTATTCGTCGTAACTTTTCGCGAGTGGACATGTCTATTTATCCTTAGTAGAGGGTTTCCAAATGAATTTTTAACAACTACTTTCTTATTATCTTCTCTCCTCTTACTTCGCCAAAATTTCTATTGAAAATATATTCAAATTTTCTCAAATTCAAAGCAGAATCAATTCAATCTTCATTGTTTTGACTCTCAACTATTTACTCTCTGATTTTAATCATCTTTCTCACTTAATCAAAGATCAAAGTGTTGTCCAAGAGTGTAACATCACTTATCTTGAGGCCCGAAGCTAAGCACTACAGATGTTGCAGTCATCTATAGTATTAACTTCTGGTGATAAAATATGGTAATGTTAATGGTATCCACAATATCAGAAGCACACGAATATGAAACAAAATCACAAATTCCAAAAACAGCATACTTTACCGATTTCTTTTCAAAACATGTTTCATATTCCATTACACAATCCCAAAACGTATCCCCGATTTTGATCAAATATAATTATTACAAAATACGCCAAGAGCGACATATAAGATGCCCCCTTGGATGATCAGAGTACTAAATAGACAAAAATTATCTTAATACATCACATCGGAAAAGAAATAACTATAACAACTCCTAAATAGCTATCCATGCCTCCTGCACATCTTCGAAAGTTTTATTCATCCACCTACTAAAACCTATCAATCCTCAACTCTCAACCTACTCAAATAATATTTTGATCACTTGAGAGCTTAAGAGGAAAACATAAACTTTGAGTCAGACATAAAGCCTGGTGTGAATAATACTATACATCTCAGTTTACTGATATTAAGTGAGACCACGCCGCTTAGCGGAACGGGTTTCCCCTTACTAATATCCCTTTTTTAAAACATATCTTTTGCAAATCAAAATTCTGCAACCAAACTAGTTAAAGTAATAATAACAATATCATGTATGCATACAAATCAGGTAATCAATGGACTATCTGTCTGAACACTATAGTTTTGTTTGGCTAACTACTAACCTTTGGCTGACTCGAGCCTACCAGACAAAATAAAAAATAATCTAACTTCTGTTAGACACTCTTCTGGATGATCTGTCCCTAACTTACTTCTCCCTGGGTCAAATGATCCTAATGGTTTTGCGGGCTCACTAATAACCTATTTTTTACTCTGTATATTTCTTTCCGTGTGTAACATCATTTTAGTCTTACCTGTGACAAAGCCCTATACACTGGAATTTTGGACTAAATTAGCTAGGGGCTATAGCTAATGTATAGGGCGTGACCCTATACAAGTCCCATCTGGTATTCAAATATCCAAGTCATTTACTTAGGGTTAACTAGCCTTCAAATTTTCCTTGAAAACCTTTCAAATTGATTTAACCCTTTAAATCATACTTATACACGGAAAACACACTATTTGCTTTACTCAAATCTCTTTGCCATGATATATGCTTTACTTAAAACATTGTTGATGAAAACATTCGAAACCTTTGTTTAAAACCTTTAAACAACCCTTTTCGAAACCTTTGAAAGTACCCCTTTCGAAACCATTGAAAGTACCCCTTTCAATACAAGTAAACTACTTTACTTTATAACCTTAGGCTGAAAGGCCAAAACATACCTTTCGAAACCATTTACAATAGACCTTTCGAAAATATTGAATGTATCCTTTCGAAAGCTTTATAAAACCTTAGACATCCTCTTTTCAAAACACTTTAAACATGCCTTTCGAAAATATTGGAAACCCTTCATTTAAACATTAAGGTAACCCTTTCGGAAACATTGGGGAACCACCCCCTTTGAAACCTTTATCATATACCTTTCGAAAGCATTAAGTCCTTTACATAAATTAAACCTTTCGAAAGCATTGCGTTTAAGTAAAAATACGTGGAACACAGTTTCGAAACCATTTAAAACCATTCCTTTCGAAACCTTTGGGTTTAATTTTCAAAATCTCAAAAGGTCTTAAAAGAACTAAGTCGAAAGCAACTCTTTCAAAATAATTTCTTTAGTAAAAGAAGTGGATGGTGTCGAAACCAATCCCTTCAAAAGCATTGGGAAGCGGCTTAGGGTTTAAAGCGAAAGAACCCTTTCGAAGGCATTGCTTCGAAAGGTAGAATGCAGCAGCAGGGGTTTCGACCCCTTCGAAAGCATTTCCTTAAAATAAAGGCGGCAACGTCTTTCAAAACCTTTCTTTAAAAGAATTGACCAAGTCGAAAGCTATCTCATTTGAAAGTATTTTTTTCGAAAGCAAAGCATGTGGCATTTCCTTTTGAAAGCAAAACAAGGTCTTGACCCCTTCGAAAGCCCTGGTTCGAATCTATACCTTTCGTCTATCTCCAATCCACTTCATACCAACTCTTTGATACCATGTGTATTGGTTTCGACTAAGGTGGAGGCAGAAGTATGAAGTTGAAAGGCAGCTGCTGAAAGTGGTAAAATAGCGAAACATTTTAAATCTGGTTTTTAACTTTAAAAAGCAATTTCTTTCCAACTCACTTGCTTATTTGTCGTCATATAATTGGTTTCCAGTTTCTTTTCCAAAATCTTTTCTAAAAGTGCTTCCGAATTTAAGAGATTAATAATTTAAAACATTTACAAGTTGCCCCTTCTGTTTTTATAAACATATAAAACATTTAAGTCCCGTACCTTAAATAATTTTATATACTTGTTAAAACACTTAGGAAAATTCTTCAAAAATTCCCATTAATCACTTATAATATGTTTTCTAACATATTTAAATTTCTGACCCAATGCTAATATAAAATAGCCGTAATTAATTTTAAACCCACTTTAACCATTTTCTTCACTAGAAAATTCATAATAAATCCACATTAATTCGTAAAATTATGAAACTTTAAACACATCTCTATAATATCATTTCTAACCTTATATCAAAATTGCAAAGCATTTGGATGTCATTTGATAGGTTTTTCAAATCAAAACTTGTCATAAAAATCAATATGAATAAGCATAATTCATCAACAAACATATATATCTATTTAAACAATCAAAACATGGCAAATCATTTGCAAAACAAATTCGGATCTCATCTAAAACAAAAATTAGTAGAATGAGTGTAACCTATTATTCACCTTTAGCTTGTGATTAAGGAGTTTGAGATTTGCTTCTTGAGTTAGATTGATTAAGCTTCCATCCTCTTCATTTTAGCTTGTCTTTCTCTTGCTTTCTCCTAAGGGTGGTCGACCTCTTCTTAGATTTAGTTTGTTTATGAGTGTGTAAAATGAAAGTGCATAAAGGGTTTAGAGTATATGAATATAACTTATTCCGATTTTGCCCTTATCCATTTCATTTTAACTTCCTTTTAGTTCATTAATTAATTTGGCATGGCTACCTATTACTATTCAAATCTCCATTCCCTTAATCATTTACATTATTTCATTTAATTTAACTAATTAAATATCCTAAATAATGTTAATCAAAATTAGGGTCGTTACAAAGAGGCTATAGGGTCAATTGTATCCAAAGATCAAACATTGTCTTTGGAAAAACTATTAAAACTCTAGTTATAGTTGATTGGGTGTGATTGTCTCTCGATTCAACTCAATTAGGTAGGCTTGGTGTTTCAAAAATCCAAGTGGGTGTTTGCACCAAAAATTGGTACAAACACCCAATAGGAGTTTTGAAGAGAAATAAATGAAGAATACAAAATGAAAATAGCGGATGATAACAAGAAAATAGTAGTAAATCGAAAGAATATCACACACACAATGATTTATAGTGGTTCGACGTTGTTCGCCTATGTCAACTTTGAACAGATTGCTTTATTAATTACTTTATAAACTGAGTACAATAGGGATCAGATGAAAATCCTAAATTACAAAAGAGTATAAAGCAACTAGCAACATAAAGGTCCCCAATATGTACAACCAAGCCTGTATTTATAGATGAAGATGGCTAAATATCTCCCTGAAAATTTGGTAGAATGGCCTTCAGAACCACATGGACCCAAAAGAGGGATCGCATGGTTCAATTCCCAAAGAAGAGGGAACAGTATCGATCTCTACTTTGGTCGAATTTTACGGTGAGATCCCTAAGGTAGTTTTCTCATGCTAAAATATGCTTAGCCTCCAAATTTTATTCCAATTGGATCAGTAGAACTTTAGTAATTGCTTGATCTTTGCTTCAATATAGATTGCTTGCCGATTCCTGCCGATCCCTACCAAGGGAAGAGTGTCGATCCCTCTAACTTCATCTTCTTGAGGTGCGATCCCTAGGGTAGGCTCCCTATGGTCCTCATATCTTGCTTACAAAATTTCATATGCATTGGACATGTGGATCTTAAGATATTGCTTATTTTCTATTAAAATGCCCTTACTCACTGAAACATGTGGATCCCTATGATGGAAGTCAATTTATGCCGATCCCTCATATGTGTTGAACCATATTTCATACTTCGAACATCCTGCCTTGCATATCTATCAATTCCATTAAATCTTGGCTTCTTGTTATCATTTGTACTTGACTTTTGGACCCCACAATCATCGCCCTGGACTTACTGGCCTTGGCGTTAGTCGAATCAAACTTGTCCAATCAGTTCGAATATGGCTGGGTCAAAATGCCGAATAACACTTGCCTCCAAAGTACATCTTGTGCTGAACATGATGTGCTTTGAATCGAAGCAGGTTATAGTCATCAGAAAGGAATCCATCCGGTTTTCTGAATAGTCGTTATCCTTCCGTTGAATTAGTTTCCCAAAGCGTTGTATTCTCTTTGATAGTCATGATGTTTGGTTGATTTCCAATAGCATAAATCTAGGATTATATCCGTCGATTGATAGCTTGTCCCGGTTCTACTAGACTAGTAAGCTTTGGTTATCTAGTCTAGCCTTGAACTTGAAAGCTTCGAGTTTCATTTTAATTTCTATCAATTTCAAAAATTGAACTTTTAGAATATGCACGTGCATGTTCAGGTACACGTTTTCGTCATTGGCTCATGGACGCATTCGCATGCTCACGGGTCTTCGCACATTTCCATTGAGTTAAATGCGATTTCATTGCACTTATAGTATATGTTCTTTGCATAATTTTCATGCACATGTTTACATGTATAAAAGCCCATAGCCGATCACTTCCTTTCTTCCCTATTTTTTACACATATAGGGATCGACATCTCCCTTCTTCTTCTTTTTTACTTA
This sequence comes from Allium fistulosum, assembly GCA_030737815.1. Taxonomy (NCBI): domain Eukaryota; kingdom Viridiplantae; phylum Streptophyta; class Magnoliopsida; order Asparagales; family Amaryllidaceae; genus Allium; species Allium fistulosum. The sequence continues at coordinate 670,188,596 of CM060906.1, forward strand.
TACGGATCAGCGTTCTCTTAGCCGATCCCTCCCTTCTTCGTTTTGACTTCATGAAGAAAACGAGGCAGGCCGATCCTTCTAGCTCCATATATAAGCAAACACTTCCCTTCTTATCCTTCACTTATTCATCTTTTCCTTTGCTTACTTTTTCCTAGTCCATGACCGAACCCTCATTTCAGCTCCTCAATGCCAAATCCTCCTTTTTTTCATCAACCTGATCATATTCCATAGAAACAAACATCGCCTCCTTCCTCTAATTCTCCATCTTCTCTCGTTCTAAACCACTGTTCAATCCTCGACTTGAATCGAAGTCGAAAACCTTCTATCGAGCAACTTGCACTCTTTAAACTTAGGTTGGTTTTCTATCTTTTAGCCATTAACTTGTGATGAGATGATGGGTTCGATTGTGTTAATTCATGGGTTAAGGAAGAAATGAGATGGATGATGATGATGATGTAGAGTTCGGCGAAGTAGTAAAGGAGGAGGAAGAAAAGAGCGTAGGATGTAGGAAACATAGGGATCGGTCGTAGTGAAGTATGAAGGGGTCTGTTGGAATGTTTGAAGGAAGCACGAAAATGTTGAAGGAAAAGGGTCGATGGCTGTGGTTTGCATGAAGGGATCGCTAGGATGTTGAAGGAAAAGGGTCGATGGCTGTGGCTTGCATGAAGGGATCGCTAGGATGTTAAGGTAAGGGATTAGTGGTTTTGCTAAGTAGAGGAGGGATCGGTAGTATGGTGAATGTAAGGGATGGTAGTTTTGGCCAAGCAAAGAGATCGACAAGGAACACGTGAGGAAATGGGTCAGTTGTTTTTTGCTCTGGGATAGGGATTGGCTATATAGGGATCGGTATATATGTACTTGGCTAATTCTAGGCTTTGAATTGAACTTGAAGACCAATCCATAATCACTTGTTTGAGCAATTATAACTAATCCCATCTTAATGAACTTGAACGTATGACGATGATGAACAACATGACTTGCATATTCACTATTGAACTTCGAAATTGAACGATCAAATCCTTGGGACTTTGAACATGAACTAAAACTTTAACATATGGACTTTAATAACGGATTTCACACTCCCATGTGCCTATGATCGATCCCAAAGCTTACACAACCGATCAATCTAAATGCCAGTTGAGCCGGTCAGCGATGACGGTCACTCTGGTCGAAATCCAAACTCTCGGCATTTACTCTTTCTTTTAATTTTGAACTGTTTATCTCTGCACTGCACGACATTGAACCACACCAGCTTACACCTAGCATGGGAGGACAGGTAAACTTTTCTAATCTCGATTATCTACTTAGTATAGTTGACATGGACTTCAGACGTTCAGAGCGTCTAGTTGCAATGTCTTACGGACCAACTTCACAACATAGTAATCCTAAAGCTGAGTCAAGTTTCGCAACTATATCTAGCAGGATTTCTTCTTATCGTCAAACTGAATAACCAGAAGTTTCCAGCATGTCGGTCGACCTTTTCTCTGACGTTCCCATCCTTCTGATGAGAGATATAAGTCCTGCCCCTGACGCTATAGAAGGGGCTTTATTTTTAGATAACCCGATAGATTCTTAAGCCTCCAGAACTGGGGAGGCCGCTCTTCGTAGATTATGTTCTAGACACGGGATTCCCTTTAAAGACGTGCTAGTTCCTTGGGTAAACAACGGGGATCATTTGCCCTTGGAGGGGTATACATCATGCATTAAGTTCATGTGTTGGGCCGAATGCATGTCGCCCTTCAATTCTTTTATCTGGAAGATGCTAAAATATCGGAATAGCTCATACTCAACTACACCCGAACAGCTATGCCTTTCTCCATGGCATTTTCCTCAAGCCTTCGCCCGGGTGCTTGGAACAAGCTTAGTCTCTTCAAACATGAATGGTTTTATGTCTGGTGTCTGCTTGGCTTAGCAAGGCGATGGTTGGAAGGACGTAAGTGTCATCTTCGATCTATTATCAAATTCTTTAACCCAGATTGTATCCTGAATCAAGTAATTTTTCGAAAACCGATAGGAGTCTATCCACGTCGAGAGGGCGATAGTTTTTCATAGGAAATCACTGCAACTCTTCCCACAGACCAGGACATTAGACTTCTTGTAACTGACGAATGGTTATCTCTATTCGGGTTGCTGGAGGAAAGTTGCAGCATTGAGCTTCCAGGAAGCGTTGTGCTACCAGGATATGCTACAGAACAAGAAGGTGATATCAATAACCCTGACGTGCCCCTAGTCGAGGGAATCAGGATGATGCCGAAGAGGGTGAATTAGGGGGCTGAGACCAACGAGCTTGGCGATGCTGATGCAGGTCCAAGCAATGCGCCTGTGGTCGAACCATCACAAGCACTACAAGAAAATGGGGCCTTTACCTACGAATTGTAAGTGTAGGTAAAACTAGCCTAATGGTTGGTAATATGTTTTAGCTACCAATATTGAATTGGTAGACACTGGTAGGTAAAGGTTAGTGGGGAAAGAGTCTTTACCTACACCTATTAATATTGGTAGGTAAAAGAATCCATGGACCCCACTAAGTTGTGATTCAAATGATGAGTCATCGGTTGATGTGTTTGATGATTTGTCATCCTACGTGGCTGATGACATGGTTGCCATAGTAACATACACGTAGCATACATCAATGCCGCCACTTAGCATCTTGTGGTTGGTCCATGTGTCAAACAAGAATTTGTCCACATGTCACCATTTGATTAGTACATATGACATCATTTTTTAGGCCACGTGGCATCATTTGATTAGTCCATGGGTCATTATCTAATTTGTCATGTGGTATCATTTTATTGGTATACGTTGCATAATATCATTGGACCATGTAGCGTTATTTTATTAGCCCATGTGGCATTATTTTATTGGTCTGTTACACAATTCATATTTTGGTCAAATTTAATGGTTATGTGTAGGTAAAAGATAATAACAGTTATTTATAAATGTTCTATATTAGAAATAAACTAGAAAAAACATACATTATTATTATCTACAAAACTAATATATCAAGCAAACCAAATAACCAAATCAAAGCAGTTGTAGTCATTGTGATATTCAATCAAATGTATATGTAGTGTACATAAAATTCGCATTTATATATATATATATATACAAACAACTTATGCCCATGTATATATAATTTACAGAAAATAACTTACAAAAATTAGAAGTCTCTCCTACACAATGGACATGAAGCATGCCTTATGAGCCAGCTATCGATAACTACACGTGAAAAACATGTTTACATTGGTAGACTCCTCATGCTTTCTTCGATTTCAAAATCATGCAAAAAAATTGAATACTTCGTTAATCATCAATTAATAATTAGGTTTAACATATCAAGAAAATATTTTGCAATAGAAGTCATCCCTGAAGACAAACTGAGCAGCATATTGACTCTGATGCATAAGAACTATTCTCCATGGATATCTTAATTGTTAAAATTTTATCAATTGTATCTTATGACATGCCTTTTGTGCCTTATGTATCGAATATGCCGTGGAGTTTGATTACTACGGAGTTTACTACATTCGTCTACAAAGAACATATATATGATGTAAATATCAATTTTAGTTTTATGAAATATCGGTCTATAATATAATGATTTGATTGTATGTCACCTGAGTTTGTACTACATGTCATATCTTCTCTCTAATGAGTCTTCTGCTCAAAAGACTAGTAAGGACATCGATCAGTGGTTAATTGTACAGAAAGAAAACTTGTCTTAAAATGTTTCTTATGCATTTTTCTATCTTTAATTCAGTCTCCACTAAGATTCGGATCCCTGCATCGGTTGGATATTTCTATAATATCAACAAACACTTAATTAGAAGCAATATGCAATAAGCAGTATACTAGTGAAAAAATAATGTTTCCTTATTTAGGCAAAAGTATGAGACATGTGAAAGATTTTATACCCCAATTAGATGATGTTATGTGTATATCAAGGTTAGAGGATGCATGAATGTATACAGTATCAAAATATGATTGTGCATGTTCTTTAATGTTATCTAACATGAATGCAAAAAATTATAAACTATATACACAACCTAGTTTTAAGTAAACATTATCGTAAAAGAATTCAAATGTCATAGCAGATATAATGAAGAGTAATAAGTGCGATCAAGCTTATTTTTCATTATTTCAAAAGTTCAACCAATTTTTGCATTTTAAACTAAATCACAGCACTAACTATTCGAGGAATATCGATACGTAGATAAATATAAGCATGTTGTCAAGCAGTAGATATAAGTAAATATATACTTTTATATAAAATTATATTTAGATTAGAAAAGAAAGAGACTAACTTAAACGAAAGTGAGTTAAGAAGCTACATCACATATTTGAGTAAAAAGTATGTCAAACAAAAAAAATACCATTTTAACGCTTTGAATCACCAATTAGTAGTCGACTAAAAGATGAAAACGGAAAACACCTAACAATATCAATAATAATAGGTTTGGGGAAATTTTTGTAACAAAATCTCATTTAAAATACTTATTTATTTGGATACTGATATATATTTGGAAATAAATGAAAACCAAATAAATTACCTAACTTTATCGATTAGTTATGCTCATAAATTTATTATAGGTATGACAATCAATTAAAAATTATTCTGCTATAGGTATTTATGGTAGATGACAACTATTATAGCTAGGCATATATTGAATCTACCATTATATTACAACATTGCTAAATTAATTGGATCAAAAAACTATCACAACTAAATATTAGTGGTAAAAATAATGCAAAGGTAGTTAAATTTACCATTTTGATGCAAATTAAAGCATTATTGTTGGATAAACTAATTTCCATGAGAGGATTTTTTGGACAAAAGAAGAGCTAAATAGCCTATAAATTAGAAATAATTGATTTAGTAGAATGAATAATCAATTAGATAATTATAAGAAAAATAATATGTAAGACAAACTAAATGAGATAATTATAAAGAAGTAAGAAAATCTTTAAATTTACTTTTACAATAGTGGGTTTTAGCAGTAAATGAAAGTATTTTAAAACTCAACTATGATGTGGGTCACATCAGGGAATAATTTAGATGTTAAGTGGGATGGACATAGAAAATTGATCTGAAATGCATAACATATCGAAACTTAAAAATACATATAATATTCCCAAACATTCCTAGGAATAAAAAACTATATATATATATATAGGTTGGTGAAATTTAAGGAATAACGATATCATTTAAAGCATAGGTCTATTTGGAATATAACATAGACTTGGAAATAACATAAAATTGAGTCTATTTAGCAAAAAATCATAAATTTAGATGTTGTACGATTCTTAATTTCAGAGACATTTAATTAAAAACGGTAATGTACATATTTGAGACATACAGATATGAAAATTGCCATAGCTAAGCATATATTAGATCCATCCATGTACATATCAATACAACGACTTTAGATCAATCTAATCCATAAACTATAACAAAGAAAAAGAAATTCTAATTCACAATTAAAGTTACCTTATTCACCTAAATTACAACCTTAATGCTTTAATTTTGTGTATGAACTTTTTGTAGTTAAAGATGAGTTGAAAAGCCTATCAATTATAAATAATTAATTTAGTAAAATGAACAATCAATTACTTCTAATTATAGAAGTAACAGATGTACAAAATCAAATTGCTTCTATTTTCTAATTTTAGCAGTAAATGAAATATTTCAAAATCAATCTACTACATGTCTCTCCATAATCATTTATTACTAATTTAGAAATAAAATGAAAAAAAAACCATAAGCTAATCCCCAATAATCTCATATAGTTGTCGAAACTTCTTCAAAATTCTCATATTTTAAAAGTGGAAAGAATCTGAAACTGTACTGAGATGAATCTGTGAAAACTGTAGATAATTGTAGAAAAATATAAAGACTAAAATTGCATATCATTAGGGAGAAAAAAGATATTGGTATGAAAGTTATATTTATTGGTTGTACAAATACCAATATATCATTTATGTGCATATTAAATCTGAAAGTCTACATGGAGCTAGTAAATTTGATAATTAAACCTAAATATGACATCAGAAAGGACTTTGTAAAGAAAAGCTACAATAATAGATTAGGGGTATAAAATATTTGATCCGATAACCAATGACCATAATTACTAACCAAAATTATGAGAAATAATAAATGCGAGCTTGACAATGACTTCTTGATTCAAGCCTATACAACTAAACAAAATTCATAAATAAAGAACTTACTTTTTATTGACTTGTGTGATTCATTTACTTACTAATCCAATTTTGCTATGTGATTCATTCACTAATCCAATTCTGAAAAATATGAAATTAACAAACTAGTGTAAAGGAGGAAAAAACCTTTTTACATTAGCAGCAAATACATATTGTAATGCAACCATCTACAGTTAGATACCCTACAACCTAACCAAGATGTTGTCTTTGTAATAAGTACTAAAAGTAAATTACCTAACATGATCTGAACTAGAAAGGGACCAAGCAATGAGATCCGGAAAGAAATTGCCTAAATTTGGGGAAAACTTCTATTTAAAAGAATATTTTTTGCAAAATATGAATATAGAGATAGAAGGCTGGAATAATAGATCCAATCTACAATCCATTGAAATCAAGAAATATCAAACTAAATTACCTGGCACGATCTAGATTTGGTAGAGATAAATTAACAAATTTGTTATCTAGTATTGTTAAATACAATTTTTTTTGTAATGCCTCTTCCTGCCATGGTGAAATTAACAAATTTGTTTGATTAATTTGGGAATTAGGGTTTGGGAAGATGACGCGAGTGGGGATGTGAATAATACTTTGGAGAATGGAGATATGGGGGATTCAAAGGTGGATAGTAGTTCCTATCGGTTTATAGCGTGACCAATCAAAAGGAAATACGCGGATTGAGTTTGTGCCGTTGGTTTGATTTAAAACAAACGGTTAGATCTGGAGGGGATGGTACGGATTGTGTTTCTCTAATAAACTAGGAAGAATATGTTTTAGCCATTTTGGATGATGACATATTGGTATGAAATTGTGAAACTTTTTAGAAAAATTGCAACACTTACATTTTAATAGTTAATTGTTTGAAAAACAAATGGCAATATATGAAAAGTTATTAATAAATGATTAGTTATTAATAAATGATTATTGAATATTTAATATTAATTATTTAAAATTTAATTATTGTTTATTAATATTAATTGATAATTATTTCATATTTCAAAATAATTATTAATAATTAATAAATAAGTGATTTTAGAAGGAACATTTGTAGGATATGCAAACAAAATCTTCATTCCAAAAATGAAATAATTAGGATATGATTTTTTTGACACATCATCACACAACTTAGCATTATTTTTAATGAAAAGTTAAATTATAGGAGGGAAATATTGGCGCCAATTGCAAAAAACTTTCCCTCCATTATATGCGTAGGTAACACGTTTTACTTACTTATATTTATTGGTAGATAACCATCCTTCCAAAATGTTATAATATTGACAATATTTACCTACAAATAAATCTTACCATTAAATATTGGTAGATAAAGGTTATCTTTACCTACCCATATATATTGGTAGGTAAAGGTCAGATTTCTTGTAGTTAAGGCGTACAACCTCACACGCCAGCTAGGAGAAGAAAGAAGTTTGCATATATGATCCATAGGAGAAAAATTGCCAAGTAGCTTGAGTTTATTATCACTTCCATCGACGAAGAGTTGTCTTCCCAACATTTAGAAAGCTCGATGAAGGGATTTTCAAATCTCCAAATACCTGATGACATCATGATTGATGACTTTCCCAACATCAGTATTGAGGGATTCAATTCTCCCACCAGAAGTGGCGACGGCATTCTTCCCACTGACAAAGGAGAAAAAACTCCTATGAAAAAGACTGCAGCTACTGGTCCCTCGCGGGACACTAGGACACTCGCAATCACATGCACTTTACCACACGATCTCCATCTACTTTTTGTATAATGGTCGCTCATACATTTTTGTTTGGTTTTTGTAGGTGCGATATTTCAATCCTGAGCTTTTGATTGCTTGAGGGGCTCCTCAATGCAATACGGATCCAAACATGATTCAGAATTGGGCAGGCATAGAGAAAGGGATGACGATCGAGAAAGAAGTCGTTGTTTGAGGGAATTTTCATCTTCCAGGCATAAGTCCCAGTCTTGGTCGTCCCATTAGGACCTAATCTTCCTTTGCACAGTGGTGATCAGACCGCTTTCTATGTTCCCCATGCTGTCATACCGCCTGAGCAATATTTCGGTTCCTCCAGCTCCAAGTAGTCCCGTGATTGCAGGTAGAGCAAACGTCAAATCATCGCTTCTGATCCATCTTTGCTGATTGTGACTCCTGAAGCTTCCACAACAGAAAAATGGGCCAAACTTAAGGTCAATTTTCCAAAGATTTGTTTCGACGGGCTTAAGTTCCTCCCCTCCATTCATACAATCCTAGGGAATGTTAAGGCGAGTTCTCTCGCATGCGTCAATGATGTTTTTGTTCAACATGAATCATTTTAGCACTTAGCAGAGAAGATCTTTGAGGTGTCTATAGAGAGACAGTATGAAATCGATCATCTCAAGCTAGAGGTGATCCATGATAAAGATATAATTAAACACCAAGACACTGAGATCTTGGATTTGACGGCGAAGCTGACCGATGCAGGAAAAAGCGATAAGGAAACATCTAAGGTAGTGAGTCGTCTAGATGCTGCCCACAAAAAGGAAATTGATGCTGCCCTCAACCGCAGAGGTGCGTTGCCTCGAAAAAAGTTACCTTGCAAAAGGAGAAAATATTTTAGCCTACACATTGAGGAGCTTGAAGAACTTCTTAAGAAGGAGAGGGAAGAGAAAATTGAAGCTCAAGAGGAATCATAACGATATTGCGAAGAGGATGTTGAAGCCCGGACTTTGAAGATTAAGCTTGATGAGCAACTTGCTCAAATTGAATTCCTTAAAGAAGAGGCCAGAGAAGCAGGCTGTAATGAGATGAGAGAACAGATCAAGGCCCATGTAGAGGATGCCAAAGAAGCTGGTTGAAATGAAATTAATGACATGTTCAAACCCCTGATCATTGAATACAATGATAAAGTCCTTATCTAGCGCGATCCGAGCTTTCTTGGTGAGGGTTATCTTGAGTCGCTTGTCGAGGCCTGGGAGTACATTGTTGAAATGAAAAAGAGAACCCTCGGTAGAGCTGATTTAGACGAAGAAAAACTATTACCAGAGATTCTTCATGGGGATGAACCTCTAGACCTTGTTGTTATGAGACTTCGATATTTTGACATTCTAGCACCCTTCGGCAAGGGGAAAAACACTACTGAGTCTTTGGAGTCCAATCACAAAGGCCCCTCCTCTTTTCAAGTAGCCGGAGTGTCAGTCTCTCTCGGTCCGGGACAGGATCTAAGCTACAATCTGGACAAACTCGGTTATCAATCTATGGTGCGAACCCCTATTCTGGAAGGGGCACTCCGGCAACAATTGAGAGTCAGCCGGATGTTGGTATTCCGCTCTATTCTCCACTTTTCTAGATATTTCATTCTGTATGTCCATTAGTCATAGGCTTATCTTCTTGTTTCCATGAATCTACAGGTCTTCTGAGTCCCAGCCAAACTCCAAAGAGTGGTGCCGCCGTGGAGCAACAGTCGACATATACCGAGATTCCGGCAGCCACTGACGCTCTAGGACCCGACGCTCAAGTTATCAGAGCACATGATAATGATAAAGCTGAAGACCCACCGTTGCCTAATAAGTTGGATGACTTTGTGATTACTGGCACCACTGAACATACCGATAAGCTTAGCTTAAAAGAGCGCATTGAGAGGGAGGAATTGTTGAAGAAAAAAGCTAAGGCTGAACCTACCAACGTGGACATTGATGATCCAAATCTCGTCCCATTACAGGTCATCCCACCTGGCGGGTCGGTTCCCCATGAACTCCCACCATCCTCCGAAAGCTCTCCTGCCAAGGGCGGCAAAGGATCAAGGAAAAAGACATGCGGAAGTTTGGGTGGTGGCACTCCTAAGAGATCCAGAAAATAGAAAGGGTAGAAGAAATAGTCATCACTCCAGCTTAGTTTGTATATAGTTTGCATAGCTGTTTTTGCCTTTCGTTGGCCGTGATTGTGCGGGGGCGGCCCCGTTTTTAATTAAACTTGTATCACAATTTTCAAAGTTTATTATGTAAATAAAAGCTCTTTCATTTTTGTCAAACTCTTATATGAATTTTTTATTTAAGTAGTCGAGCTATTACTTTCCATTCGATGTACTTGTAATTCGTCACTCATTGCTTTAGATGATAATCCGTTAGGCCTCCATGCAGTCGTGGCCCTAAGACGTACTGAACACGGGGTTTGAGCCCTAATGTTGCGCTATCGAATTCAGTGGTTTGAATGATTATACTCCTACCCCAAGTCTTGGGTTAGTGGATTTAGATGGTGGATGGTCGAACTCCATCCTTTGCGAGTTTATACTCCTCTTGTCGGTTTCAGGCCAGAGTTCATGGAATAGTGAGTGGTCGAACCGCACTTGTCTATTTGTTAATACTCATATCCGCACTCTGGGAATAAGAGTTAGTTAGCGGGTGGTCGAATCACACCCGGCTTATGTTTATACTCCAGTCCACACTCTAGGGACTTAGAGTTAGTTAGCGGGTGGTCGAATCGCACCCGACTTGTGTTTATACTCCAGCCTGCACTCTGCGGACGTAGAGCTATTTTGGAGGATAGTCAGATCGTACTTTTCTTAATTGATTGACTTGCCCCAAGTCCGGGGTTAACTTAGCGAGCAATCGGTCGTGTCACGATCGCATTTGATTCATATTTGACCCATTGTTTTATAGGATTAAGTAAGTCAATGAATGGTCGAATTACATCCATCCCTCGTTAGGCATTCCGTCCATCGGGTTGTGAGTGTGAATCGTCAAATGAACGGTCAGTCCATTTTCATTTTGTTTAGTCCAGACATGAACTTATGTAATCGGTTAGCTCCAAACTCTGAGAACCTGCTCATTCATATCAATTCTAGTTAGTCCAACATCGTAACTAATATGTACTTCTATAGCAAACACAAACATGAAGGAAATTCAAAACTTTATTTGCCAAATGAAAAGAAATGACATAATTTTTCTTATTGCATATCTTTGAAAATCAAATACTAAAGCAAGTCCTAAAATTAAATAAAAATGAATGAAAAAGAAGTAAACTAAGTGAAATAGCATCATAAATGCTCGCTATTCCACGCCCTTGGGAGTGCGATGCCATCAACAGTCGCTAGCTTGAAAGTTCCGTCTCCAAGCCTCTGTTCAATGATATATGGTCCTGTTAGTCTATAGGATAATGGTTTTGATGACAACAACTATAGAAGTGTTATAAAATATATATGTGCAGGAAATCTATATGCAGGTATCAACAAAAGAAGACTGTACAGTAAAGAAGACAAAGATCAAGAGTTCAAGATTGAAGACTCATGAGATTCAAGATATTCAAGAGTTCAAGACAAATAATATAGTTAGGTTAGATATTTGTTAAAACTCCTTGAAAGCACTATCATTCTTTTTTATCCAATTTACTCGTGGAATGGAATCCACTTCGTTCTTGTTAAAGGGATGGAACCCTAGTGAGATGGAACTCACGAAATATCTAGTGGAACGGATAGTAGCCCTATTTTGTTATCCACTAATTTTGATTCAAAATGATTTTCAAAATTATCTCTTGTTTCATAAAATGATTTTCAAATACTCCTTTTCAAAAGAAAAACCTTCGTTCGTATTTCCAAAAATGTTTTAGCCTCAAAATCATATTTATCATTTTGTTATATTTTTGATTTCAAAATTGTCCTTGATATTTTAGCCTCAAAATCTATTTTAATATTATATTTACTTTAGTTTATTTACCTTGATTTTAAATATATTTTAGTATATATACATATATATATTCATAAGTATTTCTACTTCTAAATACCTTCTACAAATACATAGAGTCCATTTGAATAAAGTTGCATATGTTTTAAATCATCATTTTCAAAGAAAAGCAAATCATCATTTTTACTAGACCATGTCGACATCATAGTTACTCGTCATGTCGACATGCTTCCCGTTATAGCAAAGGTTGTTTTCAAAAGAAGTGTCTATTCGTTTAAATCTCTTTGAATGGACACATCCATTCATTCTCTATAAATAGAGACTGTTATGGACGTTTTCCAGTAACTACTTTCTTTATTTTCTCTCCTCTTTACTCTCTTATCTTATTTTCTAATCATCCTATCCATATTCTGCCGAAATCTTAAGTGAATCAAATCAGAATATCTCTAGTTTGATTCTCTGCCACTCTCTTCAAAGAATCTCAGTTCTTATCAGAGTTATAGATACATTTGTACTCAAAGAAACTTGTTTAGGGTTATAAAGGTGTGATCGTGTCCTTGGAAATCGATCGGGTGAACTTGTGTCCTGTGAATCAAGTGGTTCTACCCAGAGACCTGAGAATCTGGAGGGTGTACCTCGTTGCCTTGGAATCGAGGGATTGTAATCTAGATTATTATTGAATAGAAAGCCGTACGAGTTGTGCGGGACTGGATGTAGGGTAACACCGAACCAGTATAAAATTCCTGGTGTGTTCTTTCCTTTACTTGCTTTTTATTTATATTTGCATCTGTTTGTGATTCTGTGATTTGATCTGTGATTGTGAATTTGCATTAAGTTAGTTAAATCAATTTAAATCAAAGAAGTTTTAAAGAAATTCTTAAAACACTATTCACCCCCCCTCTAGTGTTAAATAGCCTTAAGATCATCTTCCGCGTCCCTGTCATTTGGTATCAGAGCAAGTTTTTCAAAGTATTCATAACCTGATTTTTGAAAAGTAACAATGGCTACCAACACTGGTATTTCTAGTTCATTTGTAGAGGGTCAGTCCACTTCCAGACCACCACTTTTCAATGGCAGTAACTATGCATATTGGGCATGTAGAATGAAGATATATTTACAATCCATTAGTTTAGAAACATGGAATATGACACAAACTGAATACACTGAGCCCACAACTGATTTTGCTCAATGGACGACCGTTCAAAGAGAAGTGGCTCAAAACAATTCAAAAGCCATGAATATTTTATTTTGTTCACTAGATAGAAATGAATTTAATAGGGTATCTGTTTGTAAAACTGCATATGAAATCTGGAAAACTCTGCAAGTTACTCATGAAGGAACAAGCAAAGTTAAACAGACCAAAATTTCTATTCTTACTAATCAATTTCAATTATTTAAGATGTTGCCTAGTGAATCTATTCCAGATATGTATAGTCGTTTTCAGGATATTGTTCATTCACTAGTATCTCTGGGAAAAGCAATCTCCGAAGAAGATCAAGTCAGGAAAATTCTGAATTCACTCACTCCAGAATGGGATTTGAAGACACTGGCGATTGAAGAAGCAAATAACATCAGTACCTTGAAGATTGATGAATTAATTGGAAATCTGATGTCATATGAAGTTCAAATTCAGGAAAGAAGGGAGAATAAGTCATCAGAAAAAAAGTCCATTGCCTTTAATGCACTAACTGGTGAATCAGACTCTAGTGATGATGATGAAGAAATAGCCTTCATGACAAGAAACTTTCGAAAATTCTTGAAGTATAGAAAAATGAATAATCACAAGAGAAAAAGTTTTGGAAATAACACTGAATCACTCAACAACATCAAATGCTTCAATTGCAATGAGTTTGGTCATTATCAAAGAGACTGTCCACATCAAGAAAAGCAAACTCCTCAATCAAACAAAGAATATTCAAAGAAAAGAAAGAAAGCATTTGCAGCAACACTGGATGATTCAGATACGTCCTCAAGTATGATGAACAGAAAACAGAATTGGCAAATATGTGTTTTATGACAACTCAGAATTCAGATAATCAGGATGATATGGAACTCAAACAAGGTACATGTTTACTATTTTAATTGGTTGAAAATTGGTTGCTTAGAATAGTTTATTAGTTAAGTATATAATTGATTTTATTAACTTAAACTTTTTTTAATATCTTTTAAAAAATTTATAAAATATTATTTTTATATATTTTCTATATAATATATTTTCAAAATATATTCAGACAATAATCATAATATATATAAGTATATATATATATATATATAAATCTTGTACATGCTTGAAATCATTTTTGCAAAATCTGATGTGCATGTCGACATGGCACTTATTGGTAATGTCGACATACCTGTAGCAAATCAGATTTCTAAATTTGAATTCAAAATTCAAATTTCCCTCCACCTTTTCACTAACTCCTATGTTCTGAATAGTTATGACTCTTTGACCAGAGAATCCACCTATTCAACCTCTTTATATCTATCTTCTATCAACACTTATATCCATCTTCAATTCAAATTCAAAACAACTTTTATCTTCAAACACTCTTATCTCTTCAAAAATGGCATCCACTAGCAACGTAGCCGGAATGAGGCTGTCAAAAGCCACCAAAGATCATCTCTACAATAATAGAGATGCCATACTTGCATACATTAATTATGCAACTTATGGAAAAGTTCATTCGGGTAGTTTTGCTATTTTTAATGACTTCTCTTCTTATGAAATTGATGCTCTCTTTCAAAACAATGGTATTCTAAGCTTGGTTGACAATAACCAAAATGATTTTGTTTGCTATCCAAACCTTGTCAAAATGTTTTATGCAAATTTAAATCGTGGTTTTTATAATGGAAGGGATGATGAAGTGTGGAGTAGTGTCAAGGGGACACAAATTGTTTTGGATACCGATGTTTTAGGAACCATACTTGAGTGTAAAAGTACCGGTTCCAATCTTTCTTCTTTTGAAATCGAGGAAACCGATCGTGAAACTTTTCACAATATTTTTGAGGAAGAAATGGATTTCAAAAACAAATTTTTTCGACCAAAAGCTCGTATTGTTAATCTTCTCCTTCAACGCACTATTACTCCGAGATCGGGAAATTACAATAACCCAACTCAAAAAGTGTGTAAGGCTCTTTTTGCAATTTTTGGAAATTATGATATTAATTGGGCACAAGTTATCTTGGATGAATTTCGTCACAAAAACTTGGATTCGGGAGAAAATGCATTATATCATGGAATATACCTCACTAGAATTTTTAATTACTTTGGAGTGGATATGAGAGGTGAAGAATTCTTTCCAAGAAAGGTTTTTAATCATTCCAATATTTCACTTATGAAAATTCCGCACGTGTTTCAACCATACGAAACACTAACGGAAAAAGAAGCACGATTGGGGTATGAGGAAATGCAAGAAGATGAGGAGGAAGAAGAAGAAGAGGAAGAGGAGGAAGAAGAAGGTGAAGAAGAAGAAGGTGAGGAAGAAGAAGAGGAAGAAAGTGAAGAAACTTCCTTAGAGAGTATTGATTTTCCCACACGACCATCAAACAAGATTCTCCTTCACAATCAACGAGTAATTGTAAAAAATCAAAAAGCTCTCAAACACTCCGTAAACAAAAAATTGGACAAAATGTCCAATACTATGAACAAGTTCTTCTCCAAAGTCAACAAGAAGCTTAATATCTCATCATCTTCATCCTCATCTACTAGTTTCTAGAGTTTACTTTTTGTATATCAATGAAATTTGGTATATTGAAAGTTGTATCTTTATGTTTTCTCTATGAGATTCATGTACTTCTCTGTTCTAGTATGAAATGAAGCTTATTCTCTTACTGTTACTCTTATTTATATCAAGTAATATATATATAAATCATATGTATATACACTGAAAATTCAAAAATAAGATGTGCAAAATCTGCTATGTATGTCGACATACTGTATAGAGGTCATGTCGACATATACTGGTAATATTCTGAATGGACATTTCAATTTGAAATTCAAAATAACTCCTTATGTCTATTCATTTCAAACGACTTTCCTGTCTATTTAAGTCCTATTTTCTTTCAGAAAACTTCTCATAACTTCTCTCTACTCTTATCTACTTATTTCCTTCTTACTTATCGTCAAAATGGCGTCGTCCTCTTCAAATCTAAGTGATAATATTGAAGAGACTCTCAAATCCTTCAAAGACATTCTTACTTTTATTCTACGAAATCAGAGGCACTTAGAACTGAGTCAAATGCAGATGATAAAGGAACAAGAAAGGAATTTCGATGCACTACGATGGATGATCTCCGCTCTCAACAAAGAGGATCTCCAAGTAAATCCACCGAAGACATTGCTCCAGGACGATGAAGATTGGGAAGTAATCAAAGCGGATCCCATCTTTGGAAAAGAGGGATGGGTTGAAGTTCCACGTAACATTTAACTTGTTTAATTTGGTTTAAAAATTGATTTGATTTGAAATACTTGATTGGTTTTAAACATGGGTGATTTATGATAACTTACTATATTGATTATGTAATAAGACATAAATAGGTGTGCTTATGTTTGATTGATTTGTCTACTTATTGTATGCATTTTCTTTTCATTTAACAGTTATGTATATAGTAATATGAATAAAATAATCTGTGGTTACACGTATTATTCTCATTCTTATATTACTCATATATATCATTCTGAGTATACAATATTTAGCATTGTTATATCTAGTTTCAGTATTATTAATGATAACACTATCATTAATATCATAGATTTAGGGGGAGTTAATGTCATTTTTTTTGTTGATGACAAAGGGGGAGAAGTATAAAATAGGTTAGTTAGGCATAGATTAAGGGGGAGTTATTAGATTTAGGGGGAGTTATAAGGAGAATATAAATATTTTATAAACAAAGGTTATCATCATCAAAAAGGGGGAGAATGTTAGTCTATAGGATAATGGTTTTGATGACAACAACTATAGAAGTGTTATAAAATATATATGTGCAGGAAATCTATATGCAGGTATCAACAAAAGAAGACTGTACAGTAAAGAAGACAAAGATCAAGAGTTCAAGATTGAAGACTCATGAGATTCAAGATATTCAAGAGTTCAAGACAAATAATATAGTTAGGTTAGATATTTGTTAAAACTCCTTGAAAGCATTATCATTCTTTTTTATCCAATTTACTCGTGGAATGGAATCCACTTCGTTCTTGTTAAAGGGATGGAACCCTAGTGAGATGGAACTCACGAAATATCTAGTGGAACGGATAGTAGCCCTATTTTGTTATCCACTAATTTTGATTCAAAATGATTTTCAAAATTATCTCTTGTTTCATAAAATGATTTTCAAATACTCCTTTTCAAAAGAAAAACCTTCGTTCGTATTTCCAAAAATGTTTTAGCCTCAAAATCATATTTATCATTTTGTTATATTTTTGATTTCAAAATTGTCCTTGATATTTTAGCCTCAAAATCTATTTTAATATTATATTTACTTTAGTTTATTTACCTTGATTTTAAATATATTTTAGTATATATACATATATATATTCATAAGTATTTCTACTTCTAAATACCTTCTACAAATACATAGAGTCCATTTGAATAAAGTTGCATATGTTTTAAATCATCATTTTCAAAGAAAAGCAAATCATCATTTTTACTAGACCATGTCGACATCATAGTTACTCGTCATGTCGACATGCTTCCCGTTATAGCAAAGGTTGTTTTCAAAAGAAGTGTCTATTCGTTTAAATCTCTTTGAATGGACACATCCATTCATTCTCTATAAATAGAGACTGTTATGGATGTTTTCCAATAACTACTTTCTTTATTTTCTCTCCTCTTTACTCTCTTATCTTATTTTCTAATCATCCTATCCATATTCTGCCGAAATCTTAAGTGAATCAAATCAGAATATCTCTAGTTTGATTCTCTGCCACTCTCTTCAAAGAATCTCAGTGCTTATCAGAGTTATAGATACATTTGTACTCAAAGAAACTTGTTTAGGGTTATAAAGGTGTGATCGTGTCCTTGGAAATCGATCGGATGAACTTGTGTCCTGTGAATCAAGTGGTTCTACCCAGAGACCTGAGAATCTGGAGGGTGTACCTCATTGCCTTGGAATCGAGGGATTGTAATCTAGATTATTATTGAATAGAAAGCCATACGAGTTGTGCGGGACTGGATGTAGGGTAACACCGAACCAGTATAAAATTCCTGGTGTGTTCTTTCCTTTACTTGCTTTTTATTTATATTTGCATCTGTTTGTGATTCTGTGATTTGATCTGTGATTGTGAATTTGCATTAAGTTAGTTAAATCAATTTAAATCAAAGAAGTTTTAAAGAAATTCTTAAAACACTATTCACCCCCCCTCTAGTGTTAAATAGCCTTAAGATCATCTTCCGCGTCCCTGTCAGGTCCTTCCCAAGTAGGATTCATATGCGATGAGGCAAGAAAAACCCGTTTCAAGACGAGATCGCCAATTTCAAAGGTTCTAGGTAGGATTTTAGTGTTGTAGTATCGGGCGACTCGGTGTCGGTGCACAGCTGCCCCCAAATCAGCTTCTTCGCACTTCTCATCTATAAAGTCTAAAGATTCCAAGAGGAGATCTTTATTTGTTCTGGGATCGTAGTAGACCACTCTAAGAGAAGGAACTTCGAGCTCAACAGGAATAACGACTTCAGAACCGTAAGCAAGGGCGAATGGAGTATGGCCAGTCACAGACTTGTGGGTGGTGTTATAAGCCCATAGTGCTATCGAGAGTTCACCCACTTGCCTCTAGCCTTTTCCAAATGTTTCTTTAGAATGAATTTTATGTTTTTTTGACAGTTTCAACTTGTCCATTGGATTGAGGGTGAGCGACTGTCGTAAGTATCTTTTCAATATAATGCCGATGGCAGATGTCTTTGAATTCAGCACTGTCGAATGGAGTCCCATTATCTGTTACAATAGTTCATGGAAGACCAAAACGACAGATGATGTTTCGGACAATGAAGTTGATTACTTTCTTGGTGGTGATCGTGGCTAAAGGTTTCGCTTCGGCCCATTTAGTGAAGTAATCAATTGCGGCGATGGCGTACTTCGCATCACCCTTAGAGATCAGTAAGGAAATAGTAATATCTACACCCCACATGGCAAACAGCCATGGGCTGACCATTTGTGTAATTTCCATAGGCAGTGCTCTTGGAAATTTTGCATATATCTGGCACTTGTCGAATCGCCTTACATAATCAGCAGCATCTCGATTGACAGTCGACCAATAATACTCGTAACGGAGTATTTTCTTTGCTAGAGTTTGGCCCCTAGTGTGATCGCCACATTCCCCTTTATGAACTTCCTTCGGGACACATTTTATTTCATCATGAGTGATACAACGGAGCAAGGGAACGGAAAAACCTTTCCTGTACATAACTCCTTTCTGTATGATATATCATGAAGTTTTACGAAGGACTTGTCGTCTTTCATTCCTTCATTCGGGAAGAACCCCTTGTAGTAAATAATCTTTAGTCGCAGTCATCCACGACTCCTTCTCAGGCTCCGTCTCTAGTACCTGGTCGATTTCCATCGGGCTTATGCTCGAAGTGTTTAATACTTCGACTGGAACCAAGCCATCTGTTGTGCATCTCTCATGCTAGCAAACTTTGCCAATGAATCAGCCTCTTTGTTTTGATGCCAAGGAATGTGTGTAAGATCATAGTACTCAAAGTCAGTCAACAACCCTTGGACTGGGGTAAGGTATGAAGCAAGTCGTTGTTCTTTAGCTTGGTAATCTCCGCTGACTTGGTATACTACTAATTATAAGTTGCAACAGATTTCAAGAGACTTTATCCCCAGTTCTTTGGCGAGTTTAAGTCCAACAACCAGAGCCTCATACTTAGCTTCATTATTTATTGCAGGGAAATTGAGTTTTAAAGTATAGCATATTGACCGATCTTCGAGAGTTACAAGCACAATTCTAGCTCCTGAACAACGATCATTTGATGCTCCATCAGTATATAACTTCCACAATATGGTAGGGATTCCACTACTCTATGGGAAATCATCCTGCGTAGTAAATTCTGCTATAAAGTCCACCAGTGTCTAACCTGGATAGCTCTCCGAGAAAGATAAGTGATGTCAAATTGGCTAAGTTCAATATTCCACTTGAGTAACCTTCCAGATGTCTCAAGTTGCTGCAGGACCTTTCGTAACGGCTGGTTGGTGTAAACATTGATAGGATGTGCCTAAAAGTAAGGGCGGAGCTTTCGTGAAGCAAACAACAAACAGTATGCCAGTTTCTCTATCTTCGGATAGTTCCTTTCAGCTCATGTCAGTCGCTTGCTAACATAATAGACCGATCTCTGGATTCGATTCTCTTCGCGAAGCAGCGCGACACTTATAGCATGTACTAACACAACCAAGTAGATATATAAATCTTCATGATCCACCAGCTTTGACAAGATGGGAGGTCTCTTTAAGTGGTTCGCCAAATCTTGGAATGCATCTTTACAATCTTATGTCCATTCAAAATTCATTTTTCCTCCTCTAATCAAGTCAAAGAAAGGAATGCATTTATCAGTAGCTCTGGAAATAAATCAGCTTAAGGCGGAAACCTTACCTTCAGGCTCTGTACTTGTTTGATAGTCTTTGGCACTTAGATATTGTGAATAGCTTGGATCTTCTTGGGATTAGCTTTGATTGTGCAGGCATTAACGATGAAACCTAAGAACTTTCCTGATGCTATGCCAAAAGAACACTTCAAAGGGTTAATCTTCATTTTGTCATATCAGAGAATATCGACCATTTCTGACAGGTCTCTAATGTGGTCGCTAGACCATCATTACTTCATGAGCATATCATCCATATATACCTCCATCGTTTTTTCTGATCTGGTCTTTAAACATTCTGTTGACTAGGCGTTGGTTGGTTGCTCCTGCATTCTTTAGTCCAAACGGCATTACTACATAGTAATATAATCCAACATCTGCTCTGAGAAGTAGATCTAGTGTTCCTCACCATTGTTGATAGCTTTGCTTAGATTATTACAAATGTGAATAGAACAAGCAAACTTCTTGAAGATAACTGAGGATCTCCTTCGGGGGATTTATGCAATCTAGTAGCAACAAAGGGATCCTAATATGCTGAGAATCAAGGTTCTCAGTGAAAGCACCAAAATGTTTGCAACAAAAACTGGCACAAACACCCAATAGAAGTTCTAAAGAGAAATGAACAAAGAATATAAAATGAAAAGAGAGGATGATACCAAGAAATTAGCAGTAAATCGAAAGAATAACATGCACATAACAATTTATAGTGGTTCGGCGTTGTTCACCTACGTCCACTTTGAACAGATTGCTTTAAGAATTACTTTATAAACTGAGTACAATAGGGATCAGAAGAAAATCCTTAGTTAAAAAAGAGTATAAAGCAACTAACAGCGTAAAGGTCCCCGAAATTAACAACCAAGCCTATAGTTATAGACGAAGATGGCTAAATATCTCCCTGAAAATTCGACAGAAGGACCTTCAAAACCACATGGACCACAAGAGCGATCGCATGGCCTAATTCCCAAAGAAGAGAGATCGGTACTGATCCCTACTTTGGTTGAATTTTAGGGTGTGATCCCTATGGTAGCTTCCTCATGCTAAAATATGCTTAGCCTCCAAATTTCATGCCAATTGGATCAGTAAAACTTGAGTTATTACCTGATCTTTCTGCTGATCCCTACCAAGCGAATAGTGCTAATCCCTATAACTTCATCTTCTTGAGGTGTGATCTCTAGGGTAGGCTCCCTATGGTCCCCATATCTTGCTCACAAAATTTCATATGCATTGGACATGTGGATATTGAGATATTTCTTGTTTTCTATTAAAATGCCCTTACTCCCTAAAACATGTCGATCCCTATGATGGAAGTCAATTTATGCGGATCCCTCATACATATTGAACCATATTTCTTACTTTGAACATCCTGCCTTGCATATCTATCAATTCCATTCAATCTTGGCTATGTGTTATCATATGTACTTGACTTTTTAACCCCACAATCATCGCCCTAGAATTACTGGCTTTGACGTCAGTCGAGTCTAACTTGTCCAATCAGTTCGAATATAGCCGGGTCAAAATGCCGGAGAATAGTGGGTGTGCTTGAGTCCCGAGTCAAATCAAGGAGTGTAGCCGGAGCTTGAAAATTTGAAGGGTGTGTCTTGTAGCCTTGAAATCGAGATTGTATTGGGTTTGCTTTCTGTCCGTTGAAAGATTGGCATTTGAAAAGAAATCTATACAAGCAATTGCAGGAGACTGAATGTAGGATAACTCCGAACCAGTATAAAATCCCTAATGTGATCTCTTTGATTCTCTATTTTTACTTTACTACATTTATATTTAACTATGTTTGAATCTGTGATTGTTTATTCTGTGCTAATTAAGTATAATCTTAAAAGAATCAAAAAGAAATTCATTAAAGTTAGAAAACACTATTCACCCTCCTCTAATGTTTAGTTAAGCCTTAAGATCCATAATTCTGCCACTAATAGGCTTTACTTGCATGCTTGTGTGCACATGCCTATTGATCTTCACTATTAATCCTTGTTTCTATTTTGCTGGTGTACTTGTATTCCTTGCTTTTGGTTTTGCCGGTGCACTTGTATTCCTTGTTTCTAGTTTTGCTGGTGAACTTGTATTCGTTGTTTCTGGTTTTGTTGGTGCACTTGTATGAGTACATTACTTGTTCATGTGCACTTGTATATGCATGAACTTGAGAAAGGTTGTGCATTTGCCTTGCTTTTATTTTGATGCGCATAACTTTGATTTGTTATTTCACTCACTGCCTTGAGTTGAGCCGGAATTTCATTGGGCTTGACTCGCACTGCTTGTGTTGAGCTATTTGGCTTGACCTTGCATTTGTCCCTGTAATTGAGTCAATGCAAGTATGTTTTATGAATGTGCTTAGCATTATGACATATACAGAGATACACTGTGCATGCTGTAGGTTTCTTATGCACATTTATTTTTGGTTCTTGTCTAAAATAAAAAACAAACAAACCCATAAACTGAGGCATTATCATAGTCAATTATATTTTTATTTTTGCATTTTCAGTTTGTTTCTTTTGGTTTTTTACTGCGTTGTTATTTAATAGGAAAAGCAGGTGATTAGAGAGAAGACAGCTGAAGCAAAAAGAAAACAAATTGAATTCAAGTGTGTGAGTTGTATATGAGGGTGTGTTGTATATGAGAGTGAGTTGTATATGAGAGTGAAAAATAGTGTTGTGAAATATAGTGGAATCTACGTTGTAAATGTGTGCTATTTAAAATTATAATGAAATAAAATATTTGTTTAAATGAAATTTTGATTTCTTTATTTCATTTTATGACATTGCAATAGTAGTATAACAAGCACATTATATATATATATACATACATACATATACATGTATGTGTATATGTATATGTTTATTATCATCAAACAAAAATCATAAGCCGTTATATTCTATTATCTCCCCTTTTTGATGATAACAAACATATATTAAGATTTTGTGCTTAGCAAATGTGTTTGGTGTGTTGTGATCAAGCTCCCCCTATTTATATACTACCCCTACAACTAGACTTCCCTTGCATAGATGCACAAAATTAAAATATTAAAAAGTGTTTTGTCAAAATAAGTACAAAACAACTATGAAAAAAATTCTTGAATAATAAAAACAACTCTTGAATGTTAGTAAGGTTATTACTTAACCATCAAAATCTTAACCTCTCCCCCTTTTTGTTATCATAAAAAAGATAATAATAATAATTAAAACAATGATGAATTTTGATTAAAATCATAAAATCATATCGAGAGAGAAATATACATTGCAAATTCCTATTAATCAAACAAAAATCATAATATTTTATTTATTAGGGATAAATTCCTGTAACGACCCGTAAATTTTAACTGGTTTTAATAACGTTATTAATTGAAATTTTGTGGAATTTTAAAAAAAATATAAAATTTTGAAATAAAAAAATTAATATTTGTAATGCGTCTAGTTGAACATAGCAGCTGGTAAATTTTCGTCCGAAAATATGGAAGTTTATTTCGCGCGTAAGTTTACTTCAATTTAATCAGTTAAAAAAAGCGATGAAAATAAAACGTTTTTGAAACCTAAATATTTTTACATAGAAAAATTCTAAACCATCTTCTGAGCAAGACGTCATTTTTCGTTTTCAAAATTCGGACTTTTTTGGCTCCGTCGATCTTATTTTTCTACGTTTTTCTTGCATTTTCCGCCAGTAGAAAATTCGAGTTTTATAAAATTCAATCGTACCATTGATATCCAGATACCGTTTTGATCGTCTCCTCGTGCTGATCTCTACGGTATATTCGACTGTCAAATTCGGAGTCCGGTGTACGTTGCACTTTGCGTAACGCCTACCGTATCGGTACCGATATCAACTTTTGATAGAATAATCATACCACTGATATCTGTAGACCGTTTTGATCGTCTCATCGTGCTGATCTCTACGGTATATTTGATTGTCAATTTTGAGGTTCGTACACGATGAAAAACGCAAAATGGACAGTCGTACCGATATCTGTTTGAGTCTTTTCGAATCCCCGTGTCCTTTCATTTTTCAATGTATAAACCAAACAGCTGTTTGCTATTACTATTTCCAGCCTTTCAACGTACCTGACTAACACTATTTCCTGTACATTATTTATGACTACCCGTAGCCTTTATTTTGGTCATTTCAAATCTTTCTCTCTGCTGTCTTCCCTTGCTTTTTCTTCTCTATAGTAATATAAAATATAAACTAAAATATTAAAGCTTATCGTTGCCTGCTCCTTCAATGCCTGGCCGAACTTCATTTTATTTGCAACAAAAAAAAAGAAAAAAAAACCTGCGCTATCTACTCGAACCCACTACCATCCAAAAGCCACCATGATAGCCTACCCTGGCTACCCACCTAAGTCCACCTCTTCAACCATCACCGCCGGCCTCTTTCTTAACTCACGCAACCCTTTCACTTAGTCGCACCACCGATGCAACCAACCCTGTGTTCGACCTAGCTCCTCTCGCTGATCTGAAACCCGCACGGCTTCCCTCCTCCATGCTTTTCAACCGGCCATTCGTTTCCACCAAGCACCACGAGCTCGGCTCGACTCTTCTCCGCTTTTCCCCCTTGCTGTCTGCAACAGCACGTGCATGCCACCCATGCATCGCCTACCGAGTCCCTCTCTCACCTCGAAGCCACCTTGACCTCCGGCTTCCCTGTTTTTCCGTGCCTCCTCTGTCTGGCTCGCGACCCAAGGCCGCGAGCACCTTCATCAAAAATTTCGCCTTGCACGCATGTACACATATATGTCACCAGGTTTGCTCTTTGTTATAGTTGAGGATATTTCCAGATTTATATGAGATAAGTACTTATATGGTAGTTATAGAATATGTCATATTATATGTTAAGTAGCAATGTTAGTCTATTCTTTTATATCGAAAAAAATATATACCATTCATTTATAAAAGCTATACAGTTAAAAATATATCTTTGATCGTATTTAAGAGTATTTGTATATGGGTGTTCTCGTTTTATAAAATTCCACTGTAAAGTATATGATATTTATGTCAAAATAAGCATTGATTTCTAACCATATTTTTTTTATATCCCGTTCAAAGATGTTGTATATATAGATTTACAGTCAAAAGTTATACACGCTTGTTTGTTTATGTGTGTATATATATATATATGCATAAAGTAAAATTATAATGAAGTAAAATTGCATAGTTGTATTCGCCTATTGTCTATATATTTATATAATATTAAAGTAACTTTATATATATCGGTTTAGTGTTTTGGGTATCAAAGTTTGTTTAAATGCACGTGTCAGTTAATACATGCATAGGAATATTATGTTGTATAAATGTTCATTTCGGTTTCAGAACAGTTTTCGTAGAAAGTTTGTTAGTATATTCAAGATATATTAAATTTTGATTTTGTATAATATGTATTAAGTATTTATATACATATGGTCAGTTGCAAGTTTCTGTTATTTATGCATATGGGGTAGAACGTGTAACATATTAAGTTGTATTTGATTTTATCAAGTTCTGATCATATATAAAGTATGTTTTAATATGTTATGAAGTTTTGTTCGGTTGTTATATTTACTCACAGCAGATATTTTGGTTCTAAATTAAATATTTTATATTATTAGGTAAGTTATATTATATTGGTTTACATAAGTGGCGTACAAGAGATGTTAAGTTAAATATATCATATAGAGTAAGTTATGTAGTTAAAGGGGATATTGAGTTTAAACTGTACTGGGTATGTAACTCTACACACGTGGCTTAGCATAGGAATTTATTTTTATGCGGAAGTACAAACCAGTATTGTTAGACATTATATATAGGTAGGTCACGTTTTTTTTATGTGAGTTCGATGCTTATATATAAATGTAAGTATTTGTTTAAAAGGGGTTAGTCCATACGTTTATGTTGTTATTTGTTTACATATTTAGATAGTTATTGGTTTGGGAAAATAATTGTAACACAGTAATAAAATAATAATAAAATATATTTCCAATTCATATCAAAGCTGGCTTCGATTTGTTCTCATCAAATTTTTGCTATCAGCTCTATTCGTCGATTTCGTGTCGATCTTGCTTCGCTTCGACTCGTCATTCAAATATCAGTGTCCGTATTTGTGATCGTATCCGTGTCATCTCCTGTTCTCTATAGCCTCGAAAGGTGAGCAATCACTCACGATTAACGTTCTTTTATTTATTAAATTTGATTTCAATTGAAACGACAATTGAAATATTGCTGCTGTTAGTTATTTACACTGTTATTACCTGTATCAGTTCACCTGTGACATCTGACACCATTATCTGTTAATTATTTATGCGATGATAATACAGTTTGGCTGTTAATTGATTGATTGATTGATGTTTATATTGGATGTAAATTTTAATGTATAAAGTGATAAATATTATGCAACTGAATTTGACGTAGAATAGTTAAAAATTTTAATCGACATATGTGTTGAATTTGGTTAGTTAAATTTGTTTAATCTGACCCCTTAGATGTTTAATCATTTGACACGTAGAAAAATAGTGTTAACTACACCTTGAACCATCAATTATATGTTGTTTAAACTGATGATGTATGAAATCGTAAATAGATGACAAGTGAAGAACCGTATAAATAATATTGTAATAATCTTTAGTCTACATGAAATGATAGTGTAGATTCTAGAAATAATTATATTAATTTGCACGAACAACAATGTAAATTAATACGATTATTTCGGGATTATTTGAATTGATTATTGGATTATTATTGATTGTTGTTATTGCTTGTTTATTTACTTGACACCATCCCAGTTATCACACTGCAAGTTCCCTTTGCTATGTTTGATTTTGAATTGAAATGGAATCGGGTTGAAATGATAAATACCCAAATGAACTTGACCTAGGATAGAGAATTAAATAAATCCCGATTGATCAATAATTTGATTTAAAAATAAAATGAAGATTTTATTGGAATAAATAATATGGTTTTGAAACGAAGTTGGAAATTGAATTTTGATGAAATTTAAATGTGAATATTTAATAATCTGAAACAAAATATTAATAAAGAAATTGATGAAAGAATGTTGTTTAATTTAAGAAATGATTGAATTAAGTTTTGAAATTATTTAATAATTTAATGAGATTGAATTATTTAATAATTGAATAAAATTGAATCCTTTGATAATTAAAATTGAACTTTTAATTAGTGAAATTTAGTTCTTTATTAATTGAGCTTTGAAATTGTAACTAAGTAAATAAATATGTGAAATTGAATTTCTTTATCAAGAAATGCAAATGTGATTTTTGAAATTAATGTAAGACTTGAAATGTAAAGAATTTGGTTTGATGAATTTAATCTCATGCAATTTGTAAGTTTTGATACAATGGAGTTGAACTTAAGTAATTGATTTAATGAATTGGAAATTAAATAGGAATTATTTTGAATGATAAATTTATTTAATATTGAATGAAATAGATAACTTGATTTGAATGTTGAATTAAATTAATTTAAATGATTTCGAAATGAAACTGATATACGAACTTGATTCAATATTTGAATTGAAATTGAATTATAAGATTTTGAAATAGAAATTTGGAAGTTTTGAAACGTAAATTTATGGAAATTTATATAGAAAGATAAATGAAATGTTGGTTTACAAATTCTATTTGAAATTGAATTTGATTTGGTTTGAAATAAATAAATGACCAATCGGTGTAATATTGACGAAAGTTATTAAAGAGACCGGAATCGGTTAGGGACATACTCACTGTCTAAACCGAAAACCACTTTAATAACTATACGCGGAGTGTGATCCAGAATGAAGTGGTTGGAATGATGTACGTGATGACTAAAGAAAGAGAACGATAATGGATAGCCTTGACACTTGTGTCAAATTGGAAATGACTAAAACAGGAGCCGTGCCGGGCCAATGGAGGTCAGCTACCTCAAGCGAACACACTTCTTCGAAAATTACTCATTACTTGTTGTCGATTGGTGCACCCTTGATTTGGGAGTGTTTTTTCGCGGTGTTGCGATCGCTGCGGCGATGCGTTCTCACCAGTCCGGATCAGGCAAACTGTAGTTTCACTACCTTGGGTATTGCCTCATGTGCCTTGTCATACTTGTATCCCTATACGCGACCACTACGATTTGTTTTGTGTTATACCTATGGAGTACTCCCTGATAGCCCACTAGTTTACGGTGGAGTTTACAGTGCTGTATAGACTATAACGCTTATATAAAATGTGTTAAGGGGGATAATGGTAACGCCTTAACACTATTTTGATACCTTATATTACTGATAGACATTATCTACTTATCGTACACTATTACATAGTAGATAGTTTAACGGATCCTTAAAGGATGGTTATTCCAAACATCCTTTGAGTTACTTGTATTTCAATTGCTACTTCACTTGAGTTGGATTTATTGATATAAGAATGTTAATCCTGACTCGAGTGTTTTGTGTTTTGCTTTACGCTTGGGTCAGACTGAGTGTACCAGTATTCGAGACTCACCTTTGAAGTTGGAGCTTTGCTTGAAGATCCAGTCATCTATTCTGCTTTCAGCATTCGATGATTCCAGTGATGTATTCTGATTTGTATCTGATGTATCGTATTACTCTTCCGTTGTATCTGGTTTAACTCTGATGTAACTTATACCTTTATATAGTAACTTCATGAACTACTATCTCTTTTATTTCCACTGCATTTATTACTTTGTGTCTGTGATCTGTGGTTACTTATTTACCGTATATGCTCAGTTTTGCCAAATTTAATTAACAACGTGGTATTTTGAATTATTCAAGTCCGACATGTGCGGATGCGAACGGTGCAAAATACTGGGTCGTTACAGTTGGTATCAGAGCTTTGGTAGCTCTAGGCAAAACTCAACATATATGGTAAATGTATTTACAGAATCACTTTCATTCGAGTTGAATCTCTTTCTTTTGACTCGATCCCTTTGAATTTTGGAACATTCCCTGCGGTTCCGAAATTCATTCTTGTCCCTCACTATTCATATTCTTCTGAATTCTGGAGTATCACATAACTCCATTTCGAATGATCTTTATAATGAGTTGGCGGTCCCGCCAATCTTAAATTGATTTGTAAAAGGGAAAACTCTTTTACGATAGCATCGATTCACCGGAGATTTATATATCCTCGGTTTAGATGCTGACATCTTTGGTTATGTCGAATTCTATCTCTTGAGATCGAATGTAGATTTTCCTCGAAATTCTGCATCGATCTTATTCCTGAAGTCACGGTCGACCCGGTTAAGGTTGCCCGCGATTTATATAAACTTATCCATCGCCCTATTTTGTTATTTAATTATCTTATCTTTGTTTCAAACTTATCTTCAAATCAAAATTCTCTTTGACTTGAGCCCATCAAATTTGAATCTCTATCCTTGCTTTAAAATCCATTCTTATATCATCAAGCGAGGAAGTGTATTTATAAATTAATGTTAAAATGTTTTGATATATATTGTGTTGTTTGAGTTGTTGATGTTGATTTGGATTTTCGATCGATTCGTCTGATCAACGCTATTGATAGGATTTCCAAAACGCTTGAACAGAGCAAACTGACACAATATTATTTTTAAATTTGGTAAATGAAATAAATTTTGAATAATTATATTATATATACAAGTATGATTTTCTGAATTTTGATAGTTAATTGAATTGTTGTTAATAAATAATATTAGATTTTAAATATGTCACCTAAACCATTGGCTTTTGTCTCATATATAAATAATTGAAATAAAAACATGGTTTATAATTTATTTGAAAATTTTAATGAATTTAAATCAAGAAACTGAGAATTTAAATTTCCGGTGATTTCAAACTTTGATTTGAAAGTTTTAAAGTGTATAGTATTTAAATATTTTCAAATAGAAATCATTTCCAAAGAATTTTAAATGTTTAAATTAGAGCTCTTCTCTTTTGTCGCTGGAAAATAATTTCGGTGATGACGGCCGCATCATCGACATTCATTTTCGAGTTTCGAAGTGGAGAGACTATTCTGTAGCTTTGCTACGGTTTTGTTTTGGAAAAAATATTTTTGATTTGAATTTCGTGGGTATGACTTGATTTATATATATATGGGTATATTATTTTAAATTTAATTTGATTTAATATATAATATATACATAATTATTTCTAAAGGGTTTGAAATTAAACGAAAATTAAATTCTTAAAAATCATGTTAAAGGATGTTTTTCAATTATAAATAAAACTAAATTTTGAATAAGTATTTAAACTTGAAATAATTGAATTTGAAAATTTTATTTATATAATACCCAGTTTCATTCTAATACAACTTACCTAAATTATTCAAAAGTTGAATATGTAATTGGATTATATACAATATAAAATGATTTTATAAATAAATTTGAGTGTTTATTATAAATGTTATACCCTAAGTTTTAATTATAAAATGTTAATGAAGATAAATAGAATAATAAGTTAATAAAATAATAAATGAGATAAATAAAATAAATTCTGTTTTGATTGAATTAATATATTGAAATAAAATCAACTTAATGAATATCTTGAATTAATCGAACTAAATTGAATTTCGTTTTGAAAGAAACCTTTTGTATCTAACATTAATAATTGAGAAATTAAATAAATCTAATGGAAACCTTGAATTTAAAGACCTATTGTTGAATATAAATTTATTTAAATTAAATTTATATGGTTTGAACTAATTGTTTTATTTTGTTTCAGTCTATTTCTTCTAGTTATTTCTATTCTCCTACCTTCTTCCTTTTCGGGGACGAAAAGTTTTGAGTGGGGGAGAGTGTAACGACCCGTAAATTTTAACTGGTTTTAATAACGTTATTAATTGAAATTTTATGGAATTTAAAAAATATATATATAAAATTTTGAAATAAAAAAATTAATATTTTGAATGCGTCTAGTTGAACATAGCAGCTGGTAAATTTTCGTCAGAAAATATGGAACTTTATTTCGCGCGTAAGTTTACTTCAATTTAATCAGTTAAAAAAAGCGATGAAAATAAAACGTTTTCGAAACCTAAATATTTTTACATAGAAAAATAAAAAATCATCTTCTGAGCAAGACGTCATTTTTCGTTTTCAAAATTCGGACTTCTTTGGCTCCGTCGATCTTATTTTTCTACGTTTTTCTTGCATTTTCCGCCAGTAGAAAATTCGAATTTTATAAAATTCAATCGTACCACTGATATCTGGATACCGTTTTGATCGTCTCCTCGTGCTGATCTCTACGGTATATTCGATTGTCAAATTCGAAGTCCGGTGTACGTTGCACTTTGCGTAACGCCTACCGTATCGGTACCGATGTCAACTTTTGATAGAATAATCATACCACTGATATCTGTAGACCGTTTTGATCGTCTCGTCATGCTGATCTCTACGGTATATTTGATTGTCAATTTTGAGGTTCGTACACGATGAAAAATGCAAAACGGACAGTCGTACCGATATCTGTTTGAGTCTTTTCGAATCCCCGTGTCCTTTCATTTTTCAATGTATAAACCAAACAGCTGTTTGCTATTACTATTTCCAGCCTTTCAACGTACCTGACTAATAATATTTCCTGTACATCATTTATGACTACCCGTAGCCTTTATTTTGGTCATTTCAAATCTTTCTCTCTGCTGTCTTCCCTTGCTTTTGCTTCTCTATAGTAATATAAAATATAAACTAAAATATTAAAGCTTATCGTTGCCTGCTCCTTCAATGCCTGGCCGAACTTCATTTTATTTGCAACAAAAAAAAAGAAAAAAAAACCTGCGCTATCTACTCGAACCCACTACCATCCAAAAGCCACCATGATAGCCTACCCTGGCTACCCACCTAAGTCCACCTCTTCAACCATCACCGCCGGCCTCTTTCTCAACTCACGCAACCCTTTCACTTAGTCGCACCACCGATGCAACCAACCCTATGTTCGACCTAGCTCCTCTCACTGATCTGAAACCCGCACGGCTTCCCTCCTCCATGCTTTTCAACCGGCCAGTCGTTTCCACCAAGCATCACGAGCTCGGCTCGACTCTTCTCCGCTTTTCCCCCTTGCTGTCCGCAACAGCACGAGCATGCCACCCATGCATCGCCTACCGAGTCCCTCTCTCACCTCGAAGCTACCTTGACCTCCGGCTTCCCTGTTTTTCCGTGCCTCCTCTGTCTGGCTCGCGACCCAAGGCCGTGAGCACCTTCATCAAAAATTTCGCCTTGCACGCATGTACACATATATGTCACCAGGTTTGTTCTTTGTTATAGTTGAAGATATTTCCAGATTTATATGAGATAAGTACTTATATGGTAGTTATAGAATATGTCATATTATATGTTAAGTATCAATGTTAGTCTATTCTTTTATTTCGAAAAAAATATATACCAGTCATTTATAAAAGCTATACAGTTAAAAATATATCTTTGATCGTGTTTAAGAGTATTTGTATATGGGTGTTCTGGTTTTATAAAATTCCACTGTAAAGTATATGATATTTATGTCAAAATAAGCATTGATTTCTAACCATATTTTTTTTATATCCCGTTCAAAGATGTTGTATATATAGATTTTCAGTCAAAAGTTATACACGCTTGTTTGTTTATGTGTGTATATATATATATGCATAAAGTAAAATTATAATGAAGTAAAATTGCATAGTTGTATTCGCCTATTGTCTATATATTTATATAATATTAAAGTAACTTTATATATATCGGTTTAGTGTTTTGGGTATCAAAGTTGTTTAAATGCACGTGTCAGTTAATACATGCATAGGGATATTATGTTGTATAAATGTTCATTTCGGTTTCAGAACAGTTTTCGTAGAAAGTTTGTTAGTATATTCAAGATATATTAAATTTTGATTTTGTATAATATGTATTAAGTATTTATATACATATGGTCAGTTGCAAGTTTCTGTTATTTATGCATATGGGGTAGAACGTGTAACATATTAAGTTGTATTTGATTTTATCAAGTTCTGATCATATATAAAGTATGTTTTAATATGTTATGAAGTTTTGTTCGGTTGTTATATTTACTCACAGCAGATATTTTGGTTCTAAATTAAATATTTTATATTATTAGGTAAGTTATATTATATTGGTTTACATAAGTGGCGTACAAGATATGTTAAGTTAAATATATCATATAGAGTAAGTTATGTAGTTAAAGGGGATATTGAGTTTAAACTGTACTGGGTATGTAACTCTACACACGTGGCTTAGCATAGGAATTTATTTTTATGCGGAAGTACAAACCAGTATTGTTAGACATTATATATAGGTAGGTCACGTATTTTTTTTATGTGAGTTCGATGCTTATATATGAATGTAAGTATTTGTTTAAAAGGGGTTAGTCCATACGTTTATGTTGTTATTTGTTTACATATTTAGATAGTTATTGGTTTGGGAAAATAATTGTAACACAGTAATAAAATAATAATAAAATATATTTCCAATTCATATCAAAGCTGGCTTCGATTTGTTCTCATCAAATTTTTGCTATCAGCTCTATTCGTCGATTTCGTGTCGATCTTGCTTCGCTTAGACTCGTCATTCAAATATCAGTGTCTGTATTTGTGATCGTATCCGTGTCATCTCCTGTTCTCTATAGCCTCGAAAGGTGAGCAATCACTCACGATTAACGTTCTTTTATTTATTAAATTTGATTTCAATTGAAACGACAATTGAAATATTGCTGCTGTTAGTTATTTACACTGTTATTACCTGTATTAGTTCACCTGTGACATCTGACACCATTATCTGTTAATTATTTATGCGATGATAATACAGTTTGGCTGTTAATTGATTGATTGATTGATGTTTATATTGGATGTAAATTTTAATGTATAAAGTGATAAATATTATGCAACTGAATTTGACGTAGAATAGTTAAAAATTTGAATCGACATATGTGTTGAATTTGGTTAGTTAAATTTGTTTAATATGACCCCTTAGATGTTTAATCATTTGACACGTAGAAAAATAGTGTTAACTACACCTTGAACCATCAATTATATGTTGTTTAAACTGATGATGTATGAAATTGTAAATAGATAACAAGTGAAGAACCGTATAAATAATATTGTAATAATCTTTAATCTACATGAAATGATAGTGTAGATTCTAGAAATAATTATATTAATTTGCACAAACAACAATGTAAATTAATACGATTATTCGGGATTATTTGAATTGATTATTGGATTGTTATTGATTGTTGTTATTGCTTGTTTATTTACTTGACACCATCCCAGTTATCACACTGCAAGTTCCCTTTGCTATGTTTGATTTTGAATTGAAATGGAATCGGGTTGAAATGATAAATACCCAAATGAACTTGACCTAGGATAGAGAATTAAATAAATCCCGATTGATCAATAATTTGATTTAAAAATAAAATGAAGATTTTATTGGAATAAATAATATGGTTTTGAAACGAAGTTGGAAATTGAATTTTGATGAAATTTAAATGTGAATATTTAATAATCTGAAACAAAATATTAATAAAGAAATTGATGAAAGAATGTTGTTTAATTTAAGAAATGATTGAATTAAGTTTTGAAATTATTTAATAATTTAATGAGATTGAATTATTTAATAATTGAATAAAATTGAATCCTTTGATAATTAAAATTGAACTTTTAATTAGTGAAATTTAGTTCTTTATTAATTGAGCTTTGAAATTGTAACTAAGTAAATAAATATGTGAAATTGAATTTCTTTGTCAAGAAATGCAAATGTGATTTTTGAAATTAATGTAAGACTTGAAATGTAAAGAATTTGGTTTGATGAATTTAATCTCATGCAATTTGTAAGTTTTGATACAATGGAGTTGAACTTAAGTAATTGATTTAATGAATTGGAAATTAAATAGAAATAGTTTTGAATGATAAATTTATTTAATATTGAATGAAATAGATAACTTGATTTGAATGTTGAATTAAATTAATTTAAATGATTTCGAAATGAAACTGATATATGAACTTGATTCAATATTTGAATTGAAATTGAATTATAAGATTTTGAAATAGAAATTTGGAAGTTTTGAAACGTAAATTTATGGAAATTTATATAGAAAGATAAATGAAATGTTGGTTTACAAATTCTATTTGAAATTGAATTTGATTTGGTTTGAAATAAATAAATGACCAATCGGTGTAATAATGACGAAAGTTATTAAAGAGACCGGAATCGGTTAGGGACATACTCACTGTCTAAACCAAAAACCACTTTAATAACTATACGCGGAGTGTGAACTAGAATGAAGTGGTTGGAATGATGTACGTGATGACTAAAGAAAGAGAACGATAATGGATAGCCTTGACACTTGTGTCAAATTGGAAATGACTAAAACAGGAGCCGTGCCGGGCCAATGGAGGTCAGCTACCTCAAGCGAACACACTTCTTCGAAAATTACTCATTACTTGTTGTCGATTGGTGCACCCTTGATTTGGGAGTGTTGTTTCGCGGTGTTGCGGTCACTGCGGCGATGCGTTCTCACCAGTCCAGATCAGGCAAACGGTAGTTTCACTACCTTGGGTATTGCCTCATGTGCCTTGTCATACTTGTATCCCTATACGTGACCACTACGATTTGTTTTGTGTTATACCTATGGAGTACTCCCTGATATCCCACTAGTTTACGGGGGAGTTACAGTGCTGTATAGACTATAACGCTTATATAAAATGTGTTAAGGGGGATAATGGTAACGCCTTAACACTATTTTGATACCTTATATTACTGATAGACATTATCTACTTATCGTACACTATTACATAGTAGATAGTTTAACGGATCCTTAAAGGATGGTTATTCCAAACATCCTTTGAGTTACTTGTATTTCAATTGCTATTTCACTTGAGTTGAATTTATTGATATAAGAATGTTAATCCTGACTCGAGTGTTTTGTGTTTTGCTTTACGCTCGGGTCAGACTGAGTGTACCAGTATTCGAGACTCACCTTTGAAGTTGGAGCTTTGCTTGAAGATCCAGCCATCTATTCTGCTTTCAGCATTCGATGATTTCAGTGATGTATTCTGATTTGTATCTGATGTATCGTATTACTCTTCCGTTGTATCTGGTTTAACTCTGATGTAACTTATACCTTTATATAGTAATTTCATGAACTACTATCTCTTTTATTTCCACTGCATTTATTACTCTGTGTCTGTGATCTGTGGTTATTTATTTACCGTATATGCTCAGTTTTTCCAAATTTAATTAACAACGCGGTATTTTGAATTATTCAAGTCCGACATGTGCGGATGCGAACGGTGCAAAATACTGGGTCGTTACAATTCCTCTTTAGAGTGATGATACGATTATGGTTTAGGGGAAATTTATACGATGACAGATGTGTGGTATTTTTAATAAAGAAAAAATTTGTAAATTGCCCTTTTAAATATTAAAAAAATGTTAAGCACTTTCTAACCATGCATCACCATTAAGATTTTTAAATGAGGTTAGTAGTTATTTAAACAAGAATGTCAAGCATTTTCTAATCATGCATAACCATTAGGATTTTTAAATGAGGTTAGAAACTACTTGAATATTTATCTCTTTCTTGTGTACAAGTCTCATCCATGCATGAATGTGAGGACTTTTAAATAAGAATGGAAGCACATATATAGAAATTAAAATAATTCACCCATGCATAACCGCGAGGACTTTTAAATAGGAGTGAATACCATGGGATAGAATTATATATTACAAAAATAAATTATTTTCTTGCTTTGAAATACCAACTTCTGCGCACTATATTATATTTTTGGTGTATGGATTGGAAGAAGGATGATAGTGATAGAAATGATCATGGAATATGTACTAGTTAAAAAACATTATAAAATTTGTTTAATTTTTATGAAATTTTAACATATACTTCCTCTAGTTATGAAGTATAATTTAATCCCTGCTCATCACTTTCTCAAACACTATTAATATTTTGATAAGTTTCAAAAGGTTTAAGCAGTCAACAACCAACTTTTTCAGAGTAAATCCCTTACCAAACTAAACAAGAGTGTTTCCATCAAAATAAAATTCCGAGTTATTTCAAAAAATCCTAAATTCACAAATGAAAATCTATTCTCTGCATGGGGTTTGTGAAAATGATGTCTGATAATTTTAAAGTCAGATGAAAATGCACATGTGATTTCAAATGAAGTGATGTCTAATACCACTTGTACTCTTGTTGCCTAAAAATGATATGTGATTAACTAAGCAAACCGTGTATCACTCGAATTGGTTTTCAAAATTTTCAACAAAGTCGTTTAATATTAGATAAAGGCAAAATCATTTATATTAAACAAGAACACACAATTAAAAAAATTCAGCCATTGATTATTTAGTCGTGAAGAAAGGCAATGGAAGTTAATTATTATATCAAAGCAATTGATAATTCTTGTTTTGAAAATTTAGTCCATTTGAAACCACTTTTCAAAGCTTTAAATCCATAATTTAATTCAGTACAAAACATGAAAGTTTTATATATTCAAAATTGCTACTCATAAAAATTGGTTCCAAGTTAAGATGATGAATCACTCAAAAGTCGTATATGAAATACTACAGCTTGTTTGCATAAATCGAAGAAACTTTTTAAGTGATGCACTAAAATGATTGTTGTTTCTAAAGATTTTACAAAATGAATTGGTAAAATCCAAAAATAGTAAAATTATAGTGCTATCAGTTAGATTTCCAAAAATTCAAGAATTTCAAATTTAGAGTAAAGATGTTCAAGTTATGATTGAATTACTACAGCTGTGTTAAAAGGTTTTGAAACTATTTTCAAACAATATTCGAAATATTTTGCAGGTTTTCAATAGTTTAAGTTCAAATTCTAGAAAACACATAAAGAAAAATTTGTAGAATTTTCTATCTATTTTCCAAATCATCTTGAATTATTCAAATCAAAGTTAAGGAGATTAAGACATGGCAATTATACTACAGCGTTGTCAACAAAACAGAATTAAAAATAAGAAATGAAAAAAGAGTTTAGAGATCATACCTTCACTTACCTTCGATGTCATGATATCCAAAATGCGTAGATTCCTACCTCATTTTTCTAGGCTAACGAACATTGGAATTATAGCTTTTCAATCATGTATAGAAACTCGAAGTCACCTCTATCGTAGTTGTTCCTTAGCCCGTTTCTGTACCTAAATATTAGAAGTGTCGAGTGGTCTAACAAAGGATGTAAAAACCACCCTTATTTTCGTTTGTAGCATTTGGTATCCAAATTTATCAATATAACAAACCATTGGCATTTATAGTTGTACCTTTGGAAACCCAAATTTGTTTAAATTTAAGAGAATTTACATTTGTACCTTTTGGAATCCACGTTTGTTTAACGGTTTTGTTTTTATTTCTGTTCCAACATTTATTTTGATTATGCCCTTTTTTCCCACAAATTAAACACTTTGAAAAATCTTTTTGAAATTTGACATTATCGCATTTTCTTTTCTTAATTGGTTCAACTCTATCATATCCAAGTCCTTTTCTATTTTCAATGATTTTGACTTCCTAACAACATATTCAGTGATTTTTCTCCCTTCGTAAATTTTCTTATTGTTGATCAAGTTGTTGAACCTTAGATCTAAGAGCATTATTTTCATTCAAAAGTAAGGTGCATCTTCTGTTGGAATTTTCTCTTTTTGTGTTATTTTTGTTTTTGAAAGTCAAATTTTCATTTTATAGGATTTCAATTTTAGTCTTGGACCTATTAATTTCTTGCTCTAGAGACTGCCACTTCTCACATTTTGAGTTGTGTTTTCTAATGTTTTCAATCATCAGTTCTAACTCATTATTTGTTCCAAGTAGACTATTTTTCTTAGATTCAAGTTTATTATATTTTCTTTAATCATTACTTTTGTTTAACTAGTGATATAATAATAATAAATCAGTATGTGATAATTTTGTTACCTCACTAGGTTCATTGTCACTGTCACTTGAATCTGCCATTAAACACAAGTTTGCCTCCTCCTTCTCACTGTTTGTGTTCTCTTATTCTTCTTAGTCACTCTCATCCCAAGTGGCAGTACAACTCCCTTTATTCTTCTTCCCTTTGTTAAGTCAATTCAGCGGACAATTTGGCTTGATGTTACCTGGCTTCTTGCATCTATGGCATATAATTTCTTCCTCTTCAGAATCATCTAAAACTTTGACAATTTTTGTTTTTATTTGTTGGTTAACCATTGGATTTCCATGCTTACAGGTCCACTATTTGAATCGCTCCATCAATAGTGCTGGCTCAGTTGAGGCATCATTATCATTATCACTACTATCGATTGCCCTTTTAGAGCGATTATTTTCTTTTTCGAATTTCCACCATCATGTTCTTCTCTGACCTTCCGTTTCATCTCATAAGTGATGAGATTTTCTAATAGTTCCTCTAATTTCAGCCATTTCAAGTCTTTGGATTACTAAATTGTAGTCACTTTTGCTTCAAAAATTCTTGGGAGGATTCTTAGAATTTTTCGAACCATCTCCAATTCCATGTAAGCCTTTTCTAGCATTTTAGATTTGAATGCATTATTTGAAAATTGTCCATACAGCTCCTTTATATCCTCGTCTTTTGTCATCATGAAATTCTCATATTCATTGCTGAGCATGGCTAGATAAGATTACTTGACCTACGATGTACCTTCATAAGTTACTTCAAGCATAAGCCAAATTTCCTACGTAGTCACACTGTGAGAAACACGTTGTATTCAATTTGTCTAAGGCATGAATAATAGAATTCATACCTTTGCATTAAACTGGTATAAACTAAGACCGTTAGGATTCCACATATCTTTCGTGTAATGAACCGGATTTTCAACCCTCGAAAATTGACACTACTACATCCACTATATCACAGGCCGAACATTCAAGTGCCAAAAATACCGATTTGTTAGGGTGAAAGAAGAAGGTAGAAGATAGAAGAAAACTAAACAACATAGAATCTCACAACGCAGCGAATAATATATAATACAACAATGATCTTTACAAAAAGGAAACATCATTATTCACATATACAATATTAGAGTACATTAGACTTATCCTAAATTTTTGGTCAGTTATAGAAACCTATCCTCACATTAACGACCATATAGACTCTATAATACAGCTAAAGTAAAAATATACATGAATACATCTTGACCATCCAGCTCCTCTCCAACTCTAAAGAATCCAACTAAACCTGGAAAAGCATGCTCGGTCTGACCTCGAGCATTACATGAAATAATGCCCGAGTCAGTCTGGTAAACAAGCGTGAGTAAAACTTGATAATAAGTAACAACCAAACTGATTTCTACATTTAAAACTTTTCAAACAAAGGGTATCTTGTAAGACCACACAGCACATAAAAACGGATGGGTTTTTACCTTACGATAACCAAAACATTTTA
This sequence comes from Allium fistulosum, assembly GCA_030737815.1. Classification (NCBI taxonomy): domain Eukaryota; kingdom Viridiplantae; phylum Streptophyta; class Magnoliopsida; order Asparagales; family Amaryllidaceae; genus Allium; species Allium fistulosum. Next base: position 670,229,350 of record CM060906.1, read on the forward strand.
TATCAAAATCCAGCGATATTATCATAGTGTCTAGGTTTAAAGTAAATAGATAAAATAGCTGAAATGCATGCATCTCACATTCCAACATACTAAGCTCTACAATCGAAAACGTATGGCACGTATTGGAGATTGGATTCCAACTAATGACTAGTCTACTAGGGTATCTCCCGCCATAGTACACCTCTAGAAAAATGTACTGAGGTCGTACCTAAAGACCCATGCCAACGCAGGACCGGTCTACCCCTTGCCGGATAGTACCTAATATATCATCACCTCGGTTGCTTTGCAACCTTTAAACGAGCGCTCCCACGTACACGAATTCATTGATGATTGTGTATATATCTAGAAGGGTGATGATAGACCTTAATGGGTGCGACCCACATAGCCCTGCTGCATATCCCCTGTTTTAGTCATTCCCGATTGATGAGGCTTGACGCTATGTTTTACCTTTCTAAATAGCAATCCATCTTGGAATGCTAACACTGCCCTCCAGGCATTGGTGCAATGCCAACATTCATTCATAAAAGTTCGTTCTAGGTTTGAACGAAACCGAAAGCATTAACTCTACTACATCCATTTTGGAATCACCCTCTGGATTTGTAGCAGTAGCCCTAGCACTTCAAAGAGCACCATCTTCAATCATCATCAAGATGTCTTCCACTCGAATGTGCATGTTGGTTTGGAGTGGTTTTTGGATAAATAAATCTGATCCCGGTCTCTCTGTACCAACAACCGATAATTTTCGGTTGACCCAGTCCCGGTTCTTTTGGAAGTAAGTATTCGAGTCCTTTTCGAAAACTCAAATTTTCATTCATACTTCCTAAGTCAAATTAGGCCAAATTTGATAGTCGGTTATTTCACTATCAAATAAAAACAACAACATCTAGAGATTTAATTACCCAAAGCAATCACTAAGCCTCAAAACCATTTTCATTTATAAACCTCCTTTCCCAAACATTTATCAACATTCATATACTTATCTCTTTTACATAAAGTATATTCATAAAACATTTATAAGATTTCCGATTTCCAAATCTCTTAAACGGATTTAACTACATTATTTAAATTAGAGAAAATGATAACTCTAAGGATTATTCCTTCAGTGTAAAGTGTGGAACGGATGTTCCATACCACCATTTTTCAAAAGGTCACCCTCGAGAAACCCAAACCCTAATTTCCTATTGTGATTATTTTTAATAAATCCTTTTATAAATTTCCCTTACCAATGGAATCCTTTTTGCTTTAACCCAGACCCACTTACAAAACATTTATCAACCTCTATACTCATTTATGGGACTCTTTATAATTATTCAAACCTGGTTATATAACTTCTTTATAAACTTTCAAACCTTGCATAAAACTTTCCTTTATAGACATTCAAGCCCATTTATAAATCCTTTTTATAAATATTCAAAACCATTTCTAAAACTCCTTTTATGAATACCCAAAATTATTCATAAATTTCTTTATACAATATTCAAAATAATTATAAAATCATTCTTCAAATACCTTGTTCAAAATAGAATAACCTTGATGACCTGCTTATTGAAATTAACTTCCTTCTGTCTATCACATTACCGATATTGGACATTTGTGCAAAACACAAGTCACTTACTTTCCATAAAACGTGTCAGCGTTTTATAATCACTACTTTAATTCATTTGGCCACTTAATTGTCCAGACGAGAAATCCTTTGATTTGAAATCAATTAACCTTAAAAAACAAATTGATTTAAAACATAACCGATTAAGTTTAAAAATAGCTTTGAAAAGATTAAAGTATATTCAATTAGTTTAAATCCTAATTATATCTTAATTAATCATATTAAATCATAATTAAATCATAATTAAACTTTAATTAAATTAATGAACTTGGTTAAGTCCTAATTAACTTCCTAATGTATCTTAGTAAAGGTTTAAACAATTCATTATTAGTTAAATCCTAATGAATTAAAAATTAATTTAATAATCACTTAATTAAATAATAATTAATTAACCTACTTAACTTAATTAAATCATAATTAGTCATTTAATTACTTATTCACTTCATAAACCACTAATTAAAAACTTTATTAATCACTAATTAATCATTAACCTTCCTTAAGTCTTACTAAGTCCTAATCACTTATTTAATTACTAATTAACTCTAATTACCTTTAATTATTTTATTAAATAAATAAATTATTTAATAATCTAAAATTAATCTCGTTTTATGTTACTAATTAAGTTTGGAAAACTTTTGCAAAACAATTCCAAAATGAATCACTTAAAGATGGAAATCGTGAATTTTTGTCGAACTGGATCCATAACGACCATCGCTATGAGCGCATTTCACTTAAACATACTTTAAGCGAAAACACTTGCTTATTATTTCCTATTTCATGTTTAGAAATATAACGTTTAAAGTTTTTGAGATCTAGAAACAAAGATAGAAAGTTTGAAATAATTTCCAACCTTTAAAACAAGAGAACATAGTTTTTGGTTTCGAATCGGATCTCACGTCCGTCGCAACACACAAAGTTGTTAACTTTGTTTCAACTCAACATACTTGATTCTTAAATCATAACTATACATCCATACTACCATACTCTTAACATCACAATGAAACACACATACGAACATAAGGTTATATGCTTACTAACTCGACAACATCACATTCAAATCTCAAATTCAATACCTAACATGACATCCAGCAAATCACCATCGACCAACATAATAACCATTCAATTTTATCATCATATTATCACCACAAAAACACATCATAATAAAGTTAAAAACTTTTCCAAAACAAAGTAGATGTACTCACCGAAAATTTTTGAAACTTGAAATGCCTTAGATGCACCAAAAATATGTCATCTTCCACTTGATTTTTGGATATATTACTCTCGGATTTTAAAAAAGTGATCAAAATAAAAGTTTTAGAAAATTCTTTTCTCTACAATTTTAACAAAAGAAGCACTGAAATCAGATTTTTTTTTAAAGTAGATATGGTCAAAAGAATGAGATCAATTTTTGGACCTGAATTTTTGAGTTTAAAAGTACACTACAAAAAAATGATATTATGACAATCATAAGCTTGAAATTTGAAAACATGGTAAAAAAGAAAGTTGTAGTCGCTAAAATTTTATACTATTTAGCAAAAAGAAAATCTTGATTTGGTGTAAATTAGAGGAAGTTATGACCGAATAAAGTGGAGGAAAAATGGAGAATAAAGAGTTTAAAAACAAGTTTGCATCTTTAAAACAATTTAAATCTTTTGATTTTAGATAAACTTAAAACTAACATAAAAAGCCATGAAACATGAAGAAAGCTTTAAAGAAATGGAAATGGAGAAGTAAATGAAAATATGGTGAACGAGATGTGTATTTATAGACAAAAGAAAGTAGAAAAATTACCAAGCTTACCTTAAATTAAAATATCCTAGCATGTTATTATTTTGACAAGTCACATCACTACCTTCCTCCCTCTTATATGTCACATCCCCCCATCTCTAGTCACGTCCTCTAGGTCATGATGGATAATGATTATAAGGCTAAGATATGACAAGAGATAATGATATGTACTTATATATATGTTATTATTTTTAAAATCATGACTTGTCACATCACTTGCTAAACATAATTAACATAAGATAATATACTATTAGTTTATTATTATTGTTCGGTTAATTAACTTTTATATATGTGTATATATAGTATAGAAAGATGAACAACGTTTCAAACAACTTTCAGGTGTTGAAAAGTTGAAATTTCAGAAAATGTTCTTCGGTCACATTTTCTATTTTTCTACGAACTATCTATTTTGATAAACAAATTTTAAAAACTATTTTACCATCATTACTAAATAACTAAAATAGGTTTATTTGTAAATAAAAACCCATTTATTTAATACTTAAACTTAACTTGAAATCCCGAAATATATAAATCCGATGATGTCAACTGTCGATGTCATAAATACATTTTATTTCCAAAAAATAAAATAATTTTTTTTTCATAATCTTGTTTGAATACATATCTTAGTGTAAATATCTAGAGCCATGCATGATTCTTATTGTCTAAAAGCAGTTTTATTGATTAAATGATTTTCGGCCGTTTTATCGATATTTTACCTAGGACGATATTTATAAATTTTCAATATTTTACCTAGGTAATTTGTCCGCAAATATTTTTCCTAAACAAAATAACTATTATTATTTACCACTTAAAACATGATTATTTCTTACTTTTAAACCCATATCTAAATATTTTAAAATAAATATAATTAATCCAAATGATAAATTTGCGGGTCGTTACATTCTTCCCCCCTTAAAAGAATTTCATCCCCAAAATTATACCACGACCCTATTTCCAGAAATACTTAAAATTATTCATCAATCCGTATGATATACATAGATCATTCCTATGTGAAAATCTGGTTCGATCACTCACTCGAACACATAACTTCATTTCCGAACTAGTATCGCTCACTCGACTTCCTAGTGCAGACTTTGATATGGCTTCTTAATTAGAAACCTTTGTTCTCCTTACATAGCCATAAGCTATGATAAACAACCTTTGGTTCCACATAAGAAGCCTCATCAACGCTTGCCGTCAAAAATCGGGCGACAAATCCCTATTCGGAATGGTGTGAAACACCTCGAGTCCTGTACTCAAATCTTGGATCGAGAACTATGTGAAAATGAGAAATGATCTACGTACAACCTACATACTAATCCCATTGGTTCCAACTTCCCAAGATTATAATTACCCTTTTTAATAAATCACCATTTTACTTAAGAACATTACTTAAGTTTATTAAACACAAATTCATTTTATTATGACAATCTTCTATATCTAAAAGAGTATATACAATTTCAAATCTTAAATTGGTTTTGCTTAACCTAGGATATTCAACAAATTTAAAACTTTATTTATTAACCCACTCTTAATCAAGACATCTTTTTATTTTGAAAACTCTATTCTTTTAAGGGATTCAAGAACACAACATCCGGGTTTTATTTCAAAAAACCTTTCGAAATGATACTTTATATTTAACCCTTTTGAAAACATAATATATAGCCCGAGTAACTCTAAAATGATATCAAGGAACTGGGTACTACCAATTAGTATAATATATCCTTTTACTAAGTAGGGAAATACTCAAGAGAAGTGTTTACCATCCGAACACATCTCTTACCTATTTCTAGTCATTTCCAAGATACTCGAACTAGTTAATCATAAAAATATTTCTTTCTTCACAAGTTCCCTTTTGAAACAATACTATTTATAGATAAATAGTTCTTTAAAAAAAATCATCCACTGGCTTTGGATTCATTCGGATTCGAACTCGTTTCGTTTGTACAATGACAAGAAGGATAATTTACTAAGTGCACCATCATATTTGCCTACGCAAACATTCAATTGTCACTTAGAAAATTATTTCGATTATCATAAAATAGATCGAAACTCCTTCCCCAATTGTCCAAAGAAAACTTTACTTTCAAATCCATTTTAAAATATTTATATCTTAAAATCTCTTTAAGTACAATTACTACAACTTTTCCAAAATCATTTAAATCTTTATCAAAGCCACCAGGATTTAATATTTTCACAATCCTTTTCATTTTTATAAGGCCATCTAAAGATTTTCTTTTAACTTAATACATTCTATTCTAAATCCAATTTTAACCCTACATCTAATCGATAACTATATAGACTTTTGAAAATCATTCTTTTTTATATAAAATATATCCTAAGGTAAAATTATTTCATTTACCAATTTTAAAACAATATTATGTCAGTTGGACTTGTTCAAGTGTTTCGGATATCCCTATTGATAACGTTTGCCAAATGCATCGACCAGAATTCTTAAGCCACTAAATAGATCAACAACACAATATAAAACATTTTTACTCAATAACAAATACACACTTATATTTATAATACACTCAGGCTCGTTCTAGGGTCTCACTTACCCTATCTCAAATGCGTATACCCCACCAGGGCTAAGGTTCTCACTTAACCTTCAGCTTTAATACCAAATGTAACGAACTGAATTTCGACCCTCGAAAATCGACACTAATACATCCACTATATCACATGCCGAACATTCAAGTGCTGGAAATACTGATTTGTTTTGGTGAAAGAAGAAGGTAGAAGATAGAAGAAAACTAAACAACATAGAATCTCACAACGCAGTGAACAATATAAAATACAACAATGATCTTTATAAAAAGAAAACATCTTTATTCATATATACAACATCAGAGTACATTAGACTTATCCTAAATTTTTGGATAGTTATTGAAACCCGTCCTCACATTGACAAACATACAGACTCTATAATACAACTGAAGTAAAAATATAAGTGAATACGTCTTGATAATCCAGCTCCTCTCCAACTGTAAAGTGTAACGACCCGTTAAATTTCAACTGTTTAATAACGTAATTAGTTGAAATTTTGCGAAATTTCAAACGATAAAATTTTGAAATAAAAAATTTAATATTTGGAATACGTCTAGTTAAGCATAGCAACTGGTAAATTTTCGTCCGAAAATATGAAAGTTTATTTCGCGCGTAAATTCACTTCAATTTAATCAGTTAAAAAGAAATGAAAATAAAATGTTTCCGAAACCTAAATATTTTTACATAGAAAAATTCTAAACCATCTTCTGAGCAAGATGTCAGTTTGTCATTTTTCCAAATTTGGACATCTATTGCTCCGTCGTTCTTATTTTCTGCAAAATAGCAGTATTCTGGTACCGATATCGATTTTTATCGAATGATCGTACCACTGATATCTGTATATCATTTTGATCGTCTCTTCGTGCTGATCTTCGTAGTATATTCAATAGTCAAATTCGGAGTCCGGTTCGCTGTAGGATCGATAAAACAATTTGTAGTATCGGTACCGTTTCGAGCCTTTTTAAATTCCTATGTCCATTCGAAATTCCAACCGTTGAAAAACAACATGCAAACTGCCGTTTGCATTAATTATTCACAGAATTCAGCTTCATCTTTCATAAATTTCTATATTCATTATTGTGCCTTTTCAATGTACTATTCGGTTCGTTCAAAACAAATGAAATGAAAATGAAGCCTATTCACTTTCTTCACCTGAAGCTTAGCCTGTCCATTTTTTTTTCCTCTTGGTCTCTTGCCAGTAGAAACCAATTCTCCAAAAACAAAGCCATGCTTCTCCCCTCTCCTTCATCTCCAAACTTTCTCCAAACTGCCACCGTTCCAAGCGAACCCACCTTCAACCTCACTCGCTTCAACCGACCACCGCTCACCCTCATCAATGGACCCCAGCGGCAGCCCGGCCTAGCAAACGCGACAGCCTTCCTGACTTACTCCATCTTCCCACCTCAAACTGATAGCCTCTCTCCCCAGTAGCCTCCGCCACCATCCGCCACTGCCACCGAAAACCGTACACCCTCACAACTAGCCTTTGCCATGCAACCACTCATGAACCCACCATCAAACGCCTACCGTTCATCTCCTCTCGACCCTACTCCGCGACAACCACCATAGCAGCCCCGACTTCCTGTCCACCCTCCCTCTTCCTCCACCACGACTCCATGTCTCTACCGACATCCACCATTGCCGCTGCATCACTTTTTCTCCGCCGAGCCTTTGCATCGCAACCACCCAATAGCCCTCATCAACTGTAAGCTTTCCTCTTAGATATTTATTTGTGGGTTACGTGTATAATTTTGGGTTTAATGCTATTTCCAGGCTATAGTTTTGAAGTATATAAGTATGATTTGTCAAAAACATATTTTGTAGAATTGATATGATTATATATATACTTTTATATTTGTTTATAAGTGTACGTTATTTGCATACCAACATTTGTTGTTCTTTATATATTAAACTACACATGCATATTTTGTTTATATTTTTCGAACAGTGGTCTGCATTTAGCTTGTATAGGTATATTTTGTTGTTACAGTTTATATGTTAGTTAACAAGTTAAATAAATATGTACAACAGTTTTATATATAAATTTAGAAGAATTATATAATATATTAGATGTTATAAGGTTTATATTCTATCAACAATAAATAGGTTAGTTTATAAACTTTGATCTGCTTTTAGTCTATAACAGTGTAAAGTATGTAAACCATATATATTAGTTCTATATAAAATCTATTGCTTTTATATAAGAAATTTATTCTAGTTCTTTATTATTATTTTTGTTTTTGTTTTGTTGGTCCTGTATAGATTTATATAGGCTACATTATTTTATATATAGTATTATGCTGATTTGCATGCCTCGTATGTATATATATTTCAGAATATAATATAATGCACAAAGCTTTATATAGGAAAGTATACATTGGGTTGCAGTTATGTATTGTTTGCATAAGTTTTGATTTGGCTATTGTTTATATTTATGTTTCAACTGCATTTGTTAAGGCATATATAGTGTGGTTAGTTTATATATTATATAAACAGTGTTGTTATATATGTTTGACTTCAAAAATATTGTAAAGGTTATAAAACTGTATATGATATGTATGTAAAGGCTTACATCAGTGTTATGTATATTGCAAGTCTTGGCCGTAGTTGGTATGAGGAAGTAATTATGTTGATTAGTGTGTGGATATTATATGTATGGTTGTAAGTATATCTGTTATATTATTATTTGGATTACTGTGTATAGTGGGTGCCGAATCCATTTGCATGAATAAACAGCATCTTGCAAAAATTTATTTAGAATATAATATTTACACGTAGTGTTCTAAGTATAATACTGTTTAAATTCTGGTATATTTATATTTTTGTTTGCGTGTGAATTCTGTGGTTTGCATATTTGTTTATATACTATTTTGGATTTAAGTGATTTTATAAATATTAATTTTATAATAACTGTTATTTCGAATTTATTATGGAGTGTTGATATTTTATCAGTTTAAATTTTGGGTGTTGGTCAAATATATTAGGCATTGAAAATAAAATATTTATTTTGATTTATATATATCTGCTTTAAATGGATATTGATTTTTTTAACAAATTCGGTTGTATCATTTATCATCATCGATTCAATCCTGATTTGATTTCGTTTATTCTTTTTTTTTTATCAGCTTTGATCATCGAATTCGTGCTTGGGTTCGTAACTCAATTTCAGTGTCCGTATCAGTGTGTATATCCGTGTCATCTCTTGTTCTCTCTAGCCTCGAAAGGTGAGCACTCACTCACGGTTAACGTTCTTTTATGTATTAGATTTGATTTCAATTGAAACGACAATTGAAATATGCTGCTGTTAGATATTTATACTGTTATTACCTGTATCAGTTCACCTGTGACATTTGACACCATTATCTGTTAATTACTTATGCGATGATAATACAGTTTGGCTGATAATTGATTGATTGTTGATGTTTATCTTGGACGTTAAATTGTTAATGTTAAAATGATAAATAGTATGCAATTGAACTTGATATAGGATAATTAAATGTTAAATTTGATTAACTGACACTTGTATAATATGACCCCTTTAACTGTTGAATTTATTGACTCGTAGGATTTGTTTAATTATACTTTGAACCACTGAATGTATGTTGTTAAATTGATGATTGAATGACAAGTGAAAACCGTAATGTAATAATCTTTAATCTACATGAAATGATAGTGTAGATTCTAGAAATAATTATATTAATTCGTACAAATAACAATGCTAATTAATACGGTTATTTCGGGATTATTTGAATTGATTATTGAATTGATATTGGTTGTTGTTATTGCTTGTTTATTTACTTTGACACCATCTCAGTTATCACACTGCAAGTTCCCTTTACTATGCTTTGATTTTGAATTAAATTGGAATCGGGTTGAAATGATAAATACCCGAATTGAACTTTGACCTAGGAAAGGAAATTAAATAAAACCCGATTGGTCAATAATTTGATTTAAAATAAAACGAAGATTTGATTTGAATAAAAAAAAATGGTTTTGAAATGAAGTTGGAATTTGAATTTTTATGAAAGGAAAATGTTAATATTTAATAATATGAAACAAAATACTAACAATGTAATTGATGAAAGAATGTTGTTTAATTTGAGAAATGATTGAATTAAACTTTGAAATGATTTAATAATTAAGTTTGAAATTATAATTAAGTTGAAATTATTAAACTTTGAAATATTTAATAATTAAGTTTTGAATTATTTAATAATTAAATAAGATTGAATTATGTAATGATTAAATTGAATTGAATTCTTAAATAAGAAAAATTAAACTTTTGAATAAGTGAATTTTACTTCGTAAATAATTGAAATTGAGTTTCTTTATTTATTTAAGTTTTGGAAAATTATTTAAGTAATTAAATAAGTGAAATTGAATTTCTTCAACCAGAAATGAAAATGTGATATTTTGGAATTAATGTAAGACTTGTAATTGAAAGAATTGATTTGACGAATTTAGTTTAATTCAAAATTGTAAATTTTGATTTAATGAAGTTGAACTTAAGAATTGATTTAATGAATTGGAAATTTAATGGAAATTTGTTTGAATAATAAAGTAACTTAACGAATATTGAATGAAATCGATAAATGAGTTTAAGTGATTTGAATGTTAAATAAATTTATTTAAATGATTTGGAAGGAAACTTATTTGCGAACTTGAATCAATATTTGAATGGTTTTAAATAAAGATTGAAATTGAATTATAAGATTTTGAAACAATAATTTGGAAGTTTTGAAACGTAAATTTTGGAAATTGATTTCGAAAGACAAATGAAATGTTGGTTTACGAATTGAAATTGAAATTGAAATTGATTTGGTTTTGAAATAAACAAACGACCAATCGGTGTAATAATTACGAAAGTTATTAAAGAGACCGGAATTCGGTTATGGGTATACTCTCTATCTAAACCGAAAACTACTTTAATAACTATGCGCGGAGTGATGATCCAGAATGAAGTGGTTGGAATGATGTACGTGTTGACTGAAGAAAGAGAACGATAATGGACAGCCTTGACACTTGTGTCAAATTGGAAATGACTAAAACAGGAGCTGTGCCGGGCCAATGGAGGATTGATACCTCAAGTGGACACACTTCTTCGAACTACTTATACTTGTTGTCGATTGGTGCACCCTTGATTTTGGGAGTGTTGTCTCACGGTGTTGCGGGCGCTGCGGCGTTGCGTTCTCACCAGTCCGGATCAGGCGAACGGTAGTATCACTATCTTGGGTATAGCCTCATGTGCCTTGTCATACTTGTATTCCATTTATGCGCGACCACTACGAATTTGATTTGTACCTTGAGTATATGGATTGCCCTCTGGTGACTTCCGGTTTTGGGGAAACTACGGTCTTGTATATGCTTGTGGGAATAAAAATGTGTTAAGGGTGGAATGGGCCATGACTTAACGCTATTTTGATATCTTTATATTACTGATAGACATTATCTACTTATCGTACATTACTACATAGTAGATAGTTTAACGGATCCTTAAAGGATGGTTATTCCAAACATCCTTTGAGTTACTTGTATTTCAATTGCTATTTCACTTGAGTTGGATTTATTAATATAAGAATGTTAATCCTGACTCGAGTGTTTTGTGTTTTTGCTTTACGCTCGGGTCAGACTGAGTAGTTCAGCTTACGAGACTCACCTTTGGAGTTGGAGCTTCGCTTGGAGATCCAGCTATCTATCCAGCTTTCAGATATTCGATGATTCCAATGATGTATTCTGATTTGTATCTGTTACTCTTCCGTTGTATCTGGTTTAACTCTGATGTATCGTATTACTCTTCTGTTGTAAACTCTGATGTATTTTATATATTCATATAGTAGCTTCATGAACTACTATCTCTTTTATTTCCGCTGCACTTATTACTCTGTGTCTGTGATCTGTGATTATTTATTTACTGTATATGTTCAGTTTTGCCAAATTTAAATTAACAACGCGTTATTTTGAGCAATTCAACTTCGGCATGAGTGTCTACCTATACACTTATAATGGATGCGAATGGTCCAAAATCTCGGGTCGTTACAGTTGGTATCAGAGCTTTGGTAGCTCTAGGCAAAACTCAACATATAGGGTAAATGTATTTACAGAATCACTCTCATTCGAGTTTCAATCTCTTTCTTTCGACTCGATTTCCTTGAATTTTGGAACGTTCCCTACGGTTCCAAATTTCATTTGTGTCCCTCACTATTCGTCTCCTTTCAAATTCTGGAGCACCCCATAACTTCATTTTGAATGATATCTAAAATAGATCGACGGTCTCGCAAATCTTAGAATGATTCGTAAAAGAGCAAAACTCCTTTATAATAGACATCGATTTACCGGAGATTTCTGCATCCTCGGTTTACGATGCTATCTATCTCCTGCTATACCTGAATTCTATTTCTTGAGATCGAATGTCGATTTACCTCGGAGTTCAGCATCGGTCTTATTCTTGAAGTTACGGACGACCCGGTTAAGGTTGCCCGTGAATTAAATAAACTCATCCATCTCGCGATTGTGGTAATTGAATTATCTTATCTTCTGTTTCAAACTTATTTCCGAATCAAAATTCTCTTTGATTTGAGTCAACAAAAAAAAAATTGAATCCCTATCCTTATTTTGAAAATTCATTCCTGTATCGTCGAGCAAAGAAATGTATTTGTAAATTAATATTTAAAATGTTTTAAAGTATATTGTGTTGTTTGAGTTGTTGATGTTGATTTGGGTTTCCGATCGATTCGTCTGATCAACGCTATCGATAGGATTTCCAAAACACTTGAACAGAGCAAACTGACACAACATTGTTTTCAAATTTGGAAAATGAAATAAATTTGTTTGATTATATTGTGAAAATATAAGTAAAAATTTTCTGGAATTTAATAGGTTAATTAAATTGTTTGTTTGAAATGATAATATTTGATTTTCATATATTGTTCTAAATAAATTTATAAATGCGGTTTATAAATTGATTTGGAATTTGAAATGAATTTAATTCAGAAATTTGAGAATTTAGTTTCCGGTGATTTCGAACTTTGGTTTTAAAATTTTAAAGTATATATTATTGAAAGTATTTCGAATAGAAATCATTTTCAAAGAATTTAAATATTGAAATCAGTACTCTTCTCTTTGTCGCTGGAAAATAATTTCGGTGATGGCGGCCGCATCATCGACGTTCATTTTCTAGTTTCGAAGTGGAGATACTATTCTGTAGCTTTGCTACTGTTTGTTTTGAAAAATATTTTGATTTGAATTTCTTCAGTATAACTTGATTTACATATATATTGGTATCTTATTTTAAAATTTAATTTGATTTGATATAAATATATTATATAAGTTGTTTAAAGTTAATCGGAAATCTAATTCTAAAATTTTGTTAAAGGATGATTTTAATTATAAATAAAACCAAAATTTGGAATGAATATTTAAACTTGAATAATTGAATGGGAAAATTTTATTTGTATATTGTTCAACTGCATTCTAATACAACTTACCTAAATCATTCAGAAGTTTAATATGTAAATGGGATGATATATAAGATAAATTGAATTTATAAATAAAATTTGAGTGTTTATAATAAATGTTGTACACTAAATTTTGACTATAAAGATGTTAATTGAGTTAGATAGGATAATAAATAAAACTCAGTTAATAATGAAATAAATTTGTTTTGAAAGAATTAATAAATTGAAATTTGATCAACTTATGAAAATACCTTGAATTTAAAAGAAATTAATAGATGTAAATTAATTTAAATCAAAACTTTTATGTTTTAAATTAATTTATATGGGTTAAATATATGTAATAATATATATTAAGTAAAATAAACTTAACAACAATTTTGGAATAAAGGAGAATTTAAATTGTTGAAAAATATGATTATAATAAAAGACTATTCAAATTTATGGTTAGAAATTTTAAATTTAAGATAATTGGATGATAAGATAATAAATTTAGAAATAGTTGAGATTGATTTTAGTGAACTCAAATGGATTAAATCAATTATTCAATATCAAGTAATTTAAATTGAAATTTATACGGTTTAAACTAATTGTTATTTTGTATTTCAAATCTGTTTTCTTCCTGGTTGTTTCTATTCTCCTACCTCGTTCCTTTTCGGGGACGAAAAGTTTTGAGTGGGGGAGAATGTAACGACCCGTAAAATTTCAACTGTTTAATAACGTAATTAGTTGAAATTTTGCGAAATTTCAAACGATAAAATTTTGAAATAAAAAATTTAATATTTGGAATACGTCTAGTTAAGCATAGCAACTGGTAAATTTTCGTCCGAAAATATGAAAGTTTATTTCGCGCGTAAATTCACTTCAATTTAATCAGTTAAAAAGAAATGAAAATAAAATGTTTCCGAAACCTAAATATTTTTACATAGAAAAATTCTAAACCATCTTCTGAGCAAGATGTCAGTTTGTCATTTTTCCAAATTTGGACATCTATTGCTCCGTCGTTCTTATTTTCTGCAAAATAGCAGTATTCTGGTACCGATATCGATTTTTATCGAATGATCGTACCACTGATATCTGTATATCATTTTGATCGTCTCTTCGTGCTGATCTTCGTAGTATATTCAATAGTCAAATTCGGAGTCCGGTTCGCTGTAGGATCGATAAAACAATTTGTAGTATCGGTACCGTTTCGAGCCTTTTTAAATTCCTATGTCCATTCGAAATTCCAACCGTTGAAAAACAACATGCAAACTGCCGTTTGCATTAATTATTCACAGAATTCAGCTTCATCTTTCATAAATTTCTATATTCATTATTGTGCCTTTTCAATGTACTATTCGGTTCGTTCAAAACAAATGAAATGAAAAATGAAGCCTATTCACTTTCTTCACCTAAAGCTTAGCCTGTCCATTTTTTTTTTCCTCTTGGTCTCTTGCCAGTAGAAACCAATTCTCCAAAAACAAAGCCATGCTTCTCCCCTCTCCTTCATCTCCAAACTTTCTCCAAACTGCCACCGTTCCAAGCGAACCCACCTTCAACCTCACTCGCTTCAACCGACCACCGCTCACCCTCATCAGTGGACCCCAGCGGCAGCCCGGCCTAGCAAACGCGACAGCCTTCCTGACTTACTCCATCTTCCCACCTCAAACTGATAGCCTCTCTCCCCAGTAGCCTCCGCCACCATCCGCCACTGCCACCGAAAACCGTACACCCTCACAACTAGCCTTTGCCATGCAACCACTCATGAACCCACCATCAAACGCCTACCGTTCATCTCCTCTCGACCCTACTCCGTGACAACCACCATAGCAGCCCCGACTTCCTGTCCACCCTCCCTCTTCCTCCACCACGACTCCATGTCTCTACCGACATCCACCATTGCCGCTGCATCACTTTTTCTCCGCCGAGCCTTTGCATCGCAACCACCCAATAGCCCTCATCAACTGTAAGCTTTCCTCTTAGATATTTATTTGTGGGTTACGTGTATAATTTTGGGTTTAATGCTATTTCCAGGCTATAGTTTTGAAGTATATAAGTATGATTTGTCAAAAACATATTTTGTAGAATTGATATGATTATATATATACTTTTATATTTGTTTATAAGTGTACGTTATTTGCATACCAACATTTGTTGTTCTTTATATATTAAACTACACATGCATATTTTGTTTATATTTTTCGAACAGTGGTCTGCATTTAGCTTGTATAGGTATATTTTGTTGTTACAGTTTATATGTTAGTTAACAAGTTAAATAAATATGTACAACAGTTTTATATATAAATTTAGAAGAATTATATAATATATTAGATGTTATAAGGTTTATATTCTATCAACAATAAATAGGTTAGTTTATAAACTTTGATCTGCTTTTAGTCTATAACAGTGTAAAGTATGTAAACCATATATATTAGTTCTATATAAAATCTATTGCTTTTATATAAGAAATTTATTCTAGTTCTTTATTATTATTTTTGTTTTTGTTTTGTTGGTCCTGTATAGATTTATATAGGCTACATTATTTTATATATAGTATTATGCTGATTTGCATGCCTCGTATGTATATATATTTCAGAATATAATATAATGCACAAAGCTTTATATAGGAAAGTATACATTGGGTTGCAGTTATGTATTGTTTGCATAAGTTTTGATTTGGCTATTGTTTATATTTATGTTTCAACTGCATTTGTTAAGGCATATATAGTGTGGTTAGTTTATATATTATATAAACAGTGTTGTTATATATGTTTGACTTCAAAAATATTGTAAAGGTTATAAAACTGTATATGATATGTATGTAAAGGCTTACATCAGTGTTATGTATATTGCAAGTCTTGGCCGTAGTTGGTATGAGGAAGTAATTATGTTGATTAGTGTGTGGATATTATATGTATGGTTGTAAGTATATCTGTTATATTATTATTTGGATTACTGTGTATAGTGGGTGCCGAATCCATTTGCATGAATAAACAGCATCTTGCAAAAATTTATTTAGAATATAATATTTACACGTAGTGTTCTAAGTATAATACTGTTTAAATTCTGGTATATTTATATTTTTGTTTGCGTGTGAATTCTGTGGTTTGCATATTTGTTTATATACTATTTTGGATTTAAGTGATTTTATAAATATTAATTTTATAATAACTGTTATTTCGAATTTATTATGGAGTGTTGATATTTTATCAGTTTAAATTTTGGGTGTTGGTCAAATATATTAGGCATTGAAAATAAAATATTTATTTTGATTTATATATATCTGCTTTAAATGGATATTGATTTTTTTAACAAATTCGGTTGTATCATTTATCATCATCGATCCAATCCTGATTTGATTTCGTTTATTCTTTTTTTTTATCAGCTTTGATCATCGAATTCGTGCTTGGGTTCATAACTCAATTTCAGTGTCCGTATCAGTGTGTATATCCGTGTCATCTCTTGTTCTCTCTAGCCTCGAAAGGTGAGCACTCACTCACGGTTAACGTTCTTTTATGTATTAGATTTGATTTCAATTGAAACGACAATTGAAATATGCTGCTGTTAGATATTTATACTGTTATTACCTGTATCAGTTCACCTGTGACATTTGACACCATTATCTGTTAATTACTTATGCGATGATAATACAGTTTGGCTGATAATTGATTGATTGTTGATGTTTATCTTGGACGTTAAATTGTTAATGTTAAAATGATAAATAGTATGCAATTGAACTTGATATAGGATAATTAAATGTTAAATTTTTAACTGACACTTGTATAATATGACCCCTTTAACTGTTGAATTTATTGACTCGTAGGATTTGTTTAATTATACTTTGAACCACTGAATGTATGTTGTTAAATTGATGATTGAATGACAAGTGAAAACCGTAATGTAATAATCTTTAATCTACATGAAATGATAGTGTAGATTCTAGAAATAATTATATTAATTCGTACAAATAACAATGCTAATTAATACGGTTATTTCGGGATTATTTGAATTGATTATTGAATTGATATTGGTTGTTGTTATTGCTTGTTTATTTACTTTGACACCATCTCAGTTATCACACTGCAAGTTCCCTTTACTATGCTTTGATTTTGAATTAAATTGGAATCGGGTTGAAATGATAAATACCCGAATTGAACTTTGACCTAGGAAAGGAAATTAAATAAAACCCGATTGGTCAATAATTTGATTTAAAATAAAACGAAGATTTGATTTGAATAAAAAAAAATGGTTTTGAAATGAAGTTGGAATTTGAATTTTTATGAAAGGAAAATGTTAATATTTAATAATATGAAACAAAATACTAACAATGTAATTGATGAAAGAATGTTGTTTAATTTGAGAAATGATTGAATTAAACTTTGAAATGATTTAATAATTAAGTTTGAAATTATAATTAAGTTGAAATTATTAAACTTTGAAATATTTAATAATTAAGTTTTGAATTATTTAATAATTAAATAAGATTGAATTATGTAATGATTAAATTGAATTGAATTCTTAAATAAGAAAAATTAAACTTTTGAATAAGTGAATTTTACTTCGTAAATAATTGAAATTGAGTTTCTTTATTTATTTAAGTTTTGGAAAATTATTTAAGTAATTAAATAAGTGAAATTGAATTTCTTCAACCAGAAATGAAAATGTGATATTTTGGAATTAATGTAAGACTTGTAATTGAAAGAATTGATTTGACGAATTTAGTTTAATTCAAAATTGTAAATTTTGATTTAATGAAGTTGAACTTAAGAATTGATTTAATGAATTGGAAATTTAATGGAAATTGGTTTGAATAATAAAGTAACTTAACGAATATTGAATGAAATCGATAAATGAGTTTAAGTGATTTGAATGTTAAATAAATTTATTTAAATGATTTGGAAGGAAACTTATTTGCGAACTTGAATCAATATTTGAATGGTTTTAAATAAAGATTGAAATTGAATTATAAGATTTTGAAACAATAATTTGGAAGTTTTGAAACGTAAATTTTGGAAATTGATTTCGAAAGACAAATGAAATGTTGGTTTACGAATTGAAATTGAAATTGAAATTGATTTGGTTTTGAAATAAACAAACGACCAATCGGTGTAATAATTACGAAAGTTATTAAAGAGACCGGAATTCGGTTATGGGTATACTCTCTATCTAAACCGAAAACTACTTTAATAACTATGCGCGGAGTGATGATCCAGAATGAAGTGGTTGGAATGATGTACGTGTTGACTGAAGAAAGAGAACGATAATGGACAGCCTTGACACTTGTGTCAAATTGGAAATGACTAAAACAGGAGCTGTGCCGGGCCAATGGAGGATTGATACCTCAAGTGGACACACTTCTTCGAACTACTTATACTTGTTGTCGATTGGTGCACCCTTGATTTTGGGAGTGTTATCTCACGGTGTTGCGGGCGCTGCGGCGTTGCGTTCTCACCAGTCCGGATCAGGCGAACGGTAGTATCACTATCTTGGGTATAGCCTCATGTGCCTAGTCATACTTGTATTCCATTTATGCGCGACCACTACGAATTTGATTTGTACCTTGAGTATATGGATTGCCCTCTGGTGACTTCCGGTTTTGGGGAAACTACGGTCTTGTATATGCTTGTGGGAATAAAAATGTGTTAAGGGTGGAATGGGCCATGACTTAACGCTATTTTGATATCTTTATATTACTGATAGACATTATCTACTTATCGTACATTACTACATAGTAGATAGTTTAACGGATCCTTAAAGGATGGTTATTCCAAACATCCTTTGAGTTACTTGTATTTCAATTACTATTTCACTTGAGTTGGATTTATTAATATAAGAATGTTAATCCTGACTCGAGTGTTTTGTGTTTTTGCTTTACGCTCGGGTCAGACTGAGTAGTTCAGCTTACGAGACTCACCTTTGGAGTTGGAGCTTCGCTTGGAGATCCAACTATCTATCCAGCTTTCAGATATTCGATGATTCCAGTGATGTATTCTGATTTGTATCTGTTACTCTTCCGTTGTATCTGGTTTAACTCTGATGTATCGTATTACTCTTCTGTTGTAAACTCTGATGTATTTTATATATTCATATAGTAGCTTCATGAACTACTATCTCTTTTATTTCCGCTGCACTTATTACTCTGTGTCTGTGATCTGTGATTATTTATTTACTGTATATGTTCAGTTTTGCCAAATTTAAATTAACAACGCGTTATTTTGAGCAATTCAACTTCGGCATGAGTGTCTACCTATACACTTATAATGGATGCGAATGGTCCAAAATCTCGGGTCGTTACATAAAATACAACAATGATCTTTATAAAAAGAAAACATCTTTATTCATATATACAACATCAGAGTACATTAGACTTATCCTAAATTTTTGGATAGTTATAGAAACCCGTCCTCACATTGACAAACATACAGACTCTATAATACAACTGAAGTAAAAATATAAGTGAATACGTCTTGACAATCCAGCTCCTCTCCAACTGTAAAGTATCCAACTAAACCTGGGAAAACATGCTCGATCTGACCTGAGCATTACATGTAATAACGCCCGAGCCAGTCTGGTAAACCAGCGTGAGTAAAACTTGATAAAAAATAACAACCAAACTGATTTCTACATTTTAACTTTTCAAACAAAGGGTATCTCGTAAGATCACACTACACATAAAAATGGATGGGTTTTTATCTTACGATAACCAAAACATTTTATATCAAAATCCATTAATATTATAACTGTGTCTAGCTTTAAAGTAAATAGATAAAATAGCTGAAATGCTTGCATCTCACATTCCAACATACTAGGCTCTACAATCGAAAACGTAAGGCACGTATTGGAGATTGGATTCCAACTAATGAAGGGCTACTGAGGTGCCGCCCGCCACAATACACCTCTAGAAAATATACCGAGGTCTTACCTAACGACCCTTACCAACACAGGACCGACCTACCCCTTGCTGGATAGTACCAAATATAACATCACCCCGGTTGCTTTGCAACCTTTAACCGAGCGCTCTTACATACACGAATTCATTGATTGTGTATATATCTAGAAGGGCAATGGTATACCCTAATGGGTGCGACCCAAATAGCCCTGCTGCATATCCCCTGTTTTAGTCATTCCCGATTGATGAGGCTTGACGCTATGTTTTACCTTTTTGAATAGTAATCCATCTTGGAATGCTAACACTGTCCTCCATGCATCAATGCAATGCCAGCATTCATCTATACAAGTTCGCTCTGGGTCTTAACGAAACTGAAAACACTAACTCTACTACATCCATTTTGGAATCACCCTCAAGATTAATAGCAGTAGCCTTAGCACTTCAAAGAGAATCATCTTCAATCATCACCAAGATGTATTCCACTCGAACATGCATGTTGGTTTGGAGTGGTTTTCGGATATATAAATCCGATCCCGGTCTCTCTCCGTACCAACAACAGATAATTTCTGGTTGACTCATTCCCGGTTCTTTTAGAATTAAGTATTCAAGTCCTTGTCGGAAACTCGAATTTTCATTCATACTTCCTAAGTCAGATTAGACCCAATTTGATAGTCGGTTATTTAACTATCAAATAAAAACAACAAAATCTAGAGATTTAATTACCGAAAGTAATCACTAAGCCTCAAAACCATTTTCATCTATAAACCTTCTTTCCCAAACATTTATCAACATTCATATACTTATCCATATACTTATCTCTTTTACATAAGTATACTCACAAAACATTTATAAGACTTCCGGTTTCCAAATCTCTTAAACGGATTTAACTACATTATTTAAATTGGAGAATATGATAACTCTAAGCATTATTCCTTTGGTGTAAAGTATGGAATGGATGTTCTGTACCACCATTTTTTTAAAAGTCAGCCTCGAGAAACCCAAACCTCAATTTCCTATTGTGATCATTTTTAATAAATTCTTTTATAAATTTTCCTTACCTATGAAATCCTTTTTGCTTTAACCCAAACCCGTTTGTAAAACATTTATCAACCTCCATACTCATTTATGGGACTCTTTATAATTATTCAAACCTGATTACATAACTTCTTTATAAACTTTCAAACCTTGCATAAAACTTTCTTTTATAGACATTCAAACCATTTATAAATCCTTTTTATGAACATTCAAAACCATTTCTAAAACTCCTTTTATGAATACCCAAAAATTATGCATAAACTTCTTTATATAATATTCAAAACAATTTTCAAATCATTCTTCAAATATCTTGTTCAAAATAGAATAACCTTGAAGACCGTTTTAAAAGAAAATGAAATATTAACTTTTGAAAACAAAATGGAGGCTTAATGACTACAATGGATCGTTAAATTTGGTTTTACTTATCCAAGTTATATAATGGTTATTGCCTAATATCAAGTATGTAAGGGATTCACACATAACATACAATCAATCATAGGTAGATGTGCAAATTACAAATATAGGTACATCCATTATCGGTGAAAAATGTACATATAGAAGTATATTCTATATGCTTAAGTTACCATGACCCGCTTATTGAAATTAACTTCCCAATGTATATCACATTACCGATATTCGACATTTGTGCAAAACACAAGTCACTTACTTCCCATAAAACATGTCAACGTTTTATAATCACTACTTTAATTCATTTGGCTACTTAATTGTCCAGACGAGAGATCCTTTGATTTGAAATCAATTAACCTTAAAAAGCAAATTGATTTAAAACATAACCGATTAAGTTTAAAAATAGCTTTGAAAAGATTAAAGTATATTCAATTAGCTTAAATCCTAATTATATCTTAATTAATCATAATTAAATCAAGATTAAATCATAATTAAACTTTAGTTAACTTAATGAACTTGGTTAAGTCCTAATTAACTTCCTAATGTATCTTAGTTAAGGTTTAAACAATTCATTGTTAGTTAAATCCTAACCAATTAAAAATTAATTTAATAATCACTTAATTAAATAATAATTAGTTAACCTACTTAAATTAATTACATATTAATTAACCGTTTAATTATTTCTTAACTTCATAAACCACTAATTAAAAAGTTTATTAATCACTAATTAATCATTAACCTTCCTTAAGTGTTACTTAACCCTTATCACTTACTTAATTACTAATTAACTGCTAATTACCTTTAATTATTTTATTAAACAAATAAATTATTAAATAATATAAACTTAATCTCATTTTATATTACTAATTAAGTTTGGAAAACTTTTGCAAAACAATTCCAAAATGAATCACTTAAAGATGGAAATCGAGAATTTTTGTCGAACTACATCTATAACGACTATCGTTATGAGCGCAGTTCGCTTAAACATACTTTAAGCGAAAACATTTGCTTATTATTTCCTTTTTCATGTTTAGAAATATAAATTTTTAAAGTTTTTGAGACTCAGAAACAAAGATAGACATTTTGAAATAATTTCCAAACTTTAAAACAAGAGAACATAGTTTTTGATTTCGAATCGAATCTCACGTCCGTCGCAACACACAAAGTTGTTAATTTTGTTTCAACTCAATATACTTGATTTTTAAATCACAACTATACATCCATACTACCATACTCTTAACATCACAATGAAATACACATACAAACATAAGGTTATATGCTTACTAACTCGACAACATCACATTCAAATCACAAATTCAATACCAAACATGACATCCATCAAATCACCATCGACTAACATAATAACCATTCAATTTTATCATCGTATTATCACAACAATAAAAAAATCATAATAAAGTCAAAAACTTTTCCAAAACAAAGTAGTTTTACTCACCGAAACACTATGAAACCTGAAATGCCTTAGATGCACCAAAAATTACCCCAAAAATATGTCATCTTCCACTTGATTTTTGGACAAACTACTCTTGCAATTTGAAAAATTGATCAAAACAAAAGTTTTATAAAATTCTTTTCTCTATAATTTAAAAAAAAATCACTCAAATTAGATTTTTTTTTTTTTGAGGTAGATATGGTAAAAAGAAGGGGAGCTATTTTCGAACCTGAATTTCTGAGTTTAAAAGTACACTACAAAAAAAATGATATTTTGACAATCCGTGGCTTGAAATTAGAAAAAGTGGTAAATAAGAAGGTTATAGCTACTAAAATTTTATACGATTTAGAGAAAATAAAATCTTGATTTGGTGTAAAATAGAGGAAGTTATGGTCGAATAAAGTGGAGGAAAAATGGAGAAGAAAGAGTTTAAAAACAAGTTTGCATCTTTAAAACAATTTAAATCTTTTGATTTTAAAAAAAACTTAAAACTAATACAAGAAGCCATGAAACAAGAAGAAAGCTTTAGGGAAATGAAAATGGAGAAGTAAATGAAAATATGGTGAAGGAAATGTGTATTTATAGACAAAAGGAAGTAGGAAAATTACCAAACTAATCTTAGATTAAAATATCCTAACATGTCATTATTTTGACAAGTCACATCACCACCTTCCTCCCCCTCATATGTCACATCTCCCCCTCTCTAGTCACATCCTCTAGGTCAGATGGATAATGATGATAAGGCTAAGATATGACAAGAGATAATGATATATACTTATATATATAAGTAATTATTTTTAAAACCATGACTTGTCACATCACTTGCTAAACATAATTAACATAAGATAATATACTGTTAGTGTATTATTATTGTTTGGTTAATTAACTCTTATATATGTGTGTGTATAGTGCACAAAGACAAACAACGTTCTGGACAATTTTTCGGTGTCGAAAAGTCGAAATTCTGGAAAAGGTTCTTCGGTCACATTTTCTATTTTTCTACGAACAATCTATTTTGGTAAAAAAAAATTAAAAACTATTTTATCATCATTATTAAATAACTAAAATAGGTTTATTTATAAATAAAAACCCATTTACTTAATATTTAAACTTAACTTGAATTCCCAAATAAATATATAAAACCGATGATGTCAACCGTCGATGTCATAAATTCATTTTATTTTCCAAAAAATAAAATAAAATATTTTATTTCATAATCTTGTTTGAATACATATATTAGTGTAAATATCCAAAGCCATGCATGATTCTTATTATTTAAAAGTAGTTTTATTGATCAAACGATTTCTAGTTGTTTTATCGATATTTTACCTAGGACGATATTTACAAATTTTCAATATTTTACCTAGGTAATTTGTCCGCAAATATTTTTCCCAAACAAAATAATTATTATTATTTACCACTTAAAACATGATTATTTCTTACTTTTAAACTCATATCTAAATATTGTAAAAATAAATATAATTTATCCAAATGATAAATTTGCAGGTCGTTACATTTTGGCTTAGGAAATTCATTACCATCTATATTTACCATAGGTAGATTATAGCCAGTTTTAACTATATCCCATGCATCTATAGTATTTAGAAAAATTTCATCCTAATATTCCAATATGAATAATCAGTACTGCTAAACATGGATGGTCTAACAATAGATTGTCCTTCAGAAAAAGCATTATTAAAGCTAGCCATAGTTAAAAATGTGAATTTGACTATCGGGCTTCGATACCACTTGTAAGATCAAATTAACCCTAGAGGGGGGTTAATAGGGTTTATAATAAATTCACATAATAAAAATTGTAGCATGGAAAATAATGGAGTAAATACGAAAATAGAAGCGACACACAATTTTACCCAGTTTCGGCAAAACCTGCCTATTGTTGCCTCCGAGGTTTCTACTAGAATCAAACAATTGACTACTTATAGATCCTGTAAATCGCGACCATCGCTATCTTGATTGTTCTAACTCTATAATCAAAACCCCGCCACAACTCAAATCTTGAGTTGCGAATTCCCGAACTTTGCCTCGTAGTTCGAACTTAGTTAAAAGCTACAGTTTTACAAATTTAAAAACAAAATACAATAAACTAAAATGAAACCCTAAATATACAAATATACTAAGCCCAAACTAAAATAAAAAGTGCGTCCCAATTTAAAAATAAGAAGATGATAGTTTTATGCCCATATTCTTATTCGTTCTGTTCAAGGCCGCTTCCACTTTCTTCTTTCGTTTTTCCAATTAGGGTTTCTGATTGAAGCCACCGTTCTTCAGTTAGTGATGAAATAGCTTTGTCTATCTTGTCAATTGATTGTTGTTATTTTATGATTCTCCGCGCCTTCAATTGCTTCGATTGGTTAAGTAATATTCTATATAAACTTTGGCATGTATTATCTGACTTTAGTCTTCTTTTCTACTCTTGAACTCGACACACAATTTTTGCCAATGATGAATGGGTTTTATAGGGATCAATTCTGAAAATCAAATCCGTTATTTTTTCTTTGAAGTTTTTAAACTTTGGCTTTGGTATTTAAATTTGATTATTGATCTTTGATCAAACGACTTTGATGATTTTTGACTTGTTTACCGCTGATATATATATATATATGTTGAATTCTTTGATATATATTCAAATACATTTTGACCCTGACTGATTGCATTGTTTTCGATCTGAATATGTTAACATGTCCAACGTTGTGTTCTTCCGCATGTTTTTGTCTTGCTGCTTTTGAAATTAAAAAAACTTGTTGTCTTTTGGTTGTTTTCTCTATACTTCTGAATATGCTATTTCAATCTTCTTCGGCTTTGAATTCTTCATTTGTATGCTTTATTTACTAGTTATTGTCTAAAGTTTGTGAGAAGTGTGCGTTGTTGTTATCATCTGGACTCATGAATTTGTGACGATTCCTGATATGATCTAAGTTGCTTACTGTACTTGTTGAGTTGTCTGAAGTTCACCTAAGTCAGTGGATGCTTCGAATTTTTCATGTCATGGGCTGTTATACATGTATCACGTTGTACATGTCCTCATTGTATACTGCACTGTGCATTTATTAAACCTATTTGTTGAGTCTGATACACTGCCTTGCCTTGTACATGAGTTGCACTGGTTGTCTATGTTGTTGCCTGAACTGACTTGTAGTTTAGCCTGTGTGCACTGCTGCATCTTATTGTTCTGCCTTAGCTCGTATGCTTTTATTGATCCGGTTTGTTGCATGACCTAGTTACTTGAGTTTTTTTTTTTTTTTTTTAATAAAAAGGAAATATATATAAATAGGAGGAGAAAAAGCGCCTTTTTCCGGTGGCTAATACAAAAGGCGGAGCATATGAAGAACATATACTCCCCAAACCAAATAAAGATAAAATAAAAGCAGAAAGACCCGAACTAAAGCCATAGCATAAAGCAACATGCCTGCTAGGCTGCAACAACAACAAAATCAGAAAAAAAAACCCACCGACAAACACCAACCCGCCTTAACCCGTAGGTAAAGGCCAGACCTCCAATCTCAGCCAACAAAGAGAACTAATCGAACTGTAGAAGAAATAGAAAGCAGATCCCTGAGCAAGGATAGTCCCACAGAAAAACAATAGCACGACGAAAAATTCCGTCAAAGATCAACAACAAGCAGAAAACCCTGAAACCCCGATCCAAGGACGGCGAAGGAGGCTAACGCCACATGCCAAACCGGGATAGGACAAAAAGATGCAGCGCAGAACCAACACCGAGCCTACAAAAGCCATCCCCAAAAACAGCCAACCTAAGCACACTTCCGTAAAGGAATCGAACAGGGAAACCTGGAAAAAAAACACTAGCGAACGCATTAAAACCAAAACAGCGGGGGGGGGGAGAACGAGCGATGGGTGAGGGCCAACGCTCGAGAGAAGGAATTCAACCAACTCCCTGTCTAGCAGACGACAGAGCACAAGAAATAGACAGAAGACCCACCAGCCTACCGGATCGGGGGCTTATGGTTCCCCTGAACGGTCTACCACGAAAAGCCAGGAAGACGTCATTCCTCACACGCCGAATAACGGACGGAGGATCCATAGGAGTATTATCGAATATAGCCTTATTCCGCGCGCACCACAGATGCCAGCAAATAAGGCAAGGAATCAATCGGAACACGATAGAACGAAGAGATTTCCCAGTACTTCTAGCCCACCAGGAAGTTTGGAGATCCAGAGCAGAGCTGGCAAAGCGATGAACACCAACTAGGTTGCCGAAGTAATTCCAGCACGATCTGGCAGAAAAACCACCAAAGAACAAGTGGTTTAAAGATTCCACTTCCCGTTGCCACAGCAACGACAACGGGAAACAAAGGGGATGCCGATCTTTTGAAGATTCACATCCAATGGCAACCCATCGTGAAGGATTCGCCACATCAAAACAGAAGCCTTGGGAGGAATACGAGTATCCCAAATGAACGAGAACACCGGGCGAGCGGGTGCGGGAGTTCTAATCGAATTCCAAGCTTTAAGGACGGAAAAGGAAGCGCCGTCCCAGCCAATAGACCCACTATGAGCGTCAGATAATGGCTTCACCGACTGCATATGCTTCCAGGTCTCGCTAGCATAGGACGGTAAACCTGAGAAATTAGAATGTGCAAGCCTTCGGTATTTAGCATGGAGAAAAGAAGCCCATAAAGAGTCGTTAGTACCAAATCGGTACCACAATTTACAGGCAAAAGCAGCACAAAGGTCCTTAGGATTACGAAGACCCAAACCACCTTCGATTTTGGGACGGCAAAGCGCTTCCCACGACACCCAGTGGTGACGTCGGGCGTTGGCCTTATTGCCCTAGAAAAAAGAAGAAGCCAAAGCCCGATATGACCGAAAAAACGAAGAAGTAGGGGTCATAGATGCGAAAACATGAGTCCCCATCGAGTCTAAAACCGACTTGATAAGGACCAGTATGCCAGCTTGGGAAAGCAGAGCTGCATTCCAGCGTAAGATCTTGCCCCTCACTTTGTCTGCCAAAGAGTCGAAAAAAGCATTGACCTAGTTACTTGAGTGTGTTGTGCGAATGCACTTGCACTTGCACTTGTCTGATGAGCATTTGCTTGCTAGTTCACATGATTATGACCTTGTTTTTACTTGAGCACTTGTGTATACATTTTGTGCTTGTGTCATGCACTTGAGTTGCAGCTGATTGTACGTTTTTTACTCGGCTCTACTTGCATGCTTGTATGCACATGCTTGTTGATCTGCATTAGTACTCCTTGTTTTTGTTTTACTGGTGCACTTGTTGATCTGCACCAGTACTCCTTATTTTTGTTTTGCTTGTGCACTTGTATTCCTTGCTTCTGGTTTTGCTGGTTCACTTGTATTCCTTGTTTCTGGTTTTGTTGGTGCACTTGTATTCCTTGTTTCTGGTTTTGCCGATGCACTTGTATGAGTACATTACTTATTCATGTGCACTTGTATATGTATGAACTTGAGAAAGGTTATGCATTTGCCTTGCTTTTGTTTTGATGCACATGACTTTGATTTGCTGGTTCACTCGCTGCCTTGAGTTGAGTCTCAATTTCATTGGGCTTGACCTTGCATTTGTCCTTGCAACTGAATCGATGCAAGTATGTTTTGTGTATGTGCTCGACTTTATGACGTGTACAATGATACACTATGCATGTCATAGGTTGCTTGTGCACATTTATTTTTGGTTCCTGTCTAAAATATGAAAACAAACATACCCATAAACTAAGGCAATATCATATTCAATCATATTTTTATTTTTGCATTTTTAGTTTGTTTCTTTTGGCTTTTTACTACATTGTTATTTAACGGGCAAAGTAGGTGATTGGAGAGAAGACGGCTGAAGCAGGAAGATAACAAATTGATTCGAGTGTGTGAGTGAGTTGTATATAAGGGTGTGTTGTATATGAGAGTGAGTTGTATATGAGAGTGAAAAATAGTGTTGTAAAATATAGTGGAAGTTATGTTGTAAATGTGTACTACTTAAAATTGTAATGATTTAAAATATTTGTTTAAATGAAATTTTGATTTGTTTATTTCATTTTGTGATATTGCAATAGTACCATAACAAACACATTTTAAATATATATATGTATATGTTTATTATCATCAAACAAAAATCATAAGCTATTATAGTCTACAGTATAATTCCTCTATAATGAGTTGTTTACGATATAGAGATAGCAAGACGAGACATATATTCCTCGGTAGCGAGTCGTTCACGATACGGCGATAGTGGGTTGGGACATGTAGTTTCCCAGTTGCGAGTCGCTTACGATTTATCAATAGTGAGCTGAGATATATAGTTCCCCAGTAGCGAGCCATGTGCATTTTCAACGATAATGAGTTGGGACTGTGGGATCAATTATGTCGCAATCGGTCTTTGGATTACGAGTTAGGATTTCAGGTTCGATCAAGTGCATATGATTAGATAAGGGTTAGATTATAATGAGACCTTAGTATATGATGTCACTACAATATATGCCTTTGTGGTTAAAGCCTAACTAAAGCCTCGCCAATACCGTGCTAAAGCATGTAGCGCACTTTAACTGCTACGCTTTTAAAAATTAGCACTGCCAAATAGTAGACCCGCTTAAAACCCCGTTATTTTCTGCTATGCCCGCAAAATCAAGGGTATTTAGCGTCTGATTTAGCAATTTTAATATAAAAAGGTTAATTTGATCAGTTCTCTTATAAACCAACCAATAAATTTAGGGTATGGGTCTAAGTTCAAGTCATAAGTGCTCAACACAAATTGTACTATAATTTATTCACCAAGTCTAAACTACATGGATCATGGTATTCTTTGGCTTTGTTATATATGAGTAATCAATGTTTCTTTTTTTCTACATAAATGGTGTAGGAATTAGCATAAATCAACTTTGAGAATTTTGTTATCTCCAATAAAGATTTTCACACCTCCATTGTTTTTCGATATATCCCTGCTATAGCCTTTTGCACATCTACCATTGTAAAATCGCTAAGTGCTTAACTGCATAGGTATATACCTCGGGTGGATCAAGGGCCCGCTGAAAGGGACCTGGAACAAATACGTCCTCAAAATGAATCTAATACATCCTCAAAAGGAATACCATGTCTCTCACAAATTCTTCTAATGCCCATTGCACCTAATGTAGGTGACAAAGAATCTAGGGGATTATTGAGAATTAAAGCACGCTCAAGATTGATATTGGGGGCATCCCCACACAAGCTATTAGAACCTCATACCTTGATGTTTTGATAGTGACAACTAAACAAGAGTACATCGTATATACTAACAACTTGTGCAAGAAAAGATATCAAACAATGAAGAGATGTACTTGACAAAAAGAAGACCATGATGACACAGTAATGTAATATCAGTCATAGTGTCTTAGTCTAGAGTTATCAAAATTGTTAAAATCTCTTTTAAGTATTCACACACATATTGGATCACACAATCTATTTCAGAGTTTGAAAAAAAAAATCATATCGGGCAACATCAGTCAGTCGACTGAAAAAGCACCGTAATCGATTGAATCCATACACATACACATGTATATACACTGACATTGGACTAAAATTCCAATTCAGTCGACTAACCACTAGTTCAGTCGACTGAATTGAGAATTTCAGTCGACTAAAACTGCTTATTTTTACACTATTTCTATTCTGTTTTTAAACGATGATTTTTGATCAAATTCAATCGGTTAGTTGATTTCATTCAGTCGATTGGACGCCGTAATAGCTATTTTCAAATTCAAAATACTGAAGAGATGCTCTTCTCCATGAAGAGACACTTCTCTTCAATAATGGCTATAACTCTTCCCCTTGATCAATGTTGTTCATTAGTAGTTCCATTCATTGGTTATCTATATAAAGCAATCAATTTTTGAATTCAATTAACAATTATTTCTATTCTTTCTATCTCTATCGTGATTTGAATTCTCAAAGCATTCATACAATCTTGTATTGCTTTTTAATCAGACGCTCATTCAAGAATACAATTCTTGTGATCAAAACCTATCCATTTCTTCACGTGCACTCAATATACCACTAAGAAGAAGATTATAGGAATGTTGTATTTATTGGCTAATCCATGCTATACAAGAGCATACATAGTCACAAACAATTCTACTTATTTATAGAAGAAGTCATGTTGGAGATCTTCACGCACGAAGTCATGTTCAGTAGCTCAGCGGTTGTAATACCTATTCCTTCGAGTTAAGTGAGGGTGTCGCTAGTTAATTCCAAAAGGAGTCTGGGACTAGAAGTGAACGGGAGCTCGAACCAATATAAAAATCTTTTGTGCACTTTTACTTATTGCAATTTTTATACTACCAATTTGATATATAAGTTTTATTTTGTAGATATAATCATATTACTCGATCCGCATGTTCAATTTGATATAAGTTTTATTTAGTAGATATAATCATATAGAAGGTGTCGGTCTACTGCACGATCACCACCATTTAACGGATTAAATTATAATTATTGGTTAACCTGGATGAGAATATATATATATATATATATATATATATATGCAAGCTAACGGTTATGACACTTGGAATATCACTCAACATGAATACATTATACCTACCACTGCTTATGCACAATGGTTAAACACTCAAAAACTAGATGCTGCTACTAATGCTAAAGTTATGAACATGTTGTTTTGTTCTCTAGATGAAAATGAGTTTAATAGAGTTAGTATGTGCACATCAGCATATGAAATTTGGCGTATTCTTAAAATTACTCATAAAGTACAAACAAAGTTAAACAAAGCAAGATTTCAATGCTTAAAAATCAATTTCAGAACTTTAGAATGAAGCAAGATGAAACTATAAAAGATATGTACTCTAGATTTCTAGAAATATATCACTTACTTCTAGCATTTGGAGAAAAATATACTGATTTTGATATTGTTTCAAAAATCCTAAACTCTTTAACGGATGAGTGAAAAGTCTTAACTATTAAAGAAGTTAATGACATTTCAACCATTAAACCAGAAGAGTTAATAAGAAATCTCATGTCATATGAAGTAAATTTACAGGCAAAAAGAGTACAAGCTCAAGCTAGAAAAACAATTGCATTTCAAGCAGAAAATGAAGACTCCGACGAAGATGATGACATTGCAGTTTTAGCTAAAAATTTCAGAAAGTTTCTAAAGTTCAAAAAGAATAAGAAGTTTGGAAACAAAAAAATAGCAATAATCCATCAATTTCCTCACTCAAGTGTTATGTATGTGATAAGATGGGTCACAAAAAGAGAGACTGCCCTGAACGAAAGAAGAATGAGTTCAAGAATAAGAGTGAGAAATTTCATAAGAAGAAGAAGCAGGATTTTTCAATAACTAGGGATGATTCACACTCATCTTCTTCGTCAGATAGTGACAGTGACTCCAAAAGGGAAAATGTATACTTCATGGCTACTAATGATGATGTAAGTGAACTTTCATTCGATGATCCAATTGAAATAAATTCAGAGTTATTGGATAAGCTAAAAGATTTGAATAGAAAATATAAAGATGCATTAGGAAAATTGAATAAAAGTGAACTAGAAGTTGATATGCTAAAGGATGAAAAGAAAATACTAGAAGAAGAATTAGTAAAATCTCGGGATTCTTGTACTAATATATCATCATAGCTTACCATGTTAAGTAGAGAAATAGAAACTCGAAAAATAAAATAATGTATTAGCAAAAAAGAATCACAATTTAAATTCTAGTGATAAAATATTAAATTAAAAGTGGTTAGTCTTAAAACTAAGTTAGAAACTATTACTAAAAATGTTTCTAATTTTAATAAAGGTAGAGATAATCCTTCTAAAATTATAGAAAATTCACAATCTACTTCTAGTAAAAGAGGATTAGGCTATTGCAAACCTAGCAAAGAAGTTAAGAATAGCTCTAAACAATATAGTTCACTATATACTAATTTCAGAAGAAATATGACAGTCAAAGGAAAACAAACTAATAAGTCTAAGACTATAAAATTTTGGGTTCTGAAGACTAACAACTATTTGATAAGAAATAAGTATATAGAGAATTTTATTTCTAATGTTCTTAAGAATTCAAATTTCATTTTCAAAGGGAACTCTAATACCTATTGGGTTGGCTTCCTAAGACCTAACTCTTAGGACCCTAATGGATGGAATATGTACCTAATAGCATTTCAATATTTTTCGCAGGTATCGAATAAAAAGAGAGGAAAATGGATACTCGATAGTGGTTGTTCCAAGCATATGGCGGGGAATAAAGATATGCTACAAATATTATTTACTCAGATGGAGGTTCCGTTACTTTTAGAGATAACTCTATGGATACATCATCGGAAAAGGAGACGTGAGCAACAATGGTATATTTAATTTACCTCTTATTACCAATGTTTTATTAATTACAAATTTAAAACATGATTTACTAAGTACTAGTCAATTATGCGATAAAGGTTTTAGTATACCTTTCTTAAAAGATAAATGTAATATTTCCGATCAAAATAAAAAACTAATTTTTGAGGGAATTAGAGAAAGAAATATTTATATTTTAAATATGAAAATTAATATCAATATAGACATGTATTTAATAGCCAAAGATAATGATCCGTGGCTATGGCAAAAAAATTTTGTCACATAAATTTAAACCTATTAGTAAATTATCTAAAAATAATTTGGTAAAAGGTCTACCAAAGATGAATTATAAAGTAAATAATATTTGTGATGCATGCCAACTAAGAAAATTAACTAAATCATTATTTAAATCTAAGAAAATCATTTCTGTATTACAACCTCTCGAACTAATATATTCAGATCTATTCGACCCCGCTCAAGTTCAATCTATAAATCATAACAAATATGTTTTTGTAAACGTAGATGATTTCTCTAAATATACATGGACATTATTTTTGAAAAACAAACGTAATACTTTTGAACCATTTAAAGTTTTACTAAAAGAATTCAAAATTTA
Organism: Allium fistulosum; assembly: GCA_030737815.1. NCBI lineage: Eukaryota > Viridiplantae > Streptophyta > Magnoliopsida > Asparagales > Amaryllidaceae > Allium > Allium fistulosum. Next base: position 670,263,433 of record CM060906.1, read on the forward strand.
AAAGGTTTAAAAATTAAAAATATTAGAAGTGATCATGCTAGTGAATTTGAAGATGAACTTTTTGAAAAATTTTGTAACAAAAATGGTATTAGTCACAACTTCTCATTTCCTAGAACTCTACAACAAAATAGAGTTGTAGAAAGAAAGAATCAGACGTTACAGGAATATGCTAGGACTCTACTTAGTGGTAGCCAACTACTAAAATGTTTTAAGGCAGAAGCCGTGTTTACTGCATGCTACATCTTAAATCGTGTCACTATTCAACCTTTAATTAAACATAAACGATACGAACTTTTTAATGGTAGAAAACCTAATATATCATATCTAAGGATTTTTGGATCAAAATGTTTTATATTAAATATAAAAGATCAACTAGGAAAATTTGATCTGAAATCCGATAAAGGAATATTTATTGGATATTCGGAATGAATCAAAGCATATAGAATATATAATAAACGTAAAAAAAACACTATACGTTTTATTTGATGAAAATCTCAAAAATAATAATGGTGAAGAAGAAATAATAAATACAGTCAAAATAATTTAATAGAAAATCCAATTGAAAATAATTCTATAGAAAATGAAATTAAAAATAATTCACTATGCAAAATGAATTAAAATCGCCTCTACGTATACTAAAAAATCATCCAATAGAAAATAATTGGTGAAATGAATACAAATGTCAAAACAAGACACCAATTGAATCAAATGGGACATGTTGCTTTTATATCTAACACAAAATCTAAAAATCCAAAAGAAACTTCTACTGATGACTGTTGGATTTTAGCTATGCAAGAAGAACTAAATAAATTCAAATGAAATGATGTTTGGGAATTGGTTCCAAAATCAAATGACCAAACAGTTATTGGTATGAAATGGTTATATAAAAATAAAGCTAATGGACTCAGAAATACAACTAGAAATAAAGATAGACTAGTCGCTCAATGTTATAATCAAGAAGAAGGAATAGATTACGAAGAAACATTTGCTCATGTCGCTTGACTAGAAGCAATACGTATCTTGTTAGTTTTCTCTTGCCATCATAATTCCAAACTTTATCAAATGGATGTTAAAAGTTTATCTTAAAACGGTTTTATTAAATAATTTTTTTTGTAGAACAAGTACCTCTTTTTAAACATGAAAAATTCCTTGATCACGTCTATAAACTTAAGAAAGCTCTTTACGATTTGAAACAAACACCCCGTGCTTGGTATGAACAACTAAAAGGCTATCTTATATACTCTGGATTTGAAATTGGAAAAGTCGATCAAACTCTGTTTATTAAATGAGATAAGAAAGATATATTAATGATACAAATTTATGTAGATGATGTCATATTCGGATCTACAAATGAAAATTTATGCAATGAGTTTACAAAAATGATGACAAGTGAATTTGAGATGTCTCATATGGGAGAACTCTCATATTTTCTCGGTTTGCAAATTAAACAACTAAGCTATGCTATTTTTAGTAACCAAGAAAAATATTGTAATATATTAATAAAACGTTTTGGAATCGAAAAACATCCAGTAAATCGACACCTATGAGCAATATGGTTCATCTTAATAAAGATGAAAATGGAAAGGTATGGATCAAAAACTCTATCTAAGTATGATTGGATCTTTACTATATTAAATAGCTAATCATCCCGATATCATGATGAGTGTATGCTTGTGTGCACGGTTTCAAGCAAATCTCAAAGAATCACATTTGCGCGCTGTGAAACGATAATGTGTTACTTAAGCAACAATAGAGACTACAGACTCTTTTATTCGAAAGAATGTCCTCTAAATCTAGTATCCTACAGCAATGCTGACATTGGAGGATACCGAACAGATAGAAAGAGTACGAGTGGTACTTATCACTTTATTGGACAGTCTCTAGTATCGTGGTTTAGTAAAAAGCTAAATTGTGTTCCACTCTCGACTTGTGAAGCAGAATATATCTCTGCTACTTTGGCATATGCACAAGTTATCCACATGCAGCAAACCCTTCGAGATTATGGAATCTTCCTTCAAAAATCTTCGATTTATTATGATAATACAAGTGCTATAAACTTGTCAAAGAATCCAATAAATCATTTTTGTACCGAACGCATTGATATTCGTCATCATCTTCTATGTGACAATATAGAAAAATATGTGATATCTCTCGATTTCATTTCCTCTGAAAATCAAATAGCAGATATATTTACTAAACCCCTAAGTGAAAATTGTTTCATCAAGTTACGTCACGAGCTTGGTATTGTGCCCTACAAGATTAAAATGAATAATATACATATTTTTTAATAAAAATTTGTTAACGGTTTTCATTATATTAATATAAGTGTTTTGATTAAACATAATTTTTTTTCTTTTTACCAGTTATAATTCAAATATAGTTAAAATAGAAAGTAATTCATTTAAATCACAGAAAAACACAAATTACATAAACTACATGCTATATTTAGTAAAAATAAAAAGGAATAGTAAAATTATTTACTACCATAAATACCAAGTTAAAACTTATACGGTTCAGTTAATATAAGCCATAAGATAAGTTACTAAATATATCATTACAATGTATATATATAACTCAAGTGTTTTATAAATAAAAATACATAAAAATATTTTACCTGTAAACTTCCTTAAAAAGCTTCCAACATGTCTTCCAACCACGATTCAACATACTCATCTATCGATTATAGCTTACCTAGCTCTAAAAGCTCCTATTCATCACCAACCAAAACAACTCCTCCGTTGAATAAATCATCTTCAGTACAGATCATTCCATCACCTACATACCACACCAGTTATTCTTCCAAAGAAAAGAAAATCAAACGATCGATTAATTTTGGGTCATCATCTACCAATAACCAAATTGATGAAATTCATCACTATCAACAAGAAATGATGGGAGTTCAGAAAGAAATGTATTACAAGCAACGCATACAAGGAGCACATCTTAATTTTATTGAAAGATGTGTTTTGGCAATTTGTGGACATTCACCAACAAAGAACAGCATACGTAAAAATTCTCCTCGTCTTACACGGTCAATAATTACGACTTAGCTCCAAGAAACTCTTGGGAAGCAGGCCATCGAACGAACATTGGAATCACATTCTAGTTCGAACAAATAGATGGTCTCCACTTATTCCTTCGAATGAGCAAACTAAGACTGAATCTAACTTATGGGAACACTTTTTTGCAGGAGATTTAAAACCCAGCGAAAATAAATAAGTAAATTTTTTACAGTGTGTTATCTTATATATAAAAACAAAAATAAATATGATTATTTTTATCTATCTATTTGTATCTATGTATAAAACTTGATATATGTTTACATTCTTATTGAAATAATTATTTTTAGTTAACACAACATAATAAAAGATTCAAAACAAAAATTTTGAATACGTCGACAAATTAGAACTTTGTAAACATAAAGAGACAACAAGTTCAGTTGACTAAATGACCTAGTTCAGTCGACTGAACAAGAGTTAAGAATTCTTTTACTAATAGTTTCAGTCGACTGAAACATGAAATTCAGTCGATTAAAAACATCAAAATTATAATACAAACTCTCGGGATAGACTTCTCTGTAATTCGGTCGACTACACAAGAAGAAAATCTATATTTACATACGAAATCAGTTGACTGCACTCATGTTTCATGTCGATTGAACCAATCCATTTTTATGCCTATTTCCTTTCGACTTTCAACTCTAACAAATTCAGTCGACTTCTTCCTACTTTCAGTCGACTGCCCCTGTCTTTTCATTTTTCTTTTTTAAAAAGGGTTCGAATGGTCAACTAGATACATCTTTGTATAAACCTAACTATTCAATACCTACCCACCTATTCAATGTTTTAAATTTTCGAAATCCACACTCTCCATCCCTTCATCATCTTCAAAAAGAAAACCTAATACTCAAAAACCTCATTCTCCCAAATTCAACTTTTTATATGGTACTAAAAAGATCAAGAACATCTGCCTCATCAGCTGGTCCTTCCGTAGCTCAAATCAATGACCGGCTCTACAATGATGCCGCCATACAATGTTTTAACAACATGAAAAGTGCTAGAATCTTCGAAGGATCCTTTATCAAATTCAATGATTTTGGAAGTTATGCAATCCGGGAACTTGTTGAAGCTAACCACATCGACTCTCTACTAAGCTTTGATGCCAATGATGTCAAGATCTATCTTTTATTGGTAAAACACTTTTATGCTAATCTTAATTTAGATCATATAAATCCACACAACAAAGAATATTGCATTTGGACCCTTGTTTGCGGAATAAAAATTTATCTTCATTACAACGGTTAGGTCATATTCTGAAATGTCCTTTGGAAGGTGAAGATTCAGAGGATATTATAGTTAACATGTATAAGCATGATGAAGTAAGTCATCATTTTCTTGTCGATGATTTAGTTGAATTAAAAGCAAAATCCCTTCGTCCTAAGGCAAGAATAATGCATAGGGTTCTTATTCACTCCATCCAACCTAGAACCGGAAGTTATGAGAAAATCTACAAACATGACTTCCAAGCCCTTTACACCTTATGGAATCAACAAATTGTAAATTGGAAAAAAGTTAATTTGGAAGAATTCCAAACTTTTAATCAAAGTAGAATGTAAAAAATTCATTATGGGGCTTACATAATGTGTATCTCGTTGAACTTTGGAGTGCCTCTACAAAACACCGAGTTCACCACCATTAGTTCTCTTAATTCCAAAACTCTTAGTCTCATGGGCCTTCCTCATAGAGTGGAACATCATAATATTAAATTTTTTTAACAATGGAAAGCAAATAGAGATACCGGTCAACCCCAACCTACCAACCCTATTGCAGCCTCCTCTTCTCAACCACCTCAAGACCAATGTGATGAAGATGACATAGAGGAAATAACCTTGGACACCAAGCTAGACAATCTTTTGCCATTCTATCCCGAAACCAAAGCAAGCTTGATCGTCGTTTTTCACAGGTTGAGCATACTGTCACCAAAATGGATAACAAGCTTGATAAAATCAAAGGCTTTTTGAACAAGATTTAGGAATTATCATGCGCTTATTCAACTTCAGCTCATATACCATCAAAAGAACCTATTCCAAATCATGAACATATAACATGGGCATCATCAGAAGAGGAAGAAGGAGAACATTCGGTTGAGCATAGCGAGACAAGTGGAAGTCATGACTATTAAAGTTTGGTAAGATGGTTCATGTTTCATCTATCTTTAATTAGGCATTTTTCAGTTTTAATTAAGTGTTATGTTGTGAGGTAGTGTTTGTGTTTGGTTACGTTATGTGTTTCATTATGTTTATGACAACTACTATTTAGTGAAAAATGTTGTTTATGTTTATGTTGTTTATGTTTATGATAAATATCGTTTGTTTTTTATAATATAAATCGTTATGTTATGGTAAAATATACGTTCTTCTTATGTTATGTTCATGACAATATACGTTCTTGTGCTATCATCTGTGTGATTTTTGTCGATTAATATTGTTTGTTTAATCATTATGTTTATGACAATATATGTTGTGGTAAAATATATTCATCCTATTGATATCTATTTCTTGTTTATCAATGACAATGGGAGAGAATAACTAGGGCCATATCAATAGGGGGAGTATAAACTTAGGGGGAGAACTATCTATATATCGATTAATTTTAAAATTAACTTGTATAGTTGTCATCATCAAAAAAGGAGGAGAATGTTAGAACCTCATACCTCGATGTTTTGATAGTGACAACCAAAAAAGAGTATATCGTATATACTAGCCACTTGTGCATGAAAAGATATCAATTAACGAAGAGACGTACTTGACAAAAAAAAGATCAAGATGATGCAATAATTTAATATCAATCATAGTGTCTTAGTCTAGAGTTATAAAAAAATTTAAAATCTCTTCGAAGTAGTATTCACACACGTATTTGATCACACATTCGATTTCAGAGTTTAAAAACAAAAATCGTATTAGGCAGCATGAGTCAGTCGACTAAATAAACCATCACAGTCGTCTGAATCCATGCACATACACACGTATATACACTGACATTGGTAAGTCGACTAAAATTCCAATTCAGTCAATTAACCATTAGTTCAATCAATTGAATTGAGAATTTTAGTCGGCTAAAACTGCCTATTTTTACACTATTTTTATTCTATTTTTAAACGACGATTTTTGATCAAATTCAATCGGCTGGTTGATTTCATTCAGTCAACTAGACATCGTAACAGCTATTTTCAAATTCAAAATACTTAAAAGATGCTCTTCTCCATGAAGAGACACTTCTCTTCAACAATGGCTGCAACTCTTTCCCTTGATTATTGCTCTTCATTAACAGTTGCATTCATTGGTATATAAAGCAATCGATTTTCGAATTCAATTAACAATTCTTTCTATTCTTTCTATCTCTATCATGATTTTAATTCTTAAAGCATTCATACAATCTTATACTGCTTTTTGATCACACGCTCTTTCAAGAAAACAATTCTTGTGATCAAAACATTTTCATTTCTTCACGTGCACTCAATACACCACTCAGAAGAAGATTATATGAAGGTTGTACTTATTGGCTAATCCAAGCTATACAAGATCATACATACTCATAAGCAATTCCACTTATTTGTAGACGAAGTCCTGTTGGAGATCTTCAGGCACGAAGTCATGTTCAGAAGCTCAAGCGGTTGTAATACCTATTCCTCTGGGTTAAGTGAGGGTGTCGCTAGTTAATTTTAGAAGGAGTCTGGGACTGGACATAGAAGGGAGTTCGAACCGCTATAAAAATCTCTTGTTCACTTTACTTATTGCAATTTTTATGCTGCCAATTTGATATAAGTTTTATTTAGTAGATATAATCACATTAATCGATCCGCATAGGCTTTCATAAGCTTCATCTCCCATTACAAAAGGAACCACCTATAAAGACTGTATTGTCGAGCGACGAGGTTGTTGATGTTGAAAAGATGATGAAGTAGATGACGAAGTAGATGTTGATGTAGAGGCTAAATCAATTGAAGATGGGACAAACACAGATGTAGATGGACCTACACCCATTGCAGAGAGATGCGAGGAGCATTTATGGTTGATGACTACTGAAAAACTCCATAGATGAGTAAGGTGGGGTAGAATCAACCTTGATCTTTGTGCTGAAAATATATCCTTTGTAGCTGATGTATAAGACCTATGGATGTCAATATGTATTAACCAACTAGTCTTATACATTGATGGGGGCAATGATATGCAGCTCTGTTGGATTCTTACGCGAGTTGTGAAATCACTGTTGTAAAAAAAGTCAGAAACCATTAAGAAAGTTGACAGCGAAAATAGGCTATCGTTCTTAACCGAACCACTATAAATCTCGTGTTATTTTCCTCATTTTAATTTCTTTATTATTATAACCACTACTTATATATCAATTGGGCGTTTGTCCCACATTTGGTGGAAACACTGTTAAGATTTGTTACAATAACTTTGGTGTTGCATGAATGTTAAGTGCAAAAGTACAACATAAAATAAAGCAATGTCTTTAGTAGATATCCAAATGTTCTAATACCGTTAAAATTTCATATATAACTTTACATTAAGATCATCAGCAATTTTTACGGTATAGGAATCAGTCAAATTCAACTATTCAACATTGTTCCATTGAGCAATAGAATTTGCAGAATAAACAGGCTCGGTTTATAAAACCCAACTTGTAAGTCAGTTGCAAATCTTAAACTGAAGTTTAAAATGAACATAAATGAAGCAAATCATTGAACAAAAGTCTGAACTGAGGCATGAACCAAAGTATGAAATCAAAAATAAGAAGCATGAAATTCATATCTTTCTACTCTTTGTACATCATTTTCCACATTTTCCTCTATTTCATTTCATTTTTGCTCGAGATCACCATGAATCATAATAAAGCTAAGATGCTTAACTTCACTAAAACAATACTTGTTACTATTAAGTAGATCATATGCCATTTCAGCTCTCATTTCTTGAATTTGTTTCTTTGAAGGCCAAATCTATTCCAACCCAAAATTTTGCTTTGTAGCCCCCCATTTTCTAATTTTTTTGCATACCCCTTAGTTTAATTAGTAGCACATCATATTTTCCAATACTACCCCTTCCACTTTCACGTACGCAATTTTCCCCCCTCTTCGTTTAGTTCAAGTCGCGATTTTTCCCTGTTCAACTCGCGGTTCTCCTCCTCCTGTTCAAGTCGCGATTCTCCTCCTCCTCAGCAAGTCCTCCTCCTTAGCAGCTAAGGTACGCTACTCCTCCTCCTCCTCCTCCTCGATTTTCTATTCTGTTATATATGTTGAATGCGAGTTAGGGTTTAATTTGATGATTTATTCGAGTTTGGGTTTGAATGCGAATGGATGATTGAGTTTGAACTGTTTGTGGAGTTGAAATTGTACAGATAGTTGACTTGAAACATGAATTATTATTTTTGCTGTATACAGTTTACCACGCAGGGCAAATGCGTGGTAAAAATGCATACCACGCAGGGCTTATGCGTGGTAAACTGTAAACCACGCAGCGCCAATGCATGGTAAAAATGAAAACAACGCAGAAGAACTGCGGGGTATTCATTTCTACCACGCAGGATCCTTGCGTGGTAGGCATGTTTACCACGTTGTTTGCCTACGAGGTAAACTGTATATAGCAAAAAATATATTTTGCTAACTAGTTCTAATATTTATTGTTTACGAATATGGTCGTGCTAAATGGGTTTTCTAAACTTGATTACAGATGGGTAGAGCATGAATGACTGCTTCAGAACGAAAACGGAGAATGATGCAAAGGGCCGGAGGTACTAGTGCGGACATGAACGCTGATAAGTCCACCGTAGTTGAAGCTGGAGATGATACGGGAGAGGAGCAGCAAGATACAGATGCAACCGAATATGAAATTGTTGCCCGGGAGCAAAGTGATCAAGGAGACGAGGGAGATGAGGGAGGTGAGGGAGACGAGGGAGGTGAGGAAGGAGAAGGTGGTTCAGACTCATCTGAAGATGATGGAGATGACATGGGGGATGATTCACATACCAGTAATGACAACGAGACAGATGACGAGTCCGAGAAAGAGGGTGAAGGCGAGGAAGATGTAAACGAGAAAGGTGGACCGAGAATTAATGATGTGATTAGAGAGTTTGATACTCGCGTTGCTTCAATGATATGGATTGGTCAGGTATGTACCTAATATTATTCTACAACATCGATATGGATAGTCTGCATTTATTAATTCTAACGTTTATTCGTGTAGGAACGATCACCGCTCACTTGTGTTAACCATGCACAAAAGGTGTCCGAGTGGAAGATTCCAGATAATGCTACAAGATTCAAAGTAATCATTGACGCGTCTGGCCATTCAAAATAACCAAACTCTTTCAATTTACTAAGCAAATATTGAACTTGAGATCGCCCTGCTCGTTCAATAACATTTTGAGCTCGGATAACATTATATATGGTTTTGATTGTCGAACAATTTGTAGGATCATTTCTTTTGATGGTGTGTAAAATTTCTTTTGCTTTTACCATGTTCCTATGCATCTCAATAACTAACTTGGTCTCATGTTCATTTAGTCGACCAATATACGAATGTCCTTCGGTATTTTTTAATTCCGAATGATTATGAACACCATTAACAACATGCAATCGTCAATCATCCAAAGTAGGAAGTTTCTCACCTCTAAGTCTAAAAGGGCAATTGCATTTTTTCGTTCCGGTCATTCGGAGATTCTTCGGGCTTTTGTCTTTTCTCTTCTTGTACACACCGCTTCGTTCACAAGCAAACATAATTCTTGGCTTTTTGGTTGATGCACCAGTATCTGATTTTAGAATAATGATAACAAAACCAAGACGTTTTCCCGTATCACGAACCTAATCAACTAATTTGTTCCTAGAAGGAAATATCTGCAATACAAATGTAAAATGAAATGTAAGTAATGTACAAGGAAAAGTATGACGATGAATTTATACAAAAAATGTTTTAAATTACTCTTAGATCATATGTCGTAAACTCATTAGAATAATCCAACACCATTTCGTCGCAAGTTTCTTCATCACTTGAAAATGGTACGATCTGCAAAAGGAAGTAGCACACAACAAAAATGTAAGAATGGAAATAAAATTAGACAACAAACAAGTCAATTTGCAAAACTAATTCTGACAACCACCTCCTCAAGCGCGTTGTTATACAACTAACCAAGTATAAGTTCTGCGTGGTTATATAACAAACCCCGCAAAGCTTATGCGTGGTTTTGAACGAATCCTTCTCCCTGACGACATGGTTTTTCGAAAATCCTCACTGTTTTCAAGCGAGATTACTACCTTATCCAAGTAAGATTCAGTCAGAAATTAATAGCAATCCCATCTATTTCGCAACAGCGACTCTGAGAAAGAAAATCTGAAAAAAAAAATTGATATAAATATGATTTCTTGACAAACCTGCTGTGATTGTGATAGAGTATCATCATTCTCTTCAAAATCCATCAATTATTTATTTGAAAATCAAACTTTTCTCAAGAAATTTGTAAATTAGGGTTTTTGGCACTGTTTTTTCAGAGTGCTGAACCCAACTTACGTTCTGAATAACAGTGAAGAAAGAAGAAAGTTTCTTAGGGGTAATTTAATCATAATAATTTTAATTATTTTAAGGGGGCTACTAAGCAATAAATTGAGTTGGAATAGCCGCTACCTTCTTTGAAAAGGACGGGAGTACCCATTCGTTAGTGCTAATATTTTCCATATACTTCATAACGTATATTCCACACTCCAATCTGCAAGTACTAAATTTCAGAACAAATTAATTCTTTGATATTTGTATGCAAGATAGTAATAGCATAAATAAAGACCATGTATGGATTAAACATAAATCAATTTAATACAAATAGCAAACTACTCAACTAATATTACTAATTGATTTTACATAAATTTAGTCTTACAGGTAATACATTAGCTCAGTAGTGTCAAAATATTTGCCTTTAGCTCTTATATAAAAACATATGTACATTCCTATTATTCTTTTGCCAGCGACTGATTGTACACATTCTATTTTACCATCATTTAAATCAATGATATAATCTAACATTATCTACTCATAGATATTTTAATTTAATAATATGTTATAAATAAAATAAATATTAATATTATTGAATAATATTTATAATTGGATTTGGTGTATAAGTAGCAGGCCCCTATATTTTTTTAATGTCCTAATAGGGCTGGTAAGGACTAAGTTGTATAAATAAGTTTACAAGGTCTTTTTACCTATTGAGAGTGTAGGTGGAACAACGCAACATAGCTGTCGTAAGAACATACTAAGATACCAGTAGTTGTTCCATATCAGTTTAGATTGTGAGGCAAATGCTGAAAACTGAACAATATAGTCTACACTCCATGTATTACCATGCACGCCATATATAAAAAATTTCATAGTAACGTAGTGCACAATACAGTAACGATGGTTGAAAAAAATGAGCAGTGGAGAACTTTAGTTAGATTCAACTAGTCAAGTTGGCCACGTTGATTTTTTGTTTTTTTAGGGGGGAGGGGGGTGCGGGTGGGGGTGGGGGGACACAAGTAATTTTTTTTTTCTTATTTTTTCCACCCTCTTCTTCTAAATCATTTCTTGCGATTTCAATCCTAAATTTCATAACCGCTATTTCGTTCTCCGTCTCTCTTAGACTGCTAAAGGCCTTAAGTCTAACATCTTCTCCACCATTTGATCTCGCGATTGAAAGTCAACCTATGCTGTAACGACCCAATATTTTGGATCATTCGCATCCATTATAAGTGTATAGGTAGACACTCATGCCGGAATTGAATTGCTTAAAATACCGCGTTGTTAATTTAAATTTGGCAAAATTGAACATATACAGTAAATAAAAAATCACAGATCACAGACACGGAGTAATAAATGCAGTGGAAATAAAAGAGATAGTAGTTCATGAAGCTACTATATAAATGTATAAGTTACATCAGAGTTAAACCAGATACAACGGAAGAGTAATACGATACAACAGATACAAATCAGAATACATCACTGGAATCATCGAATACTGAAAGCTGGATAGATAGCTGGATCTTCAAGCAAAGCTCCAACTCCAAAGGTGAGTCTCAAATACTGGTACACTCAGTCTGACCCGAGCGTAAAGCAAAAACACAAGACACTCGAGTCAGGATTAACATTCTTATATTAATAAATCCAACTCAAGTGAAATAGCAATTGAAATACAAGTAACTCAAAGGATGTTTGGAATAACCATCCTTTAAGGATCCGTTAAACTATCTACTAGGTAGTAGTGTACGATAAGTAGATAATGCCTATCAGTAATATAAGATATCAAAATAGTGTTAAGTCATGGCCCATTCCACCCTTAACACATTTTTATTCCCAAGAGCATATACAAGATCGTAGTTTCCCCAAAACCGGAAGTCACCAGAGGGCAATCCATATACTAAAGGTACAAACCAAAATCGTAGTGGTCGCGAATAGGATAATCAGTATGACAAGGTACATGAGGCAATACCAACTAGGATACTAATAGTTTCCTGATCCGGACTGATGTTGAGCATAGCAGCTACTACCTCAACACCGCGAAACAACACTCCCAAATCAAGGGGTGCACCCAAATCGAATCACATAAGTAATAGATAAGGTATCGAAGAAGTGTGTCCGCTAGAGATGGCGATCCTCAATGGCCCGGCGCGGCTCCTGTTTTAGTCATGTCAAGGGTCATCCAAAATCGTTCTCTTTCTTCAGTCAACGCGTTCATCAAACCATCCACTTCATTCTGGATCAACACTCCGCGTATATTAGTTATTAAAGTGGTTTCGGTATCGACAGAGAGTATGTCCATATCCGATCCCGGTCTCTTTAATAACTACGTATTATCACACCGATGGTCATTTAATAAAATTTCAAAATAGTTATATTTCAAAACCTACATATCATTGCCATTTCAAAACCATATCAATACGATATCACTTCTACTTCAAATAAATCCATTTCCAAAATCAAATCACTTTCCAAAGTTACATCGCTTTCGAAATCGTAAGTCTTTTAAATCAAAACACTTTGGAAATCAAAACCTTGAAATTCATAACACTTTGAAATCCTAACACTTTCCTCTTAAACAATTTAGATATTAAAATTTGTATATATAGAAAAATAGTTTATTAAATAAAATAGTTTATATAAAATAGTTATAAGTTAAAATAAAATAATTTATATTGAAAAGGATTTATATTAAAATAATTTATATTAAAATTTATAAAGTAAAATATAAATAGTTTTAGATATAGCTTAAATACTTTATATAAAAATAGCTTCCTCAAATTTCACAAATCAATTCACATAAACTCGAATTCCAAAATTAAAATTTAATTAAATCTCAAATCATCAATTTCAATTCAATTTAGTTTCTCAATAAACCCTTTCAAATTATCGATTTCAAATGCCTATTTGAACCATAAATAAACCATTTCAATTTCAATATATTTCAAGTTTAAATATTCGACATTTCAAAACTAAATTCGATAATTCAATTTATGTCCCAATTTAATTTCATTACATTTAGTTTCTGAAATATTTCTTTAATCATTTCAATACATCTAAATACAACTTCAATTTACAAATTTATATAGACAAAATATCCCATTTAAATTTATATAAGTTTGAAATATTCATTTAAGCCACTTCTTAATTAATTCAAGTTATAAAACATATCTTAAAATTTCAAATTTAATAGATTTCAAATCAACTTATTTAAGTATAATTCTTAAATAATTAAGAATTCCAAATCAATTCAAATTTATCTTTCAACCTGAAACATTATAAATTCCATATTTAAAAATATAATTTTTACATAAATACTTAAACATATTTCATATTGATTCAAATCAACTTTATTAAATCAACTTTAATAAATCTTTAAAATCATTATTTATTAAAACCATATATTTCTTTCAAAACCGTAGAAATGTTTTTCAAAACATTTATATATAGACCAACGGTGTCTGTATATAATTTTCTATCCTATGGTCAAGTGATACAGATATTTATCATTTCAATCCGCAATTTAAAATATATTCGGGTATATATCTTTTCAACCTGAAATCCCAAATTCAATTTAATTTGAAAATCGCTTGGGTTTATCATTTCAACCCATAACGATTTTCTCCTATTCTAAAATCCGTTCGGGTATGTATCATTTCAACCCATAGTAATTCTATACTAACAGGGAACTTGCAGAGTGATAACAGATATGATAATAATATAACAACGGTAACAGGCATATATCATCAGTATAAATAACAGATAAGGGTGTCAGATGTCACAAGTGAACAGATACAGATGATGGCATATATATATATATATATATATATCGATATAAATAACAGATAATGATGTCAGGTGTCACAGGTGAACAGATACAGATGATGTCATAGATATAGCAATATAAATAACTAACAGCAGCATATTTCAATTGTCGTTACAATTGAAATCAAATTTAATAATTATAAGAACATTAATCGTGAGTGATTGCTCACCTTTCGAGGCTAGAGATGCACAAGAAGATGACACGGATACGCACACTGATACGGACATAGAGATTGAGTTACGAATCCAAGCAAAACAAATCGGCACGAATTCAACAATCAAAGCTGATAACAGAAATCGATGAAATCAAATCAAAACATTCAACATAGCAACAAATAAAACATGTCCTACGTCAAAGTTTAACAATATAATTCTATGTGCTACCGAGATCGAAATGGTCTGAAATTTGGTATGAATAAAGATCAAAACTTGTATTTTAAACTGCAAAAGATTCACTTGTTTTGGACAAGAGACGAGAAAAGTTACGATGTCACGAACATAGACTCAGACCATGTTTGCAGCAGTGTAAAATAATTTCTAAGTACAAAAGAACAGCTGCCTGGGTCTAACTTCCAAATGAGAAACAGAGGATCAAATGACCTCGCATGAAACTGAAAATTAGTAAACATAAAATAGAAAACTCAATCTTTCCAACAAAAAAAGAATCACTGTATTCCGACGTAAAGAGATACGATGCGTCAAACATGAACTCAGGTCGTGTTTACAGCAGTGTAAAATAATTTCAAGTATAAAAGAACAGCTGTTTGGGTCTAACTTCCAGATCCTCGACCACTAATCAAACGATGTCGGATTTTGCTGAAATTTGACAGGCATAAACTAGGTAACTTCGACTCTTTTTAAAAAATAAAATCAACCCATTCCGATAAAACATGAGTGAGATATGATATCGTGAACATGTAGTCTAACTGCTGTTATTTCGAAAACGCGACAATTAATCTAGTTTATAACATAGACAATATATATATTATAAATATAGACAATTTCGAAAACTGTTTATAGCTTGTTCACAAATATAAATATAGACAGAATTTATATCTATTGTTTACATGCTTCAACATATAAAACTGTCACGACTGTGCATATAAAATTGTACTAAAGTTCGAAATCAATATACAGCAAAACTTAAATATAAACACTTATAATATATATACACATATGCGTATAAACCTATACAGCTCAGATAGATAAAAATCAATGTTCATCTTTAAACTCCAAACAACACTATAAGCAATGCTTGTAAACAATTTCTTTTCAAGTTAAAATTTAACCGACTTATCATTCAGTTACAAAATACTAATACACTTGTATAAATGCTGACACCCAACTAACGTATAAACCATACTAAAACTATATATAAAGTAATGTGTACAAGCAACTCTTATATTTGAGCAGCCATCTATATATCTCAACCCAAAACTAAACTCACCTATAAACAAAATACACACTTACATAAAAGAATAAAGGAAGAGAAGCTATAGCAGTACTCGGCAAGCAAGAGGGAGGGAGGGGATTTACGTGATGAGGTGGCTGGAGGGTGAGCTGGAAGGCCGACCGGTTGTGGAAAGGACTGTGGAGATGAGGGCTTGGTGTTTGAATGAAGCGAAGTGAATGATGACGGCGAAAGGCGAACGCAAGGGAGGCTCGGCTATGGGGCGAGCGGAGGAGAGATGAAGTACTTGTCGCTGGTTGCTGCTGTGCTTGGCGACCAGAGGTGAGGGATGAAGGTTGGGCTTATGGCGTGGACAGTTGCTTGGTCGCAGAGGAAGGATGAGTCACGAGTAAAGGACAGAGTATTTTGAACGACAAAATGAAATGAAGTTTTCGTAAAAACAACTGATCTATTCTTTGTGTATTCCCTCAAAAGCAACGTCAGATTATAGAGCACAGGGAAAATGAAGGGACACAACAACGTATAAGTTTAAATATTGAAAATATCAAAGTCCGTCACATTGAATAGCAGAATACAATAATAGCCGAAGACTATTGGATTGCATGCTAGGAAATGAAAGGTTATAGGGAACCAATAGATACAAACAGGTTACCGGTACGGTTAACTGTTTAACAGTTTTCGCGACATATCGGACTTCGAAACACATCAATGAATACACTGTTGAGATCGGTACGGCGAGACGATCAAAACGATATATAGATATTAGTAGTATGATTGAATTATAAAAATTCGAATTTTCTAATAGCGGAAAATGCAAGAAAAACGCTGAAAAATAAGATCGACGGAGCCAAAGATGTCCGAATTTGGAAAAACGACAAACTGACATCTTGCTCAGAAAATGGTTTAGAATTTTTATATGTAAAAATATTTAGGTTTCGGAAACATTTTATTTTCATCGTTTTTTAACTGATTAAATTGAAGTAAATTTACGCGCGAAATAAATTTTCATATTTTCGGACGAAAATTTACCGGTTGCTATGTTTAATTAGACGCATTCCAAATATCAAATTTATATTTCAAAATTTTATCGTTTAAAATTTCCTAAAATTTCAATTAATAATGTTATTAAAACCAGTTAAATTTACGGGTCGTTACATTCTCCCCCACTCAAAACTTTTCGTCCCCGAAAAGGAAGGAGGTAGGAGAATAGAAACAACTAGAAAGAAATAGATTGGAATACAAGTAAAACAATTAATTCAAACCATATAAATTTCAATTTAAATTAATTAATATATAACAATTTGGTTAAATCCTTTTAGTTCACTTAAGTTAAATTAATCTATCTATTTCTAAATTCATTATCTTATTATCTAGTCATCTTCAATTAACAATTTCTAAATCATCAATTTGTATAATCATTTATTATACTCATATTTTATTCAACAAATTTAATTCTTTTATTCCAAATTATTATTAAATTTGTTCCACGTAATATATTTTATCACATATATTTAAATCATATAAATTAATTTAAACCATATAAATTTCAATTTAAATTAATTTATATTCATTAATTGATTTTAAATTCAAGGTATTTTCATAAGTTGATCTAATTTCAATTTATTAATTCCTTCAAAGCAAAATTTATTTTTCAATTATCTTATTATTCTATTTATCTCTATTAACATTTTATAATTTAAAATTTAAGTGTATAACATTTATTATAACCACTCAAATTTTATTTATGAAATCATTTTATATTGTATATTATCCAATTACATTTTAACTTCTGAATAATTTAGGTAAGTTATATTGAAATGCAATTTAGTACTATACAAATAAAATCTTTAAATTCAATTATCTCAAGTTTAAATATTTATCCAAAAAAAAAAAAATTTGACTTCAGTTTATAATTGAAATCATCTTTAAATCATAAACTTAAGAATTTAAATCTCCGATTTACTTCAACAATTTTGAGATAAATATATATAGTATATATCCGATCAAAATTTTATCTTTATATATATAATAAATCAAGCCACACCATAGAAATTCAAATCAAATTAAATTTCCAAACCTTTTAGAGATAATTATGTGTATACTATATATATTAATTCAAATTGAATTTAAAATAATATACCCATATATATATAATTCAAATCAAAATATTTTTTTCCAAAACAAAACCGTAGCAAAGCTACAGAATGGTCTCTCCACTTTGAAACTCGAAAATGAATGTCGATGACGCTGTAGTCATCACCGAAATTATTTTTCAGCGACAAAAGAGAAGAGTACTGATTTCAACATTTTAAAATTCTTTGAAAACGGTTTCTATTTGAAAATTACTTCAATAATATACATTTAAAAATTTAAAAACCAAAGCTTGAAATCACTGAAAATCAAATTCTCAAATTCTAAATTTTAAATTCATTTAAATTTCTAAATAATTCTACAAACCAACTTTTATAATTCCATTTATTTTTATGTTGGAATAATCAATGATTTACAAAACAAATTGTGAAAATCCAATATTACCTTTTTGACAACCAATTCAGTTAACAATTCAATTTCAGAAAATTTATACTTATATATAATATAATTTTACAGGATTATTTTATTTACCAAATTTTGAAAACAATATTGTGTTAGTTTGCTCTGTTCAAGTGTTTTGGAAATCCTATCGATAGCGTTGATCAAACGAATCGATCGGAAACCCAAATCAACATCAACAACTCAAACAACACAGTATATATTAAAACATTTCAAAATATTAATTTACAAATACACTTCCTCGCTCAACGATATAGTAACGGATTTCAAAGCAAGAATAGGGATTCAAATTTGATTAATTCAATCAAAGAAAATTTTGATTTGAGAATAAGACGGAACGAAAGATAAGATGATTATTTAACCGAATAAGGAAATAGATAATCTTATATAAATCGCAGGCAACCATAAACGGATCGACCGTGACTTCAAGAATAAGATCGATGTGGAATTCCGAGGTAAATCGCCATTCGATCTCAAAAAATAGAATTCAGGTATAGCAGGAGATAGATAGCATCGTAAACTGAGGATATAGAAATCTCCGGTAAATCAATGCCAATTGTAAAGTAGTTTCACCCCTTTACAAATCATTCGAAGTTTGGCGAGACCGCCGATCTTTTATAGATAACATTCAGCATGGAGTTATGGGGTGCTCCAGGATTGAAAGAAGACGAGTAGTGAGGGACACGAATGAAATTTGGAACTGCAGGGAACGTTCCAAAATTCAAAGGACTCGAGTCAAAAGGAAGAGATGGAAACTCGAATGAGAGTGATTCTGTAAATACATTT
Source organism: Allium fistulosum (assembly GCA_030737815.1). Taxonomy (NCBI): domain Eukaryota; kingdom Viridiplantae; phylum Streptophyta; class Magnoliopsida; order Asparagales; family Amaryllidaceae; genus Allium; species Allium fistulosum. Next base: position 670,282,542 of record CM060906.1, read on the forward strand.
ACCCTATATGCTAAGTTTTGCCTAGAGCTACCAAAGCTCTGATACCACTTGTAACGACCCAATATTTTGGACCATTCGCATCCATTATAAGTGTATAGGTAGACACTCATGCCGGAATTGAATTGCTCAAAATACCGCGTTGTTAATTTAAATTTGGCAAAACTGAACATATACAGTAAATAAAAAATCACAGATCACAGACACAGAGTAATAAATGCAGCGGAAATAAAAGAGATAGTAGTTCATGAAGCTACTATATAAATGTATAAGTTACATCAGAGTTAAACCAGATACAACGGAAGAGTAATACGATACAACAGATACAAATCAGAATACATCACTGGAATCATCGAATACTGAAAGCTGGATAGATAGCTGGATCTTCAAGCAAAGCTCCAACTCCAAAGGTGAGTCTCAAATACTGGTACACTCAGTCTGACCCGAGCGTAAAGCAAAAACACAAGACACTCGAGTCAGGATTAACATTCTTATATTAATAAATCCAACTCAAGTGAAATAGCAATTGAAATACAAGTAACTCAAAGGATGTTTGGAATAACCATCCTTTAAGGATCCGTTAAACTATCTACTAGGTAGTAGTGTACGATAAGTAGATAATGCCTATCAGTAATATAAGATATCAAAATAGTGTTAAGTCATGGCCCATTCCACCCTTAACACATTTTTATTCCCAAGAGCATATACAAGACCGTAGTTTCCCCAAAACCGGAAGTTGCCAGAGGGCAATCCATATACTAAAGGTACAAACCAAAATCGTAGTGGTCGCGAATAGGATAATCAGTATGACAAGGTACATGAGGCAATACCAACTAGGATACTACTAGTTGCCTGATCCGGACTGATGTTGAGCATAGCAGCTATTACCTCAACACCGCGAAACAACACTCTCAAATCAAGGGGTGCACCCAAATCGAATCACATAAGTAATAGATAAGGTATCGAAGAAGTGTGTCCGCTAGAGATGGCGATCCTCAATGGCCCGGCGCGGCTCCTGTTTTAGTCATGTCAAGGGTCATCCAAAATCGTTCTCTTTCTTCAGTCAACGCGTTCATCAAACCATCCACTTCATTCTGGATCAACACTCCGCGTATATTAGTTATTAAAGTGGTTTCGGTATCGACAGAGAGTATGTCCATATCCGATCCTGGTTTCTTTAATAACTACGTATTATTACACCGATGGTCATTTAATAAAATTTCAAAATAGTTATATTTCAAAACCGACATATCATTGCCATTTCAAAACCATATCAATACGATATCACTTCTACTTCAAATAAATCCATTTCCAAAATCATATCACTTTCCAAAGTTACATCGCTTTCGAAATCGTAAGTCTTTTAAATCAAAACACTTTGGAAATCAAAACCTAGAAATTCATAACACTTTGAAATCCTAACACTTTCCTCTTAAATAGTTTAGATATTAAAATTTGTATATATAGAAAAATAGTTTATTAAATAAAATAGTTTATATAAAATAGTTATAAGTTAAAATAAAATAATTTATATTGAAAAGGATTTATATTAAAATAATTTATATTAAAATTTATAAAGTAAAATATAAATAGTTTTAGATATAGCTTAAATACTTTATATAAAAATAGCTTCCTCAAATTTCACAAATCAATTCACATAAACTCGAATTCCAAAATTAAAATTTAATTAAATCTCAAATCATCAATTTCAATTCAATTTAGTTTCTCAATAAACCCTTTCAAATTATCGATTTCAAATGCCTATTTGAACCATAAATGAACCATTTCAATTTCAATATATTTCAAGTTTAAATATTCGACATTTCAAAACTAAATTCGATAATTCAATTTATGTCCCAATTTAATTTCATTACATTTAGTTTCTGAAATATTTCTTTAATCATTTCAATACATCTAAATACAACTTCAATTTACAAATTTATATAGACAAAATATCCCATTTAAATTTATATAAGTTTGAAATATTCATTTAAGCCACTTCTTAATTAATTCAAGTTATAATACATATCTTAAAATTTCAAATTTAATAGATTTCAAATCAACTTATTTAAGTATAATTCTTAAATAATTAAGAATTCCAAATCAATTCAAATTTATCTTTCAACCTAAAACATTATAAATTCTATATTTAAAAATATAATTTTTACAAAAATAATTAAACATATTTCATATTGATTCAAATCAACTTTATTAAATCAACTTTAATAAATCTTTAAAATCATTATTTATTAAAACCATATATTTCTTTCAAAACCGTAGAAATGTTTTTCAAAACATTTATATATAGACCAACGGTGTCTGTATATAATTTTCTATCCTATGGTCAAGTGATACGGATATTTATCATTTCAATCCGCAATTTAAAATATATTCGGGTATATATCTTTTCAACCTGAAATCCCAAATTCAATTTAATTTGAAAATCGCTTGGGTTTATCATTTCAACCCATAACGATTTTCTCCTATTCTAAAGTCCGTTCGGGTATGTATCATTTCAACCCATAGTGATTCTATACTAACAGGGAACTTGCAGAGTGATAACAGATATGATAATAATATAACAACGGTAACAGGCATATATCATCAGTATAAATAACAGATAAGGGTGTCAGATGTCACAGGTGAACAGATACAGATGATGGCATAGATATATATATATATCAATATAAATAACAGATAATGATGTCAGGTGTCACAGGTGAACAGATATAGATGATGTCATAGATATAGCAATATAAATAACTAACAGCAGCATATTTCAATTGTCGTTTCAATTGAAATCAAATTTAATAATTATAAGAACATTAATCGTGAGTGATTGCTCACCTTTCGAGGCTAGAGATGCACAAGAAGATGACACGGATACGCACACTGATACGGACATAGAGATTGAGTTACGAATCCAAGCAAAACAAATCGGCACGAATTCAACGATCAAAGCTGATAACAGAAATCGATGAAATCAAATCAAAACATTCAACATAGCAACAAATAAAACATGTCCTACGTCAAAGTTTAACAATATAATTCTATGTGCTACCGAGATCGAAATGGTCTGAAATTTGGTATGAATAAAGATCAAAACTTGTATTTTAAACTGCAAAAGATTCACTTGTTTTGGACAAGAGACGAGAAAAGTTACGATGTCACGAACATAGACTCAGACCATGTTTGTAGCAGCGTAAAATAATTTCTAAGTACAAAAGAACAGCTGTCTGGGTCTAACTTCCAAATGAGAAACAGAGGATCAAATGACCTCGCATGAAGCTGAAAATTAGTAAACATAAAATAGAAAACTCAATCTTTCCAACAAAAGAAGAATCACTGTATTCCGACGTAAAGAGATACGATGCGTCAAACATGAACTCAGGTCGTGTTTACAGCAGTGTAAAATAATTTCAAGTATAAAAGAACAGCTGTCTGGGTCTAACTTCCAGATCCTCGACCACTAATCAAACGATGTCGGATTTTGCTGAAATTTGACAGGCATAAACTAGGTAACTTCGACTCTTTTTAAAAAATAAAATCAACCCATTCCGATAAAACATGAGTGAGATATGATATCGTGAACATGTAGTCTAACTGCTGTTATTTCGAAAACGCGACAATTAATCTAGTTTATAACATAGACAATATATATATTATAAATATAGACAATTTCGAAAACTGTTTATAGCTTGTTCACAAATATAAATATAGACAGAATTTATATCTATTGTTTACATGCTTCAACATATAAAACTGTCACGACTGTGCATATAAAATTGTACTAAAGTTCGAAATCAATATACAGCAAAACTTAAATATAAACACTTATAATATATATACACATATGCGTATAAACCTATACAGCTCAGATAGATAAAAATCAATGTTCATCTTTAAACTCCAAACAACACTATAAGCAATGCTTGTAAACAATTTCTTTTCAAGTTAAAATTTAACCGACTTATCATTCAGTTACAAAATACTAATACACTTGTATAAATGCTGACACCCAACTAACGTATAAACCATACTAAAACTATATATAAAGTAATGTGTACAAGCAACTCTTATATTTGAGCAGCCATCTATATATCTCAACCCAAAACTAAACTCACCTATAAACAAAATACACACTTACATAAAAGAATAAAGGAAGAGAAGCTATAGCAGTACTCGGCAAGCAAGAGGGAGGGAGGGGATTTACGTGATGAGGTGGCTGGAGGGTGAGCTGGAAGGCCGACCGGTTGTGGAAAGGACTGTGGAGATGAGGGCTTGGTGTTTGAATGAAGCGAAGTGAATGATGACGGCGAAAGGCGAACGCAAGGGAGGCTCGGCTATGGGGCGAGCGGAGGAGAGATGAAGTACTTGTCGCTGGTTGCTGCTGTGCTTGGCGACCAGAGGTGAGGGATGAAGGTTGGGCTTATGGCGTGGACAGTTGCTTGGTCGCAGAGGAAGGATGAGTCACGAGTAAAGGACAGAGTATTTTGAACGACAAAATGAAATGAAGTTTTCGTAAAAACAACTGATCTATTCTTTGTGTATTCCCTCAAAAGCAACGTCAGATTATAGAGCACAGGGAAAATGAAGGGACACAACAACGTATAAGTTTAAATATTGAAAATATCAAAGTCCGTCACATTGAATAGCAGAATACAATAATAGCCGAAGACTATTGGATTGCATGCTAGGAAATGAAAGGTTATAGGGAACCAATAGATACAAACAGGTTACCGGTACGGTTAACTGTTTAACAGTTTTCGCGACATATCGGACTTCGAAACACATCAATGAATACACTGTTGAGATCGGTACGGCGAGACGATCAAAACGATATATAGATATTAGTAGTATGATTGAATTATAAAAATTCGAATTTTCTAATAGCGGAAAATGCAAGAAAAACGCTGAAAAATAAGATCGACGGAGCCAAAGATGTCCGAATTTGGAAAAACGACAAACTGACATCTTGCTCAGAAGATGGTTTAGAATTTTTATATGTAAAAATATTTAGGTTTCGGAAACATTTTATTTTCATCGTTTTTTAACTGATTAAATTGAAGTAAATTTACGCGCGAAATAAATTTTCATATTTTCGGATGAAAATTTACCGGTTGTTATGTTTAATTAGACGCATTCCAAATATCAAATTTATATTTCAAAATTTTATCGTTTAAAATTTCCTAAAATTTCAATTAATAACGTTATTAAAACCAATTAAATTTACGGGTCGTTACATATGCAACAATGTGAAACTTGAACCCTAATCGCTGGCGGTGCCACCCAAACTTCCCATCGTCGCATAGTTTTTCCGACAGTTTCCAACAACCTCCAACATAAACTTTCCGACGGCCGCCAATGGAAAACCCGACGGCTCTAGACGGCCGTCGAAGACACGTGGCCGATCAAGAGGGAGCAACAAAACCACCACTAGCCGTTGGAAAACGTTGCCCTATAAGCCGTCGTCTGCCGTCGGAATACCTGAAGCATTTTTTCAGATTTCTGCTACATGCTAGTCTCACATACACAATTCAAAAATATAATATAGTCACACACAAGCACATATCGAATTCAGATATTCAATATAATCTCAAATCATACAAATATACTCAAATCACATAAAGAAAATTAAACCAACCATAACTCACATAACATCAAACAACCAACACTTCATTAACATAATATGCATACATGTCATCGTACAATATATAAACCATGAAACACCAGCAAATCTCACACCATCAATAACTCAAATGTCATCATCAACAACTCACCACCATCAACTCACAAATGTCAAACTAACCATCACCAAATGTACCATCAAATAATATACAAAACATCTCAAAGTATCCAACCGCACCATCTCAATGTATCATCAAACAATACTAAACAATGGTGCATAACAAAAAAACATACCTATTACTCCTGTCAATCACCTCCAAAACCTGCGGAACCAGCTGAAGATGGAAAGTAGCAACCATACTGCTGCATGTACTCAGCAATACGTTGGTCCAGCAGTTGTGTCAACTCAATGGCCTACCAACGGTTCTGCTCCTCCAGCTGCGCCACCCTAGCTCTCAATTTCTCGATCTCTAATAGATCGATCTGAGCTTTGCTTTGGCTGGCTCTCCTCCGTAACGCCTGTTATATCTAAGTTGTTCTTTAGAACTGAAAGATTACTAAATTTTTATATCTAAATATATTATTCATTACCGCTTGATTGCCACAACAGTAACGCCTGTTCCATGAAGGTGGGTCCATGACTGACTTAAAAATGACATCCTCCTCGTCCGTAGTCAACTGCTCTCGACATGTTTTGTAACGACCCAGAATTTCTGTCATTTGAAATTCAGATATTTAATTGATTTTAAATATTAACAAGTGAAATTTTTAAGTTGAATAACTTTAATTTCGAATATAGAGATTTAATTGGATAATTAAATCGACAATTTTATATTTGAAATTGCGTAAATAATTGGAAATTGGGTTTAATGTGAATAAAAATGATTTATAAAATTATATTAAATCATATTGGAGTTAGAATGATGTTTGTAAACTTTTAAAATTGAATTAAAAGTTAAATTGTAGAAATTGAATATTTTAATATTTAATTGACGAGTGAAAATAGCCATTTTTCAAACAGTCTCGGATTTCGACGAAACTAGTTTCATCGGATCCATAATGTTATATTATTGTAAGGTTTCAAATTTCGTGTCAATTGGATTTACGGTTTGTCCGGGGCAAGCCAGCATAGAAATTTGTTTAACCGATTTAATTTAAATTTGATCGTTTATTTCCGTAACTCGCACATATGACCGAATTAGCCTCCGAAACATGTTCCATTGTGTTCGAAACACGGGTAAAACCCTAGAAACGTCATCCGGCACGCTTCGTTTCGAGTTCGGAAAAATTCGGGTGAATAGTGTTTCGTAAATTTTCTATATAAGGACCTTCAACATTCACTTTTGCAAAACCCTAATTGAAACTAGGTCAGGCCGCCACTTATGCTTTCAATGGCCGGCGATTCACGATCTTCTTCCTCATCTTTCTTCAAATCCATCAACAATTACAAAAAACGTTCAACTACAAAATGATTGAGCATCGTGAGACCTTTAAATCTATACGGCGATGATGGGATTTCGAGTGTTGTACGGGGAGATAACTGCTCCCGTTCGTTCGTCATTCACGCACGTTTTTCCACGCGAGGAGGCAACCGAGCTCGTCCAAACTCAGGGTGGAGGTGGAGTTCGCGATGGCCTTTCGGTTGGCGTTGTTCGATCTTCGAGTAGACGAGAGATTGGGTCACGAAAATTCAAAGAGAGGGGCGGCCGAGTGGGTTTCTTCGTTCGTTCAAAACCTGGTAGGCACGTTGGGGGAAGAAGATGAACGTGCGACCCTGATATGATCAAAACAAAATCGAATGGCCCATATTATTTAAGGTTAAAAATAAAATAAAATTGTGAAATTAATTGTATAAAAAATTGTATAATCTTTAAAACGCCATATCTTTTTGATACGAGGTCGAAAACTGATGAAACGAATTGCGTTGGAACCATATTGTCGAGCTCTTCGCAATGGAGCTGGTTTGGAGTTAATTGGAGCCAGTGATAATTTCGGGTAAAATTAAATGCGTGTTTAATTTTATTCGAAACGAAACACTACAACTGTTATCAGAAACTCAAGGTGAGAACTTCTCACTCAATCGAATTGTGTTTCGATTTAAATTTTAAATAGTTAGATTTAAAATTGTTGATAGTGTTGATTGTGTGTTTGGATAATGATTGATCATTGGTTGAATTGAAATAGACCCTATACGCCGCATAATAGCGGAGGTTATTATATTAAACACATATACCGCGATATTCCACCGTGAAGTGGAATTGGTATTATATATGTATTTGGAGTTGATTTCCCGCATTATATAGCGGATGAGACCGTATTGCGCCACATAATAGCGGATAATATTTATAAATCCCATATACCGCGATATTCCACCTCGAAGTGGAATTGGTATTGTGCTAACATCTATGGATGTAGGGAAACAGGTTGGAGGGATTCAACAGGATTCCTCAAACATTTGAATTTATTTCAATGTTGTGTGTTGATTATTTATAATCTCCGTGTCATTATATTTGTGAATTGGAATTGTTGAAGGCTATAGGTTAGCCAAATATATTTTTGGTATCCTTGGATACCGAAAATAAATAAAAATTGGATTTTTAAAATTCAAGTTGAAAATTTATCGAAAATTTATTTTTGAGAATTGGATAAATTTAAAAGGATTTTTAAAAGATAAAGTTATTTTTTTAAACCATATTGAATAAAAATTTCAATTTTGGGAAAAAGGGCTTAATAAATGGATTTTGATAATATTATTTATAAGTTGAAGAATTTATTTAAAAATTTGGATTTTTAAATAGATTTGAAGAGATAAAGAAATTTATTTTAAAAAGGAAATAATTTGGAAATTTGTTGAAAAAATTGATTTGGCGTTTTGAAATAAATTTGAAAAATCAATTTGTAGTTAAATGATTATTAATTTACCATAACCACTAAAATTGATTTATAGAAATTTATCTGATTTAAATTAATCAGATGATTAAATTGATCATATCTATGGATGTTTGGATTATATTGGATGTTGAATTATTTGATATCCCAAATATGTGATGCTTTGTGATATATCCTGATTTGTGTTGTGATTTATAATTTATTTATCTATGATATGAATATCTATGATATGTGAATTAAAGATAAGCGTTATAGTTTATACCGCTTATCAACTATATTTCTGTGTTCTGATCTGTGATGGTTGAATGTTGTTGCACTATTGTGTTAAACCCTTGGACTACACCATACACACACCAATGTGGATTTCACGTGGAAATCGGTTAAGTCACAGATTTTTGACAATTTTAAAGATTGAATTTTTGAATCCAAATTAGTTTTGGGAATTGGAATTGAAAGTTTTTGAAAATGAGATTCAAAAATAAGAGTTATTTTAAATAACTTTGTAAAAATTGAAATTTGAATAATTTGATTTAAAATTTGAATTCAATATTTTGAAATTGAATTCAATGATTTGGGAACTATGGTCTAAAAGATTGTACAAGTTATAAAAGGTGTTTATATGGGTTTTTTTTTACCATTTAAAATATGGTTTTGGAAATTTAAATTTAAATTCAAGTTTTATACTTGGATGGCTTTAAACTGTGTAATTGTAACCAGTTTTTTCCCAAAACGAAAACTATCTGTTTTCAAATAATAATAGCTTTCATAAAGTGAAAAGATTTCCAATTTGTATCGAAACATTTCAAGTTGAAATGAAATTGTGAATAGTTTGGAAAAACAATGAATTAACCTTTGTGAAGATGATTAAGCTTTATCTTGAAATTAAAGAAGATTTTAAAAGGTGTATCTTTAATATTATAAAAGACTTGAATTGTGAATAGTTTTGAAAGCTATAAGTTAAATCTTGATTTAAAGATTTAATGGGTTAATCCAATTGAAATGGAAATTGATTTGGGAATCTGTGAATGAATCTTTGTGAAATTGGGTGAACTTTGTGAAGTAAATCTTTTTGTTTAAAGATTTGAAATGGTAATTTGTTTAAACCATTTGAAAGAAAGGGTTTGGGTAATAAGTTGTGACTTAATTGAAATCCCTATATCCATATGTTTTAAATATTGCGCTCATTATTCGGTTTAGCCGGGAGAGGACTTTGTGTCATATAATCCATTCTGAATAATGATACGTCGTATATGGATTGCATTTGAAGACCGGTGGTGAAGACCGGGTATTTGTGAGAACGATAGGATGACCTATCGATTGTCTCTGCACTGAGTCGTGCCGGTATAGAGATTTCTTAAGTGATGGGAAATCTGATCAGGATTGTGAATACCCGGATTGCAAGGGCTTCTTTAGAAGTGCATTCGGTTCTGTTCGAACCCGGAACAGACTTGTATGGTTGTATGTCTGACATTACACTTTGAGATATAAAGCTGATTTCTTTCAATTACATTTCTGTTTGGTGGCGGAGATTTATTTTCTTAGCTTAACACCCTTCTTTGAGACGTATGAGCTCAGAGCTTATGTAGTTGAATGTTATCGGTGATATACTCCCAATTTGGTAGTGTGGCATGCTAAGTATTGTTGTGTGTTGCTGATCATTTGTTGATCATTTGTTGATCAAAGCATGGCTTTCGTGTAAAGCGTAGCTTTGTGGACGAGACTGCATCAGGACCTCACATCCCGGAAATGGTCGAAACAGGAAAGATGCGGCAAGGTTATGAGGGTCGCTCCCTTTAGGGTATGTCATTTCCTTCTGGAAAAAGGTGATATTATGGTATGGAGCCCTGATATTTACCTATGTGGTTGCTCCAATCTCATTTACTGTGTGATTGTTGCTGTTTGATCGAGGGCCCTCGGATAAAGGTCCCAAAGGACCGGGGGGTGGCATACTCGAGTAGTAGTTACCTAGTGACAGAGGTAACCCGGCCTTGTGTTGGCAGAGATTCGGGTATGTTCTCGGGACGTCCCACCAGAGGCGATCCCATTGGCAGTAGGAAGTTCCTTAGCCTGACCATTTGTTTGAAAATCCAAAGAAACAATACGAACCTTGTACGGTTTTAGTTGTATAACCTGCTATGGAATGTGGCGGTAACCTGCTATTGAACATAGTAGCTATAGTAGGCATACAATAATGGTTGTATGCTGGCTAAGATTAATATTATATTTTCGAAATGTTTTCACACTATGCACTAGTAATAATATCAAAAGAGTTTTACTTTTGCGTAGTAAGCATATTTGACTATCATAAGAAGAAATCTCCTCCAAGTCTGCGATTGCATTGTGTGTGTGGTGGGAGGTCTTATGGTAGTTTCATTTTCCAAAAGCATTGCGGATTCTTTTCCTTTGTATTCCTTTGTGCAAATAACTGTTTTAGTTCACACACCAGTCACCATGACTGACCTGGAGTTTATTGTTCCCTTCCTAAACTCTGGGTGCCCATAATTTTCCACACGGGCAGCCTAGAGTCAGGTTTTCAGGTCATTCTGGATTTCAGGAGATGTTGTGGAGCTCAAGTGGCGAGCTGGATGGCGAGACGTATCACTTGTATATGATATTATTATTCCTCTGTGTATTCTGTATGAGGACAAGTTTGTATAACTGTCCATTGATGTATTGTGTGTGTATTGACTCTGATGATGTAATGTATATAATGATATAGTCCTTTGATTTAAAGATTATTCATTTATCTATTATATGTTGTTCCGCTGCGATATGTGAGATTCTGATATTGTTTCTATTTCTATGTTTTTCTGTTCTCCTTTTCTTTTGTCTTCTTCTACCTCTTCTTTTTAACCATAAAAATTTGATTTTCCGGCATTCGATTGCTCGGCAGTTGATACAGTGGACGTATTAATGTCGATTTTCGGAAGTCGAAAATCTCGAGATGTTACATGTTTTCTCCATGAGTTTCAATCTTTGTTCCATAAACCGTGCATGCATGAAAAAAAAATACATTTGAAATTAATAGCATAGTATCTTAATTCATTATACTTTAATAATTAAAACAATTACTAATAGTATATAAATTAAAATATGCTTACATGGCTCTCCCGCGATTTATCATCATGCCATGTATAATGAAACAGTCCCGTCTAGATTTACATGCTCGACGGTATGAGTACGGATAAATACATCCATTTACGATATGGGACCCTGCGCCTTCGCTTGTCACTGTATATTCAAAATTATAAAGCATAATAACTATTTACAATTCACAGTTAATAAATTTACCAACTTCCGGCGATATTGTTGGAACGACTTGGACCATCCTCGATGAGTGATAGGATTTCTGTTCCTATTTGCAGAGTTTCTCTGCTACTCTATCTGTACATTTAAATAAACAATACATTATTTACTTACAAATATTTTCTGATATTTGCATCTCAATCAAATAATTAATAAAAGATTAGTACACTTACCTCCGCTTCGTCACTCTCCCAATGCGCCAACCAACCCTCCCACATACTCACTCCTATCTAGTTTGGCTTCTCCCCTTTATGCTTCACAGCCAACATAGAACCCCGGTAATTCTAGCTCATCTTCTGCATCCAGTAGTGTCATACCAGTTGCATGTCGTCTGCTTGGACATCGACTGCGGTCTGCATTTCATGATAAACAATTGATAAATAATTAACAATATAAGGTGAACAATAAATAAGCGACAAACAAATTGAGAATGGAAAATAGAAGATTATACTTATAATGAAATCATGTCATATATACTTCATGATATGGGAAGTGATATTATCCCACTTGGGCCAGCAAGCCGTCATCCTACTCTTATATAAATCTCTAGAAACTGATAGAACTACAGATGGCGGCTGTAGGTCAAACCCCGTGTTAAATATGATACATATTATTATATCGTACACAATATTTATGATGCTGAAATTTTTTTAATATTTACCTCTCCGCTTTAGGCACCAGATACATAGCTGGATGCTGTAGCGGCTGTGATGGGCTACTGCCATAAATGACATCAAGTACATAAATTGCAAAATATACCTGATTCGGATTGGGTCTTATATTCCGACGATAAGTAGAATATAGCATTTTTAACATAAATTGCTTAATAAATGACATAATAGTGTAAATGATGTGAATGACATAAATTACATAAATGACATAAATTACGTAAATGACGATAAGCAGATTCGGTTTCATAAATGACATAAATTACATAACTTTCAAAATAAATGTCATTAATTACATAAATTGCATAATCATCAGAATTCAACATAATATTTTTATCAATCCTCATCATCTTCTGATTTAGATTTGGTCTCATATTCCACATTATTTTCCTCTCTGCTCTCAAATGCTTCTACCAAAACGTTTGATTCATCGTTCAGAGGTCCAAATCAGTACGATCGTATGTTATTTTTATTTCGTTGCAATGTTCAAGATCAGCTTGATAAGCTTGTTTGTCTGGAATATTCTTTCCATCAAACGTAAATCTTGCCTTTGCTTTAAAAACTGCTTTGTCTCTTTTAGGAGAAGGATAAGGAGCGTAATAAACTTGCAATGCTTGTTTGACTAGTACAAAAGGATCGTACTTGTGATAATGCGATGTGTACTTTATTTCAATAAGATTATAATCCTTGTGCATATTATTTCAGAACCTAGAACATTGTCAAACTAATTGCATCTAAACAGACAAACATCCTCCACGAGTCGTGAAAAATATGCCAATTGCAAAATTTGGGTTAAAACGCCATAAAAATCATTTATGTGATTTTCTGTATTATCACTACCTTTAACAAATACACCTGTATTATTAGTTAGTTTTTCAGCACCATATTCTTTGATGTTGAATTTATATCCATTGATGAAATATATTGGATATGCCTTGATAATTCTTTTTGGTCCCAACGCAAGATGTTTCAATCTTTCGTCGACCACACAATTAAGAAGAATATAAGTGCATGCTACATGAAGATCTCTATTGTCTAACCATACGTCTACACATTTTTCAAAAAGTCGACCATGTTGTCTAAAAATAGATAACATTGTTTGAGAGGACTCTTGTTCGTCACCTTCATCATTACTTGGAACACTTTCGAATGATATGTTCACATGGTCACTGAAATAGTGAGAAAAAAGACGAAGCTTCTTCTTCGATGTATGATTTACAGATCGAACCTTCAACTCGTGCTTTTTGCCTAACTTTTTCCTTCAGATGATTTAAGTATCTATGAAAAATTAATTTACACTAACTTTAACTTCAGAATGTAATTAAATTAATAGATAACATATTTCCATCCATATTGTACAGGATCTCGAAGTTGTGCTTCAAATGGGAGACGAACAGGTAAATGCTCCATTACATTAAAAAACCTGGTGGAAATATTTTCTCCAATTTGCAGAGCAATATAGGAATATTTTCTTCAAGATAACGTAAATGTTGAACTTTTAACTAGTCGAACAAAGCAATTTGTAAAACAGACTAAGTTCCGTTATCACCTTCCAAACTTTTAAGGGCAATAGTTCTTTGCATACAACGGTAATAAATTTTCCATCATTATGTGACAGTCGTGGCTTTTCATTCCACTCAATCTATCGTTTTTAAATTCAACACATCTACGAAGATTTGATGAAATCCCATTAGGAAATCTTAATCCTTCCACCCATTTTAACACAAATTTAATTTGATTATTATCTAACTCACAACACGCTTTGGGTTTTTTATTATCGTTTGGTTTCATATGAAGCTCACGACGTTTGCATAGTTCATGTATATCACGTCTTGATTTCAAATCGTCCTTAGCGCTCCTCTTGGCATTCAAAATTGTGTTAAAAACATTATCAAATACGTTTTTCTCGTTGTGCGTCACATCAATATTATGACGAAGAAGAAGATCTTTCTAATAAGGCAACTTCCAAAATATACTTTGTTTGCACCAATTATGAATAGTCGATTTAACTGCAATTTCAGTTTGTACTCCAGTTTCATGTATCTTTGGATAGCCCTTACAAGTTCATATATGTCTTCGCTTGACCATATCGTTGGTAGTTGTCTGGTTTCTACTCTATTAGCTAAAAGGTTTTTTCTATCCCCTCTGAAGGAATGATTGACATGGAAAAAATATCGATGCCAATCAAACCATGAAATTTTCTTACCATTCGTTAAAGAAATTGCCTATGTTTCTTCCATATAATAAGGACAAGCTAGACGACTGGATGTACTCCATCCTGAAAGCATTGCATAAGTGCAAAAATCACTTATAGTCCACAATAAAGAAGCAAACATACAAAAAAAATTTTGAAACATCGTATGTTTCTACTCCTTCGTTCCATAGTGTTTTTAACTTCTCAATCAACGGTTTGTAAATAAACATTGATTCCTTGTGTCGGATCATCGAGGCCAGGAACGACAACAGTTTGAAACATATATGAAGTTTTCATACACATCCATGGAGGTAAATTATAAGGTGTGATGATAATGGATCAAAATGAATATTTAGCACCAAATTGAGAAAATGGTGAAAAACCATCCGTACATAATACAAGTCTAACATTACGACTCTCCGCTGCAAAAGGGATAAGTTTTGTCAAAATGCTTTCATGCTTCTCCATCAGCTGGATGTGTCAACGTACCTTCTTCCTATGTTCTCACACCATACCATCTCATATGGTGCAGTTACAGAAAATGCGTATAATCTTTGAAACGTAGGAGTGATGGACAAGTAATGCATACGTTTGTATGGAACTTCATTTCCCTTCTTTTTTTTTGGTTTGTACCTTTCCTCGTTACATATTCTACACTTCCTAAGAATGATGTCCTCTTTCCAAAACAACATGCAGCCATTTAAACATGTATCTATTTTTGATATGGTAAACCAAAAGCCGACATAAGTTTTTAAACCTCATAATGATTTTCACACATTAAATTATCAGGCGGCATATGTCGTTTTGCAGCTAGTACAACAGCTGTAAGTCCGGCTTTGGTGATGTTGTATTTTGACTTCATCGTAATATATTCTGCGGTTACTGATGGCTGAGTACCACTTTTACAACCATTCCAAAGAGGTTTCTTAGCAACATCCAATAAATCGTAAAAAAAATTTGCTTAAATATTTGGTTCTTCAACATTTACATCGTCATCATCAACTTCAACTGTATGGAACATTGATCGTGCTGCATCTTCAACCATATTTTCTATACGATTCCTCATAACAATTTCATTACCAGCCACCTCTAATTCAGACTCTGTAGGAGTATGTGCTACAACTTCTCCACCACGATCCCAAACATTATACTCTAGTACGAAACCGTTTTTGCACAAATAAACTTTCACAATATCTGATAACAAATACTTCAAATATTTACACCTACAACATGGACAACGAATTTCTACATCGTTTCCGTTATTACTTAAAGCGAATTCAACAAATACATTTATACCATTATAAAAATCTTCCTTTATTGAGCCTCTCAGTCCCTTTCTTTGATACATCCATCTCCTCCGATCAACAAAATAATCGATCAATTTTTCTATTTAAAAAGTGTCACAAATTCAAAAATAAATATTGGTTATTTTATCAACTGACATTTTATTTTTCAATTTATTGATACATAATCTTATACGTGTCAATTTAACCCAACTTAAGAATACAATATTGAAATGTTGGTTTATGATTTTCTATTTTGATGGTCAGTCATCCTACTTTCCATTATAAATACAGTAAATAATTACATTTCGTAAATTATTTTGTTTTAAACGATTCAATAAAATTTTGGTAGCACTTCCTTTTTATTTCCTGTATTGTACACAAATGTGTGTACACGGGAAATAGAAAAGAAAAGTGATGGTGAAATTTTGTGAACTGTTCTAAACGAAATAATGTACGAAATGTAATTGTTTACTGTGTTTATAACTTGTCCAATACAGGGACAAATCCAGCAAGTATTGTACCAGATGAATATAAATGTCTGTTTTATGATAAAAATGAATATTTTTATTAATAGTTGGCTTGGAAGCGCAAACTTTTGATCCGACCGCGAACTTCCCAAAATACCCTTTACTCGTATATAATTTAACCATTATCTATTATTTTTAGTGTATTACTAGGTTGGACTGAAATTATTCAAACTAAATTAAAACAGTTAAATTTCTTTAAAATTTCAAACTATCCCTCTACGCTTAAGAGTAGGATCTAACAAATAAATATCATTTAAAAAAATAAACTTCATTTACAAATTTTGTTTATTAATTAATAACATAAATAAAATTCAAACTAACAAAAAATTAAATGTTGCAACTTAGAAATAAAAATTTAAATTAACTACACATGATTTCAATGGTAAAACATGACCAAATATTTTGCAAATCATTTTCTCTTGAATATGTTAATCATATATAAATTGTAGAAGAACAATTCACGCGCAAAGCATACGCCATCATCAAACGTGAAGCATGTGCCGTAACGCTCGTCTATATAACGACCATGTACAACACTTGTCGGACGGGGCTAGAAACTCTCTAAGGGACGTCATAAAAAAGTAGTTTATACAAAAATTGGAAGTTTTATAGTTTAACTTCTTATTTATTATATAATATATTATTGTTTATAAACGGTTGAAAATTTACTAATGTTATATATTTCGAAAAATTATTAATTTACCACATTCCGAGTATTTTACCGAACAAGGTTAATTCAGCGTATTATAGCAGATATGTAAATTATTTTTTTACGACATTTTCGAAAAACAATTTATTTAATTATTAGTATGTGTGTGTGTATATATAATGATTAACACATACACACACACATATATGAACATATAAACACCTCAATTAACACAAAACAATGTTAAAAATAACACATATATAATAGTTTACACATATACACAAATTCACGAATTATACTTACTTTTCACAATTTAAAACTAACAAATGAAATAGGTATTCCATGAGATACTATAAATCATATTAGGCTATTAGAAACAATTAGAATCACTAATTAGCCTTAATTTATCAAATTAGGCAAATCTAGATATATGTTAAAAATTAGGTTTTTCGCAAAAATTAGAGATAATACATGAGATTCGAAGAGTGATTAAGGAGCCGTGCAAGATCTGGAAGCTTGAATTTGGGGTTTGGAAGCTTGAAAATGGGTTTTATGGATTTTAGATTTTTTTTTTCGTTCAGCTGGAATGAGAAAGAAAGGTCTCGGCCGAGACCTGGAGAATGCGAATTTCCGACGGCTTCCGACGGCCGCCGACGACCTATCGAATTTGGGTCATCGGAAGCCGTCGCCAAGGGTCGTTGGTATTTCAAGCTATTCTTGTAGTGTGACTGTCCCCGCGGCTCCACCACTTGATATGGGTAATCCTAGTCCCTTCAGATTTTGATTTACTCACTAATTTTTCCTAATTTGTTTACTTAATGCTTATGAATACTTAAGCTTATTGATGCTTAGGAATTTATCTATTGAATGTTTCTGATGTCTAATTTGTTTACTGAATGCATCTTCTCTGATTTTGCTAATTTGCATAATTTATTCACTAGTTTTCCGGTTTCACTAATTTGCATAATTTATTCACTAGTTTTACTGAATATAGAGTGTTTAATTTAAATAATACTTAGGTTAATCAATAATACTCTGTTTCGAAATGCCAAGCCTTGAACCGAATATATGTTTTGAATTGTTTTTATAATACCGAAATCATTGCTTAACTTTCTTGAAATACTGAAATCAAGTTGAATAATTGTCACACAAAAAAATTTCAGGGTCTATCACCTCTGAACCCCAACTATTCAAATTTTGCTCTCTCCAGATTCAAATTCTGGCAACGCCACTGGTTGTATATAAATTAGTAGAAAATAGGTGCTAAGAAAATAAAATTGCAAAGTACGCGATCGAAACCATAAATGGAAGCCCTACAACAAAGAAGAACAACAAACTGCATGATACAAGGCAACAGCAAGGTGAGCAGTATCATTAAAAGCACGGTAATATGTAGGTGGCAACCTAATAAGACTTGAGTTATGCTGCAAGCAGAGGCTGGATAAAAAGGTCGTGAGACCGCACTACATTGGACTTGCGGTTGAACTGAAGTATTGATTTGAAACTTCTAGTGGAAATAAGCACTAAGACACTCATTTGGTTAAAAGGAAGGAAAGCTGAAATATATGGCACCTGTGCAGTTAGCGGTTCTTTAATGGTGGAGGTGCAAAAAGTCATAGCGATGATAAAACGATGGTATAGCGGAGAATAACGGAGATGCAAAAAACTTCATTAGATATAAAATCAAAGATTTAAAAATTAATTTATTCTCATTATAACATCATCTATGTAGAAAAAAAATATTGCCTAAATACATATGCATACTAGATTTGGATACTACAATAGATTTTTAATTTATATCAAACACTTATGCATTAAAATTAAGTCTTTTCTCTAACTTTGTTGATTTAGTTTAAAAAAAAGCTAGTCAAATCAACTTTTTTATATTAATGTTGCTAAAGCGGATATCAAAAAGCTTTGATTTAGAAGATGTACCGAAAAATAGCGGGGCTTAAAAGCGGATTTTCGTTTTAATAGCGCAAAATTGAAATAGTGAAGCGGTTGACGAACACTAAGTGCTATAGTGGAGATTTTACGGTGCTTTAGCGAGGCTTCAACTACGTAGAGTAGCATGAGATTATGATTTGAGAAAGTCCAAGGATGACAATCCCTAAAGTTATGATATACTTTATAGCAAAAATTTAAACTTGAGAAATGTAATAAAACAACAAGGAAAATAAAATATCAATTTTCTCTCTCTCTTAGCAAAGCTAGACAAACCGAACACTAAAAATAAAATTTACAAATGGGATCCAACTGTAGACCTAGAGTGTAAACTATGCAATCTATGCGAAGAATCTGGAGATCACTTATTTTTCGAATGCAATTACTCGACAAACAAATAACAACGTGTCGAAGTCAAGCTCCTGTTTTTAACCCAGAGCATCTTCTTCTGTATTCAAAAAAGTTTGCCGCATCACAAATACCGTTTTACCCTAATTATGGCCTAAATCAAGTGGCTTCTAATCCCCTCATGAATCATTTGCATCAGTGTATTATTTCCAAGGTCTTTTAAATGCTCCAATTAATAATATTGAAGCTCAAGCATCGGATATTTCCGATAGATACAAAAAAGCAAAAATGCATCAAATGGCTCCAAGAAATCGCATTCGACATCCAGCGGCTATTATTACTGGACGAATTGAGAAGACGTCGCATTAACAAAAACCTATTTATATGTCAGTGTCGATGTTATTGTGGGAAAAGATCAAAGTTGTGTGAAATTGTGGGATCGCATCTTGAAAATATGGAGGGATCACATGGGAACATATGGTAAGAAACGAGGAAGTAATAGTTTACTTTGTGGTTGTAATACAATACAAATGGCCGTTGGAAAGTTTCATGCATTATACGAGTCACTAGAGACAACCGCTCGAAGTGGAACCACCATTACTGACATGGTAAGAATTATATATAATTTTTAATTACAATTGACAAATGCATTTGTTACTATATTAAAATAAAAATTATAGCGGTTTATTGTCCACATATTTGTTTTGCAGAAAAAGGAAGCACTAAACATGTATAGAGAGTTAGGCGATGGGACACCATTTAAATTTGAACACTGTTGGGAGATTATGAAAGATAATCTGAAATGGTGTTCCGCACAACTCACAAAAACAGGCTTCGCAAAAAAAGCTAAAAATGTTAATGTTGACATGGTTAACAGTCAACCACCAGTACCACCAACAACATCGGGATTACCATCGGTACATGAAGTTAATCATATTGACTTGGATAGTACTCCGACTGAAAAAAGTAGCATTGACGACGGCCTTGCTCGACCATCGGGTAAAATAGCTAGTAAAGAGAAAAGGAAAAGAATGAATGAACAAAGCTCTATAACAGATGTATTAAATAATTTACAAAGTACCCTAGAGAAGAAATATGCTTTCGATCAACAAAATTACCAACTGAGGCAAGAAATGTTGAAAAAGGAGTTAGAACTTAAGAGAAGAATCAACGATTAAAGGAGAAAGCTCAAAAGATGAAACAACAAGAACGTATTTTGAACACTGATCTCAGCAAAATTCAGCCCATGCTGAAATTGTCATACGAGAAAATGCAAGGACAAATATTGAAGGAATGGGAAGAAGGTGATCTTTTCGGAGGCGTTCCAAGGAATGAAGATGCAAATGATGATGCATAAATTTGATAGCTTAACCAACTTATATTGTAGCAAGGTTAATAGTTTTTTTTAATCTTTGTGTATGTTTGTTTTGAATGCTACTTAGAGTTCACATGGATTGCTCAAGTATTTAGTTGGTTTTCTATGATTTGGATATTTTATGAGCAATGAAACCTGTTCTGTTGCTGTCACTGACATAGAGTATAATTCTTAAAGCACAAGAATAAGCAAGCAGACAACGATATTTGTTTTTTTACATGTAAGCGATATTTGTTTGGGTCGAAAAAGTAAGCTCCAGCAAACCTTGCCTTTACTAGTACTCTTATTTCCATTGCCTATAGCCTAAATTAAAAGGTGGTCATTCCTTACATGTCATGTGTCATGCATATCAGGTGTTTGGTTTACATGTCATATGCTCTTCAGCTGCATGTTATACAAAACATTATCACAGTTCAAACATAATGAAATGTTTGACATGGCTTTGGTTTTGGCAGAGATTTTTTAGTTATTCAGTTAGTGTCAGGAAGTTATAACTTAAAAATATAAAGTATAAGTTAATGTTTATTACAATAGTTGTTTACATGAAACTCTGTTCGCCTGATTCCTAATTATACTGGCTTGAGATGTTAGTCATTTTTGGATATTTTAGCTGATAAATTTATGAGATGACTCTGCTTTAAGTTTATGAGCAAGCTGATATAACTTTATCAAGACTACGTATATGATGATTTTATGGTTTACATTCCACTACGTATGATGATTTTACCAAGAGCACATACTGACGACAGTTTCATCTCTATAATGGTCAACTCTGTTTTATCTAATATTACCACTTTAGATTACAGTATGCTGCATTTAGCTACCATACAAATAAATAAATAAAACAGTATTGCCCATGCATGCATTATATAAAGAAAATAATAGCAACTACCTATTTGATCTGAAAGTGAGAAATGGGGTGGAATACTTTAGGTAATAACAAACCATGAACAAATACTGTTAAATTCTGGCGACACTATACGGAGAGTTGTAGAGGTCGGAAGTAGCTTCGCAACGGAGAAAACAGTTCGCAAATCGGAGTTCGGAGGTGGAAGCTTTAAGGGAAAAGGCGAAGTGAGCTGTGGTGATACAGCTCAAACGTCTGACAAAAGGGTTAGACGTCTGAATCTGGGCAGAAATGCCTCCAGAGCTTTCTGTCAGACCTCTGACCAAATGGTCATACGTCTGAGATGAAGCGCACTCTTTTCCAGAGACTTCAGTCAGACGTCTGACCATTTTGGCCAGACGTCTGAGGCGTCTATCGTCTGTTTTTGCTCTGTGGACTCAGTGTGAAGATTTGTGACAACTGCAGAGGCAATTTCGGAACATTGCCTAAGGTTTCTATTCTTCTATATAAGCTAGCTTCAGGTTCCAGATCAGACGCGTGCAAGCAACTGCAAGAGATTAGCCTCCACTAATTAGGGTTTATCAAAATCTAATTTTCTTCAATTCTCTTCTCCACAAATCAATTTCTAATTAGAATTTTGATCATTGTAATCAATCTCTTGTACTCTTCTCATCAATATTAATAAAAGCTCTCTCTTAAAGTGGATGTACACTAACACAACGTTAGTGGAACTACTATAAATCGCTGTGTGATTTATTTTTCGTTATTGCTTTGATTTCTGAATTCTTGTTTCGGATTGTGATTGTTTTTGGATTGGTTGAGATTGGAATTGAGTTATTGATTGGTTGTTTTTACACTTTTTATCACGATCTCATCTTCTGCTGTGCTTGTGGGGTTTCGATTTGAGTGGTCTTCAGTTGAAATCCCGACCCCAACATTTGGTATCAGAGCATTGGTGTTGGTAGATGGTTGAGAAATGCTAGAATCAGATAATACCTCAAGTAGTTCCTCAATGGGTAATCCAAGTGGTGTAGCTCCTTATGTACGTGGTTTATACGCAGCTTCAGGATCACAATTGGTAATAGACAAGTGGAATGGCGATAATGATTTTGAAAAATGACAATGGAAGATGAAAGCGGTTCTAAGGAGGAATCGGGTACATCGGGTAGTGTTTGACATACATTTGTTGCCAGCGGACATCTCGGATGTTGAGACAGAGGAGATGGAAGAGTGGGCATTCACTACACTTCAACTTGCTATGGAAGAGAATGTTATCTCTGAAATTAGTGGTGAGACAACCGCTAAGGGTATTTGGGACAAGTTGGAGGAGTTATATATGAAGAAGTCACTAACAAATCGTTTAATCTTATTGCGAACGTTCTTCACCTATAAGATGAAGGAAAGTACTTCGCTAAAGGCGCACTTGAATACTTTTGATGATTTGCTAATGAAGATGAAGGCGGTAGATTTGAAGATTGAGGAAGAGCAAAAGGCGATGATATTGTTGTGTTCGTTGCTAGATCGCTATACAGGTTTCTCAAACAGTTTGATCTATAGCCGGGATACATTGACTCTTGATGATGTCAAGATGGGTCTTCTTAGCGAGAAGTTGCGGGATCAAATGAAGGAGTTAGGTGATGGAAGTAGTGGTGCTAGTAGTGGTCATGGTTTGTTTGTGGAGAAGAAGAGGTATGTGAAGAAGGAGAACCGGAGGCGTTCTAAATCAAGGAACCCCAGTTGGAGAGGAAAGTCGAAGGAAAGAAAAGGCAGGTGCTATATTTGCAAGAAGCCCAGTCATTGGAAGAATGAGTGTCCGGACAAGGAGAATGCAAAGAAGGAAGTAGCATCTTCATCTGTAGCGGTGGAGAGTGGAGTTGGTGAGGGAGATGTAGATGTTTTGTCGGCGGTAGCATCGGATGTTTCAGATAGCGATTGGGTGCTCGATTCGGGGGCGTCTTATCATATGACGCCAAATAAGAATTGTTTTTCTTCTTACATCGACAAAGAAGGAAATTCAATTGTTATGGGAAATGGTGCTATTTGCAAGTCGAAAGGCATTGGTTCCGTGCAAATTCGGACGTTTGACGGAGTGGTTCGTACTCTCACTAATGTGCGCTATGTTCCGGGACTTCGGAAGTCTCTTATCTCTTTGGGACAGCTGGATTCTTTAGGTTGTAAGATCACTATTGAGAGTGATAGCTTGCGGGTTTCGAAGGGGGCGCTTGTGGTGATTAAGGGTGCGAGGACTCATAGTATCTATTTGCTTCAAGGAGTGACTGTAGATGGTGAAACTTGTATAGGAGTTGATAGTTCTCGTGGCTTGGATGCGACTAGGTTGTGGCATTTGAGGTTAGGTCATGTCTCGGAGAGGAGTTTGGACGTTCTTCGGAAGAGGGAGATGATCGATGGAGAAAGTTTCAACAAGTTAGAGTTTTGCGAAGAATGCGTCATGGGGAAGCAAACTAAAGTTTCATTCAGTGAGGGAAATCATGATTCGAGAAGGGTTTTTGAGTATGTTTACACAGATGTTTGGGGACCGGCACCTATACCTTCTTTAGGTGGAGTTCGCTATTATATTTCCTTTATAGATGACTTTTCTCAGAAAGTTTGGGTGTATGTAATGAAGGCCAAGTCGGAGGCATTTGCAAAGTTCAAAGCATGGAAGGCTCTTGTTGAAAAGGAGAGTGGAAATTCTATGAAGGTTCTAAGGTCTGACAATAGCGGAGAGTATGTTTCCGGAGAATTTTTGGAGTTTTGCAAGCATCATGGTATTCTGTGGCATTTTACTACACTTGGAGATCCGCAGTCGAATGGTGTTGCGGAGAGGATGAATCGTACTCTACTTGGGAAAGCTCGATGCTTGAGAATGACATCGGGTTTGGCGAAGAGATTTTGGGCTGAAGCTTTGTCAACCGCAGTGCATATTATTAATCGAATTCCGTGCTCACCTATTGGTAACAAAATTCCGGAGGAAGTGTGGAAGGGAAAGAGCATTGACTTGAGTTATCTTCGTGTCTTTGGAAGTCCGGTTTATGTGCATGATCTGGGAAATGATAAGCTTGAACCTAGAGCTTTCAAGGGGATTTTGCTTGGCTATACGGATGGAGTAAAAGGCTATCGGATTTGGAATCCAGAAACGAAGAAGGTAGTGAATTCTCAGCATGTTACTTTTGATGAGTCGACGATGTTCAAGGAGAATGGAAGCTCATCGGATATTCCGAACTTGGTTCATGATGAATCAAAGGAGAAGGAAATTATTTCCACGTTTTTTCCAAGGAGTAGAGAGAGTAGAGTAGTTGGAGATTCTTGTGAGGAGATAGCGGTTGATGTTACATCACATAGTCACAGGGTGCCTCTAGTAGTGTTAGTGATGTACATGATTCTAGAGAAGATTCAGTTCAAGGTGGAGCTGAAGGGAGTTTGGGTGATGGTATTGCTACTCGGGTTGGTCGTCGTACTATAAGACCACCTGAAAGATATGGTGATTGGAACTATCTTAGCTTTTGTGATAATTTGGACTATGCTCTTCATGTAGTCCAAGATGAGCCGATGGACCTTGATGACGTCATAAAGTCGAGTGATACCTCGAAATGGATTTGTGCCATGGAGAAAGAGATGCAATCATTGTTGAAGAATCAAACTTGGGATTTGGTTCCACTTCCTAAAGGAAACCGTGCTATTGGGTGCAAATGGATATACAAGGTGAAGGACGATGGAAGATACAAAGCTAGGCTAGTGGCTAAGGGGTTTGCACAAAGGAAGGGAAAGGAGTATGATGAGATATTCGCACCGGTTGTGCGCCATACTTCTATCCGGATATTACTTGCTACAGTTGCTATTCACGACTTGGAGTTGGAGCAACTCGATGTGAAAACCATCTTCTTGCATGGTGACTTGGATGATGACATCTACATGGAGCAACCGGAAGGTTTTGTTGTGGATGGTAAGTCAAACTTGGTTTGCAAGTTGAAGAAATCACTGTATGGATTAAAGAAATCACCTAGACAATGGTACAAGAAGTTTGATCATTTTATGCTTGAAAATGGTTTTGATAGAAGCATCAAGGATGCTTGTGTTTATTTCAAGAAGTTGAAAAATGATTGTTGGGTGTATTTACTCTTGTATGTGGACGATATGCTCATTGCTTCTAAGGATAAGAATGAAATCAACAAGCTAAAACTGAGTTTGAAATCGGAGTTCGAAATGAAGGATCTTGGCGAAGCAAGAAGGATATTGGGCATGGAAATTGTAAGGGATCAAAAGCATTTTGAGTAGAAACTAACTCAAAAGGAATACATTGAGAAAGTGCTTTGCCGGTTTAGCATGGAGAATGCAAAGGCATCAAATACACCTTTACCTTTGCATATGAAGCTTTCGAGTAAAGGATCACCTATCGTGGAGGAAGACAAGGCTTATAGGGCAAAGGTGCCATATGCTAGTGCGGTTGGAAGTCTAATGTATACTATGGTGTGTACAAGGCCCGATATTGCAAATGCCGTTGGGATGGTTAGTCGATACATGGCTAATCCGGGGAAATCGCATTGGGAAGCTGTGAAGCTTATATTGAGATACCTTAGAGGCACATCATCTCATGGTCTTGTTTTTGGCGGTAGTAAGGCGATGGATTTCAAGTTGGTTGGTTATTGTGATTCGGACTACGCCGGTGATAGGGATCGAAGAAAATCAACTTCCGAATATGTCTTCACACTTGGGGGTACAGCCATAAGTTGGAGATCTAGATTGCAGACCGTAGTTGCTTTATCCACTACGGAGGCGGAGTTGATAGCCGCGGTGGAGGCGGCAAAGGAGGCACTCTATTTGAAGCGATTGTTGTGTGACTTGGGTTTCAAGCATGATAGTATTGATGTTCGATGTGATAGCCAGAGTGTTATTCACTTGGCAGAGAATTTGGCGTTTAGCTCAC
Organism: Allium fistulosum; assembly: GCA_030737815.1. NCBI lineage: Eukaryota > Viridiplantae > Streptophyta > Magnoliopsida > Asparagales > Amaryllidaceae > Allium > Allium fistulosum. The sequence continues at coordinate 670,309,124 of CM060906.1, forward strand.
GGACTAAGCATATTGAGGTGAGAGAGTCATTTCTAGTAGCCATGGATGAGGATAAGCAAGTATATCTTCGGAAAGTGCACACAAAGGATAACGCGGCAGACATGTTCACTAAGGTATTGCCAGTTGGGAAGTTCGAGCATTGCTCGAACTTGATTCGCTTGGAGAAGTGATAGGTGCCACGGGGTGGCACAGTTAAGGGAGACGCTTGATGGTAGATGAGGAAGAGTATCGGTGAGAGATTGAGGTTCTATCTTCTTAGTAAGTGCTAGTCTTTGGTGAGCTAGCTTAGGATTTGGATGTTTTCAACATTTCATTAGCGGGCGGGGGATTTTCCTGAGCTCGTTGGTGGAGTGCAATGGACGGTGGCTTTACCGAAGCTCATTGGGAAAGCATTCATGTTTGGTTGAAGGTAGAAGAAGTGATAGTTGGTACTATCGGTTGTTGTTGATGGTATGGTACCATTAGAGTTGGAGATGGATATAGTGTCGAGGTGGAGTGTTAAATTCTGGCGACACTATATGGAGAGTTGTAGAGGTCGGAAGTAGCTTCGCAACGGAGAAAACGGTTCGCAAATCGGAGTTCGGAGGTGGAAGTTTTAAGGGAAAAGGCGAAGTGGGCTGTGGTAATACAGCTCAGACGTCTGACCAAAAGGGTCAGACGCCTGAATCTGGGCAGAAATGCTTCCAGAGCTTTCTTTCAGACGTCTGACCAAATGGTCAGACGTCCGAGCTGAAGCGCACTCTTTTCCAGAGACTTCAGTCAGACGTCTGACCATTTTGGCCAGACGTCTGAGGCGCCTATCGCCTGTTTTTGCTCTGTGGACTCGGCGTGAAGATTTGTGACAACTACAGAGGAAATTTCGGAAAATTGCCTAGGGTTTCTATTCTCTTATATAAGCTAGCTTCAGGTTCCAGATCAGACGCGTGCAAGCAACTGCAAGAGATTAGCCTGCACTAATTAGGGTTTATCAAAACCTAATTTTCTTCAATTCTCTTCTCCACAAATCAATTTCTAATTAGAATTTTGATCATTGTAATCCATCTCTTGTACTCTTCTCATCAATATTAATAAAAGCTCTCTCTTAAAGTGGATGTACACTAACACAACGTTAGTGGAATCACTATAAATCGCTGTGTGATTTATTTTTCGTTATTGCTTTGATTTCTGAATTCTTTTTTCGGATTGTGATTGTTTTTGGATTGGTTGAGATTGGAATTGAGTTATTGATTGATTGTTTTTACACTTCTTATCACGATCCCGTCTTCCGCTGTGCTTGTGGGGTTTCGATTTGAGTGGTCTCCAGTTGAAATCCCGACCCCAACAGATACGTTGTAGCTTAACAGTACAAATGCATTAAAACTGTTAAACCAGTTCATATTTCCTATTAAAGAAGCCTATTCTAAGTAGTTAAAATTGAACATACACATATTTTTCTTCATTTATAAGTTATTTTACTTCTATTTTCTGAACTAAAATACAACTCTTTTCCAATTGCATCCATCATATGAAGAATATCAAGTTATTTTATTTATATTTTATTGATATTTAAAGTGGGAAATAGTATATGAAGACAAAAAAACAAAACATATGAAGAATAAGTGAAACAATATAACTACATATTATATTCACCCTTCATCAAAGTGTAACAAATTGCTATTATATTATGATTAAGTACAGTACACATGCATATGGAGCAACTACATCACATAAACATTTATTATAGTCTCATAACAGTGAAAATTTACAACAATAGCAAAAAGTCTATTAAACCTGACATAGAAAGTAATTTCTTCATTATATCATGTTTGCTGATCTCCATATATCTCCCACAAGTGATTGATGATTTTCCAATTGGTTGTGTGTGTTTACATCTCGTATTTTTTCAATTGCCTAATCATCTTTGAAACAAGAAATGCATAGTCATGCTAGATATCAACATGCTTAACCATCTCATTTTTAGGAGGTTCCCAACACTGGGGATTGAGTCCTTCATGACATTCACTATCAATTATCATATTGTGCAAGATGATGAAAGTCTTCATAATTTTTCCAAGATCTTTTGCTTTCCACATGTGTGATGGACCTTTTACAATATGCCACCTACTTTGTAGTACTCCAAATGTTCGTTCGACATCTTTTCTCACAACTTCTTGTCGTTCGGCAAAAAATTTCTCTTTTACATTAGAAGGTTGGGATATAGTTTGAATTAAAGTGGCATACTTAGGATAAATTCCATCCGATAGATAATACCCCTTGTTATAATGATTACCTTGGGCCACAAAATTACATGATGGAGTTGTCCCATTAATAAGATCATCAAATAAAGGAGATCCACCAAGAACGTTAATATCATTGCATGTACACGCCATGCCAAAAAATGCATGCCATATCCATAAATCGTGAGATGCTACAGCATCCAAGATAAGCGTAGTAACTTTCTTGAAACCATTTGTGTGTGTTCCATGCCACGCTGTTGGGCAATTTTTCCAGTACCGGTGCATACAATCAAGACTTCCAAGCATGCCTAAAAAACCCTTACTTTCTCCAACTTTTAGTAGATTTTTGATATCAACTTAATTTGGTTTTCTTAAATATCTTTGTTCAAAAATTCCTATTATTGCATCACAAAAACGCCCAAGGCATTCTATTGCGGTGCTTTCTCCTATTTGCACATATTCATCAAGTTGATCAGCTGCACATCCATATGCAAGCATTCAAATCACAACAATCATTTTTTGTAGAGGGCTCAATCCATAATTTCCAATTGCATCCATCTTTTGTGTAAAACAGTCATCAAATTTTCCTATTTCATCTAAAATGTGATTGAAAAGGTTAACATCCATTCAAAATCAACGACGAAATTGTCCAGCTGTATATTTTGAATATTCTCCAGCGAAGTAGTCATGAATAACCAGATCATGATGCGACTTCCTATCACGTGGAATGTACCGTCTACCAAAAGTAGATCCACCATGAGCTCGTTCTCTTGCATCATTGTTGTTGCAACCATATACGAAATGGTAGCAGTAATTACTTCGGTTGTGCTTTCCGTCATCAAATTTAAGTTATCGCTTCCATGTATGTTATCCAAATTTAATATTTTTTCAGTAAGAACAAATGAATCATCACTTGAAATTGAATCATCAGAATCAGATTGTGAACTTGAAGTAGACATTAGAAGAGATTCGCCTATAATATGAATGCACTCAAAAATTATAGTATAAAGCATAATCAACTGTCAACATATTAAATTTTAGTTTGGACAAGCATACATAGCACCAATTTTCCTGTTAACAGTGATGTATATACGAAAATGATATATATTATATATAGAAAAAATTAACCACAAACCGTGGTCTTGTCGTTTGTATAAAACAATATTGCAAATGAATACATGACAGTACTAGTAATATTATCACTAGTTTCTAACTTGTTTTGGTGTGATAATCTTTTTTGTAAATAATTTCCAGTCAAAAGAACTTGCATTTCATTTTAAACATGTGTATTTAAGGGGAAATTTGATCATTAATGAAGGCAATCCATGATACAGCTTCTCCAAATTTCAATTCTCATGTACATATATCAAATAAGGAAAACTAAAACAACTAAATTGAAATGAGGTCATGCAAAATTAGAAGGCATCATTCTTTATCATCTATACCTAACATAAATCTTCAGATTTCATACCAAAATCAACAACATATTTCTTTTAATTTCTTAAATTCTACTAGCAAAAATAATAATTTGCTGCAACGTACATTCAGAGATTCGAATATTTGAAAAAAGCAAATCCAGTTGCACGATTTCTTTTTTCCGCTGTGTGAAGATTTTTTGCAGAATCCGAGTTGAGATATTTTTGTAGATTATGGAATTGGAAATGAATTCTAGTTTTGATTCGGTTAGATTTGAGGAGTGAGGAAGAAGGGGTTTTGAAAGATTAAATGTTTTTAATTAAAAAAGAAAAATACTTGCTGATGTGTCCTAACTGTTCTGTGATGTAGAGTGTGTAGAACTGGACAATCCAAAAGACAATGTAAAGATTATTTTTGACATGTCATCATAAAAAACTAGCAATGGAGACATACTTTTAAATCAAAGTTTTAATTGCTGAGGTGTACTGCAAATGACTTCGAAAACACATCCGCACTGAAGATGCTCTTACTTGCTGCTTTCATCAAAGAAAGTAATTAAGGAAGTGGGATTGTGGTTCCTTCTTTGTTTTTTCTGGTAGTTTTGTCCTTTTTTGGCTTACTGAAGTGTATAAGGAAACATAGTTTTTTTAGTAAGAGATATGCACTGCACTCTTGCCAATATTTGTTCCCTTATCACTAGACTATACAACTTTTATTGTCTTCATGTAAATAAAGTATCTATTTCCAAAATAAAAATATTTAAAAAGCTAAAAAAATGAAAATTTATGGAATCAACGACTTTTTTGGTTGTTGAGGACAATCTTTGCATTCAATGTTGCTTTCATTTGTAGAATTCTATTTCTAGGTCATATGTCTTTCATAGTGTCCTTAGTACATTTTCGCTGCACATTTACATATAAGCAAATTTATAATATCATATATTATATTAATATCTAATAGTATTGTGTTTACTAATTACCACTTTCAGTATTTCTTCCCCATATGGCCATTTTGAAAAAGATTTGGTTTTATTGAATTATAGTGGCTCCATTACATATCTTTATAATCAAGCAATAACAGTGTCCAATGTGATTCTTTATGTCATATTGACAAGAATATTTTGTACAATTCAAGCTCATCTTTGTGATATTTTGCTATTCTTTCTTCTAATTATCTTGCAAATAATCTATGAGCCATTGATTTCAAATCCAATAATTGAAAGCATTCTACAAAATGAAAAATACTAATAATATTATAAAATAAAATTTATTCTATAACTAAATTTATATTTGTAAAAAACATATGAAATAAAAATACATACCTTGTCTTCAGGTCATACATATAAATTGTTTGGATAGTGCGACCTTAGCTTGGTTACTTGAAACCAATGAATAGCTTATAAATTATATATTAAACAAAATAAATATACTATAAACTTCGTTTTAGTGAAAAAATTTCTATCTCTTATATATAAATACATAAATAAGTAAGACTTTACTGATAAAGCTATTCTTTCTTCAATATCATTTAGTATTTCACAATATAAGTACTCACATTTCTTATTAAACTTTTCTGTACTACTACTCAATTAGTATGGTCAAAAATAAATTTAAATCTAACATAATATGTTTACACAAAATTTTCATTTCAAAAATGTATAACATGCAGGAAAATTTATGCTTTCTAAAAATTAAGGTACATATTACAAAAAAGTTATAAACACACACACACATACAAAAACATATGTGTGTGTATAGTAGTGTTATAAAATTTATTTATTTTTTAAAATATTTTACAAATTGTTAGATTATTTAATTAAATGGGATGACTTGTAACGATAGTAATAGGAATAAGAACAGTAAGTTGTACATGTACTTGACTAGTGAAGAATCAAAAATAAATAATTTTATTTAAAATTAACCTTATCTCCATCAAGACTAAGTAGAAACTTTCATGTAAGTTTATCCTTTAAATCATTCAAGTTCCACTTAGCAACTGTGGGGATTTCTTCTTTGTATGATTTTCTTTGTTGTATCATCTCTACCTGATCACATCAAATACTAAATAACTAAAAATATTTGTATTGTTAGGAAGTATGTTATTTTGTACAATGAATAATTGTATAGGTATCAAAGTAGCATTGCATCAAACATATTAGAAACACAAACGTGAATATTAGGTAGCTTACTATAGATTTTGTTAGTTTTATTTACGTAAAAACCTAAGAATAAGGATTTTATCTTCATGCCATCACAATTAAATAATCAAACGAATTACTAACATTTCTCCATGCCAGCAGCCGATTTGAGGCTTTGGAATGATGCACTTCTTCCTCTTGAGAAACAACCAGAAATGGTGATTTTTTATAATTTCGGAATTGCTCTCCCTTGCTAAAATAAACTGTGTTATGAGTATATCTAGATGGTGAAGATATCTCTGTTTATATAGTGGGAAAGGGCTGAAATCTTATGCATTGATGACTCAAAGACATTACGAGTCTTTCTTTATTCCAATCTATTGATGACTCAAAGAGTTGCGAATCAATCTTTATTTTACTAATCATCATATAAATCAAAATTTAGCCAAAAAAATGTGAAGTGTTTATCATGCACCCTATTAATTAATAAGACCACATAATGAGAAATTACATTAACGTGGAATTTAAACAGATTTGGAGAGTAATAAATAATAATTTATATAACTTTGCAAACTAGATAATTATTAATTAATTTCCAATAGTCTCCCACTTGGTCTTATAATTATATTAAGCATCCTTAATTGTATAATATTTGATAAATATGGTTTGCTTAAATTAAATAAATCATGAATGCGAGTCATGGTGGTTCAATACTATTCTAGAGTATGGTATGTTCCATGCACTACAACATCAACGTTCAATTCATCCAATCTTTCAATATTGGATATCCTAATGGCCTCATAATATCCCTTTTAATGTGGAGCTATCTCTATCAAACAATTCATAATTATATGCATGATTTCTTAAGAGGCAGAAATGATAGCAATCAAAACATCTTCATTGATATCAAAATAAGAAGTGTCATACAACTAAACCAAATAGTAATCCTAATAAAAAAATTCGAGACCATCTTTTCGATATGTCCTAGAAAAGTCTTCGGAGAAAGTCCTTTTGTAAAAGGATCTACTATGATATCATCAGTACTGAAATGATCAATTGACACTCTACGTTTATGAACTTCTTTCGCTGATAGGTATTTCAACTCAATATGCTTTGCTACTTTAGTATACCTATCGTTCTTGGAAAAGAAGACTGCTGCGATGTTGTCGCAATAAATTTTCAACGCTTAGATATAACACCCATAATTCTAAGCTCTGAAATAAAACTACGCAGCCACAATCCATGATTTGTAGCTTCGAAGCAAGCAATGAATTTAGCCTCGGTAGCGGATGATGCAATTATGCTCTACTTAGCACTTTTCCATGAGATGGCTCCTTCAGCAAGAAGGAAAACATAACCTGAAATGCTCTTTCTACTATCAGTGCATCCACCAAAATCTGAGTCTGAGCAACCAATTACCTCAAGGTGATTGGTTTTCCTATATATGAGCATGTAGTCTTTGGTACCTTGCAAATACCTCAGCACTTTCTTTACAACATTCCAATGATAATAACCTAGGTTTACTTTGATATTACCCAATATCCCGACTACAAAACTAATGTCTGATCTAGTACAAACTTGTGCGTACAACAAGCTCCCTACGAGTGAAGCATAAGGCAAAGTTTTAATTTGCTTCCTTTCCATATCACTTATTGGGCATTGATTTAAACTGAACTTACCCCCTTTTGATGTGGAACATTAACGGAATTACAATTGTGCATCTTTAACCTTTCTAAAATCTTAGCGATGTAAGTTTTTGGAGGCAATCTCAACGTTCCTAATGATCTATCTCGAGATATTTCTATCCCGATCATGAAGGATGCATCGCCTAAATCTTTCATCTCAAAGTTTTCAGCAGATAGTAAACCAAGATCATTGATGGCGATAAGCAAGTCATCAACATATAGTACTAAAAGTATAAAATTACTTCCATTGATCTTTAGGTATTTGCATCGATCAACGACGTTTTCTTTGAACCCAATGGATGTAATAGTATCATGAAACTTAATTTACTATTGTCAAGCGGCTTGTTTTAGACCATATAATGGTTTCTTTAACATACAAACTGTATTTTCCATTCTTTCTTTTATGAAGCCTAATGGTTGATCCATATGGATTTTTTTTCCAATCTCCCATTTAGAAAAGTTGTCTTCACATCCATTTGGTGCAACTCTAAATCATAATGAGCCACCATGGATAATATGATTCTTAATGAGTTTTTCTTTGATACTGGAGAGAAATATCATTATAATCAATACCTTCTCTTTGATTAAAACCTTTTGCAACAAGTCTAGCTTTATGTCATTCCATATTGCATTTTGAGTCAAGTTTGGTCTCGAAGATCCACTTGCACCCAATTCTTTTTTGTCCTTTTAGTAATTCGACCAACTCCCAAACTTTATTGTCATGCAGAGATTTTATTTCTTCTTTCATTGCATCAATCTGTTTATCAGAATCGTTACTTTCTATAGCTTTCTTATAAGAAACCGGGTCATCAATGTTTCTTATATTAAATTCAGTCTTATGATGGTATACCCTATAATCATCAGGAATTTCCGATCTCCTTTTTCTTTAAGGCCTTCTTAATGGCATTTCTCGTGGTTCTTCAGTAACTTCATTGGTTATAGTCTCGTTATGTGGTTGTTCGATCGGTGGATTATTGGTCAATGACCGGTTCATCAATTACATTAGGAACATGTTCAATATGAACTAGTGGTACATGAATTTGTACATGGACTTTTTAGATGGTCACCTCCCTTTCTTTTACACTCCCACTGGCTTCACTCTCTTCAATAAATTTAGCACTTCCAATTTCTATATTCTGATTGTATGATTAGGACAATAGAAAATATATCTCTTTGATCTTTCTAGATAACCAACAAAATGACATAATAGTGTACTTGGGTCCAATTTCTTTTTCTGAGGGTTGTAAATTCTAGCTTCCGCTAGGCATCCCCACATACATAAATATCTTAGACTAGATTTATTTTTTGTCCACAATTCAAAAGGGGTTTTTGAAACTGACTTACTAGGAATCCGATTTAAGATGTGCACAACTAAGCGTGAGCATTCTTTGGTCAAACCAAATAAACCAGCCAAACCAATTTATTTCGGTCAGTTTGGTTTGGTTTTAAAACTAGATTTATTTCTAGTGACCCATTAAAAAATAATTCGACCACCGGTTTAACCAAACTAACATAAATTTTATTATATTATCAAAATTACCAATGGTATAATGATTTTTTAGATTAGTTTAGTAGTCTAAATAAATTTTATTTTCATATATATTTCAAAATTACTATTAAAAAGCATAAGAATACTAAATAAGAATACTTTGATTTTATATTTATGTTTTCTTTTAAAGTACAATGAATATTCCAGACATAAAATATGAATTGTTTTTAGTTTGGCCAAATCGGATAACCAACCAAACCAATCAATCTTAATTCGGTTGGTTTGGTTTGGTTTTCATTTATATTATTTTTAATTTGGTTGAAAAAATTTCATCATCGGACCAAGCAAACCAACAAAACGCTCACCCCAATGTACAGTGGTTTTCAAGGCATGTGTCCATAAAAATGTAGGTAGTGTAGTCCTACTAATTATACTTCTAACCATTTCTGTAATGGTACAATTACGCCTTTCAACTACATCATTCTGCCAAGGTGATCCTAACATTGTGTACTGGATGCATATACCAAATTTTTTAAGGAGTTTAACAAAAGGGCCAGGGCATTGCCCTGACTCATGATAACTTCCATAATATTCGCCGCTACTATCGACCTGATGATTTTCACCTTTTTGTTTAATTTCCTCTCAACTTCATTTATGTATATTTCACCGACATTTTTCATGCAATAAGTAAAAAACACAGTGACAGGAATAATCGTTGATAAAGGTAATAAAATATTTTTCTCCACCAATGAATTGAATATCAAAAGGTCCACAAATATCTATATGAATAATTTCAAGTAGTTAGGTGCTTCTCGTGGCTCCTTTCTTTGTTCGTTTTGAATGTTTGCCTTTAATACAGTCCACACAAACATCATATCTTGCCTAATCCAGGTTATGGAGTATTTCATCTTTCATAAGCCTTTCAATTCTTGTCCTGGATATGTGCCATAATTTTGTATGTCATAAGTAAGCGGAATTATTTTCATTAAGTGTACATTTCATACCAATATTAGGATGCAGGGTAACAAGGGTTTCATTTATAAAATTCTTATCTAGATTTAACTTGTATAAATTATCACACAAAATTCCAAAGCCAACATTAATATAATTCTTAAATAAACCAAAACCATTGTTTTTAAATCCAACCATAAAACCTTCAACAGCAAGTTTGGGAATGGAAATTAAATTTCTAGAAACAGTGGGAACATTAAAGGTTTCTTTTAAATCTAAAATCACTCCAGAACTCAAAATAGACAAAAGACTCCAATTGCTTCAATTTTTTCTTTCACTTTATTTCCCATGTGGAGATAATGATCATTTGGGCTTGTTTTGTGGGTCGTAATGAATTCCTGCATCAAATTCGAAATATGACACATGGAACCAGAATCAAACCACCAAGTATTAGAAGGAACATTTATAAGATTTGATTCAAAACAAACATTAATAAAAGGCTTACACTTTTCTCGAACCAAGCTTTTCTCTTATGACAATTGTAACGATCCCGGATTTTAACTAAGTTTAAATTGATAATTAATTTAATTTTTGAATAAAAATTGTGAAATTAATTGGTAAAATTGATTTGAGTTTCCCAAATTCAAATAAAATAAGTGTTGAATCATTCGAATTTAAATCTTGTATATATATGTGAATATATATGTATAGGTGTATATATGGGTAGATTTGAATTTATATATATACATTGGATTTGAATTTAAAGTTTAAGTAAATGGTTATAAAATCATCTATGAAAAATACAAAGTAAACATTAGCTAAATTCTAACAACCTATTAAAAATAGAAATTTATTTATATTATAAAATAATAAGACTAATGAAAATAAAAATACATTTAAATATGAAACAAGTGAACATATAAAAATAAGTATGAACAAAAGAAGAAAGATATAAATATCTATGAAGGTTGAAAAGAAGATATACAATCATATATGTACATACGAAATTGAAAAAGGGATAAGGATGCAAAGTGGTAAGGACACAAGAATTTAATGCTCTCATATCAGCCTCCAAATGGAAAAAAAGTATCTGGCCAAAACTCTAAACAAAAATATTTTTAGTACATAAAAATCTTGCATCAACATCATACTTCAGCCTGTACAACAATCTTTTATATATCATCTTTTTCATTCCAGTTCATTCACAAAAAAAAATTAAGCAAACCAGAAAAAATTATATCACCATTTTACAAACTTAAAGCATCTCAACTAATCAAAACAAAGTAAACAGCTTCTGTTCAAATTCAAACCTGGAAGTTCTAGTTCAAAATCAAAGTAAAGTTCAAAATCAAATTTGAAAGCTAGTAGATCAACTTCAAAATCAAGTATCAGATCATCTCAAACAAAAACAAATCAAAGTTCAACATCCAGACAACTACCAGTTTTCCAAAGTAAATCTGCTCCTCTATTCAAAACCAGACAGGTGAGTAAACCTTTGTTAAATCCAGGTTCTTAACTGCTGTTTGTAATCATGTCTGAGGTGATGTTGAAAACCATTTGCATGTGAACAAGTCTGTGTGTATATGTATATGAATTTGCCTGTGCATGTCTAAGAACAGACATATGTTTTCTGTTCTAAACATAACAGGTTTCAAACCTGTAGAAAGATCAAAATGCTCCCTCTCTGATCCTTATTAAGCTATAGGATATAAACAAAAGTTGTTAGTTTTAACATGATTCGAATCTTAAAAATAGATTTAAGTAAATCCAAATCAAAGCTTCATTGGAAAATTGGGAAATACAGTCAAAATTCAAATCATGTTAAAATTCAAACATCATAGATTCTAGTTTCAGGTATATCATCTGAAATGTTATCAAGAATAATGATTTTTGAAAGTAAAATCAAGATTTTTAATGAGGATTTGACTGAGAAATTCTAAGTTGATCAGAAAATGGTTTTTAAGGCTTCTTTGGCGATCGTGGCACTCGGGGTGGTCGGAGTTTTGCCTGGAGGTGGAGGAAGACTTGGGGATCGCGGCAAAAATGTCAAATGAATTTATAACCGTTCGTGGCATTGTGACAGCGGCGATGTAGGGTCTAAGTTCTAGTTTGGGTCAGGGTCGGAATTTTTGTTAATGTGTCATCGATAGTCGACCGGAGTCAATCGCACCAGTGCCAGTCGAAGCGTTAGATATCGGTGAAGTTTCAGATACGACCACGTGACCTCTGATGGTCAGAGGTGGATGAACGAGGAAGTTTTTGGTGATCATAGCTATTCCAGTTTGGGTCAGGATGCTCGATTTGGTTTGGCCCACGAATTCGTCGATATGTGTGTTCTGCATGTTTGGATAGATGATCGTGGATTTGTAGAAGGTGGTGGAGATGGCCAGAGCGCCGGCAATCGGCGGTGCACATGCACATTGGATAGTTGGTGTCAGTGGGTTAAGTTTGGGAACGAGGGGTTTTAACTCGAAGATGGTTTCGGGGAAGCAGGACATAGGCTCGAGGGAGGTCTCGAGTATTTTTAGGTTGTACCGGGTATAAAATAACTTAAACAAAAAATTTAAGTTTTGAAATGTGACTCGGGTTGGTTTGGGAAAAACTCGAAGTAAAGGGTATGTTGGCTCGGGGTGGACTCGGGGTTGTCCCGGGTTAGTTTAAAAACAGTTTTCAAACATTAAAATAAGTTCAAGTTTAAAACAAGTCTTAACTTATTCTTTTAAAGATAATTGTTTTATTTAAAATGGGATTAACAAAGGTTTAAATTGATTATTTTGAAAGTAATTAAGTTATTTAATTATGTGATCAATAATTATAAATTAATTCCTAAATTATTTTTAATTAAAGAGTTAATTAAGATAAAATGTTGTTTTTAATTAACCTTGATTTCTTGAATAAATTTATGGTTAACGATATATCTTTTAAATTAATTGAGTATTAAGTAATTAAAGATTTAATTAATTATTAATTAAGGTTAATTAAATTATAATTAAGGAATGATTAATTAATGAAGATAATTAAGATTAATTAATTAATAATTAAGATAAATTAATTAATAATTAAGAATTAAATAAATTTATAATTAAGGATAATTAATCAAATGGAGATTAATTAAGAATTAATAAATGAGATTTATTAAGATTAATTAAAGATTAATTAAAGTAAATTAATTTAATGATAAAGATTAATTGGTAATTAATGATTAATTGTTATGAGATGATTGCTTAATGGTAAGTAATTAAAGGTTTAATTTCTTAAAATAATTAATTAAGGGGTTAATTAATTATGTAATTGGTTTAGAGGTTAATTTAATTAATGTGATTAATTAAGAATAATTAATTAAGGTGTTTGATAAATTAATTTATATCAAGTGATTTGTAATTAATTTATCAGGATTGGATAATTAATTCATAAGTAATTAATTTAATTGGAAATTAATTGAATTAATTAGGATTAAACAATTAATTAATCCTGCTTATAAATGATTATTGAATGCTTGACCTTACTTATGAATGATTGTATTGTATGAGATGCCTTGAATTGATTGTCCTATCTGATCTGTGATATTTTGTTCTATGGATTGAACTGTGTATAATTTATTCATTTAATTGTGTTACATTTGTATATTATCTGTGAATCTGTGAATGAACGATAAGCATTATAGTTTATATCGCTTATCAACTATATTTCTGTGTTTGAATCTATGATGATTGAATGATGTTGCACTATTGTGTGTTAAACCCCTGGACTACACCATACACACACAAATATGGATTTCACGAGGAAATCGATTAAGTCACAGATTTTTGAAATGATTTTAAATTAAATTTGAATTCCAATGGTTTGGACATGGAATCGGGTTAAATGTGAAAAGCTTTGGAAAAGGAGTTTTGAGGATAAAGTTATTTTGGATAACTTCATAAAGTTTTGAAATTTAAAATGGTTGAACCTTGTTTTGAAATTGAAGAGGATTTTAAATGGTGTACCTTTTATATATAAAAGATTTGAAATGGAAAATGCTTTCCCACGTTATGAATGAATCTTTTTGAAAGCTATAAGTTAAATCTTTGATTTAAATATTTAATGAGTTAATCCAATTGAAATGGAAATCGATTTGAAAATCTATGAATAGATCTTTGTGAAACTGAGTGAATTTTGTGAGATGAATCTTTTTGTGTAAAAGATTTAAATGGTAATTTGTTTAAACCATTTGAAGAAAAGTTTTGGGTAACAAGTTGTGACTTAACTGAAATCCCAATATCCATATGTTTTTAAAATTAAGCGCTCACCATTCGGTTTAGCCAGGAGAGGACTTTGTGTCGTATAACCCATTCCGAATAGTGATACGACGTAAATGGATAGCATTTGAAGACCGGTGCTGAAGACCGGGTGTTTGCGAGAATGATAGGATAACCTATCGATTGTCTCTGCACTGAGTGGCTCCGGTATAGAAATTCCCTAAGTGATGGGAAGTCCGATCGGGATTGTGAATACCCGGATTGCAAGGGCTTCTTTAGAAGTGCCTTCGGTTCTGTTCGAACCCGGAACAGAATTGTATGGTCGTATGTCTGACATTACACTTTGAGATATAAAGCTGATTTCTTTCAATACATTTATGTTTGGTGGCGGAGGATTTATTCTCTTAGCTTAACACCCTTCTCTGAGACGTACGAGCTCAGAGGTTATGTAGTTGAAGGTTATCAATGATATACTCCCAATTTGGTAGTGTGGCATGCTAAGTGTTGCTGTTGTTGCTGATCATTCGTTGATCATTTGTGATCAAAGCATGGCTTTCGTGTAAAGCGTAGCTTTGTGGACGAGACCTCATCAGACCTCACACCCCGGAAATGGTCGAAACAGGAAAGATGCGGCAAGGTTATGAGGGTCGCACCCTTTAGGGTATGTCATTTCCTTCTGGAAAAAGGTAGTATCATGGTATGGAGCCCAGATGCTTTACCTGTGTGGTTGCATCAATCTCATTTACTGTGTGGTTGTTGCTTTGTGATCGAGGGCCCTCGGATAAAGGTCGCAAACGACCGGGGGGTGGCATACTCATGTAGTAGTTACCTAGTAATAGGTAACCCGACCTTGTGTTGGCAGAGAGCTAGTTAGTTCTCGGGACGTCCCTCCAGAGGCGTACCCATGTGGCAGTAGGAAGTTCCTTAGCCTGACCATTCGTTGGAAATCCAAAGAAACAATACGAGCCCTTTACGATTGCAATTTGTATAACCTGTCACCTCAGGTGGCAGCTATAGTAGGCATAATATAATGGTACCTATGCTGGCTAAGATTAATATTATATTTTCGAAAGGATTTTCACACTATGCACTAGTAATAATATCAAAAGAGTTTTCTCGTATTAAGCATATTTGACTATCATAAGAAGAAATCTCCTCCAAGTCTGCGATTGCATTGTGTGTGTGGTGGGAGGTCTTATGGTAGTTTCATTTTTAAAAAGCATGTCGAATTTCTATTATAAACTGTTTTTACACAAACAACTATTTTTGTTACTCATACCAGTCCCATGAGTGACCCGAAGTTTATTGTTCCCTTCCTAAACTCTGGGTGCCCACAATTTCCCACACGGGAAGTCTAGAGTTGGGTTTTTCAGATAATCAGGTTTAGTAGATTATCGACAGCTAGTTCAGTTTTTGGAGTTCACTGACGACCGACCTTGCTTATCTTTGTGAAACGTGATGGTGGTTCGATCTTGATGTTGGAGTTGTTGGACTCATTCTCTTTTAAAGATCGTTTGGAGTTATCACTTCTATTGTTTCCGCTGTAACATTATTATTTGTCTCTGATATTCTTGTATCATATAGATATCATTGTTGTATATCATATTCTGGATATTGTATCATTTGTGATGTATATGATATCATTCATTTCTTTCTTCCGCTGTGTTGTTATACTTAACATGTTATAAGCTCCGGCGAGCCAGATTCGGCGTTTGAATCTGCGGCATTCGATTACAAGTGAAGTACGGGTGCCGATTTTCGAAGGCCGAGTCAGGACCGTTACAGCAATCCTTCTAGATGCGACCCTTCTTTTTACAAAAGAAGCACCTGTGGTTCTTTTCCTTCTTCCCAGCAGATAATTATGGTTCTCCTTGATGAGATGGTAAAGGACCTTTGTTAAGGCCCTTTCCAGTTTTCTTCTTAAAACCAGCTCCTTCAGTTATCAGATTTGCCGCATGTTCTTTAGTCACATGGTCACCCTGCTGCTTAAGTCTTTCTTCTTACTGAACCAACATGCTTTGCAAATCGTTTACATTCCACTTATCTTTCATAGTGTTGTAACTGATTTGAAAAGGCCCATATTCAAAAGGAAAGGAGTTAAGGATGAATTGGATGAGAAATGAGTTGTCCACATTCATGCCTAAAACTCTAAGTTTAGCAGCCAGATTAGTCATATCAATTATGTGCTCATTCATGTTCGAGTGCCATCAAACCTCATTATGGTCAAACCTACCATCAGTTTCCTAGCAAGGGATTTATCAACAGGACGGAAGCGATCTTTGGTGTTGTTCAAAAACTCTTTCGCTTTCGTTGCGTCGGGTAAGGATGTCTTAATGTTAGGTGCTATGCACATACACGTAAACATAAGTGCCAGTCTATTCGATCATGACCATGCATCGTGAACATCTATCCCATCCCTGCTGCTTTTATCAGTAATAACAGTGGGTTCGTCACCCATAATAGACATGTCTATGTCAAGAATTCCAAGGCTGAGCAATATTTGCTCATTCCATTCAGAAAGGTTAGTGCCATCAAATTTGGCATAGGATTGAGCTTATGATAACAGGTTGAGAGGAACTGCAAATTTGTAACAATGTTCTCAAAATTAATTTTTTACACACAACTATAATAGCAAGGATCGATAATGAATTGTGGGTTAATTCATAATTGGCTAAATTTCTTAATGAATACAAATGCTATAGAATCTTTGTTACTCATCATATAATATCTAGAATCCAAATAAATCTGCCCTTTAATTTATTTTTCATGGCTCGATAAGTTCGAAGCTTTGTTTGTCACCTAAACATTAAATTCCATGACTAATAGAGTTAATATCAATTATTCGGGTTTATAATATTTCTAATGTTTTTTTTTGAAAACCATGGAGAACCCGACGGGCCGGTAAACTCCTGAGGAGGGTATAGTAAAGCCGTCTGCTGATCCAAGCCCTCAAACCCTCTGGTAATTTTATATAGGATAGGGAAGTTAATGGTAGGAATCGAACGTGGGACTTTTTACTAGAATCCAAGCCTCCTTTCCACTGCGCTGCACCCGCGGATAATATTTCTAATGTTTGTTTAATTTGAATATCAGCATTTGTCGCGCTTCAACCCAAACTATGGCAAACATAAATTATAATTATTGTACATATATTATCTACTTATGTAGTCGCTACCTTTGTTTGGCCTTTGACTTAAATCATAATGATATTTTCTTACATTATATGACTTAATATATTTAATCAAACATTAATATGAATAATTTATATGAAATCAACATTTTTTCAATTATATCCAGAAATCAACAAATAGTTTGCATGGACATATTTATTTTGAAAAAAACACATGAATTTTACCAAAAATTGAGTTTTCACCAGATAATGAAAGAGGATTATGCCATAAATTCAAAATCTTTTACGTAACCCTAATATAAGTCTTTCATTAAAATTTATAAGCCCTAACATTATTTCCTTGAATGACAAAATTAGAATTTTAAGGGCTTAAAACAAAACCGGATGACCTAAAAAACAATTATTAACAGTCAAAAAAAAATTTGCTAAATTTTTTTTGCTGCTTTCAGATTCAAGGAGAAATTATTAGTTTATTTATAGCATATAAGATTGTCAGAACCTCGCTCTAATACCACATTTTAGTTTTATTTACATAAAACTACCTAAGAAAAAGAATTTCATCTCCATTCAATCACAACTAAATAATTAAACGAATCAATAACCTTTCTCCATGCTAGCAGCCAATTTGAAGCTTTGGAATTATGCTCTTATTCGTCTTGAGAAACAGCCAAGAATGAGCTTTTTTATAGTTTCGGAACTGCTCTCGCTTGTTAAAATAAAATGTGTGTTATGATTATATCTAGATAGTGAAGATATCTTTGTCTATATAGTGGAAGAAGGCCAAAATCTTATGCATGACTCAAAGACATTACGAGTATTTTCTTATTTCAATGCATTGATGATTCAAAGACATTACGAGTCAATCTTTATTTCATTAACTATAATGTGAATCAAAATCTAGTCCAAAATAAATTATTAAATATTTATCTTGCGCCCCTAGTAATTAAAAAGACCACATAATGAGAAATTATATTAATGTGGAATTGCAAAATATTTGGAGAGTAATAGATATTAATTTATATAATTATGGAAACTAAATGATTATTAATTAATTTCCAATAGACTCAAGGTTAAATATCTAAAGTAAACATAAATATTTCAGAATACATGGAACTCGATTTTCAAGGTATTGGAATATTTAACAAGTCTATTTTCACTTATAATTCAAAGTAAGTTGCCTTTTTTAGATCTTTATTTACATGTCACATGTAAAATTATTATAATAATATGAAACAGGTATATAGATGGACCTTTATGATAACGTTGCATTGCTTTTCTCTTCTTAGCATGTAGATCATCAGTTATGTGATGTTTGACTAATAATATATATATATATATATATATATATATATATTATTTATTGGTATTTCTAATTTCCATAATTAGGTATTAAATATAATTATAGTATATGTTAGTTTGACACTTACCAGCAATATAGTAACACGGGGGTTATTACTTCTTGGAGTTGAAATATTTCTTTTCAAATTTTCCTTCAAGTTTCTTCAAAATATATTTTGCCCAATTTGTGCTCTCATTTGATCAAAGTCTACCACATATGGTAGATATGACCACTTTATGTCAGAATTGCTACCTGTAAAGTATGTTAATGTTAGTAAATATAACACATAATTATTGAAATATTACTCAAAGTATTTGTATTACCAGAGAAGACAAATGTGTATAGGATATGCATTATGATAAACCTAACAACATCTTCACAAATTCGTTTTCTTTACGTACACACATCTTTCTACAACCTTTTTGTTTATCTATTAATTTTCAAACAAATATTTCTTAATAAACTTTAGGATTGGTGGTAAATATTCCTTTTTCTCTTTGTGGTAAAGATGTTATTACATTCCCCTCTATTGGAATACCAAATATTTCTTTCTTTTGCATTCCATCAAAAACTAATAAATGTTTACCTATTTTAAAATTTTCTAAATTAGACACTGCATCTAAACTTTGTGAATTTCTTTTAATATTTTTTTGGTTGACTCCTTCTAAGTAAACAATTTTATAAAATTCCAAAATGGAGTAGCACTCATTATATCCAAATGTTCTGGTTTCAAATTTACTTTTTAGTCCATTTATAAATTTCATATAATTTAATAGATTATTCCTATAACTTTTAATTTCTATTATTTTTATATATATCTGAATCACTTTCAAAATCATCTTGTTCTAAAATAGAATTTTGTTCTAAAAGGTGTGGTTAATTTTTCTAATTTACTATGCCAACTGAGTTAGACTCATTGCAGGAGTTATTTGATGAGATTTTCACTAAACGATTTTTCGTTATCCTATAAGAAAATGAATGCTAGCTTGAAATTTATGGATTGGGTAACGATATGAAGTATAATACAATAGGAAATATGTATGCATTATATAACTACTTCTTCAACATTAGATTGTAGATGAATAGATAAATATAATATGAACAAGTATCAATGCATGCATATGCGTACCAATTTTGACCACTATGGGCCTTCACTATTGATTTTTATTACCTATCATCGTACATGTGTTTTTCTAATAATAATGATGATATGTTTTATGGATTAATGTTTTAAACTACTACTGAATAAGTAGTGCGTAACCCTTATCATGTTCATGGACCGTGACTTATTACTCAAGTACATTCCTCAAAATTATTAAGTACAAAGAAGTAAGGCTAAAATTTGTAATTAATGAACCACAGTGTACCTTTTTGCCATATTAAAATTCAAATAAAATTTGTGATATATAAAAGCACAAGAAGGTGTGCATTTAGGAAAAATAAAGTTGCACTTTTGTAAAGTTTAAGCTACGGCTTTCTTAACGTTGTTTAAATTTCTTAAAACTTAATAAAATATATTTATATTAAATTTTACTTTCCAAGTTAAAGATAAATTAAAATTTAAGATATATTAACAATGCAAGTCGATGTACACTTCTTGAAAATTAAGTCGCGCTTTTGTAAAATTCAAGCAATGGTTTTCTTAATGTTGTTTAAATTTCTCAACATTTAAGGAAATATATTTACATTAAAAATTTACTTTGTCATGTTAAAGGTAAAATAAAAATATGAAATATATTAAAAATGCAAGCAGATGTTTGTCAAAATTAATTTGTGCTTTTGTAAAATTTAAGTTACCTTATTCTTAATGTTGCTTAAATTTTTTAAAACTTAAGAAAATATATTTACTTAACAAGTTACTTGGTCATGTTAAAGGTAAATTAAAATTTGAAATATATGAAAAGTGCAAGTATGTGTGCATTTTCTGAAAAATAGGTTGCACTTTTGTAAAACGTAAGCCATGCATGGTTTTCTTAATGTTGTTTAGATTTCTTAAAACTTAAGAAAATATATTTACGTTGAAAATTTACTTTGTCATGTTAAAGGTAAATTAATATTTAAAATATATTAAAAGCACAAGCAGATGTGCATTTTCTGAAAATTAAGTCGAGTTTATGTAAAATTTAAGCTATAATTTTCATAATATTGTTTAAATTTATTTAAACTTAAAAGACTATATATACATTAAAAATTTACTTTGTCATGTTGAACACAAATTAAAATTTGGAATATATGAAAAGCACAAACATATGTGAGTAAAAATTCAGTTGCACTTTTCAAAATTTTAAGCTATGGTTTTTGAATATTGTTTAAAATATTTAAAACTCAAAAAGAACATGTTTACATTAAAAATTTACTTTGTCATGTTAAAGGAATTTGAAATATACTAAAAGCACAATCAGGTGTATGCTTTCTGAAATTTAAGTTTTTCTTTTGTAAAATTATTTAGAATAAATATTATAAGCAACTAATTATATTAAATCGATTCTTAATAGTGATCCATCAAAACTCTAATCAAGTTTGTTGTCCATTTTGATTCCAAAAAGATAGAACAAAATCTTCGTTTACACTTATACCAAATGCATTACTATACCTCAAATTATCTGGATTTTTGGCACCTAAATAATTTAATCACATAAAATTTTACTATGTTAGTCTTCTATGGTTCTACCATGATATTAGAAAAATATAACAATAAAAGAAATATTTCATCTAATGACATTGAGATGTGTAACTTTGCTTTACACTACATCCTAATAATAAAAACTTAATCAACTAAACTCTAACGGCAAAACACTATAAACCTTAATCGATTAAATCCTAACAATAAAAATTTATTTATTTTACTAAATCCTATATTAATTGACTATAATAAAATCGAGAATTACTGTTATACGTATTTTTGCTTATTGATTTTGACTTTTCTTCTCTCCTTTGGCGTCATTTCACAGTGACGTTGATTTCTATGGTATTGTTTCCTTTCGAGTTTTAGATGAATAATAGGTTTTTTATGTCAAATGAGGGTGACTGAGGAAGACTATTTGTATTTTATAAAATAGGTACTAATGTTTTGTGAATGAGCTTTGCACATAGGGACTATTGGTGTAAAGCCCCTTTTAATATTAAATGCAACATCTTAATCAAAGCACATACCACACATCTTATTTTTCCTTTAGGATAAGCCAACATGTTTAACTCAAGGTGGTTGGTAGTTAAGACTGCGAGATTAAAGATCCCGGTTTCAATTCTTGAAATTGACACTTATTGGTATAATGAACCATGTTCAAAAAATATAATAAATCATAATCTATACAAATATATAAATGAGTCTAGATTCAAAACATCCTACCATATGTATAAAGTTTAAATGACTCTGCATAAAATGTATTCTATGCTTCAAATAAAACTTCCCACATCTAGAAGTATGGTTGTTACTACAAACCATGATGTTGAAAATATGAAAGCATGTTGAAAACAAGGATGTTGAAAGGAGGCAAGAAAGCATATAAGAGGGGATGTCTGATGTCGAAAGCATGGACACGGCATGTCAAAGTCAAGAATGTCAAAAATAAAGCAAGGGAGCATACGATAAAGGATGTGGCAACGCCTTAAGGGGTCATCGAATGTTTGATACACACCGAACTCTCATAAGCTTTCATTGAGAGACAAGGGATTTCATGTTGCATAGAAAGAAAGGATGTCAAAATCTTACAGTTGACAATGATACCATATGACACTAATGTCGCACTTTATCAATATAATAAGAGATATCAGAGGCAAGCAAGTAAGATGATATCGAAAGGCGACAATATAAAAAATGATGTAAGTCATCAATGCAATATGGATGTCACACATCATCAAAGCAGGGGTGGATGTCATGAATCACTAATCAAGCATAATGCCGCATATCAACAACATTATGGGGGTTATCGAAAAACAACGATGAGTAAGGAATGTTGTATGAGTAATATCGTGAATTACCAACCTCTCAGTGGATATCGCAACTACCAATCCTTAATGGATATCTTAGCACAAAAATACAGCAAAGGATGTCGCATTCCATCAACATGATGAATGATGTCGAATGTCGGGCATCTCGAAGGACACATGGCAACTATGCCGCACACCTCTAACTCTATAAATACGGATCCAAGGGCATTGTATAAAAAGTGTGATTCATTCTCTTCCCTCTCTCTTACATTTATAATTTTATAAACCCTAAATCAAATTGGGGAAATCTAATGCCTATTGTAATTTGATGACTTATGCAAATAAGGACTTGTACAATTAACATTGCATAGTGTTGCATAACATATTGAATAAAGATCTTGAAAGACTCTTGACTTATGAATAGTATTGGACTCTTGCACTTATGATTTCGACGTGTACATGGCTTTAACATGGAACATGCATGTTTCTGGCAAGTTGACATAATGCTACTTAAGCCTAATCATAACCAAGCTTCATCTACTTTGAACATATCGGGGTTAACAAAGAAATTTGTTAACATTTTACCGCTAGAAAGAGGGCTCAGACCTCTAAAATCCCGCATTTTCCATATTTGACCTTCCTTGCCTTACCTTGCATATAAAGGAATTTTTGAATCTAACATAACCCATTGGACTACAAGATGACTATTTCTAAACAAGGATCTTCCAAACCTCAAGCAAGTAGGTCAATTTATCAAGTCACTTCTAACCCCCATTTTCATGAAGAATAAATGCTAAGGATATTGGCATTACAATTATAGAAGAAAAGAAATAAGTGACACCTTATGATCCTGATAAATGGAGCATGAACACATTTCATGTAGGACCAACTCCAATCTTTGCTTTAGGAAAAGAAAGGCTGAAGAAAAATAATCGTTTCTTAAAGATAAGAAGGGTCATACAATGCCAATTAAAGGGGACAATCTTTGAAAAGGAAATAATAAGCGATTTCAATAAGTTTTCCAAGAAATGGAAAAGAGTAATAGATTATCCTCCCCTACCAATTAGAGCTCAGATGAGAAAGATTATGGATGATCCTAATATGACAATCTAGTGCTACATGAAAACTAAATGGGAGCATAAGGCATCATACTCTAAGAATTCTTAGGTCCATTCTCTCCTTACTGCCTATGAACATATCTATCTTTTAACAAAGAGAAGACTGAATTATTGGTCTTCAAAGAAGAAGCAGCCTAAAAATGAAAGGAATTTTAAAGGTGCCTATAACCAATATCATCAAGCAAATGGACATGATACCAATAAGTGTCGAGCCTTAAAGGAGATGATCAAACATTTCTTGAAAGAGGAGAGGTCAAATAGTTTGTAAACAAAGATTAAGACTAATAAAGTGGGATTCTCCATAGAAAAGATTCATAAAAAAATAAAAAATAAAAACATTTGAACCCGCCAAGATGGCCTGGCCAAAGCACCTCCTAGAGGGAGGTCAAAGTAAGCCTTTGGTCCCGCCTATAATGCCTGGCTAGAGCACTACAAGCCTTCGATCCCACCTACGTAGCCTGGGCATAACGTCTCCTAGAGGGAGGAAAGGGTAAGCTTTTGGTTCTGCTTACGTGGCCTGGTCAGAGCATCGATCAACCTTCAGTCCCGTCTATAAGACCTGTTTGAAGCGCCTCGTAGTAGAAGGACGGAGTAAGCCTTTGGTCCCGTCTAAGATGGCTTAGCCAAAGCACCAAACCAGCCTTCGGTTCCGCCTATATGGCCTGATCGAAGCGCCTTCTAGAGCGAGGGCAGTTAAGACTTTGGTTCTACTTAAGATAGCTCACCAAACACACCACCAAAACCTAAATCGTCACCAAAGATAGTGATAAGGAGTTCGATTAAAGTTTAGATCATTACCTAAAGATGGTAATGAAAGAAGTCAATCAAAGTCTAAATCACAACTCGAAGAGTAGTAAGAGGAAATCTTCTAGAGGAAGATCAATCGAATCAAAAGCAACTCAAACTCTATCCTCAAGAAGGATCGAGGCAATCTTCTAGAGCAAGATTAGTCAATCACATTTAGTTCTACACCAAGCCAAAGTTAAGGCAACCTTCAGAGGAAGGATCAAAAGTTATCTATCATGCAGAAGCAGAAATTCAATTCAAATTATCTAATAATGGGAATCTCCATTATTATTCAAAATTCTAGTTTCTACTAGTTGAGAATAGATAGTTTTCCAGTATTATATTCAAGTTATTATCAGATAATTGCCAAACGATTTTCTAGTCTTCTATTCCAGAAATATCTTTGTTGGGTGACTTCCTGATCTTATATTTTAAAGTTGTTACCAGACGATTTTCCAGCCTCTTATTCGAATAACATTATGGCCAAAGGATTCCTGGTCTTTAATGATTATTAGACAGATTTCCATATATATGCTCCTTCAAGACTAAAACTACAAGTGCCAAACTCCAAATCTCAAAGTGATGAAGCCAAAGGACAAAGTTATTAAGGGCTTCATTAAATCCTCCTAAAACGGCGTTCAAATTTTTTTATAACGAGAATCTTTGTTACTAATTCCTAATTAACTAAAGGAAGGATTCTTCTTAATTTTTGATTAAATAAGTTACTAAGCTTTTGATCAGAATAGATTTCTGGTTTTAATGACAGGGTTTATATTAAGAAGATAATCCAATGCTCAATTAAAGGCTACACTTTGAATTGCATCAAATTAAAGCTTTGAAAAACAAGCTGCATGACTTAAATAATTCAATGCAAAAGTAATGAAAGAGATGCAAAGTAAAATCAACATGTCAGCCATTCAGGAGGAGGAGGTTGAGAAAGTGGGTGATGTTGGTACACTTTCTCCTTTTCTTTTCCCTTAACCTCAAGAGGGCATGGATGACCTCCACTTGAGGAGGGACCATCTCTAAGTAAACATGGAGGGCCCCCAATATCTTTAAGGTGATCAGCATACCTACACAAAAAGAAATGTTGGTATCATCGATATTCCACTTCCCTGGCTTTGCTCAGCCTCTGGTTTATATCTGGGCCCAAAACAGAGAAGTCAATGTCCAAAAGCAACTATTACTTCGAGCAGTTAATCAACAAGAGAGTCAAGTCGAGAATTTTCAAAAGATATCACCTCGATTGCTTTCAGTTGAGATTCGAGGTCCTACGCTTTTTCTTTTAGAACTTCAACAACCGAAGTGGGTTCAATGATGTGACAAATTGCTACATCTAGGAGTTCGTTAAGCTTCTTTTCCTTCTTTCGGACAATGTCTGTATCAACAATAGAACTGATCTCAATCTCCAATGCACGATTAAGTGTCTTATTAGCTCCTTTGAGAGTTTTAACTTTACTCTGAAGATTTTTAACCTTTTGCTTAAGAGAAAATTTATTGCGACCCAGTTCTTCGGTCTGACCTTGATAATCAATGAGATGTTGTGGTACTTTCTCATCCCACTTTTCTTTCAAAACTAAAAATATTCATATTTAACCTTTTGGTTCCATATAGAAATTTCTCCATGGTCTAGACCTGGATGAGGGTTTAACAAAGAAAGGAATGCCTCTTCGCCAGCTAATGATTGGGATCTAGTCATTCTCCTAGGAGGAGTAGGAAGGCTAGATTCGCCTCCACTTGCAATGAGCTCCAAAGGTTGACATGATACTTGACTTTTTAGCAAGTCCACCACTAGGTCATTTATCCATTGATATTAATTTAGCAATTTCTACATCAGCTTCGATCCCTTGGACATAAGGTCTAGATTGACCAAACGCATCCATTTTCTCTCTTAACTCTTGTATTCCTTTATCCTTCTCTTTGATTTGTTCCTCTAAGTTGGAGGTCATCTCCTTTAAACTACTAAGTGTGGATCTTAATCGATAATACATGTCGTGTCATTTCCGTGCATCCGAACTATCTAAAAATGATAAAGTTGAAGTATATTGAGAAGAAAATTTCTTCTCGAATTCACACCTAAATTTAGCTTTAATGATGTCCAATCGATCAAGGAGTTCCTTTACCGTAAGACGCGAGAGTTAATTGTTTTTCCTAAATAAAAATAAGTGAATGAGAAAAGGAAATCAATACGAAGGAAATGCTTTCTTTATTAACAGCAGAAATGATTATAAGCACAAGAAAATTCGAATTACAACAGCAATATAAGTTTTCTGTGTTTAATTCTTAAAATATAAGGACGGCAGTTTGAGCCTTCTTAAGTGATCTAGTAGATAAAGAGAGGGTAGAATCAAAAGGAACATCAAACCCTTGAAGGGTATTAACTGAAGGGAATTGATGATAATCCCATTTTCCATCTGAAGGGCTAATCTCACCACATAACAATTTGGTGTGAGTGGTTCGTATCTTGCTAAGCAATTTATCATTTTCGTTGCCCAAGAAATCAAAGCGAAAGTGTGGAAACCGTTGTAAACTTCTTGGAGATCTCTAAGAAAGCAACATTTTGCTAGTCGAGAGGATTTAAGAGTTAATGATTTCTCTTTATAACTCCTCTTTAATTTGATGAATTTACTCAAGAGTTCTATGGGAACAGAACTACTCAGTGGTTCCTTAATCTGTATGATTTATGAGAAATAAACTAAGTTTCAAAGAAATAAGGAATTAAAATATTGAAATTCATAAAACTATCTAAATTACACAATGAAGACAAAATTACTGGGGTTCATACAGTATTGATCCTTTGTAAAATTCAAAAATCAACCTCTCCTTATTGGATTTAACTTTCTCAAAGGGGTGAGTGTTTGTGATAAGGGGAATAGTTGCAACATTGGAAAGATTCCAACATACCCCAGAATGGGGGTCAGATCCATGCTCATCAAGATATCTCTTATTGAGAAATCTAATCAAACCTCCACTATTCTCCCTCAAGAAGGAAAAATCAGCACTAAGACTTCTACAGTAAACTTTGTAAAGAAATTCTATTAGAGCTTCACTATCTTCAATAAGCATCTAAAAGAGTGTGGTTAGCTTTGTATTTTCTCTCAAAACCCTTTCCCTTTGAAGATGATATTTTCTTAAGAGCCGAAAAACTCGTTTTTTCTTAAAATCCCTTAATTGCTTGGTGCGAAGGCAGAGTCACCCTACTTGTTGGATAATTCATTATGCTCCTTATTAACCTTTTAATTTCTCAGTTCAAGTGGTGCACTTCCATCACACTCTTCTCATAAAGAGTCTCGTAATAATATTTGGATCTATTCTTTGACTAAAGTAATAAACTTATTAATTAAAGACTAGTAGGTAATCTTAAGCATTTAAATAACGAACTCCATACTTGTGTGACTGGAACTTGAGAAGCCAAAGCTTGAGTTTTTACCTTTAGCTATTGGCCTAGTAAGGCAGCATCTTTTGGAGGAATATCCTCTCGTGAAGAATCTTGAGGACCGGGCAAATCAGTAAAGCCCACATCATGAAAAGATGAATCTAAGTAGAGATCGCCTGATCCACCTCACCCATCTCTTGATCCATTAGGACCCTTGCCATCGCCGCTACCTCCACGACCATTATCGATGGTATCATCATCATCATTGCCATCATTGTCGTCATTGTAACCATTATTTTCTTCCCTCTCATCAGAATCTTTATTCTCATCGAGCGGGGGATCATCGAAGGACAACAACTTCTTAAGGCTGACCTCTTCCTCATCCGGGAACTCCTCTTGAATAGACCCGTGGGCTCTTCCTAGAATAATACTAAACTTTCTTTTGAACTTTTCATTTAAAGCCGGGATATAAGAAAAATCTAAATCCGGGCATTTCTAGACATTGTCATAATACGCTAGGAACAAGGCGTCTACGTAGCATTTTTCAGTAATTATGGTAAGAGCATGATCGAGGAAAAAAGAAAATTTCTTCTTGGCATCTTTGATGATGTTGGTTGCATAAGTCAAGATGGCGCCTTTGGTTTTCAGCTTATCCTTTAAGGATTTCTTCTTATAAGCTAATTTGGCCTTCTCTTTGTTGGCCTTCTCAAGATCTAGTCTTTCACTTCCTCCTCCAGCAATTGTTTATCTTTTTTCTCCTTGTCAAGAGAGGAAGCAAGTTTTTTCTTTTCAATAATGGCTTCATCTCTTGTTGTTGTAATATCAATCACATTGTTCGTAAGTGAAGAAACTTGTACCTTAAGCTCGGTCACTTCACTAGAAGAATCTTGAGAAGCCTGTTGCAGAAAAAACATGTGCCTGGCTGCCTGAAACGTATAACGAACATAATTCAAATCAGGATGTACAAAGCTAAAGGTTTAGATTAACCAAACAAGAAAGAATGCATACCGGTAGAAACTGTTGAAAAATAACATAAAGACGATCCTTTGAGTAAATCAAAGGCTGCGATGGCGTGAGAGAGGCCAAAGTAGGGGAATGAGTAGCCAAATGAAGAAAATCATCAAAGCTCACAATAGGGGTCTAAGCTTGAGCCTCCAAAGGAAGAGGATCATTTGGAAGAGGAGATAGACCAAGCCCATAATATAAACGATGGATGGCCGTTGGGGAAGTAGGAAGGAAAATATTAAGGAATGAATCAGGGGTACGAATCTCCTCGGTTTGCTTTTGAGCCTTATGTCCAGAAGAGTCTAAATCTATTACATCAAGGTTTTGAGCCGCCAAATCAATATTTACATGTGATTCCTCGATAACAATAGTAGTTTGATTATCCCCAAGCTTAGGCTTTTTACTCGGGGGAGGAACTGAAATATCAACTAGAACACCAGTGCTTGCTTTCCTTTTATCTCATCAATAGCCTTAGCAATAAAGTGCTAAACAGGAGCATATTTATTCGGTTTAGTTAAGGTAGGAAAATGATATTTTGCCTCCTTCTCCTTGGAAGCAACAACGAGTGCAGATGAGCTGAAATCAAAAAGTGAAATTTTATGAGATAACAACATACGTTGTAACGAAAGCTTACTAAGAGGTTCAAGTTGAACAAGAGAAGAGAAAGAGAAAGCCTTCTGGTTACCAACGACTAATGATCATTTTCCTTGAGCATTACCCTTCATTATCCAGGGTTCTCCCAATATCCTACGATGATCCGGAATCAGAGAATAATTGTGGAGATTCGCCTCTGCCAAGAGTATAAGCCTATCACCCATACTCTTAGACGGCCGAATCAGGGACTTAATGATATCATCGACAGAAAAGCTAGTTTATTTGGAAACAGAATCTAAAAGAAAGCATTCATCGTAGGAGGATGACAAATATAACATAAGTTATGAAAAACAGAAACTTACTGATTATAGAGAAGGTTCCCCTGATCTTAGGAGAGTAGCATTTGATGTAGAAAAATTGATTCTCCCACTCCTTTGATTGTTAATGGGATGAGTAATTAAGCTTTTCGGGAAAAGACAGAGATGGTACAATGGACTATCTAGTTGTTCGCTAATCCTCATAGGATTTTCCAAGATATGAAGAATCTCAATGCTCAGAGAGGGGAGTTTCGCCTTCCTAGCAAGGACTTTTAGGCAACTAGATAAGTGTATGAATTGGGGGTCAGTAGGATTGAAGCGATGTTCAAATGTTTCAGGAATTGCAAGAGGAAATCTGGAAAAGGAAAATACCTTGAATGTCAGATATGTACAGGAATAAATGCAAAGAAACCCTTTGGAGGGTTGTCTATCCTACCAAAGGGACCGGTAGGCATGGCCTATATGTTTGCAATCCTAAATTGTCAGAGAATCGTGTCTACTTCCTCATGAGTAATAATGTAAGATTGGTTGAGCCGAAAGTCCCCTTTATTTGCAGAAGGAGATGGTTTGGACCTCTTACTTGATTTTTTTTCTTTTCATTTGCTTGTCATGTGATATTACACAGAGTTAGGGGAGGTACTACATAGTTTACCAAATTTCGAATGCTCACAAGTGCAAAATAGATTATTAAATGCCTAAACAAAGGATGGTTAACTGATTGAAAATTACCCAACATTACACCATATCAGTAAATTTGCAATGCCCCATACGAAAAATTCACGATGGCTCAGAGCCATTGCAATTGCAACGGCCCTGAGCCGTTGCAAAATACTTGGCAACGGTTATAGTCTATTACAATTTTTCAATGGACCCTGGACTGTTGCAAATGCTCTCACTCTTTTTGTTGAAGTTTTATAACACCATGAATACACCATGCGAACAAAATACAAAATAACACATTCAGCAAATTCCATCCTAAAATAATACACCTCTTGCCTTAATTTCACCCCCTTCTCTCGCCTTTGATCGATCTTTTGGAAAGTTGAAAGCCCAAATCTGCTGTTGGCGTACCCTAATTCCACCCGATGCCACCGTCGTCCTCCTTCCACCCTAAATTCTATCGCCTCATCTCGCTTTTTTAGTTAGTCATCGTTAACTTCGAAGCTTAATCTGGATAACTGGTATAGACTATTACATGTTATTTTGATCGAATTAGTTTATGCCAAATTATTTTGGGTGTAAACTATGTTTTACTTTAGTCTTTTCTGTCTTTTATATGTTAACCAATCCATTTATCTTTTATACATTTCTTCATGTGCACAAACCCCTATATGTAACGACCCGTAAATTTTAATAATTTTGTTTGTTTTAACAATATATTTAATTGAAATTTTAAACAATAAAATTTTGAAATAAAAATTTAATATTTGAAATACGTCTATTTAAACATAGTAAATGGTAAATTTTTATCATATAATATTGAATTTTATTTTCTTATGTAATTCTATTTCAATTCAAATCAGTTAATATTTGATGATAATAAAATGTTTTCCAAACTTGAATATTTTTCTATAGAAAATTTGTAAATCATCTTCTGAGTGAGACGCCATCCTTCGTTTCGTCAAATTTTGACTGCTATTGCTCCGTTTTTCTTATTTTCGGCAGAATAGCAGCATTTTCGGTACCGATATCGACTTTTGATCGGGTGATTGTACCACTGATATCTGTGTACCGTTTTGATCGTCTTGTCGTGCTGATTTCTATAGTATATTCATTTGTGCCTTTTGGAGTTCGAGGTGCGACGATATCAGTGAAATGATCAATCATATCGGTTCCGCAATCAAGACCTTTTTGGCTTCCTGTAATCCTTAGCTGTTGATATTCCAGATTTCAACAGTCATTTAACTTTTGCTATTCATACGGTATCAGTTCATATTAACATCTATTCATATTTTCTCTGTCACTATCAGTTGAAAAAAACAAAAGAAACAAAAGAAACTTTGCTTATTTGCCTAAGACCGCTACCATCTTAGTTTGCATTTAAAACTATAGTTCGTCTTCCCCTTCACAATTTTCACCTTCCACCTTTGTCTTCCTCTGGTTCGCATTTCATCAGCACGCGAACCAAAGCAAGCATCGGCCTCCTTCTTCCCGTGCTCCATTTCCTCTCTAACCGACGCTAGCCATCTCTCCTCCGAGTCTACACCCCATCACTGAAAGACAACCACCCTGTAGACTTGTCATTCTTGAAGCCGCCGAACTTCCATCTCTGCATTTCTTTCTCTAGACTGGCCTTTCGCATTGCTTTATAAACTGGTACATATTATACATATAATATAAGCGGTATTCTTGCAACAGTTATAGATCTGTTATATAATAACCTTATATTAGTTGTACGCCATCTTTCAAGCTATAAGCAGGTTACAGTGGTTTAAAGTTTTGACTCTCTAGTATAATATATTAATTTGTATATGTTCATTTATGTAAGTATTACATATTGGATTTCAACATCTTATTTTAGTACAGTATAATAATATCTATATGTTGGTTTATGTGTATTGTTTATAAAGTATATATCTTAGCTTGTACTGTTATATTAGTTTTGAAAGCATATGTTGGATATAGGCACACGTATATGTGCTTTCAACATATTATAGTATAAGTTCAGATATATATATTTATAGAAAATTTATAACTACTGTTGTTTATGCATAAGAGTTTTATAAGTCTAGATATATATAATTTGTGGTGTCATATATGTTTTATTCCTGTAAGTCTATTTCATATATATATGGGTTTAGTAATAATAATAACAAAGTATATTACATTGTTTTTCAGTAGATATTGTGTCTGTATTTATGTGATAGTCTATATATTGATTTCAATAGTTATATATGGTATATGTTATATATTGTATTATATGTATGTGTTTGTTATGGGCTCGGTTAAAATTGAGTATATATAATATTTTACATATGTATGATTTAGTAAACTGTCACTTTAAAGTATAAAAAAAAATTGCGATATATATATATGTTTAAGGTTGTATATATATAATTATATATATATATATATATATATTGTAAAGTTGGCTGTTGTTTTGTATTTGTAAGTCTATACTTATAAATGTCTGTGGCTTCCGTATTTTGTTCATATATTTATATTCTACTTTACAGTTTTACTGTTATGAGATATGCTATTGCTAAGTATTTGTTGGAAGTGTATATATATTTCGTTATAAGTCATATATAAACCTGTTACATATATGTCTGAGATGGTTTACTTTGCCTGTTTTGTATTATGTTATATATATATATATATATATATATATATTTGTTATAAGTATTTATTTCAATTTTGTGTATATATGTTTGATTTTGTTACATGTGTTTAATTTAAAGCAACGACTTTCAAATTTTATATATGTTATTTTAATATTCGTCTTAAATTAAACATTGATTCTGTGGAAATAATATATGTACCATTTTCACATCTAACGAGTTGATTCTGATCTATCTCCATCGATTCTTTGTTATCAGCTTTGACCGTCAAATTCGTGCCAATCTAGCTTGCTTTGGAAGTTGTGCTTTCATTTCGTAACTCATCTTATTTTCGTTTTTCTCTAACCTCGAAAGGTGAGAAATCACTCTGATTAATGTTCTTATATTTAGTAAATTTGATTTCAATTGAAACGTCAGTTGAAATGTGTTGCTGTTAGTTATTTACATTGTTATATATATGCCATTATCTGTATCTGTTCGCCTGTGACATCTGACACCATTATCTGTTATTTATATTGATGATATATGCCTGTAACTGTTGTTATTTTATTATCATATCTGTTATCACTCTGCAAGTTCCCTGTTAGTATAGAATCACTATGGGTTGAAATGATACATACCCGAACGATCCTGTAGAATAGGAGAAAATCGTTATGGGTTGAAATGATAAACCCAAGCGATTTTAAATTAATTGAATTTGGGATTGCGGGTTGAAAAGATATATACCTGTATATATTTAAATTGTGGATTGAAATGATAAATATCTGTACCACTTGACCATAGGGTAGAAAATTTTATACAGACACCGTTGGTCTTTATATAAATATTTTGAAAATGATTTCTATGGTTTTGAAAAGAAATATATGGTTTTGATAAATATTGAGTTTAAAGATTCATTAAAGTTGATTTAATAAGTTGATAAATAGTACGTTTAAGTATTTATTTAATATCTATATTTTCAAATATAGAGTTTATAATGATTTGAAATTTGATTTGAAATTATATTTATTTAAGAATTATACTTAAAGAAGTTGTTTTGAAATGTATTGAATTTGAAATTTAAAGAAGTGTTTTACAACTTGAAATTTGATTAAAGGTGACTTAAATGGATATTTTAAACTTATATATATATATTTAAATGGGATGTTTTGTTTATTTAAATTTGTAAATTGAAGTTGTATTTAGATGTTATTGAAATGATTAAGTAAATGTTTCAAAACTAAATAATAGTTAAGTTAATTTGATATATATATATATAAGTATCGAATTTAGTTTTGAAATGTTGAATATTTAAAGCTTTGAAATATATTGAAATTGAAATGACTTATTTTATGGTTCAGATATGTATTTGAAATCGATAATTTGAAATGGTTTATTAAGAAGCTGAATCAAGTTGAAATTGGTGATTTGAGATTTGATTAAATTAAAATTTTGGAATTCAAGTTGATTTGAATCGATTTGTGAAATTTGAGGAAACTATTTTATTTTATAAAGTAATTTTAAATTATATTTAAAATTTTTGATATTTTACTTTATAAATTATTTTACTATAAACTATTTTAATATAAATCATTTTTTTAATATAAATTATTTTATTTTAAACTATTTTAACTTATAACTATTTTATTTATAAACTATTTTATTATATATACTAATTTTAATATCTAAACTGTTTAAAGGGAAAGTGTTATGATTTCTAAAATGCTATAATTTCCAAAGTGTTATGATTTCCAAAATGCTATGATTTCAAAGCTGTGATTTCCAAAATGTTTTGATTTTTAAAAGACTATGATTTTGAAAGTGTTATAACTTTGGAAAGTGATATGATTTTGGAAAAGGATATATTTGAAATGGAAATGATATCGTATTAATTTGGTTTTTGAAATGAAAATGATATTTTGGTTTTAATGTATAAACTATTTTGAAATGACCGTGGTGTTATAATAACGATTGGTTGTTAAAGAGACCGGGATCGGATATGGACATACTCTCTGTCGATACCAAAAACCACTTTGACAACTGTGTACGCAGTGGAGTTTCCAGAATGAAGTAGGATGGTGGCGACGATCCTAAGGTATATACGTGGACCCAACTCCCGTGAGTTGGCATAAGGTGGCTAAAACATGAGCGATTGACGGACCAAGGAGGTAGCACCTCTGATCGGACACACTTCTTCAATACCATTCTATTACTTGTGATTGATTTGGTGCGCACCCTTGATTTGGGAGTGTTGTTCGAGGTGGGCGGTAGTGGCTATTATGCGTCACCACCAGTTCGGATGCGTAATTGGTATATCTACCCTGACATTGCCTAGTTGTGCCGTGTCACCTACCATATCGAGCTTTACTATGAGTTTCTATTTGTGTCGTACCTATAGAGTATCTTCTCGTAGCCTCTCGGGGTATGCAGGTACTGTATAGACTATTGGCACTATTATGTGTTAAGGGCTATATGGGTAACCCCTTAACGCTATTTAAAAGTATGTTTATTTTATATTAGACATTATTATAATAGCGAATATTACTACATAGTAGATAGTTTAACAGATCCTTAGAGGATGGTTATCCCAAACATCCTTTGAGTTGCTTGTATTTCAGTTGATATTTCACTTGAGTTGGATTTATAGATATAAGAATGTTAATCCTGACTCGAGTGTTTTGTGTTTTGCTTTACGCTCGGGTCAGACTGAGTGATACAGCATTTGAGACTCACCTTTGGAATTGGAGCTTCGCTTGGAGATCCAGCTATCTATCGATTCTGCTATCAGTTATTCAGTTGATTCCAGTGATGCATTCAGATCTTGTATTTGATTATTGTATAGAGAGATCTATGTACTCTTGACTTCTGTTGTATCTTGTTTTACTCTGTTATATATATAGTAGCTTCATGAACTACTACTCTCTTGTTTCCGCTGCATTATTGTTATATTACTCTGTGTCTATGATCTGTGATTATTTATTTACTGTATATGCTGAGTTTTTTCCAAATTTTATTTACAATCCATTATTTTGAATTATTCAAGTCCGGCATGTGTGGATTTATTGTCGATTTGAATGGTCCAAAATAGTGGGTCGTTACACTTTATATTGTTTGTTAATCTACGGGGTTGTGTGTTCTTTTCATCTGTTCCAATTAATATAGACATGGGTTATCAAAGTGACGGTTTTTAGTGTTATAAAATGATTATTAGTAAATGGTTCTTAACATATACGTGTTTACTAATTATTAATTGTTTGAACGACTAACTCTCTATCGGGTTAAAAGAATAGCCGATCAAATTTATAATAAAATTAACCGTAAGCGCACGACGTATAATTTTAGTACGTGGTGAGTACGGGTCGATCTGTAGGGAATTGTTTAGATTTTAAAATTTCTATTCAATCAAATTAACCAAAGTTAAGAGTGTCGTTAAGCTAAAAATGAAAATGTAAGTAAACTAACAAAAGAAAATGGATAAAAATACGAGAGTAGAAGGCAATTTAGAGGTAATTTCCTTCTTATGATCACATAAATCAACATATATTAAATTATGATCTCTCTTTGGTCATTACTAAGTTTAGTTGATAAGTTTATCATAAGTATGGAATAATTGTGCTATTAATTAGCCCAATATAAACCATCAGACTTTAACATACCCACTAAATCACTTTTTAACTCTCATAAAAATGACGATGAACTTGAAAATAAAATCTATTCTAAACATGATCTATTAACTATTAATTAGAAATATAAACCAACAAATTTTGATTCCAAATCCACTTCCAATACCAAATCAATTAGTTAGATGATGATGTAAATTGTGTTTATTTGAGTAAGTATAGCCTATATGTGATTAACATCATAGACTATCAAATTCATTAATAAACTTACATCAACATGCAACTTTCCAATAAGCACAAAACGAGAACATAAATGATCAAAATGTTGACTCTACATGATTAAGAGAGCTTCATTACCCCTAAATTGAAGGGGTTTAGCTTCTCATATTTGTTATCATGTCAACAAATGTAGCATTCAACATGAAATAAAAACAAGAAGAAAATGCAAGCTAAGTATAAAGAGAGCTAATTAAATGAAATAAAAGCTATTTTACGTGCATAAATAAAAAGATCTACACTACTAACATGAAAGGAAAAAGCATGTAAAATAAAAAAAGCAAGAATTAAAATTGCATTAAGAAGAAAAATATATAAGAAAAGAAAATGGCTTAATAGCCATGAAAAGAAAGAAAAGGCTTTTGTTTATTTTTGAGCCTAAAACTAAACTAACTAAAGAGGAGGCTCAAAGGCTAAGAGGAAGCTAAGAGATTAATTACATGAACATATGGGGTATTTATACATGTTTGAAAATCCTAATCGTATTTCTGGAAACTACCCAAATTGCCCTTGAGGAAGCGTGGCCCCTAAGTTGTCGTTAGCATGTGTTAATCCTCCACTTAAATGTGCATGTAGCTTTAATCTTCATTAGTGTAACACCCCACTCCTAGACCCACTCTAGCAAAGAGTATTACGGGGTAATACCGTCTGCTAAAGCGGAGAATGGAGTATAATGGAAGCGACCATGTGTAATCAAGCTATAACTATCTACTAAATACGTCGAAATGTGGTATCTATATTTTTTTTCAAGTGGTTCGACATATCCAATAAATATTTATAACGAAATTACAATGGCTAAAGATCTATCAGAACAAACATAATAACTAAATGATAAAATCATCATAGAACAGAATAACATAACAGACGCAGAGTCTCAGAACAATACATAGTCAATACAGATCCAAATATATCATAAGTAGGTACAAGCCACTGCTCACACATGTGAGTCAAAAATATGTACAGATAAGTCTGAATAACAAAGTAGCATAAAGCGGACAATAAGAAAGCTATCTAACAGCATAGCAGATAAGTCCAAAGCGGAAGCACAGAGCAAGCTAAGTCCAGAGACCTAACCTGAAACAACTCGGTCTGACCCGAGCATAAAACACTCGGGTCAGGCTAGCTAAATAATCAGTTAGATAATCTGAGATATAATAATGCGGTAACATAGAGGATAAGGTACTTCTCCATAGAGAAGAGCGATGTAAACCACATAATATAATAGACGATCACATAATCATCAACCAAAAATAAACTCTCCAAAGAGATAATCAACACCCAAGTGTTGAGTAAACAATAATGCCTCATATCATCGGCGTAGCAAAAGCTATAAATAGTTTCCCATAAGCGATAACACATAATAGGGAATCTAACCATAAGTCAATGCCAAAGCAAAGATATATCGCCAAAGGCAAAGGAAACATACCCCAAAAGACAATACAACATAGTAAAACACATATCACTCGAGCGGTGACGAAGGACCAACTCCAAAAGTGACATAGAAATCATCAGAAAAATGCACGTGCACGACCAGAGTCGTTATCGCCAAGTACTGTAGTTTTGTGGTACCACACGCCCAGGGGCAAAACGCGCGATTGGTGACACCCCAGGGGGTAAATGCCCAAAGGCACACACCAATAATACTGCTCACATGAGCAGAATGTCCAGAGACCGCCAAAAGGCAAATGACCCAAAGGTCCAGTACTGGCCGCTAACAGGCAAATGTGTCGGAAACATCTAGAAAGGAACCCGAAAAGGGTTAACGCAATGTCCCATACCACTGGTTCGCCCTAATCGGTTTACTTACCTTCAGCCAACTCCACACTCAAAACAGTAAACAAAAGTTTATCTCATATCATCGATAAACTGCGCCAAAAGGCAAAACGATCAATCGAAATGGTCGGGGATTAACCGGAAAGGAAATACGCTCGGTTCCATAAGCCGGGGTTTTTCCCAACTGTTTCTCCACTTCGCTTGAAGTGCACAAAAGTGAGTGTGGAATTTTATTCTAGAAAATAGTTGCGGAAAACGGATTTTTATTTGGATTGAAATCGCTTTTAAAACGTCCTTTTAAAAATTCTCCTATTATGGAGTAATTAATTTAATAATTAAAATAATACTAAATAATAGTTTCGAAAGCCATTTCGAGTGAATAATCCTTTTAAGACATTTTTATGAAGTCCGTGCGCGAAATCCAGAGACAAATCTCAAGAAATCGATAAATCCAGAAAAAAACTCAAAAATATTCTTAAGTGTTGGAAAAATAGGCCAAATATTGCTGTGAACCCATGTTCGGAAAATTATTCGAACTAGCAAACTGAATCCAATTGTCATGAAAATTCGCAAGAATGTATTCCGACATTCCTACTTCAAGTTGCAAAAAGAATTACTCGATTCTGACTTGAAACGAAGGCATAGCGACGTTCCAAAGTCGGACTCAGAAACATGAAATGCACTGTTTTGCACAGCGATCTGGGTTCAACTCTGACAGGAAATTTGAAGGGTCTAATGAACTCAGATGATGACCAAACTTTCCAGATATGGAGTTCGTAACTCCATCTTTCCAACGAGACCAAAATCGTCAAATTCCGACAACGGACGTAGCCGTGGCACAGTCATGAAATTGCAACCCTGAACAGAAACAGGGTAATAAAACACAGCTAAATGAATATTTGCTCAGGCCCAAACGGGCTTTAAGCCTGGAACAGCGGCCCCAGCCCATTCGGGCAGGTTAATTAAATTATGTTCCATTAAAAAGAATGCAAATGGAATTTATCGAAATCGTCAAAATATCATCAAAAATCCGGAGATTACACATTATACTAATTTCACCTCTGCTGTAAAGAATTCATATTTTAATATAACAAACTTCAAAATCAAAAAAATACTTATTGAAGGAAAGTTGTTCTACTAAGTGTAAGATTTTCAACAATATGAAGTTCATCAAAATCGGACTTAGTATGAATGAGATATGACGATTACAATTCTCAGATTTGTAAATTCACTATCGATGTCGTTTATTCTCAAGACAGCGACAAATAAATGAGGTTTCGACTCTCTTAACCTCAGAATTTTGCAAAATACAAAACAAGAAAGTTGTAAATTAGTTTCTAAGCTTTTCAGAAAGTCCAAAATCATTCAATTCTGACTAGCGGCTCAAAAGTTATGACCAAAATAGTTTCAGTTTCATCCACAGAGCTAATATGTGTATCGCTCTCGGGAAGATAGTATAAAAATCAAATTTTGACCTAGTTAGCCTCAAAATTACAGAAAACTCACTGAACAAAAATTGTAGCATATGTTTTAAGCTTTCCGGAACATCCAAAAATTATCTAATTCGGATCAAAAACGAGAGAGATAAAGGCAAAACAATATCAGATCGAAACTCAGGATAACTTGTTAAAGACAGAATTGGTCTTCTGTCTTTGAACGCATTTCAGGTCATCTAAATGGAAAAATATCAAAATATAACTTGAGGAGAAAGTGTTCCTTATTGAATCTAGTTTACAACATAGAAAACCTGACCAAAAACGGATGAGAAATGAAGAAGTTATGCCTGATTTCGTTTCATCTACAATTCCAAAATGAAAATTACAGAAGCATCAAGTAAAAAGGGATTTAGCTAGCAATTTTTACCTCAGCCAATGCAAGAAAAATATGCACAAACACTTGGCGTGCACTCCAAAAGCTAGAGAGAGGAGATCAAGAGGCTTCATAACAAAATAAACCAAAAACCATGTATTAAAAATTAATTTCAGAAATTAGAATGAAAATTAGAGAGTGATTAGAGAAGGATTGCTTTACCTTTTAGCTTGTATTAACCTAGATTAGCTATGTGGAGAGGAAAATGGATTTTCTACCAAATGGAGGCCATTAATTAGGTTTTTAGGAGGTGTTTAGGGTTTGAGGAAATTATGAAGAGGAGGGTTAGGGTTTAGGGTGGGTTTAAGGTAATATATAGAGGTGGGTAATTGGTTTGGTTTCACTAATTGACCCAATAAGAGAAGTGGCATCCTAATGTTCACTAAAACTATTTAATGCTTCATTAGCCCAACTAAAACCCACCATTATAAAACCACCCGTTTTTGTTTTCAAATAACTTTATTTTAAAGAAATTAGCCTATCCAAACAAAATCCATTTTTAGCTCCATTTAAATTAAAATCATAATTTTAATTTATTATTCGGTAATTGCAATCCCGGATTGTTACAGACTCCCCCCCTTAAGAAAATTGCGTCCCCGCAATTCCTTAAATATGGAAGTCGTCTATAACCTCTAATCCACCGAAGAAACAACAGAAGATAAATATAGATGCTCACCCGTACCCGAAGATGAAAGAAAACCAGGATAAGTACGCTCGATAAATTCTCTGGTCTCCCAAGTGCAGTCCTTAGGATTGGGTGACCATTGAATTTTCACAAGCGGAACCGCTTTGTTTCGAAGGCGTCTGACCTCCGAATCAAGCACACGGAGTGGTTGCTGCTCCCAAGATAGATCGGGTGAGATCTC
The DNA here is from genome assembly GCA_030737815.1 of Allium fistulosum. Taxonomy (NCBI): domain Eukaryota; kingdom Viridiplantae; phylum Streptophyta; class Magnoliopsida; order Asparagales; family Amaryllidaceae; genus Allium; species Allium fistulosum. The sequence continues at coordinate 670,350,515 of CM060906.1, forward strand.
CAAATCTAGCATGATATGCGGCTCGATAATAGAATCAGGATCGCGCACATACTTGCGAAGCTGAGAGACATGGAACACATCATGTATTCCAGAGAAATGAGCAGGTAGAGCCACACGATAAGCAACAGGGCCAATGCGTTCCGTGATAGGAAATGGTCCAACATAGCGAGGAGCCAATTTCCCTGTAGAACTGAAACGCACAACCCCCTTCATAGGAGATATTCGAATATAGACAAGATCACCAATAGAGAACTCAAGAGGCTTCCTACGGTTGTCCACGTAGGATTTCTGGCGGTCCTGCGCCTCTTTCATTCTCTGACGGATAAGAGTAATCATCTTAGAAGATTCTCGAACTGAATCTAGACCAAGAATGAGTTTCTCACCGGATTCTAACCAACACGAAGGAGAACGACATGGCCTTCCGTAAAGAGCTTCGAAAGGAGCCATGCCAATACTGGACTGATAGCTGTTGTTGTAGGAGAACTCCACAAGTGGTAAGTGGTCCTCCCAACTACCCCCGAAATCAAGAATACAACACGAAGAAGATCCTCCAATACACGATTCACCCTCTCAGTCTGACCGTCCGTCTGAGGGTGATAAGCAGTAGAAAAGTTCAGCTTTGTGCCTAAAGCTGACTATAGACACTTCCAGAAGTGGCTAGTGAACAAAGCGTCTCGATCACAAACGATAGAGCTAGGAATGCCATGAAGTCGGACGACTTCTTTCACATAGAGCTTGGCCAACTGAGGTGCAGTCCGAGGGGACTTAATCGGAATAAAATGAGCCGATTTGGTCAAGCGATCAACAATAACCCAGATAGAAGTATGGCCCGACCTCGATCGAGGTAGACCGTCGATGAAATCCATAGATATCTGATCCCATTTCCACAATGGAATCTCAAGAGGCTGAAGAAGACCGGATGGACGCTGATGCTCGGCCTTGATCTGTTGACAAGTCATGCAACTGCTCACATAACTTGCAACATCTCTCTTTAAACCTTCCTAATAATATAACCGACACATATCGGCATACATCTTACTTGAACCAAGATGAATGGTGTACTTAGTGCGATGACACTCGTCCAGAATGTCACGCCTAAGTGATAGATCAGATGGTACCAATATACGGTTCTTCCTATAAAGACACCGATGAGAATCAATAGAATAATTCAGCAAAGCCTCATCACTGGATCCCGACTCAAGAAGATGGATAAGATGCAACAAGTCTGGATCCTGCCGCTGAGCATGGGTAATGCGATCCAGTAAAATAGGTCGAGCTTCCAAACTGGACAATAAGACTGGAGAATCAGAAGATGGAGCTCGATCTCGAATATCGCACACAGAAAGAGTCTCAAGAATATCCCACTCGGCTATCATCATAGAAACTACTACCGAGTGTTTGCGACTGAGCGCATCAGCCACACGATTACCCTTGCCAGGGGTATACTGAATGTCTAAGTCATATCAAGCGAGAAACTCAAGCCATCGATGCTGCCTCATATTGAGATCCTTCTGGCTGAATAGATACTTCAGTGACTTGTGATCGGTGTACAGAATGAAACGTTCGCCCAATAGATAATGACGCCACGTCTTCAAGGAAAAGACGATGGCTGCTAACTCAAGATCATGAGTAGGATAGCGAACCTCATTCGGACGCAGTTGCCTAGAAGCATAAGCAACTACCCGATCCTTCTGCATAAGCACAGCACCAAGCCCGCTTCCACAAGCATCGGTGTAGACAACAAGATCATGGTTTCCCTCTGGAACCACTAGAATAGGAGCATGAGTGAGAAGTTCCTTCAGTCGCTGAAAGGAAGCTTGACACTTATCTGACCAGATAAAGCGAACACCCTTACGAGTCAGGCTCGTAAGCGGAAGAACAACACGAGAGAAATTCTTGATGAAACGACGGTAATAACCTGCGAGACCAAGGAAGCTGCGAATCTCATGCACATTCTTAGGCTGCTTCCAGTTCTGAATGGCTTCGATCTTGGAAGGATCGACAGATATGCCCTCAGAAGATACCACATGGCCTAAGAACTTGACCTTGCTCTCCCAAAAATGACACTTGGAGAACTTGGCCTTAAGCTGATGCTGACGAAGTGTATCCAAGATGATCCTCAAATGATGAGTATGCTCTGCCTCGGATTTAGAATAAATCAGAATATCGTCGATGAAAACCAGAATGAACTTATCGAGATATTCTCGGAATACTCGATTCATCAAATCGATAAAGAATGTTGGTGCGTTCGTCAAGCCGAATGGCATGACCAACCACTCAAAGGAACCATAACGAGTGCGGAAAGCAGTAAGCGGAACGCTATCTTCCGTGACTCGAAGCTAATGAAATCCGGTGGCGAGGTCGAGCTGGGAAAAGACCTTCGCACCGTTTAATTGATCGAACATATCGTTAATCCGTGGCAATGGATAACGATTTTTGATGGTCACCTCATTAAGCGTGCGATAGTCGATGCAAAGCCTAAGGGAGCCATCGGGCTTCTTAACGAAGACCACTGCAGCACCCCATGGCGAAGAACTAGACCGAATAAACTGCTTCTTGAGTTCTTCATTCTCTTTAGTAGACATCCTCGTGGGAGGACGACTAACTGGATGAGTGCCTGGAATGAGATCAATGCAGAACTCAATAGCCCGCTTCGGCGGTAGGCTCGATACTGGTTCGAAGATATCGGGGAAATCCCGAACAACTGGAATACGAGATATGTCCATATCATCATCTCGTGAATCAATAGCAAATAGAGTAGCTTCAGAAATTTCAACATCCCGAAGAACAAGAGCTAATGGAGCGGACGAGTCAGGATGATGAAGGAATAATACCCGCTTCGAACAAATAATCTTGGCGTCGTACTGAACTAGCCAATCCATACCGAGAATCATATCAAAACCCAAATGAGCCATAACGTGCATATTCGCATGAAAAGAAAAACCACATAGATCGATGTCAACATTCTCACATAAAAGGCTGAGGGTCGTGGATCCACCAATCGGATTCACAATCCTTAGAGAGGTAATCATACAAGAAACATCCAAAGACAAAATATCAACTAGTTCCTTTGATACGAATGAGTGAGAAGCACCTGTATCAAAGAGAACTCTAATAGATCTACCATGAAACAAAATAGAGCCTTCAAGAATGGAAGGATGCGTACCTCGAGGCTGATCAGAATCGGTAGAAGCCTTAGCAGCATTAAGCTTGTCGGGCTTAGCACTAGTAGGAGCAACTGGACAAGTAGTAATGCGGTGACCCTCCCTTTTGCAATAGCGGCAAAAGAGGGGTTTGGGACACTCCCTAATCATGTGATCCGGAGAATCGCAGTTGAAACACTTCCTCACGGGGACATGTTCCACTGGGCTGAGACTGAGTCTGAGGCTGAGTGTGAGCCTGAAGCTGAGCGGTAGTGTTGCCAGTCTTCTTCTTCTTCTTAAAGAACTTGGACTTCTGAAAAGGGCCACGCTTCTGGTTGGAGTTCTTGGAGCCTCCACCATCATCACTATCCTTCTCCATCTCGACTGACTCCAGATGAAGTGCCGCATCTACAAGCTCGTCAAATAGAAGCTTGAGCTGAAGCATGAGCAGCTTCTTCAGATACTTCTTCAGGCCTTCCACAAACTTGAGGTTCTTCTTGTGTGGTGTGCTGATGAACTCGAGGTCATACTTGGACAGGGCCTCAAAAGAAGAAACATAGTCTGAAACGGAGGACTTCCCTTGCTTAAGATCAATAAAGCGGCGAGCAAGGGAGTCCTTCTCAGACTCTGGGACGAACTTGAGAAAAAAGCGCTCACGGAAATGATCCCAAGTAAGTGTGGTCTCATCAGTCTCAGAGATAAGGAGCTCGTACCAATCCAAGGCACGGCTCTGAAGCTGACTGGAAGCAACAAGAACGCGGTCATGGTCTGGGATAGCCATGCGAGTAAAAACACGCTCGCATACACGAATCCAAGCCTGGACCTCAAGAATAGTCTCGGAGCCACTGAACGGCTTCACTCCAAGATGAGTAAAATCACTGCAGAGACGCGCAAAGGCTGACTTGGGCGGAACCTCAGTAACTGGAGCTGGTGACTGAGTATGAGATTGTGAATTCCGAACCAGCTTCATGATCTGGTCGGTGGTCATATACACACCCTCCGGCTGAGAGTTGCTGGGCTGCCCAGCTGTACCGGTCTTACGTGTGGTTCTCCCCCTTCCAGACATACTGAAAGTTAAAAGGAGATAGATTTATGCACGATTTAATGATAGATAATTCATTAAGGAATACTATGGAATATAAACGAATTCCTACATATATTCCTAACTTATCTATCAAAAGACACCAGGAAGAGATTTGTTTAATTTGGACCATTCAATTTGTATTGTACTACGTGTTTGTCCTGTGTTTATTATGCTTATTCCTGAACCTCGCTCTGATACCAACTGTAACGCCCCACTCCTAGACCCACTCTAGCAAAGAGTATTACGGGGTAATACCGTCTGCTAAAGCGGAGAATGGAGTATAATGGAAGCGACCATGTGTAATCAAGCTATAACTATCTACTGAATACGTCGAAATGTGGTATCTATATTTTTTTTCAAGTGGTTTGACATATCCAATAAATATTTATAACGAAATTACAATGGCTAAAGATCTATCAAAACAAACATAATAACTAAATGATAAAATCATCATAGAACATAATAACATAACAGACGTAGAGTCTCAGAACAATACATAGTCAATACAGATCCAAATATATCATAAGTAGGTACAAGCCACTGCTCACACATGTGAGTCAAAAATATGTACAGATAAGTCTGAATAACAAAGTAGCATAAAGCGGACAATAAGAAAGCTATCTAACAGCATAGCAGATAAGTCCAAAGCGGAAGCACAGAGCAAGCTAAGTCCAGAGACCTAACCTAAAACAACTCGGTCTGACCCGAGCATAAAACACTCGGGTCAGGCTAGCTAAATAATCAGTTAGATAAACTGAGATATAATAATGCGGTAACATAGAGGATAAGGTACTTCTCCATAGAGAAGAGCGATGTAAACCACATAATATAATAGACGATCACATAATCATCAACCAAAAATAAACTCTCCAAAGAGATAATCAACACCCAAGTGTTGAGTAAACAATAATGCCTCATATCATCGGCGTAGCAAAAGCTATAAATAGTTGCCCATAAGCGATAACACATAATATGGAATCTAGCCATAAATCAATGCCAAAGCAAAGATATATCGCCAAAGGCAAAGGAAACATACCCCAAAAGACAATACAACATAGTAAAACACATATCACTCGAGCGGTGAAAAAGGACCAACTCCAAAAGTGACATAGAAATCATCAGAAAAATGCACGTGCACGACCAGAGTCGTTATCGCTAAGTACTGTAGTTTTGTGGTACCACACGCCCAGGGGCAAAACGCACGATTGGTGACACCCCAGGGGGTAACTGCCCAAAGGCACGCACCAATAATACTACTCACATGAGCAGAATGTCCAGAGACCGCCAAAAGGAAAATGACCCAGAGGTCCAGTACTGGCCGCCAACAGGCAAATGTGTCGGAAACATCTAGAAAGGAACCCGAAAAGGGTTAACGCAATGTCCCATACCACTGGTTCGCCCTAATCGGTTTACTTACCTTCAGCCAACTCCACACTCAAAACAGTAAACAAAAGTTTATCTCATATCATCGATAAACTGCGACAAAAGACAAAACGATCAATCGAAATGGTCGAGGATTAACCGGAAAGGAAATACGCTCGGTTCCATAGGCCGGGATTTTTCCCAACCGTTTCTCCACTTCGCTTGAAGTGCACAAAAGTGAGTGTGGAATTTTATTCTAGAAAATAGTTGCGGAAAACGGATTTTTATTTGGATTGAAATCGCTTTTACAACGTCCTTTTAAAAATTCTCCTATTATGGAGTAATTAATTTAATAATTAAAATAATACTAAATAATAGTTTCGAAAGCCATTTCGAGTGAAAAATCCTTTTAAGACATTTTTATGAAGTCCGTGCGCGAAATCCAGAGACAAATCTCAAGAAATCGATAAATCCAGAAAAAAACTCAAAAATATTCTTAAGTGTTGGAAAAATAGGCCAAATATTGCTGTGAACCCATGTTCGGAAAATTATTCGAACTAGCAAACTGAATCCAATTGTCATGAAAATTCGCAAGAATGTATTCCGACATTCCTACTTCAAGTTGCAAAAAGATTTACTTAATTCCGACTTGAAACGAAGGCGTAGCGACGTTCCAAAGTCGGACTCAGAAACATAAAATGCACTGTTTTGCACAGCGATCTGGGTTCAACTCTGACAAGAAATTCGAAGGGTCTAATGAACTCAGATGATGACCAAACTTTCCAGATATGGAGTTCGTAACTCCTTCTTTCCAACGAGACCAAAATCGTCAAATTCCGACAAAGGACGTAGCCGTGGCGGAGTCATGAAGTTGCAACCCTAAACAGAAACAGGGTAATAAAACACAGCTGAAGGAATATTTGCTCAGGCCCAAACGGGCTTTAAGCCTGAAACAGCAGCCCCAGCCCATTCGGGCTGGGTAATTAAATTCTGTTCCATTAAAAAGAATGCAAATGGAATTTATCGAAATCGTCAAAATATCATCAAAAATCCGGAGATTACACATTATACTAATTTCACCTCTGCTGTAAAGAATTCGTATTTTAATATAACAAACTTCAAAATCAAAAAAATACTTATTGAAGGAAAGTTATTCTACTAAGTGTAAGCTTTTCAACAATATGAAGTTCATAAAAATCGGACTTAGTATGAATGAGATATGACGATTACAATTCTCAGATTTGTAAATTCACTATCGCTGTCGTTTATTCTCAAGACAGCGACAAATAAATGAGGTTTCGACTCTCTTAACCTCAGAATTTTGCAAAATACAAAACATGAAAGTTGTAAATTAGTTTCTAAGCTTTTCAGAAAGTCCAAAATCATTCAATTCTGACTAGCGGCTCAAAAGTTATGACCAAAATAGTTTTAGTTTCATCCATAGAGCTAATATGTGTATCACTCTCGGGAAGATAGTAGAAAAATCAATTTTTGACCTAGTTAGCCTCAAAATTACAGAAAACTCACTGAACAAAAATTGTAGCATATGTTTTAAGATTTTCGGAACATCCAAAATTATCAAATTCGGATAAAAAACGAGAGAGATAAAGGCAAAACAATATTAGAACGAAACTCTGGATAACTTGTTAAAGACAGAATTGGTCTTCTGTCTTTGAACGCATTTCAGGTCATCTAAATGGAAAAATATCAAAATATAACTTGAGGAGAAAGTGTTCCTTATTGATTCTAGTTTGTAGCACAGAAAACCTGACCAAAAACGGATGAGAAATGAAGAAGTTATGCCTGATTTCGTTTCAGCTACAATTCCAAAACGAAAATTACGGAAGCATCAAGTAAAAAGGGATTTAGCTAGCAATTTTTACCTCAGCCAATGCAAGAAAAATATGCACAAACACTTGGCGTGCACTCCAAAAGCTAGAGAGAGGAGATCAAGAGGCTTCATAACAAAATAAACCAAAAACCAAGTATTAAAAATTAATTTCAGAAATTAGAATGAAGATTAGAGAGTGATTAGAGAAGGATTGCTTTACCTTTTAGCTTGTATTAACCTAGATTAGCTATGTGGAGAGGAAAATGGATCTTCTACCAAATGGAGGCCATTAATTAGGTTTTTAGAAGGTGTTTATGGTTTGAGGAAATTATGAAGAGGAGGGTTAGGGTTTAGGGTGGGTTTAAGATAATATATAGAGGTGGGTAATGGGTTTGGTTTCACTAATTGACCCAATAAGAGAAGTGGCATCCTAATGTTCACTAAAACTATTTAATGCTTCATTAGCCAACTAAAACCCACCATTATAAAACCACCTGTTTTTTCCTTTCAAATAACTTTATTTTAAAGAAATTAGCCTATCCAAACAAAATCCATTTTTAGCTCCATTTAAATTAAAATCATAATTTTAATTTATTATTCGTTAATTGCAATCCCGGGTTGTTACAATTAGTATGTGCATTAGCTCCTAATTGTACATCATGGTAAGTAGGTAGGTGGGGTCCTCCAAATTGTCATGAAATGAGTTATTTCCATCTTCACTTGCTTGTATTCTCTTGTGCATGCATATTTTTCGTGAAGCCACTTGTAATTTGAATTCAAATTCTTACAAAATAACATAAAAATTTCCAACTAATTTTTTTTCAAATTAATATATGCACAAAAACGACCATTTTGCCTCTATATGAATATGAATATATGATGATTTGAAAATAATTGAAATTTCGGTTTAAACATGTTAAAATACCCTATATGATCATTTATTTAATTAAATTTGATTAAATGTGGAAGTAAAAATATACACATTTACGTGCGCATCTAATACCCCCACACTTATCTTTTTATTCGTCCTTGAATAAACTAAAACTAAGATAAATCTGTTTTAGTAGGGAGCACGATTGCATTGAGCGTACGCAATAAGCCGTTAAACCTCTAGGTGTCCCTAATAGGACGAGTATTGTCTCGTAAGGGTTTTTAGTGGATATTACCCACAAAATCCAAATGCGAAATGAAAAATTCCTAAATGCAAGATTTATTTACAAAGATATGGATGCAAGTTTTTGAAAATATTTACAAATGAAGGATTTACTTTTAAGTCGACACGAATAAGTTAAATATAAGTTCTGGTCATCATCATGAAAATTTAGTTTTACTTGTCAAAATTTCCAATAAAAACTAAGTTATTATTATAATTAAACTCTAGTTTGGCTAGTTGTTTCGGTTGATAACATAGTGCAACTATGAAATATATCCTTAGTTGATAATCAAAATTTATCAAAGTGGTATTTTCATTTCTTTTGAATAACAAGTAAAATCAAATAAGTAAAAATAGTGCTTGGATTTCAATTTCTTACTCTCTCTATTTTTGAAAATTTAATTGATATTAATAATATTTACATATGCCTAACTCAGAAAAATGAGGCCAGATATATGACTCGTGCACTGCCTTTCGGGCTTACGTGAGGGGAATACGAAGCTTGGCGAGTGAACATACAACTGTGAACACCTATCGACTGTAGGCATTATTAATAAAAGAACTTTTATTTTCATACACCTAACTCAGATAAACTGAGGCCAGATATACCGATCATGCACTGCCTTTCGGGCTTACGTGAGAAGGGTACAGAGCATGGCGATTGTACACACTTGCGTGTGAACACATGACTCTAGGTGTTTATAAAATATATACATATATACAAATATTTTTTTGTTATATATATGTATATATATATATATATTGTTTATTGAAGAGAGGGTTTTGCAAAATCATCTTAGCACCATTTAACTTAGAAGATAAAAATTGTTATAACCTTTAATTTAAATCCACCACTTTTTAAACAAATATTTTCAATTAGGATATATTTCATAATTATCATTTATGAACCTTCCTATATACTAGTTAAACCATAGTTTCTTGTAATCAAACTTTATTTTTATTTTCGTTGAGACAAATAAACTTTTAGAAATTTTAATTTAATAACCAAAACCATATATTCATCTTATAGTGTTTCTCCAAAAATAAATCAAAGTGCTAAAAAAAGAAAATTTGTTTTTGGGATTTTATTTTGTTTTTTAATTTTTAGTTTTGGAAAGAAATATGTAAAAAAATAAACCATGAAAAATTAAAAATGCAGATGAGACTCTCCCCACACTTGATTTTGACTGTGTCCCCACAGTCAACCCAAGTGAAAGGAGAAAAATAAAATAAAAATAAAAATATGACCTATATTTACATGAAAATGAAAAGATTATTATTTACAAGACATCAGAAAATATACTGTTAAAGAGTAAATGAATCGGTCTTTCAAAGACCAATTCATTTGTCTCGTCAAGTATGAGAGACACGGCTTAAGCCCAGAAAACCAAACCGTAAATGATTTCAAAGTTGAATGTTGTTTTGGGAAAACGAATGTCTTTTTATTAAAAATCATATGAGTTTTTTTATTTTCGATGTTTTTTGGGGTAGATAGAACGATTGGTTGAAGTTCAAGTTTATTTTCACCAAATTGAAATTCAAGTTTATCATTGAAAACTTCTTCATAATTATTGATTTCAAAATCAAAATCGTGATTTAAATCTATCTCCTCAGAATTCAACAACTCATCTTCGAAAAGTCCAAAAAATTTATGTTCACTAAATTCGTCTTCCTTTATTGTTATCAACAACTTCATTGCATGTATCAATTTCAAAATCCAAAGTTATTGTATTCAATTATTTGAAATCGGAAAAAGGAAGATCGAATTTTAAATCGAGTTTCTCACCCTCAAAAGAATTGAAATCCAACTCAATTACCGTATTTCAACAACTTCATTAAGATTGTTATTTTCAATTTCAAAAGTTGTTATTTGAAAATCGTTAATTTTTGTAAAAGGTGGATTATTATTTGACTCGTTAATCATTGGGCTTTGATTTTGTTTCTCATGTTGTTTCACATATGTTTCAAACAACAAATCCGTATGATCATTGTAAATCTCGTCCATTTGATCAACAAAATCCAACATATAATTATTAACTTGAAAATTTTCAATTTGAACTTATTGAGAATGAAAATGGTCACCATCATTGAAACAACTCCCATTGCTAAAATCATTTAAACAGTTGTTCCCATTTTCGGTTTGATTTTGAAATTCATTTTGGAGTTCGAAATTGAATTGGCATGGGTTATAACCGAAATCATTTGAATTTGAAGTGAATTCAAATTTTGATTATTTTGAAATTCTTGACTTGAGTTGTTGCAAAATACGAATTACACAAATCATTTATCCTTTGATTTTGTTGTAGAGAGTTCAAGAAAAGACAAAATCATTCCATGCTACTTTCAAGAGTCGAGGGTTGGTCATTATTTTGAAAATTTTGTTCAAAAGTCGAATTATTTATACAGCAGTTGTCATTAAAGTATCCATAAGAATTTGGTGTGAAATTATATCGATTATATTGATTTTCACAACTATTGCTAAATTCTGGCAAGTAAGAAAATTCGGACATTTCCAAATGTTTTTTTTATAAAGGAAAAGAAGAAGAAAAATGTTTACCAAAGGGAATTTATTTAAAATAGAGAATTTGATTTTTGTTTTTTTTTTGTTTCTCAAAATATTTTAAAAAAAAAAGGTTTTATATTTTTTTTTTGGGTTTTTGCTTTTGATAAAAAAAATTCAAAAGAAAGGATTTAAAAACTAAGTTAAGGAATATTTGCAATTTTTTTTAGTTTTGGATTTTGATTTTAAATATGCATGAACTAATGCAACTAAATGAATGCAAAAGACTTAATTACAATTTTCTGCCTAGGTAGCTCCTAAACCAAAATTTTATAATCACACTTTGTCCTAATTCAACAAGATAGTTCTCAGCCAAGTAACAGACATGATTTATCGGTGCACCACAAATCACCGTAGCAATGCAGCCAAATGTTTAAGTACCTTTAGAGAAAATGCCAATATAATTTTTACGAATCACCGTAATATTTATAACTTATTATTGCTCAGTTGTAGCCTAGACACCAAGAAATTAAATTGTCGAAAGAGGACAACTTGTCAACATACAATTAAGCCCTATGTGAGCTCGTAACACCCTTAAGATGTCTAACCGTTATTATTAATCAAATTCTAAGATGAAAATGCACAACTAAAATTAAACGTGTATTAACAATGCAACTACGAATGGAATTTATTTTTGTTTTTGTTTTTGAATATTTTTTTAAAATGCAAGCAATCAACAATGCAAGGAAAATAAAAACAAGTGATAGGGGCACGATACAAGAGCATGCAGAATTATTAGCAATTTATTTTAAAAGCAGCGATTTTTTTATAAGCAAGCAAGCAATTATTTTAGCAGCAGTTCTTCTCCTTACCTGCTTTTGCAAGCTGAAATTAAAAACAATATATATACAAGTTATATATATATATATATATATATCAAGGAAAAACAAAAAAACAAGTAAAAACAAAATAAATTGAAACTTGTTTTTTTTTCCTTTTTTTTAAATTAGGATGGAACTAAAAACAAATTAACAAAATAAAAAAATTTCACTTTTTTTAAGGGTAAAACAAAACAAAACTAAAAGAAAGAAAACTCTTTTTTTTTTATAAAGGAAGAAGTGAAACAAAAACAAACTTGTTTTTTTTAATTAACAATCTCACTCACAATAAAAAAATTATGACCAGCCCTGCCCAATTAAACAAGAATATTCACTCTTCAGATACATCTAACTTACAATTAAAAGTTAAAACATCTCACTTACATTTAAACAAGAAATTTCACAAATTCATCTGCAACTCTTAATTCACCATTCACATATAAAAATTCACACTTTAAAAATCGTGAAGAAGCTAGATGGTGAGGTTACGGTCGTAATTTTATGGGTGAGGAGTTGCAGTCAGGTAACGATTTTGTGTACAAGAAGTTGTCGATTTCGGGTCGCGAGCGGAGTTCGGTCGAAGGAAATTGTTGGTGGTTGTTGGAGGTTGTGGATTTTGAAGTGTGGAAGGGAGATGTCGCGGTTGCAGGTGCAATTGTAGGCGATGGGGTGGAGGCGCGTATGTGATTGATGCTTGGGTGTATGAGAAGCGACTGTTGTAACGACCCGTAATTTTCAATAATTAAAAATTGTAAATTTAATAAGGTTTTGTGACTTAATGTTGGAAGCAATAAAAATTTGTGATTAATAATAAGAATATAACTGGAATAAAATGAAATAGTATTAAATTAAGGAAATTGATAACAACTTTAAATGTAATTCCAATTACTTAAAAGGATTAAAGAGTTATAATTGATATAGATTGTAAATAAATTATAGTAATGTATGTATTAATGGATAATTAGATTAAAAGAGCAATTGATAATTTAACTATTGATTGATTAATGAAAAATGTGTAATGAATTGTAATTGAATAAATTTAGTGTTGTGGTAGTAATTATAACACTTGTTGTGGATAATAAACTTATAAGATGTGATTAAAAGTTAATGGTGACAATTATTATATGTTACCTATTTATTTAGCCTGTTAAATTAAAATTGAAATCAATTGCATTTAATTCACTTAATTAGTGCAGTTAATGTAGATTAAATTGATAATTGTAGAATATTAATTTAATAAGATGTAACCAATGTAAATTTTATTCATAATATGATAATTGATTTGAATAAAAAGAATTGAAATCAAGTTTGATCAATTTATTGGAATTTAAGCTATAATAAGTGGATTTATTGCAATTAAATGTAATTAAATACTACGTTAATGAAAACTAATATGATAATTGTAGAAGGTTAGTGTAACAAGATATAAACAATGTTAACTATGTCTGTAGAGTAATAATTGTTAGAAAAAAAGCCTGAATCAAATTAAAACAATTTATTGGAATTTAATTTTAATTAATTGGATTTAATTACAGTTGAAATTGAACGTTGTAATCAGTGAAATATTAAACACTGAATTTGATATGTAAATTTGCTTTAAGTGATTATGAATGTCTAAATAATCAAAAATGATAAAAATTGTTAATTATAAGATTTGAAATTAAAAAGTGATTTATCCGATTTAATATTAATTTATTTTATTAATGTAAAAATAGCCATTTTGGCCGCTGTCTCGGATTTGGACAAAACCAGTTTCATCGGATCCGTAACGATGAATTATTGTAATTTGTCAAGTTTCGTAGCGATCGGACTTGTCGATTGATCGTACGGGCTCGAAACGCGTAGAAATCGATTTAATTAAATTCAATTGAAATTAATTCGAAATAAGCTAATTTTAAGCTAACTTCTTCACACGATGGAATTAGGACTTGAAACATGTTCCATTGATTTTAAAATTATCAAAAACATCTATTTTGATATATGGGATGATCCATTTCCGTTTCGGCAACGAAACGGGCTTTTCGGGTCGTTTATCGTTCAACTTTCAAATCGATCTAGTCCATTCGTTTCTATTTCTGATCTGCCTATAAATAGCTTGTTATAAACCCTAGTTGTTTCTCATATTCTCATTTCAGTATGTACAATTCTATCTGTTTCTCTCTTGTCAATGGCAAAAACCAATTCAAACTCGAAACCCTAATTCCCAAATTGCAAATTCAATTTCAAATTCAATTCCAAAATCAAATTCCTCCAAACCCTATCAAATTATATATCGATTTGAAGCTCTCAACTAATGCAAGTCAAATCTGCAGTCTGTTTTTTGATTTGGATTCTGTGTGGCCAGAAATTGATGATTAAGTCTCGGCCATCCAAATAGGTGGTTGATGATCATCGACCGATCTTCGATTCGTTGGTACTGTTGTGCAGAGAGTCGAGTGCATAGGCCATCGGTGCAGTTAGTGTGGCGTTTTGATGTTTGGATCGGCCGATTAAATTGTAGTAGGGTTTAATGTTGACCGGCGGCGGCTGCATTGGGTTTGATCGTGAGGCAAGGAGGTCGATGTAGACGCGAAGGTGACCTTGTCTGGGGTGGAACGGCCTCGTGCAATCGAGCATGGAGGTGGCGCATGCGATCTGAAGGTGGCGGCGTGTGTACTAGGTCGAGGATTTCGACTTGGTGAGAATTATATCGCGTATTATTGAGGTGACATGGGCCTTTGGATGAACTGGTGACGTGTACAACTTTATCTTGTTTGATTTGTTTAAAAATATAAATCGTTTAACTTCTAAACTTTCTCATACGAGGTCGGATTCACGCACGGTTTGCTCCACTGAAATCATATCGAAATTCCGGACATTTTGACGCTGGTTTAGATGAATTAGGAGATTGTTCAAATTTGGGCCCTATTTTGGATTTCAAATCGATTTGAAATCCAAAAGTGAGTGTTTTGACCCACTCACAACTACTAGATTTTCTTATGTTAGTTAAATTTAATTTATGTTGATTAGAAATAAATTAATTGATGTTTGGTATGTTAAAATTGTCATTTTTAGTTAAATTTGACTTTTATTGCATTTATTCATCGTTTAATTTAATATTGAATTTAATTGTCAATTTAATTCCTGTTAATGATAATCAGTTATCTATTGATGTTTATTGATTGATTTGGATGATGATTGTGATGGATGTGTGATTATTGATATTGGATGACTGGTGTTGTATTTTATATTGTTATAACACTGCAAGTTCCCTATGGGTTGAAATGATACATACCCGAATGATCTATATATTAGGGAAAAATCGTTATGGTTTGAAATGATAGACTCGAGCGATTTTATGGATTTTATTTAATTCGGGATTGCGGTTTGAAATAATATATAATGGTAAAATTTTAAATTGTGGATTGAAATGATAAATATCTGTATCACTTGACCCTAGGGTAGAAAATTATATACGGACACCGATTGGTAAAATTAAATGATTTTTGAATCTTTAAAATTTTGAATTTAGTTAAGTGGTATTTTGAAATAGAAATTTGATTTATATAAACTGAACTATTTTCATAAGTCCTAGCGTAAATGTTGAAATTGGAATTGATTTAATGAATTGGTCAAAGGATTAAAATTTGAATTTCAAAGTTGAGGTGTCAAATATAAATGAATTTATCGGAATTGAGTTATTGAAATGTTGGATATAACTTTGAAATCTAATTTAAACTAATCTAAACTAATTTAATTAAATTAACTATTTTAATCAATTTAAAACTATTTTAATTTATATTAATCTATTATAACCTATTTAATCCAATTTAAATCTATTTTACCAATTTTAAACTAATTAAATTTATTTAATCTATTTTAAATCTATTTAATATAATTTAAATCTATTTAATCTATTTTAAATTTATTTAACCTATTTTAAATCTATTTAATATAATTTAAATCTATTTAATCTATTTTAAATTTATTTAATCTATTTTAAATCTATTTAATATAATTTAAATCTATTAAATCTATTTAAAATTTATTTAATCTATTTAAAATTTATTTAAGATAATTTAAATCCATTAAATCTATTTTAAATTTATATAAATCATTTTAAATCTAATTAAATCAAATTTAAATCTATTTAAACTACTTTACTATTTAAACTATTTTAATCTATTTAAACTATTTTTTAACTATTAAAACTATTTATGACTATCTAAACTATTTTCTAAAAATTGCAGACTATGTAAAGTTGAAGTAATTATGTTTAAATCCTCGATGATGATACAACCTAAGTTGGAATTTGGAATTGATACCCTTTTGTGAAATGACATATTTGAGCAATACGATGATTTGAAATGAGAATTTAACCTATTTTGTCGATATGATTTCGAAAGTGAATATGATTTCAAAGTAATATGGTTGAATTGAATATGATATTTTGATATCAATTATGAAACGGTTTTAGAAATTTAAAAGAACCATCCGGTGTGAAATTGGTGTTTGGTTGTTAAAGAAACCGGGATCGGATATTGTCATACTCTCTGCCAATACCGAAAACCACTTTAACAACTGTGTACGTGGTGGAGATTCCAGAAATGAAGTAGGATGGTTTGGCGAACGATTCTGTATGAGGTATTTACGTGACCCTGACTCCCGTGAGTCAGCTTGATGTGGCTAAAACAGGAGCTATACCGGGCCAAGTGAGGTCATTCCTTCTATCGGGCACATTTCTTCGATACTATATTTTGACTTTGTGATTGTTTTGGTGGCCACCCATTGATTTTTATTTGGGAGTGTGTCCGAGGTGGGCGGTAGTAGCTGCTATGCGTTACCACCAGTCCGGAAGTGCAATTGGTATATCTACCCGAGGCATTGCCTCAAGTGCCTTGTCGCATGCCTTATCGCGCCTTATACGAGTTTGGTTTGTACCATACCTATGGAGTGCCCTCTGATAGCCCTCCAGTTTACGGAGGAATTACGGTACTGTATAGACTATGGGAATATATAAAAAATGTGTTAAGGGGGATATGGTAAACGCCTTAACGCTATTTTAATACTTTACTTTACTGTAGACATATTATAATAGCATATCGTATTACATAGTAGATAGTTTAACGGACCTTAGGAGATGGAAATCCCGAACATCTCTTAAGTTATTACACTCACGTTAGACACTGGATAGGAGATGTCAAACCCCGTAAACATCTCTGACGCCGTTACACTCATATTTATTTACTTTTGATTTAACTTACATAAGATCTTTTAGTTCTGACTCGAGTGTTTTGTCTTTTCAATTCGTTCGGGTCAGTCTGAGCTTTTCAGTGTATCGAAGACTACCTTCTGGACGATGAAGACGAAGATTTGTACTATTATTATTTATTTTATTTATTCCACTGCATCATGTTGTTCTGCTGCATTTATTGATTATTTATTCTTGTTGTATGTAACTCTGATCTTTATTATGAAAGTTAAATCAATGTTATTTGTAAACAGCTTCATGAACTGTTTATTTAATTATTATATTTTGTCATTCCGCTGCGAGATTCTGAATTTGTTTTCCTTTCTTTCTCTACTTTTTCTTATTTACCCCATAACAATCTGCCCTTCTGAATGGTTTGAGTTTGACGCGTGTGTCTGCTTAAAACGTCCAAAAAGGCGGGCCGTTACAGTTGGTATTAGAGCTTTGGTTTAGTGAGAACATTAGCTTTGTGGGGTCTGACTCATATAAATAGGGTAGTAATACCCTAGAATGAGTCGCTGAGTGTATATATATGAGAGAGCGTAGTTGTTAGTGTTAAAAAATGTTTTTGTATTGTGTTAATTTGTTCTGTTTTGTATTTAGAAATTCTGGTTGGTGCATAGGACGCTATGACATCGATAGGGATTTCTAAACACTAAATAGGACAGACCGACACAATATTGTTTTGAAATATAGGTAAATGAAATAATTTTTGCCTATTATATATTTTGTATATGAAATAATAAATTTATAAATGATATAGTTGGTTGTTATATGTTTGTTTGTTAAGCAGTGAAATTTATAAATATTGGTTGAAAATGAGATTGTGAATAAAATAAATATAAATTGGTAGTTTAGAACTGAAGTTCCGGGATTTTTGGAAATTTCTTTCGAAAAGTTTTGGAATATAATACTAGTAGTATTTAGAAGTATTTTTCGATATAAATATTTCAAGATGATTTGAAAGAAATGTTTTAAAAGAATTTTTTTTTAAAAGTTCTGTACTCCCCTCTCTATCGCTGGAAAATAATTTCGGTGATGAGTGCACGCATCATCGACGTTCATTTTCGAGTTTCAAAGTGGGAAGACCGTTGTAGTAGTTTACTACACATTTGTTCTGATAAATAAATCTTAATTTCAAATTCCAAATATGGTTTGATATGTATAAAAGATATGATTATATATATTATTTTAAAATAATTGAAAAGGAATCTGGTTGTTTAGCTCTTAAGTTCCTGTAAATTTGAAATTGAAATTATTGTAATAAATGGAATCTTGACTATATTAATAATGGAAAACTTCTAAAATGAAAATAAGAAATTTGATGTTAAAATGATTAATGAAATAGATAAGAATCTAAAATTTTGTAAACTGTAAATAAAATGGAAATGAAAATAAGAAATGGTAACTATTGATCATTTTGTTAACTAAATATATAAGAGAAACTTGGGTAATATTCAATTGCATTCTCAAAGACACACACATATACCAAATTATTAAAAGTTAAGATGTTAATAATAATATGTAATAGAATATTATACAAGTAAAACTTGAAAAGGGTGAAAGTGTTCAATGGAATTACTTATATAAATAAGAATTCTAATGTTACAAATTGTTATAAATTGAGGTTAATAGTTTGAAATGCTACTAATTAAATGTAATAAAAGTGAATAATGTAGGAAAAATGATTATAAACTTAGGTTAACATTTTAGGCTATTTATAATCAAATTTAATGGTAAAGGTAAATATTGTAAGTAAATAATTATAAACTTGAATTAATATTGAGGCCATTTATAATTAAAATGAGTACCATATAAATTGAATGATTATAACTTCATAGAACATTGAAAATGATTTAGAAATGGAGTTAATATTCAATAATACTATATATGGAAAAATGAATGTGAAAAAGAAATAATCTATAAATGGTAAATTGAATTGTAAAGGAACTTGCCTAATAATGTATAATCCAATAATTGAAATAAAAATAACCTATTTAAGCAATGAATGTAAAGTAATAAAATGAAAGAAAATGGCACTGTATGAATAAAGAAGAAATGAACTTTTGTAAGTAATAACGAATGAAATTAATGAAAATAAACATTATATGAATAAGAAAAGAAAAGTAAATGATGAAAAAAAACAACAGGGGAAAATCAAATTAAATTGTAAATGTGAAGTAAACTGAAATAAAATGTATACAATACTTCAATAATGAATTCATTTATGATCCAAATAATTGAAATGTATATAACTAATGTAAGTAAAGAATGTAAAGTAATGAAATAAGCCTTATATAAATGAATGAAAATTAAGATTTTGTAAGTAATGAACATGAATTAAAGGAAATCATGGTATGAAAAAAAAATGAACAATAAATGATGTGAAAAGATAAATAGAGTAAACTTAAAAATGTGTTGAATTCTTTGTTTGTTGGGCTTATGGATTGGTTGGGAAATGATACTTCTATTTTGTATAGAGATGTATAAATAATCTATAAAGTTATCTACGACTGTTGAGTGTATGGTTTACTTCATAGTTTATTTATCATTTTATATGATTAGAAGTTCTGAACCCAAACAAACCATTTGTTTTTGGTTGCTATGGATGAATGATTGCTCTCTTTATTGAAAATGATGTTTGTACTGTTGTTTTCAAATGATTATTGTTATGTGGTGATGTTTTGTTTGTTATTTATTGAAACAACTTAAATATTTCCCTTTTATATAATTATTATCTTCTTTGGATTATATAAGTGAAATACAGGTTTATGGAAGCAATAGTTACTGCTTTTGGTTTCATAAAATAAGCGTTGCTTACCCGACAAATAGGTACGTTTTCGGATTACGGTTTTCAAGCGATATTATATTGTTTTCTCGTGGTTTGGGATATATTATTTTAGAAAATATGATATATATTGTTATTATTGATATTACTATTTCTCACAGACCTCTCCGTACAAAGGAGACTCTACCGAAATTTTCCGTGAAAATTTGGACTTAGAAAATTTTGTGAAATGTTTTCCAAACTTTTGTTAACTTGAATATAAAGGATTTAATTGTTATAAATTGATATATTTTATTCAAATTATTTAATTATGTAAATTAATTGTTTATAAATTTAATATTTTGAATAATATATATATTGATTTCTTAACTCCTTCTTTTCCTTTCTTTTTCCTTTTCGAGGACGAAAAGTTTTGAGTGGGGAAAAGTGTAACGACCCGTAATTTTCGATAATTAAAAATTGTAAATTTAGTAAGGTTTTGTGACTTAATGTTGGAAGAAATAAAAATTTATGATTAATAATAAGAATATAACTGGAATAAAATGAAATAGTATTAATTTAAGGAAATTGATAACTAATTTAAATGTAATTCCAATTTATTAAAAGGATTAAAGAGTTATAATTGATATAGATTGTAAATAAATTATAGTAATGTATGTATTAATGGATAATTAGATTAAAAGAGCAACTGATAACTTAAATGTTGATTGATTAATGAAAAAAATGTG
This sequence comes from Allium fistulosum, assembly GCA_030737815.1. Taxonomy (NCBI): domain Eukaryota; kingdom Viridiplantae; phylum Streptophyta; class Magnoliopsida; order Asparagales; family Amaryllidaceae; genus Allium; species Allium fistulosum. The sequence goes on from CM060906.1 coordinate 670,371,212, forward strand.
TAATGAATTGTAATTGAATAAATTTAGTGTTGTAGTAGTAATTATAACACTTATTGTGGATAATAAACTTATAAGATGTGACTAAAAGTTAATGGTGACAATTATTATATGTTACCTATTTATTTAGCATGTTAAATTAAAATTGAAATCAATCGCAATTAATTCACTTAATTAGTGCAGTTAATGTAGATTAAATTGGTAATTGTAGAATATTAATTTAATAAGATGTAACCAATGTAAATTTTATTCATAATATGATAATTGATTTGAATAAAAAGAATTGAAATCAAGTTTGATCAATTTATTGGAATTTAAGCTATAATAAATGGATTTATTGCAATTAAATGTAATTAAATACTACGTTAATGAAAACTAAGATGATAATTGTAGAAGGTTAGTGTAATAAGATATAAACAATGTTAACTATGTCTGTAGAGTAATAATTGTTAGAATAAAAGTCTAAAATCAAATTAAAACAATTTATTGGAATTTAATTTTAATTAATTGGATTTAATTGCAGTTGAAATTGAACACTGTAATCAGTGAAATATTAAACACTGAATTTGATATGTAAATTTGCTTTAAGTGATTATGAATGTCTAAATAATCAAAAATGATAAAAATTGTTAATTATAAGATTTGAAATTAAAAAGTGATTTATCCGATTTAATATTAATTTATTTTATTAATGTAAAAATAGACATTTTGGCCACTATCTCGGATTTCGACGAAACCAGTTTCATCGGATCCGTAACGATGAATTATTGTAAGTTTTCAAGTTTCATAGCGATCGGACTTGTCGTTTGATCGTACGGACTCGAAACGCGTAGAAATCGATTTAATTAAATTCAATTGAAATCAATTCGAAATAAGCTGATTTTAAGCTAACTTCTTTATACGATGGAATTAGGACTTGAAACCTATTCCGTTGAGTTTAAAATTATCAAAAATATCTATTTTGATATATGGGATGACCCATTTCCGTTTCGGGAACAAAACGGACTTTTTGGGTCGTTTATCATTCAACTTTCAAATCGATCTAGTCCATTCGTTTCTATTTCTGATCTGCCTATAAACAGCTTGTTATAAACCCTATTTGTTTCTCATATTCTCATTTCAGTACGTACAATTCTATTTTATTCTCTCTTGTCAATGGCAAAAACCAATTTAAACTCGAAACCCTAATTCCCAAATTGCAAATTCAATTTCAAATCAATTCCAAAATCAAACTCCTCCAAACCCTATCAATTTATATATCGATTTGAAGCTCTCGAAGAGTGCAAGTCAAATCTACAGTCTGTTTTTCAATTTGGATTTCTAAATGGCCAGAAATTGATGATTAAGTCTCGACCATCCAAATAGGTGGTTGATGATCATCGACCGATCGTCGATTCATTGGTACTGTTGTGTAGAGAGTCGAGTGCATAGGCCATCGGTGCAGTTTGTGTGGCGTTTTGACGGTTGGATCGGCCGATTAAATTACAGTAGGGTTTAACATTGACCGGCGGCGGCTGCATTGGGTTCGATCGCGAGGCAAGGAGGTCGATGTAGAGGCGGAGGCGACCTTGTCTGGGGCGGAGTGGTCTCGTGCAATCGAGCGTGGAAGTGGCGCAGGTGATCTGAAGGTGGCGACGTGCGTACTAGGTCGAGGGTTTCGGCCTGGTGAGAATTATATCGCGTATTTTTGAGGTGACGTGGGCCTCTGGATGAACCAGTGACGTGTACAACTTTATCTTGTTTGATTTGTTTAAAAATATAAATCGTTTAACTTCTAATTATCGTAACTTTCTCATACGAGGTCGGATTCATGCGCGGTTTATTCCATTGGAATTGTATCGAAATTCCAGACATTTTAACGCCACTTTGGATGAATTATAAGACTGTTCAAATTTGGGCCCTATTTTGGATTTCAAATCGATTTGAAATCCAAAAGTGAGTGTTTTGACCCACTCATAACTACTAGATTTTCTTATGTTAGTTAAATTTAATTTATGGTGATTAGAAATAAATTGATTAATGTTTGGTATGTTAAAATTGTCATTCTAGTTAAATTTGACTTTTATTGAATTTAATCATCGTTTAATTTAATATTGAATTTAATTGTCAATTTAATTCCTATTAATGATAATCAGTTATCTATTGATGTTTATTGATTGATTTGGATGATGATTGTGATGGATGTTTGATTGTTGATATTAGATGATTGGATGTTGTATTTTATATTGTTATAACACTGCAAGTTCCCTACCGGTTGAAATGATACATACCTGAATGATCTATATTAGGGAAAAATTGTTATGGGTTGAAATGATAGACTCGAGCGATTTTATGGATTTTATTTAATTCGGGATTGCGGTTTGAAATGATATATAACCGTAAAACTTTAAATTGCGAATTAAAATGATAAATATTCGTATTACTTGACCCTAAGGTAGAAAATTATATACGAACACCGGATTGGTTAAATTAAATGATTTTTGAATCTTTAAATTTTTGAATTCAGTTAACTAGTATTTTAAAATAGAAATTTGATTTATATAAACTTAACTGTTTTCGAAAGTCCTAGCGTAAATGTTGAAATTGGAATTGATTTAATGAATTGTTCAAAGGAATTAAATTTGAATTTCAAAGTTGAGGTGTCAAATATAAATGAATTTATCGGAATTGAGTTATTGAAATGCTGGATACAACTTTGAAATCTAATTTAAACTAATCTAAACTATTTTAATTAAATTAACTATTTTAATCAATTTAAAACTATTTTAATTTATATTAATCTATTATAACCTATTTAATCCAATTTAAATCTATTTTACCAATTTTAAACTAATTAAATTTATTTAATCTATTGTAAATCTATTTAATATAATTTAAATCTATTTAATCTATTTTAAATTTATTTAATCTATTTTAAATCTATTTAATATCATTTAAATCTATTTAATCTATTTTAAATTTATTTAATCTATTTTAAATCTATTTAATATAATTTAAATCTATTTAATCTATTTTAAATTTATTTAATCTATTTAAAATCTATTTAAGATAATTTAAATCCATTAATCTATTTTAAATTTATATAAATCATTTTAAGTCAAATTATATCAAATTTAAATCTATTTTACTATTTTAATCTATTTAAACTATTTTTAAACTATTAAAACTATTTATGACTATCTAAACTATTTTCTAAAAATTGCAGACTATGTAATGTTGAAGTAATTATGTTTAAATCCTTGATGATGATACAACCTAAGTTGGAATTTGGAATTGATACCCTTTTGTGAAATGACATATTTGAGGAATATGATGATTTGAAATGAGAATTTAACCTATTTGGTCGATATGATTTCGAAAGTGAATATAATTTCAAAGTTATATGGTTGAATTGAATATGATATTTTGATATCAATTATGAAACAGTTTTAGAAATTTAAAAGAACCATCCGGTGTGAAATAAGCGTTTGGTTGTTAAAGAAACCGGGATCAGATATTATCATACTCTCTGCCAATACCGAAAACCACTTTAACAACTGTGTACATGGTGGAGATTCCAAAAACGAAGTAGGATGGTTTGGCAAACGATTCTGTATGAGGTATTTACGTGACCCTGACTCCCGTGAGTCAGCTTGATGTGGCTAAAACAGGAGCTATATCGGATCAAGTGAGGTCATTCCTCCTATCGGGAACATTTCTTCGATACTATATTTTGACTTTGTGATTATTTTGGTGGCCACCCCTTGATTTTTATTTAGGAGTGTGTCCGAGGTGGGCGGTAGTAGCTGCTATGCGTTACCACCAGTTCGGGAGTGCAATTGGTATATCTACCCGGGGCATTGCCTCGAGTGCCTTGTCGCATGCCTTATCGCGCTTTCTACGGGTTTGGTTTGTACCATACCTATGGAGTGCCCTCGGATAGCCCTCCAGTTTACGGAGGAATTACGGTACTGTATAGACTATGGGAATATATGAAAAATGCGTTAAGGGGGATATGGGTAACGCCTTAATGCTATTTTAATACTTTACTTTACTATAGACATATTATAATAGCGTATCGTATTACATAGTAGATAGTTTAACGGATCCTTAGGAGATGGAAATCCCGATCATCTCTTAAGTTATTGCACTCACGTTAGACACTGGATAGGAAATGTCAAACCCCATAAACATCTCTGACGCCGTTACACTCATATTTATTTACTTTTGATTTAACTTACATAAGATCTTTTAGTTCTGACTCGAGTGTTTTGTCTTTTCAATTCGCTTGGGTCAGTCTGAGTTTTTCAGTGTATCGAAAACTACCTTCTGGAGGATGAAGACGAAGATTTGTACTATTATTATTTATTATATTTATTCCACCGCATCATATTGTTCCGCTACATTTATTGATTATTTATTCTTGTTGTATGTAACTCTGATCTGTATTATAAAAGTTAAATCAATGTTATTTGTAAACAGCTTCATGAACTATTTATTTGATTAATATATTTTGTCATTCCGCTACGAGATTTTGTATTTTTTTTCTTTCTTTCTCTGTTTTTCCTATTTACCCCATAACAATCTGCCCTTCTGAATGGTTTGAGTCTAACTCGTGTGTCTGCTTAAAACTTCCAAAAAGGCGGGCCATTACAACTGTGGTTGGAGAGTAGTGCTTGACATCGGGCAATGTATTTGGGTTTGAGGAGGGAGTAGAGCAGTGATCAGGTACTGGTATGCAGTAAGTGGTTTGGATGTAGAGTTATGAAATGTGTTATGTAGAGTGGTTTGGATGGTGATCGGCAGTAAGTGGTTCAGGCAATAATGTTGAAGAGTGGTGTAAAGATTTTGATTTTGATGGCTGCAATATGAGGATGGTAGTGCTGTGGGTTGATGAAATTTTTTGGAAGTAGTCTGTTTGAAGTGGCAGCAGCAGTTTTTGGTAGTGGATGGTTGTGATGGTCTGGTGGAAAGGAAGTGACAGAGTGGTATTTCAGTGCACAGAGTCGATAGTTTTTTGGTTGTTGGTTGACAGATGGTTGATGTTTGGAGATTGATAGGCAGGAGTAGTGGATGTGCAGGTTGGTAAAGAGCAGAGCAGAAGTGGTATTTGACAATTTCTTTTTTTTTATAATTTGAAGAGTGATAAGGAGTGATATGTTATGGTGCACTGTGTGCAGGCTGAAATGAGAATGGTGGTAGATTTGTGTATGTTTGTGGTGTGTCAGTTCGTGCACTGGTGGATGAACTATGATAGAGACAAGAAGAAAGATTGTTAACAGAGGTGACTATTGAGGTAGTCTGCAGTAAATGAAGTGTTGGATGTAGGCGCAGTAAATGAAGTGTTGGATGGTTTGTGGAGAAAATATGGCACTGTGAAGGTGTGAATGGTTGTGAATGTTATGTCTGGTGATGGTTGGGTGGAAGTCTAGATGACGATGGCACTGTGCAGGTTGCACTGGTGGAGGACAGGGCAGTTTTAGGTAGTTGTTTTATGGTATTTAGCAAGGCAGAGGAGCTACAGCAGTTGGTAGATGATGTATGTAATGGAAATTAATGATGAAGGAAGAAAGGAAGGTTGGACAGTAGCTGTATGGCAAGTTGATAGAAATATGAAGTGTGGAGACAGTGGAAATATGAAGTGGCAACGCAGGGGATGGTGATGTTGATGGCGATGTATGGTATGGTATGGCAAGGCAGGGGAAGGTGGAAGTGATGGCAACGGAACCAGAGTTGATGGTCAGAAGTGTTCAGGTAGCAGGCAGCAGCAATGTGTTAACAGGGGTTGTGGCTGTGCAGGGTATTGATGTGGTAGTGTGTGTGTGTACATGCACAGAGGGGTGCACAAGGAGGTGAAACTGTGTATGTGTTGAGGCAATTTGAAGGTGAATATGTTGTTGACAGTGTTGGTATGAAGTTTGATACGGTGGAACTGGTTTGTATGGTGGAAATGGGTGATAATGTTGTGGTGTTGAATGATGTGTTGGCTGATTTGGTTGAAATGTAGTAAGTAGAAGTTTGTTGTTGTGGGAATGGTTGTTGAAACTGTTGAGAAGGGGTGCAGACTTGAAAGTGGGATGAATTTGTGGTAGAGGGTGGATAGAAGGAGATATGCAAATGCAACAGTGGCAGTGACCTGCAGTAAGATGACAATATGCAAAAATTTGTAAAAAATATGAAATGTAAATACAAATTTAATTGCAAAAGAAATGGAATTAAATTGTTTTTTTTAATCTTTTTCAAATGAAATTGCGTGTGTGTGTGTTGAAATATGCAAATGCAATGCAAATAGAAAACCAGAACAACATGCACACAAACAAAATGTCACAAAAATCACACACAAACACAATTTTTTTTTTAAATGCAATACACACACAAAAAAATAAAACACATAAAAATCAAACAAAAATAATTTGAAAAATAGAAAATCAAATCAAATCAACTCCCCGGCAACGGCGCCAAAAACTTGTTTGAATGACTAACTCTCTATCGGATTAGAAAAATAGCCAATCAAATTTATAATAAAATTAACCGCAAGCACGGCGTACAATTTTAGTACGTGGCGAGTACAGGTCGATCCGTAGGGAATTGTTTAGATTTTAAAATTTCCGTTCAATCAAATTAACCAAAGTTGAGAGTGTTGTTAAGCTAAAAATGAAAATGTAAGTAAACTAACAAAAGAAAATGGATAAAAATATGAGAGTAGAATGCAATTTAGAGGTAATTTCCTTTAATGATCACATAAATCAACATATATGAAATTATAATCTCTCTTTTGGTCATTAGTGAGTTTAGTTGATATGTTTATCATAAGTATGGAATATTTATGCTATTAATTAGCCCAATATAAACCATCAAACTTTAACATACCCACTAAATCACTTTTTAACTATCGTGAAAATGACAATGACTTGAAAATAAAATCTATTCTAAGCATGATCTATTAACTATTGATTAGAAATATAGACCATCAAATTTTGATTCCAAATCCACTTCCATTACCAAAATCAATTAGTTAGATGATGATGTAAATTGTGTTTATTTGATCAGTAAGTATAGCCTATATGTGATTAACATCATAGACTATCAAATTCATTAATAAACTTTCATCAACATGCAACTTTCCAATAAACACAAAAAGATAACATAAATGATCATAATGTTGAATCTACATTATTAAGAGAGCTTCATTACCCTTAAATTGAAGGGATTTAACTTTTCATATTTGTTATCATGTCAACAAATATAGCATTCAACATGAAATAAAAACAAGAAGAAAATGCAAGCTAAGTAAAAAGAGAGCTAATTAAAATAAAATAAAAACTATTATACTCGCATAAATAAAAAAAATCTACACTACTAACATGAAAGGAAAAACATGTAAAATAAAAAAAAACAAGAATTAAAATTGCATTAAGAAGAAAATTACATAAGAAATGAAAATGGCTAAGCAGCCATGAAAAAAAGAAAGAGCTTTTGTTTATTTTTGAGTCTAAAACTAAACTAACTAAAGAGAAGGCTCAAAGGCTAAGAAATTAATTACACGAACATATGAGATATTTATACATGTTTGGAAATCCTAATTATATTTTTGGGAACTACCTAAATTGCCCTTGAGGAAGCGTGACCAACAAGTAATCAATAGCACGTGTTAATCCTCCACTTAAATGTGCATGTAGCTTTAATCTTCATTAGCATTTGCATTAGCTTCTAATTGTACATCATGGTAAGTGGGTAGGTGGGTCTTTCATGTTGTCATGAAATGAATTATTTCCATCTTCACTTGCTTGTATTCTCTTGTGCATGCATATTTTCCATAAAGCCACTTGTAATTTGAATTCAAATTCCTACAAAATAATATAAAAAATTTCAAGTAAATTTTCTCAAATTAATATATGCACAAAAATGACAATTTTGCCCCTGTATGAATATGAATATATGATGATTTGAAAATAATTGAAATTTCGGTTTAAACATGTTAAAATACCCTATATGATCATTTATTTAATTAAATTCGATTAAATGTGGAAGTAAAAATATGCACATTTATGTGCACATCAATTTGTCGGGCTATCTCAAAAGGTTTGTGGATATAGTGGTTTATATTCGTTAGTGTACTGTATTATTGGTTTAAACTTAAGTACATATTTATGGAGATTTGGTTGTATCATTTGATCAGTTGTTAGTAATTGTATCACTTATGTTAGAGTTCAAACTATGGACTAGATTGTCGCTTATTCAACATGCACCTTTAGCGCTTGCTCTATTTACCATATGTATTGCAGTACTGATACTAGAAATTATAGTAAATATGTTTTGCGTATGTATTGTAATAATATATAAATTTTAATTCACGAAGTAGAACATATTTATGGGATACAAGAGTTCACCGTAGTATCTTAATGAACCAATGACTTTGGTTTGTTTTTCAATTCAGTTTATTTAACGGAATTTGATGTTAAATGGTATGTTTCATTAATTAACTGAAGCGGTGCATTTTTAATGCAGAGGGTTGAGTTGATGGAATCTACTCAAGCATTTGATATATGTATTTTTTGCAACAAGTTACTCAAATTAGATGATAGGCATTTTAATAGAAAATCTTGCTTGGTTGTAGTCATTTATTTTTTACCTTGCTCCTTGTACTTCTTTTAGGAGGAGCTTTAGAATGTACTTTTTTTAGCATAAAAAGAAGATATATAAATAATAGGAGAAAAAACGCCTTTCTCCGGGGGCACACAAAAACCAGGCGAAGCATATGAAGGACAAATGCCACCCACACTCTAAAAAGGAACAGAGCAACAACACAACGATCAAAAAACAAAGCAACAGCAAACAGTGATAAGACAGCCAGCCACTAAAAACAGATAATACCACCACCAATCAAACCACCCACCCGCCAGTACTCAAAAGAGTAGGCCAGACCTCCAATCCAAACCATAGAGAGTGCAAACCAACCAAAATCAAAGGCATATCCCAGCGAATAAAGTAAGCGCAAAGACGATAGAAAAGACAACCACAAGAAGGAGAGCCGAGTCTCACAAAAAAACCCAAACAAAAAGGAAATCAGGGATAGCTCCAGCTAACCAACGCTAATCGAATATCCTCAACGATCTCGAACAATGCCAAACACCCAATGAAGAAGACCGACGAACCTCGAGAAGAGGTCGACGAGGAATAAGAAAGCCCGAGACCCTCCAATGCAACCCAAAACCAAGCCAAAGCAAAACCAAAGATAGGAGACAAGAGCCTCCTACGAATCTCGAGCACCTAAACCAGTCGAAGCCAACCAAAGCACACTCTCCGAGAAATAGAATCCGAAGCCACCTGGACTAGAAAACTAGCAACCACATTAAACCAAAAATTAGGGGGGGGAGGGGGACGAAACGTTGGGTGAAAGCCAACGCCCGAATGAAAGGACTCAGCCAACTCCCAGTCTAGCGTGAGCCATGCCACATGAGATAGACAGAAGACCCACCAATCGCCCAGACCGGTGGCTCATGGTTCCCCTGAAGGGTCTACCTCGAAATGCCAGGAAAACGTCATTCCTCACCCGACGAATAATGGACGGAGGATCCATAGGTGAGTTTTCGAAGATTGCCTTATTCCGTGCGCACCAAAGGTGCCAGCAGATAAGACAAGGAATCAATCGGAAAACGATCGATCGGAGAGATTTTCCAGAAATCCCAGACCACTAGGAATTCTGGAGATCAAAAGGAGATCTGGCAATACGTCTCACACCAACCAGGTTGCTGAAATAATTCCAGCAAGATCTGGCCAAGATACTATCAAAAAACAAATGGTTTGAAGATTCCGTTTCCCTTATGACACAACAGCGACAACGGGATACAAAGGGGATGCCGATCTTTTGAAGGTTAACGTCTAGTGGCAAGCCATCGTGCAAAATACGCCACATCAAAATAGAAGCTTTCGGGGGAATACGGGAATCCCAAATGAAAGAGAACACAGGTCGAATAGGACTTGGAGACCTAATCGAAGACCACGCTTTCAGGATGGAAAATGACGCGCCATCCCAGCCAGATAAACCTCCATGATAGTCAGTGAAAGGTTTCACCGACTGCATGTGCTTCCAGGTCTCGCTAGCATAGGACGGCGAACCTGAGAAATTTGAGGCAGCTAGCCTCCGATACTTTGTATGAAGGAAGGATGCCCATAGAGAGTCGTTAGCACCAAACCTGAACCACAACTTACAAGCAAAAGCCGCACAAAGGTCCTTGGGATTACGGAGACCAAGACCACCTTCGTTTTTAGGACGGCAAACCGCTTCCCACGACACCCAATGGTGACGACGCGCGTCGTCCTTGTTGCCCCAGAAAAAAGACGAGGCCAAAGACTGATACGCCTGGAAGAAGGAAGAGGTAGGGGTCATAGCCGCGAAAATATGAGTTCCCATCGAGTCTAATACCAACTTGATAAGAACCAATCTGCCTGCCTGGGAAAGAAGAGACGCATTCCAGCGTAAAATCTTACCTCTGACTTTGTCTGCCAATGAATCAAAAAAGGCATTGAGCTTTCTACCTCGGTATAGGACAATACCCAAATAGGGGAGAGGGAGGGATGCTTCTTTGAAACCCAAAACAGTCTCAATCCAAGCAGCACGAGAGGGAGGCAAGTCCTTCGCATGGACGAAGCTGCTTTTGGAAGGGTTAACGAGTTGGCCCGAGGCCCTCTCGTATTGATGCAGGAAACTGAGGAGACGCCGAACGGAGGAGCGACTGCCCTTAGAAAAGATGACAATGTCATCTGCAAAGGATAAATAAGAGATAAGGGGGCAACCCCTCGGAATTCCGAAGCGTTGGATTTGCCCAAAAATAGTTAAGGTTTGGAGGCCGCGAATCAAAGCCTCCGCGGCGATCACAAAAAGGGAAGGCGAGAGTGGGTCTCCTTGGCGCAGACCCCTCCCCGCCCTGAAGTAACCGTTAGCCAATCCATTTATGAGCACAGAGAACCAACAGTTAGATATGAGCCTCCAAACCAAGTCAATAAGGGATTCCGGGAACCCGAAGGCCCTTAAAACCTTGATGACGAAAAACCAAGACATGCGATCATAGGCCTTGGCCATGTCCAGTTTGAAGACAACATTAGAGCCCCGAACTTTTCGATCAATATGGGAGATAAGTTCCTGGGCTAGAAGGACATTGTTAGTAATCAAACGTCCTTTGACAAAACCTGCTTGCAAAGGAGAAATAATACGTTCAAGGAAAGGGGCCAAGCGATTGGCAAGAATCTTAGAGATAACTTTGTTCGAAAAGTTACAAAGACTGATCGGCCGGAAATCCCCGCACGATCTAGGATTATCGCACTTAGGAAGGAGAATAAGGTTGGTGGAGGTCCATCCGGAGGGAAGGGATTCCCCGGAGAAGAAGGATTGGACAGCCAGACAAAAATCAGCCTGAATAATAGGCCAGGAGCTCCGATAGAAAACGCCGTTGAAGCCGTCCGGTCCACTAGCACTGTCCTTGCTTAAGGCGAAGACACAGGCCCGAATCTCCTTAGCGGATGGCAGATCCGTAAGAAGGACAGTATCTGAAGAAGGAACGACACGAGGAATGAAGGCTAAAAGAGCCGGATCAGAAACCGAGACTGACGGGGAACCAAGAAAGGATTGAAAATGGGCCAGAATGGTATCTTTTACTTCCTCAGGAGATGTAGCCGTTGAAAGATCAGGCCGCAAAATCTCGCGAATCGCTAGAAGGTTATTCTTCTTACGAATAGAAGAGTGGAAGAATTTGGAGTTCGTATCGCCATCGACTACCCACTTGATCCTAGCCTTTTGACGGAGGAAGTCATTCTCGATACGGAGTTCAGAAGAGAAAATGGTTTGCGCTAGAGACCAAGCCTCCTTGTTTGCCGAGGACGGATCTTCATCTAGCAATGATTCGGCTAAGATAAGAGATTCTTCAGCCGTTCGAACGCGATCAAAAATGTTCTTAAAGACCTGAAGATTCCATACCTTAAGGCTTCCCTTGAGTCTCTTAAGTTTTCGACTGAAAACAGCACAGGGAGGGGCGACTATTGGAATGGTCCAGGAGTTATCAACCTCTTGCAGAAAAGAATGATGCGATCTCCACATGCTCTGAAACCGAAAGGAAGATGGTCCTGAAAGAGAGAAAGGAGAACATCGAACGATCATAGGAGCATGGTCAGAGAAGGACCGATGAAGGTGAGCGATCGAGAAAGAAAAGGGAAGACGAAACCATTCCTCCGACCCGAAAACACGGTCGAGTCTAGAGAGGATACGATTCGGACCCTCTTGGTTGTTAGACCAGGTAAAAGCAGAACCAGTAAAAGGAAGCTCCGAGAGGCCAGAGCTTACAATGAAAGAGTTGAAATCCTCCATCGTTGTACGGTTGACGGCCGCACCACCCCGTTTCTCCGCTTGGCATGTGATGATATTAAAATCCCCGCCGATCACAGATGAAGCTATCCCCCTAGAACCAAGGCCCAGAATGTCGGACCAAAGATCTAACCTTGCCGAACGGTCACATTTGGCGTATACCGCCGAGAATAAAAATGAAGAGGGAAAAGAAGGAGACGAACAAGCCATTGAAAGAAGCTGGGGGGAATCAAAGACGGGGTTGACCGTCAGTGATTTGGACCATAAGATCCAGATCTTTCCCGAGATGTTGGCGGAGCCGCCGCCAAATCCTAAGGATAAGACGACTGAGGGAATACCAGCCGAGGCTAGAAAAGGTTCCAGAAGAGCAACCAAATCAACAGAGTGCTTCCTGACAATGCGTTTCAGTCTAGCCAAAGACGCATCATTGCCAATACCGCGAACATTCCAGAAGAGAATGTTAGCCATGAGGAAAAGGCAAATACCGAAGAAGATAGAAGCGACTACCCGACACCGGACAGAGGAATCAAAAGCTCTCAAATAAGATACAACGAAAAACGAGTAGATCGATCGATCTGCTCGGACGCCGCTATAGAGCGTGTGCGGATGGTACGAGGCGTAGACGGGGCTCTACGCGATATGCGTCGAGACCGGCGAGGAGGACGGGCGAAAGGCTGGGGCAGAGTCTCAAGAGACACCTCAACCTCGTTCCCCCTCAAAGACGACAGCGTAGAAACAGACCGCGAAGACGAGGGTAAGGAGTTTCTAGATAAGCAATCAAGGCGCTCATTAAGGAGCGCTATTTCTTCCAGACTCATAAGAGGAATGGAGATGGATAGGGAGCACGAAGATGAAGGGAGAGAGCACGCCGCCGAGCAATGAGATGGAGATGGAACCTGGCGTTCCGGGAGCTCAATAGGCAAGCGAAGACAATGAGGGACGCGGACCAAACGCAATCCATACGTCCTAGAAAACCACTCAGTAGAAGACAACACCACAGAAAAATAGGATATGAAGGGGAAAAAGCTAACAGAAATGAATCCCACCGAAATAGCCGAAGATATGAAAGAAGAGCAGGACGGAAAAAAGGAATGGTCGACACAGGTAGACACAGACGGAGAGAAAAAATGTGAGGGTGAGCAGTCAAGCTGCTTCTCATGTTGCTGTGGGAGTCTTACCAAAGCCGGACTGTTACTAATGAAACGGCCCCGCACTGAGGGTAAGAGTCGCTAGTCGGTACCCTCCGAGGTAACAGTGGAGTGGAATAAGGGTATAAGGCATATCACCAGTCTATCCGTATAGTGGTCGAAGGCGACCACTATACGAACAGGACTGGGAGATTTCCCGAAACAATCGCTCCATATCTGCTGGAACCTCCGAGGAGAACCACGAGATACTGACACCAAAGGGAAGCAAAAAGAATAAAAAGTCACTGACGACACAGAAAAGGCCTCGTCATGACTCACAGCAATAGCCCAACAATAGACTTCCGATCGATCGATCCCTACCAGCAGACTGGTCTGGACACAGTCGATACGACATAGGCGATATAGCATAGAAAAGGGCTGCCAAATATACACCTGCCTATCGCGTCTCTTTACGCATAAGACGGCCGAACTGACACCAACACCGGAAAAGGGACCTAACACCGCACATTCCAGTAACGAAACGGCAGTGCTAGGGAGCACGCACGAACGTGCGTCATGGCTCAAGCTAACAGAAAAGACCTCAACGGTCCAAATCCAGATAACAACAGGCAATTCAAAGAAAACAGCGAAAATGGAGCAATTTGGAGAGAAGCTTACCTGCCTACAAAGGGTGACGCTCACCTGTTGGACAGAGGCAAAAGCCACCACAGTCGAGAGACGGACGAAACCCGTCCCCCCACTATCATGCCCACCATCGCCATTGGTCACCGAGACCGCAGACGATACGATCGTAGGCAAAAAAAAACCTGCCAGACAACCCTGCAACACCAACAAGCGCTGCAACCAACTGCTCGCTGGGATGAGGGAGGCAGGTGATCAATTCCTCCTCCCTAACACCACCGGCAACCTCAACAGCGTCAAATGAACCGAATACACAAGAGACCCCAGACGAACAGTCATCCAAAACACCTCCTAAAACAGAAAGACTGGGAGCGAATCGAGTGATGAAATCTCGATTGCCACTCGAGAAGGAGTCACCATCAGCCGAGGAGATAGAACAGTCGCACTCGGGACTAGTCACCAAAGAGCCAAAGCATAAATCAGACACGAGCTCGACCTGACCGCCCATTGCCTCCCCGAAGATAATACTTGGTGAAAATCGGGTGGTGAAATCCCGATTACCAAAGGTCGCAGGCAAGAACGGGGAAGCAAACGAAAGATCAGGCGAAGCTACCGGCTCCGGCAACGACCCACCGCTCATGCTAGCAACCGAATAGAGTGGATTGACAACAGGAGATAATTCCATGAAGTGCCAGTCAACCACCAGAAACATGAAGCGAGAAAGGGTCGAGAATGCCGATAGGGAGTAAACACAGATCTCAATCGAACAACCGCTAGAAAAACACACCGACAGAGGCGGCGCCACCACCTCCAGCAGAGCAGTCGCGATGCTTGCAAAAGAGGGGCAGGATCTCACAAAATCACCACGAAACGCGAAAACCCCCAAATTCATCGTCAAAACCCTAGATAGCACACTGAAAAATACTGAGAGCGATGCAGAGGTGGAGCGCACCCCAGAAGAGCATACAAGAACTAACGAACTATGAAACTGCGGGGGGAAGAAGGGGAAATTAGAGAATCGCAGTGGAAGAAAAAGTTAGGAGGCCATTAATTCGACCATTGAAGCTATTTACTTTTAGATGTTCAAACAAATATATGGCTTTAGAATGTACTTTGCCTTTTTTTAATTTGTGTTTTGGCATGGGTGATCTCTAATAAATAATCTGTATTAACTAAAATAAATGCAGATATTAAATTAGGTATCGTTTCTGGTTATGCATTCTCTTTGTCAATCTTCTCAGCTATGCTCTAAAGTAATCCTGAATCTTTAGAGAAAATCTTTGGGGCTTCATCAAACATTTATTTTCTGTCTTTATTGTGCTTAATATCAGTATCAGTGGTTTCAGATATTTTATGGTTTTCAGCTATTTTCAGTATGCACTTCACATGAATCTCTGGTTATGCTTATTCTGTTTTTTTTTTTTTTTTTTTACTGCAGATTACTCAAATTAGATAATGAGCATTTAATATATGTTTTTTAGTTATGTCTGTTACCCTTTTTGTCAAATATTAGTATATTTTTAGAAAATGTTTGACTAATTCATACGTAGGATATGGTTGTAGCCTAAATTAAGTTTTCTTTCTTTTTCTATGTCAACAAGGTTTGTGCAAGCCAGTTAAAATATTTTAAGCTTTTTCCAATGATTTTTGTTTTGTCAAATTATTTAATCCCCTATTTTAAATTAAATGTGTAATTCAATGATTCAAATTTTTTTACTAACTGTTTTCTTTTGTGCATTGATTAGCCAACCAACTGGTAAAGTCTGATGCTAAATTTTATGCTGCTAAATCTTTTGATTTTGGATGATTTTTAATTCTACTTTTTATTTAATCATTACTCTATAAAGATTATTTTTTGCTAGTTATTAAATGTCGCATTTTAACCTTAACAAAGTATTAAGTAAAAAAATTCAAAGTATTTCTTACCAGCGTGTTCAACATTTATTTTAATGGGAGTCTGATGATAAGAGTCATAAGAAAACCTTCTAGTGTTTGGATGATTGTGCTAACAAGCTTTATAATCAATAAGGTAAGCGGAAGCCAAATGAGATTATTTGGAGAAAAATAACAAGGGAGAAAAACAAAGAACTTTTTATAGAATAAAAAATTGCAGACGGTGGTGTTTGGAAAATTACCAACGCTGAAAACACAGTTTATTCATAAAAATAGCAATATGAATAAAGAAAAGCATCTGAATGGAAGAAAGGGGGCCCCGTTTATATATTATGTTTACGTGATGATGGTACGCACGAAGAATTTTTTTTTTTAACAAATTGTATATGTTTATCTCGTTCGGAAAAATATGATTTGCATAAGTATTTAGCCATTTTTGCATCGAAATAATATGCAGTTAGTTTTAATTGTTCTTTTTAAATTGCAACATCTAATTTTTTTGTTAGCTTGAATTTTAATTTTTATTGTTCATTAGTAAAGAAAGAATTTTATTTTTTATTAGTTTGAATTTTTATTTCTATTATTAATTAATAAATAACGATTTTGAAAAGAAAGTTTATTTGTTAGATCCTATTTTTTAAGTGATATTGAGATTTTAATAATATTTGTAGATAAGCATTTAAAAATAGGATGCTTATCTACAAATATTATTAAAATCTCAATATCACTTAAAAAATAGGATCTAACAAATAAATTTTCTTTTCAAAATTGTTCTTTATTAATTAATAATAGAAATAAAAATTCAAGGGGTTTTTAGGCTCAAAGAAAAAGTTGAAGAAAAATTTAGTTTTAGGGACAAGAAGTTTGCTTCTTAGGCTGAAGGACGCTTTCTAGTGTAAACCACGAATGATAGTTATAACTATCATTTTCTGTTTACACTAAAAAGTGTCATTCAGACTAAAAAACAAACTTGTTGTTCCTGAGATTAAATTTTTTTGCAACTTCTTCCCTGTATCTATTTTTCTGTATTTATTATAAAAGGACATTTTTGGTAGTTCATGTTGATACAAAAATAGTGTAACACCAAATTTATTACAACTATTATTAAAGATAAGTGAAGAGCGACGGACTTGACCAACGACCATGCAGAAGAAGTGTATGTAATATATTATGTTTATGTTATCTTATATGTAATCTCAGCTGTCCCACAGATCTTTTTATAATAAATAGATATTCTTAAATACAGAGAGGCAGTTACCTATATATTAAACTTATTTCACGATAGTAAACAACATTTTCTTCTACTAGTGTTTTAGCAATTAAACTTTCCAAATTAACTGACCTGAGCGATTAGACATTACAAATTAATTACTTTGATTCTTTAAATATATCCTTTCCTTAATGGTAATCACAAGTATAGCTAAAGATACAAGTGAAACCATACATTTATGTGAATGATACATTATCTAAAAATCAGCCTTATATATGGAAAACTAGTGGGCTGGGAG
Organism: Allium fistulosum; assembly: GCA_030737815.1. Classification (NCBI taxonomy): domain Eukaryota; kingdom Viridiplantae; phylum Streptophyta; class Magnoliopsida; order Asparagales; family Amaryllidaceae; genus Allium; species Allium fistulosum. Next base: position 670,388,716 of record CM060906.1, read on the forward strand.
CTCTGGAAAACCGCTTCAGTCTATTCTCTTCCGCTTGATTCTATGTCTCATCTGCTGGCACGTCTGGTGTGCGCGGAATAAGGCTACCTTCGACAGTATTCCTATGGATCCTCCGTCTATCATTCATCGTGTGAGGAATGACGTCTTCCTGGCTTTCCGTGGTAGACCCTTCAGGGGATCCATGAGCCACCGTTCTATGCGGCTAGTGGGACTTCTCTCGATCTCCTGTTCTCCTACTTCCGTTAGATTAGGAGTTGGTTGAGCCGTTGCTGGCGGGTGGTGGCATTTCCCCACCACTCCCCCCCCCCCTATTATCTTATTTTGGTTGCTTGTTTTATTGTTTCAGGTGCTTTTGGTGTTTCTTCGGCTCGGTGTTCGCTTCGGATGGATAGGCTGGTGAATTCTACGGTTGTCCTCTTGGGTAGCGAGATCGGCCTTTCTACCACCTTTTTCAGCAGTCGTGCTTATCCTTCTGTGTTTGATTAGCTCTTGTGTTGACTGGGATGGAATCCACTATTCTGCTTCTGTCATTCTTTGTGGTTCTCTCCGTGGTTTCAGAGAGCTATTGCTTCATTGTTGGCGTTCTCCTAGTATTCCTTCTGTCGCCACCTTTGGGCAGGGGCATCGCCGGAGCTCGATGGTGATGTTAGGTTGTCGGTTTCTATGGCCACTTCCGGGTTGGCTTCCTTCTTTCCGCGCGGGTTGTGCTGTTTTTAGCAAGTTCTTTTGCTGCTCGGTTTGGATGTTGCTATTGTTTCTGTGTCTATAGGCTTGATGTTTGATGGTAGCGTCTTGGGAGGATTGGCCTTCGCCTTTTGGTTGTGGCAGGAGAGGGGTTTCTTTGTGATGATTCTGTTTCTTTGGCCATATTGTCTGTGGCATCCAGACTCTTTGTTGTCTGTGGGGTTGTTTTTCTCTGTTTCGTTTCTTTATGTCTGTTTATTATTCTGTACTTGTCTAAGTTGTTTTGGGAGGTATATGTTCTCCGTATGCTTCTTCTTTTTGTGTGAGCCTCTGGAGGAAGGCATTCTTCTCATTTTTGCTATATATATATTTATTTCCGGAAAAAAAAATGATTGTATCATGAAGAGTAGCTCGGTTCTTTTGTTTCTCTAAGCCGGATGCAAATAAATTAAGCTTTGAAGTTGCAAATGGAGGTGAAAAAGTGGTTGCACGGGCAATTAGAGGTAAGCATATTTAACAACACTCAAATTTGATCTTTTTGATGAAGTTCAACAATCAAATATAAGTAATATTCATATGGTACATTGATGTTCCATTTTAATTATTCCGTAACAAATATGATATTTTATAAATTTAACAGTGATAACATTCAGTTATTTCTTTCGAACTCATTTTGGAATGTTGCATATTGATATTCTCGTAAGTTTTCAAAGAATTTTTGTAATGATTTACAACTAATAAGCATTATATAATTCTTTTTTTCTACTCACCAAAATTCTTAATCTTTGCTATAAAGATATCCAATAGTAAGTAGACTCATATAATTTCAAGCAGCATTTTATAATCGACTATTTTGTTTAAAACGCACGCAACCATCCTATATAGATTCTGGATGGAGTTGGAATTCCTTGGCATGGAGAGATTCACAGTTTCATGATCTGGATAACTTGAGCACTGCCAGATTATATGTTCCATTAGATTTACGATATATGATAATATAGGATATAATACATATAAATTCACTCTCTACATCTTTTTAACAAAAAGGAACTCTTCCCATCATGGGTACCATGTTTGTGCACTGGTCTTCACAAAAGGAACTCTCTAAATCGAACCCCTCTATCTGATTCAACATTGAATCATTGTTATTATCAAGGATGTTCTTTTGTGTCTTCTTAATTTATCAGCTAGGGCCTCAGAATTTTTCCATGAAAAAATTTCTTTTTGAAATGTGTATTTAGTTGCTTTGATTCAACATATTGCCTAACTTGATATTCTCAAGAGGTAACTGCTAAATAAAATGTATTACAGGCACATGCCTTAAAATTGGCGTTGGAAGAAAAAAATTTGCATGCAAATATATATGTTGGAATGCGTTACTGGTACCCTTTCACTGAAGATGCAATTCAACAGGTTAGCAACTTTATTGGATTAGAATAACATGTATCATTATTGGAACAATATAATATTTTTTGGTGCTTTCACAAGTTTTATAAAATTTCCTTGAGTTCAATTTGTTTTTAGTAAAATAGCAATACTAGGTAGAGTTGCTAATAGGTTTTGGGGTTACTTCTGTAGTCTGTACAGTATATCTTGAATCTATAAATAGCATGTGCTTACCAACATCATGTTTTCTATCATGTCACCATAATTTGTTCTTTCAACAATTTTCTAGATATCAACTGTAAGGTATGCTGCTAGTAAGATTTGAAGTGTGAGCATTGGAATTTACCATTTTGAACTGTAGCAAGTATTATATACATGCAAAAATAAAATAATAATACTACTATTCTACAACATGGCCGAATATTTAACAAATTTAGTCATGAATCTCGTTATATATCTAATTTTTGTCCACCATTATCTGTAGATTAAAAGGGACATGATTACCAAGCTTGTTATCTTGCCTCTTTATCCAGTATGCATATCAACAAGTATGCCCAATATCCGTGTTCTTTAAAATATAATCAGGTATGTAACCAATAATGTGAGACACTCGAAGGTTTGAAATTTTGAACCTTGTTTAATCGGATCATCCTTCCATTGCCGGTGAAATAATCACATCTCTTTAATATTAAGAGGATATCATGTGCCTGTCGGTTTTGTGGTTGCTTAGAACTTGTACTGAACGTAAACACTGCATTATAGAGAAGATGCATATTTTGAAGGCATGCCAATCTCCATCATAGAGTCATGGTATCATTGTGAAGGCTACATTAAGTCGATGGATGATTTGATAGAAAAGGACTTATCAAAGTTTTCTAACCATAAAGAGGTGAATTTATCTTCATCTTGAGCTTAATCTTTGAAATTAAATGTTATTTCGCTCCTTAAATACAGACGATATCAAGCTGTCCAGTCTATGCGGTATAACCATTATATTTTTATATGCTTATTCATTATTTAACATGGTAAATCTTTCGTAGGTCCATGGATATTATATGGTGTTATAATGTGCTAAAGACATTGACATTTTTCTAGTCAACGTATTGATTATCAACCAAATAGTGATAATAGTATCATTGGTAATACGAGCATTAAGGCACACACTCCGCGCGCGATGATGGCACGTTCTTCTCTCGTGGATTATTTTCTGCAAATTATATATGTTTAACACATTCAAGCAAAATAATTTGCACAAATATTTAATCATATTTTTGCTTTGAAATCATATGTAGTTAGTTTGAATTTTTATTTTTAAGTTGCAACATTTAATTTTTTTAGTTATTTTTATTTCTATTATTAATTAATAAAGAATAAATTTGTAAAGAAATTTTATTTGTTAGATCCTACTTTTAAGTGATATTAAGATTTGGTAATATTTGTAGAATGTCGTTTTGAATTTGTAAAGTGATTTTATTTGAGTTTATTTGTTTGATCCTATTTTTAAATGATTAAGATCAAAGTTTGAGAACTCAATTTCGATCATTTGAAAATTTCTTAGTTTCAGTCAATTTCGAAAATTTTGAAAGTTTCGGTTTTAGTTTCGGTTCAGTAATGGTATCAGATTTCTGTATTTTTAATGAAAAATATACTAAACGTTGCAAATAAAATACAAAAATACAATCTATAAAGAGATAATGATACAAAACATGCAAGACTATCACATCCAGATTTATTTCTTGGAGCTGCATATAGATTGTTTTCATAGTCTTCTTCATCATTTTGTCTTGTATGGTATGATGGATAACCATATCATACTAATGATATTTCTGCAACTTGTTGAGTATTCCAAGTAATAGCATATTTAATGTGTGTGATATGAAAACCATCGATAACCAAATTTACCGATTGAAATTGAACTTAAGATTGTCATTCCTAACTGAACAAACTAAATTTACCAATTAAAATTGAACTTAAGATTTCATTCGTATCTGAACAAATTTGAATGTGAATATGCTCATGTTACGAATTTTTCTTCGAATTTGAATCAAAATTTTGAATGGAAGAGAGAGGACAAACTAATAAAAGATAAATAAATACTAGAAATCTAGAAAAGTCTTATTGAGACAGATATATAAACACTAAGGTCATAAAGTTGGTATACAACCTATCATATAATTGAGTAGAATAATCGATTAGTTTTATACGTTAATATATGTTAGATATGAGGTATAATTAAACCATAATAATAGGTGGATTCTTGATCAAATATAAATGTATAAACTTTACACATAGCTTGAGATTATTATTTGATTTTGATAATTGCTAATACATTTATATAATACAGATAAATAGGCACAAGGAAGAAGTTGTAAAAAAAATTAGTCTCAGGGACAACAAGTTTGCATTTTAGTTTGAATGACACTTTTTAGTGTAAACTGAGAATGATAGTTACAACTATCATTCTGTGATTTACACTAAAAAGTGTCCTTCAGCCTAAAAAACAAACTTCTTGTCCCTGAAACTAAATTTTTCTCTAACTTTTTCCTTGAGCCTAAAAACCCCTTTATAATATTATATGTATGTACCGCCACAATATGATGAGAACTAGACAATAGTTTTATTCACTATTCGGTTTAATGCATAAAAAAATGTAAACAAATACAACCTTTTAAAGTCCATTAAAAAATCAAAGTCGCATCCCATTTTTATAACAGCTCATTATTTTGGAAGTAGAAATATATATATTCACATTATTTACTCATTTGCAACTATGCAATTCAAATGGAATAAATTAATAATGTAACAGTTTAAATATTTTACTTTAAATCACGTATTCAGGTAAGTACTTAGTGATGTTGTATGATTACTTAACATAAAATTGATTTGTATAAATAACATATAATAATCATGAGTTCTCTCCAGCCTTCTCGAATAGAGGATCACTCATTGTTCTCAAAAATAAAATATATAATAATCAAATTATACCCTCTAACATGATATATATGCCCGACTAATGTTCCAAATGACTAATTAAAAAGCACAATAATATTCTCAAGTGTGGTGTTATCACTTATAGGTAGTTCTACAATGATTATGTATTCTGAATTAAAAAAATCTTGATGATGTTGTATTTAATATTTGATTTTATGATGATTGAATATTTATTTAAATAAGAACAATTAGTTCCACATCGGTAACATTTCTAAAATTTATTAATTGAACAAAATATTTTTTATGAGGTAGGTTTATAAAGTAATGTGTTGATTGAGTATACATAGCTAGATCATTAAAAGGATTTTATAATATACATGACACACTATGATACTATGAGTGAGTCAAAAATTCATTTGTTTGATAATATAGGATATAATAGATATAAAAACATATATCAACATATAAATAGTCATGGATAGATACATAGTGACCACAACTGCATGTACAGTCATATGAATGTACACTTACATGTGCATGCATGCACACTGTAGGGCCAAGACACACAACAAAATGATATATTAGTTTGCATCTTTTAACTATAAGCCTTTTGCTATCTCCTTGAGTATTTTTATTGTTTATATTTTTAAATGCATAGTTTAGTATTTCTGATAATAAATGCACAATTAGTATTTCTGATAATAAATGATCTTAAGTAATCTGTAATAACCCGTTAAACCTTTTCTAGAAAAGAAGATAATATGATGTTATCTTTTCTTTGAACATGGTTACCTTTATATATGTGTTACTATTGTTCCCTTTGTTCAAATATTTACCAACTTTTAATTATTATTTTTGGCAATCGGTATACTTCAGTGATGCTCAAAGACAAGCAACTAAGGATGTCGGTGTTATTGCTGGCTTGAAAGTTGCTAGGATAATATGGGACCATCATATTAATATAAAAATTAGGTATATGGACAATTTTCAACTTGAGGAGCATTACATAATCCTGTTCCAGTGTAAAATTAGGTACTTGAAGTATTTTGTCCCTATTATTTCCATCAAAATAAAATCCAATAGAAATTTAATAAAGATTTTTGTTACCATATAGATGGATACTCGCAAACAGCAAGAGCATGTGGTTATTAATTGTACATAGGTGATACAATTAGTACACATATGCAAATGATCGATTAAAGGTGTAGAACAAAATGGAATTCCTAGTCACATTACATAACACGCACACATTTGGTTCATATATGATAATGTTGGAGTAAAGTAAGAGTAGTAGTTAAACTTACGTTACAAGGTGTAACTACCCGCAAATCCACACGGTTTAAGCTGACAATGAACCACACATGTCCAACCCAAATTGAACGAAAAGACGGATAGTTATGGGAGAAGAAAGAATAAAGAAAAAGAGAAGAGAAGAAGAAGAGAAAAAGAAACTAAAACAACACAAAATCTCACAATCGCAGCGGAACAACATATAATATAATATCAATGAACTTTACAAAAGAGAAACTGTAATATACATACATCCATCAGAGTACAACAACAAATCACAATCAGCAGCCTAGATAGTTATAACAACCTGTCCTTGCAAATGCGGATAATTGAAAAAACAACGCAGCGGAAAAATAAACATATACAAGAATACGACCTGAAGACCTCCAACTCGCCTGGTAAAGCTCTAAAGCATCCAAATCTAAATCCGTAAACGGTTTGACCCGAGCATTGAAAAGGAAGAATGTCCGGATCAGTCTGGTAAACAAGCATGAGAAAACACATCTCAACTGAATTTTAGGGTTATAAAAACCTTTCAAAACAAAGTTATCTCGTAAGACCATCCGACACATAAACATGGACGGGTTTTATCTTACGATAACAAAAACATTTCATATCAAATTCTGTTATATTAAACTAGTGTCTAGTATACAAATAATATTAATCATAGCCGAAATTGTTGCATTGATTAAATTCTGGCATACTAGCCACAAAGTGGGTTCTACAAACAAAATGGAAAGGCATATGTTGAAGAATGGATTTCCAATAAATGACCAGGTAAGGGACTACCTTCTAACGGTACTTCTCTAGAGGAATGTACCAAGGCCCAACTGATGGTCATCTACCAACACAAGACCGGCCTACCTTTAACTAGATAGTACCGAATATGTCATCACCCCGGTCGTTACCGACCTATCCGAGAGCCCTCTTCGCATACACCATAATAATTTAAAACCCGATGTCATAATGGAAATAAATATATCTAGAAGGGGATGATTATATCCTAATGCTTGTGAACCATATAGCCTTGCTGCATCTACCATGTTTTGGTTATTTCCGGGTGTGAGGCCTGAGGTAATGATCACCTTTCACATAACACATTTCAGTTTGAATGTCACCTTGTCATTTCCTAATCACACAACTGATTTCTAAAAATGTATAACTCCTGAGCACGTACGTCTTAGGAAAGGGTTTTAAGCTAAGAGAAGTTGCATTCTCCGCCACCAACCAGATGATACGTTTATAGAGATCAGTCGATGTGATTTTAAAATGCAAGTTCAGACATTCGTCCATACAAGTTGTCCAGGAATAGGACAAACCGAAGGCACTTTTCCTACCACATCCTGTTTTGGGAATTACCCCTAGGATCAGTAGTGATTAGTCCTTGCAAATTGAAGATTTTCATAATAGAGCATTACTGCCACCATAAGTATACGATATGGTAATTTCCCCAAGTGTCTAGTAGCAAGCGGCCCTACATCATAAAGATCTTCATCTTCAATTGTCATCATCATAAACCTGCACTTTCGAATGCATACATTAGTCCGAAGTGGTTTTCGGATAAATCCGATCCCGGTCCTTCAGGATCAACGACGATAAAGAGACCAAATTTGACAGTTGGTTATTTAACTATCAAAGCAACAATAAAATCTAGCACATAAGTAGTCACTAGGCCCATTTAATTAATCTTTTATTAACTAAATCAATTTCCCAATATTTAATTCAAATTATCTTTTTTTTAATATTCTCAAAACCATTTAAATCTTTCGATATTTGGAAAACATTTACATATACTTGTATTAACGATACAACTATATTCACAAACCATCTCGTTTTCAACACTTAGAAAATATACCTATGTACTTAAAAAAGAAATAAGTATATATACAAATCTTAAGGAAAGTATTCTTCAAAACGCATTTTATTTGGGTCAAAACGAATGTTGCGTAAAACATCGTTACGACAACCCAAAACACTAGTATAGGGATTCGATTAATTTTATATATATATATATATATATATATAGATCCCTTATACTATATAAAACATTTTCTTTTGGAAATCATTTACTATAACAATAGTGTTATAGTCCATGCCTTCTTTACTTCCCTGAAAACGTCTATTAGAACAATAAATGTTGAAATCCATGTTTTCGATACTTATCATATTTTAAATCATTTTCAAACTATTAAATTCCATTTGGAATTATTATTTTCCAAAACATTGCTTTAAAAAGATAAATTATTTTTAAAACCATTAACTCCATCAAAATATTACTTTCAAACATTCCTTTAAAAGATAAACCACTTTCAAAACGATTAACTCCATACCTAAATTTTAACATAAATCACTTCTATATTTAGAAACTACGTTTATAAATTTCAACTTCTATTTTATAAAACTTTTATTTATAAAATTCCTTTTATAAATCTATTCATTTGTAAAATCTCTTTATTTATAAAAATCCATTTATAAATCTATTACTTTATAAATCTCTTTGTTTACTTATATAAAAAAAATCTCATTTTTAATATCTAAAACTCCATTTATACATCTATTATTTATTTATAAAATATTACTTTTATAAATCTCTTATGTAAACCATTTCAGAAATATTTACTTCTAACTATTTTCATCTTCTTAAAAACTATATTTATTTATAATAAAAGGATTGACTTATTTATAAATTTTAAAACCTTTATAATATAGTTCAAAAATCTCTATTTAACATATTTCACAAAACAGTTAAATTAATATTCCAAAAATCATATTCTTATCTCATTTCAATAAACTCCTTCTTTTAATAATTCAAGACTTATTAAGACATATAAAATTCCAAAATAACTTTAAAAAATCATTTCCAATTCACAATCATTATTTTAGTATTTCAAAATACCAAAAAATAAGGCCGAGTGCTACTATAGCACCAAATAAGTCAAATCATATCACAATCAATAATATGGCATCCAACACATCATATATCACCATATATATGAAAAGTAAAATCAACAGTGATGAGGAATCATGTTGGATCCCTCCAACTTGTCCCCTTGTATCACATACAATATATAATCATAAAATATAAATTAACCGCTTCGAGGTAGGATCGTATACAAAGGGTCATCCGCTCTTACACGGGAACGTAATAGGGTCTCACCCGCTCCATGGGTGGGAATATATCCAAACCAACTAATAGATATAGTATATCATTCAAACAAGCAAAAAAGCATAAATAAAATTATTCCTACTTATATAAAAATATAAGCAGGCCAAAGAGGCGAGTTTACTCACTGAAATTCCAGTAATCGCCAAAGCGCGCTCCGGTTTGAATTAAAATAGAAAGGACGTTCAATTTCTTTACCTAAATTTCTACTAGCTCTGAATCCATCCAATCCAACTCCATAGCGTAGAATTCATCGATACGATCACAATGCAACTTGTCGCGCTCAAAACTGACCTCGTATGAAAAAGTTGTGCATTCATTAACTTTTGAAATAATTAAATTGTAATTAACCTTTAAATTACTGATCTTTAAAACTAAAGTAACTATCTTCCTTTCTCTCGCTCGAACACAACCCAGGCATGAACAAAATTTGCCGCGACAACAACCTCAGGCGCCTCCGCCTCCGATCGCGCATCCCCCTCAACCTCGCCGTCGACCACCATGCACCGCCCCTTCCCTCTCGTCGCCGCTAACGCCTCAAAATCGGGCAAAAACCGAACACACAGGCCCCACAAACGCGCCGCCCTAGCTCTCGCCACACACCTCCTTTCGATGATCCGCCGTCGTGGATGGGTTCCTCTAACCATGTCGCGTCTTTCCTCTATTGACCACTCCGAGCATCTCGGCCTCTAGCATGGAGAACAAACGTGGGCCGTTGGATTGAGCACTAATTTAATGGCAGCTGAAGCTAATTTGGGTTTGGGTTTTGCAAATGAAAAAAGTTGATGTCCTTTTATAGAAAAATTTTAAGGCACTACTCATTTGCTAAAATTTTCAAACTCCAAACGACGCGTGCGCCTGGCGTCTATATGTTATACCCCTATTTCGAGCACAATGGAATATATATCGGGAGCCAATTCCATCATATATAGAAGTTAACTTTCAAAATCAAATTATATTAATTCAAATTCTTTGAAATAATTTCTACACGTTTCAAACTCGCACGACCAAACGATATGTTCAATCGCCACGAAATTCGACGACATATAATAATTCATTATTACGGATCCAATGAAATTGATTTCGTCGAAATCAATTTCAGAGCCAGTGCCCTAGAAGGCTATTTTCCCACGTTAATTAAAATGAGTTATTTCCAAAGTCAGTTTAATCACTTTTAATTCAAATTTAGAAGTTTATTATTTTCCTTCTTATTCAAATAGAATTTAAATCAACCTTTGAAATCGTTTTCATTCATATTAAATTCAAGATTCAATTATTTAAACAATTTGAAAAATTAAATTTAACAATTTAATTATCAAATAAATTGTTATATTTGAAATATAAGTTATTTAAGTTATAAAATTAACTTTTCAATATTTAAAATCAATTAAATATTCCAAATTCAAATGACTGAAATTCTGGGTCGTTACATTCTCCGCCCCTTAAAAGAATTTCGTCACCGAAATTTCCAAGGTAAGAAAAATATCCCAAACCCATTAACTTTTCAAAACCAATTAGTTGAAATAGATTGTACAATTTCTAAGTCTTTAAAATTCATTCACAAATCCCAACTAATACCATCCATTCATTCATTCCAAGTTATACTCAAAATCAAATTTTAGTTATCAAAAAAAAGTTTCCCAAAATTCTCAAAAAAAAATTAACGCCTTAAATTTACGGAAAATTACGTTAGCATCTCCTTTGCGCGGTTCCATCAAAAAAAATTACAATATATATATATAATCACAAATATACATCTCATCTTCAAGGATGAGGCATCCTGTAGGGAAAAAATATAAAAATACGATATGTAATCCGAGATGTTTACCTTTTATTATATTAGCAAGCATATACAATCAATATAATGCAAAAGCGAGCTCCAAATGTGAAGCATACGCCATCCGCACCAACTAATCACTCAAAAACCAATGAGAATGTGTATATAGAAAGTGGTACCAATATATAACATGTACTAAAACAATAATTGTATGCAAATGTAACAAAGGTAACAAGAGAAACCGTCAAACAATTAATATTCATCCAATTAATTCATAACCATATCAATTTGCATTTTCCAATTATGTCAACATTTAATTTATTAAAGCCCGTATAACGTACATATATCATCCGTATGTAATACCATACATGATTTAATAATTCAACGGCTTATAATAATTCACTATTACGGATTTAATGAAACTAATTTCATCGAAATCCGAGACAGTGCCCCAGAAGGCTATTTCTCCATGTTAATTAAAACGAGTTATTTTCAAAATCTGTTCACTTTTAATTCAAATTTAAAAGTTCATTATCTTCCTTCTTATTCAAATAGAATTTAAATCAACCTTCAAAATCGTTTTCATTCACATTAAATTCAAAATTCAATTATTTAAACAATTCAAAAACAATTTAATTATCAAATAAATCGCTATATTTGAAATATAAGTTATTTAACTTATAAAAATCATTTTCAATATTTAAAATCAATTAAGTATTCCAAATTCAAATGACTGAAATTCTGGATCGTTACACAACGCTTATACATCTGAAAGAAATAATTGCTTATAATTCATGTACATCACATATTTGAGCTTACTCGATACTCTATATAAACTTATTTAATCTTTATACATTTGATAGAAATAATCTTTTGTTCTCTCCATCTAAGAATTCACCTATTGATTTTTTAAGTTCTAAATAGTTTTATAGCAAATTCTCATGAAATTTGACTTTTGTAGTGATTTACCATTTTAGTTCATACACGTACCATAACATGCTATTTATTCATGCATCAATTCAAATATAAAGTGTATAGTGAAATCGCATGTTATGTGAGCTTGAAGTAGTAGATAATAATGTTTTTTGGCAGATTTGCTTGATCATTTAGATGTCATAATGTAGCAATTTAAAGTTGTGCATTTCATATGTTTTTAGATGGGACAAAGAGAAATCAACTTCTGTTTTTAATTCGATTCTTCTAAAGTTCAAAGAGGTGAATTGTTTTATTTCTTTTCTTTAGGCACAAATATTTTAAAAAAAAATTCTTTACCCTCCAGTGAAATATGTAACAAGTAATAATCTAAATATGGCACATTTTAATGTTGTTATTTAGGTAGAGGAATATGAATTAAAGAGTTTTGAGAGCATAAAAGAGGATGAACCAGAATTTTTGATGGATCCAAAGAACAGAATGCGGCGAGTTCATCTTCTTCATCGAAGAGTAAAATAGGGTTGAAACTCGAAAAATGCAAGTGAGATAGGAACACTATGGACAGAATTTGCAAGAGCAAACAACTTGAAAGTAGGAGATGCATGCATCTTTAGAATGTACTCAAACAAGAGAACTGGTAAAGCAAAGTACATGGAAGTGGAAATAGGAAAAATGAATGAAAGCTGATTCAACATTTTGTAGTGTACATTCATGGTACTTTGACTTGGTCCAGTTGTTTGGGCTGAAAAATGATGTTTCTAACTGTTAACATAAATATATAAAATTTGAGACTACTTGCAGACGTATAACACTTTAGTTCACGTTGGTGCTGGCTTGAATAGATCGATGACTTTTCTATAACTGCCAAATAATTTTTTTAATTTTATGTTAAATTTAGCGATGGCCTAAAGCCGTTGCTAATATCAATTTCGCAACAGCTCTGAGCCATTGCAAAATGAATTATTAGCAAAGGCTCTGAGCCGTTGCATAGTTAATAGTAGCAACGACCTTGGTCATTGTGCAATTTTAGCACTCCCTATTTCGTAACGGCTTTGGGCCATTGAAAAACCATTTCGCAACGGCTCAAAGCCGTTGCAAAATAGCTTTTTTTAGTGCAAGTCATAATATTAAGATATTAAAGTTCATAATTAGCTATTACATTTGCAACAAGTCAATAACCCATTAAGTAGTTCATGTTGAATTTGTAAAGTACTTGGGAAATTCATAATCAATTGACACTATATAAACAACTGATAAATCTATGATGAGATGATAAGTTTATAGCTGGTCAAAGAAGGTCTAATTCAAACATCATCCTAATAGCATCTTGAATGGAAAGTCGAATCCATAAATTAATATTGAACTGATGGGATGTCGCATTAATAACCATTATTAAAGAACATAATGGGATATCGAAACAATGACCTAATATTGAATTGTGAAATGTGGAAATCAGTAAATAATGTTAAAGGTTTAGAAATAATCTAACCAATTGTTAAACTCATAAAGATATCGAATATACAAGTAAATTATAAGTCTGTTATACCATAAATACATGGCAAACCAGTAATGTCATATAAGATTTGAAAAATAATATTGAATTATCAACACTTTAAGTAGTTGTCAAAAAGGGATAACAACTCACTATAGAGTTATCAAATCCATACAACAACCCTTTGAAATGCATGTCGAATTCTTGAATGGTTATTACACTCTTAATTGTTGCTGACATTATAAGGATCTCGTATTTTAATAGTTTTCGAGATTTGAACTAATTGTCGAAATAATGGTTAAAGGAAAGAGCCTTTTTGATGTCGAACATCGGGTTAAATATTTAATTCCGCAAGGCAATAACTTCGAATCAAGGGAGTTAGTGAATTATGTAGTGGGTTTCAAGTTCTTCATAAAGAACCCGTTTTTTAGCTAAATCGGAAGCTCCTAGATTTTTTTAATTTGATATCGACAACCTTTAGTTAATCAACAAAGTCCCAACGATATGATAATTCGCTAGTTAAATTCACTCATAAGCATAACAAATCTATAATTTAACTTATAATTCGAAAATCAACAACCAAGGCCCAATTATTAAACCCTAAGTCAATTTGAAATCAAAAATGCTCAAATAAAATCCTAGTTGTAATTTAAATTTAGAAATACTTAATCTAATATCTCGATTTAATTAGTTAAGATGAAAATCGTACTTCGATTAAAGCTTTGATGCCGAAAGAGTAAATATTTTTGAGTAAAATTTGAGAATTTAAAACCTTGTCTTGAGTTTTAAGTTGCAGGTAAAAGAGAGAATGGAGAAGCTGGACGAGTATTTATAGAGAGAAAAAGGAATCATATGAGCCATCGACCTAAATTCAAATAAATGGCCAGATATATAAGGAATGCTAATGGGCGATAATATAAAAATGAAGGCGGCAGGTGCTAATATCGAGGAATCGACTTGAAAAGTCAATATTTTCTCTACACTAGAGGGACAAATGCTACTACAAGCCATGATGCCGAAAATATGAAACCATGTCAAAAACAAGGATGTTGAAAAGAGGTAAGAAAACATACAAGAGGGGATGTCTGATGTCAAAAGCACAAACACAACATGTTGAAGTCAAGAATGTCGAAAATAAAGCAAGGGAGCATACGACAAAGGATGTCGCAATGTCTTATGGAGACATCGAATGTTTGATACACACCAAACTCTCACAAGCTTTCATTGAGAGACAAGGGATTTCATGTTGCATAGAAAGAAAGGATGTCGAAAGCTTACAGCTAACAACAACATCGTATGACACTAATGTCGCACTTCAAATATTTAATAAGAGATGTCGGAGGCAGGCAGGCAAGATGATATCAAAAGGCGACAATATAAAGAAAGATGTCATAAGTCTTTAATGCAATATGGATGTTGCACATCATCAAAGCAAGAGCGGATGTCATGAATCACTGATCAAGCGAAATGCTTCATATCAACAGCATTATGGGGGTTATCGAAAACAGCAATTAATAAATGAATGTTGTATGAGTAATATCGCGAATCACCAACCTCTCAGTGGATATCACAACTATCAATCCCCAATGGATATCATAGCACAACAATACAATAAAGGATGCCGCATGCCATCAACATGATCAATGATGCCGAATGTCAGGCATCTCGAAGGACACATGGCAACTATGCCACATACCTCTACCCATATAAATATGGATCCAAGGGCATTGTAAAAGGGGTGATTCATTCTATTCCCTCTCTCTTACATTTTTAATTTTGTAAATCCTAAATCGAATTGGGGATTTCTAATGCCTATTGTAATTCGATGACTTATGCAAATAAGGACTTGTACAATTAACATTTCATAGCATTGCATATCATATACTGAATAAAGATTCTTGAAAGAATCTTGACTTATGAATAGTATTGGAATCTTGCACTTATGATTTCAATGTGTACATAGCTTTAACATGGAACATGCATGTTTCTAGCAACTTGACATAAAGCTACTTGAACCTAATCATAACCAAGCTTTACCTACTTTGCACATTTCGGGGTTAACGAAGAAATTTGTTAACAATGATAATTAAGCTTTAATTACTATATGAATAAACAATAATTATGATAGTAATTTTGTTTGGATATATGTTTATAAAATTCATGGGCAATATATCTACTTTTGGGTTGTTAGTTTCTACAATTCATAGGGATAAGCAAAAAAATCAGAATAAAAATGCATTCAATAAATTATATAAAACGATATAGAAGATTAAAGAGTAGATAAGTGAACATAGGTATGATGCATTAAAAATTGTATTAAAGAGTAGAAGTTAAACTATGATAAAATATAACTCACAAATTTGTGTTGAGTTAACACCAAAAATACAAAGGAATGAATCTTAAAAGTAACATGACTGTAAATACAAATGGTTTCAGTTAAAAGTTTGCATGGTGATTAAGGAAAGCTTATGGCCATATAATTTTTTTTTGAATTCTTGCATAAATATCACTGAAATAATGCTAGCGCAACATAAAATTTAAATAGAAACATTTTTGAGAATTTAGAATGATGCATTTAAAGGAACAAAGAAATGCAGAAATCTTAAAAACAACCACCATTTTGATTCGCAAAAACTACGTTCATTTGCAAAATATGTAACAATTTGAACTAAAATAACTTGAAGTCTTTAAAAATTTATAAAATATTATGAATTCCTTAGCATATGAGGATCAGAGAGTGTAGGAATACCAACAAACTGAAAAAATAGGAAGCAAGAGGATTTTTTCAAATCGAAGAATTATAAATTTAAGAAGTCTAATGAGATGATGGAAAATAATTTAAAAGGTGAATAAATTAGGGTTTGATAACTGTTAATCGGGTTTTTAACCGAGCAGAAATTAACGGAAGTTAGAATGTCGAAACGAAGACAAAACGACTTGAAATCTGGAAGGCACACTCAAATGGACTAAGAAAACAACTCAGGAACATCTCATCCAAAAATAGGCTAAGAGGATAAGTCGGTACCGACCTATGCCTATAAATCGGTATCGAGTTATACTGGTCCATAACCAGCCTCTCCAACTTCATACGAGTTATTCTCTAGCTCTTCTATGCATACCCAAGTGATTTCATAGAGTTCTGGATGACCAATCTCAAGAATTGAAGAGTTAGCCTCTGTGAACTATAGAACAAACCAAGGTATAAGGGAACGATCATCAAAACAAGTCATCGAACTACAAAAACACAAAGGGCCCCACCAAAAGGAAGTAAGAAGCATAATCCAAAAAAAGTACGAGTTTCCACTTAAAGGGATAACTCGGTATCGAGTTATAAGGATAACTCGATCCTAAGTTATACCCTTAACTTGTGAGCTTTCCAAACTTTCCACACAACTTTGGGCTGATATCTAGACCTCACTGTAAGTGGGCTTTTGATCCATCACGCCTGCTCCCCTATAAATACAAACCCAGGGGCAATTAAAATAGGATGAGGTTTCTTCCATCACTACGCGGAAGCTCTGCTTCTTCTTCATCTTCTATCTTCACACAATAGTCACCAAGGCAGCTACTTTGGGTATTTCTAGGACTTAGAATATGTCTAACCCAAGTATCCGTGACTTGGTCTCTTTCAAATCCCTTGTAATCTCAAACAAACTACATCAAATCTATAGGCAACAAAGCTATAAAGTGGATGTAAGCCATAGATTGTCGAACCACTATAAAATTTTATGTCTCTCTACTTTATTTCTATTATTTTCCTTTTATTTCAACTTTTATCTGGTAGATCTAGGTATCACAGGTTCCCTACAATCTATTCTTGGGTGTTGATCCATTTTTGACGTCAAGAATAACCATATTCTTCTCCATGCGACCACGAGGACTTGAGAGAAGGTTGATAATGAAATTTTTTGCATTAATTATTTGATGATTTCAAAGAAAATTTGGGTGAAAATCGAGGAGAGAAAATGTAAGATTATCCGTTCAGGGAAAGAGGTAGATACTTTATTAAGGAGAAAGACAAATTGTATTTTAAGAAAGATAAATCACTCTAGAAAGCCAACAAACTTCAAAATTAGTATAATGAATGCGTATGGTGGACTACTCGTGAAGATTTATGATGAGAGCTCGGTTTTAGTGGCATAGTATACAAAATATACAAAGTATTTATGGAAACAAAAAGTTGAAGAAAGTTTTTGATAAGTGACACATCAACTTTGAGTAAGCTTTAAATGTAAGTATACAAAGAGATGGAAAGATAAAGTGTTTCTATTTGAGTTAGTAGTTCTAATTGAGGTTGAAAAAGAAAATGGAGAATGCACATTAGGACAATGCCATGTGGCAAGATATGAAAAATAAATGAAAATAAATAGTGAAAAAATAGAATAACTCATCTTTAATAGAGTGCGTGTATACACACATTCATATGAATGTATATGTGTGTGTATGTGTTTGTGTGCGTATATATGTGGTGTGCACACGTGCGTATGTGTGTGTGTATATATGTATGTGTGTGTGTATGTGTGTGTGTCTATATACGATGAAGGTTCGGTGACACTTCTATTTTGGAGCACCACTTTAGCATCCATATCATATTCAAGGCCGATCCTAGGAGTTCCAGTACCTAAAACTAGTTGTGAGTCAAAGCCCTGTTACAAGTAGTAATTATTAACAAAATCAAAGCATCAAAGTAGTTTATATACGATATAGATAGTAAATGTAATATAAAAAAGAAATAACTATCTTGGCAACAATACTTCAAGTCATACAATAGTTCAAAACAAAAGTTATTTTTTAGCAACTGACTTCAATTAGAAACGTTAATCATTAAATTTCAAAGCAAAGAAGCTTATTTAGTATCAATTTTAGCATTCAGATGATACTAATATTCTATAAACACGAATTCATGTCATAAAATTAATAAAAATAAAGATTGTAAAGTCCACCCTCTTGTGCAGAGTTGTGTATTCTGAAATTGATTTGTTACTCTAATCTTTCTTTTAGTGAAAGTACATATTGAAAATAATGAATTTGAGGAATTTCAGAAAGTTGTGATTTTTAAATTTAGAAACCATGAATTGAAGAAATAAAGGATGAATTGATGCTCGTCTTCCTTGCGCCCAATGTCTACTTTTATTTTCGTACAATGATTTTTGTTGTTGTTTATCACAAATTTTTACATCTTGGTTTTAACTCTTATCTATTTAGGTGCCCCAGCATGAAATGAGCCCAAAACCATGACTTTGGTGGCTTTACCTAAGGGCCACCCTTGATCAGATCTTGAACTACACTGTTACAAATGCTAAAGGGGTGCTAAAGAGGTGTTTGTATGTATGTATATATAAGAATGCTAAAGAGGTGCTCCAAAATAGTGAGGGATGCTCCAAAATAGGGGTGTCATTGAACCTCTGTGTGTGTGTATGTATGGGATCCGCCATACCTCATTTCTGCTATATCTTTGTTCCTTCTGATTTCAACCATACATTCCAATTTAAATAATATATTTTTTCTTTTTTGCAACCTCATTATATTATTTAAATCGGAACGTGTGATTGAAATAAGAGAAAGCACTTGCTTGGAGGCTGAAGTTCGAGCATCATGCAAGGTCTGAAGAGGAGAAGCCATATAAGAACGACCAGATCTGGTTTGAGAGGACGGGTGGGGCTCAAACGACGCAACAAAACGAGCTTTGGACTTGCAATTCTTAGTCATCAAATCGGAGAAAGGATGAGGGGAAGGGGAAAGAGGGGAGCGGTAGTGGATGAAAGAAGATGAAGTAAAGACGTTTGGGAGGCAGATTTGAAAAAAGGGTCACCATTGATTAATTTCCTAGGCGTCATACATGGACTACAGATTAATCATTTAGACGGAGATTAATCGGTTAGACGTTTTTGATAAACTTATGTATTTCAACTTTTTTTAGTATTTAATTATTATTAATTGATCAAAAATGAAAACCTGGGGGTATAGATGGGCTTGGGGAACAACCAACGAGGCAAACCACTTAAAACTAGCATGTAATTTCTTGAATGAGACATTAAACCACAACTAGTGCCTAAATAGTGTCAACATACTTTTTAGATGCTTAAATATTGCGGTATGTGTCATTTAGGCAGGTTTAGATGGATGATTAGGCGACAAGCCTTGTTTAGCGTCTAGACGAGACCTAAACGGAGGCCTAGAAGGATTTTTACAAAATACACATACATACATACATACATATCTTATATTATAAAGAAAAACAGTCAACAAGTCAAAGCGTAGCCTTTTTTGAAATGCCTAAACTGTCCATTTTTGTGGTTTAACGGGTATGTTGATACTAGGATGATTTTGTCATTGGATACCACGTTTCTGTTGCGCATCTTTCACTTTCCCACGTTTCACATTTGATTTCAACTGCAATGGGCTTTTACCCATATCCACTCTTTCTTCAACCGCACAAAAAAACTCATCTTATCAGATAGTAACAATATCTTCCTTCTCTAAATTCAACGCTCCACCTGAAACTGAAACAAAAATAATGGAAGAGCGAAAATGCGAAATCGATCGCCTTCCCGAAGCGTGCGTATTGCACATGATCTCACTGTCATCACGTCGTGATTCGTGCAGGGCGGCTGTCGTATCGTCTACGTTCTGTCACTTAATTCTTCTGTTCGAATAGCGTTTGAAATTGTATTTCAACGTCTCACCGTCGTCGATCTTCAAAATTTTCTATGATGACTCTGCTTCTCCTGTACATGCAAGCGACTTTGGATCCTATCTTCAAGTTATTTATTGATTCTTAACAATCTAAATTTTCTATTTAATTTTAATTTGGGAATTTTGATTTCTGCAGGTAATAGTTGTTCATAGCAAGGACTAAGTCCCTTTAAGGATAAGTTGAGAGTCGTAGCTTATCAGTCTATTTCAGACTTTAGTTTGGAGACATAATAATTATCAAACTAAGATAAGATTCAAGCTTAGTTTTATTTGTTTACTTTTTCAGAAACCTTTACTCTTCTTCACTTAATATTTTATTAATATTATATGGTAATTGTTGAACTGTAAGTTTGATATACTTCACTACCATGTTTAAAAGACTGTAAACTATTAACATGAACTTTATTGTTTTGTAAAACTAGAATCTGGCGACACAATTAAGATTGGAGATCATGTTTGTAAGAGTTTGGATGCAAATTCATTTCATACATAACTACTAAGTTAGCTTGATAGCATGAGAAAAACAATCATTATCATGATAGGATGAAAAATGCTTTCATTATACAGAAAAATTAATCATAATTTATGACACTGGAAATTGGTGAAATCTACTTTATTTGATATTAGAATTTAACATGTAATTTTTGTTGTTGATTGCTTTAATGGTGAAGGGCTCAACACATATAACTGTATGCTTTAGGTTTCGCACTCCATCTGTTTGATGAAATGATTACTAAGTATTGGACATTTATTACTGTAATACAAAAACTGAAAATGAAATGAATGGATGACCAGGTAGTGTTAACAAAGGAACTAGAACTATTAGAACTTAATGGTTTCGATTTGATACTTATAGGTGATCGTTTTCTTCAGTGTTTATTGAAGATCTAAAGCAATTTGTTGTGTTTGGCTCTGCTTTCAGTCATACTTATTGTCTTATGTGAAGGAGATGAATCTCAGATAACGGTATAAGTGCTCAGGTATATTTATTCCTCTATTTCCCTGAGAAAGTTCCAATTTCTTGCAACAGTTGACAGACTTAAAATTAATTTTTATAAACCTTGATACATGGAAAATTTTATATTCAAAAAATAGCTCGGTTGACAGACTTAAAATTATGTTTAAAGTTATGTATACAAAACTGCATATATCACATATTTGATATACACTCAAAATTGCATCCATTTGAAAACTTACACATATAAAATAATTGGTATACTTAGATCTATCATATTTAAAAACTAGGCATATACGAAGCCAGTATATACAAAACCATTTATACTCAAAGCTTGAAATTTAGTATAATACGAAGACTTATATATTCATGAAACTGTCTAAATATTTTCAAAAGCTTGGTGTATTTGCAACTGTGCTCATAATGAAACCATTTATCTTTGTAACCTGGAGATGTGCTGAAGAAAATTTAGTCTTTGATAAGATGGTTCAGGTCTAATTTTAACATCCAATTATTGATAAAGAACTGCCGTGTATTCGTGATGCTTAGTGCTTTTCGATTTTAACTTCTAAATTATGTTTGAAACCTTAACTTTGTTTTTTTAATATAGTAATTGAATGTATGGCATTTGTATTTGTAGCCAGCATTTAAGCGGTCAACAGAGACAGGAAAGACGATACTTGAAGCAGCTGTTAGAAGCAACCTAAAATCAGTGACTTGGGAGCATGAGGAAAATATCCAATCACAGTTTTGGATGATGCTGATGTTAATCAGGCTGTTGAACTTGCTCATTTTGCAGATTCAATAATTTATTTTGCATACTGTTATGTTGTAATATATGTTAAACGAAAGCATTTAACTTCTAAATTATGTTTGAAACCTTAACTTTGTTTTTTTAATATAGTAATTGAATGTATGGCATTTGTATTTGTAGCCAGCATTTAAGCGGTCAACAGAGACAGGAAAGATGATACTTGAAGCAGCTGTTAGAAGCAACCTAAAATCAGTGACTTGGGAGCATGAGGAAAATATCCAATCACGGTTTTGGATGATGCTGATGTTAATCAGGCTGTTGAACTTGCTCATTTTGCAGATTCAATAATTTATTTTGCATACTGTTATGTTGTAATATATGTTAAACGAAAGCCAAAATATGGAAGTTTCATTATTATATTTCTCTACAGGGATATGTTATTGCTCTGGATCTTGAACTTTCGTACATGAAAAGGTACAGGGCGAGTTTGTTGAGAAATCAAAAGCACTTGCTGTAAAACGTGATTAACTTTACTATTTCAATGTGCCTACTACCACTCATGGTTAATTTCAATATAGTTTATGCTCTGAAACGTGATTAACTTTACTATTTCAATGTGCTTACTACCACTCATGGTTAATTTCAATATAGTTTATGCTCTACCTTGGTGCAACGTAATGAAATAATTTGATTTGAATATTCAAATCATATATGTCCCAATTAATTTTTCATGATGCGATTATATAGGGGAAATTGGACAAGATAAGAAAGAAGAAAAATAGCATTGTACACATCAACGTCAATTGATAAAATCCAAAAAACCTTATAAACGGTGTTTTTTAACATCAATTCATCTTGCGCACGTGCCAAACTACTCGTGTGTGTATGTATATAATATTAAGTACACTATATATATTTAATTAAAATAATTACAACAAAATTAGTTTTAATTAGAAAATAAATCTAGTTATTTCAAATCATTTGTTAAACATGATTTAATCAACGTAATGTATATATTATTCATGATAATACATTGCGATGATGATGATTATTATTGCTATGTATACGAGTACGTATGCACGCCCATGTGGGCCTGCATTTAACCACAATGTGTATGCATTTTTATTTGTACCAGTGGAAGTAGATTTGATAGTAGCATCCCCACATTTGAACGCCGTCTAGGCAGAAACCGCTATTTTTTTTGTTCAGACTGCAATAACTTCTTCATACTAACTCGGAATCGGGCAAAACTTCGATCGATGAACTCCTACCTAAATTACAAACAATATGGTACACTCGGATACTTCATCTTATGAACGCACACTATAGTTCTCCAAAGGGACTGACAGTTTACTTGGAAAATAACATGGCACAACATCCTCATATTTGAACTTCGCCTAGTGCAGAAGCCGCTATTTTTTTTCAGACCGCTATATTTTCTTCATACTAACTCGAAATCCGACGAGACTTCGACAGATTAACTCCCACCTAAATTACGGACAATATGGAACACTCGGATACTTCATCTTTCGAACGCACACTGTAGTTCTCCATGGGGACTGACAGTTGTACTTAGAAAATAACAGGCTACCACATCCCCATATTTGAACTCCGCCTAGTGCAAAAGCCGCTATTTTTTTGTTCAAACTGCAATAACTTCTTCATACTAATTCAGAATCCGGTGAGACTTCGACCAATTAACTCCTACTTAAATTACGGACAATATGGAACACTCGGATACTTCATCCTGTGAAAGCACACTGTAGTTCTCCATGAGGACTGATAGTTGTACTTAGAAAATAACAGGCTACCACATCCCCATATTTGAACTCCGCCTAGTGCAGAAGCCACTACTTTTTTTGTTTAGACTGCAATAACTTCTTCATACTAATTTGGAATCTGGTGAGACTTCGACCGATTAAATCCCACCTAAATTACGGACAATATGGAACACTCGGATACTTCATCCTGTGAATGCACACTGTAGTTCTCCATGAGGACTGATAGTTGTACTTAGAAAATAACAGGCTACCACATCCCCGTATTTGAACTGCGCCTAGTGCAGAAGCCGCTATTTTTTTAATTCAGACTGCTATATTTTCTTCATACTAACTCGGAATCCGACGAGACTTCGACAGATTAACTCCCACCTAAATTACGGACAATATGGAACACTCTGATACTTCATCTTCTGAACTCACACTGTAGTTCTCCATGGGAACTGACAGTTGTACTTAGAAAATAACAGGCTACCACATCCCCACATTTGAACTCCGCCTAGTGCAGAAGACGCTAATTTTTTTGTTCAAACTGCAATAACTTCTTCATACTAATTCAGAATCCGGTGAGACTTCGACCAATTAACTCCCACCTAAATTATGGACAATATGGAACACTCGGATACTTCATCTTGTTAACGCACACTGTAGTTCTCCATGGGCACTGACAGTTGTGCTTAGAAAATAACAGGATACCACATCCCCATATTTGAACTTCGCCTAGTGCAGAAGGCGCTATTTTTTTTTGTTCAGACTGCAATATTTTCTTCATACTAACTCGGAATCCGGCGAGACTTCGACCGATTAACTCCCACCTAAATTACGGACAATATGGAACACTCGGATACTTCATCCTGTGAACGCACATTGTAGTTCTCCATGGGGACTGACAGTTGAACTTAGAAAATAACAGGCTACCACATCCCCGTATTTGAACTCCGCCTAGTGTAGAAGCCGCTATTTTTTTTGTTCAGACTGCTATATTCTCTTCATACTAACTCGAAATCCGACGAGACTTCGACGGATTAACTCCCACCTAAATTACGGACAATATGGAACACTCAGATACTTCATCTTCTGAACTCACACTGTAGTTCTCCATGAGAACTGACAGTTGTACTTAGAAAATAACAGACTATATTTCCATATTTGAATATCATTTCTCTATGAGATGTAAAAGGGTATATTTGGAATTTCAAAAAGACACCGAATAAATCTATTCAATAAATTCTCTTTATTAGTAGTAAAGTTAAAGATGTAATGATGATTACTATTATTATTATTTACGAGTTATATGCTACTGCCTTCATATACTCGATCAAACAATAATGTTATTCGATCACTAATTAACATGCGTCAGAAAAGAAATCAAAATGGCAAATTGACAAGGAAGCTTCTATCAACCAATATGTTACCTAATTTTTCTTACTTTAGTTTGGATAATAATTTAAGCGCGTTTTATAGGCTTAATAATACGTTCAAATTCTAACCTCCTATCAATTCTTTTATAATTTCCTTTTAACACGGCACTAATGCTTCCTCATTCATCATACCGATCCTCGCCTTCAAATTAAATCAAAACCGTCCCTACTCCCGAACCCAATTTTTGCCCGCATCAACGAGCCCACCCTCCGTTAGCGGTGCCTATCCCCGTCAACTCACCTCACTGAGCTAACCTTCAATCGCGGAACGCATCTTCTGCCTCAGCAAGCATCGCCTCCACCAGAATTCGCTTCTCCAATCCCTACTTTTTGATCAATAAATTGGTGGTTGAGGTAATTGCTTTGATTTTATCCGTTTGTCGTTTATATTTGCTTTGATTCTCTGATTTCGAATTTAATTACAATTTTTTTTACGTACCGAAATTTGTAATTTTATTTCCGATTACGGAAATTTGTAATGTAAGAGTATCCAATGGTAGCAGGTTAGTCAAGTAAAGAAAGTTAGTAAGGTACTTACTGAAATTGTTTTACTGAAAGTTGGACTCTGGATACTGGATAATTGGTAACGTATTTGATTTACATTTTATGATAGCTTCATTTTTATTGTATTTCAGTTATATTTCTCCAAGAGCATTGGTTATTTCATAACAAATGAGATTGTTGGAGCACTTCAAAGTCATGCAAGTGAACCAATGTATACTGAGTGATGTTTATGTACCTAGGGTTATAATTCCTAATTATTTTGACAAATTCTATTGATATTTGATACTCCATAAGTTATTTTACCTACACCAAATTTTTCAACAAATTCATGTGCACCCCATATTTTACTTAAATTACACCATCCATATTACAAAACTACCCTCACCTTAAACTAAAGTTAAACGCTAATCTCGTTTCTCTCTCTTCAATCAAGGTTAAACTCATAAATCCTAACTCCCAATTTCTTAACTTTAGTTTTGTAGATTCCAAAATTTAGTTTTTCATCATACCAATTGATAGGTCTTTGTTTTCTTACCGATCGCGTCTTTTTAAATATAGGCATGAAAATGATTTAAATTTTAGGAAATTTAATGTATTAATTAATACTAATTTAGGGAGAGATGAATTTGGTTGTGAAGTTAAAACTACATGCATAAGTCTAAAATTTAAAATTTTAATTTAAAACTATGATTTTAAGCTTTAAACTAAAATTTCGATGGTAAGTAGAGATAAATTCCTATTTTAAGTTGAGATAAATTTTGATGTTAAATTTTAAACTTTGAATTAAAATCCGAGTTTTAGTCAAACCTTTGAGTTTAATTTTGAGTTTAATATGTAAGAATTTAAAATTGTTAAAACTTGATATTTGAAGTAGTTTGAATGAAGTTTTTATTTTATTTTAAACTGTTGAAATAGAAACTTTGAATTTAAAACTATTAAAATATAAGGTTGGTTTTGTTCTAACTTTTATTAAAAAATTTATGATATAGGCAAAGTAATTTTATGATGTACGAATAACAGTTGTCCTTTTTTGTCTAATTCTATACAACACAAATAGATATTATACTCACACCTAAGCTTCAATTAATACCCAAAAAATCCGAAATTCGTCAGCATCCACGTTCGAAAAACATATATATATATATATATATATATATATATATAAAATATTCGACAAAAAATAGATATAGATGCATATACAAAAGACATTCACATCCGAAAATTATAAATTCGATTTTTTTTCAAGATTATGGTTTATATTATGTGTATTTAGTATAATGAATTATATGTATTTACAGTTTTTATGAATCCATGGCTTTTGCCATATGCATTTACATTAACCACTTTAAACTATTTATTATCATCATATTTGTTTTTTTTCGTACTTCTATATTCAATGGCACTAAAAAATATTTCAAACCAAAATTTTCTACTTATATTTTTAGATTTATCAAGCATCAACAAATAGGATAAACATCCAATATCGTTCGTAATTACGAATGCGGATGCAGATATGATACTATCTGCGTCCGAAAGCATCCATTGACAGACATGCTCACATCAAAACTCTTAACAAATTAGTATACATCAATTTTTACTTTACGTATGCTGAATAAATTGAAGACTACCCGTGCCTTTCAATAAATTACATTCCTTACTTTGTTCTTCATTTTTTTTCCTTTTCAAACAAAATTTTCAAATTAGAATCCAACATAACAGATTCAACTATATATGCTGGAGTAAATTTTAATGTCTTTTTAATTAATGTTAGTCCTTACTTTAAGAGAACCATTGCCATCTATTTCAAAAATCATAATATCAATTTGGTTTATTTAAAAAAAAAATTCAAAAAGAAAAAGATAAATATGATAAAAATATAACATCCTTTTATCTATTCACTTTCAAGCTTATAGTGAATTTCATAATTAAATCTACTAAAGTTTGTTTTTGTTTTTGTTTTTTATATAACTTTTGATTTTAATTTAATGAGTTGAAAACATAGCTGTTAACCTTGCAACGAAGAAGGTCAAATTTGTCCTAAAATTAATTATGAAAATACATGTGTAGGTTAAGTAATTTTCGATATTTGAATAGATTTAGCATTCTTTCTAAAAAGTTCATTTTATGATTATTAGTAACCAAGTCCGATCATTTACTTCTTTAATTCACGAGTTTGTTATTCAGAAGGCTTGTTGTCAGCTTTTACTTTTATGATATTTTAACCGTGTAGTTGAACAAATATTCTGTGTTATAGATGATATCTGTCTTACGCTTGAGAGACTATGTAATTTGAGGCCAATCGTATGATAAACAGACGGATAAACTTGCACCATAACCCACAATAACAATAATGAGTTAATCAATCCTACCACATTTCAAAAACTTTCATGCTCACGCACAGGAAAACAATAGCTTCCTAATAAGCAAAAAGAAAGTGCTAACTAACCTTCATATTTTATCATCTAAAAATTATGTAAAAGTTACAATGGGAGGATAACACAGTCCTGTAATTCACTGGGTGTAAAACCCCAGACACCTTTGTTATTCCTTTGGCGCACGATGCGGTAGGAACATTGAATTTGTAGGCGGACGTTGCATTGTTGATACTTTTACTGTTGATGAAACTTGTTGGACTCAATTCATTGATTTTAGTGCCTACATGAAATACTCCTGATATTTCAAGTCTGTATACCTTCAAATTTTTATTTTTCAATTATATTTGTTTTCATGATATTTTTTTGATAGGCCTGAAAACTCAATGGATTTGCTCTGTGCATGCTAACAGTTCAATCAATTAGACATATTTGTAACTAAAATTCTGCAGGTTCAGTAGCACGGATTCTATATGGATGATTTTAATTATAGACTTTGTAATTTCAATATCAGTGGATAACTACTTTTGCTTGGATTAATTTTATGCAATATACACAATTACACATGCATTTGCAGTATTTACATATGTTTTTTATGCTGCATATAAGTTTAGTTAAGTCTGAAAAATTAAGCTTGGAGCTTGATTCCCTTTTCATAATCTAGTATAGATATATACACACATTAATCAGTAACATTCCATGTTTAATTGAATAAGATTATAATTAGAATTAAAGATGGTTTCTATAGCATTTCATAATTCTGACTACCTACATTAGTATAAAAAAGGTTAATAACCTTATTTTCAAGCTTTTGGTGAAAAATATCTTTGTTTAATGGTTAATATGTTTTTTCCCCTTTTCTTCTGTATACGCATTACATCATATCGTTTATGTTTAACCAAATTAGATTATAGTTAGAATCAAGGTTTGAGGTTTCGACTGAAACACCGAGATTCAGGTCGTTCCGTTTAGGTTTCGGTAGGAAACGAAACCAAGTCGAAATTCCGGTTTAATAAAAACTATTGAACTTTAAATTTTACAACAACAAAAAGTCTCAAAAAAGAATTAATTTGAGTTTCAAATACATGAATATTCAAATTTAAAATTGTAACTTAGAAAACATATAAATTCACAAACTATATGAATGGTGCAACTAAAAAAGTTAGAAAATGAAATAATGAATAAACATTTTTTAGTGTTATAGATGTTTATAATTAATCCGTACTGTTATTTTATATCTTATTTTTCAATTAAATAAAAATTATACGTTTTGTTTCAATAAATTAAACAAATATATGTGTAATTATATGAAAAATAAATAACGATACCTGAAACCGAAACTAGAATCGAAATTCCCGAAATTTACGAATTACACCGAAATTCCTAAAATTACAAAAGACCGAATCTGAGATCAAAACCGAGATCTTGATCCTTGGTTAGAATTAAAGATGATTTTATGTTGCGTTTTAAAATTCCCACCGTCAACATTAACTGGTGTGTAACCCGTGCATTGCACATGACAATGTAGTTAAAAAATAGTATTTATATTTTACTTATTGCTAAAAATAGAATTTACTATGCACTATATGATAAATTTGTTGTGATAGATGAATTATAAATTAAAATGACATATGACACTCCAATGTAAGATTGAGGGTTCAATCCTCACTATTTACACGAGACTTCGACCGATTAACTCCCATCTAAATTGCGGACAATATGAAACACTTGAACACTTCATCTTGTGAACGTACACTGTAGTTTTCCATGGGGACTGACAGCTGTAGTTAGAAAATAACAGGCTACCACATCCCCATATTTGAACTCCGCCTAGTGCAGAAGCCGCTATTTTTTTTGTTCAAACTGCAATAACTTCTTCATACTAATTCAGAATCCGATGAGACTCCGACCAATTAACTCCCACCTAAATTACGGACAATATGGAACACTCGGATACTTCATCTTGTGAACGCACACTGTAGTTCTCCATGGGCACTGACAGTTGTACTTAGAAAATAACAGGATACCACATCCTCATATTTGAACTCCGCCTAATGTAGAAGTCGCTAATTTTTTTTCAGACTGCAATATTTTCTTCATACTAACTCGGAATCCGGCGAGACTTCGACCGGTTAACTCCCACCTAAATTACGGACAATATGAAACACTCAGATACTTCATCTTGTGAACGTACACTGTAGTTCTCCATGGGGACTGGCAGTTGTACTTAGAAAATAACAGGCTACCACATCCACATATTTGAACTCCGCCTAGTGCAGAAGCCGCTGTTTTTTTGTTCAAACTGCAATAACTTCTTCATACTAATTCAGAATCCGATGAGACTTCGACCAATTAACTCCCACCTAAATTACGGACAATATGAAACACTCGGATACTTCATCTTGTGAACGCACACTGTAGTTCTCCATGGGCACTGACAGTTGTACTTGGAAAATAACAGGCTACCACATCCCCATATTTGAACTCCGCATAGTGTAGAAGCCGCTATTTTTTTTGTTCAGACTGCAATATTTTCTTCATATTAACTCGGAATCCGGCGAGACTTCGACCGATTAACTCCCACCTAAATTACGGACAATATGAAACACTCGGATACTTCATCTTGTGAACGTACACTGTAGTTCTCTATGGGGACTGACAGTTGTACTTAGAAAATAACAGGCTACCACATCCCCGTATTGGAACTCCGCCTAGTGCATAAGTCGCTATTTTTTTTGTTCAGACTGCAATATTTTCTTCATACTAACTCGGAATCCGGCGAGACTTTGACAGATTAACTCCCACCTAAATTACGGACAATATGAAACACTCAGATACTTCATCTTGTGAACGTACACTGTAGTTCTCCATGGGGACTGACAGTTGTACTTAGTAAATAACAGGCTATATTCCCATATTTGAATACTATTTCTCTATAAGATGTAAAAGGGTATATTTGGAATTTCAAAAAGACACTGAGTAAATCTATTCAATGAATTCTCTTTATTAGTAGTAAAGATAAAGATAGAGTGAACGATTTCCATTATTATAATGAGGGGTATTTC
This sequence comes from Allium fistulosum, assembly GCA_030737815.1. Classification (NCBI taxonomy): domain Eukaryota; kingdom Viridiplantae; phylum Streptophyta; class Magnoliopsida; order Asparagales; family Amaryllidaceae; genus Allium; species Allium fistulosum. Next base: position 670,419,917 of record CM060906.1, read on the forward strand.
TGGTATTTCAAAAAGACACGGTTGAATTCCTATTCAAGGAATTCTCATTATTAGTAGTAAAGATATGTCTATAAGAATAAATGTCCTAATTTAAACAAAATATAAATTAAAATTGGTAATACTGTATATGTAAATAATTTATGTTATGTGATATATATTATTACATGTATGAGTGAATAATAACTTTATCATTTTTGCTAACATGAATGTTGTATACACACTGAATTGTTATTAATTAAGGATTCATAAATGAATTAATGGATATTATATAATTGAATTTATTTAAATAATTTAAATTAATAGTCGACTGAACCAATTAAACATAAGTAGTTGTATGTATATGTTAGAGAAAATTAAGAAAAACTTTGTCCATATTTCTAATTAAACATAAGTAGTTGTAATACTGTATATGTAAATAATTTCTGTATCATGGTTAATATACACATACCTTTTTTTATTATTTTATACAGAAAAAGAAAGGCAAATGGGATTGGAGCGGAATAAAATGAGTTGTGTGTCTGTGCGAACCTTGCCATCAATCTCCATCTCTCGAGCAACCTTCGGATCAGTTTCTTCAGACGATTCTGCCTGCGGGTCACCAAAATGGATCGAAAAAAGACTATCATGCGTCTGTATAAAGCGAAAGGGAACTGGTCTTAACCCATCACCATTACAGGAAGAACGATTACAAAGGCTGAAGCATCGGATGCATGTTCATTTCGATTCCTCTAGGCCAGATCATCAACAAGCATTAAGAACTCTTTGGACCGCAACATTCCCCAATCTGGAACTCGATTCACTGATCTCCGATCAATGGAAAAAAATGGGCTGGCAAGGGAAAGACCCGTCCACAGATTTCAGGGGTGCCGGATTCATATCACTGGAGAACCTCCTCTTCTTCGCTAAAACATTCCCTACTTCTTTCGAGAGGCTGCTGAATAAGGAAGGGGGGAAGAGAGCAGTATGGGAGTACCCATTTGCAGTTGCTGGGGTTAATATCACGTTTATGATCATGCAAATGTTAGATCTTCATTCTTCGAAGACTAGGACATTTATTAGAGCTGTTTTTGTTCAGATGTTAGCGGAGGATGAATGGGCATTTGATTTGCTTTATTGTGTGGCGTTTGTGGTCATGGATAAGGTTTGGCTGGAGAGGAATGCGACTTATATGGAGTTCAATCAAGTGTTGAGGGCAACACGGGTGAAGCTGGAAAAAGAGCTGTTGTTGGATGATGTTAATCGGATTGAAGACATGCCTTCTTTTAGCCTTCTTTCTTAGCAAGGTGAAGAGACCATTTTTAATTGTATAGCACTTCATTTCCTTTCCTTTTACTTCTGTTTTGAGAAATTTTGTTAGAGATATGCATTCCATTATATTTTATGGGGATTTATATTTCGTTTTGATAAAGTAGTTGTAGCAAAGGCACTCTATTTTATTTTATGTTGCTTTAAACAAATAGTAATAATAACAATATATCTTATTCTTTGTTTTGGTAATCTTTTATACATTAGTAAACGAAAGGTAATTTACACATTTTTTTATTGAATTTTTTTTTCCACTTTACCTTTTCTTTTCTAAACGGATCTATGCAAATCTTGATATTTCCAGCAAAAAAGTTTCATGTGTTACAGAACATATTACAAAATTTATTCAACCCTAACGAAAAAATATTTAAAACCTAGTGAGAAAATTTTGTGGATTTTATTGAATAAGTCGTCACACTATGTGTTACAGAACATGCAGTTGATATTTTTTAACAAACATAGCACAGCCTATACAGAAGAAAGTCTGATATATAGAGATCATTTGTATCGTAGACGGTAGGATGCTTGTAGTCCAATTGCAGGACACCAACCTTGACTTGAACCTATGTAGAAAGAGGGGTATATCACTGTTTATATGTGCAACTTTTAATAGATGTGTAGTTCAAATTAAAAAAACAAATAATAAATAAACAAACATCTACAAGTTTATAATGGAGTGAATGGATGAGCATAGGATTTTGTTTTGATAGACTAAACATGAATGCTACTCGATTATTTTCATATCTCTCGCTATTATACAATTTGACCAATAAAAGACCAGTTTCATAGATTGAACTCTTTTTAACCACTGCAGTATCCTATTATGAAAAGCTCATTTAAGAAAAGAAAATAAAAGGAAATCATGAAATTATGTTTTACACACACTTAGCTTGCCCGTGACAATAAGCTGAAGCATGTTAACCAACATATGTAAAATGTATACCTACATTGTTAGCTCACGAGCATGTCTGAAGCTAAATTAGAATTAGAATTTTATTAAGATGTTCATGGTTGGTGCTCATAACCACATTGATGACATTGATCTCAATTATAAATTTAATCATACACACACACACACACACTCTTATTTCTAGATATGTTTCCGAGCTGAGTTATTGCTTGTAACTTTAAATACATGGAATCAACTTTAAATTGTATTTTTTAATGAGTTTATAATCTGAACATACCTATACTGATGATAGACTCCTTACTCGATTAATTCAAGTGTGCAACCGAATTTGAGCAATGATGTTATCTAAAATGTGAATGCATGTCTTGTTTACTGTGATATATGCAAAAATATACAAAATGACAACACCAGAACAAGCCCAAAAAAAGGAAAAAAGAAAAGAACATTTTGCCATTCTCCATACTTTTATTCACTTTTATTGTGTGTGTATATGTATGCGTGTGTGTGTGTGTGTTAGGATTTAATATATATGCTAAAAATAAATATAAAAAAATCAATTAGTTTTAGATAATAATCATTCAGAATATAAATACCCATTCAGGATCCATATGGTACCAAATTATATATAAAATTAGTTTTAACAATCTAACTAAGTGTTTGTAGATTAATTCAAAGCAAATGGTAACTAAAATGTAAATATAACTAAAATATTGCTAAAACTTTTCTCGTCTAAATAATTTATTAACCTATATATACCCCTCAACCCTCTTATGATATTTCCTTATGCTGGTTGAACCATTTCACTATGCTACCTTGCATTGCTTCCAATCTACTTGAGCTATATGGTCGCCGTCATGATGCTCCATCGCACCCTAAGGCATGCACAGTGTCTTCGTGTTGTGATCACTCTACTTCGCACCATTTTTTTTACAAAGGTTCCTCTTTTCTTCAGTCAAATCTTTAACCTCAGCAAGTACAACTTAATAGTTTTGTGAATAATTTATAGTTATTTATGTTTGTATGTTTTTTAGTTGGTTTAGAGTAGATATGTTGGAAATTTTGTTATGAAATGAATAATTAAATAAAAATATGTTTTGAGGCTCCTTATTTTGGATAATTCCACCCTTTGGGATATAATGAAAGAATCTATTTAAATACAAGGTTTTCAAAAGTCGTATTTGACTCTTTGGGGATCTAATAATGTTTTCCCCTGTATTGAGAAGGGAAAACATGCTTCGTAACTCACATGCATGCCGTTCGACCGAGTCGAGCCAGGTTGGGTTGGGTTGGGTCGGATGATATAATGTGACTTTATTTTTGGATGAAAGTTATATGACAAAATCAAGATGTTTTTTGAACTGTTATTTCCGGAAAACGAAATGTTTTATTATGTAGTAAATTGATGGAGATTGAGTTTGTCATCTCTATTCTTTCTCAATTTTTTCTGCATGTTGTCATCTCCCACACACACTAAAATATGTTTTGCCCGTTGGTTTTTCTGCCTACATAAACATCAAAACAAAAAACATAACTAATTATTCTACTTCCAATTTCTACTAAAAATACGGAATATCTTCGAGCTCAACAAGGATATAGAGAAACGGTATTCCTTCTATGTAACAGAATACTGAATCAGAGAATCTGGGCTGTTTTACCTTATGGACGATGTGGTTGATCGTTTACCTTGTACAAATTTTGGCTAGAGACGCAGAACATTTTAAGAAGAGCGACTTAATCTGAGACTCACACCAGAAAACTTAATACCGAGCTTTGCAATAATAAGATAAAACTTTGGACCAGCTTTTGTTGGATTAGAACCTTGAATATACAGATAATATCGAATCATTTTAGACACCTTAAATATTGGTCCTTAGACCCCAGAAGGACGAATTATGAATTATTAGAATAAATAAAAAGTAGGCTATTAAAATTAAATAAACCATGTTAGCCATTCGTAAAGCAAAATAAATAATAATAGTGAAAACCATTTTTGGAATCTTGATCTAACCACCAATTATTTAGATAACCATTCTTGAATCAAATTCTAATAATTTATCAGAAATCTTAAAATAATATCGATTTAGTCAAAGTAGTGTGTGTATATTCGATTGTATGTATATAGTTATCAAATTTAGTAAATAAATATATAATAAAGATCGTTGGAAAAATACACAACAACAACCAAGCCATTATTCACAAACAAGTTGGGGTCCGCTAGAGTTGGAATCCAAAACTTAATGACAAAGTCAATTTAAAAGCGAATTTAAAAACCATGATAATAATAATAATAAAATAAAGTAAAATAAATAAATAATAATAATAATAATAAATAAAATTAAAATATATAAAGAAATTAAAAAAATCATGATAATAATAATAATAGTAATAATGTTTACTAATAGTAATAGAGACCGAAGACCAAACACTACGCCTTAGGCTCCTATCTGACATCAGCTCATGTTTCTGGTACGTGGATCACTAACTTTCACGCGCTCCTGTCCAACACCAGTTTTTCGGATATATTTCAATCTATCAAGTCCTTTTTTACTACATTCTTCCATGTCAACCTTGGTTGACCTCCACCTCTCTTTGAGTATATGATGCAGCTTATAATTCCAACCTGCATAGGTGCATCGGGAGGCTTCTATTGGAGATGTCCAAACCATCTTAAACAGTGTTGGACTAGCTTCTCTTCAATTGGTGCTACTTCAAGTTTATCACGTATATCATCATTTCTAATTCGGTCTCGTCTTGTATGACCACATCTCCATTGCAGCATACGCATCTTTGTTACACTTATCTTCTGGATGTGTTGTCTTTTAGTAGACCAACATTCTGTACCATACAACATCGCAAGCCTAATTGCCGTTATGTAGAACTTTCCTTTAAGCTTTTTTGGGGCTTTTCTATCACAGAGAATGTCAGACACTAGTTGTCATTTCACCCATCCCGTCGAATTCTAAAATCAATCTCACCATCATGCTGCAACATTGATCTTAAATATCGAAAGGATTCCTTCTTGGGCACTACTCGTCCAACCAGAGTGACATCTTCATCCTTTGACCTGACACCGTTGAACTCGCACTTCATATACTCTGTTTTATGCTAAGCCTAAAAACCTTTGGTTCTAAAGTCTTCCTTCACAACTTCAGTTGTCTATCAACGCATATCATATTTTTATCAATTAGCACAACATCATCAACAAAGAGCATACATCAAGGAATCTCACTTTGTATACCCTTCGTGACCTTATACATCAATATGATAAAAATATAGAGACTCAAAGCTGACCCTTGATGTAATCTTATGTTAATGGGAAAATCACCGGTTTCACCATCACATGCTCGGACACTAGTCATAACATCATCGCACATATTGTTAATAAGGGTAATGTACTTTGTTGAGACTTTTTTCTTTTTCAAAGTCCATCACATAACCTTTCTCGGTACTTTGCCGTAAGTTTTTCCAAATCGATAAATACAATGTGTAGATCCTTATTTTGCTTCTTAAATCTCTCTATAAGTTGTCTTATCAAGAAAATCGCATCTGTGGTCAACCTTCCAAACATGAAACCAAATTGGTGTTTTTAAACGTTTGTCATCCTTCTTATTTGATGTTCAATGACTCTCTCGCAAAGCTTCATTGTATGACTCATAAGCTTAATTCCTCTGTAGTTTGTACAACTTTGAATATCTATTTTATTCTTGAAGATTAGAACTAATATGCTTCTCCTCCAATCATCTAACATCTTGTTTGATTTGAAAATATTATTAACAACTTAGTTAGCCAGATTATCCCTGCATCTCCAAGGCATTCCACACCTCAATGGGAATGTCATCAGGCCTCAACGTCTTGCCTGCTTTCATCCGTTTTAGTGCCTCATTTACTTCGTACTTTTGAATTCTCCGAACAAAATGCCTAATACTATCAGTAAAAGAGTCGTCCAGCTCGATCGTAGTGCTGTCACCTTCTTCATTGAATAGCTTTTCGAAGTATTCTCTCCATATATTTTTGTCTCATTGTCTTTCATCAAAAGTCTATTATTCTCATCCTTAATGCTTTTAACTTGGTTGAAGTCTCTCGTCTTCCTCTCGCGGAGCTTAATTATCCTATAGACGTTTTTTTCACTCTCCTTCATATTTAACTTTTGATGTAGATCTTCATATGCCCGACCCCTTCCTTCACTCATCGTTTTTTTTGCGTTCTTCTTTGCCGCTTTGTGCTTGTGTAAATGGAACCTTATCATTGGAAAAATATATTGTATTAAAATTTTGTTTTTGAATTTTAAAATTCCAATAATGCATAATAATGCAAAAACATGAAGGATGGAGCCTTTTTGCCATTTCCTAACTTATCCATGTAGGCATATGAATAAAAAAATAGTAATATTTGAGGCTAAGTTCATCATTCCAACTGTACAGTTAGGGTCCATTAACTCTTCTTTTTCATATTTGTACGATTAATGAGAAACGTAGAATATAAAGCCATCTTTAGTGGTATGAAAAGCCTATGCCTATTATCCATCTTTGAACGTAAAAAGTTAGATCGATTAAATATCTTTTGATTAAAGTGTTGATGGATGGAACAATCGATTGTGGGAGGAGATGTACTTGGCAAAGATCATGAATCAAGTGGAAATGAGGATGATGTAAGTAGTGGAGATCAGTCAAATGAGAACGACGCGGTGAGAATGCCTTTACAAAAAGATGGGGAGATTAAGATGAAAGTGTTCCTTTGCAGGGTCACAGTATACATTCATATTTTAATTTAAATGCTGCTATTTAGGAGAGCATTGTATGCTCATTATCTTTTTCAAGGTAGTCCCGTTTTCATTCACTTTTTCACGGATAATTTCTATTTGTATCAACTTCTGTGAATCCATATATTTTAGTAGATTACTTATATTAGAAAATTATGTGGATAATTTCACTTTCAAGTATTGGGTAATCTAAATCATTGCACTCAAAATTCTCCATTTGAAATAAAAAATAGAGCAAAATATTGGATCTTGCTTAGCCCAGATGCTTGATCCTCTGGTAGTTCCTACTACCCTTAAGTTGAGTAGGTTCGATAATAGGTTTTATCTTTTGAATCATGTGAGTTTCACTCATTATAAAACGGTGATTTGTTTGATAATGTTGTTTCTCAAATTGCTTCCTCATTTTCTAATTTCCTTCCATATTCCACATTTTGGCTCTATCCATGTTTCCATGAGGATGCTTTTACTGTTTTCTTTATTTTATCATATAATTAATTTTCAGTTTTGGTTGTATCCCTGGTAATTTTCTCTTTTCACTTTTGAAAGTTAATCATTTTTTGGATTTTTTGATATTGGCATTTGATATAGATGAATGATGAGAGTAAAGCAAGGATGTTGATTACTGAGTGGTTAAAGACACGGCCATACTTTTACTGAATGCATTTTAAGTGCGTGCTTTTCCATTTGTGAGGTTATGGTTTTTACTAAATAGGAAGATGCTTTTGTTGGTCTATTTATTGAAAAAACTGAAAACCTGATTAGAGGTAAAATCTTCTTATACTCCTTCAACTCAGTAAATAGAAACGCAGTTATAAAGTGTAAGCACACACACGATTAAAATGAGGAGATGAAAGTTGGGGAGACGTCGAACTGCATTACTTCTTTGGTCGGCCAAGTTTTGAGGAACGGGCCAACTTTACTTCTTCAAAAGTTTATATATAATGCTACTTGCAAAATCTAGATGGCAATGAAATTTATAAGACAGCTTGATTAAATTTTGGACTTTCTAATAAACAATCATACGAAGGTAATTATAAAAAAGGTACCCAATTTGTTTTTTTGGTTGAATATGGTGGTGGATAAGTAACCAATGTGGTATATTACTCTTATAGTAAAATTTTAATGCAATACAAGATATTTAGTTCAAGTCAAATGAGAAGACATGAAGCTCTATCACATGGTGCTACCAAAGGCAGGGTCTCAAATGGTTATGATATACAGCTATTGAAAGCTATTGCAAATAAATAAAGAATGCCATCCTATATGTTTGCTAAAAGGCATCGCCTGAAGATGTTAAAGTTGTTGTTGTAGTAAAGAGACAGAAAGCTATCATATAATAGATACTTAAAGCTAGTGGAACTAGGTGTTATAAACTATTGCAAGTAATAAAATGTCATTCGTTGCTCAGTTTTTTCGCAAGAACATAATGGTTCGGCCCATATAGCCCTACCGGCTGGCGTGATTCAAGCAGCCAACATCTTGACCCGCAACCTGCTCGAGCGGTCGGTTCTCCCATCCAAAGTGGCATGTCCGACATCAATGCCTGCACAAGCCAAAGCAAATCTCCCAATGGTGATTAGTGGACGATGGTAATAGACGGCAACCCGACATGCAACATGCCCCTCGACAGTTGTGTGCCCAACCAACAACCCACTCCCCAGTAAAGTCCATCATTCGCCTTCTTTGTCAGCCTTCCGCTCCTTCTGAAGCTTTCTTGTTTTTTTTATGGTAGGCTTTGGCCATAGACGTCTAACTGCCACTGCAAAAAGAAGCTTTGCCTAACATGCAACATGCTTCTCGACAGTTGTGTACCTGACCAGCGACCCACTCCCCAGCAAAGTCCATCGCTCGCCTTCTTCATCAACCTTCTGCTCTTTTCGAAGCTTTTTTGTTTTTTAGTGGCAAGTTTGGCCATAGATGTCTAACTGTCCTTGCAAAAAGAAGCTTTACATGCACTGTACCTCAGAAAAAACTGGTACAAACAACATTGTTCATCTGACAAAAGCGTTTACATGTCCTTTGTTACCACCCTGGTAAGGCACCCCTGCACAACCACTACTTGAACTCATGCTGTCTGCTTCTAACCAATGCATTCTCAAAGTAGGTCGGCCACTGGCTATCATCTCAACCATACAATCCAATAGCCACTCCAATTGTCACGCATCAGGTCGAGTGACACGATCAATGGCCCGACGTGATTTCATTGGCTCAACTGCGCAACCTTAGCCACTTAACATGCCAACAGCTATATATATATATATATATATATATATATATATGTGTGTGTGTGTAGATATATGGACATACATTTTACAGGGGTTGAACAGAAAAAATCTCAAGCATTGTAATTTCTTGTTATTGTCCTTTGTAATAGAAGTTGTAAGAGAAGTAAAGTAATAAGAAATTCTTCACAGTGGACATAGAACAACGTTGATTGAATCACTTTATACTGTGTGTCTTTACTAATTTTGCAAATATGATCTCCTCTTGTTCCATTTTTAATCAAGATATCAGCGAGTTACCTTTGTTAAAATCTACTCTTAATCGTAGCTCCAAGGTTTACTAAATTTTTAGTTGACACTTTAGAGCTAGAATGTGGCACTACTTTAAAAGCTCTCACTTTTCTTCATTTTTCCTTTTTTATAACTTCCTTTCATGTTCACACCATGAAGCCCCATGGTGAGAATGAAACCGATAACTCAAATGACCACAGCACCAATGTTGTAATCGTGGTTAGTGTTATTTTCCCTATACATGGGGTGAGCAATGATATGTGGCTCAGCATGATCAATAACCTGATCAACATAGGGCAACTTGTTCGTGATGTGAATGATCTCAAAGCTAGAATGGATGCATAAACAACCGTAAACTTTGGTCCGACAGCCCTCCCAACGATTGACCGAACCCCCATCCAGCCAGCTATTCGCAGTGCCTACAATATAATGCAAGACGCCCGTGAGAGAATCATGTTGGAGACCTATGCTGGAGGTGCTCCAGTCCATCGCCAGGACGTGCACGCTACCCATGAGCTGGGAAATGTCCATAACGTCCCAAAGCCTGAACTAGCAGCGTACAGAGAGTTCCAAACAGATCTTATGTTGGAACCATGTCAGTCGAAAGCGGGGAAATAGGTAGATTCGAAAATTTTGTCTTTTTTGGATCTATTGAGTCTATGAAGTCTAAAGGTATATTAGATCCAATCTAATAAAATTTTAAATAAAATCATATCTTATTTAGATCGTTTAAAATTGTGTTTGAATTTAATTTAAATTTAAATGTTTGAGTGTATCAAATACACCATGTGTGGAACAAATACTTGTTAATATAAAGAAGGAAACCATTCGTTTCTCTCTTTATAATTAATGCAATTAATTGAGGGTAGATTTTTCATTATTAAGAGAGTGAAACATTTTGTTTCTCTCTCTTTAATTGACTTTGATCTGGAGTAGATAAACCTTTGGAAATTTTTATTTTGTTTTTCAGCCGTAAAAGATTAGGAGGAGAGAAGAGAAATGTGAATGAATGAAAGAATGAATTATCTGTAGGAAATGAATTAGTGATTTGTTTTAATCGAAAGAATGAAACATTTCTCATTCTTTAATTAAAACTTCCCTAATTAAATCTTTCGATTATCTTTCTCTCCACTCCTCTCTCTTAACATGGTATGGCTGAAATTACATAACATCAAATGACATAAAATTTCCATAAATCACTTTATGCGGTTATCTTTTATTTAAATTCGTTTAAAATTACATCAATGTCGTACATCAATGCGCACAAATATAACTTTTATAAATGCATTCAAATAATTACAAACAACTTTCAGACATCAACTAAATTAAATAATAATTAATATTTTTTAAATATTAATTAATTCAATTAATTTATAATATTTTATAAATTAATCAAATCATGTGGTTTTTGGAGAATTCATCATTACAAGTTTGCGACTCAAATGTGTAAATTCAGTCATCATTACGAGTCTGCGACTCAAATGTATAAATTAATCAAATCATGTGATTTTTCACATTCTTTAATTAAAAATTCCCTAATTAATTTCCTCGATTATCTCTCTCTCTCCTCCTTTCTTTTTACATGGTATGGCTGAAATTACATGCCATGAAATGACATAAAATTTCCATAAATCACTTCATGCAATTATCTTTTATTTAAACTCGTTTAAAATTACATCAATATCCTATATCAATGCGTGTAAATATAACTTTTATAAATGCATTCAAATAATTACAAACAATTTTTAAACATCGACTAAATTAATCAATAATTAATATTTATTAAATATTTATTAATTTAATTAATTTAAAATAGTTTATAAATTAACTAAATCATGTGGTTTTTTGGAGTATTCATCATTACAATTGTGCGACTCAAATGTGTAAATTCAGTCAGTGATCAATATCGAACAATTCGAATATTAACGTTCGCACGTTACCTTAGCTAGTGGTGTGACATTTTGGTTGAATTTATCGTTTACACATCTTTTGGTAAAATCCAATTTTACTTATTATAAACGGTACCTGCTTGTAACGATTATTTACACAAATTCTCTTCATCAAAACTATAATATATTAGGACTTATGAAATTTGGTTTTGGTCAAAACTCCAACATCGTCCACATTCAATTTTGTAATTCCAAACACAAAATCATTGGTTCAATAATAACAATTATTATTAACCATACTGCTCTGACTAGAGACTTGGATTTTGAGTTTACTATAGTTGACCATGATACTAACCCCGTATAACCGAGGAGACAAATTCTCTATTGAATAGTGTTTCAACTTCCAACGCTTCAACTCAAACCCAATTATAGTCATTCGATGGACGCCATACTATGATTTAACTATAATCAAAGTGGAGTGTCCACGTTGAAGTTCTATAGTATTCTCAAGTCGAGGAAATCGTGTGACATCGTCACTTCGAGATTGTTTATTTAACCTTAATTATATTAACCAACAGAGAACTCTCGAGTGGGTCATTCCATAGTTATCTGAGTCTATCATTACGTAACCCTTAGTGCCCCCGATAGCCATGAGAAATACACCACCCAACATTTGAAGAACGTTAAGTACTCTAGTCTCAATAGATGAATCGATATCCTTTCTCGAAACATCTTGACTAAGAATATTTAAAACAATATGTTATTCTAATTGTGATAAAATTCTCATGATTACAACACTTTATAATTACCATCACATAATATATCATTTGAGGATTTTTCATATATATACTTTAAATTAACTACTTAATTATTTATATCACTATATAATAAATATATAACAGAATGAAAAACACATTTTATTTTGAACAAGATTGGTCACAAAGTTAGATATACGTAACAAATTACGTGATTGCCCATAGGGCATACCCTTAACTCTATCATCATCGTACTCCTCAGTAGGAAGATTGTCCACGTTTCATCGCCTTCGGGCAGCGAATGAAGCATACGACCTGCGCTTTGACCGTCTCAGTAGCGGTGGGCAAGGCAGAAATTCAAAACCCAAAGAATCATCAGTCCACTCCCGACTTCAGCGGGAGGTGCCCGACATAGGTCTCACCAAAGACGGTCCTATTCGCCTCTGTCATCGTCAGTCGTCATAAGCCGGTCTCCTACACCAACCAAACGTCATCGTTCCTCCTCGTCGTACCTTCGCCATAGATCACCGTTGCCAAATAGATGATGGAGGAGTCCTTCCCCAACAAGGGGCTAGCATCATCTGCAACACGTGGAAGCTGGTTATTGAGAAGAAATGTTCGCCTTATGCCAATAGATGCAAAGAATCCAAACTAGGAATGCAAACGACGTGGCTCTATCGGATGATGAGAATAGGGAGCTTTTTTCGAAGAGATCTTGAGTACTTACATTCACCGGAGGTATGCTTTGCCTTCCATAGACAAGTACGACGGGAGCACCGACCTGTTCGATCATATCACCGCCTTTAACTCAATAACCTATGTCGGCTAGCTCTCTGGTTATGCCAAGTGTCTTCTTTTCCCCTCCACCTTGACTGAACTAGCTTCTCGCTGGTTCCTTTATTTACAAGCCGACAGTGTCCACTCTTGGACCCAGTTATGTTCCAACTTCAAAGCTCGCTTCTTTGCATCAAAGAACAGAGTCATGATGGCGACTGAGCTAGGCAACATAAGGCAGGGCTCGGTTGAGTCCCTCCATTCGTATGTCAATTGCTTCAACAAAGAGTCGACTCATGCTAAGGGAGCAGACGAAAATAGCCTAGTGGTAGCCCTATGTTCAGGGGTGAGGTACCGGTTCTGGATGTGGAAGGAACTGCAGAAGCAATCAACTTCGTCCTTGACCAATTTTCTCCAGAGGGCGAACGAACATAGTGAGAGTGGAGGAGGCCGACATTTCCGACAATGATGAGGAGAGTGTGCAAAATAACAACTATGGTCCAAGGGAAGACAATCGCCAAAGAAATGGTCGATAAAAAATTAAAAAGAAGCAAACAGAAGATGGTTCATGCTTCAAGCCCATTTACACAAATTATGCAACTTTGAGTCATGATATGAAAACAATCTGTCTCGCCATCCGAGATCACGTGTCATCCCAACGGCTCGCTCTCCTCTGCTCCAGGCGGAGGGAAGAGCTCATGGGTAATGGGAAGTATTGTGAGTTCCACCAATTCAATGACTACTCCACCAAGGAGTGCTGACATATTAAAGATGAAATGGAGCGGCTGATCTGCGAGGCATAATGGTGCAGTATGTAAGCCAGCAGGTAGAGCAATGTAACGTCCGACCAAATCCACCTATCAAACCCCAACGGACAGACGACAACAATGCGGCTACAATCAACACTTAGACACTGTTAATTTGTGGAGGGTCACACGTGGTTGCGAGCATAGAGGGGTGGAGAACCGATACAGGAGAGAGCTCGCCTCCGGCAGCTAGGTATATTTAGTCGACCTCCAGGCCTCGAAGGCTCTTAGGGTTGTCGTAGAGGACAAGGGAGAAGTTAGCTTCCCCCATTATGATCCTATGGTTATATCAGTTAATGTCGCTAGTACAAAGGTGCACCGGGTCTTCGTTGATGGATACAGCTCCGTCAATGTGATGTTCAAGGAAGTTTTTGACAAGATGAAGCTTCCCACTTCCAACCTCACTCCTTGTGCACTACCCATCTATGGGTTTAGGGGTCTGTGGATTGCCGCACATATAGTGACTTTCAACCAAGACTAAGGTAAATTTTATTGTAGTGGACTGCCTGTCCGCATATAATATCTTAATAAGTAGACCACATTGGTGGACTTGGATGCAACCATGGCCTATCAGAGGCTAACAATGAAGTTCCCAACCAAGGAAGGAATAAGGTGCATCCACAACAACAAGAAGACCACCATAGATTGCTATAACATATCACTCTAGCAAGCAAAAAAGAGAGTTCTCATACTACAAGAAGAGTTAGCAACGCTCAATAAGGATATGTCTTTTTGTTTAAATTCAAAGCATACATTAATAGCTGGTATGTTGACATATGTCCAATGGATGTGTCGACATATCCGTGTTTATTTTAATAAACATATCAACGATTACTATGTCAACATATATTCTAGGGGTATGTCGACATATGCTGGTTGATTTTGAAAAACATTTTATAAAAAGTGTTTTGAACTTTATAACTTTTAAAATCAACATTGCACTTTTGTACAAAGGTCCTAGAGATGAAATAAAGATTTTTAGAAGAGAGATTCCAAATATGTGCTAAGGGGTCTTTAAAAAAAATTTCTAAGTATTTTTACACGTAGTTTTGACTAACTGAATGTCTTATGCTCTTCCGGTCTTTATTTCTTGAGTCTCTTTTATCCTTCTTGCCTCATCCTTGAATCTTTTGTATTCTTCTTGTAACGATCCAGAATTTTATCGCTTTGATCGGTGAATATTTGATAAATTATAAATATTTAATTAATGGTTTTTAATGATCAAATAACTCTCTTTTAGTTAATAAGTAATGATAGTTTACTCATTTTGGAAATCTGTTTACATAAATAAATAGTTCAGAGAAAAATTGAAAATGTGACCGAAAATCGTTTTTTTGGATTTTCGACTTTTTATCGAACGAAAGTTGTCGCAACGTTGTTGCATGCTTATGAACACATATTTACACACTTAATTAAGTTACAAATAATACAAAAGAGATTAATTAAGTAAAGAATTCTTAAGTGCTTTTAAAAATATTTAATCAAATGATCCGACCTTTAAAAAGTAAGAAGCCTTTTTATTCTTATTTTAAGTGCTTTTGTGTGCC
This sequence comes from Allium fistulosum, assembly GCA_030737815.1. Taxonomy (NCBI): domain Eukaryota; kingdom Viridiplantae; phylum Streptophyta; class Magnoliopsida; order Asparagales; family Amaryllidaceae; genus Allium; species Allium fistulosum. The sequence goes on from CM060906.1 coordinate 670,435,175, forward strand.
ATCATTATGGAAGTACTTGAAGGATGGAAGGCATACGGGTTGTAAGAGTTTGTAGGGTGGTTCGGTAATTTGGTAGAGGGGTAAAGTAGGTAATTTTCCACTTTTTCAATGCTTATTAAAGGAGCACCACCTCTTCTCTCTTTTCCAATTTTCATTTTCATTTTCATTCTTGTAAGGATTCATATTTTTAACGAGAAGATGTTTAAATAATTAATTTAGATATTGAATAGTTAATTTATTTGACGCTCCCAAAAAATGTTATTTTTCACATATGATTGAACCAGGACTCGAGACCACTTCCCTTGAGTTCGTATTGGCATTGCAAATTAAAATGAGTATAAGGATCGCAATATTTGGAGATCAGATGATCCGATGGTCGAAACGATCTCGAAAAGCGTGAAATTATCATCCCGGAGCGCTGTATCAAACAACAACAAAATTTATACCATTGGGATCAGAAAAATGAGGTGATGTACGCAGACGAGTTTCGTTGCGAATGCACCGTGTGATCGTAGGAGCTCGAAACGTACAACCGTTTATTTGAGAAATCAAATAAAAAATAATATTATATTATTTAAATCAAAACCTCTCTCAAATTCAAACCCAAATCACTGTTCCATTCATCACTTACTGGAAATGGCCGCCTCCTCAAAAATTATTTCAAAAATTAAATTCGAGAGACTCAGGCCACTAAAAATCGCGAAATTAGTTTGCTGAGTTTGTATTGAAGAGAGCTTCGTGCCCATGTCAATTTTGTAAGGTGTAACCACCACTGTCAAGATCAACATTTTGGGAAATCAGCTAGGGTTACGTCTAGGTGGTGACTGAGGCGGAGACGACCAAAACGGAGAGCACCGTTGGATTTCTTTTGCCGACGTCCACCTTTCCTCGGAGTTTCGAAGCCTCAGATCAACTAATCAAATCGTGTTCGTGTATGGCCGTGCGTGCTTGTTCCAGGCCACGTTCCAAAATAGGTGGCCGGGCTTTGCTTTTTCGGGTTTGGGGAGGAGCACACATGTAGCGGAGTCAATTGCAATCGACGGCGCATCGATTTGTTGAGTATTGGCCAAGATACGGATGAGAGAAGGAAGTGGGTTTTGGGTTTCATTGTACACGTATCCTTGTACAGGTGATTTAGATGATTTGGGGAAGAAGAATTAAGGCTAATGAAGGTAATTAGCAAACTAATTAGCTAGTTAATTCCGGTTCTTATATAATTCATATCTTTTGCATACGAGGGCCGTTTTGGACGCCGTTTCTTGTGTTGCACTCGTGATGGAGAACTCTACAACTTGGAGATGATTTGGATGACTTTTGTTGAGGTGGGTGATATTTTCTCTCACCATACTATGATTGTTAATATAGTATTAAAATGACGTTTTGAAATGATTTCTAACTTTAAAACGTGATTTCTAGTATATTTAAACCTACATCTTATTTTATAAAAGAATTTAGAAGTTTTTTAAAATGGTTTTAAATTAAATACCATATTTTCCCCATTGATGCACTATTTTGATGATATTAATAGATTTAGGCTATTTTTGATATTTATCCTACACTGGTTGCTCGGACATATTGTATGTGTATTATTGTAGATGTATGTAGGCTATTTGAGATGTTAGTATGCTTGTTGGTTGCATTATGCTTATTTGCTTAGTTTTGTTGAAAACACCGATGGAAGGTGAATAGTGTTAGGAAATCTCCCATAGGATAGGATTTCATGCATAGAGTTTCATACACATCGATTGATCTGAAGATGAAAGATGGACTTGGAGATGTGCTTCGGATTCTGGGATAGATGTTGTATGTTTTCATTTGGTTTGTACTTAGGCTATGTATATGACCAAAGTGGTCATTATCGACTACTCTGGAGTGGTCGATATCTACCACTATTGATGATGGCCGATTTGGCCAACTTTGACGTGGATAATAGAGATGCTTCTAAGAGCATGATGTGATCGTTCGTTCATTCGTTTGACATTTGATTTGATGTTATGGCTCTTCAACGAGTGGTTTGGCGCTAAAGCAAGGATGCGATGCGATGATTTCGTGATTCGACGATGATGATCCCATGATGGGAAGTGATGGCTTCGTTGATGGATAGCCGTACCTTGGGATACAGAGTAGGCGATGACAAGTCGGTTTGATGGAACTATCGAAGAAGGGTCGTGGGACACGTGATGGCATTCTGTGACTAATGATAGCTATCCAGGATAGTTTCCAACTTCGACGACTTTAGACATTACTTGTAAGGACAATTCTGGGATGAGCTCTACTGTAAATTATGTATGCAAAGAGATTGTTGATATTCGTAGGTTTTGAAGTGTACTCATAAAGCATGGGTATGTGAGGACGTTCACTTGGGTTATGATGTGCCTTGGATCAAATGATGACCCGTCCATTTACCCTGGACTGTTATGATATGCAGTATAGTTCCTGGCCTTCTGAGTGGCATGGATTCAAGTACTGAGAAACCGAGACGTTGAGTAGTCCTTGACTATATGATGGGGTCATACGAGTGTCATAATCTAATGCGCTGAGTGAGTGATGTGAGAATGGAAGATGAATTCTATGTTTGCTTTAGTTATTTATCACTCTAGGGATGTCACATGATGTAGTTATCTTTGACGTAGATACTCAGACACCCATTTGTACTTTGACGTATAGAAAACCCATGATGACTATGATAGAGCATTATATATCCTATGTTATGTGCTAACTCTTTGGATCCAGGGAAAGGTAATGTATGAGTCTCCATACCCTCTGTTTTGTATACTATATCGACTTTTATGTATTTTGAGACTGTTTATCGCTCACACCAGACTGTTGACTGACTTGAGATTTTATGCTTTGCTTCTTATTATCTTGGGTACTCTTAAATGAGTAGACTAGAAAGTAGGTGTGAACGGTATATGGAGTTCTGCAGATGGACTAGCAAGAGACAACGCTTTCTCATACTTATACCTTGGGCTTATTATTGTTTATTCCGCTATGTGACATTATGGAGCCTTGATAGTGTTGACTTACTATTATTAGAGACAGTTTATCAGTGAGTTCGTTTATTATTTGTATAAAATCTATCAATGTTTTGTATAACTGTATAAGCTTGTGTACTCTGATTCTGTGGTTCATATAGTTATTACCATCTCATTTATTTTATATCTATAATGACTATTATATTTTCCTCTAATGCGCTGTGAGATATACGACAGGTTATGTGATTGTGTGATGTTTTCTTTCTTTTTATCTCTTCTTTTCCATTCCTCATCTTTACTTCTATTTCTTTCCCTTGACATTCGTCTAACATCGGCCGGATGCGCCAACAACACACTATTCAGTTACATGTGCATCGGTGGTGTAGGGCGGTCGTCATATTTGGTATCGGAGCTTAGGTTACGTGATTAACATGAGTTGATACCGTGATCTAGTAGAGATATGGTAGGAGTTATCACCATATATTGGATTTAGAGTTCACTTATATACAAGAGGGTGCATACTTGTTATATATTTTGGTTTTCAAAACTATATAGTAGTATGTATAGTATACAGGTTGTATTGCATACACAAGTACCATTGATGCAGTTTTTCTTTATGAGAGATTGATTATTCTTATTATGTATTTTATGTGATCCGACATACGAGAAATGCTGCTACTTACTCCATCTCCGGAGTTGAGGAGTGGGGAGGGTCGAGGACCACTAACCCCAATTTACATAATATGTTCGCTAAGATGGTGCGAAGCATTATTCTAGAATGTCTAAGTTGCTCCAAATGATTATAGTGCTCAAGTGCAAATTCCTAGAGTCAACTTTGCTAAGCTTTATAAAGACTATGTGAGTCTAGGAGGCAGATCGTTCCTTGGAACGAAGTCGACTGTTGAGGTGCAAGATGGGGTGGGTATTTGCGAAAGGATCTTCGACGACTTAGAGTTAGATGATGCAATGAGGTAGAAGTTAACCTGTAGATGACTCCAGGAATGAACAATGAACTGGTGGAGCGCCCTTATAACTTCGATTCTCGAGGATTATTTTACTTGGGATCAGTTCATAGTTTGCATCGAAGAGAAATTTATCTCGATTTTTCAAAAGTAAGTGTTGTTTAGGAAGTTCGCCGACTTGAAGTAGGCGATATGTCTATGTTAGAGTATGTGGGCGAATTCGATGTGCTATCGAAGTACAGTCGATCTCTCATTTATACTCCATTCAGAAAGAATGAAGAAGTTATCGTCGGGTTGAGTGATCATCTTAGAAATCGATTGATGGGTCATATTTATGAGAGCTTCGAGAAGTTGATCGAGAAGGCTTTACGATGTAAGAGCCTATATCTAGTGTAGAAGGACTATCCCAAACCAGTTAAGTAGGGGCAAATAATGGAAGCATATGCGTTGAATGTTGTTTTGATTTCGTCGAGTGCTCCATCGATGAAAGAGAAGGGAAAGGGCATTACCATTTGGGTATGCTTTCCATTTATGGTGTTCCATACGTATGTTTTGACATCTAGGTTTCATATTCCCTAACATCTAGTGATTTGATAGATAGATTGGGAGTGAGACCCAAAATAGTTAACCGACTTTTTATTATGACGAACCTTGTTGGAGGCTCAACCGACCTGTGCATGGTTTGTCTAGACTTAGCCTTATCGAGTCATGGATGTTTGTTTGTTATTGATTTGTTTTGGGTTATGTATTATAACCTTGGAATGTACTAGCTGAAGGGGTACAGAATAGTGGTGGATTGCGAGAGGTCGTTGTTCATGATAGGGACTGATGATGAGCGAAAGGTAGTGTTCAGCTACCCATCTAATGATGAGGTGATAGCTAGCTTTCTATATTGGCTCGATATCCCACATGATGAGTTATCATTTGTGCCTATAGCTAGAGAGTGTCAGGACACATTCGATGAGATGACTGGATTACCACTAAAAAGGAGTGCGGATTAAGGATCTTAAGGCTAATTTAACACTAGAGGGGGGTGAATAGTGTTTAATGGATTTTAAGACTTATATGGACTAATTTAAAAATTATGATATAAACAAATGCAGAACTTAATTACAGAACAATCACAGAATCAAACACAGATGTAGAAAGTAAATAAAAAGCAGTAAAAGGAAAGAACACACCAGATTTTATACTGGTTCGGAGTTACCCTACGTCCAGTCCTGTACCAAGGCAAAACACCTCATACAGATTTTTATTAAATCAATGTCGAGATTACAATCCTCAATTTCTAAAGGCCTTGAGGTACCCTCCTGTCTCTCGAGTCCGGGGCAAACTCTCTTGATTTATGGGCCACAAGATTACCCAAGTTATTTCCAGGCACAACCACACCTTATAGAGAGACTCGATAAATGTTTGATTACAAATTGATCCTATAACTCTGAATAGCACTTTGATCTTCGAGAGAGGGCAAAGAATCAAACAAGAATGAGATTCTAATTTGATTCACTTGAGAATTCGGCAGAATTTCGGCACGATCTTAAAAATATGAAAATTTTAGAATATGGATTTGTAGAGAAGAAGGAGTGAAGAAAATAAGAAAATAGTTAGTTAAAAATTCGTTTGTGAAGGTTATTTATAGACCAGTAACGGTCATAACCATTCGTGAAGAGATTTAAACGAATAGATACTTCTTTTGAAAATTGAAACTTTTGAATTTAACGGCCACCATGTCGACATCCCTTGGTTAAAAACAATGTGAAGTTTAAAACAAGAGTTTATTTAAAAAACAAAAACAAAGAATATTTTAAGGCTAAAACATCTTTTTGAAAATCATTTGAAAAGATAATTTTTAAGGCTAAAACATTTTGAAAAGCAGTTTTGAAAATTATTTTGAAGTAGTTTTGCAAGCTTCTTCCTACAGAATATCTCATCACATCAGGACTCGAGAACTTGTACAAAACCAGGATAGTCGTGGGTTTGTAAGCCACTTGTCGTAGGTTTGTAAGCTACTTATCGTGGGTTTGTAAGCCACTAAGAAGGTAGAAATGGGTTCCATCCCAAATGAAATATGAAATGAAGATTTCCATGCTATTATGAAGTTTTAACAATAAACTAGATACATATCTTGAAATCTTGATCTTGATACTCTAGAATCTTCAATCTTGAATCTTGAGTCTTGAGTCTTTATACTGATCAGTCTTCAGTAATCAATACCTGCATATATATATATATCCTGCATAGTTCCTGCATATACATATCTATTCTAGACAATAGTGTTAGTATATATTTTATAATAAGATAAGTTAAAAAGGTTATTGTCATCAAAACCAACATCTCAGTTCCTAACAATCTCCTCCTTTTTGATGATGACAACCTGTATTTATAAAATATACTTACCATACCATAACTCCTATCATAACTCCCCCTTACTCCATGACTCCCCCTTATCCCAAGCCAACTACTATTTTATAACTTATCAAGCCAACTACTATTTTATAACTTCTCCCCCTTTGTCATCAACAAAAACTTCCTACTAATAAATTCCCTGAACTTGATATAAGATAATCAACCATAATACAAATAGAGTAATCCATATATAAGTGTAATAAATGCTAAGTGTGATCATAAGTATGAAATGTGACCATAAATGTGAAATATGATCATGAGTGTGATCATAAGTGTAATCCAGCAGTAAATTATCCAATCATATTTACAGTAGTTATTCAATCAATCATATATACAAACCACACCAAATGTTTTAAATAAGTCAAGTCAATCAAGTTTAAAACACACCAATCAAATCAAACAAATAACATACAGAATGACTAGACATTCCTTGGTACTTTCGCCCATCCATCTTCTCCAAAGATAGGGTTTGCTTTGATGGCATCCCATTCTTCTTTATCTTTGTCGAGAGTGACTGGTGGATTTCCTTCGAGATTTTCCTTGTTAAGAGATGAGATCATCCAATGAAGGGCATCGAAATGTCTCTCTTGCTCCTTGATCATCTGCATTTTACTCAATTCTAAGTGACGCTGATTACGAAGTATGAATGCAAGGATATTCTTGAAGGAAGTGAGAGTTTCCTTATCGTCACTTAGATTCTTAATCGGAGAAGCCATAATTCAAGAAATAGGAAGAAATATGAAAGGGAGTGATTAGAAGTGAAGTTTGATAAATTATTCTGGAAGGAACGTGTATAAATAGGGATAGAAAGTCGTTTAAAATGAATAGACACAAGTTAGTTACATGAAATTAAAATTTGAAAGTGTAACTACTTTCTGCCCGTTGCATGTCGACATGGGGGGATGGGGGATGTCGACATGCCTCTGCCTAAATTGACAATTTGCTTTGTTTTGAATATTATGAACAAATCTATGCAACTATAATTTGTATAATATAAAAACAAGCAATTACAGAGACAAGTGAAGTTGAATAACAGTAAATAAAAGATTTCATCAATGATTCTAGTCAACATTACATAAAATAACATAATATTAACTAAAATAAAGGAAAATACATGGATAGAACTTGAAGTAAACAAGATAACATGAACTAAAAATAATTAAATGAAGATGAAGAAGACAATAGTCCAAGTTTTCTACTAATTTTCCCGAAGAACTTGTCGATTTTAGTGGAAATCTTATCCATTTTCTTACCCATTGATCTTTTGAGTGTCTTTTGATTTTCCACTATAATTCTTTGATTATTGAGAATGGTCTTATTGGATGGATTAGCGGGATTAGTAGGATATTCAATACTCTCTAAGGAAGTTTCTTGATCTTCCTCCTCTTCAATTTCCATTCCTTCCTCTTCCTCTTCTTCTTCTTCTCCTTCCTCCATTTCTTCCATCTCTTCATGCACAAGCCTTTCTTCCTATTCCGTAAGTGTTTCATATGGTTGAAACACTAATGGAATTTGCATAAGGGAAATGTTTCCATGGTTGAAAACTTTTCTAGTTATAAATTCTTCCCTTTTGAAATCGACTCCAAAGTAATTAAAAATCCAAGTGAGATAAATTCCATGATATAATGTGTATTCACCCATAGTAAAATTCTTGGGCCTTAGCACATCCAAAATAACTTGAGCCCAATTGATATCATAATTTCCAAAAATTGCAAAACGAGCTTTGCAAACTTTCAAAGTTGGGTTGTTGTAGTTTCTCGATCTTGGTATAAGGGTGTGTTGAATAAGAAGCTTAACAATTCTTGTTTTTGGACGAAAATAACGATTTTTGAATTCAAAATTGTCATCCCCTTCAAAGATGTGATGAAATGTCTCTCGATCATTTTCATTTATTTGAAATTCCAAGAGATTCATTCCGGTATACTTGCATCCCAAAATATTTCCTAAAATTTCGCAATCCAAAACTATTTGTGTTCCTTTAACACTACTCCAAATTTGTCCATCTTGCCCATCATAAAAACCACGATTCAAATTCGTATAAAACATCTTAACAAGATTTGGATAACATACAAAATCATTTTGTTTATTATCTACTACACTAAGAATAGAACATTGTTGAAAAAGATTTTCAATTTCATAAGAAGGAAAATCTTCAAAAATAGCAAATTTCCCCGTATGAATTTTACCAGATTTTACATAGTTGATGTAAGCTTTGGTAGCTTCCAGGTCATTAAAAAGAAAGTTTTTGATAGCTTTTGGAAGCCTAATGATGTTAGGAGTGCTTGAAGAGGCCATTGAAGAAGTTTGAGAGGAGTTGAAGATAATGAAGATAAATTTGAAATTTGAAATAAAAGTGAAAAGTGATGATAAGAAGAGTGAATTAAAATAGAGATTCTATAGACATGTTCTCTGGTCAAGAGACATCTTTCCAGAGCATTTAAGTTGGTGAAAAGGTGGAGGGAAATTCAAAAGTTTGAATTCAAATTTTGAAATCAAATTTCTGAGGGGCATGTCGACATGGGGTATCCATGTATGTCGACATGTGTTTATTAAATCAAAGCACAAGTGTCTATTCCTAATTTCGAATAAATGTTTATATTATATCCTATATTCTATTTATATAATTTATGTGATAACATTAAATATAATAATACTTAAATATTAATAATTTAATATTTAAAATATTATTAAAATAATATTATTTTTGAATTTAAAATTCAAATTTCAAGGGATAAATTTGAATTTAAAATTCAAGGAATTAAAAAAAATCAAGCAAACAAACAAGCATCCATTCAAACAAGAAAAATTAAAAATAATGTAAATGCGTACCAATTTTTAGATCCATACTCCCATCGTCGTCTGATTCATGAATAACACTGAAACACATATTTGAATTATCTGTCTTCTTTTCATCGTCACTGGATGATGAGTCTGAGTCATCAAGAGTTGCTGTGTATGCTTTCTTTCTTTTCCTTAACGAATCATTGTTTGGAGGGAACAGCTGTTTATCTGGATACGGACAATCTTTCCTATGATGTCCGACTTTATTGCAATTGTAGTATCTATCATTATTGACGTTCTCCGTATTATTTCTGGAATTCCTTTGATCATTTCTTTTATAATTATTCATTTTTCTATATTTTAGGAATTTCCGGAAGTTTCTTGTCATGAAAGCAATCTCCTCATCACTGTCTGGTTCCGAATCTTCAGTTGTTGCATTGAATGCTAATGACTTCTTTTCCGTAGCAATGTTTTCTCTTCTTCCTTGCAGTTGAACTTCATAAGACATCAGATTCCCAATCAATTCTTCTATTTTCATTAGACTGATATCATTTGCTTCTTCGATTGCAAGTGTCTTTTGATCCCATTCTGGAGGGAGTGAATTTAGAATTTTTCTGACTTGGTCTTCCTTCGAAAAGCTTGTTCCCAGTGCAATTAGTGAATGAACAATATCTTGAAATCGACAATACATGTTGGAAATGGACTCATTTACATGCATTTTAAACAATTGAAACTGATTAGTTAATATGGAAATTTTAGTCTGTTTAACTTTGCTTGTTCCTTAATGATTAACTTGCAAAGTTTTCCAGATTTCAAATGCAGACTTACAAACAGACACTCTATTAAACTCATTCCTATCTAGTGAACAAAATAATATATTCATGACATTTGAGTTATTTTGTGCAACACCCTTTTGCTCAGCAGTCCACTGGGAAAAATCAGTAGTTGGTTCAACATACTCAATTTGTGTGATATTCCAAGTGTCTAATCCTACTGATTGTAAATAAATTTTCATTCTACAAGCCTAATATGCATAATTACTGCCATTGAAAAATGGTGGTCTGATAGTAGACTGACCTTCTACTAATGAACTAGTGTTAGTGTTAACAGAACTAGTACCAAAGTTGACATTACCAGTGTTGGTAGCCATTAAAATAATTTTCAAGTTTCAGATTATGAAAACTATGAAAACCAATGCTCTGATACCAATTGAAAAGGAGTGCGGATTAAGGATCTTAAGGCTAATTTAACACTAGAGGGGGGTGAATAGTGTTTAACGGATTTTAAGACTTATATGGACTAATTTAAAAATTATGATATAAACAAATGCAGAACTTAATTACAGAACAATCACAGAATCAAACACAGATGCAAAAAGTAAATAAAAAGCAGTAAAAGAAAAGAACACACCGGATTTTATACTGGTTCGGAGTTACCCTACGTCCAGTCCTGTACCAAGGCAAAACACATCATATAGATTTTTATTAAATCAATATCGAGATTACAATCCTCAATTTCTAAAGGCCTTGAGGTACCCTCCTGTCTCCAGAGTCCGGGGCAAACTCTCTTGATTTACGGGCCACAAGATTACCCAATTGATTTCCAGGCACAACCACACCTTATAGAGAGACTCGATAAACGTTTGATTCCAAATTGATCCTATAACTCTGAATAGCACTTTGATATTCAAGAGAGGGCAGAGAATCAAACAAGAATGAGATTCTAATTTGATTCACTTGAGAATTCGGCAGAATTTCGGCATGATCTTAAAAATATGAAAATTTTAGAATATGGATTTGTGGAGAAGAAGAAGTGAAGAAAATAAGAAAATAGTTAGTTAAAAAATTCGTTTGTGAAGGCTATTTATAGACTAGTAACGGTCATAACCATTCGTGAAGAGATTTAAACGAATAGATACTTCTTTTGAAAATTGAAACTTTTGAATTTAATGGCCATCATGTCGACAACCCTTAGTTAAAAAAATGTGAAGTTTAAAACAAGAGTTTATTTAAAAAACAAAAACAAAGGATATTTTAAGGCTAAAACATCTTTTTGAAAATCATTTGAAAAGATAATTTTTAAGGCTAAAACATTTTGAAAAGCAGTTTTGAAAATCAATTTGAAAAACCATTTTGAAGTAGTTTTGCAAGCTTCTTCTTGTAGAATATCTCATCACACCAGGACTCGAGAACTTGTACAAAACCAGGATGTTCGTGGGTTTGTAAGCCACTTGTCGTAGGTTTGTAAGCTACTTGTCGTGGGTTTGTAAGCCACTAAGAAGCTAGAAATGGGTTCCATCCCAAATGAAATATGGAATGAAGATTTCCGTGCTATTATGAAGTTTTAACAATAAACTAGACACATATCTTGAAATCTTGATCTTGATACTCTAGAGTCTTCAATCTTGAATCTTGAGTCTTTATACTGATCAGTCTTCAGTAATCAATACCTGCATATATATATATATATATATCCTGCATAATTCCTGCATATACATATCTATCTAGACAATAGTGTTAGTATATATTTTATAATAAGATAAGGCAGATGATGCCCAAAGAGCAGAGGAAGTTAAAGGTGCGAGTGGATGATCTATTTAGGCGAGGTTTTATTTGTAGGAGCTTATTTGAGTGAGATGCACCTATAGTATTCACCACTAGGGCGGATGACTCTTTGAGGTCATATGTTGATTCTCGTCAGCTGAATGGGATGACGAACAAGTATCCACTTCCACTTATTGATGTCTTGTTCGATCATCTCTATTACATGAAGGTGGACTCTCAGTTGGACTTTATGATGGAGTTTCATCAACTAAGAGTAGTTAGTGAGAGTGTGTCGATCATAACATTTCACACACTACCTTAATTTTTAATTGGTGGGTTATGCCGTTTGGGCTACCTAATGCATTAGCATGCTTTGTTGATTTCTTGAACCTTGTTTCGAGGAATCGCTTGAGTAAGTTCGTGCTTGTGCTCGTTGATAATACTTTTGTCTATTCATGGACGAAAAAGGAGCTCAAGGCATGATTGATGATTGTGTTGAAGGTGTTGAGAAAACACCAATTGATGATGAAGTCTTTGAAGTATCACTTTTAGAGGAGAGAAGTGAGATGCTTGGGTCACATTGTTTCGAAGTAGGCATCCCTGTAGATCTTACGAAGGCTACGGCAGTCCGGGATGCAAATAGATCCAAGGTGCTATAGACTGGAAGTCTCCTTAGATTGGCGAGATGTTATATATGCTTTAGGACTTCTCAAAGGTAGTGTAACGACCCTGGATTTTAATTAAATTTAAATTGATAATTAAATTAATTTTTGAATAAAAATTGTGGAAATTGATTTATAAAGTGATGCGAGTTTCCCCGGATTAAAATAAATTCTATGTTAAATCATTTAAAATTTAAATATTGTAAATATTGTATATATGTGAATATATATGTATACGAGCATATATGAGTTAACTTGAATATATATGTGAATATTTGATTTGAATTTAAAATGCAAGTAAATGGTTTAAGAAATGAAAATATATATAAGATGTTAAAATATAAAGTAAAGATATATATCTTAATCTCATGTTAATAAATCAATACAAAATAATATAAATAGTAATAGACAAACAAAAATAACAAAAGAAAAATACATTCACATATGAACAAAAGGATAAGTATGAACACTTATAAAAGTAAAGAATTGTACAAAGTAAAATAAAAATACAAACAAAGGTACTAATTGAGATCATATCAGCCGAGACAAAGAAATCCAAGGCAAGTTGAAATGATCTGCATAAAGTTGTAAGCAAGTAGATAAAAATACATATTTTGTACAAGCCTCATAAATGCAGCTACCAAAACAAAGCTCTCAGCCGAAATCAAATGTAACATAGTCAATGCAAGAAACAAAATAAAATACATACAAGATTCCAAAGCAAGATAAATATATGTACTATGGCAATTGAGACTTGCAGGCAAAGAAAAGAAGTAAGGAAACATAAGTACTTAAAACATTAAATGCTAGCACACTTATGTCAATTCGAAATGTTGAAAATCATCTCAGCCACCATACTGAGAAAAAGAAATCTCTGATTCAAATATACAAACCAGTCCATACTTTCTCTTTTTATATCATCTTCATTTCAGTTTTGTTCAAAACAAAACTCAGCATTCCAGGAAAAAGATAATAAGTATCATTATCTACAAACTCAAAATCAAATCTAGAAAGATCAAGAACCTGGAAACAATGAGCAGTGCAAAGCTTCAGTTTTAAGTTTCAAAGCAAAACAGGATCTTCTCTGTTTCAAAATTTTTCAAGGTGAGCAACTTTTGTTTTAAAATTTAAAAGTATGAATCTGTTGAATACTTATCTGTGAGCAAATCACCCTTATAAATTTTTAAAACTTGATGTGTCTGATTCACATGTAATGATCTTGTAGTATGTTATGAACTATGATGTGCATGTTGATCTTGTATATATGAGTGTTAATACCTGTGTATATGTCTGGAGACAGGCAAGAAAAACTTGCCTCTGTTCATCATTTCCAGGTTTTAAAACCTGTTTTAAAACTTAAATCATCCTAACCCAACCACATTATGCTCTGATAGTTGAATGAAAGATGTTTATATGAGTATAATATTACTTATAAAAATATAATTGAGTGTATTTAACCAATGAACTACTAGAAATTAAAGAATTACAGTAATAAGCCAAAAATGGTTAGAAAATTTATCATCTCTATATTAAGTTTAGATTATGGGGATTAATTCATATTAGAAAATTATGATTTTTGAATATCATTTCATGATTTTTAGATTATTAAATTGGGGGAAAATGCTAGTTGAACAGAATTATCATTTTTGTGAAATTCTGATGATCGTCAACGTTTCGTGGATCGGGCTTTGGGTCGTAGATAGCCTGAGGGATGTAGATTGATGGAAAAATGGTGGCAAGGGTTCCGGTTGGTCGTGGCAATGGCCGTAGGTGGAAGTAGGGTTTTGTGCAAGATTCTGGGCATGTCTGTAAATGAAACGAGTGCGATTTCTACATGTGATCGAGCTTTGCGAAACTCTGGGAAATGGATCATCAGAGCATAGTGTAGCTCTGGGTACGATCGCGTGACTTATAATAGTCAGAGGTGGATGAACGTAGCGTTTCCGTGATGAACGTTTTTGGGCAGTTGGATCTGATGGCTCGATTTCCAGTTCGATGTCAATGCAATTTTCTAGGCGAACGTGATGCTTGGGTAGGTCGTCGCCGACGTGTAGAAGGTCGGAGATAGGATCGTGGGTGGCCGGAGTACTTGTGCACGTGCACGTGTACATTTCGATCTGGGTTTGGGAATTTGGGGAAGACGAAGTTTTCCTGTGTTGCTCGAGTGATTTAGGTGGGTAACTCGAAGTGTCAATCGAGCTAAGGCATGAGTTGCTCGGGTGTTTGTAACAGCAGTTTTTGGAATATAAAAAAAAAGGGGTTAACTAATACTTAAAGGAAATTACTTAACTTAAAGTAATTAATCAAAAACTTAAATTGATTTGTCAAAGTATAATTACTCAAAGTAATAAATTCGTATTTTATTTATATATGTGATTAGAATAATCACTTATTGAAATAAATTAAGGTTAATTAAATTTTTTTTTGGATAATTAATTAGGGGTTAATTAATTAATGTAATTAATTAAAGATAATTAATTAAAGAATAATTGAATAATTGAAAGTAAATTATTTAATGATAAAGTTTGATTTAATTATAATTAAAGGTTGATGAATTATAATTAAAGGTTAAGTAATTTATTATTGATGGTTAATTAACAAATGATTAAAGAAAAATTAATCAAATGTAAATTATTAATGTTAATTAACCAGGATTTGTAATTCATAAGAAGTTAATCTGATTTAAATTAATCAGATAATTTATTGATCTTAACTATGGATATTTCGATTCTATTGGATTATTTGATTGTTTGATATCCCTGATATATGATGCTTTGTGATATACCCTGATTTATGTTGTGATCTGAAATTTCTATTTCTGTGATATATTACTATATGAATATGAAACCCATTGCCCGTAAAACGGCATTTGAATTTCGATGTGACAGGGAGTCGGATTCCAGTTGGTTATCCGAAACCCACATCGAATTATAATAGTGAATCTTTGTGACTGATAAATTTATTTTATCTATAAATCTGTGAATGAGGATAAGTGTTATGGATTATACCGCTTATCGATATATCTGTGATGATTGATGTTGTGCACTATTGTGTAAAACCCCTGGACTACACTTTTACACACACAAATATGGATTTCACGTGGAAATCAGTTAAGTCACAGATAATTTAAATTTGATGTTTTTAAAAATTGAAATAGAATTTCAAAGATAAAAGCTATTTTGAATAACTTAATCGAGTTTTGAAAATTTAAATAATTTGATTTAAATTTGAATTCAAGTTTGAAATTGAATCCTATGATTTGAAACTAGGGATTAAAAATGCTATACAAGTTATATATGGGTTAAACCATTTTTAAAAGTATTGATTTGGGAATTTGAATTTAATTCAAGGGTTTTAACTCGTGTAAATATAACTGGATTTTTCTGAAAACGAAACTATTTGTTTTCAAATAGTAAAAGCTTTCACATAAGTAATGAACTTCCAATTTGTGTTGAAAGAATTTCAAGTTTGAAATGGAATTGAAATGTTTTGAAAACTATGAAATGAGTCTTTGATTTCAAAGACCGGATGAGTTAATCTAACTTGAAATGGAATTGTTTTGAAAGACTATGAATGAATCTTTGGAAACTAGTTTTGAAAGCTATAGGTTAAATCTTGATTTAAAGATTTAACGAGTTAACCAAATTGAAATGGAGATTGATTTGGAAAATCTGTGAATGAATCTTTGTGAACTGGGTAAATTTTGTGAATTAAATCTTTTTGTTTAAAAGATTAAAAGTGGAAATTGTTTAAACCATTAAAGGTTTTTGAAATGAATCTTTTTGTTTAAAAGATTGGAAATGGTAATTTGTTTTAACCATTCGAATGAAAAGTTTTGGGCTTTAAGCTGTGATTTAACTGAGACCCCAGTATCCATATGATTTTTAATTGCGCTCGTTATTCGGTTTAGCCGGGAGAGGACCTTTGTGTCATATAACCCATTCCGAATAGTGATACGACGATATGGATAGCATTTGAAGACCGGTGGTGAAGACCGGGTATTTGCGAGAGCGATAGGCTGACCTATCGATTGTCTCTGCACTGAGTAGCTACAGTATAGAGATTCCCTAAGTGATGGGAAGTCCGATCATGATTGTGAATACCCGGATTGCAAGGGCTTCTTCGGACGTGCCTTCGGTTCTGTTCGAACCCGGAACAGACTTGTATGGATGTGTGTCTGACGTTACACTTTGAGATGTAAAGCCGGTTTCTATCAAATACATTTTTGTTGGTGGCGGAGAATTTATTCTCTTAGCTTAACACCCTTCTCTGAGACGTACGAGCTCAGAGGTTATGTAGTTGATGGTTACTAGTGATACATTCCCAATTTGGTAATGTGGCATACGAAGTGCTGCTGATCATTGGTTGATCAAAGCGTGGCTTTGTGAAAAAGCGTGGCTTTGTGAAAAAGCGTGGCTTTGTGAAAAAGCGTAGCTTTGTGGACGAGACTTCGTCGAGCCTCACAACCCGGTAATGGTCGAAACAGGAATGTTGCGACAAAGGTTTGTAGGGGTAGCGCCCCTAGGGTATGTCATTTCCTTCTGGATAAAAGGTGATATCATGGTATGGAGCCCAGATATTTTACCTATGTTGATTATATTTTGCGGTTGTGGCTTTGTGATTAAGGATCCTCGGATAAAGGTCGGTAACGACCGGGGGATGACATAGCTCGTGTGTTAGTTACCTAGTTACAGCTGTACAGCGTGAGATAGCGTCAGTGTGTTAGTTACCTAGTTACAGCTGTACAGCGTGAGGTAGCGTCGACCTTTTGTTTGCAGAGATCCGGTTAGGATCCGGGGCGTCTTTCCAGAGGCGTTTCTATTTCGGTAAGGAAGTTCCTTTGCCTGACCATTTGTTGGAAATCCAAAGAAACAATACGAACCTTGTACGGTTTTAGTTGTATTACCTGCTATGGGATGTGGCGGTAACCTGCTATTGAACGTAGTAGCTATAGTAGGTATACGATGAAATGTTGTATGCTGGCTAAGATTAATATTATATTTTCGAAATGGTTTTCGACACTATGCACTAATGATAATAATATCGAGTGATTTTGCGTAGTAAGCATTTTTGACTATCATAAGAAGAAATCTCCTTCAATTCTGCGATTGCATTGTGTGTGTGGTGGGAGGTCTTATGGTAGTTTCATTTTCGAAAAGCATTGCGGGTTTCATTGTTAAAAGCCTTTCGTGTTTGTTTAAAGATAATCTGTTTTTGTTGCTCACACCAGTCCCATGACTGACCCGGAGTTTATTGTTCCCTTCCTAAACTCTGGGTGCCCACTATTTTCCACACGGGCAGTCTAGAGTTGGGTTTTCTCAGATATTCAGGTTGAGTAGATTATCTGGAGCTAGTTCAGTTCTTGGAGTTCATGGACTGACGTTGCTTATCTTGGAGCATTTTATTGGAGACATTCTATCCGCTGCTGGTGTTATCTATTTTCTTTCCGCTGCTATTTCTTGTATCATATCTCTGATGTATATAGATATTCATTGTATCATCGTTGTATCTGGATATTGTATCAGATGTTGTATATCTATATTCTTTTTCTTTTCCGCTGTGTTGTTTACTTAATTGTGTTATAAGCTCCGGCGACTCGGATTTGAACGGTCGAATCTACGGCATTCGAGTACGATGTAAAGTATGGATGTCGATTTTTGAACGCGAAAAATCCGTATCGTTACAGGTAGCATCACCGTTAACCAATTTGATGAGGAAGAATCCAACTTTTATTTGGGACGCGAAGTGCAGACATGAATTAGTGAGTCTGACAGAGAGGTTTGACCATCAGACCTACTTGGATTTAGCGGATCGGTACTAGTCAGAGGCATGAAACTAGCTCATAGAGATCATGGATAAATTAGAGGTACATGTAGTGTCTATAAAGGTGATATAGTGCAGACTCGACCGAGACGGTTGGCTCTGTATGGAGGAGATATTGTTGTTTCCGATGTCGGGTCACGGATGAGGTACTATTAAAGTGCTCTCATTCGAGATTGAATATACATCCCATGACAATAAAATGTACCGTGATATGTTAGACATTTTATTAGGAAGGAATGAATAAGGACATCGGGGCATTCATTTCAAGGTGAATGAATTGTCAGCTAGTAAGTGCTGAACAGAAGAGGCCAAATGGTCACCACAACCGCTTGAGATTTCCAAGTGGAAATGGGAATAAATATTGATGACTTCATCGACGGAATGCCGAGGACTAGAGAATAGGTCAGCATTTGGGTCATAGTTGATAGATTGACGAAGAATGCTAAATTTATATTCTTTAGTCCAGCGGAATGTCATCCAAACTAGTCGAGTTATATATAGAATGGATAATATGATTCCGTTTGTGCCAAGAGCATTGTAAGTGGCCAAAACTCATAAGTCACTACTAAGTTTTGTAAGAACTTACAAGACACGTTTGGAATTTTGGCATCAAATTGACTAGATGATATCGAGATTAAACCATAAACTTTGGGACCTTGTAGGCCTATTCATGCAGATTGGTGTGATACAAAACAGGTTCGGAGGAAGGCGATGGAGTAGTAAATGTTCAGTTTAGTGAAAGTGAAGCAATTGCACATGAGAGACCGATGAGAGCATGAGGAGCGCTTGTTCGGAGCTCTTCACTTGGTGAGGTTTCCATTTTTCGTCAGCTTTCATATTGGATATCATATTTGATGCTTTATATTGGATAGTTTAGCATCCTGCATGCTAGGATTGAAATGGATGTTACTTTTTGATGGTTGATCTTATATGTGCCTATTGATGTTTGATTGTTGGCATTTTACATGATTACTTATGCTTATGCGGTTGTTAGGCATGCGAGATAGTTATGATTTGATATAGCATATTTATTTAAGACGATTGCCATATATATGATCTAGTATACTTATTTACATAACAATGTTACATTTATATTTAATCCTCTTTATTGAGTACTTGATCAGGTACATAGAAGCAAGTGTTGGCTATTTAAATGCATACTCACTTTTATTTGCATCTTAATGGCATGCTCTTGCTATAAAAGAGGTACGTAACATTTGTAGTGTAGATTTGGGTATATATGCTTAGTTGTCCTCGGAAACGAGATGCCTTAGATATGAGATGTATATATCTATGTTGTGTGGGATTTTTTTCGGACCTAACCGTGCAAAGAAGGTGCTGCTGAAATTTTCCATGACGTAAGCCAAAATTGAGAGAAAAGTCAATGTGTAGAATATTAGACATTGCCAATAGTTTAGAGAGTCGGTAATGTATGATATTTAGTTGATTTGCCTTTCGATTAGTGAGTTAGCATGTTTTCCATTGTCCGTTTCTTTGGAAATAATTGTGTAACTTAGACGTTTGGTTTATTCACATTGATTTCGGGTTTGATAGTGATTGTACTTAGGGATGAGGATGATGGCTCCATGTGATTCTGAGTCTATTCCCTTGGTTTTGATTTCAGTGATTGTTGTCATGGGTCGATAAGTGACAGTTTTTCTTGTATCATTGCTTATGTGAAGGTGTTGGGTTGTGTTGCTTCATCCTTGGGATTTTAAGGAAGAAATCCATTTAAGAGGGGAGAATGTAACGACCCGTATTTTTAATGATAAGATATTTAAATAATTGATTCAAATATTGAATCGTTAATTTATTTGATGGTCCCAAAAAATGTGATTTTTCGCATACGATCGAATCAAGACTCGAGACCACTTCCATTGAGTTTGTATCGACGTTGTGAATTAATATTAGCACAACGATCACTATATTTGGAGATCGAACGATCCGATGGTCAAAATGATCTCGAAAAGCGTGAAATTATCATCCTGGAGTGCTGTATCGGATAGTAACGAAATTTATACTATCGAGACCGAAAAATGAGGTGATGTAAGCAGACAAGTTTTGTTGCAAACGGATGCATCGTGTAACGACCCGTAATTTTTGATGATTTAAATTTGTTAATTTAATAAGATTTTGGTAATTAAATTTGGGAGAAATAAAAATATGTAATTTAATAATGAAATGAACACTAAAAAAAGTGTATCAATGTTAATGTAAGTTGATTGTTAACAATGCGTATGAAATTCCAATTCATTGTAATTTAAATGCTATGCTTGGTTATAAATTTAATATAAGAAAATAAAAGTAAATATTGAATTAACCAAGGAAATAATACATTGATTAATAGTAATTGAATGATATTTGTGTTATGAAACAAATGGTAACATTTGTTGTAAGTAATAAACTTATAAATGAAATTAAAAGTGAATAGTGACAATTATTATAAGTTACCTATGCATGTAGTCCATTAAATTAAATTGGAAATTAATTGTGATTAAAATGAAATTAAATATTACGTTATTTGAAATTAGGATAAAATTGTTGAATATTAACGTGCTAAGAAATAAACCAATGTTAATTGTATCTATGAGATGACAATTTATTGAATAACAAGATTTAAAAATCAAATAAATGGATTAATGGAAATAAATTGGTTAACACAAATAAAGATGAAAATTTGGGTATATTAATGTAATGAAATGTAAAACAAATGTTAACTATGTTATCAGATTTAAAATTGGTCGAGTATAGAGGTTGAAATCAAATTAAAACGATTTATTGAAATTAAATTTTAAATAATTGGATTTTATTGAAATTTAAGTTAAATACTGTAATTGGTAAGTTTATCTACTTTAAATTGGTATTTAATTTGTTTAAATTATTTGTGAGTGATTAACAAATAAAAAATGATAGAAGTTGTAAATTATTAAAAATTTAAACTGAAAATGTGATTTAATTAATTTATTTAATTAACTGAAATATAGCCATTTTGGCCACTGACTCGGATTTCGACGAAACCAGTTTCATCGGATCCGTAACGGTGAATTATTATAGAATTTCAAGTTTCATAACAATCAGACTTGTCATTTGATCGTACGGACTCGAAACGCCTTGAAATCAATTTGAAATAAGCTGATTTTATCATAACTTCTTCATACGATGAGATTAGGACTTGAAACCCATTCCATTGAATTTAAAATATTTGAAAGCATCTATTTTGATATATGGGTTGACCCATTTTCGTTCCGGAGTTGAAACGGGCTTTTCGGATCGTTTATCGTTAAAACCCAAATCAATCGTGTTCATTCGTTTTATTTTCTGATCTACCTATAAATACCTCATGATAAACCCTAGCAGCCTTTCTATTTCTCATTTCTATACGTACAAAAATTTCTGTTGCTCCTCTTTCTCAATGGCTGACAAACCCTAATTCCCAAACTTCAAATCCAAATCAAAAATCAAATTGAAAATTCAATCTCCTCAAACAATAGCGAATTATATATCGATTTGAAGCTCTCGACGAGCGCATTTCAGATCTGCAATTCGTTTTTCGTTTTGGTTCATCGTTTTTTCAGTAAACGTCGAACTATTCACGGCCGTTCATCGCGCCTCGATCAAACTTGTCCGATCGTCGAATCGATTTGTGGGTATTGTAGAGTGGACCGAGGGGACTTCATCAATGTTGGTTGTTCATCGTTTCGACGGCTAAATCGTCATCAATAATTCAAGTAGGGTTTCCATTTTTGGCGGCTGTTGGGTGGATTTTTGGATCGGCTGCGTTAGTCGTAGGCGCGAGGGCATGGGGGCGACAGGCCGTGCGCGCGCGCGGTGGTGGCAGGCCGCGAGTGGAGGCGGCGTGGTGTTGATTGTGGCGATCGTGCGTGTGTACGTGAAGCGTGCACCTGTTCGAACGCATTTACCTGGGCGTGCGCGTGAGAAGATGAAGGTGACGTGGCAGCTTCTGGGTGGGTGTGTTTTTTATTTATTTAAATTTAATTTTTGATTTTATGAATTTACATACGAGGTTCGTTTCACACGCGGTTTGATCTGAGGGGATCGTATCGAAATTTCGGAGATTTTGACGCTGGTTTGGACGAATTCTGAAACTGTTTGAATTTTGGGTCTAAATTGAATTTAAATTCAATGGTGAGTGTTTTAACCCACCCACAACTTCTAAAATTTCTTATGTTTGTTAAATTAAATTTATGATGTGATTAGAAATTTATTTATGGCTGTTTGGTATATTTTAAATCATCATCTCAGTCAATTTGAATTTATTTGAATTAAATCGTTATTTAATTTATTATTGAATATAAATTGCCAGTTAAATACCTGTTATTGATTATCAGTTCTATATTGATATTTATTGATTGATTTGGATGATGTTTGTATTGGATGTTGATTGGTGATATTAGATGAATGGATGTTTTATTTTATATCGTTATAAACTGCAAGTTTACTATGGGTTGAAATGATACATACCCGAATGATCAATAGATTAAGGAAAAATCGTTATGGGTTGAAATGATAGACTCGAGCGATTTTATGGATTTTAATATTTTCGAGATTGCGAATTGAAATGATATATATTCGTAAATATAAAATTTTAAATTGCGGATTGAAATGATAAATATCCGTATCACTTGACCCTAGGGTAGAGAATTATATACAAACACTGGATTTGTTAAATTAAATGATTTTAAAGCTTTAAATTTTTGGAATCCTTTTAAATGATACTTTGAAATAAAAATTGATTTATACGAATTGAATTATTATCGAAATTCAAGTTTATGATAAAATTGGAATTGGTGTAAAGGTATTGTTAAAAGAATTTAATTGAAATTTCAAAGTTGAATTTGGAATAAAAAGTGAAATTTGTCAGAATTGAATTATTTTAAGTTGTTTGAAATATAACTTTGAAATATATTGAATTTGGAGTAATTTAAATTGATATTTCGAACATGGATTGGAGGCGATATTGAATTAAATATTTTATTGAGAATTGGAATTGGAAAATTTGAAATTGGGTTTTGGGATATTAAAATGGTCCAAATGTACTAGAATGGAATAAACAGTTTAAATTGATATAAATTTCAAATTCATATTTTTATATAAACTGTTTTAAAAATATATTATTTTAAAGACTTTATTTATTAAGATTTTCAACTTTTAAACTAATTAACTTATTTTAACTTATTTTAAATCTAATTAATCTATTTTAAAGCTATTCAATATATTTTAGTTATATTTAATCTATTTTAAATCTATATTTACTATTTATAATTATTTAAAACTATTTTCTTCTAAATTCCAAACTAAGTAAAATGGATGGGTTTATATTCAAATTCTCGATTTTTAAGTGAATACGGTTAATGATGTTATAACCTACGTTGGGAATTAAATAGCATATTTGGTTCAATATGATAATTTTGAAATGAGAGTTTAACCTATTTTGGAAACACGACTTTTGAAAGGAAATATAATTTCGTATTATGATTTCAAATGTGATATGATTTCAAAGGTAAATATGAGTAATGATTTCGAAAGTGATATGATTTGAATTGAATATGATATTTTGATATCAATTATGAAATGGTTTTGGAAATGCAAAAGAACCATCTGGTGTGTAATAAGCGATTGGTTGTTAAAGAGACTGGGATCGGATATGGGCATACTCTCTGTTAATATTGAAAACCACTTTGACAACTGTGTATGCGGTGGAGATTCCAGAATGAAGTAGGATGGTGGCGACGATCCTATATGAGGTATATACGTGGACCCGACTCCCGTGAGTTGGCATAAGGTGGCTAAAACATGAGCAATTGACGGGCCAATGAGTTAGCTCCTCTGATCGGATACACTCCATCAATCTATATTCTGACTTTGTGATTTATTCGGTGGTCACCCTTCGATTTTTACCTGGGAGTGTGTTCGAGTTTGCCGGTAGTTGTGGCTATGCGTTACCAATAGTCCGGAAGTGTAATTGGCATATCTACCCTGGCATTGCCTTGTTGTGCCATGTCACCTACCCTAGCGTGCCTTCTACGAGTTTGTTTTATGTCGTACCTATGTAGTATCCTCTGGCGGCTCTAGTTTACGGGGAGTTACGGTACTATATAGACTATTGGCATGCCTATAAAATGTGTTAAGGGGGATATGGGTAATGCCTTAACGCTACTTTAATATTTTATCTTACTGTAGACATATTATAATAGCGTATTGTACTACATAGTAGATAGTTTAACGGATCATTAGGAGATGTGAATCTCGAATATCTCTTAAGTTACTACACTCACGTTAGACACTGTATGGGGGATGTCAAAACCCGTAAACATCTCCGACGCTGTTTACACTCATATTTATTTACCGTTGATTTAACTTACATAAGATCTTTTAGTTCTGACTCGAGTGTTTTGTCTTTTCAATTCGCTCGGGTCAGCCTGAGCATTTCAGGATTCGAAGACTTATTTCTGGAGGACGAAGACAAATATTGTATTATTATTTACTAAATTATTCCACTGCATCATACTGTTCCGCTGCATTATCATTTATTTATCTCTGATATGTGTAACCTTGATTTTGTATTGTATAAGTATAATCAAATGTTTTGTATACAGCTTCATGAACTGTTATTGATTATTGTATTTTGTCATTCCGCTGCGAGATTCTATTTTGTTTTTTTCTTTCTCTGCTTTTTCTTATTCACCCCAATAACAATCCGCCCTTCTGTATGGTTTGAGTTGGCACGTGTGTCTGCTTAAAACGTACAAAAAGGCGGGATGTTACACATCGTATTATCATACGAGCTCGAAACGTACGACCATTTATTTGAGAAATCAAATAAACAAATAATATTATATTTTTTAAATCAAAACCCTCTCTCTCATTCAACCCCAAATCATGTTTCATTCATCACTTACAGGAAATGGTTGCCTCCCCCAAATTTATTTCAAAAATTAAATCGAGAGACTTAGGCCACTAAAAATTGCCAAACTAGTTTTGCTGAGTTTGTATTGAAGAGATCTTCACGCCCATGTCAATTTTAGGGTGAGACCACCACTATCGAGATCGACATTTTGGGCAGCCGGTTAGGGTTACGTCTAGGCGCTGATTGAGGCGGAGATGGTCAAAACGGAGAGCACCGTTGGATTTCTTTTGCCGACGTCCACCATTCCTTGGAATTTTGGAGCCTCCGATCAACTACATCAATCACGTTTGTGCGTGGTTGTGCATGCTTGTTCTAGGTCACGTTCCAAAATAGGTGGTCAAGCTTTGTTTTTTTGGGTCCGGGGAGAAGCACATGTATAGCGGAGTTCGTTGCAATCGACGGCACATCGATTCGTTGAGTATTGACCGAGATATGGATTAGGGAAGGAAGTGGGTTTTGGGTTTCATTGTGCACGTACCTTTGTACAGGTGATTTAGATGATTTGGGGAAGAAGAATTAAGGCTAACGAAGGTAAATAGCAAACTAATTAGATAATTAATTATTTAAATAATACCGATTCTTATATAATTCATATCTTTTGCATGTGAGGTCCGTTTTGGATGCCATTTTTTACGTTGCGCTCGTGATGGAGACCTCTACGATTTGGAGTTGGTTTGGATGGCTTTTGTTGTGGCAGGTGATATTTTTTCTCATCATACGATGATTGTTAGTATAGTATTAAAACAACATTTTGAAATGATTTCTAACTTTAAAACGTGATTTCTAATATATTTAAACCTACATCTTATATTTTATAAAAGAAATTAGAACTATTTTAAAATGGTTTTAAATTAAATATCACATTTTCCCCATTGATGCACTATTTTGACGATATTAATTGATTTAGGCTATTTTTGATATTTATGGTTGCTTGCTTGGACATATTGTATGTGTTATTATAGATGTATGTAGGTTATTAGAAATGCTAGTATGCTTTTTGGTTGTATGTATGCTTGTTTAGTTGAAAATGCCGATCGAAGGCAATATAGTGTTAGGAAATCTCCCATATGATTGGATTTCGTGCACAAAGTTTTGGCATGCCGATTTATCTTAAGACAAAAAGATGGACTTAGAGATGTGCTTTGGATTCTGAAATAGATGTCGGACATTTTCATTTGGTTTGTAATTAGCCATTTTTGACTAAGTACACGACCAAACTAGTCATTATCAACTACTATGGAGTGGTCGATATCTGCCACTATTGATGATGGCCGATTTGGCCAACTTTGACATGGGCGATGAAGAGGCTTCGATGAGCATGATGTGACCGTTCATTCGTTCATTCGACATTTGATTTGATGCTATGGCTCTTCGACCAGTGGTTTGGCACTGAAGCAAGGATGTGATGCTTCGACGTGATGACTTCATGATTCGACGATGATGCATGATGGAAAGTGATGGCGTCGAAAATGTTTAACTATAATTTGAGATGCAGAGTAGGCGACGACTAGTCGGATTGACAAAACTATCAGAGAAAGGTTATGGGACACATGATGACATTCTGTGACTAAAGATGGCTATCCTGGGTAGTTCCCAACCGCGATGACTTCAGACGAGAGTTGTAAGGACAGTTCCAGGATGAGCGCTGCTGTGGATGATGTGTGGAAAGGGATCGTCTATATTTGTAAGTTTTGCAGTGTACTCGTAAAGCAGGGGTATGTGAGGATGATCACTTGGGTTATGATGTTCCTTGGATCAAATGATAACCCGATCCATTTACCCTATTTTATTATGATGTGTAGTCTAGTTCTTAGCCTTCTAAGTGGCATGGATTTGAGTATTGAGAAATCGGGATGTCGAGTAGTCCTTGACTATATGATGGGGTCATATGAGTGTCATATATCCCACGCACTGGGTGAGTGATGTGAGGATGGATGATGGATGCTATGTTTTCTTTAGTTATATATCACTCTAGGGATGTCACATGATGTAGTTGTCTTTGACGTAGATAACTAGACACCCATTAGTACTTTGACGTATAGTAAACCCATGACGACTATGATAGAGTAGCATATATCATATGTTATGTGCTAACTCTTTGGATGCAGGCATTGGTCAGGTATGATTCTCCATTCCCTCTGTTCCGTATACTATATCGACTTTTATAGTATTTTGAGATTGTTTGTCGCTCACACCAGGCTATTGTCTGACTTGACATTTTGTGCTTTGTTTCTTACTACCTTGGGTACTCTTAAATAAGTAGACTAGAAAACATGTGTAAACGGTACATGGAGTTTTGTAGGTGGACTAGCAGGAGGCAACACTTTCTCATACTTATATTTTAAGCTTATTATTGTTTATTCTGCCGTGTGACACCGTGGAGCCTTGACAGTGTTGGCTTAGTATTATTAGAGACAGTTTATTAGTGAGTTCGTTTATTATTTGTATAAACTCTATTATTGTTTTGTATAACTATATGAGCCCATGTACCTTGATTCTGTGGTTCATGTAGTTATTACTGTCTCTCCTGCTTTATATCTATGATGACTATTATATTTTGCTCTGATGCACAGTGATATATACGACTGGTTATGTGATTGTGTGATGTTTTCTTTTTTTGTTCTCTTCTATTCTCTTCTTTTCTATTCTTCTTCTTTACTTCTATTTCTTTCCCCTGAAAATCGTCCTACATCGACCGGATGCACCAACAATGCAGTATTCGGTTATATAAGCATCGGTAGTGTAGGGCAGCCGTCACAATTCTTATTTACTTTCTTTTCTTCACTCTCTTGTCTTCTCTCTTCGCTTTTCTACTTTAAAACAACTCCATCTCCTCTCAAACTCAAATATAGTTTCTTAAAACAACATAACAACACCTCTTAGCAAGTCGAATCTCAAAGGAATGGAGCACAACACCCCCACAAACCCCTTGCGCCATGTGCAACTAGGAGGAGGGGAGGTTAGGCCATGAACACTTGCAACATGGGGGAGGTTTTGGACATAAGGAAATGGAAGAAAGGTGGTAGCTTTTGTTTTGGGGTGATAGTAGGAGGAAGTTGTGGCCTTTTTGGCGAAGTTTGTCGAGAGAAAAGTGAGATATCTCACTTTAAAAATAGTTTTAAATGATGATTTTCATGTTGTAAAATATAAGTTGTAGTTTATATTATTTATACTTGTGTATGTTGCTTGTTTGGATTTGATTCCTGCTTGGAAGCAGATGACATAAGTAATCATTGTTTTGCAGGAGACTAAGCAAAGGAAGTCGGTGTGTTCTGTAGCGAATTGGTCGCTATGGAAGCACTTTGAAGAATGGAAATTTTGTAGAGGGATCTTAAAGGATTCCTCGCCTTGTCGATTTTACTTTACATTATTACTTTCTATATATGATGTAATGAAATAGATGTTGTTGATAATCGACTTGCTTTGATGATTTGTTTTTATGCGACATTGAAATCCTATGCTTTCTTTTAAGTGGTTTACCACTTTGTTTTCTAAAAGTGTTTTG
The DNA here is from genome assembly GCA_030737815.1 of Allium fistulosum. Classification (NCBI taxonomy): domain Eukaryota; kingdom Viridiplantae; phylum Streptophyta; class Magnoliopsida; order Asparagales; family Amaryllidaceae; genus Allium; species Allium fistulosum. Next base: position 670,463,760 of record CM060906.1, read on the forward strand.
AAATGTTTTTCGAACTTTACTTTTCGATTTCAAACCTTTTTGGCAAAGATATTTAAATTGGTTTAAAATATAGAAAGAAACGTGGTTTAAAAGCTATTTGATTTACCAAACAAAGTTTTAAAAGTTACGGTCCATATAACGATAGTCGCTATGAATGCAGTTTGGAAATCTATGTTTTTAGTAAAGTATAAAATGTTATCTACTTTGGATATTTTGAAAATTCTTTTCAAATGTATTTTTAAAAATGGTAAAAGTATTTAAAAAGGGGTTTGAAGTTTAGAATATATTGTTAAGAACTTATTTGAATAAGAGGTTTAAATTTTATAATGGAAGCTGATTTGTTTCAAAAGTCAAATTTTGTTTAAAAACGACCATCTTTGAAGGAATGTTTTCAATATAAGTATCAAACTATGTTTTAAAAAGTTTAAAAATAATTTTAAAAGAGAAAGGAAGCATGGATTACAACACTATTATTGTAATAAATGTTTCCAAGAAAAGAGAAAGAGACTATGGACTATAACATTCTTGTTATAGTAAATGCTTTCGGAAAATTGGAAAGGAAGTTTGATTTATAAAACTTGGTTATTATTGAATAAGTTGTTTACTTTATATAAAGAAAGGATTTTGTCTTTTGAAATCAAGCTTTGGTTTAAATAAATGAGTTTGGAAAATGTTTCTGATAACTGGATTGAAATTAAAGACTAGAAATTAGTTTATGGTGTTGGGTTTCAAATTGTTTTAAAAAGACTTTATTTTATGCAAGGGATTTCTTTGTCGATGCCATCAAGCAACATAAAACAAATATGATAAGTAGTGCTAAAATGTTGACACTTATATGGAAAGTAAGTCATCTTATATTTAGCACTAAAAGCCGATGAGTAGATTTTCATCTATCCATGAGATCTAGAATCAGATTATTTTAACTAAGGCAAGGCCAGGTACAACCAGTGCCCTGACTTACCTGGCTTCGATTTTGGGCGAGGGATGGAGCAGTTAAAATGTTGGAAGTGCGATAAGTATAAGAGGCTTAATTTATACAAATAGATCATGATTAATTAAGTATATGGGAGGTAATACATCTTATACTTGACACTAAATTTCTAGTTATGGAAGCCTATTTCTATCAGTGAGAGTTTAAGAATGTACGTCGAGGCAAGGGTAGTTCTCTAACTTGTCCGACTTCATTGTTAATTAAGGGATATCACAAGGTTGAAATCGAAAAGTGGTGACAAGTATATGATGTCCGATTTTCCACTTGCAAAAAATATACTTACACCAGATAGTGGTTTGTCCACTATTGATATTTGACCTATTTTGACTCAGCAAGTATATGAAAGCTTCGTGATTTCATACGGTTTGAGATTCCCTTGGGAGAAATCATTTCGATGAAATGTCTCTCGCTTTAGGGGTATATTAGGTATCCCTTTGAGATCTATATAGTCTGCTTACTTCTAAAAGAACTAGATTGAGTCAAGTGGAAAGCTATTAGTTGTTTGTTCGGAGAGACCGGGATCGGATAAGCATGAGTTATCTGAAACCACTTCGAACTGGCATAAGCATTCGAATTGAAGACATCTTAAAGATGATGGAATTGAAGAGGAGTTATTTAAAGTGGAAGGGCTACTTGCTACTAATCCTGAGGATGTAGTAGAAGTAGTGCCTTCGGTTTGTTCATATCTTGAACAACTTATATGGATGAATGCTGACATTGCATTGTTTCCTAGAAGGCAGTGTTAGCATTCCAAATGGGATTTGCTAAAAAGGTAAAACGTAGCCTCAAGCCTCACACTCGGTAATGACTAAAACATGGAATATGCAACAGGGCTATGTGGTTCACTACCATTAGGGTAGGATCATCACCTTTTTGGATCACTATTTACGGATTTGGTATGTGCATGAGGGCTCTCGAGGGAATGATTGTAAAGCAACCGGTGTGATGACATATTCGGTACTATCCAAAAAGGGGTAGGTCGGTGTTTTGTTGGTAGGAGGTCCCGACAAGACCCTCGGTATATTTTTCTGGAGATGTACTATAACAAGTGGGACCCCAGTAGCCTTGTCATTGTACATAATCCATTTTCCAACACATGCCTTTATGGACTTAGTTTATACCAAATATGTTGAAATGTGAAATGCAAGCATTTCAACAATGTTATATTATATTTTTAAGCCCCGTACATTATTATAATATCAGTGGATTTTCTATTTGAAATGGTTTGGTTATCGTAAGGTAAAAAACCCATCCGTGTTTTTGTGCAGCGTGATCTTATAAGATACCTTTATTTTTGAAAGGATTTTATAAATATAGCAGTCTATATGATTTGAGTTTCTCACGTTGGTTTACCAGACTTATCTAGGTGTTATTTTCTTATAATACTCAGGTTAGACTCGAGTACATTTTTATATTTATTTATGAATGCTTTTGAGCTTCAGGAGACGAGCTGGATGCCCCCAAGAAGTATTCACGTATTTTATTTTCTGCTATATTTCTTGTGTTGTATTTATCAGAATTTGTAAGGATAGGCTGTTATAACTGTCCCGACTGATGATAGGTTAGATACTCTAATTTGTTGTATGAATTTAAAGTTTACTTTGTAATGATCATTTGGATATTATATATTACTCGCCATGATGTGAGATTCTATTCTGTCTTTTCTTTTCTTTCACTCCAACAATTTGTCTTTTCGGTACTCAGATGCTCGGCATGTGAATACCTTGAATGTATTAGTGTCGACTTTTGAGGTTCGAAAAGGCTGGTCGTTACATCCCATATTAATTTAGTTGAGAAGAAACTAAGAGAAATTAAATAAATTAGCAGAAACCATACCTGATTTGTGATTTGATTAAGAGAAAGAAGCCGGATCCAAAAGAAAAGAAATGGATCCGATCTTTCAAATTATCACAAGTCTACAATTGTATTTCTCTTTAGAAGAGGGTTAGGAGAAAAATAGAACTAGTGTAATTTGGGGATCATAACCCCATGTATATAGTAGTGCGATATTTTCAATTTGGTCCTTCAACAAATTGAAAATCACTCTGTTCTCTAGCATTATTTCCATGATAGTTATATCTTTATGCTTTAAATGATTTATTGTTTTATCTGATCACTTTAATTATGTTTTACATCGAAATAACATAGCTTATTTTATTTTACATGTGTGGCCAATATGTTGAAATATTCCCACAATCTCCCCCTAGGGCACGTATGTAATAACCTTATAAATGTGTATAATTTTATGAGCACCAAAATTTACTATTTATAAGATAAGGTGTTTCGAAAACAATCTCGTCCATTAACTATGCTGCTAAAGGATCAAAGCAGCTTTTGTTACCTTTAGTGTAACTAAACCCATTAATGGTCACATATATCAATACTATCAAATGACATATATCAATCGTAGATGCGTAGCATGGTAATTATATGAAATGTGATCTATATGTGTCTATTTCCAACTAGTCCTACTTTAATGAGATAAAAAAAGTTCAATATTTGAACAACATGGAATGCAAAGAAATTTTTTTTACTTTATTTATAATCAGAAAAAAGGATACTTAATATATCCATAACCAAATTATAGAGCAATGTGTCATATGATAATACCAAATACAAACTTCTCCTGAACTAAACATAAATGGTATACCCATTTAAGCAACCTGTTCATGAAAGACCTTGGATGACAATCCATTTGTAAGCGGATTAGCCATAATGGAGTTTGTCACAATATGCTCTATGGATTACAATCTATTTTGCACTCTCTACTCATTAAAAATAATATTTTGTTAATTTTATGGTTTCCTAATTTCTTTTTTTAAAATGTTCCACAATGTCATGACAAAAATTTTCAAATTGTTTTCCATCATTGAATGCCTCATTACAGAAAACAAACATTAGTTCTATAATGGAGGAGGTTATAAGTGTCTATATGAAAACTTTCCTAATATAGCTCCAATAAAAAAATTTAGCCTGAAGTGGATCTTTTACCCTCTTGGCATCTAAAAATTTGAATCCTAATGCTTTATGATCTCCGATCGATCCGATCTTTTATCTATGAGCATATAACCTTTTTTATCCCTTAAAGATATCTCTTTACCATTTTGATTGCTAACCACCGGTCCACTTTCAAGGTCAATAAGATATCTACCAAACAATACATGCAATATCCAAATGTGTATATGTCTTAGCATGCATTAGACTCCACACCGCAAATACATGAAGAATCCTTTGCATTTCTTGAGCTTCAAGGATATTCTTATGCCACTATATAAACAAATTTTGTCTCTTTTGACAAAAGGGAGTCAACTGATTTGTAGTTTGCATACGAATTTTTTTTTAAATTTTTTAGGAACTTATTTGCATAGCCCTTTTGTGATAATCTAAATACCATCTCATAAATCATAATATAGTGTTTTTGCACCCCTAATACAAAAGAGTTATCATTGATATTTATTTGTTTTAAACAGAAATCAAAAGCAATCTTAGATTGTGCAATATTGCTAAATAATGTTGACAAGTAATATATCTTAAACTTGCAAAATCAGAAATAAAAAATTATTCTCCTAGAACCAATGACACGCATATTATCCTTAATGTTTTCTTTAAAAATTGAATCAGGTGACAACATGATGAAAATTATAGTACCATTGGCAAGAAATTTATTTGAGTGCATAAGTGAATTTCTTTAATTGTTTCATCGGTGTCTAAATTGAGAAAACCACTTTAATATCCATCTGATATTGCTCAAAATCAATATTTGCAACAAGCCCAGCAATTTTTCTAAAGAATCTTTTAGTAAACCAAAGAGAAAATCCCTGTAAAATCATTGGTTCCTTTTGACAATAGTCTTTTATACAAGATGTGCCTTATATATTTCCACGTTAACTATCAAATCCCTCTTGGTTTTGAATAATCATTCAAAACCGATGAGCCTCTTATCTTGATGTATAAAGAAAGATCTCAAATTTTTTTGTCTTTTACAAAATCATACTATATATTAATAACTTAGATTCACTTTTAAACTTGATATCTCACATAGATTGATGTAAATCATCTCCGTCAATCCATTAGTTTTATTAATGGAGAAATACTAAATAGTTATCTGAAATAATATTTCTTCCTTTTCAAGTGGATCTCCTTAGTGACATTTCACCTTGAGGTTGTTGAGTTTGTTTTCTTGAAACATTAACCTTAACTTGTAGAGAATTTTGTTAATATTGTCTTATTATGGTTCCTGATTTACTTCTTATTCGGTGAAAGGAAACGAATCATATATGTCATCCGAAGAACTAACTATAGTTGAATTAAAGATAATGATCGATATCATTATTTCTCCCTCCTCCAACTTAACATCCTTAACAAATTGTTGCATTTTCCCTCTTAAATTTTTTCCCTTAGTGTGGGTTCATAAAAGTTATAGCTTTTAAGTCACTTATGATATCAGTAAAGTATTTGTTGTCTTTAGTGCCTCGTTCTAGAATTATTTAGTAATATGGAATAAATAATTATATTAATCATCATATCCATATTCAAGGCTTCATTATAAGAGGTATTTATCATAAATATCAAGATATTCAATTCCAACAATATACGAATTTATTGATAGATTAATCTTATTATTTCTAAAGGAACAATATTAACCAAATCTTTTCATATCAGAAATAGAAACTGAAATCTATCCAAGTGACAGTATGACAAGAAAATATCAAACAAATCCGAACAATATATATTTCTAGATACGACATGTGTGATATCAAGCAAAATTCTCTTTATATATCCATACGTTTCATAAAAGAAACAACTATCAACATCCTTATGTTATTTCTTTTTTTCTAAACCCTTAGCAAGTTCTTTAACCTTAATTTTTTATTTACAACATATGTTAAATTGGTACTTTCTATTATATCATGTTTCAATCTCTCGTGTTCTTACACACAATACGAAGTGAGCTCAATAAGTGGTCATATTACTCTTAAAAAGTAATTACTAATAAGCTTAAACTGGTTATACTGTGAATAAAGAGAATATCCCAAAAAAAAAATTAAACTTGAGTGTCTTTAAATTTTGAAGCAATATTTGACATTTTCATAAAGTACTCATTTATGTTTCCTTTACTATGACTTTATAGAATCAAACACTAAAAGTGTGCTTATTTCTCTTTATCATTTTTGGTAGAATTCTTTTTAGTCTCAGTAAAGAACTCCTTAAACTTGGATATCCCTACGGATACTGCAACATTGAAAACCTCTGGAATATTGAACCATATGATCCTTTGACTCTTGCTGTTTGAATTATCCCACCTCTCAATACTCTTCATAAAATTATAAGAACATTCAGTTGTAATAGAGATCGAATTGATCCTCTTAAATGCAAGATCTAGATCTATGCAGTCAAGAACAAACAACATGTTCTCTTAACATTCCTTAGAGTTAATCCTAAATAAGATGGGAATATTATTATAATTGGAAAATACTTTAGTCAAATTGGTTGAAAATGAAAAAATAAATAAAGATTGACCATATATACACATATCCAAAAACCAACCATAGTAAATTCAAATAATTGGCAAGTCTCTTCTTAAGATACTTAACACAATATTAATATCAAGACTTTGGACAGTAATATTAACTATAAGTGGTACTCTTGTTGTAATGATCATATACTGATAATAAATTCAAGTCAAATAATAATCTTCCTTTGGATTGATTAATTATTCACTTGTATAACCTTCTAATTTTCACATATTTATCATCAAACATATGTAAGTAATCTGGCCAAATATTAACCTTCTTTTAGGTAGGTTAACATCCTCATTAATACATACACACAAATATCAACACTCTTTATGAAAAATAAAAATAAGAGAGGTCACTTTGGTGACATATTGTTTTAATCAGCTACTTTGGAATGTAATATAATTACAATTAATTTGGAAAGAGACACCAAAAAATACTTGAATTTATTTGTATATTACCTTAATTTATTCATTTCTATATTTTTCGTAAATATTAGTGTTAAATTTCAACACATGCACACAAAGGAAAAACTTATACTAAAATATGATTTTCATAACCGAAATAAATTGACATTAATTAAAATATATAAATACAAAATATTTGCAATAAATATTGACTTCAAAATAGTCCATATCTTATTTAGTCATAACTCGTTCCAAGATATGAAAGTGAAATATATTTTCAACGAGCATAAGTTAGTTATACATACAAAATATGTATAAATATCAAACATATATGCATCAAATAATAAACCATATGTCTTTTCTTATTTCAAATACAAATATGTCGCATCATTTAATTTAATATAACCGACGCATTTATGACAAAAGTAAATGCAATTGACCATTATTTGGTCTAAAATATAAACTGGTGTCACGATAAATTGGTTTTATTGCCGATATACAAATCGATTAAAAAACGTTAATTAAAGTGACACGATCTCATCTCAGATCTAGGTATGATATTATCGAATAATAAAATCAACCTAAACATCTTAAAGGGATGAACTTTATTTGAATTAATTAAAATTTCTATAATAACCCAAGTACCTTATGTATGTATGTATGTATGTATGTATCTCCAAATTAGTCAATCAAAAGTGAAGTAATATAATCATAGAGTCGAATTTATATTTTCTTACATAAATGGTTCTAAACTATATAGATCTATATATATCATTAATAAACAATAAAAAATAACTATATGTACCAGATTCAAAATATATATTAAAATTCACAACTTATTTACAAAATATGAAATAACAAACATGTAGATGCTTTAACCAGCATAAGTTGTTTCTGAAATTTAGCAGAGTTTAGGTTATTTTCCAGAAATAAAACCATTTAAAAATTTACCTTATTTCATAAACCACATGGAGATCATTTAGATATATCTTTCTACATCAAAATAGTTTCATAACTTAGCCTTACAATTGAGAAAAAAATGATACTAAAACAAATCGAAAATTATCACAAAATAATCCTTAATATATAGATCATGCACAGCTGTAATTTAAGTAAGATATTGAATTCAATGACTTCTAGATGACGTTCAATTCGAAACATACTCATACAAAAAAAATATAAAAAATTTCCAATCCAATCAATGATGGGTGGCTGTGATACCACGTGTTTAAATCTAATTAATCATTAAGTCCTAGATCTGAATAATTAACCCATATCGATTTAATTGAGAAGAAACTAAGAGAAATTAAATAAATTAGCGAAAGTCATATCTACTTTCATGAATGGATTAAGAGAAAATGACCAGATCTGAAAGAAAAGAGATGGATCTGATCTTCCAAATTATCACAGGTCTACATCTACATTTCTCTTTAGAAGGGGATTAGGAGAAAAATATAACTTGTGTAATTTGAAGACCATAACCACACATATATAGTAGTGTGATATTTCTAATTTGGCTCTTCAACAAATTGAAAATCACTTCGTCCTTTACGCATTCTTTCCATGACAATTATCTCTTTATGCCTTAAATGGTTTATTACTTTATTTGATAACTTTATTTAAGCTTTACATCGAAACAACATAACACATTTTTTTTAAATGTGTGGCACTTATATTGAAATATTCCAAAAGAAGTTACCACATAAGGGAGTTCGAAAAGTTATCAGAAACAATTCTAAAAAGGCTATCATAGGGACAATATACCAAAGCTTTCGGAAGAATGAGAGTTTTAAAGCTATCGGGTATAGTGAAATCTTCAAGCTATCGAGGTGATATATTATCAAAATCACACTGTGTGGGGGCTACGCAAACAAAATTAACTAGTTATCGGAATAAAATCTCTAAAAAGCTTTCATAGTAAAGTGTTTAAAAGCTATCGCGAATAGTTCATGAGAAGTTATTGGAGGAAAATTACAAGGAAGCTTTTGATGTGTAAAGCCATCAGAGATGAGATTTGGGAAATAGATTTAAAATGCTATCATGGAAGAGGCTCAAAAGCTATCAAAGGAAGGTGTTTGAGGCTCCTGAAAATAGTGTGTGGAGAGCTATCATATAAGAACAATACAAAGTTACACGGAATAAAAAGTCATGTGCTACCACAGTCAAGAATTTATGGAGTTATTGCATCAGGGAGATGGTATATCCAATTACATTGAAGATTATACGTTTTGAAAGTGTTGAAAAGCTGCCATAACAAATTCAAAACCATAACAACAAAAGATATTCAAAAGCTATCAAAGGAAGGATAAATGCCATGTGTTAGGCCTTCATTGGTTCATCTCACCTACCAAAAAATGTTCAGATATACTATTCAGATTACTTAAGATACTTCATTTTCAGGTGCCGCCCATCATTTCTTATATGTTCCACATCATCGTGTATAAGTGTGATCACTCGTCACTTTCCATTATGATCGTTGTCACTTGAAGATTTCAATTCCTCACTTGAGTGGTTTACTATTTATATGACCTACCACGCTCCTCCTTATCAAGTGGTTCGCAAGGTTTGTCTCACTTAACAAATATTCATACAACATTGTTACATATGGTCATTTGTTGAAGATGAAGTATCAAAAAATAGAATATAAACACTAAGACATTTGATACCGTCAAATTCTACACATTATTTATTATTATACAGGAATCGTGTAGATAGTACCATGAACTTTAATCTCTTTCCCAATCATCACAAGCTTCAAATTCCTTAAGAGTTAAGGTTATAAAGTTTTACTTCGGTTTATGAAATTATACAACATAAATTGTAAAAAGGATTTGGTCTTTATAGGAATTTACTTCTTATTAGGGTGTTCTTTAAATCTTCTAATTAACAGGCATAATTTCTAGTTGTTTCTCAATTTTCATTTATGTTATTATTGTTGGATCAGGTGCACTGGTAGCGTGGTAAAAAGGTGAAATTAATAAATCAATTTGCATTTGATTTTATTCCTTGTTTACTTGAATATTATATTTGCACCAAATCATATTTAATGATTATTAATAAAGGAGTTTAATGTTATGACTTAATATTATTAATCTATATTAAACTTTCATGTTTGTATATTATGATTTATCTTTACTAATTATGATATATATTGTTATTTTGTTTTACTTTAGTTAAATTTTATATATAATTTATGGTGTGTTCGCATTAGCAATGCAAACAAGGTAACTGTTATAAATATGGCAGACTAATCTTAGGTGTATATAAATGAATAGATGTCATATGTAAATAAATAACCATTGGAATCTATGGTTATTATCTAGGGTATAAAATGAAGGGATGATAATTCTAACATGGGAAAGACCATACATACAATAATAACATATATATATATATATATAATTTTTGACCATTGATTGATTTAATATATTTACCACATAATATGTATATATGTATGTATATGTATATATATTTCAATGTATATGTATATAAATTTAAATGTATATGTTCGGCTTTAAAATAAAATAACTTTTTTAAATGAATGTTGAAATACATTTTATGAATGTTTCGTTTTATAGTTTGAATTTTAATTCATATTTAACTTATATGAAATTTGACAAAAAAAATTAAACAAAATCTGAAAGATAAAAGGTTTTTTCGTAAACGCATGTGTGTGTGTGTGTGTATTAGTTTTAGTTAAACCATAATATATATATATATATGTACATTTTAAACTTAAAAAATGCTTTTTATATTTCAACCCGAGAAAACAAAAATGAATATATTTTTTCAATAAGCCAAATGGATATAAATATATGTATGTATTTTAATTTAAAAACCAAAAAAATACACATACATACATACGTAGACATAGAAACACACATACAAATACACACAAATATATATATATATATATATATATATGCATGCATGTATATATATGTGTGTGTGTATCCAAGTTATGAAGAAAATGAATATTTTTATCAAAAACATTTAGACTATATATTTTGCATAATTATAGTGGTACGAGCACTTATTTGACGTTTTGGAGGTTCAAACCCATGACCTCTATGACCTCAACTACAGTTACATTCCACTACCACTTGAGTTATTAGTCCTTGTCATTTAAACTATGTATATCAATTATAACATCTATATAAACATTAAATAGAACTTTTGGAAAATGAAATTTGTTTTTTAATAGCCGAAGGCATATAGATGATGATGGAAGAATATATGTGTGTGTGTGTGCGCGCGCGCATGTGTGTGTGTTTACATAAAACATGTACCATTTTACGATCTTACAGGTTGCTGACACCTTGGTTGTTTGCAATCTCCTCTCCGAACTCTTAGTTCTTTGTCCTTGTCTACAGGTTGCAAATCTGTCTTATAGGCTCCATCAATTTTTAATAATGGAGGCTAGGGTTTTTTTTATTTCTTATATGCTTATGAATAAGAGAAAGTGATGTATTTATAGTCTCTCTTGGGCTATGGAATAAAAATCTTTCCATCTTTCTTTTCAACTTGATAAATATACCAAATATTGATCGGAGCACATGTGATAATCAAAATTTCCCCTACTCCTCCACTCCATCTTTGGTCGGACACCTCCTTGGGATTTTATGGGCTTCGGGCCTAACTAAATTAACTAATTAATTCATTCATTCATTTAAGCCTATGTTTTAATCAAATCAATATGTAACAATTATAAATAGTTTTAATTAATTTTAAGGTTTCAAATGAATGATTAAAATGCCATAAAATCTAATACACCATTTTTATTAATTTATAACGTTTGTAAATTAATTTTAAATTGGTTGAACTTGGAAATTAGCTAACAACACGGTTGTGTTGATTTCATGGTGTGAACTTGGTCCTCATTCAACATTTAAACAATTTATATACTGAGGCTTGTACGGACTTTGCCGAAGTACAGTATCAGGCACAAGTCTAGTCACTTATAGATCACTTTGGTAAAATCCAACTTCTAATGTTTATTAAGCTACACCTTGTAATGATATTTTGTGTACTTTTCTTTTCATCATCACTGTATCACTTAGATATCTAGAGTTTGGTCAATAGTCAAAAACTCTAATAAAATTCATAACTAATTACGTAGACTTCATTAAAGTCCTTGGTTCAATCTGATAACATTTATCGATAATTGCTTTACTCTAGCCATTTTTTTTAACTTTAAGTTGACTATCAATTATGGTGATACTAACCTTATATAAAGAAGGAGACAAATCCTCCCTTGAGTAGTGTTTCACTTCAAGTAATTAAACATATGCCCAACTATGGCCATAACACGGTCGCTATATCATATGGTTAACCATAATCAATGTATAACATAATTACTTAAGATCCACATTACCCTCAAGTCTAAAAACTACTGAGGTCGTTAGATGAGACCTTCTATTTCAACTTAATTGTATTAACCTATAGAAGACTCTCATTGAGCCATTCTATGATTTTTCCAAATAGCTATAAGTAAGTAACCCTATGATGTCCCAAGGGTCATGAGTAATTCACCGTCCACGGTACGGAGAGCGTTATGTCCACTTGTCTCATTGGATATATCGATATCTTTTTCTTGATACATATCGATTGGGAACATTCAATAGTATTTAGATATCGATTCAAACCTCATGGTAACAAACACATTCGCAACCGCAATCAATAAAACTTTCCTAAGGATTTTCTACTTATATATTTAATGTACGTAAGACATTACATATATCCAATATAACAATACAGGTAATAGAAAAATAAAATCAAAAGCAATACTTCATTTTGAACAAAATTCTCTATAAAAGTTAAGTTATATAATTAAATTACCTAATTGTCCCTAGAACACACCCTTCATTCTATCAACTTGCACTTGGGGCCAATTATAGATCCCATCCCATATCTTCGTCAGTCTTTCTAAATTAGACTGAGAAAAGGCCTCAATAAATGAATATGCAATATTATTATTTTGTATCTATTTTTGGATTATACTTCTCTGTTACTTATAAACTCTTTTATCATGCATTAATTATGGAGAACATATCTCAATTTCTTATCAAGTTACTGGCTCCCATTGCAATTTATAATGCATCATTGTTACCACGATATGTTATTGGATTCTCAATGATGGGGACCACCACTAGCTTTCTTATAAAGTTGTGCATAGATATTGCTTTCATTACGGCTATTACATGCGATGTACTTAGCCTTTGTAGTTGAATCTACCATAACCTGTCCTTTGGAACAATTCCAACTTAAAGCCCATTAATCTAGGGCGAACATGAATTTGTTATTGCCTTACTATATTTAATGTCACTTATGTAGTTCTTGTATAAACACTCATTCATAAGAAGTTAGTTGCTTCCATAAACTATTCTCTAGTCTTTCGTAATTATTCAAGAGTACTCTTAATTATTCAGTGATTTTACCTCAGATTTGATATTCGCTTAATGCATCAAGTTTATAAGCGAGATCTAATGTACAATGTACCGTAACATTTATGATTATACATGATATCAAGTCTACCTCATATGATCCATATTAAACACTTTAATATGATGTATATGTATACCGATTGGGACAATTCCAACATCCTCTTATATCGGTATAAAAGACATCTCTTTCAATTCCTTCATTAAGAATTAAACAACCAAACTTTAACTAATTATAACACGGATACATCGTTAACAATCAATAGTATATTGTTTACCTATAGTATTATAAATGATATAGTACCTTTGATCTTCTTTCTTACAGTCACATGCATCCTATGCATTTTGGCTAAAACAAAACTATTTGATTTTCGTCACCATACTTGCTCAACCTCTAGATGCTTGTTTAGGATCATATCTTAAAAATCCACAAGCTTTATTATCCCTCCCACTGACTTCAAGACATTTTGTCTATTGACTATTGAGTGCAAAAAGTCTCTTCTAAATCATTATTTAGAAGTTATGTCTCAGCATTAACGTGCCAAAACTCAAAGTTATATCATGTGATAATTTGATAGAATCTGAATGGACTTAAGCATGTCAACTGGTGAAACTATTCTGCTAATTTCAACATTTGAATTTACGAGATTATTTCCCATCAACCATGGCTTTTGAATTCCAGCTGCATTGATCTTCTTCTTGAAAACTCACCTATAACTAACAGATCAAATCTTTTGGGATATGTTTACCAAAATCAAATTTTGTTAATGTACTTAGAATCCGTTTTGGATTAAAGCATCATGCCATGTAGCATAGTTTGTACTCTCCATGGACTATCAACAACTAAAGAGAATGTTATTACTAACAATCCATTTTATCGATAATGATAAGAAACTCATAGTTTCTCTTAATGTGCGAGAATTTTAGTTAGACATTCTAATGAGCTATGTTATTTTGGGGTTGATTAAATTTGTATCATCCATGCAATTAGTTTTTCATGTAAGAATCATGGATTGTATCCAATCCATCACACTTCCATCAATTTCTCGAAAAGAAATTCCTTCGGCGGTTGAATAGACATTCAAAACATTTATGAAATTCCTATAGACTTACATAAAATAAATTTAGTGTTGGGTTCATGAAACTTACGTTCGTAACGTAGATTGAACAACCATATATCTTAGACTATGTAAGATGGTTCTTTCCCAATTCATATGAAATCATAATTTCAACTTTAATGAACCCAAATTCAAAATATGTGCTTACTCTTAAGTAAATATCCTTATAGAAAGAAGTAACTCAACTTCATTCATTATCGATCGTACTATATCCAATAAAGTTTGATTACTCCTTATTAGTACATCAACATATAGTATAGGGAGGAGTGACTTTAAGAACAAATCGTATTCCTTTTTAGGTACTCTTAGAACTCTTATCCAAGTTACTTACCTGTTCGATTAAATTGAATTATTTTTCCATGTTGTTTTTTTACTTCACTTTTATGTTCTATGAATTCATCACAAATATCTAAAATGCGTATCAAGTACACATGTTCAAATTTGAGAAAACTCATCATCGAATTTATTGAAGTAAGTGGATCCACTTTTGGTATCAATGGACCATGAACTGCTTACATATATATGTATTAATTCGAAGAGTTTGTTAATCTTTTGTTGCTACCATTGCTTTGGTTTTTTTCTTAATCATTTAAGATATAATTCACAAGTCCATATAATCACATGATTAAAAAAATCTCAAAGATAAGGCTAGTCCATAATTCCAAAAATAACTGTTAAATGTTTTAGATGCCTTTGTACTTCTATATAACAAACACATCATCATTGTTTTGAAAACAAATACCATCATCGAAATATCAAAAACATATTTATCTCATAACGAATATTCATAATATTCATATTCAAACAAGCCTGCATCTATTTTTGGTCAAAATTGAAGACAACTATCATTTCATAAATAATATTTGGCATATACATAAGTAATCCTTCAAAACTTGATGCATCCACTAGAAAATGTCATATAGTATGCTTTTAATATTTCCAATGTTAAAATAACAATGTTTGAAATACAAAGATCCAATCAACCACTTATTATGGACTATTTATTTATTTTATTAAAGCTTTTAAAATAAAAAAATTAGCTCAACACCCGAGATGTTGTACAGGATAATATTATTTGAAATGGTCCCAATAAGACCCATGGCTTTAACATAGTCAAAAAAGCTCAAATCATATGTCCAAAAGTAAGATAGACAAGTCGCATAAATGTGCAATGATCCATTACTGGTCATTAAGGGGACAAAATAGGCAATTCAAGTATATTACGATCCTTTGTTCATATGTCAATGAGCATAATAGTCATTATGCAAAGTGAACTTTAATTTAGGCAAGGGCTTAAGTGGACTTATTCAAATCATTAATATGCAAGTCCAAATTCAAGTTCAAGTCTAAAAACTAGGTTATATGCATGTCCATTATTCAATAATAGTCAATGATACACATTTGAGGGAATTGTGCTATGCAATGTTTATTGTTCAAGTCCTTATATGTAAAAAGTTACAAGAGTTATAAATCGGATCTAAAAATCCCGAATTTTATTTAGGGTTTATAACTTATTATTTGAGAAGTATAGAAAAAGATGATTCTTCTCTCTCTAAGTGGCGGAGGGGGTCTATTTATAGAGGTAGTGGCAGACGAGATGGCTGCCACGTGTCCATCTAGCTAGATATTTGTTGTCTCTTCGTATTGCTGATATTAGATATCCTCTTTGTATTGTTATACTTGACAGCCTCTTTGTATTACTGATAGTAAACATCCTCTTTGTATTGTTGATACTCGACATCCTCTTTGTATTGCTGATATTCGACATCCCTCGCTACTTGTGAAAACTTGAATCCCTTTGTTAGTGTCGAAGCTCATTATTCCCGTAGAAGCTCGATATCATTGGCTGTTTGTAGATGTTTTACAATAATTTGTGTTGTAAAGGCTCGATAACTGTTATTGTACCAAAGGAGTATTTTCCACATAAATTCAATATCTTTAGTTTGTGGTTAGATGTTTGACATCTTCTAGTGGTGTGGCATCCTTCCTTTGTTATATATTCTACAACATTTCCATGGTATAGAGGTTCGACAATCCTGCTATCTTTGAGCTTGATAGCATTTGTTGCAGAAGTTCGATATCCCCTTAGGCCTACTGTAGCTCAATATCTATAGGCATTTATTGATTCGGCACCTTTATCACCTCACATGCTCGATACCTTGATTTATTATGAATACCTAGCATCAATTTATATTCATTAAATACTCGACAACTCTTTCTGTTGTAGAATCTCATTACTCCTTTAGGAGTCAATACTTCTTCACAGCTTGATAACTATTTGAAGTTCGACATTTTCTTTATTGTTAGGTGTTTTTTATCTCTTTATGATTGCTTAAGGTTCGCTATCTTCCTCAGTTTTATACACTCAGCAACCCTTATGGTTGTTGAGGTTCAACACCATCTCCTCTAGTTATAGAGATTTGATAACCTTTCTGTCTTTAAACTTAATAACCCTTGTAATTCATCATCTCTAGTTATTCACTAATTCTTTAAGCCATTTAATTCCTGAATAGAAGCTCGATAATTATCTTCATATTAGATACTCAATACCCTTTGCTTATATATCTTCCTATGCTTCCTTTTCCCTTGGCTTCTCAAGTACATTTGATAGTTGAAAAATAGATGGATACTATTTGTCCCCTCCTTATTTAAAAGGAGCCTTTTACACTTTAGTGTAAAACTAAGTTCAATTAAGAAGACCAGAAATCCGCTCAATAAGAAGACCAGAAAACCATAAATTCAATTGATAAGAAGACCAGAAATCCATTTGGTAAGAAGACAATAAATCCATTTGATAAGAAAACCAGAAGCCCATCTGGTAAGAAGACCATAAATTCAATTGATAAGAAGACCAGAAACCCACCTGGTAAGAAGACCATAAATTCAATTGATAGAAGACCAAATATTAATTAGGTAAGATTCACATTTCAACTATTAGGAGACTGGAAGTTCGACCAATAATAAAGATTCCCATTATTTGACAGAATATTTCTGATAAGGAGATTTATAATTTCTTAGATGTCTGTATTTGATGCTGAAACCCTTGGTTTTGGGTAATAGATGGTTCTTGACCTTTCCTTCGAAGGCTGCTTTAATTTTATCTTAGAGCCAGATTGGTTATCTCTAATTACACTTCCTCTTAGAAGATTGCTTTGATCCATTCTCAAGACGAAATTACACTTGCCTAATTGATCTCTCTTGGCTTTTATTACCTTTTAGGTAAAGATTTAGGCAATTTATCTCTTCGCCCCTTATTACCTTTAGGTAATAATTTAGGCTTTAGTTGATTCTTTTTGCCCTTTCTACACCTTATAGGTGAGGATTTAGGCTTTGATTGAGCCCCTTATTATCTTTTAGGTAATGATTTAGGCTAGTCGGTGCGTTTGGTTAGCCATCTTAGGCAGAACCAAAGTCTTACCCATTCCTTAAAGGAGGCACTCCGATCAGGCCTTATAGATGAAACCAAAAACTGGTCGATGCTTTGGCCTGGCCATATTAGGTGGGACCAAAGGCTTACTCCTTTCTCCCCCTAGGAGGTGCTCCGGCCAGGCCACATAGACGGGACCGAAGGCTTGCGGTGCTCTGGCCAGGCCTTATAGGTGGGACTAGAGGCTTACTCTAATCTCCCTCTAGAAGGTGATGTGGTCAGGCCTTGTAGGAAGGATCAAAGGCTTATACTGCATTGGCCAGGCCCTTATGGAGGGATCAAAAATTTTCCTTTATTTTATGAGTTCCTTTCTCTTTATCGGTTATCGATTCCATAGACATACTAGTGTAAATTCTCTATTTATCCATTATAGGAAAATATAGCCTCAGATGCTCGGCATTCCAAGTTCTTGCTATTACATGACCATCGGATCGGCTTAGTCAACAAGTTCCTGGTGGGATTACTTCATGGTTAATAAGGGGTCCTTCCTAGTTTGGTCCAAATGGTCCATCTACTTGTGAGAAATGCAGATTATGGATCTTAAGGCTAGAATAAACACTAGAGGGGGGGGGGTGAATAGTGTTTTAAGAATTTACTAATTCTTTTTCAGTTTATATTAATTTGAACACAAATGTATGCAATTTTCAAACACAGATATAATCATAGAATCAAACACAGATGCAAATATAAAGTAAAAGCAGTAAAGGAAAGAACACACCGGATTTTATACTGGTTCGGAGTTACCCTACATCCAGTCCCGCAACACAAGTACAAATTTCCTTTCAAAATCAATTCTTACAATTACACCCTCGATTTCAAGGCCACGAGGTACACCACTCCAGATTCACAATCCTCTGGGTAGAGATACTTGATTTTACAGGCAACAAGTTCACCCAATTGATTTCCTAGGCTACAATCACACCTTCTCTCACTTGATTGATTTTCCAGGCTACAATCACACCTTTTCTCGCTCGATAGATTACAAAGAAGCCTATAACTCTTAATAACGCTGAGATCTTGTTGAGATAGTGATAGAGAATCAAACCAGAGATGATCTAGTTAGATTCAATGGTGATTTCGACAGAGTAATAGTAAAAATGTATATAAAGAAATGTGGAAGAAGAAGAGGAGTGAAATCAGAAAATTATGAATATAAATTCGTTTAAAACATCCCCTATTTATAGTAGAACAACAGCCATGTCCATTCGGGAAAGGATATGACGAATAGACACTTCCTTTGAAATTCAAACTTTTGGAATCAACTGCCATCATGACGACATGGGTACCTAGGGGTTGTCGACATGCCTAAGGTATTTTTGATAATTTGTTTTTCTTTTGAAAATAACTTCTATCTTATATTAAAACTATTTTAAACTTTATAAATATACTATAGTTAAAATACATAAATAAGTATAGAGAATAATATTTTGGTATATATAAAATTTTACTATAATTTCATATTTAAATTTTAAATATAAATATTAAAAGTTAAGTATATTATAATTAAAGATAGTTTAAAACCAAGGATAATTTTGATATTGAAAACAAAGATTATTTTGAGGCTAAAAGTATTTAAAACCAGGATAGATGTTTTTGATTTAAAAAAAGAAGATTTTGAAATCATTTTGAAAACAAGATATAATTTTGTAAAACATTTGAATAAAAGTTAGTGGATACAAAACGATGTTCCACTAGATTTTTCGTAGGTTCCATCCTACTTAGGGTTCCATCCCTTTAACAGGCTCGAAGTGGATTCCATTCCACGAATAAAATGGATTTTAAGATGTCAGTGCTTTTCTAGGAGTTTTAACATAATTCTAGACTCGATACTTGTCTTGTACTATTGAAATCTTGAACTCTTGATATCTTGATACTTATGAGTCTTGAATCTTGATGTCTTCGATCTTGGGTCTCTATACTGTACAGTCTTCATTCTCAGTACCTGCATGTTTATATCCTGCATATACATATATATCTAAACTATAATGTTAGTATTCATATTTTATAACAAGTCCTAAGGTTGTTGTCATCAAAACCATTCTTTTCAAGGACTAACAATCTCCCCCTTTTTGATGATGACAACCTTTGTTTATAAAATATTACTTCTATCCTAATAACCCCCCCTAAAACTAATAACTCCCCCTTAATCTATGCCTAACTATCCTATTTTATACTTCTCCCCCTTTGTCATCAACAAAAACTAACTCCAAACTATATAACCCCCCCTTATTCTAATACTATATGACATGTGATTATAATGATAGTGTTATCATAAATAATCAACACTTAATTCTGAAACTAAAACTTAGCCCTTAATAACTAACTCTCCTAACTAAGAATATATAAATGTGATAATCACAAATCATTTATTAATTATATAATGTTATATTTACATTTGTGTAGAAAACATAAGTAAGATTATATACAAATAACAATAAGAAAGAACGAAAAGAAACTAATGTGTATTCTTGACAATGGGAGATTTATGAATCGAACAATTTGGGTAATGGAAACAGAAATTTCCATTTTGTTCGACTAGATTTCCATCCTTGTCAAAACACACTTCGCCAATGCAAATAACTTTGTCGTCATCTTCAGCATGCTCTTCTTCCATGGGGACTTCTTCTTCTTCTTCCTCGCTGTCCTCTTGCACTTGAACATCTGAAGATTCTTCATTGATCAAGATGGGATTGGCGTGATTGTCCATTAGAAACTTTTGCAGGTTTCTAAAGATTTTGCCTTGCCTTTCTTGTTCTTTGGCCATTCTGATTTGCACCACTTGAATTTCAGTCATAAGTTGCAGTGCATCCTTCAAGGAATCTTCCATTTTCATCACCCGTGCAAGCGTAGTACGTTGAAATGGTCCGGTAGAAGGAGAAGAGAACGAAAAGGTTGAATTTTTATTTGATTTGGGGGAGGAGGCCATTGTTTTAATTTTTCAGAAGTTAGAATCAGAGAAAGAACAGAAGGAATGAACAATATTTCGAAATAGAAAGAATATATAACCATTCATTTTGAATTTTGGTGGGAAAAAATTTAAATTAAAAAAACGTTGTATGTCGACAGGGGTGTAGGGGAGATGTCGATAGGGTACTTGTAGTTTTGCTTATTTGATTTATTTTAATTTAATTTTAATTATTCTTGTTATATATTTATATTTTATATTTCAGTTATTGAACAAATACCTAATTCTCTTCTTAATTTAGTAAATATAGATTCATTTAAGGTTTTTGTTAAGATATCAGCAATTTGATTCTCGGAATTAATATAATCGAGAGAAATTACTTCTTTACTTATATTATCTCTGAGAAAATGATGTTTGATATCAATATGTTTAGTTCGAGCATGATGAGTAGGATTTTTGGATAAATTTATTGCACTAGTATTATCACAATAAATTGGTGATTTTGAGATATTTAAACCAAAATCTTTTAAAGTTTGTTGCATATATATTACTTGAGAACAAACCAAAGCAGCAGAAATATACTCTGCTTCGGTTGTTGATAAAGAAACTGTGTTTTTCTTTTTACTAAACCAGGAAACCAGAGAATGTCCCAAAAAGTGACAAGTTCCATTTGTACTTTTTCGGTCTGATTTACAACCAGCATAGTCAGCGTCACAGTAAGATATTAATTCAAAAGAATCATTTTTAGGATAAAATACGCCATAATCAAAGGTGTGTTTAATGTATCTTATGATACGTTTTACAACTTTTAAGTGGGTCTCTTTAGGTTGGGATTGATATCTTGCATAGAGACAAACACTATGCATGATATCAGGTCTACTAGCAGTGATATAGAGTAGTGATCCAATCATTCCTCTATTAACTTTTGATTTACATCTTTCAAGAGATCTTCTTTACTTAGGTACTCATTGGTTGCCATGGGAGTGGGTTTTCCACTTGCAGTAGTCAAACCAAATTTACTAACTAGGTCTTTAGCATATTTCTCTTGACTGATAAAGATACCATTATCTTATTTTATTTGCAATCCTAGAAAGAAGTTTAATTCACCCATATGACTCATCTCAAACTCTTTTGTCATTATTTCGGAAAATTCTTTATTCATTTCAAAATTAGTTGATCCGAAAATGATATCATCTACGTAAACTTGTACTAGTTGAATATCATTTTTATTTCTTTTAATAAAGAGAGTATTATCTACTTTACCCATATCAAAATTTGATTGTAATAAGTAAGATCTTAGTCTATCATACCAGGCTCTAGGAGCTTGTTTTAGACCATATAGAGCTTTCTTAAGTTTGTAAACATGATTTGGTAATTTTTCATTTTCAAAAAGTGGTGGTTGTTCAACATATACTTCCTCTTTTACAAATCCATTTAAAAAGGCACTTTTAACATCCATTTGAAATAATTTGAAATTATTATGATTTGCGAAAGCAAGTAGAATCCTAATTGCTTCTAATCTTGCTACGGGAGCAAAGGTTTCATCATAATCTATTCCTTCTTCTTGACAAAAACCTTGAGCGACTAACCGGGCTTTATTTCTAACGACCTCACCTTGTTCATTCATTTTATTTTTATAAACCCATTTTGTTCCAATTATAGTTTTATTTTCAGGTCTAGGAACAAGTTCCCAAACATCATTTCTAGTGAATTGATTTAGTTCTTGCATAGCCAAAATCCATGAATCATCAATTGATGCTTCTTTTGGATCTTTGGGTTCAATAGTTGATATAAAGGCTACATTTCTCATTTTACTTAGTTGATTTCTAGTTGTAACAACAGATTGCATATCTCCTAGTATATTTTCTATGGGATGATCTTTTAAAAATTTAATCCTTTTATTAGGATGATTAAATTCATTATTAGCTTCAGTTGACTCTTGATTTTGAGTAATTAAATCTTCTTCATCATTTGTCTCTTCAAAAATTTTGAGATTTTCATTGAATGAAACATGCATTGTTTCTTCAATAGTGTTAGTTCTTAAATTAAACACTCTGTATGCTTTGCTTCTATTAGAATATCCGATAAAGATACCTTTGTCGGATTTAGGATCAAATTTATCTAAGTTACCTTTTGTATTTAAAATAAAACATTTACTTCCAAGGATTCTAAAATAAGATACCTTAGGTTTCTTTCCGTGAAGAAGTTCATAAGATGTCTTATTAGTTAAAGGTCTAATTAAAATTCTATTTAAAATATAACAGGCGGTAGCAACTGCTTCTGCCCAAAAATATTTTGGTAAATTACTATCTGAAAGCATAGTTCTCGCACACTCTTGAATCGTCCTATTTTTACGTTCTACTACTCCGTTTTGTTGCGGAGTTCTCAAAAATGAAAAATTGTGAGTTATCCCCTTTTTATTGCAAAATTCCTCAAACTTTTCATTTTCAAATTCACCACCGTGATCACTACGGATGGTTATAATTTTTACAGAAAGTTGATTTTGAATCCTTTTTGTAAAGTTCTTAAAACATTCAAAAGTATCACTTTTATGTTTTAAAAATATTGTCCATGTAAATCTAGAATAATCATCTACAATTACAAAAACGTATTTACTGTGATTTATTGACTGAATTTGAGATGGACCAAATAAATCAAGATGAAGTAATTCAAGAGGTTTTGAAGTTGAAATCATATCTTTTAATTTAAAGGAACTTTTTCTAAGTTTTCCTAATTGACATGCATCACATAAACTATCTACTTTAAAATTCATTTTAGGGAGACCTCTTACTAGATCATGTTTTGACAGTCTAGATAAGAGTTTGAAATTCAAATGCCCAAATCTCTTATGCCAAATCCAAGGGTCACTTGTATTTGCCAAAAGACACAGGTTATCATTTGAAACTTTCATACTAAGAATATAAATATTCTTTTTCCTAATTCCCTCAAATATTATGGTTGAATTATTATCTTCAATGTGACACTTATCTTTTTCAAATTTAATTTTATATCGTTTATCGCAAAGTTGACTAATACTTAGCAAATTATGTTTCAGATTCTTAACTAGCAAAACATTAGTAATAATATGAGTTTTAGAGTTATCGACATTGCCGATGCCAATCACATATCCTTTTGAATTATCTCCAAAGTTAACCAGTCCTCCGTCTTTGTATATTACATCATTCAGCATATCCGGATTACCAGTCATGTGTCTAGAACATCCACTATCGAGTATCCATTTATTCTTTTTGATCTGCATAATTTGTCCATTGTGGATTGATTCCTCAACACCAATAAAACATGTTTCCTGCACATCATAAAGATTTTGTAGAAAACTTGAATTTGTATATAGATTATATGCAGACTCATGATGCAATGATGATTTGAATATTTCTAAACTAGTATTAACAAGTTTTTCAAACATAGCCATTTTAAAAAAAAATCATATTATGAAACTTTGAAATCCTCGCTCTAATACCAAATGTGAGAAATGCGGATTATGGATCTTAAGGCCAGAATAAACACTAGAGGGGGGGGTGAATAGTGTTTTAAGAATTTACTAATTCTTTTTGAGTTTATATTAATTTGAACACAAATGTATGCAATTTTCAGACATAGATATAATCACAGAATCAAACACAGATGCAAATATAAAGTAAAAGTAGTAAAGGAAAGAACACAACGGATTTTATACTGGTTCGGAGTTACCCTACATCCAGTCCCGCAACACAACTACGGATTTCCTTTCAAAATCAATTCTTACAATTACACCCTCGATTTCAAGGCCACGAGGTACACCACTCCAAATTCACAATCCACTGGGTAGAGATACTTGATTTTACGGGCACAAGTTCACCTAATTGATTTCCTAGGCTACAATCACACCTTCTCTCACTTGATTGATTTTGCAGGCTACAATCACACCTTGTCTCGCTCGATTGATTACAAAGAAGCCTATAACTCTGAATAGCACTGGGATCTTGTTGAGATAGTGATAGAGAATCAAACCAGAGATGATCTAGTTAGATTCAATGGTGATTTCGGCAGAGTAATAGTAAAAATGTATATAAAGAAATGTGGAAGAAGAAGAGGAGTGAAATCGGAAATTTATGAATATAAATTCATTTAAAACATCCCCTATTTATAGTAGAACAACAGCCATGTCCATTCGGGAAATGATATGACGAATAGACACTTCCTTTGAAATTCAAACTTTTGGAATCAACTGCCATCATGTCGACATGGGTACCTAGGGATTGTCGACATGCCTAAGGTATTTTTGATAATTTGTTTTTCTTTTGAAAATAACTTTTATCTTATATTAAAACTATTTTAAACTTTATAAATATACTATAGTTAAAATACATAAATAAGTATAGAGAATAATATTTTGGTATATATAAAATTTTACTATAATTTCATATTTAAATTTTAAATATAAATATTAAAAGTTAAGTATATTATAATTAAAGATAGTTTAAAACCAAGGATAATTTTGATATTGAAAATAAAGATTATTTTGAGGCTAAAAGTATTTAAAACCAGGATAGATGTTTTTGATTTAAAAAAGAAGATTTTGAAATCATTTTGAAAACAAGATATAATTTTGTAAAACATTTGAATAAAAGTTAGTGGATACAAAATGATGTTCCACTAGATTTTTCGTAGGTTCCATCCTACTTAGGTTTCCATCCCTTTAACAGGCTCGAAGTGGATTCCATTCCACGAATAAAATGGATTTTAAGATGTCAGTGCTTTTCTAGAAGTTTTAACATAATTCTAGACTCGATACTTGTCTTGTACTATTGAAATCTTGAACTCTTGATATCTTGATACTCATGAGTCTTGAATCTTGATTTCTTCGATCTTGAGTCTCTATACTGTACAGTCTTCATTCTCAGTACCTGCATGTTTATATCCTGCATATACATATATATTTAAACTATAATGTTAGTATTTATATTTTATAACAAGTCCTAAGGTTGTTGTCATCAAAACCATTCTTTTCAAGGACTAACACTACTGAATTTTTGTTGTTTGCCATGACTTTTCGAAGAACTAAATCTCCTTTTTGAAATGATCTCCTTTTGACTTTGGAGTTTTAGTATCTTGATATCCTTTATTGATATTCGGCCATTCGTATGGTTGCCTCATCTCTTATTTCATTGATCAAATTTAGGGGTTCTTTTCTTGGCACTTGATTGGGGTCAAAAGCATATACAATCCTTCCATGGGATGGTATCTCAGCTTCGACTGGAAGCATTGCTTCACATCTATATGTCAAAGAAAATGGAGTATGTCCTGTTGCAATCTTAGTAGTTGTTCGATATGCCCAGAGCAAAAGTGGTAGTTCTGCTACCCAATTTTCTATTGCTTTGTCTGGTGCTTCTTGAGGATTGTCTTAATGGTTTTGTTGGTGGCTTTAACGGCTCCATTAATCTTGGGATGAGCTATTGATGAAAAACTTTTGATTATTCCATTATTATCGTAGAATCTCATGACTTCTTTACTTTCAAATTGGGACCAATTGTCGAAGATTATCTTATTTGGTATTCCTAACCGAGTGACTATGTTCTTGATCACAAACTTTAGCACTTTTCCTAATGTTATATTTGGCAATGGTTCTACCTCTACCCATTTGGTAAAGTAATCAATGGCTACTAGTGCAAACTTGGCTCCAGCTTTTGATATAGGCAATGGTCATATTAAGTCAATTCCCCACACATCAAAGGGTCATTGACTTGAGATTAGGGTTAACTCATTTGGTGGCATATGTTGGATTGTTGAAAACCTTTAATATTTTTCGCATCTCTTTACACAATTCACAGGGTCGTTATTCATATGGGGCCAATAAAACCCTTGTCTCGTGACCTCTTTTGCTAACTTCATGCCATTAGAATGGTCTTCACAGAACCCCTCATGGGCCTCTTTTAACAACTCTAAACCATTCTCTAGACTAACACACCTCAGATAAGGTAGCGAATATTCTCTAGACTAACACACCTCAGCTAAGGTAGTCTCTTTTCCTTCAAGTATTCAACATTGGGTGTCATCTAATTGTGCTCATATTAGCTATTTATTTCCGCATGAATGATTCCTTCTTGGTTTTCACCATTATCACCTCTTGATACATTTTCCTTTTATGGGGGTTTAAGAGCTTGGGATCTTGTTAACACCATGGTTTCATTTTCTGGTTCAGGGGCTTTCCTCAATACTGAGATTTTGTTGTAAATCTACTGGTACAATTCAAGTTTCCAGTGCTCCTTGCGAGCTAGCTAATTTAGCAAAAGAGTCGGCTTGCGAATTCTTTCCTTATGGTACTTAGTGTACCAGAAAATCTTCAAAGTAAGCTAACATATTCAATTTCTTCTTAACATAAAGGACCAATCTCGCATCCTTCATTTGATAAGTTTGATTTAGCCGATTAATCATTAATTGAGAATCACAAAAGATTTGAATCCTCGGGATCTTTAGCTGAAGAACTAAGGTAAGTCCTGCTACCATTAATTCATATTTAGCCATATGGTATCGGGGAAACCTAACTTCGTTGCATAATGTAATCACTGTCCATTAGAGGTAATGATTACATATCCTATACCAGCCACTTGCTTGTTCGAGGCTCTATCAATGAATAGTTGCCATTTTGGTTTTAGATCTTTTTCACTTTCTGATTGTTCTTTAAAAAACCCTATGCATTCATTAACAAAATCGATCAGAGCTCGTCCTTTGATTGCCACTCAGGGTTAGAATTCAATCTCGTATTGACTTAACTCTACTCCCCATTTTACGAATATTCCTAGAATTTGCTTGAGTGAAAAATTAGTTAAGACCTTGATTGGGTGAGCTTGAAAGTAGGCTCTTAGTTTTCGAGCAATGAGAATTAGATAGTATGCCAATTTTTCTATAATTGGATATCTGAATTCTGTCTCTTTAAGCCTTTTACTAGTTTAGTACATGAAAGTTGGGTTTTATTTTCTTCTCTTACTAGAACTGAACTTACTGCATGTTCAAAGAATGATATGTAAAGGTGCAAGTTCTCTCCTTCTACGGGACTAGATATGATTGGAGGCTTTTCAAGGTGGTCTTTTAATTCTTCAAAGTCTATCTAGCAATCCTCTCCTCCCTCAAAGTTCTTTTCCTTAATCACATCAAAGAAAGGGATGCACTTATCAGTGGCCTTGGAGATGAATCTGTTTAAAGTTGCCACCCTTCCATTTATGCTCATCACATCTTTACTTGTCTTTGGTTCTGCCTATCCTTAATTGCTTTGATTTGGTCAGACTTGACCTCAATTCCTTGAGCACTGATGGTATATCCTAAAAATTTTCCAGATTGTATTCCAAAAGAACATTTTTGCGGATTCAACTTCATTTTTTACTTTCTTGTACTCTAAACATTTCTCAAGATCCTTCAAAAGGTTAATCTCCTCTTGGGACTAAACTAGCATATCGTCCATATATACTTTCTTATTTCATCCGATTTGTTCCTTAAACATTATGTTTACTAATCTTTGATAGGCAGTCTTCATCCCAAACGAACAAATTTGTAGCAGTAAGTCCCCCAATCCGCTATAAAACTTGTGTTTTCTTCATCTAGTTTGAACATGGGGATTTGATTATATCATGAGTATGCAACCATAAAATATAGTAGCTTATGTCCACTTGTGGCCTCGTTCAATTGATCTATTATAGGTAAAGGATAGCAATCTTTGGGGCATGTCTTATTTAGATCAGTATAATTAATGTATGTTCTCCATTTCTATTGGACTTTTTAACTAATACAGGATTAGCCAACCATTTGGGGTAGAATACTTCTCTAATGAACCTATTCTCGAGTAATCTTTCAACCTCTCCCTTTTATGTGTTTGCTCGAATTTTATTGAACTGTCTTTTCTTTTGTCGATCAAGAGTGATGTTTTGATTTATATTTAGAAAGTGGCTCATAATTGCTTGATCCATCCCGACCATATCTGAGTGAGTCCAGGAAAATACATATTTGCTAGACCGGAGGAATTGTATAAGCTCTCTTATGAGATTGTCGTGTAGTACTTTTCCAATTTTTACTGTTTTGATTGGATCAAGCAAATCTAAGCTTACTTCTTCTAAATCTATAACATCCCCCATTAAGACTTGAAACTAGCCGTTAAAGATACTATAGTCATCTATATAGTAATTTTCAGTGTTAAAATGCGGTAATGTTAATTGTATCAATAACATCAGAAGCACAGGAATATGAAATTTTCTTAAACATAATTTCAAAACAACTTTCACATTTCATTTCATAGATAATATTTCTTATTCATTACATAATCCCAAACGTTACCCAGGTTCAGATAAATATAATTATTACAAAATACTCCCAGAATGACATATGTAGATGCCTCATTGGTTGATCAGAATTACTAACAGACAGATACAATTTCTGTCAAATTTCTACCAATACATACATACGACAAAATGACATAACATAGCGGATATAATATTAGATAGACTCCTACATAACTAGCTTTGCCTCATACACGTCTTTGGAAGCTTTATTCACCAAAACCTACTTAACCTATAAACCTTACTCTCGAACTACTCAAATGAGTACCCGAGAGTTAAAGGAGAAAAACAAAAGCTTCGGATTAGACAAAAAGTCTGGTGTGAATAATAATATGCCATCTTGGTAATGGATATCTAGTGAGACCATGCTGTCTCATATTTAACCACCTCTACCGTGTCATATTTAACTCCTTTTGAGAGAATAAGTATCTTAAAGACTTGTAATCCATATACAACTCGAATCTCTCTCCTAAAAGGTAGTGTCTCCACATCTTCAAAACAAAAATTACAGTAGCCAACTCTAAATTACGGGTTCGACATCTAACTTCATGCGGTCTAAGCCGTTGAGAAGTGTAGGCAATCACTTTACCTCTTTGCATTAACATAGCTCCCAATTCTA
Organism: Allium fistulosum; assembly: GCA_030737815.1. Lineage (NCBI taxonomy): Eukaryota > Viridiplantae > Streptophyta > Magnoliopsida > Asparagales > Amaryllidaceae > Allium > Allium fistulosum. The sequence continues at coordinate 670,493,507 of CM060906.1, forward strand.
TTCCACATGCATCTATATACATCAACAAATCTTGATTCCCATCCGGAATAACTAGCATAGGTGCATTGGTCAACAAATATTTTAGCTTCTAGAATGCCTCCTCACATTTATTGGTCCAAACATATTTCATGCCCTTCCTTGTTAGTTCATTCATCGGTGCTGCTATGCGAGAGAAATCCTTAATGAATTTTTGGTAATAGCCAGCTAATCCAAGAAAACTCTTTATCTCGATCAATGTCTCGGGTCTCTTCCAATTATTAACTGCTTCTATCTTAGATGGATCCACTGACACTTTTTCTGACACTACATGATTAAGAAACTTTATTTCTTTCTTCCAAAAGTGACAATTTGAAAACTTCACTTTCAGTTAATACTACCTCAACATCTCAAGCACTATTCTAAGGTGAGTCTCATGATCTCATTCATTCGTTGAATATATCAGAATGTCATCTATAAATACTAACATGAATCTATCCAGATGCTCTTGCAAGATTCGATTCATCAAATCTATGAAGAAAGCAAGTGCATTATCAATCCGAATGGCATTACTAACCACTCGTACGAACCATATCTTGTTCGAAACGCCAACAAAGAAATACTGTCTTCCACCACCCTTAGTAGATAGAACCCTATCACCTAATCCAACTAAAAAAATACTTTGGCTCCACTCAACTGATCAAACAAATCATCTGTCCTTGGCAAAGGATATCTATTCTTTATTGTCTTCTCATTCAGCTTACGCTAGTCAATACATCGTCTCAATGACACATCTGTTACGAACACACTAACTACTCCCTAAGGACAATTAATTGGCCTAATAAAACTTTTTCCATCTAAGTGCACTAGCTGCACCTTTAACTCTTTCATCTCTGTAGATGTCATTCTGCTAGGCGGTCTACTTACGGGTTCAACTCCAGGTATAAGATCTGTACCAAACTCAATAGCTCGTTTCGATGGTAATCCCATAACAGGCTCAAAGACTTCTGCAAACTCTCTAACAACAAAAACTTGATTCAACTCGTCTTCCTCCTCTATTGCACCCAACAAGGCACAAACATCAAAGTTCGAATCCTCTATGGAGTATATAATTCTACTATTAGGGTGTCTCGATGATATTTCCCCATCCTGGCAAAATATCCTAGCATCATATTTACTTAATCAATCCATACCCAAAACAATCCCAAATCCTATAAAATCAAACACATACAAACAACAAGCAAATATATGACCTAATAGTTCAAATTCTAAATGGTCACATCTCATTCCAAGAGCTGCATACCCTCCTATCGGATTCGCAATCCTTAAGGAAGTAACAAGGTATGATGGATCTAAATTTAGCTTATCCACCAAGCAATGAGATATAAAAGAATGTGATGTGCCAGTATCAAACGGTACTCTAATAGGTATACCATGAATCAAAAGCATACCTCCCATCATAGCCTTTCCGTTTTCTTCTGTTGTGGATCTCGAGGCAGATGGTTCCAAAGCAAACACTTTTCCTTTCGCAACCTTGGCTAGTTCCTTGCACTGATTCTTGTAATGCCCATTCTGACCACAGTTGAAGCACTTGATGTTCTTTCTCCCAATAATCTTCTTTCCATCTTCTGAATGACATTCGTTCACAAAATGTCCTTTCTTATCACATTTATAGCACACCATATCTGCTTTTTCGTTCTTGGCAGCTCTACCCTTCCAAGCTCCTTTTTTCTGAAAGAACTTCCTTTTCTGATTCATTTGACTTTGAGTCTCCAATGCTTTGTTACCTCCAAAGAAAGAAAGCTTCTCTTCATTCCTTAGCACCATCTCCACTACCATGTCACATGGATCCCCGAGATGTGGTAAGGTTGCCCGCACAAGCTCTGGTCTTAATCCACAGATAAATTTTTCATTTTTCTTAATCGCGGTATCCACCGTAGCATACCCATACCTGGATAGCTCCTTAAACCTTGTTGCATACTCCAACATAGTCATGCCTCCTTGCACTAACTTAGCAAAATTCACTATCAAAGTTGACTTGGAAATTTCATATATAAACCTCTCCTCGAACCTCCTCCTGAACTATGCCCAAGTCAAGTTCTCCTCTGGCACTCCAATAATAATATTGTTCCACCAGTATAATGCATCTCCTTGTAACTTCTTGGATGACAATCTCCTTTTATGCTCATCGTTCAATCCTAAATCATCAAAAATCCTTTCACAATGGAGCAGCCAATTCTCCACCTCGATAGCATCCTCGGTTCCAATGAATGGCTTCCTTACAACTCTTGCATAATCTCTACTCAAAATAGCATAATTGTTGATAAATGGAACTTCAGGAATTGCCCCTCCAGCATTTCCACCCACTAGTCCAATTGCGATTTCTGCTTGCATCATGTTAACGAAGAACTGATACATAGCTTCCATATCCACCGGCGATGTTCCAACACCTATGTTAGCGACTGTTTGTCGACCCGAATTCCTCCTTGGATTAGGCCTGACATTCCCATTATTTATGGTGCTTCCTCCACCAAGATTCACTCTTCTGCTTCTTGCCTCCATATCTTACTTTCCTTAAATCTACATTTGAACCTTAGTAAGACACTGAAGAATGGTCAAAGAGAGATAGGAATAGAGATAAGGTATATGTACTTATATATAGCAAATACAAGTACACTACTATAATGTATCCCATACCCCAAACTTGTTCTTTGATTTATTTGGATTATGTTTCAAAAACCCTTTTAAAGTTCAAAATTCTTTTAGTTTTTACATAAACCTATGCTCCGATACCAAGTTGCAATATCCCTTATTTTGAGGCTCGAAACTTACCGCTACAAATGCTGCAATTATATATAGTATTAATTTTCGGTGATAAAATGCGGTAATGTTAATTGAATCAATAACATCAGAAGCACAAGAATGTGAAATTTTTTTAAACATAATTTCAAAACAACTTTCATGTTTTATTTCAAAGAGAATATTTCATATTCATTACATAATCCCAAACATTGTTCAGGTTCAGATAAATATCCTTATTACAAAATACTCCAATAGCGACAAATGAAGATGTCCCTTGGTTGATCAGAGTTTCTAACAGACAGATACAATTTCTATAAAATTTCTAACAATAGATACATATGACAAAATGACATAACACGACAAATATAATGATAGATAAACTCCTAAATAGCTAGCTTTGTCTCCTGCACGTATTCGAAAGCTTTATTCGCCAAAGCCTACTTAACTTGTAAACCTTACTCTAGAATTACTCAAATGAGTACCTGTTGAATGGGAAAAACAAAAACTTCGGGCCAGACAAAAAGCGTGGTGTGAATAAAAACATGCCATCTCGATAAATGGATATATAGTGAGACCACACCGCTGAGCGTATCGGGTTTTTCCTTACTAGTGTCCTCTAAGTATATGTATTTTGTAAATCAAACAACTGCAACCACAATGGTTAAATTGGACAATATAAACAATCATATGCATGCATGCAACATGGGTAATCATGATCAAGCGGTCTAAATAAACAGACTATCTTCCCCCAACATCATAGTTTCTCAGGGTAACTAGAAATCTAAATTGTTGACTCAGGCCTACCAGATATATCAAATTCTCTAAACTACCATTAGAAAAAAAACTGGACGTTATGTTAGAAACTTACTACTCCTAAGGTCGCTCCGATCCTAATGGTTTTACAGGCCAACCAATAACCTATCTCGTCTTTGTGTATTCCTTTCTATGCGTAAACCTACTTTTAGTCTTACCCTTGACGAAGCCCTATGCATTGGAATTGTGGACTAATATCAACTAGATGCTAGCAACTGAAGTATAGGGCACGACCCTACACCAATCCCGTTTGGTTTTCTAATCTCCGAGTCAATTCATCCTATCACGATTTATCTAAAGGTGATCAGAACAATAATTCTAGTAAAATTCTAGGCTGATACCCTTTTTACTTCCTTGAAACATAAATCTTTGTGAATGATTGAACCTTTAAATCATACTAAAAACAAGGAAAATTATAGCCCTTACTTTACTCAAAACATTTATGCCAAGATATGTGCTTTTATAAAATGATATTAATGAAAGTCGATATCACTTAGAGGTTATCATACCTCAAAACTATAGGCTATAAACCCAAACTTAATAAAGCCATTGTATCGATGAAACTCAACCTCAATATCGCCATCAAGGGTTATCGCACCCCTTTTATGCAAAATCATGTTAAAACCTTTGATCTATAAAGTATAAGGCCATAGGGCCAAAATAATAAAACATTGTATATTGATAAAATGCGGCATGGATATAGCGGAAATGGGTCATCGCCCCTCTTCAATATCAAACTATGTTTAAGTCTTTGAATTATAAAACACAAGGCTATGTGGTCGATAATAACTATGTTGCATATATAGTATAGAGTTTCATAGGTTTGCATAGTATAAATTCTTAAACTTAAAGTTATAGGGATATCGAAACTAATGTCAGGCGGCATCATCTTTGTATAAGTTCGACGTCAAAAGTAATAGTATATAAGCGGCATTATTATATAGCCGATATAGAAAACAGGGACATCATTATAGCTATTAAGAAAATAAGAGGCATCACTGCCTTATAGGATCGGTGATGTTATAGAGGATAGGCGGCATCATGCCCTCTTTATGTAAAGTGCAGCACTTAAGTCATGCGGCGGCATTAAGTTCACTATAAAGCATGTGGAAATATCGACATCGATGATAAGGATGCCGACCTCGATCTTCTTCAACTATAGCTGATTCACTTCATATCAACCCTGGTTGATATCATGTGCATCGCTATTGATTGACATCAAGAGTGCAACTGTGACTTAGTTGAACAACGACATTAACATTGCTAGCATGACATAATTGTAGTTAACGTAAAAACTGGTTTATTACCATTAAAAGTCATTCCTTTTCCATCAACTCCCATCCTTTGTCAAAATCTCATTGGATAATAATTTTCTTTCCTTTTCAGAATTCTGCCATAGACCAAAAATATCATTCCCAAAACATTTGTAAAACCTTATATTTTATATTAATATTTTAATATAATCATTAAGCTTCTCTAATCTAGTAAATTCATAATAAATCATAAAGACATGGAAAAAATCCTCAAAAATCACAGTAAATCGGATTTTATATATTCTTTATCATATAAAAATTTTGAGGCCAAAAACATTATTTAATTATTTTTAGTAATTAAACCTGAAATAAACCATTTTCTTTACTTAAGAAAATCGTAAATATTCATACTTAGTCAGAAAATTATGAAATTAAAAACACACTTCTAAATAATGTTTTCAACATCATATCCAAATTTCAAGTCATTTGGTGTCATATGATAGGTTTTCTAACTCAAACTTATCAATTAATTTGATAAATAAATTCCATAATTCATCAACAAGCATATAATCATCCAAATACTCAAACATGGCATAATGTCAATCATATAATTTCAGGTTTAATACTAAAACTGAAAGTAAATAAGCATATTATGGGATGGGTATCATTATTCACCTTGATTCGTTAGTGAGACTTGAAATTTGAATTTAGATTTGATTTTCCCTAAGCTTTCCTTTAGATTTCCTAGCTTTACTTCTTGGATTCTCTAGCAATGGCCAACCTTGTTTGCTATATTTTTATGAATGAAGTGGTAATAAGTTAGTGGAGGTGAAAGGGTTTTAGTTGAGAAATGAAACCTATTCCTATTTTACACTTATCGTAAATCCTTCTTCTTATCTAAGTTATAGCCTCTTTTATTAACTTATTAATTTAGGCACGACCTGTTATAATTATCAAATCTCAATTTCTTTGTCTCCATACATTATCTTATTTAATTTTTCTAATTAAATATCCTAAATAATGGTAATCAAAATTAAGGGTGTTACAAGATTTCGACATATTTCATTCTTTCTTCCTCACTTCTACAATCTAATTCAGTAATGATTTCTTCACCCTTTATTTCATCGGTTATTTGGTTTACTTCTTTTTGTTTGCCTTTTCTCTTGGGGAAGTTGAATCTTTTTAGCACATTCGCAGACTTATTAACTACTTCTATATGTTTACTTTCCTTAAATAGTAGGTTTGAAAAGCTACCATTTAAGGGCGTCTCAGTTTTAGTTTTGTTCGATTTAATTTTCTTGAGTCATAACAAGAAGTTTCATCTTTATTAAATTGCTCAAGTGTAGAAAATTATAGTTCTCGGGAGCTAAATTGCTCCCCTCTTATGGTTCCCCAGCCATTCTTAGTTAAGAACTTCACCAGCAGATGTTTAGGTGAGACGAAGGCATCCATCTCGTATAAAGTAGGCCTCCCAAAGAAAGCATTATAATATGTGGGTTGGTCCATTATTACGAATAGAGTTCAAAGGTTCTGGAGCACGGTGGAATTTCCACTTGTACAAAGAGCTTTATCTGTCCATTGGAGTTGACCCTTTATTATTGAACCCAAAGATGGGCTCAAGACTTGGTTCCAGCTTCCCCCTTCCCCGAAATATTTATCTGGTTAAAAGCGTGTTTGAAAATGACATTTACTACACTTCTAATGTCCACTATGATCTTCGTCATCACAGAGATTCCAATTTGAGCAGTTATCATTAGCGGGTCATTATGCGGATGACGAACTCCCCTTGATTCTTGTTGAGTTATTGTCAAGTTAGGCATTTAAAGTTGAAATCTACATTTCTTGAATGGTGGTTCTTCTAGAATGGATAAGATTCCATCCTTCTTTTACCTTATATACCTACTCCAAGTCCCTTTGCTATTCTTTTCAATGTGGGGACCTCCATAAATGATGTCTGTTTGATTAACCGGTGGAATAAAGTCTTGTTGGGAATCATTTTCTGCAAAATTAGCAGTGTTTCTCGAAGGCCTCTGATTATTCTCTTTGGGATGGGAAGACTTTTGAGTTTCCTTTATGAACTCTTTGAGAGATCCTGATCTGATCATATTCTAAATTATACTTGCCGGGACATGGCATTCGTTAGTATTATACCCATTTGCGTTATGATAGGCACAATAGTATCCCCCTCTCTTGGGTTCAAGGTTGTTCCTTGCTTTATAAGAGGTGGGGAAATTTCCACCTTCTTTGGCCACAATAATAATGTAGGAGATAGGTTTATTTAATTCTACGTAATTGGTTCCTCCCACCTTCCTCTTCTACTTTCGTCCCAATTTGGCCTTTTGTTAGGATGATCGAAATTGAACTTTTCTCCTTCTTTCTTTGGTTGAGACTTCTTTCTAGCATGGTACATCTCGTCCATGAGGATGAGTTTATCGGCTTGGAAATGGAAGTTTTGCAAATCTCTACACCCATGAACGTAAAGCTCTTTCCAGAAAAGAGTATGCTTAATAATTCCCGAGTGAACTACCATCAGCTTTTCCATATTGGTCACATTTTCTGCTTTCAGTGCTTCTGCATTGAACCTTCTTAGATACTTGCCAAGCAATTCCCCCGGCCTTTGCTTAACATGAGCCAGCATACTGGAATATATAGTAGGGTCTTTGGATATGCAAAACCACGTCGAGAATTCATAAGAAAACTACTTCAAGAATAGATGGTCTTCTCTCGATAATGTTTATACCATTTGGCAGCTGCTTCATGAAAAGTTATAGAAAAAAGCCTACAATGAACTTCCCTACAGGCACTATGCCAATCCATTTGGCTTTCGAAAGCCGGTAGATGGTCATTGGGATCCGTGATTCAATTATACTTCAGCAAAAGGATCTTCATGTAGGACAGGATTCTAACGGACATTATTTTCTTTGTAAAAGGAGCCTCCCGAAAATTATTATTAACCCTTACGTCAAGGGTCCTTTTCCTTTTAAGGTCAAGCATGTCTTTTACCATCTTGTTGGCCATATGCTTTAGGTAGGCTTCGTCATCACAATAGTCCCCTCTATATGGCCTATATTCTTTATGTGAGATTGAGCTGCTTAATTGGTTGGGAGATCTTCTTGCTAGTCTTTCTTGGTTTTCCCTCCGACGATTCATCTTAGCCTTATTGTCTTCTTTTTCTTATGATTTTGGAGAATGCATGACCGGTCTCTCATCTTGGGTTCCTTTCTTTCTTTGTTGGCCCATGATACTTTTGCCCCTAGTATTGAAGTGTCTAGGTTTTTCCTTGGAGATTCCACTTCTTCTCCTTCTTTAGTAAGCTTTGTTTTTTTAGAAGATTTTTGAGAAAGGACATTCTCAAGAAGCTCTTGAATCATAGTAAGTCGTTATGTCAAATTTTGGATTTTAGCTTCGCTGGTTGTTGGCTTTGCTGGTTTTTAAGGTTGTCCAATCTCCGTATTCTGCAAATTAAAGTTCGGAGTGATATTATCCTCCAAGTTTGATGTTTGTAAAATTTCTTCATTCAGAACATTAACTTTCTTTGCTCTCACCATTTTCCTAAAATAGAATTTTACATAGCTAGTTTTTAAATAAGGAAATAATGGGATGGAGGTTCAAGCCCTTCTTCTAGCGCTAAAATGTTAGACCAAAATATCGGTTCAATACCCCAGATGTTGTACAAGGTAATATTATTCGAAATGGTCCCAATAATACCTATGGCTTTAATATAGTCAAAAAAGCTCGAGTCATAGATCCAAAGGTAAGATGGGCGAGTCGCATAAATGTGCAATAATTCATTACCGGTTCGTTAAGGGGACAAAATTGGCAATTCACATATATTACAATCCTTTGTTCATATGTCAATAAGCATAACAGTCATTATGCAAAGTGAACTTTAATTTAGGCAAGGGCTTAATTAGCCTTGTTCAAATCGTTAATATGCAAGTCCAAATTCAAGTCCAAGTCCAAAAACTAAGTCATATGCACGTCCATTATTCAATAATAGTCAAAGATACACATTTGAGGGAATAATGCTATGCAATGTTTATTGTCCAAGTCCTTATATGTAAAAAGTTACAATTGTTATAAATCGGATCTAAAAATCCCAAATTTGATTTATGGCTTATAACTTATGATTTGAGAAGTAGAGAAAAAGATGATTTTTCTCTCTTTAAGTGGCGGAGGGGGTCTATTTATAGAGGTAGTGGCAAGCGGGATGGCTGCCACGTGTCCATCCAGCTAGATATTCCTTGTCTCTTTGTATTGCTGATATTCGACATCCTCTTCGTATTGCTATACTCGATATCCTCTTTGTATTTCTGATATTCGACACCCTCTTCATATTGTTCTACTTGACATCCTCTTTGTATTGCTGATATTCGACATCCCTCACTACTTGTGAAAACCTAAATCCCTTTATTAGTGTCGAAGCTCATTATTCTCATAGAAACTCAATATCATTGGTAGCTTGTAGATGTTTTTCAATAGTTAGTGCTGTAAAGGCTCGATAAATGTTATTGTGCCATATGAGTATTTTTCACATAAAGTTGATATCCTAGATTGTGGTTAGATGTTTAACATCTTCTAGTGGTGCGACATCCTTCCTTTGTTATGTATTCTATAACATTACCATGGCATAGAGGTTCGTCAACCCTGCTATCTTTTGGACTTGATAACAATTATTGTAGAAGCTCGATATCCCCTGTTCTTCTAGGTTTGTTGTAGCTCGATATCTATAGGCATTTATTGATTCGACACCTTTATCACCTCACATGCTCAATATCTTGATTCATTATGAATAACCAACATCAATTTTTGTACATTAAATACTAGACAACTCTTCTTGTTGTAGAAGCTCGTTACTTCTTTAAGGACTCGATACGTCTTCTCAGCTTGATAACTATTTGAAGTTCGGCATTTTCTTTATTGTTAGGTGTTCGGCATCTTCTTGTGATTGCTTGAGGTTCGCTATCCTCTATTTTATATGCTCGGTAACCATTATGGTTGTCGAGGCTCGACACCATCTCCTCTAGTTATAGAGATTTGACAACCTTTCTATCTTTAAATTGACAACTCTTGTAATTTGACATTTCTAGTTATTCCCTAATTCTTTTAAGCCATTTAACTCTTGAATAGAAGCTCGATAATTATCTACATATTAGATACTCGATACCCCTTACTTCCATATCTTCCCATGCTTCCTTTTAGCTTTGCTTCTCAAGTACATTTTACGGTTGAAAAATATGTGGATAACATTTGCTCTCCTCCTTGTATAAAAGGAGACTTTTTACACTTTAGTGTAAAAACAAGTTCAATTAAGAACACCATAAATTCGCTCGATAAGAAACCCAGAAAACCATAAATTCAATTCATAGGAAGACTAGAAATCCATCTGATAAGAAGACCATAAATTCATTTAATAAGAAGACTCGAAGCCCATCTGGTAAGAAGAACATAAATTCAATTGATAAGAAGAGTAGAAATCCATCGGGTAAGAAGACCATAAATTCAATTGATAGAAGAACAGAAATCCATCTAGCAAGAAGACCATAAATTCATTTGATAAGAAAACTAGAAGCTCCTCTGGTAAGAAGACCATAAATTCAACTGATAAGAAGACTGGAAATCCAACTGGTAAGATGACCATAAATTCAATTGATAGAAAACTAGAAATCATTTTGGTAAGATTCGCATTTCAACTAATGGGAGACTGGAAATTCGACCAATAATAGAGATTCTTGTTATTTGATAGATTATTTTTGACAAATAGATTCAAAATTTCTCAGATGTCCATATTTGACACTGAGACCCTTGGTTCTGGGTAGTAGACAGTTCTTGACCTTTCCTTCGAAGGCTACTTTTATTTTAGCTTAGAGCCGGATTTGTCATGTTTAATTACACTTCCTCTTAAAAGGCTGCTTTTGATCCATTCTTAAGACGAAGTTACACTTGCCTGATTGATCTCTCTTGCCCCTTATAACCTTTTAGGTAATGATTTAGGCTTTGATTTATCTCTTTTTCCTTTATTACCTTTTAGGTAATAATTTAGGCTTTGGTTGATTCCTTTTACCCCATCTACACCTTATAGGTCCTCCTTCTAAGAGGCACTTTGTGCAGGTCTTATAGACAGAACCGAAGGTTGGTCGGTGCTTTGGCCAAGCCATAGTAGGCGGGACCAAAGGCTTACTCCGTCCTCCCTCTAGGAGGCGATCCGGCCAAGCCACGTAGGCGGGACCAAACATTTGTAGTGCTCTGGCCAGGCCTTATAGGATGGACCCTAGGCTTACTCTAACCTTCCTTTAGGAAGTGCTATGGTCAGGCCTTATAGGCGGGACCGAAGGCTTATAATGCTTTAACCAGGCCCTTGTGGTAAGATTAAAGGCTTTTCCTTTATTTTATGAGTTCCTTTCTCTCTATTGGTTATCGATTCTGTAGATATACTTGTCTCAATTTCTCTATTTATCCATTATAGGAAAAGAAGGCCTCAGATGCTCGACATTCTAGTTCTTGTTATTACATTACCATCAATTCGGCTTAGTTGACAAGTTTTCGATGGGATTACTTCATGGATAACAAGGAGTCCTTCCCAGTTTGGTCCAAATGGTCTATTTATTGGATTTTTTTGTTTACCATGACTTTTCGAAACACTAAATCTCCTTTTTGAAATGATCTCCCTATGACTTTGGAGTTGTAGCATCTTGATAACCTTTGTTGATATTCGGTCATTCGTATTGTTGCCTCGTCCCTTAATTCATTGATCAAATCTAGGGATTCCTTTCTTATCTTTTGATTGGAAAGCATATGCAATCCTTCGATAAGATGGTATCTCAACTTCGACTGGAGGCATTGCTTCACATCCATATGTTAAAGAAAATGGAGTATGTCCTATTGCAGTCTTAGTAGAAGTTCAATATGCCTAGAGCATAAGTGGTAGTTTTTCTACCCAATTTCCATTTGCTTTATCTAGTCGCTTCTTGAGGACAGTCTTAATGGTTTTGTTGGCGACTTTAATGGCTCTATTAGCCTTGGGATGAGCTATTGATGAAAAACTTTTGATTATTCCAATCTTATCATAGAATCTCATGAATTCTTTACTTTCAAATTGGGTCCCATTATCGGAGATTATCTTATTCAGTATTCCAAACTAAGTGACTATGTTCTTAATCACAAACTTTAGCACTTTTCCTGATGTTATATTATGCAATGGTTCTACCTCTACCCATTTAGTAAAGTAATTGATGGCTACTAGTGCAAACTTGGCTCCAGCTTTTGATATAGGCAATGGTCATATTAAGTCAATTCCCTACACATTAAAGGGCCATGGACTTGAGATTGGGGTTAACTCATTTGGTGGCATATGTTGGATTGTTGAAAACCTTTGATATTTTTCACATCTCTTTACACAATTCACCGCGTCATTATTCATATGGGGCCAATAAAATACTTGTCTCATGACCACTTTGGTTAACTTCGTGCCATTAGAATGGTCTTCACAGAACCCCTCATGGGCCTCTTTTAACAACTCTAAACCATTCATTAGACTAACACACCTCAAATAAGGGAGCGAATATCCTCTTTTATAAAGTATTCCGTTCGACATAGTAAAAGTCGTAGCTTGGCGCGTTATCCTTCTAGTTTCTCTTTTATCTCTTGGTAGTCTCTCTTCCTCCAAGTATTCAACAATGGGTGGCATCCAATTGTTCTCATATTGGCTATTTATTTCTGCATGAACGATTCCTTCTTGGTTTTCACCATTATCTCCTCTAGATACATTTTCCTTTTCTGCGAGTATAAGAGCTTGGAACCTCGTTAACTCCATGGTTTCATTTTCTGGTTCATGGGCTTTTTCCTAAATACCAGGATTTTGTTGGAAACCTACTGGCACAATTCGAGTTTCCGGTGCTCCTCACGAGCTTGCTTATTTATCCAATGAGTCGGCTTGTGAATTCTTTCCTCAGGGTACTTGGTACTAAAAAATCTTTAAACTAAGCTAACATTTTCAATATCTTCTTAACATAAAGGACCAATCTTGCATCCTTTGTTTGATAAGTTTGATTTAGCTGATTAATAAGTAATTGAGAATCACTAAAGATTTCAATCCTTGATATCTTTAGTTGAAGAACTAAGGTAAGTCCTGCTACCATTAATTCATATTTAGCCACATTATCGGTATAGGGGAAACCTAACTTCATTGTATAATGTAATCAGTGTCCATCAGGGGTAATGATTATATATCCTATACTAGCCCCTTGCTCATTCGAGGCTCCATTAATGAATAGTTGCCATTTAGGTTTCAGACCTTTTTCACTTTCTAATTATTCTTTAATAAACCCTGTGCATTCATTAACAAAATCGTCCAGAGCTTGTTCTTTAATTGCCACTCAGGGATGGAATCAATCTCATATTGATTTAGCTCTACTCCCCATTTTACGAGCCTCCCCAATGTCTTGGGTTTACTAAAGATTTGCTTGAGTGAAAAATTAGTTAAGACCTTGATTGGGCATGCTTGAAAGTAGGCTCTTAGTTTTCGAGCGATGAGAGTTAGACAGTATGCTAACTTTTCTATAACTGGATATCTGACTTCTGCCTCTTTATGCCTTTTACTAGTGTAATGCACCGCAAGTTGGGTTTTATTTTCTTCTCTCACTAGAACCGAACTTACTATATGTTCAAAGACTACCTTGTAAATATACAAGTTCTCTCCTTCTACGGGACTAGATAAGATTGAAGGTTTTTCAAGGAGGTCTTTTAATTCTTCATAGGCTTTCTAGCAATCCTCTCCCTACTCAAAATTCTTTTCCTTAATCACATCAAAGAAAGGGATGCAATTATCGGTAGACTTATAGATGAATCTATTTAAAGCTACCACCCTTCTATTTAACCTCATCACATCTTTACTTGTCTTTGATTCTGCCATATCTTTAATTGCTTTTATTTAGTTAGGGTTGGCCTTAATTCCTCGAGCACTGATGATATATCCTAAAAAATTTCTAGATTGTATTCCAAAATAACATTTTTGCGGATTCAACATCACTTTTTACTTTCTTAGTACTCCAAACATTTCCTCAGTCTCCTTCTAATGGTCAATCTGCTCTTAGGACTTAACTAGCATGTCTTCTAGATATACTTCCATGTATCATCATATTTGTTCCTTAAACATTTCGTTTACTAATCTTTGGTATGTAGCCCATGCATTCTCCAGCCCAAAAGGAATAACTTTGTAATAGTAAGTCCTCCAATTCGTTATAAAACTTGTGTTTTCATCATCTGGTTTGAACATGGGGATTTGATTATATCCTGAGTATGCATCCATAATAGATAGTAGCTTATGTCCACTTGTGGCATTGACCAATTGATCTATTCTAGGTAAAGGATAACAATCTTTAGGGCATGCCTTATTTAGATCAGTATCATCAATGCATGTTATGCATTTCAAATTGGACTTTTTAACTAATACAGTATTAGCTAACCATTTGTGGTAGAATACTTGTCTAATGAGCCTATTCTCATAATCTTTTAACCTCTTCCTCTAATGCGTTAACTCGAATTTTATCGAACTGTCTTTTTTTGTCAAATAGGAGTGATATTTGGATTTATATTTAGAGCATGGCTCATAATTGATGGATCTATCCCAACCATATCTGAGTGAGTCCAGGCAAACACATCGTTCTAGAACGAAGGAATCAAAAAAGCTCTCTTTTGAGATTTCCGTTTGGTTCTTTAACAATTTTTACAGTTTTGGTTGGATCAAGCAAATCCAAGCTTACCTCTTTTAGGTCTTCGACAAATTTCATTCTTCCTTGCTCACTTCTGCAATTAATTCGGTAATAATTTCTACACCCTTTATTTCATCGGTTATTTGGTTTACTTCTTTTTGTTTTCCTTCTTTCTCAGAGAAGTTGAATATTTTCAGCACATTCGTAGACTTTCAAACTACTTCTGTCTGTTTACTTGCCTTAAATAGTAGGTTTGAAAAGCTACCATTCAAGGGCCTCTCGGTTTTAGTTTTGTTCGATTTACTTTTTCTTGAGTCATAAGAAGAAGTGCCATCTTTATTAAATCGCTCGAGTGTAGCAAAGTATAGTTCTTAGGAGCTAAACTGCTCCCCTCTTATGGTTCCCCAGCCATTCTTAGTTAAGGACTTCGCCATTAGATGTTTAAGTGAGACGAAGGCATCTATCTCGTCTACAGCAGGCCTCCCAAAGAAAGTATTATAATAGGAGGGCTGGTCCATGATTATGAAGAGAGTTTCAAAGGTTCTAGAGCATGGTGGAATTCCCACTTGTACAAAGAGCTTCATCTGCATTATTGGAGTTGACCCTTTATTATTGAACCCAAAGATGGGCACAAGACATAGTTCCAGTTTCCCCCTCGGAATATTCATCTGGCAAACGCGTGTTTGAAAATGACATTTACTACACTTCCACTGTCCACCAAGATCTTCGTCATCATAGAGTTTCCAATTTTTGCAGTTATCATTAGCGGTATACGGATGACGAACTCCCCTTAATTCTTATTGAGTTATTATCAAGTTAGGTATTTGAAGCTGGAATCTACGATTCTTGAATGGTGGTTTTTCCTGAATGGATAAGATTCCATCCTTCGCTACCCTTACATACCTGCTCCTAGCCCCTTTGCTATTCCTGGCAATGTGTGGACCACCGTAAATGACATCTACGCGATTAACCTGTGGAATAAAGTCTTGTTAAGAATCATTTTCTACAAAATTAGTACTGTTGCTCAAAGGCCTCTGATTATTCTCTTCGAGACGGGAAGACTTTTGAGTTTCCTTTACAAACTTTTTGAGAGATCTCTATCTGATCATATTCTGAACTATACCTACCAGGACACAGCATTCGTCGGTCTTATGCCCGTTTGCTTTATGATAGGCACAATAGTATCCCCCTCTCTTCGGCTTAGGATTGTTTTTTGCTTTATAAGAGGTGGGGAAATTTCCACCTTACTTGGTTACAACAAAAATGTAGGAGATAAGTTTGTTCAATTCTACGTAATTGGTTTCCGGGATCTCCTCCCACCTTCCTCTTCTACTTTCATCCCACTTTGGCCTTTTGTTAGGATGATCGAAATTAAACTTTCCTCCTTCTTTCTTTTGTTGAGACTTCTTTCTAGCATGGTACATCTCGTCTATGAGGATGACTGTATCGGCTTGGAAATGAAAGTTTTGCAAATCTCTACATCCATGAACATAAAGCTCCTTCCAAAAAGGAGTCTGCTTAATAATCCCCGAGCGCACAACCACCAGCTTTTCCATATCGGTCACATTTTTTGCTTTCATTGCTTCTGCATTGAACCTTCTTAGATACTCGCTAAGAAATTCCCCAAGCCTTTGCTTGACATTAGTGGGCACATTGGAATCTATAGTAGGGTCTTTGCATACGCAAAACTACGTCGATAATTCATTAGAAAACCAATCCCAAGAATATATGGTCTTCTCTCGATAGTGTCTATACCATTTGGCAGTTTCTCCATGAAAAGTTGTAGGGAAAAACCTACAACGAACTTCCCCAGAGATGTTATGCAAAGCCATTTGGCTTTTGAAAGCTAGCAGATGGTCATCAGGGTTCGTGATTTAATTATACTTCGACGAAGGGTTCTAATGTAGGACGGGATTTTAATGGATATTATTTTCTCTGTAAAAGGAGCCTCTCAAAAAATATTATTAATCCTTTGGTCAAGGGTCCTCTTCCCTTTAAAGTCAAGCATGTCTTTCACTATCCTGTTGGTCATATCCTTTAGGTAGGCTTCGTCATCATGATAGTCCCCTCGATAGGGCTTATATTCATTATATGAGATCGAGCTACTTGATTGCTCGGAAGACCTTCTTGCTAGCCTTTCTTAGTTTTCCCTCCAATAATTCATCTTAGCCTTATTATCTTCTTTCTCTTATGATTTTGGGGAATACATGACCGGTCCATCATCTTGGGTTCCTTTCTTTTTTTTGTGGCCCAATGATACTTTTGCTCGTATCTTCTGAGTAATGAAGTGTCTAGGTTTTTCCTTGGATATTCCAATCCTTCTCCTTCTTTAGTAAGCTTTGTTGTTTTATAAGATTTTTGAGAAAGGATTTTCTCAAGAAGCTCTTGCATCACTGTAAGCCGTTATGTCAAATCTTGGATTTTAGCTTAGCTGCTTGTTGGCTTTGATGGTTTTGAAGGTTGTCCAACCTCCATATTCGCCAAATTAAAGTTCAGAGTGATATAATCCTCCAAGTTTGTTTTTTTTTGGTAAGGCCAGCCTATTTTTTGAGTGGGCAGTCCACTTTTATTAGAAACATAAAAGAAAAAAGATACAAAGCTTAGAGAAGCTTAAAAAAACGGAAAATACAATGGCATAGACGCAAGCAGACAGACTGCATGAAAGTATCAAAACAAAAAGCAAATTAACTAATGATTTTGCACAACACAGCGGATATGGAAGAGTGTTTATTGGCAAATCTGCGATTATTTCTCTCTTCCCATATGGCAGCCACCGTTAACTTTAGGTATTTGAGAAGGCAAATGGAAGATTGCGTTTTCCATCGTGTAGCTTTGAAGATACGAATCCATTCAATCTTGTAGTTACGGACAGGCGGATGAACATTTAAGTGTAATAGTGTACGACGCCAAAGTTGAAAGGAGAAGAGACAGTTGAAAAGAAGATGGCCAACGTTCTCAGAAGCACGGTTACAAAGGATGCATTTAGAGTGATCGATGAAATTCCTCCTCACTAGGTTGTCTTGAGTATGCAGAGCATTATTGAGGCATTTCCAGAGAAGTAAGTTATGCTTTGGTTTAGATCCCGATTGCCAAATTCTAGAGTGCCAAGCAAATTTAGAATTTGAAGTGCTGCAAATAATGGAATTGTAAACATTAGAGATGTTGTGGGATTTATCACACCATGCCATACCTTCTAAATTGGGTTTAGAGAAGTTTTCTCTGATATGTCTCCATACAGAAATCAGAGCGGACGAGGAAACATGGGGCAATTAAATACCATCATCAGTGATATAGTCATTAGCAGTCGCATGAAGAGGGATACCAGAGTTGGAGATAAGATTGTAGTCAACAAGAGAAGATAGAATCATACCTGATGAGCACCATGGAGAGAACCAGAAAGCGTTGTTTTTATCACATTGAACCATAGGTAAAAATTGCTGCCTATGCTTTAATATTTTTCTCCAGTGATAACTAGAATTGGTATCAGGTTTCATAGTCCAGAAATTATTATTTTTGAGATTATAGTGCCTATTCCAGGCAGCCCAAAGACCATTTTTATCAGTGAGAAGATTATTGACATGAGTAGAGTTAGCAGCAATATTCCATATTTTGAGATTGATAATGCCAAGACCACCCATTTTAAAAGGTGTGATAATCTTTTTATAAGCAATAGGAATAAGTTTGTTTGAGTAAATATTTCCATGCCAAATAAAGTGATTAAAAGCACGGTTTAGCATATTAATAAGTTTAATAGGTATGCTAAATAAACGAAAATAATAAGTGCACATGGCCGTGGCAATGCTTTTAATGATCATTAGCCTACCAGCTTGAGATATGTTAGAGGTGTTCATAAAATTAAGTTTTTGTGTTATTTTTTCGAACATAGGGAGACATTGTGTAGTGTTTATTCTAGCTTTACATAAAGGAACTCCTAAGTAAGTAGCATTCATATCCATGATTTGAAGACCAGAAAGTGGAATAATGTTAGTGATCAAAGATTCTGACACTCCAGCTACACTCATATGAGATTTGCTTTTGTTAATTTGCAAGCTAGTCATGGTTTTGAAAATATCCAATGTAACAAAAGTATTAGTAATAGATTTGATATTAGGCTTAGTGAAAAGAAGAAGGTCATCAGCAAACATTAAGGTAGAGATTTTATGAACTTTGCATTTAGGATGGTAATCAATATTATTGTTAATATTTTCCCTGCACAAAAGCTGAGTTAGCACTTCCATAATGATGACAAAAATAGAGGAGGAGATGGGATCCCCTTGTCTAATACCTTTTCCAGTTTTGAAGTAACCAAAGCATTCACCATTTATAGATAAAGATACCCTAACAGTGGAAATGCAAGTATGTATCCAAGCTAGAAATGGAAGGGGGAAGTTCAATCTAGACATGATGGATATAATAGCCTCCCATCTAATAGTGTCAAAAGCTTTTTGAATATCAAGTTTGAGAAAACATCTAGGAGAAATGTTTTTCCTATTGTAGCCTCTTATCAATTCTTGGGATAGCAATATGTTGTCAGTAATAGATCGACCAGGAATAAAACCATTTTGATTAGTAGAGATTAAGTCATTCAAGCAAATTTTCATACGTTTAGATATGATTTTAGCAATGCATTTATAAATAACATTGCAACATGCAATGGGTCTAAACTCAGTGACACTTTGAGGGAGGTCAGTTTTAGGTATTAAAGCAAGTTTAGTATGATTTATGCCATTAAGGAGAATGTTGGGTTTAAAAAAAATGAAGAATGGCATTACAAAAATCTATGTTAATAGTGCTCCAACATTTTTGAAAAAAATGTGCTGTGAAACCATCCGGGCCAGGAGAGCTATCTTTCTTCATTTTAAAGATTGCATCAGTTATTTCCTCAATGGTTATCTGTTTTATAAGGCAAAAGGACTGATCAACAGATATGGTCTTAAAATTTAGATCAGTTTTATCCTCCAAGTTTGTTGTTTGTACAATTTCTTTATTCGAAACATTAACTTTCTAAGCTCTTACCATTTTCCTGCAATAAATTTTTACATAATTAGTTTCTAAATAAGGAAAAGATGGGACAGAGGTTCAAGCCCTCCTTCTAGTGTCAAAATGTCAAACCAAAAAGTTGGCTCAACACCCAAGATGTTGTACAAGATAATATTGTTCGAAATGGTCCCAATAATACCCATGGCATTAATATAGTCAATAAACTCGAGTCATATGTCCAAGAGTAAGATAGGCGAGTCATATAAATGTGCAATGATCCATTACTGGTTCATTAAAGGGACAAAATAGGCAATTCGCGTATGTTACAATCCATTGTTCATATGTCAGTGGGCATAATAGTCATTATGCAAAGTGAACTTTAATTTAGGCAAGGGCTTAAGTAGCCTTGTTTAAATCGTTAATATGCAAGTCCAAATTCAAGTCCAAGTCCAAAAAATAAGTCATATGCATGTCCATTATTCAATAATAGTCAAAGATACGCATTTGATGGTATTATGCTATGTAATATTTATTATCCAAGTACTTATATGTAAAAAGTTACAAGAGATTAATCGGCTCTAAAATCCCCAATTTGATTTAGGGTTTGTAACTTATGGTTTAAGATGTATAGAAAAAGATGATTTTCCTCTTTCTAAGTGGCGGAGGGGGTTAATTTATAGAGGTAGTGGCAGGCAGGATGACTACCACGTGCCTATCTAGCTAGATATTCGTTGTCTCTTCGTATTGCTGATATTCGACATCCTTTTTGTATTGTTGATACTCGACATCCTCTATGTATTGTTGACATTCGACATCCCTTACCTCTTGTGAAAACTCTAATCCCTTTGTTAGTGTCGAAGCTCATTATTCCCGTAGAAACTCGATATCGTTGGTTGTTTGTATATGCTTTACAACAATTAGTGTTGTAAAGGCTCTATCATTATTATTAGGCCAAAGGCGTATTGTCCACATAAAGTCAATATTCCTAATTTGTGTTTAGATGTTTGACATCTGCTAGTGGTGCATCATCCTTCCTTGGTTATATATTCTACAACATTTCCATGGTATAGAAGTTCGACAATCCTTCTATCTTTTGGGCTTGATAACATTTGTTGTAGCAGCTTGATATCCCCTGTTCTTCTAGGTTTACTGCAGCTCGATATCAATATGCATTTATTAATCCGACACCTTTATCACTTTACATGCTCAATACCTTGATTCATTATGAATACCCAACATCAATTTATGTTTATTAAATACTCGACAACTCTTTCTATTGTAGAAGCTTGTTACTCCTTTAGGGACTCGATACTTCTTCTTAGCTTGATAACTATTTGAAGTTCGACATTTTCTTTGTCGTTAGGTGTTCGGAATCTCCTTGTGATTGCTTGAGGTTCTCTATCCTCTTTTGTTTTATATGCTTAACAACTCTTATGGTTGTTGAGGCTCAACACCATTATCTCTAATTATATAGATTCGATAACCTTTCTGCCTTTAAAATTCGACAACCCTTGTAATTCGACATCTCTAATTATTTCTTAGTTCTTTTAAGCCATTTAACTTCTGAATAGAAGCTCGATAATTATCATCATATTAGATACTTGATACGCTTTTCTTCCATATCTTCCAATGCTTCCTTTTCCCTTGGCTTCTCAAGTACATTGGATAGTTGAAAAATACGTGGATAACGAACTAATTTACGGTTGAAAGTTTTAGATCAAACATCTCAAACTAAAGATAAGGATCTTATTGAGAATAATTTTCTATACAAAAATTATATTTGGAATAGAAATCAAATTTCTTATTCCCTATTGAGTCATTTTTAACAATTATGTTTCCAATGTCTCTTCATGAAGCAAAGATAACCATTCACTCTCTTCACCCCAACCATGCCAACGTTATTGCCATTTGCAGACTTTTGATTTCTTCTTTAGAAGGCGAACCATTCAAAAGATAAACCCTTTTCTTTAAGACTATGTGGATTCCTTTACAAACATGCATTCGGTCATCCTAACATTTTAAGGATATTGAATAAGTTGCATTTAGGTAAACATATTAAAACAGAAATTCCAGTGATAAGATTTCTAGATCTGTCTCTAACAGTTTGTCTAGTGTTGCTACTAACACAATAAGATCCTATTGTTTTAGCCTTATTGAACATGTGATCTTGTAATATGGTTTTCTTTCTCATTTCAAATGAAATACTTTCATCGAGATTTCACATATTACAATCATGACTATTCACCAACAAATATTGTGTGTAATCGAATATTCGTACTCTTGTATTGTAGTAAAATTCAAATATAATAGATGACAATTCATGGTCTTGGGAAAATTCACATTTAAGTGTGAAGGAACCAGCCTAGCACGCAGTGGATAAATTAGGTGAATTTCAAAAATTTTTACCATTCATGATCTTGTTGAGCCTATGAGTCTAAATTCATTTAAATCTTATCTAAACTAATTTTAAATGAAATCGTTATTTTATTTAATTTGTAATTGGCATTTTGTTCTAATGTGATATGTGAATTATATAATGCAAACATGTGTATCATATGTGTGTGCATGTGCACTTGCAACATTTACAGTGTATATGGTTTAACATGTCCGTGCATAGGTATTGTGATTTACACCACAATGGATAAGTTAGCCCCTCCGTATACATATGTAATTTCTAATATATGTATATGTATTTGAACATGAAATAAAATAGTATTGATAAGAGTGTAAATTTACAAATACATACATACATACACACACAGAAATATATGTATGTATGTATGTATGTATCTTGTATGTTTATAAGATTGAAAAACATTAAATTTTGTAATTACAAATATAAATAATGTTAAAACCCTGTTTGTATGCTTTAATGATGACAACTATATCTCTATATATATCTAGAATATTATATTATGCAGGTACCAGAAAATCTTGAATCGAAGAATCGAGTAGAAAAGTAAAAGGATCGTCTACATATCAAAAGCCAAGAATATACGGATCATCCAGTCAAATGTATGTTTTTTATCTTAGATTTACTTGTAAAATATCCTTGATAGTTCACATGCACACACACACACACATCTGCATATAAAGATTTTCAAAAATCAAAGAGTTAAACAATTTAAATACAAAGCTAACCATATAAAAAGTATTTTATATAGGTACAGTCGACTAATATTATTTTCAATCGACTGAGGGCAGTCGACTGAAAATAATTCCAATCGACCGAACCAGTTTATTTTATTTTATTCTCAAATTTACTTTTTGCCATTTTTAGTGTTCTTATTCAATAGACTGACTTTTCAAATGGTTGTGATCATTTAAATGCATCTCAATGAAAAGTAATGGCATCTTTGAATGATTACAACTCTTTGATACAACTCTTTAATATCTATAAATATAGTTCAACATTCAAAAATCAAAAAAACTTGCTTTCTTGATTTCTTATCTCTCTTGAACAGTCTTGTTTTCAAACTCTATTACTCACTCGAGAATCATTCAATACATTTCCAACAATGATAGCACATGCATCTTGAATCATTAAGGAGATTATAGGAAGTCCTTTACTATCAGTCAAAATCAATATTGAAGGAAGACAAGTTTGTCAAGAAAAACTCTGTTATAAAGCCTATTCCTCCGGCAAAGAGATGATATTTTTGTTAGTGGAAATTTCGAAGGGGAGCTTCGGGACTAGGCGTAACATGGGAGGTTCAAACTAGTATAAAAACTCTAGTGTGATCGTTTTTATTTACTTTACTTTACTCTATTATCTAGCATTAATATTGCATGATTAGCCATATTATACTAGATCCCTCTGCACTTTATTTTGGCATCAGAGCATGACATTTAAATAACAATAATAAAGTTTTTGAATAATATTATAATATGGTAAGTACTTTTCTAGAAGGTTAGTCAATTGCATGTCCTCCACTATTCACCGGGTCTACTATGCATACTAGTCTACATGTATGAGAATTTTTATGGAAGCTAATAGTCTAGAGACTTGGCATGCTACTCAAATAAGTTCGAAGCACCAATCACTAAAATGAGTACTTGGTCTGATGCTCAAAAAACCGCAGCGACCAACAATGCAAAAGCTATGAATGTTCTATTCTGTTCACTTCACAAAAATGAGTTTTCTAGAGTTATGTTGCATAAAACCGAATATGATATTTGGCTTACACTTCAAATCAGATACGAAGTCACAAACAAAGTCAAACAAACTAAGATTTCTATTCTAAAGAACCAATTTTCATCATTCAAAGTAAAAGCAAACAAAACTATCTTAGATATGTATGCTATATTTCGAACAATTCAACATGATCTTATGGCACTAGGAGTTACTTTTATCGAATTTGATCTTGTTATACGAATTTTGAATTCTTTAACTATTGAATGAGAAAGAAAAGTTTTAACTATAAAAGAAGCTAACGATCTTCCACATCTTAGAGTTGTAGAATTAATTGGAAATCTGATGCCGAACGAAGCAAATTTGCACACAAGGAAAGAACAAAATCAGGGGAAGAAGAGGATAGCCTGCCAAGCCAATGATGATGACTCAGCTTTGGATGATGATAAGATCGTATTCAGCGCCAAGAATTACAACAAATTCAAGAAATCAATAAGTTCACAAAAGCTCAAAACGGTGGTAACTCAACTAATTCAAGAAATTCAAAAATTTCAAGAAAAAGAGAAAGGCTTTCCAAGTTACTTAGGACAATTCGGATTCATCTTCATCAGATAGTGAAAGTGATAGTGACATGGAATAAGCAAACGTTTATTTCATGGCCACTACAGAGGTAAATCCTGAACTTTCATATAATGAGGTTTTAGATATAAGTATCGAATTAGATGATAAACTTAGAGATTTAAGGAAATTATATAAGGAAAATATAGGAAAGCTGAATAGAACCAAATTAGAAATTGGCTTACTAAAAGATGAGAAAAGTATTCTAGAAGAATCGCTAGAAATTTCATAATTTTTTATGAATGTTAAACTTATCAATATGTTGCTTTAACTGATAATATTATAGAAAAAAAAACTGAGAATGATAAGCTTAACAATGAAGCTTGTGAATTAAAATCTAGTTTAGACTAGGCTAAAAATGAAATTGTAGAACACAACTAAAATTGAAACAAATTACTAGCAACGTTTAAAAATTTAATAAAGGAGATCAGAGTTTAGAAAATTTATTAAATTTCAAAACCTTATGGCAACAAAAATGGACTTGGTTTCAATGCTAAACAAAATAATCACAAGAATTATAGCACTTTGTGTACTAAGTTTAAAAAGTCCAAAGAGAGTGATAAATCAAGTATTTCAAATTCAATTTTTTAAAGATTGGATTCCTAAAACAAATAACAATTTAATTAGACAGAAATATACAAATTGTTTTCTAGTAAATGTTATTCATAATAGCAATTATATTTCTAAAGGTTCCAAATCCTTTAGGTATGGTTATCGAAAATCTAACCTCCCAAACCCTAACGTAGGAAGTGGGTGCCAGAAATTTATCCTATTTTTTGCAGGAAAACCACATATTAAAGGGGAGATGTATTCCTAATTTTTTGATGCATATGGAAATTAAGCTATAAATGCAGGAAAATTAGAAAATTTAATAATTCGTTCTTTGATTTGATTTTATGATAAATACTAACTTTAAGCTAATAATATATATGAAATAAAGGATTTTTCGTAAAAGAAAATTATATTTATAGGTATAAGCTCTATAAAAAGATCAAGTCTTAAAAATATATATACCCATAGAAATGTTTTAATAATATAAATATATTTTAAAATTATTGATTGTATAAGGTTGATAATTTTGTTTCGTTAATACACACACATATATATGTGTATGTATATATATATATATGTATGTATATGTATGTGTGTATATATACATCTATCTGTGTGTGTGATAAAGGATTTCTCAAATATATATATATATATATGTGTGTGTGTGTGTGTGTGGTATATATATACATATAAAGTTCTATATATATATATCAGTATATCAAAACAAACATGCAAACAAAAATCAAAGGACTTGAACTTCTTCAGCGTTAAGTCGACTGAAAACTATATCCAGTCGACTGAAACACAGTGCAAAATATATAAAATCTACAAAGTCGACTAAATAAATTAATTACAGTTGACTAAATAAAGGCTTGGGCTTGGATTTTTTTTTGAACTAGGTCGATCAATTGAATTTTAGGCCAATCAACTGAAAATAGGGCGAATATTGAACAAGTCAACTATATTTTATAGAACAATCGACTAAAACAACTCTTGCTCTCGACCTCTCAAAATGACCTAGTTCAATCGATTGAAAATTTTCCCAGTCGACTGAAGTAGTCCAGTTCAAAAGGCTAAATTATTTTTAAATAGTCGACTATTCTCCACCTTCTTCTCTAGAACAAAATTTATATGAATTCAGTCGACTGAATATTTTGCCTAGTCGGCCGAAGTAGCAGTTTTTAGTTTTTTAAAAGTGAATAACCATACCTTTTCACCATCACTTTTCAAATTTCCTTTTCCAATCTCAAAAATTAGCTTCTTAACCCTACAAATTCAAATCCATGGCACCCAAGCAAAAACTACCAATCACTAAAATGAGACCACAGTCTCAAAGACAAAAGGCTTCATCATCTACAACTCCATCTCACCCCGAATTTTCCTACGATGAACAGTTGGCCTTTTGGATGAACAATAGCGAAATTGCACTCAAACACTTCAATGGGTAGAATGATAAAAGGTTTATTTAGGAAACATTCTAAAAAATGACAGGTTTTTTCAACTTTTGATATTGAAGAAATTCTAAAAGAGGATGAATTCTTATCACTCATTGATGCCAATCAAAATCAGGTGGGAATCTACCCATCCTTAGTTCGTATGTTCTATGCAAATTTATGCGGGAATTTCTATAAACCAGATAATGATGAAGGGCTCTTATGGAGCAAGGTGTTGGTATTGAAATTAAACTCTTTGTAAGACAATTGGGGATAATTTTGGGGTGTTCATTTGAGGATTACGATTTGGATGGCATAGATCACGATGACGTCAAATATAACTCAACAAGTTAACTATTTCTCACCGAGCAAACTCGTAATGTTAGTCCTTGAGATGATGGTTTTGATGACAACAACCTTAGAATAAGATTATAAAATATAAACACTAACATTATAGTTTAGATATATATATATGTATATGCAGGATTTAACCATGAAGGTACAAAGAATGAAGACTGTACAGTATAGAGATTCAAGATATCCATATTGAAGACTCATGAGTATCAAGAATATCAAGATTATCAAGAGTTCAAGATTTCAAGATAAGTATTGAGTCTAGAATTATGTTAAAACTTCATAATAGCACTGAAATCTTCACTCCATTTTTCTTTTGGGATGGAACCCATTTTTACCTTTTTAGTGGCTTACAAACCCACAACAAGTAGCTTACAAACCTACGACAAGTGGCTTACAAACCCACCAACATCCTGGTTTTGTACAAGTTCTCGAGTCCTGATGTGATGAGATATTCTGCAGGAAGAAGCTTGCAAAACTACTTCAAAATGATTTTCAAAACTACTTCAGAATAATTTTCAAAACTGCTTTTCAAAATATTTTAGCCTTCAAAATTACCTTTTCAAATGATTTTCAAAAAGATGTTTTAGCCTTAAAATATTCTTTGTTTTTGTTTTTAATAAACTCTTGTTTTAAACTTCGTTTGTTTTAAACTATCTTTTAATTATAATATATTTATACTTAGATTTAAATATAAAATTATAGTAAAATTATATATATATTATTCTCTATATTTATCTATGTATTTTATCTATAGTCAAGTATATTTATAAAGTTTAAATAGTTTTTAATATAAGATAAAGGTTATTTTCAAAGAAGATCAAATCTTTAAAAAATGCTTTGGGATGTCGACATGACCTAGTACCCCATGTCGACATAGTGACAGTTAGATTCAAAAATTTGAATTTCAAAAGAAGTGTCTATTCACCATAACCTTTCACGAATGGACATGGCTGTTGTTCTTCTATAAATAGGGGTTAGTTTCAACGAATTTACATATAGATTTTCTGGTTTTTCACTTCTCTTCTTCTTCCACATTTCTTTATACATATTCTTACCATTACTCTGCCGAAATCAACATTGAATCTAACTAGATAATCTCTGGTTTGATTCTCTGTCACTATCTCATCAAGATCCTCAGTGTTATTCAGAGTTATAGGCTTTCTTTGTAATCAATAGAATAAAAGGTGTGATTGTAGCCTTGGAAATCAATCAAGTGAGAAAAGGTGTGATTGTAGCCTTGAGAAATCAATTGGGTGAACTTTTTACCCTGAAATCAAGTATCTCTACCCAAAGGATTGTGATTCTGGAGGGTGTACCTCATGGCCTTGAAATCGAGGGTTGTAATTGTTGAATTTCTTTTGAAAGGAAATCCGTACTTATTGTATGGGACTGGATATAGGGTAACTCCGAACCAGTATAAAATCCGATGTGTTCTTTCCTTTACTGCATTTACTTTATTTCTGCATCTGTGTTTGATTCTGTGATTATATCTGTGTCTGAATATTGCATACATTTGTGTAAAAATCAACAATAACTCAAAAAGATTTAGTAATTTCTAATAAACACTATTCACCCCCCCTCTAGTGTTCATTCTAGCCTTAAGATCCATATTCTGCATTCCTCACATTTGGTATCAGAGCAAGGTTTTCAAAAGTTTCATAATCTAAAATTTGAAAAGTTTTCAAAATGGCTACCAACACTGGTACTGTTACTAACACTAGTATCCCTGTCACTAGTTCATTTGTAGAAGGTCAATCTGCTGTCAGACCACCACTTTTTAATGGCAGTAACTATGCATATTGGGCATGTAGGATGAAAATATATTTACAATCTGTAGAATTGGATACTTGGAATATCACACAAACTGAATATTTTGAACTCACAACTGATTTTACATAGTGGACCGCTGAGCAAAAGACTGTTGCACAAAATAATTCTAAAGCAATGAATATTCTGTTTTGTTCACTGGATAGGAATGAATTTAATAGAGTGTCAGTGTGATATCCCGGAATTTTAGGCTAATAAATAATGTAATAATCTTCTTTTATAATCTAAAATTTATTCTTTTTCCTAAGCAAATAAAATAAGTATTAATTTGGATATATATATATATAAGTAGATTTTAAAAGAGAATTTGGATTTGAAATTTAAATATAAACATCCTAGAAATAAATTGGATTTAAAAATAATTATATATGATTTTTATTAGTATATGATTAGTTTTATATCATTGTATTTAAAGGATTTTATAAATATAAATAAAGGATATATTAAACTAGTATATTTGTATAATTATTTTTAAGTATATATATAATTGGGTTTTTATTTCATTTTCTTTCAAATTTTATTTAAGATAAATAAAGAGAAGTTTAAATATTAAAAACACTTAAAAACATTTATAAATATAAAACTAAATGGAAAATATTATAAATATATATTAAAAACATATTGATACACAAAATTACAAATGTAAACTAATTCTTTATGCTTTATAACAAGTGTAAAAAAATTTAAAATGTAATTACAAGTGTAAGTTATTTCAACAAGTGTCATTATTTTCTTTTATTTTTAAAAATAATTAATAAAAGATAGAATAGGTTATATAATCCTCTCCATCCCTCTCTTTCATTTCTTTTATCAGTTAACAGATCAAAGGAAACAAACCTGTAACATTTCAAAAACCAGGAAAGAACAAAGTCTGTAAACAAACTCAAACCAGAAATTAATTCAAACAGTAATCAAATCCAGCAACAAATTTTTTTCAACTATTACAAATCTGAAAACAAAGCTAAGAAAAAGACTTAAAGCAAGATTCAAGTTCAAGATCAAATAAAATCAAGATTAACAAGCCTGCTGTTTCAATTTCAAGTACAGTTTCAACTTCAAAGCCTGTTCCCTGTCTTCAAAACATAGGTGAGTAAACATTTTTCTTAAAAAAAAATTAAGTAATGAAATCTGTCGCATGTAAATTGTCTGGATTAAATTTATGCTTGCATGCATGTATAAGTGATTCCTGTTGTTCAAAAACAAGAGCATCTCTGTTATTTAACCTCTGTTCAACATCCTATCCAGAGAGTAATCAAAAAAATTAACAAGCTTAAATTATTGTTTGATGGTCTGATGCTTGCTGAAATTCTTGAATCAATGGTGTGATATAATGCTTGCATGTTTATTTTAAGTAGGATTGAATGTATATGTTGTGCATGTCTCGATATCACCTCTGTAAAGTTACAGAGTTAAAATTAAATCAAATCCCATAATCTCATCTTCTAATCTCTGATAGGCTTAGGAATTCAAAAGAGTTATGTTTGTTTAAACATGAATTAAGTCTAAAAAATATAATTAAGTATAATAGTTTTGAAATTGATCTGGAATTTAAGAAATACAGTAAGAAACTAAAAACATGCAAAATTTAATTGTAATAATTTCTGGTTTCTTAAACATCACCAGATTCGAATTCACAAACCATGAATTTTAAAATCAAAATCCAGATTTATAGTGTTATTTTGAGTGAGGAAATCGAGGTTGATCGGAATTTGGTTTTTGAGGCATTTCTGGTGATCAGTTTCCACGGGTTGGTCGTGGTCGCTACTGGAGATAGAGTGATGATGGGTGGTCTCGAAAAAAATGGTCGGAGGGGTTCTCGAGGTATGTAGTGGCCGGACGACATGGAAATAGGGTTTAAGTCCTATGTTTGGTCGAGGTTGAGTTTTGGTTTGCTGAGTCTTCACCGAAGCATCAGAGTTCATCGGACCTGGGAGACATGATACGTGGGTCGGAGGTGAAGGTTCAGGCACGAGGCCGTGGTCTCAGGTGGTCATGGATGGTGATATGAGGTGGTTTTCGTTGATCGATGGATTCCAATGGGTACCCTGTGTGCTCGATTTTGATTTATGGTGAAGTGATGGGTTCTGGGTGGTTGTTTGGGTTGAGGTGATCATCGACGACTTGTGAGTGGTCTGGGTGAGGATCGGAGGTGACCGGAACGGCGTGCATCGTGCACGCGTTCACGTTTGTATTTGGGCTGATGTTGGTGATCGGGGAAATAGGCTTTAGCTCGGGTTTGTGGTCGAGAAGTTTTGAAATTGGCTCGGGGATTTTGAAAGGAGGCTCGGGTTGTTTAATATGATTACAGGTTTTAAAAATTAAAAGAAAACCAAAGTTTAAAAGTAAAAAAAAAATGCAATTTATTAACCTGGTTTGAAAGCAAGTATTAAACTAAGTTTTAAAAGCTAAAAAAATGTCATTAATTAAGGTGATTAATTAATGGATAATTGTAACGACCCAGAATTTTGAACAAATTAAATTGAGAATATTTAATTTATTTTAAATATTTGAACGATGATTTAATTTGAATTCCCGATATAAGTTTAAAATTGGTGATTAAATTATAAAATTTAATCTATTAAATGTTGAATAAAAATTTGAATCTTCAATTTAAAGCTGAAGAAAAATATTTCGAAAGCTTTTAAAATTCGTATTGATATTACTGAAGATAACAGAAGCTTCAGAATCGAATTTAGGAGTAAAGTGTTCAGTTTGAAATTAGATCGTTCGAACCGATATTTATAAAATAGTCATTTTTCAAACAGTCTCGGAATTCGACGAAACCAGTTCCATTGGGTCCGTAATATTGTATTATTATCGGGTTTCAAATTTCGTAGCATTCGGAGTTGTTCTGTGAGCACACGACACTTAAACGCATTTGAATTTAATCAAATTCAAATTTAATTTAAATTTAAATTTATGGTCAAAGATAGCACGTTTTGTTCCAATTATCACGCCTAAATTCACGCAGAAGAACACGGTGAGGAATCGTGAAAACCATACTCCCCTCTGATAAATCTCGTCTCCCCTCTCCTCAACACAGTTCAAACGAAAAAAAAAACGAAAAGAAAAATTTAAAATCGAAAACCCCTCTTCTCCCAATTCGTTCGCCTCCTCTCTGTAATCGAAAATGGACTCGTTCAAAAAAATCAAAATCGCGATCTCCCAAATCTTCGAAGCTCGCGTTCGATCGAGCTGGGGCAAGCGACGTGGTAGCACTGACGCTCGCGCGCGCGCCTGGGGGAGGAGACGAGTTCATCGACTCGTGATCGAAGTGGGTTTGGCTCGAGCAGGGTGGCGCAGGCGAAGTCGCGATCGATTTTGGCAGCATAGAGTTCGACGTCGAGGCTCGCGACTGGAACAAGATAGTGATGGAGTTGTGGTGATTAGCGGGGGCATTTGGCAACGATGAAGGAATCGTGACTGATGATGATGGATGGGCGGCGATTTAGGGCATCGCGGCGCCGTGGGGATCAAAGTGGATGGTGGAGGTTCGACGAAATCGAGGCTGCGAGGGTGATGTTGAAGCCGCAGTCGTGATTTACGGTTCGCCTTCGTAGGGCACAGGTCGAAGACGACTGGAAGTTGGCGATCGACTAGGCGATGGGAATCACGGCGAGGCTGGGTTCATCGGCATCGCGATGGTGGCATCGCGAGTTCATCGATATGGGTTCACTCAAATTTTGATCAGTGAGGTATAACCTATTTTCGAATTTAAATTTATAGGCGTACCAGTTAGAAAATTTTTACAGTAAAATTTATTGCTGTTTTAATTTGTAGAAAAGGAAATAATAAATTTTGTAAAGTTTAAACAGAACTGTTTTGAAATTTAAATTGTGTATATATATATATATATATATATATATATCCAGACAGTTTTAAAAGAAATTAGTTTGAAAAGAAAACATTTGCTTAAATTTAAATGGTTAGTAAATTAAATTTGTCAAATGGTTAGAAAATTAAATTTATTAAAAGAGATGTAGTTTTTAAATTCAATGTTTTGTTAAATAAATTATTAAAGGAGAAATTTGTTAATCTAAAACAATTGAAAACGAAAATAAATTGTTCAGTTGATTCGAATATTAATAAATTGTATAATTTATTTATACAAGGTCTACAAATTGAGAAAACAAAATAAAGATTGGATGGGATTGCAAAAATAAAAGCTAAGGTGAGATTATTTTCTCACTCAAATAAATTTTGTTTGACAGTTATTGATTTGATTGATTGACTGTTTGGATTGTAATATTAGATATAGTAGGATATATCTATATATATATATAGCAATATATACATATTGGCATATGTATATATTGGATTGATGATTTCCCGCCTCGTATAGCGGATGAGACCCTATTGCGCCGTTAGTAAGCGGATTTTTATAAAACCCATATACCGCGATAATTCCGTACTGGAGCGGAATTGGTATTGTGCTAACATCTTTGGATGCAGGGAAACAGGTTGGAGGGATCCAACTGGACCCCTCACATTGATTGAATTTATTTATACTGTGATATGAATCTGTGAATGATTATATTGATGTTATTAATCATATTGATATCTGGAAATTGTTTGAAGCTAAAATTTAGCTGAATGGATGTTTGATATCATTGGATTCCAAAAATAAATGAAATTGGATTTTTGAAATCAAAATAGAAATTTTTAAGTAAATAAATTTTTAGAAGTTGAATAAATTCGAAGAAAAGAATTTAAAAGTATAAAAGCTGATTTCTATAATCTTATCGAATTTATTCCAGAATCAAGTGAAAATGTTAAATAAATGGATCTCATAAAACAGTGATTATAAATTGAAGAATTTAATTTAAAATTTGGATTTTTAGATAGTTTGAAAGAAACAATTGAAATTTATTTTCTTTAAAAGGAATTTATTTAAAAGAAGATAAGTTGGAAATCCAATTTGAAATTTAATTGGTAAATTGAAAAAAAGTTGAAAAATCAATGTAGAATGATTTCAATTTGAAGAATCCATTTTAAAACAGAATATTGAATAATTTGAGGAAAATAAGGAATTCACTTAGTAGTGATAAATAAAATTAGACATCAGTCTAGAATTGATTTAATATTTGGGGAATGAATCTTTTTGAGAGATAAGTATGGAAATTTTATTTAAAGTTGAAAATAAAATTAGAAATCAATATTGAAATTGATTTGGTATTGAAGTTTTTATAAATAGAATTAAAATTTATAAAAGTTCTTTATAAACCCAAAGTCACTTATTTTGATAAGTTAAATATAGAAGTTGATAAAAGAAGGTTTATAAGTCGAAGTTGTTATTAAAAAGAGAAATAGAATTTATAAACGTGTTTATAAATTCGAAATAGATTGAATGTGATAAATTTAATATAGAAGGTTATTAAAGAAGTTATATTCACGATTTTGGACAGTGAATATATTATTGAATAAAATGGATTTATTTTTGAAGAAGTGATATAAAAAAAAATGAAGTTAAACATTTTAAAGATGTTTTAAAATGTATTATGAATCGGAAGCATAGATTTCAACAGTTCTTGTTGAAATAGACGTTTTCGAGAAATTTAAGGAAATGGTGGACTATAACACTGTTGTTATAGTAAATGATTTCCGGAAGGAAATGTTTTATGTAGTATTGGGATTTACATATCTATCTTAAAACTCGAATCCCTATACTAGTGATTTTGAGTCGTTCGTAACGATGTTTTACGTAACATTCGTTTTGACTCAAATAAATGTGCTTAAGAGAATGTTTTCCTTAAAAGAATGAATATATACTTAATTTGATTTAAGTATATCGAATATTTTCAAACGTTGAAAATAAATGATTTGTGAAACACTTATTTTTAAATAAGTGTGGAAATGCTTTTCCAATATGAAATGAACTGTTTTGAGATTTTATCTTCAAAGATAAAAAGAAATGTGGGAATTGATTTGAAATTGTTTTCAAACGGTTAAGTGTGGAAATTTTATATCTAGTAAAAGATATTTTTGAAGATGAAATAATTTGGAAAATTATTTGGAATCTGATGATGTTGCGCATCTTTATTGATAGTTAAATAACCGACTATCAATAATTACCTTTAGAATGGTATTTATTGTAAATTGGATGAAATTGAATGCCACACTTATTTTTGAATAATCGCTCACTATTCGGGTTAGCCGGGAAAGGACCATGGGGTCGTATAACCCATTCCGAATATGTGATACGTCGTTATGAATTGCATTTGAAGACCGGTGTTGAAGACCGGATATTTTTGAAAACGGAAGGATTACCGTCGAGTTACTCTACATCGGCTGATCTCCGGTTTAGAGGTTTTATCACCCTTAGTGACGGGAAGTCCGGACGTGATTAGAAAATTATCCGGAAAATGCAAGGGCTTCGTGAGAAGTGCCTTCGGTTCTGTTCGATCCCGGAACAGACTTGTATGGATTGTGTGTCTGACGTTACAATTTGAGATATAAAGCTGATTTCTTTCAAATACATTTCTGTTGGTGGCGGAGAATTTATTCTCTTAGCTTAACACCCTTCTCTGAGACGTACGAGCTCAGAGGTTATGTAGTTGAAATTTATCAGCGATATATCCCAATTTGGTAACGTGGCATACAGAGTGTTGCTGTGAAATGATCAGTGTTTGATCATTTGCGATATGATCATTTGTTTGATCTTATATCTTTGTGATCATAGGTTGATCATTTTGTTTGACCCGAAGCAGGGCTTTTTGTAGAAAGCGTAGCTTTGTGGACGAGACTTCGTCGAGCCTCACACCCCGGAAATGGTCGAAACAGGACGAATGCAGCAAGGTTCTAGGGAGTAGCGCCCCTTAGTGTATGTCATTCCTTCTGGATAAAGGTGGTATCATGGTATGGAGCCCAGATACTTAACCTCTGTGGTTACTGCATTATTATTATCTATGTGGTTTGTTGCGAATCGGGGATCCTCGGGAAGATCGGTGACGATCGGGGGATGGCATACGCGTGTCAGTAGTTACCTATTTTTGCAGAGGTAACCCGGCCTTGTGTTGGCAGAGATCCGGTTAGGTTCTCGGGTCGTCTATTCCAGGGACGTACCCATCGTGGATAGGAAGTTCCTTAGCCTGACCATTTGTTGGAAATCCAAAGAAACAATACGCGACTTGTACGGTTTTAGTTGTATTACCTGCTATGGAATGTGGCGGTAACCTGCTATTGAACATAGTAGCTATAGTAGGCATAAGTGCGGAATGCCTATGCTGGCTAAGATTAATATTATACTTTCGAAATGTTTTCTACACTATGCACTAATAATAATATCAAAAAAAGAATTTGATTTTTGCGTAGTAAGCATCTTTGACTATCATAAGAAGAAATCTCCTCCAAGTCTGCGTTTGCATTGTGTGTGTGGTGGGAGGTCTTATGGTAGTTTCATTTTCCAAAAGCATTTCGAATTGACTTTAAAATTTTTCGGTTGTTTATTCTAAAGATAAAATAACTGTTTTACGATCTCACACCAGTCACCATGACTGACTCGGAGTTTATTGTTTCCCTTCTAAACTCTGGGTGCCCATCAATTTCCACACGGGCAGTCTAGAGTTAGATTATCAGGATATTCTGGATATTCTGGAGTTTTGGAGATAAGCTGGATGACGAGACATAGTATTTGTATCTGATATTATTTATTCCGCTGTGTATTCTGTATGAGGACAAGTTATATAACTGTCCATTGTTGTATATTGACTCTGATGATAGATGTATGTATAAACTGATATAGTTCTCTGTTTTAAAAGACTATTGTTTATTTATTATATATTGTTCCGCTGCGATGTGTAAGATTCTGATATTGTTTTTCTATTCTGATGTGTTTTCTGTTGTTCTTCTTCTTTCTTTCTCCTCTTTTTCTTCTATCTTCTTCTTCTTCTACTTTTTCTTTCTTTCTAAAACCCTCACTATTGGAGTTTCCGGCGCTCGATTGCTCGGCAGTCGATAAAGTGAGTATCGATGTCGAATTTTCGAAAGTCGAAAATTTCGGTACGTGACAAAGTGGTATCAGAGCATATGGTTAAGCGACAACCCTGCTCTATTGGGTGTTACTCATTAGAGATAGAGTCAGTAGTGCTCTAGAATGAGTTTGAGTGTAATAATAGATACGAGCGCGTATTTGTTAGTGAATATAAAAAATTGTTTTATATTGTGATGATTGATTTATTGAGTGGTATATGGATTCTGGTCAATACGAGTAATTAACGATCATTGATAGGGATCTCTAAACACTTGAATAGAACAATTCGGCACAGTATTGTTTTAAATAGGGTAAATGAGATCATTTTACCCAAAACTATTTTTTTGTATATAAAAGAAATGGTTTTCTATAAATTATTACAGTATATGGTTGCATGGATGTTAGGAAAGTGATAATGTTGAAATGTTATCATTATATGAAATTGGATAAGAAATTGAAATTGTAACTCCAAAATTAAGAAATGAATTCGTATACAAATGAAATTTGAGAATATAAATTATAAATGTGAATTGTAATTTAAAACAGGATTCCAGGGAAGTTTTTGGAAAAGTTTTGAAAAGAATTTGAAAATTTTGGAGATTTGGAAAGTTTAAATCTTTTTGGATTTGAAAATGAATTTCAAAGGTTTTGAAAAAAATGTTCTGAAGAGATGAAAAGCTCTAAACTCTTTTCGGTCGCTGGAAAATAATTCCGATGATGATCGCGACATCACCGGTGTTCATTTTCGGGTTTCCAAAAGAGAAATTGCTGCCAAATTGTTTTAAAAGTAAGTTGTTTGAAAAATTGGGTTTTTGTTTTGGAAATTCAAAGGATGATTTGAATTGTTTTCAAAATGATTTTGAAATGTTGAAAAGACTCTGGAATACTATAAAAAAATATTTATGAAATATTATGAAGTTGATAACTTGTAAAGTTTAAGGTTTAAATAAAAATCCATTTAACGAATGAAATTTATAAATGTGAATTGAAATATAAAGAGATGAATTCATATATGAATAAAATGGTGAATATAAATTGTAAATGAATCTATAAACGAAAATAAAATTCCTTAATGAAATGGAATTGTGAATGTGAATGTATAAATGATTGTATAAATCAAGATGTAAATAAGTTGATAACTTATAGAATATTTGAAATCTGATTGGAATGAAATTCAAATTGAAGACGAACGAATTAGTAATTGGAACTAATTTAAAATAGTGCAGTTATGAATGAAAGATAATTGATAAATTCAATATTTCAGAATTGAAGATAAATTGAATTCAAGTAGAATTGAAATTTTGAACTGAATCCAAATTTAGTTGAAATGGTAAACTAAATTCAAATGAATATGAAAATGTAAATTTGAATGAAAATAGATATATAACTTCAATAGTGGAGTAAAAATATATATGAAGTATATATTGAAAATTTGGTAATCGAATTTGCAAAATGGTTTGAATGTGTAACTAGATATTATGGCTAGTAGGACATACAGGTGTTATAAAGGAATTGGGATTTCAATTTTGAAGATGAATTTGAATTTGCTCGAAAAAGGTATGTATTTAAATTCGAATATGAGATTTGATGACTTTTTTCTCTAGCCGCTTGGCTTTTTCTTTTTCTTTTTGAAATCTGAGAGTCCGTAGGGACGTTTTGTAGTCGTGCCGTATTAGCCGCGCAAAGGAGACGCTGGCGAAATTTTTCGAAAATTTTGAGTGTTAGAAAATTTTTGAGAAAATTTTGAAGTTAAAATTTGAATTTGAATTTGAAGTTTGAAGTAAAACATTATTGTTTGAAACTATGAAAGGTTTGGAAAACTAGTTGAAAAGATAACAAATCTTTAGTAGAGAGATTTGTTTTGATGAATTGATAAAACTATTTAGATTGTGAAAAATGGTAGACGAGTTAAGGACATTTTTTCCTAACTTGTAATTTCGAGGACGAAATTCTTTTAAGGGGGGAAGTATGTAACGACCCAGAATTTTGAACAAATTAAATTGAGAATATTTAATTTATTTTAAATATTTGAACGATGGTTTAATTTGAATTCCCGATATAAGTTTAAAATTGGTGATTAAATTATAAAATTTAATCTATTAAATGTTGAATAAAAATTTGAATCTTCATTTTAAAGCTGAAGAAAAATATTTCGAAAGCTTTTAAAATTCGTATTGATATTACTGAAGATAACAGAAGCTTCAGAATCGAATTTAGGAGTAAAGTGTTCAGTTTGAAATTAGATCGTTCGAACCGATATTTATAAAATAGTCATTTTTCAAACAGTCTCGGAATTCGACGAAACCAGTTCCATTGGGTCCGTAATATTGTATTATTATCGGGTTTCAAATTTCGTAGCATTCGGAGTTGTTCTGTGAGCACACAACACTTAAACGCATTTGAATTTAATCAAATTCAAATTTAATTTAAATTTAAATTTATGGTCAAAGATAGCACGTTTTGTTCCAATTATCACGCCTAAATTCACGCAGAAGAACACGGTGAGGAATCGTGAAAACCATACTCCCCTCTGATAAATCTCGTCTCCCCTCTCCTCAACACAGTTCAAACGAAAAAAAAAACGAAAAGAAAAATTTAAAATCGAAAACCCCTCTTCTCCCAATTCGTTCGCCTCCTCTCTGTAATCGAAAATGGACTCGTTCAAAAAAATCAAAATCGCGATCTCCCAAATCTTCGAAGCTCGCGTTCGATCGAGCTGGGGCAAGCGACGTGGTAGCACTGACGCTCGCGCGCGCGCCTGGGGGAGGAGACGAGTTCATCGACTCGTGATCGAAGTGGGTTTGGCTCGAGCAGGGTGGCGCAGGCGAAGTCGCGATCGATTTTGGCAGCATAGAGTTCGACGTCGAGGCTCGCGACTGGAACAAGATAGTGATGGAGTTGTGGTGATTAGCGGGGGCATTTGGCAACGATGAAGGAATCGTGACTGATGATGATGGATGGGCGGCGATTTAGGGCATCGCGGCGCCGTGGGGATCAAAGTGGATGGTGGAGGTTCGACGAAATCGAGGCTGCGAGGGTGATGTTGAAGCCGCAGTCGTGATTTACGGTTCGCCTTCGTAGGGCACAGGTCGAAGACGACTGGAAGTTGGCGATCGACTAGGCGATGGGAATCACGGCGAGGCTGGGTTCATCGGCATCGCGATGGTGGCATCGCGAGTTCATCGATATGGGTTCACTCAAATTTTGATCAGTGAGGTATAACCTATTTTCGAATTTAAATTTATAGGCGTACCAGTTAGAAAATTTTTACAGTAAAATTTATTGCTGTTTTAATTTGTAGAAAAGGAAATAATAAATTTTGTAAAGTTTAAACAGAACTGTTTTGAAATTTAAATTGTGTGTGTATATATATATATATATCCAGACAGTTTTAAAAGAAATTAGTTTGAAAAGAAAACATTTGCTTAAATTTAAATGGTTAGTAAATTAAATTTGTCAAATGGTTAGAAAATTAAATTTATTAAAAGAGATGTAGTTTTTAAATTCAATGTTTTGTTAAATAAATTATTAAAGGAGAAATTTGTTAATCTAAAACATTTGAAAACGAAAATAAATTGTTCAGTTGATTTGAATATTAATAAATTGTATAATTTATTTATACAAGGTCTACAAATCGAGAAAACAAAATAAAGATTGGATGGGATTGCAAAAATAAAAGCTAAGGTGAGATTATTTTCTCACTCAAATAAATTTTGTTTGACAGTTATTGATTTGATTGATTGACTGTTTGGATTGTAATATTAGATATAGTAGGATATATCTATATATATATATATAGCAATATATACATATTGGCATATGTATATATTGGATTGATGATTTCCCGCCTCGTATAGCGGATGAGACCCTATTGCGCTGTTAGTAAGCGGATTTTTATAAAACCCATATACCGCGATAATTCCGTACTGGAGCGGAATTAGTATTGTGCTAACATCTTTGGATGCAGGGAAACAGGTTGGAGGGATCCAACTGGACCCCTCACATTGATTGAATTTATTTATACTGTGATATGAATCTGTGAATGATTATATTGATGTTATTAATCATATTGATATCTGGAAATTGTTTGAAGCTAAAATTTAGCTGAATGGATGTTTGATATCATTGGATTCCAAAAATAAATGAAATTGGATTTTTGAAATCAAAATAGAAATTTTTAAGTAAATAAATTTTTAGAAGTTGAATAAATTCGAAGAAAAGAATTTAAAAGTATAAAAGCTGATTTCTATAATCTTATCGAATTTATTCCAGAATCAAGTGAAAATGTTAAATAAATGGATCTCATAAAACAGTGATTATAAATTGAAGAATTTAATTTAAAATTTGGATTTTTAGATAGTTTGAAAGAAACAATTGAAATTTATTTTCTTTAAAAGGAATTTATTTAAAAGAAGATAAGTTGGAAATCCAATTTGAAATTTAATTGGTAAATTGAAAAAAAGTTGAAAAATCAATGTAGAATGATTTCAATTTGAAGAATCCATTTTAAAACAGAATATTGAATAATTTGAGGAAAATAAGGAATTCACTTAGTAGTGATAAATAAAATTAGACATCAGTCTAGAATTGATTTAATATTTGGGGAATGAATCTTTTTGAGAGATAAGTATGGAAATTTTATTTAAAGTTGAAAATAAAATTAGAAACCAATATTGAAATTGATTTGGTATTGAAGTTTTTATAAATAGAATTAAAATTTATAAAAGTTCTTTATAAACCCAAAGTCACTTATTTTGATAAGTTAAATATAGAAGTTGATAAAAGAAGGTTTATAAGTCGAAGTTGTTATTAAAAAGAGAAATAGAATTTATAAACGTGTTTATAAATTCGAAATAGATTGAATGTGATAAATTTAATATAGAAGGTTATTAAAGAAGTTATATTCACGATTTTGGACAGTGAATATATTATTGAATAAAATGGATTTATTTTTGAAGAAGTGATATAAAAAAAAATGAAGTTAAACATTTTAAAGATGTTTTAAAATGTATTATGAATCGGAAGCATAGATTTCAACAGTTCTTGTTGAAATAGACGTTTTCGAGAAATTTAAGGAAATGGTGGACTATAACACTGTTGTTATAGTAAATGATTTCCGGAAGGAAATGTTTTATATAGTATTGGGATTTACATATCTATCTTAAAACTCGAATCCCTATACTAGTGATTTTGAGTCGTTCGTAACGATGTTTTACGTAACATTCGTTTTGACTCAAATAAATGTGCTTAAGAGAATGTTTTCCTTAAAAGAATGAATATATACTTAATTTGATTTAAGTATATCGAATATTTTCAAACGTTGAAAATAAATGATTTGTGAAACACTTATTTTTAAATAAGTGTGGAAATGCTTTTCCAATATGAAATGAACTGTTTTGAGATTTTATCTTCAAAGATAAAAAGAAATGTGGGAATTGATTTGAAATTGTTTTCAAACGGTTAAGTGTGGAAATTTTATATCTAGTAAAAGATATTTTTGAAGATGAAATAATTTGGAAAATTATTTGGAATCTGATGATGTTGCTCATCTTTATTGATAGTTAAATAACCGACTATCAATAATTACCTTTAGAATGGTATTTGTTGTAAATTGGATGAAATTGAATGCCACACTTATTTTTGAATAATCGCTCACTATTCGGGTTAGCCGGGAAAGGACCATGGGGTCGTATAACCCATTCCGAATATGTGATACGTCGTTATGAATTGCATTTGAAGACCGGTGTTGAAGACCGGATATTTTTGAAAACGGAAGGATTACCGTCGAGTTACTCTACATCGGCTGATCTCCGGTTTAGAGGTTTTATCACCCTTAGTGACGGGAAGTCCGGACGTGATTAGAAAATTATCCGGAAAATGCAAGGGCTTCGTGAGAAGTGCCTTCGGTTCTGTTCGATCCCGGAACAGACTTGTATGGATTGTGTGTCTGACGTTACAATTTGAGATATAAAGCTGATTTCTTTCAAATACATTTCTGTTGGTGGCGGAGAATTTATTCTCTTAGCTTAACACCCTTCTCTGAGACGTACGAGCTCAGAGGTTATGTAGTTGAAATTTATCAGCGATATATCCCAATTTGGTAACGTGGCATACAGAGTGTTGCTGTGAAATGATCAGTGTTTGATCATTTGCGATATGATCATTTGTTTGATCTTATATCTTTGTGATCATAGGTTGATCATTTTGTTTGACCCGAAGCAGGGCTTTTTGTAGAAAGCGTAGCTTTGTGGACGAGACTTCGTCGAGCCTCACACCCCGGAAATGGTCGAAACAGGACGAATGCAGCAAGGTTCTAGGGAGTAGCGCCCCTTAGTGTATGTCATTCCTTCTGGATAAAGGTGGTATCATGGTATGGAGCCCAGATACTTAACCTCTGTGGTTACTGCATTATTATTATCTATGTGGTTTGTTGCGAATCGGGGATCCTCGGGAAGATCGGTGACGATCGGGGGATGGCATACGCGTGTCAGTAGTTACCTATTTTTGCAGAGGTAACCCGGCCTTGTGTTGGCAGAGATCCGGTTAGGTTCTCGGGTCGTCTATTCCAGGGACGTACCCATCGTGGATAGGAAGTTCCTTAGCCTGACCATTTGTTGGAAATCCAAAGAAACAATACGCGACTTGTACGGTTTTAGTTGTATTACCTGCTATGGAATGTGGCGGTAACCTGCTATTGAACATAGTAGCTATAGTAGGCATAAGTGCGGAATGCCTATGCTGGCTAAGATTAATATTATACTTTCGAAATGTTTTCTACACTATGCACTAATAATAATATCAAAAAAAGAATTTGATTTTTGCGTAGTAAGCATCTTTGACTATCATAAGAAGAAATCTCCTCCAAGTCTGCGTTTGCATTGTGTGTGTGGTGGGAGGTCTTATGGTAGTTTCATTTTCCAAAAGCATTTCGAATTGACTTTAAAATTTTTCGGTTGTTTATTCTAAAGATAAAATAACTGTTTTACGATCTCACACCAGTCACCATGACTGACTCGGAGTTTATTGTTTCCCTTCTAAACTCTGGGTGCCCATCAATTTCCACACGGGCAGTCTAGAGTTAGATTATCAGGATATTCTGGATATTCTGGAGTTTTGGAGATAAGCTGGATGACGAGACATAGTATTTGTATCTGATATTATTTATTCCGCTGTGTATTCTGTATGAGGACAAGTTATATAACTGTCCATTGTTGTATATTGACTCTGATGATAGATGTATGTATAAACTGATATAGTTCTCTGTTTTAAAAGACTATTGTTTATTTATTATATATTGTTCCGCTGCGATGTGTAAGATTCTGATATTGTTTTTCTATTCTGATGTGTTTTCTGTTGTTCTTCTTCTTTCTTTCTCCTCTTTTTCTTCTATCTTCTTCTTCTTCTACTTTTTCTTTCTTTCTAAAACCCTCACTATTGGAGTTTCCGGCGCTCGATTGCTCGGCAGTCGATAAAGTGAGTATCGATGTCGAATTTTCGAAAGTCGAAAATTTCGGTACGTGACAATAATTAATCATTGTAATTAATTAAAAAATAATTAATTAATGTAAGAAATCAAGGATAATTACTTAATGGAAGCAATTAAAGGTTAATTAATTAACTTAAGTGATTAAAGGTTAATTACTTAATGTAAGTAATTAAAAGATAATTAATAATTAAAGGTTAATTAATTTATGATTAAGGGATAATTAATTAAGGATAATTAATTAATTAAGGATAATTAATTAATTAAAGGATAATTAATTAAGGGTTAATTTGTAAATGAAATTAATTAAGGGTTAATTAATTAACTTAAGTAATTATAGGATAATTAATTAATTAATTAAAGGGTAATTACTTAATGAAATTAATTAAAGGATAATTAATTAATGTAAGTAATTAAAGGTTAATTAATTAATGTGAATGATTAAATGATTAAAGAATAATTAATTAATTTCAAAAATTAATTAAATGGTTTAATTAAGGTTAATTAAGCAGGATTTAAAAGTAATTAATTTAATTATGTTAATTAAATTAATTAGAATTGTATAATTGGTTATCTTGCTTATGGATGATTAAATTGTATGGAATGCTTGGAGTGATTAATATCTCTAGTCTGATAAATTATGATGTTCTATGATATGAAATGGGTTGAACTGTGATAATGTAAGTTATCGATCTGTGATGAATTGCTATGTGAATATGTTGTTCTGAAGTTTAATTGAATTATTTAACTTAAACAACTTGGCTTA
This sequence comes from Allium fistulosum, assembly GCA_030737815.1. Lineage (NCBI taxonomy): Eukaryota > Viridiplantae > Streptophyta > Magnoliopsida > Asparagales > Amaryllidaceae > Allium > Allium fistulosum. The sequence continues at coordinate 670,538,178 of CM060906.1, forward strand.
AAAAGATGGTATTGAATTCGAAGAGACCGGGATCAGATATCAGCGATATCCGGAACCACTTCGATTAGTAATCTATAATTCTTTATAGATTTGATTTGTAAATCGAATAGGCTGGAATGGAATAATTTAAGTAAACTGGACCATTGAAACTATGTAGTGGTACTTAGGGATTGTTTGTGAATTAAGTGGGCCTTAACACGATAAGAACTCGTAGTGAGGTACGAGTTACCCTGGTTTCAAAGAAGTTTTATAACTTAGTATTTCAAGCTATATGGGTTTACTCACGCTAGTTTCCAGCCTGACCCGGGTGTTACTTTATTGTAATGCTCGGGTCTGACCGAGTATTACAGATTTCCAGGTTAGGACGTTCTGGAGCTCAGGAGACGAGGTGGATGGCAGAAACGTATGGAGTATATTCCGCTGTATATATTGAGATTGTATTGATAGTAGTCTGGGACAAGTTATTACAACTGTCCAGTTTATATGTGAATGATTGTAATCTGATATATTGTTGTAATTTACAGTTTTCTTTGTGTAAATGCTGTCATTTGATATTATATTTTGATACGCTACGAATGTGAGATTCTGTGTTTTGTTTTCAGTTTCTTCTTTACCCTAACAATCTGGAATTTCCGGCATTCGATTGCTCGGCATTTCTGCAATGAACGTATTAATGTCGAATTTTCGGGGTCGGAAATTTCGGGTCGTTACAGTTAGTTTGTAAGTCTGCATATGAAATCTGGAAAACTTTGCAAGTTACTCATGAAGGAACAAGCAAAGTTAAACAAACCAAAATTTCCATGCTCACAAATCAGTTTCAGTTATTTAAAATGAATTCTAATGAGTCTCTGATATGTATAGTCGATTTCAGGATATTGTACATTCTCTCATATCCTTGGGAAAAGTGTTTTCCGAAGAAGATCAAGTTAGGAAAATTTTAAACTCTCTCACTCCATAATGGGATCAAAAGACACTTGCAATCTAAGAGGCAAATGACATCAGTACTTTAAAGATAGAAGAATTAATTGGAAATTTAATGTCGTTTGAAGTCCAAATGATCGGGAGAAGAGAAAGTAAAGCATCTGAAAAGAAATCAATGGCATTCAATGCATTGACCGATGAATCAGATTCAAATAGTGATAATGATGAAGAGAGCTCTTATGACCAGAAATTTTTGGAAATTCTTGAAATATAGAAAGATGAATAATTTCAAGAGAAACAACTATAAGTATCCGGGAAATCAGAATGTAGTGACAAATAATGTCAAATGTTTCAACTGTGATGAACCAGGCCATATGAAAAGAGACTGTCCATATCCCGAAAGGCAGAATCCTCCTATAAACAATGAACCAGTAAAGAAACGGAAGCGTGCATTTACTGCTACTCTAGATGACTCAGACTCGTCCTCAAGCGATGATGATCAGAAGACAGATAATTCAAATTTGTGTTTCACGGCAGTTCACGACTTCAACAAATTCAAGGAAACGGACTCAGAAAAAGGTACACATTTACAATACAATTGATTGAAATTGCATGCTTTGAATTAGATGATTGATTTTTTTTGAATCAGTGTGTTGATTGAATTTTAAATTTATTTTCTATTATTTTATTATAATTTTATTATTTTTATTATTTTTATTATTATTTTTATATATATATTTTATGAAATATAATATAATCATAATATTATTCCAGATATATATATTTAGTCATAAATATATATATATATATATATATTAGAGTAGTTAGGAAAATTAAATCATAAAATATTTCAGGCATATGTCGACATGGTCCATACCATGATGTCGATATGGGTACAAATTTTGAAATTCAAAATTTGAATTCAAATACTTGAATTTCCCTCCACCTTTTCACTTCATTCAATACTCTGAAAAGACATCTTTTGACCAGAGAACATGTCTTTCAAAAATCTATTTATTCACTATCTTTTATCACAACTTTTCACTTTCATTTTCAAATTCAAACTCTCTCTTCAAAACTCCAAGCTCTCTACTCTCTACTTTAATGGCTTCTTCAAGCAACCCCTCCACCATGAGACTTTCCAGAAACTTGAAAGAGCAACTCCACAATAATCCGGAGGCCATAAAAGCATACATCAATTATGCTAATTATGGAAAAGTCCATCCCGGAAAGTTTGCTATTTTTCAAGATTTTGCTTCTTATGAAATTGATACTCTTTTTGCAAACAATCAAATTCTTAGTCTTGTTGATTCTTCTCAAAATGATTTTGTTTGTTACCCAAATCTTGTTAAAATTTTCTATGCAAATCTCAATCGAGAATTTTATGAAGGAAATGATAATGAAATTTGGAGTAGTGTCCAAGGCACTAAAATTGTTTTGAATTATGATCTTTTGGGTACCATTCTCAATTGCAAAAGCACGGGAATGGATCTTTCTAGTTTTCAAATCGATGAACATGATCGTGAGACATTTCATCATATTTTTGAAAGAGATGAAAACTTTGAATTTAAAAACCAAAACTTTCATCCTAAAGCAAGAATTGTCAATCTTCTTTTACAACATACTTTGACCCCAAGATCGGGAAATTTTAACAATCCTACTTCAAAAGTGTGCAAAGCACTTTTTGCTATTTTCGGAAATTATGATATCAATTGGGCACAAGTTATTTTGGATGAACTTCGTCCTAGAAATTTTGAAATGGGAGAAAACACTTTATATCATGGAATTTACCTTACTCGGATTTTCAACTATTTTGGAGTAAATTTCAAAGGAGAAGAATTTATTTCAAGAAAAGTTTTTAATATCTCAAACATTTCTCTTATGAAAATCCCATATGTTTTTCAACCTTATGAGACTCTTGCTGAAAAGGAAGAGCGTTTGGCTCATGAAGAAATGGAAGAGGAGGAAGAGGAAGAAGAAGAAGAAGGGGATGAAATGGAAATAGAAGAAGAAGAAGGTGAAACATCCCTAGAAAGTATTGAATATCCCTCCAATCCTACCAACAAAACCCTTCTCAAAAACCAAAAGATAATTGTTAAGAATCAACGGATTCTTAAACGATCCGTTTGTAAGAAGTTGGACAAAATGTCATCCAAGTTGACCAAGTTTTTCTCCAAAGTCAGCAAGAAACTTGGATTATCTTCATCATCCTCTAACTAGTTGTATATTTTCATTTCATGATGTATTACTCTAGTTTGCTTTAGTTTGAATGTTTATGTAGTTCTTTATGGTTAATCATTGTATTATCCTATTATGCAATGAAATTGATTTCCTTTTCTGTTATCTAGCTTATCTTATTTCATGAATAAATGTTAGTATATTATATAAATATATATATATATATACACACAATTATTCACAAAATAAAAAAGGTCATCAAAATTCATTGGACCATGTCGACATTCCCCCCTTGACCATGTCGACATGTACTGGTCAGAAATGACATTTCATTTCAAATTTGAAATTTGAATAACTACCCTATGTCTATTCATTTCAAACGAATTTCTACACCTATAAATACCTATTTCTTCCAGAATTCTTCGCTCAATATTATTTTCTATCTTCTTTATCTCTTATTCTTCTCACAAATTCAAAAATGGCAAATCCTATTCACAATTTAACTGAGAATCTTGAAGAGACTCTTAATTCGTTCAAGAATATTCTTTCGTTCATTCTTCGTAACCAGCGACACTTAGAGTTGAGTCAAATGCAGATGATCAAGGAGCAAGAAAGGCATTTCGATGCAATGTGATGGATGATTTCTTCACTGCACAAGGATGATAATGAAGCACATCCTCCTGTCTCTCTCACAAATGACAATTGATATGCCATCAAAGCAGACCCTATTTTCGGAGAAGAAGGATGGATGGAAGTTCCTCGTAACGTTTAATTTGATTGCTTTATTTAATTTGATTACTTTGTTTGAATTGATTGCTTTGATTGAAATTGTTTGTTTTGATTGATTTGATTGACACTTGGTGTGGATTGATGAATGTATAAATATACATTGATATATTTATAATCATTGATTGAATATCATGTCTATAAGTATAGTTATTTCTTAATATACTCTATTATATAGTTTATTAATGCAGGTACTTGAGTACAAGAATGAGGGGGAGTTATATAGTTTAGAGTTTGTTTGTTTTTGTTGATGACAAAGGGGGAGAAATATAAAATAGGAGAGTTAGGCATAGATTAAGGGGGAGTTATTAGATTTAGGGGGAGTTATTAGGATAGAAGTAATATTTTATAAACAAAGGTTGTCATCATCAAAAAGGGGGAGATTGTTAGTCCTTGAGATGATGGTTTTGATGACAACAACCTTAGAATAAGATTATAAAATATAAATACTAACATTATAGTATAGATATATATATGTATATGCAGGATTTAACCATGCAGGTACAAAGAATGAAGACTGTACAGTATAGAGATTCAAGATATCCAGATTGAAGACTCATGAGTATCAAGAATATCAAGATTATCAAGAGTTCAAGATTTCAAGATAAGTATTGAGTCTAGAATTATGTTAAAACTTCATAATAGCACTGAAATCTTCACTCCATTTTTCTTTTGGGATGGAACCCATTTCTACCTTTTTAGTGGCTTACAAACTCACGACAAGTAGCTTATAAACCTACAACAAGTGGCTTACAAACCTACGAACATCCTTGTTTTATACAAGTTCTCGAGTCCTGATGTGATGAGATATTCTGCAGGAAGAAGCTTGCAAAACTACTTCAAAATGATTTTCAAAACTACTTAGAATGATTTTCAAAACTGCTTTTCAAAATGTTTTAGCCTTAAAAATTATCTTTTCAAATGATTTTAAAAAAGATGTTTTAGCCTTAAAATATTCTTTGTTTTTGTTTTTAATAAACTCTTGTTTTAAACTTCGTTTGTTTTAAACTATCTGTTAATTATAATATATTTATACTTAGATTTAAATATAAAATTATAGTAAAATTATATATATTATTCTCTATATTTATCTATGTATTTTATCTATAGTCAAGTATATTTATAAAGTTTAAATAGTTTTTAATATAAGATAAAGGTTATTTTCAAAGAAGATCAAATCTTCAAAAAATGCTTTGGGATGTCGACATGACCTAGTACCCCATGTCGACATAGTGACAGTTAGATTCAAAAATTTGAATTTCAAAAGAAGTGTCTATTCGCCATAACCTTTCACGAATGGACATGGCTGTTGTTCTTCTATAAATAGGGGTTAGTTTCAACGAATTTACATATAGATTTTCTAGTTTTTCACTTCTCTTCTTCTTCCACATTTCTTTATACATATTCTTACCATTACTCTACCGAAATCAACATTGAATCTAACTAGATAATCTCTGGTTTGATTTTCTGTCACTATCTCATCAAGATCCTCAGTGTTATTCAGAGTTATAGGCTTTCTTTGTAATCAATAGAATAAAAGGTGTGATTGTAGCCTTGGAAATCAATCAAGTGAGAAAATGTAACGACCCGCCATTTTGGACCATTCGCGTCCATTATAAGTGTATAGGTAGACACTCATGCCGGAGTTGAATTGCTCAAAATACCGCGTTGTTAATTTAAATTTGGCAAAACTGAACATATACAGTAAATAAATAATCACAGATCACAGACACAGAGTAATAAGTGCAGCGGAAATAAAAGAGATAGTAGTTCATGAAGCTACTATATGAATATATAAAATACATCAGAGTTTACAACAGAAGAGTAATACGATACATCAGAGTTAAACCAGATACAACGGAAGAGTAACCCGATACATCAGATACAAATCAGAATACATCACTGGAATCATCGAATATCTGAAAGCTGGATAGATAGCTGGATCTCCAGGCGAAGCTCCAACTCCAAAGGTGAGTCTCGAAAGCTGAACTACTCAGTCTGACCCGAGCGTAAAGCAAAAACACAAGACACTCGAGTCAGGATTAACATTCTTATATTAATAAATCCAACTCAAGTGAAATAGCAATTGAAATACAAGTAACTCAAAGGATGTTTGGAATAACCATCCTTTAAGGATCCGTTAAACTATCTACTAGGTAGTAGTGTACGATAAGTAGATAATGTCTATCAGTAATATAAAGATATCAAAATAGCGTTAAGTCATGGCCCATTCCACCCTTAACACATTTTTATTCCCACAAGCATATACAAGACCGTAGTTTCCCCAAAACCGGAAGTCACCAGAGGGCAATCCATATACTCAAGGTACAAAACAAATTCGTAGTGGTCGCGCATAAATGGAATACAAGTATGACAAGGCACATGAGGCTATACCCAAGGTAGTGATACTACCGTTCGCCTGATCCGGACTGGTGAGAACGCAACGCCGCAGCGCCCGCAACACCGTGAAACAACACTCCCAAAATCAAGGGTGCACCAATCGACAACAAGTATAAGTAGTTCGAAGAAGTGTGTCCACTTGAGGTATCAATCCTCCATTGGCCCGGCACAGCTCCTGTTTTAGTCATTTCCAATTTGACACAAGTGTCAAGGCTATCCATTATCGTTCTCTTTCTTCAGTCAACACGTACATCATTCCAACCACTTCATTCTGGATCATCACTCCGCGTATAGTTATTAAAGTGGTTTTCGGTTTAGATAGAGAGTATATCCATAACCGAATTCCGGCCTCTTTAATAACTTTCGTAATTATTTCACCGATTGGTCATTTAATATATTTCAAAACCAAATCAATTACAATTTAAATTAGAATTCGTAAATCAACATTTCATTTGTCTTTCAAAACCAATTTCCAATAATTTACGTTTCAAAACTTCCAAATTATCCTTCAAAATCTTATAATTCAATTTCAATCTTTATTTAAAACAATTCAAATATCGATTTAAATTCGTATATGAATTTCATTCCGAATCATATAAATTACTTTAATTTAACATTCAAATCAATTTAAACTCATTTATCGATTTCATTCAATATTCGTTAAGTTACTTTCATTCAAAACAATTTCTATTAAATTTCCAAATCATAAGATCAATTTCTTAAGTTCAACTTCATTAAATCAAAACTTACAATTTTGCATTACGTTAAATTCGTCAAATCAAATTCTTTCAATTACAAGTCTTACATTAATTCCAAAATATCACATTTCATTTCTTGTTAAAGAAAATTCAATTTCAATTATTTATTTACTTACTTAAATAATTTTCCAAAACTTAATTAATAAAGAAAACTCAATTTCAATTATTCACGAAGTAAAATTCACTTATTCAAAAATTTAATTTCTCTTATTAAAGAATCCAAATCAATTTAATCATTAAATAATTCAATCTTATTTAATTATTAAAATAATTCCAAACTTAATTATTAAATAATTTCAAAGTTTAATAATTTCAACTTAATTATAATTTCAAACTTAATTATTAAATCATTTCAAAGTTAATTCATTTATTTCTCAATTTAAACAACATTTTTCCATCAATTTCATTATTAACATTTTGTTTCCGATTATTAAATATTAACATTTTCCTTTCATTAAAATCCAAATTTCAACTTTATTTAAAACCATATTATTTATTCCAATAAAATCTTCGTTTATTTTTAAATCAAATTATTGACCAATCGGGTTTTATTTAATTTCCTATCCTAGGTCAAAGTTCAATTTGGGTATTAATCATTTCAACCCAATTCCAATTCAATTCAAAACCAAAACATAACAAAGGGAACTTGCAGTGTGATAACTGGGATGGTGTCAAAGTAAATAAACAAGCAATAACAACAATCAATAACAATCCAATAATCACTTCAAATAATCCCGAAATAACCGTATTAATTCGCATTGTTATTTGTACGAATTAATCTAATTATTTCTAGAATCTACACTATCATTTCATGTAGATTAAAGATTATTATATTACGGTTCTTCACTTGTCATCTATTTACAATTTCATACATCATCAATTTAACAACATACATTCAGTGGTTCAAAGTGTAATTAAACAAATCCTACGTGTCAATAAATTTAACAGTTAAAGGGGGTCATATTATACAAATGTCAGTTAATCAAATTTAACATTTAACTATCCTATATCAAGTCAATTGCATACTATTTATCATTTTAACATTAACAATTTACGTCCAATATAAACATCAACAATCAATCAATTATCAGCCAAACTGTATTATCATCGCATAAATAATTAACAGATAATGGTGTCAGATGTCACAGGTGAACTGATACAGGTAATAGCATATATAACAGTGTAATTAACTAACAGCAGCATATTTCAATTGTCGTTTCAATTGAAATCAAATCTAATAAATAAAAGAACGTTAATCATGAGTGATTGCTCACCTTTCGAGGCTAGAGATGATTCGACAAATGGAATAAGCTACGAATCCAAGCACGAGTCGCAAAGCAAAGTAGATTGGCATGAATTTGACTGATAGATCTGATAACAGAGATTAATGAGCTGAATCAGAATCGGTTTGATAACAACAATCATATTATTATCATTAAGAACCAATTTTTAGATTTAAACAAATATTAAAATAACATATTAAAAAAAATCAATGTTTTAAATAATATATTTAAAATAGTATTATAAAGCTTAAAACAGTATATATGTATAGCAAACAATAACATAAGTTTGAACACACTCTTGATAGTCGTATAAGGTGAACTATAAAATATATACATTCCAACAAATATATAGATAAATAACTTTATACAGCAAAACTATAACACTATTATAATATAATACTTGGCAAGTCAATATACAGCCCTGATGTATAAAATTCTATATTTATACTTACCTAGTAAATATGTTTATACACTTTTCTACACTAACAACATATAAATATTGCATATGACCCTTTATATACAGACAATATAAAAAATTGACCTGTACACTAAAACCGAAACAATGCAAGTCTAATAGGCTAACACAATGATATGAATTTCGCTTTAGAAATCACTACTAATTAAAACAAGATACGTAAAACCTATACAATATAATTTAATATCAGCACTATATATATAATATATGCGAACCCAGCAACTTATAAAACTAACAATACATATCTAACTGATACACTATCTTAAAAATACTTTAACAAGCTCTGATATGTTATTAAAACAGCATCCGTTAACCACGCCATTAGTTGCAACCTTGTTTCAGAAGTTGGTGCAAAACCATTTTCACTGCTCGTTTTATTATCTCCAACAAGTCATATACACTTACACTTATATAACTTGTATACCTATAAACGGTTCATATATATATAACTACAAAAATGTTGATATTTTAAACATACATATACAACAAAACTTTGAAAAAAAAAGAAAAGAAACTGTAAATAACAACTTACTGAAATCATATATATATAAAGCTATAAGGCTTACAGATATAGGAAATGGAAATGAAGTAGTTGCGGAGTTGCATGCCAGGTGGGTTCGGCTATCAAGTAGGCATGGGGTTTCAGGGAGAAGGCCAAAGCCTGGAAGCGGCACACGTGGAGGCTGAGTGTAGCGGAGTGGTAGGCAAGAGGTCGCAAGAAGGATAGGATGTCAGAGGGTAAGGCGCAGGCAAAGCCGAAGACAGGGTGTCAGAGGGGAGGTCGAATGGGTGGTGGTGGACAGGCAATGGTCTAGGTTGGTTGCGTCGGTGATGACGCGGTGATGGGGACGAGCGTGACTCGGCAGACGTGGGTGCCGGGCTTGGGCTGTGAAGGTTGGGGTCTCGGTGATGGATGGAACAGTGGAGGCTTTGGGTGCGTGAGTTGATGGGGAAGCGGTTGGGATTGAAAAAAAAAAAGAAGAAATAAAAATAAGAGGGCGGAGATCTCAGACAAATATACAAGGAGCAAAGAGAAGAGGAAGCAAAGAATAGAACGCATCGGTATCAATGAATGTAGCAGTGATATTTTGAGCCCAGGAATATAGAAAGTTAAAAAGTGAATTTATGGGAGCAGTGAAAGTAGCATGGGAATTTATGAAAAAAATAACAGCAATTGACCATTGGTTTTCAACTGGTGGGTAAAGAATGGACAAAAAAAATAAAGTCACAAATTTTTTTTTTTTTATAACATCATACTTTCCTTTGAAGCCAAGAAAAACACAAAAGATTATGGTCAACAATTTAATCATCTGGGAACGTGAAAGTGAATAGGCAGCAGCATGGAGAATTGCAACAGGTAGGTGGTTGTTAGAATTTAAGGATATTAAAGTTACAGACCATTTTCTGTTTTATCGATTTAACAGTGTAACGGACAATGAGACGCACAATCGAATATGCTATGAAAATCAGCACGACAGAATGAGAAAAACGGTATACGGATATCAGTGGTACGATCGAATTGTAAAATTTTCGAATTTTTCTACTACGGAAAATGCAAGAAAAACGCAGAAGAATAAGATCGACGGAGCCAAAGATTTCCGAATTTGGAAAAACGACAAACTGACATCTTGCTCAGAAGATGGTTTAGAATTTTTCTATGTAAAAATATTTAGGTTTTGAAAACATTTTACTTTCAACGCTTTTTAACTGATTAAATTGAAGTGAATTTACGCGCGAAATAAACTTCCGTATTTTCGGACGAAAATTTACCAGTTGCTATGTTTAACTAGACGTATTCCAAATATTAAATTTTTATTTCAAAATTTTATCGTTTAAAATTTCACAAAATTTCAACTAATTACGTTATTAAAACAGTTGAAATTTACGGGTCGTTACAGAAAAGGTGTGATTGTAGCCTTGAGAAATCAATTGGGTGAACTTGTTGCCCTGAAATCAAGTATCTCTACCCAAAGGATTGTGATTCTGGAGGGTGTACCTCGTGGCCTTGAAATCGAGGGTTGTAATTGTTGAATTTCTTTTGAAAGGAAATCTGTACTTAGTTGTGCGGGACTGGATGTAGGGTAACTCCGAACCAATATAAAATCCGGTGTGTTCTTTCCTTTACTGCATTTACTTTATTTCTGCATCTGTGTTGGATTCTGTGATTATATCTGTGTCTGAATATTGCATACATTTGTGTACAAATCAACAATAACTCAAAAAGATTTAGTAATTTCTAATGAACACTATTCACCCCCTCTAGTGTTCATTCTAGCCTTAAGATCCATATTCCGCATTCCTCACACATTGTGTAGTTAATGCCCCGCTATAACCCTGCTATATCTCGTAGCGGATTTCTACCGCTACGATTTTTTCATATAGCCCCCAAATATAGCCTTTCCGCTTTAATCCCCGCTATTTTCGCTATATCCCGTTATTCCCGCTATATTCCGCTGCTTCCGCTATATCTTCTTTAAAAGAAATGAATTGAAAAATGACATTTCTACATTATAAAAATTATAAAATTAATTTATTTAATTGAATTTTTAATATATTTTCAAAAATGAAAATACTTTAATTTTATACTAAATTCAATTACTTTATATAATTGTTTTACATTTATTTATAATATATTCGCACATGTTTTTATTTAAAATTATTTGTGTATTAATTATGATTCAATTAAATGTTAATTTTTCATTTAATTAACATTTATATATTTGTAAAAACATTAAATACGAGTTTTATATGCTATTTTAGAGTCATCCGCTATATCCCGCTATATCCTCGCTATATCTCCGCTATGACTTTTTGTACCTCCGCCGCATTGAATCTGCTGGGCGCTTTAACTGCACAGCTCACACATAACACTTTGGTTAATCTTCATCCCCAAGCTCATATAATCAACAAAATGATAGTTCACACCATCTTGCATAGAACTAGAAGTTATGAAAAAAATATGATAACAAATACAAGGTCTTATATGCTATTTATTCTAATACGAAATTGAATTGGGAAAAAAATAATACAAGACGAGATCAAAAGCTTCCATGCCCGCTCCCAACACACCATGTTCTTTGCTTCCTATTTGATAGAAATATTCATTCACTTTGTTACTAATGTGGAGAGTTCTCAAGACGTTACCTTTCCCAAAATTATGAACCAAAAATCCATCTCTCTAATGAAATTACCATCGAGAATGGAGCCAATTACACCCTACATTTATAGATATTACCGTATGTTTATTATTTTTATCCTCGCCTTTATTATATTTTCTCCTTTTTTGTTGATGAAAAAGGGAAAGAAAGTATAATGACAAGGATCACATATTAAGAGGGAGAATTTTATATAATATTATTTAAATTCATATAGTTGTCCTCATCAGAAAAGGGGAGATTGTTAGATCCCTGTTTGTATGTTTTAATGATGATAACTATATATATATATATCTAGAATATTATATTATACAGGTACTAGAAGACCTTGAATCGAAGAATCGAGGAGAAAAGTAAAAGGATCATCTACATATCAAAAGCCAAGAATATACGGATCATCCAGTCAAATGTATGTTTTTGGTCCTAGATTTACTTGTAAAATATCCTTGATAGTTCACATGCACACACACACATATCTGCATACAAAGATTTTCAAAAATTAAAAGTTAAACAATTTAAAAACAAGGCTGACTATATAAAAAGCTTTTTATATAGGTTTAGTCGATTGAAATTATTTCCAGTCGATTGAGGGCAATCGACAAAAAATAATTCCAGTCGACTGATCCAATGTATTTTATTTTCAAATTTATTTGTTTCCATTTAATTTTAATATTCTTATTTGTTGGACTGACTTATATTCTTAGTCGACTAACTACCCTGTAACGACTATTTTTTTAAAATGACATTTTGAAAGGTTGTAATCGTTTAGGTGCATCTTTGTGAAAAGTAAGGGCTTCTCTGCACAATTACAACTCTTCAATACAACTCTTTGATATATATAAATATAGTTCGGCATTCAAAAATCAAAATTACTTGATTTCTTGATTTCTTATCTCTCTTAAACACTCTTGCTTTAAAACTCTATTGCTTACTTGAGAATCATTCAATACACTTCTAATAATCACGATGCACGCATTTTGAATCATCAGGAGATTATAAGAAGTACTGTACTATCAGTCAAAATCAGTGTTAAAGGAACACAAGTTTTTCATGTCAAAAAACTCTGCTGTATAGCCTATTCCTCCGAGTGAAAAGAGGGTGTTTTTCTTAGTAGAAATTCCAAATGGGGGCTTCGAGACTGGATGTAGGACAGAAGGTCCGAACTAGTATAAAAACTCTAGTGTGATCGTTTTTATTTACTTTACTCTACTCTGTTATTTAGCATTAATATTACACATACACTTATATACACGACTTAGCCATATTATACTAAATGCCTATGCACTTTCAAATAATTATAAAATTTAAATTCACACTTAAATTTCAAATTCCAAATTCAAAATGAATTACATTTAGTAAATATACACACACAGATACACACACATATATACATACATACTAACAAAATTTTTAATATCCGAAAACATTTGTACAAATATGTGTGTGTGCATTTATATAAATATATCCACTAAAATTATTATTTGTATAGAAAATAAAAGCAACTTCGTATGTTTAAAATATAAAAATATAAGTATATACATATATACATGCATATATATTTGGCTACAAAATATTTTAATAAAAAACCTTTTTTTATTTAGAAGCTCGGGACTTTAAAACAAAATTTTTATTTTATTTTATTAATTTCCTTTAGAAATTATAAAAATAATTTTGTTGAAAAACAATTTCATGATGTATGTATATATAATTTTATATTTATTTAATACATATCTATATAAGCATCTATTTCCTTTAACATACGTACATATTACAACAATAATTATATTATAATATATATATATATATATATATATATATATTAAATAGTGATACACACACACATAAAATTGTAATTCCCTTTATTCCAAAAATAATAACATATATACACACACATGATTTAATGTACACACACATACTATATGCTTCGTCCTTAGGTAAATCAAAACAATTTCTTCTAAAGCCTGTTTCAAACATCATCAATATTTTGAGAAAAATTTAAAAAAATTATTCCATGGCCAAATTCTTATATGCAAACATAGATATATATATATAAGAAAATTTTAACCATAAAATATATACATGTTTATATAGTCACATCTCATGTTGATAACACATACATATATGAATTTGTGATAATAAAACTATGGATAAAAAATACGATGATCAAATACACACACACATATATATATATATATATATATATGAATTACAAATCTAAATAATACCTTGCGATTTCCTAGAGAATACACCTTGAATATTAAATCTAAGAACTCCGCTTGAAAATCTATTCAACGCTTCCAAAAGGCGCAACCCGATTTTGAAAGCTAATCATCGTCATCTATATTTTAATTGAATTTGTGGTTTTTGTTGCTTGAATCAATGGAGAGAAGCAGGGGATTTTTGACCAGATCTAGAGGACGGAGATGGTGGCTCAAAACCAAGAATGGAAATATATAAAAAAGTGGCTAAATGTGTTTAAATAGCATAGGAAAGAAGAGGTTTAAATATGGAAGCGTATCTATTCTTTCCTTTTCCATTTAACACGCTTTTAGAATCAAATTACAAAGCTTTCGCCCTCAAGTAATGGCCATCCATACATGCCCCATTTTTAGGCCTCTAACCACTTAAAACTAGATCATATAATTTACATTTAAAACAAATTTAAACGTAAATCGCTATCGTATATCTATAAATGTGTAAACAACTTTTGTATGCGCACTATTTTCTATATTGATCAACAAAAATAAAATAAAATATTATAATCAACATTTCATAAATATTAATTACTTTAATTAATTTATAACAACTATAATTTAATTAAATTAGGTGGTAGGTGGAGGATTCAACATTGTGGTTGTATTGGCTCTTTAGGTGTAAAATCGGCAGCAAATAATATTGAACAATTCAAATATTTAAGTTCACACTTCACCTTTAGCTAGCATTGTAACATTATGGCTAAATTTATCGCTTACAAAGCTTTGGTAAAATCCAATTTTACTTATTTTAAACATTGCTCGATAGTGACAATTATTTACACCAATTCTCTTTGTCAAAACTATATCACATTAGAACTTATGGAATTGGGTAATGGCCAAAATTCCAATATTGTCCACATTCAACTCATTAGTCCATACATAAAGTCCTTGGTTTAGTAATAAAAATGATTGTTAACCATACTGCTTTGGCCAAAGATTTTTACTTTGAGTTGACTTAAATTGACCTGTGATACTAACCCCATATAAGTGAGGAGACGAAATCTCTATTGAATAATGTTTCACTTCCAATGCTTCTATCAATCCAACTATAGTTGCTCAATGGATACCATGCCATGATTCAATTATAATGAAAGTGGAGTTTCCACATTGAAGCTCGACAGTATTCTTAAGTCGAAGGAATGGTGTAATATTGTCACTTCAATATTCTCTGTTTGACCTTAGTTATATTGACCAACAAAAAGCTATCGAGTGAGTCATTCCATGGTTATCCAATAAGTACATAATCCCTTGGTGTCCCCAACAGTTATTTGCAACTAAATTGGTCACAAACACCTAGAATAGATTTATGTAGAGAAGTAAGTGAAGAAAAATTAAATTAAACCAAGGAAATGACTAAGCTAATAACAAATAAAAGCAATAATAAAAAACATAGAGGTTTATAGTGGTTCGACGTTATATGCCTATGTCTACTTTAAAGATTCTCTTTATTGATCACTTATAAATCTGATTACAGCAGTAGGGAATGGAGAATACTTGATTACAATAGAGTCTAGAGTAACAAGCAGCGTAAAGGATCCTAAAAATGAACTAAGAGGCATGTATTTATAGGGGGAGATGATGAGATATTTTACTAAGATTTCGGCAGAAGGCTCTCTAGGTCCATTGGGGCCTACCATAAAGATCGGTGGCCCTAACACGACATCTCGAAACGATTGGCTAAAGTTTAACCGATCGTTATTTTTGCCTCCATTTAATGTGCGATCGTTTTTGGGGGGTCCCATATGCCTCTTGAACTTGTCTTGAAATATGAAGTCAATCTGAGTTGTAAATTATGAGATATGGATTTACCTTTGCGACACTTGGAATGTTCACCGATCGTCATGAAGGGTCGACAAATAATGATCGGCTGAAAACGATTGGCCATCTTCATATCTTGAGATCTTGATGTGCGATTGTTTTTGTGGGCTCCACTCTTCAATATACCGATGCTCTGAAAGTTTCAAGTGAATTGACCTTGTGGATTTTGAGATATCGATTGATCTCTGCTGATTTGAGTTGTTCTATGGATCCTTCCCAATCGATCCATATAAATCCTTGCTTCGTTCGTAACCCGAGCATACGAACTCTGATCGAATCCAAACTTGAAATGTAATTTCACGGGGCTATGCTAGACACTTCATGCTGATTGCAACTCGATTGGGACCCGGTCCGAATCTGCCTGGCCATTGTCCATAGTATTGTGTATAACTGATTCTTAAGGTTGATAACCATCCATTCCTAGCCAAATCGATGATAGCACGACCTTGCCAAAAGGCAGGATAACATTTTCCCTCCAAAGTACGTCATGTTTTGATGTGCTTTGAATCATCGCAAGCTAGAATCGTCAGAAAGAAATCCATCCAGTTCATCGAATAGTCGTTATCCTTTCATTGAATTGTTTTCTTGTCGAGGGTCTTAATTTCCTTATTCATCGTGAAGATTAGTCTATTTTCAATAGTATAAATATGGGATCACAACTTGTTATCGATCATCCTGCTTTGCTTCTGGCAATTTGTAAGCTTCAGCAACTTGGGTTTAGTTTTTCTTTGGTCGATTCTAGGTGATCATTCAATTTTTTTCGATTTCAAAAAATTAAATTTTGAAATGTATACTAGCACGTATACGTGTTCGTACCTGACTCCCGATCACGGTTACACGTTCACTGGACGTTGTCAAGTTTTGAAATTTTTATAAACAATCTCTACCGATTGTAATTCTTATTTACATATTTACCTTAACAAATGTTCACTAACGAACGTTATTTCCGCATCCACACACACGCACACGGATATATATATATATATATATATATATATATATATATTCACCGATCGTTTACCTTTTAGAAAGACATTCTAGATCGTTCCAAGTTATGGAATGATCGGCACAAAATCCTTGCTCTAAAACGATCGGCATCTAGCTTGGTTATGAAATGATCGGTATAAACTCACTACCTCGAGACGATTAGTATAACTTTGGGCCACAACGACCGGTATTCGACCTCCCTATATAAGCACTTGTACTTAGCCATTTATTTTTCTTCTATCATTTCGTATCGTTTCAGTTGAGAAGAAAAGAACGAATCATTCTACTTTCTCCCTTTACCGATCGAAGAAACGGTCCAACTTTCTCAAAAGCAAAACGCATCTTGTTTAAGTTAATCACCCTTTAGGCGCTTCTCCAAATCTTGTTTGGTTTCGAATTCTACTTCGTTTCCCCTTCCAGATTAACTTAGGTAGCTTGATACGAATTTTCTTTATAATTTTGGCACGAGACTTTGAGTTTCATTAATGTTGTGATATTCGATTCAATCCATGGATCAAGTAGGAGCTGGAGGAGATTGTGGCCTTAACCAATCGTTTGTTGAGGAGGATGAAGCAGTGGAATTAGGGAAGTGGTTCGATCGACCCATCACAATCTTCTTGGATGATCGGCAAAACTTTGGGACGATAAGGCTTGAGCGTTTAACGATTGTCTAAGAACGATCGACGATGTTTTGGATTTGGAGGCTTTTGAGGTAGACAGGGCAAAGTGGGATGATCGGTTGATGGCATGGAGAAAACGATCGGCATTGATGGCCGAGGAGAAGGATCGGTGGATACGGCTAACTGTAAACGATCGGCATTGTCTATGGAAACGATTGGTGGGAATGTCTTTAGGAACGATCGGCCTTCTTTGGGGAACGATTGGTCAGTAGCAAACAAATTTTTAAAAATGGAACTTAAATAAGTGAACTTGAACAAAACAATGAGCTTCTGCCTTGCATATTTGAACTGACATTTGAACTTGCATATGACTTGCATACGACTTGAGATGCATATTCGGTAACAAATGACCTTAGAACTACGACACGAATCAGTGCCTTTGACAATTCTCTTGAAGCTCATCAGTGACTTAGATAAAAATTGAACTTTTGCTTGTTGACGATCGATCGCGAAAACTCAAACTGCATCGTTTCCCGATGACACAGAGAAATGGTTGAGACAGTCAGGTGACGGTCTCTCCAGTTAAACCTTGAAGTCTTGTTGTCTTTTCCATCTTTAGTTTCGTACAACTTATTACTGTATTGTATAGCACTTTACTACACTACACTAGCACTCACTATACACTGGGGGTACAGGTTACTTTATCTAACCATGATTTTTACTAAGTTTAATAGCTATGGGTTCTAGACGTTCTGGGCATCTCGCGGCTATGCCGGCTGGATCATTTTCCCAACAGGATAACCCTGACATAGAATCAAGTTCTGCAACTGAATCCGATAGTTCGTCCTCTAGTCATCATTCGGAATAACCGAAAAGCTCGGGCCCTCAATTTGACCTTTCTGATGTTGTTCACAACCTCCCACCAGAGGTTATCGATACAACTCCCGACACTCTAGAGGACGCAGTTATTCCGGAGAACCAAGCTAATTCAGTAGCTTCTAAAATTAAGGAAGATGCTCTTCGCCAAATTTTTGTAAGGCACGAAATTCCTTTCGACGATGAGTTGGTTCCGTCGCGGGATGATTGGGCTCACAGAACCCCAGAAGGGTATATGGCAAGCGACGTGTTCATGTGCTGGGCCGGATGCATCCCGCCATTTAGTTTATACATTGGGGAAATTCTTCACTATTTAAGGATAGTTCCAGCGCAACTCCACCCCAATGGCTACGCTCTCCTCAACTGTACTTATATGGTATTTATGGAGTTCCAGCACCGTCCTCCAACCATTGGTGACATCCGATTCATATTCACTTTCAAGCGAAGGGCAGGGAGTCTTTCGTTTACATTTCTTGAGTCGGTGAAGAGGTGCCAGATTCTAACTACCACATGGAACAAATTAAGCGCATTTAAAAGTGAGTGGTTCTTCATTTGTTGTCCGCCCGATTTCGCTCGACAATGGCTGGAAAGACGTAAGTTTTATCCACGATTTCTATATTAGCACAAAAATGATATTCAGGTTCTGTTCCTAACTACGTTACTCCTTTACAGGTATTGTCACCCGACCCAGCGGCAATATTTATGAGGAGGTGGTCACAATTCTAAAAAATGCACCTCCCGAGGATAGGAACATCGAATATCTTCTTATGGACGAACGTCTCGTCACTTTTTGTTTGATATAAGAGAGCCTCAGCATGGGCCTAACCAAAGTCACCCAAACTGCAGGGATAAGGCCATAGGATGCAGTCAGTCAAAGGGACAATCGAGCCGATCCCATGATGCCCCCAGTCACGAGTGCTCAAGAATTCACTGGTATTGATGCTGAAGGACATAGAGGTGATGTGCCTAGTCACAAAAGTGACGAATCCGGTCTTGGGGTTGATGTTGGATCCTCGTAGATCTCACATCCCCCGGTTCCTGATCGGAGAAAGAAGAAAACATTTGTATATAAATTTCCAAAAAGTCATCTCTTTGATCAATCCAAGCTGTCGATGGCTCCTAAAATTGCTCAAGATGAATCTTCTTCCCAACCGTCAAAGCATTCAAGTCGCCACTCGACTCTTTGTCTGCTCTACCAATTCTACATGATCTTGATGCTTTTCATTTTACCAATGTGAGCATCGAGGGATCAGAATCTCTCACCATAATTGGCGCTGAGATTCCTACTTCTGGAGGAGAAGTTACACCAATGATCAAGGCTCCTGCACCTGGTTTTTCGAGGGGTTACACAAGGAACTTGCACACACTTGCACCCTTCAACATGCATTATGCTTGACTTGTGCTCTTTAATGCTTAAAGTTGACTGATTTCTGTTTCCCTTTGCAGAAACAATGGTAGTCGAGAGTATTATGATTTTAGTTATCCCCCGGCTGTGATTTGGGTCATCAAGATAGTGGTGATAGGGATAAGCCTCCCTAAGACAAACATCGATCAAGATCGAGATCCTCTCCTTCAAAGGGTCCCGAGAAGCTAGCTAATCGTAGGGACTTGCCTATCGATCCATCTCGTGGTCCTCTCCTGCATCAGTGCCCCCAAAGTCTTTGGTTTCTTCTCATTCTCAGTGGTCGAGTGATCGTCGCTGCTATAGTGAACATGCCGTTGTCCATGGGCATAGCAAGGAAAGTACTGAAGTTGAAGCTGCTACTGAAGATCCTATGATCAATCCAACTGCTTGTATGGCACAGCTTCGTGAAGAATTTCCAAACTTATGTTCTGAAGGGTTCTATTTTCCTCCCAACTTGAAGGGGTTCCGGACCATGTTCAGAAAATGATCATTGACTGTGTCACTGACATCCACATGCAGTACCGCGAATGGATGAAGGCAGCAGAGAAAATGCGAAAGTCTCCTTCGAGCGCGCGGCGGAGATTGAAAAGCTAAAATGTCGAGAAGCTCAAGATAAAAGAATCATTGACACTTTGACAAACAAGCTAGAGACCTCTAGGACCTCCTTAGCAGAAGCCGAAGGAAAATCTAACACTGCTGTGAAATCCATGGAGGAGATGAAATCCAGCCATCTTGATATGATTCAAGTGTAACATTATCGAAATCAAGAGATAGCGCTTGAGTGTGATACATCTCAAAGCAATGAATCTGCGGCCTTGAAGAAGATAGCGGATCTCAAGGCTAAGCTCGAGTATGCAAATAAGGAAAAAGATGATGCCTAGAAGATTGCTCAAGATGCTTGTGATGAGATGGTAAATGTCAGACTTGAGAGAGACATGGATGTTGAAAGCGTCAATAATGTCGAAGCACTTATCCAGCGTGAAGTAAAAGCTACCAAGGACAAGGTTAGGGAGGAGATAACGAATGATCTTGATGCACTTCTCGTTCTTTACAACGATAGTGTTCTCATGCATAGAAATTTGACATAGCTCGGTGACGATTATCCCTACCAACTCTGGCGCACGTGGGAATTTCTCATTGCAAAAGAGAAGAAACTTCTTAATTCAGAGGATATCGACCTGTCTAGGCTTGAAAGTGAGATGCTATTAGGCGACGAACCCAAAACATTGCGCGATATTCGGCTTTCACTCCAAAAAGAGTATGTTGCTGCTTCTTCACATGAGGTAGGTGAAGGATCCAGGTCGGCACAACCCAATATTACAACTGAATTGCCCTCGGCACCTCAGGTCATCCTTAGCTCTGCAACAGGCTCTTCAACCATTCTCGGGTATGATCCAGACAAGCCCCAACTTTCTCCAATTCTTTAGCGCAGTTCTAAGGATGTTTCGGCTCAACCTGGGAGTCATACCGAGGAAGGTATTCCATCGACATTTCCCGTCTTTCATAAAGTTGGGGTGTCATCGGTTGATATTTATTAATCTTTTCGCCTATTTTTTCTCAGCTTTGGATCAGTCAGGTGTCGCTCCTCTCCCCTCACAAGAGCCTCAGTTGGAGTCACAAGCAGCCGCGACATAATCCATTAAAGTTTCAACTTCGGCCGCTACCCAAGGTGCTCAAGAAGAAGCCTTTGTTATTGATAATCAATTCATGGAAGC
Organism: Allium fistulosum; assembly: GCA_030737815.1. Classification (NCBI taxonomy): domain Eukaryota; kingdom Viridiplantae; phylum Streptophyta; class Magnoliopsida; order Asparagales; family Amaryllidaceae; genus Allium; species Allium fistulosum. The sequence continues at coordinate 670,559,810 of CM060906.1, forward strand.
ATTATTCAAGGAGGGAAGCGACCCATACCATTAAATTCCCTTTGATGAAGATGTTGTGATCATGGGTTCTTCCAATCCCACTGGCGAGCTCAGCATGAAAGAGCAAGTTAAGAGGGAAGAACTGTTAAAAAAGGAGGTAAAAGCCAAGCCTGTTGATTCGGACTTCGATGAACTGATTTCTGTCTCGCTCCAGATGATCCCTCCTAGTGGGATAATTACTCGAGATGATATTCCCCCCCCCCCCCCGCTTCTAGTGCTGAGAGTGCGTCCATCTATCCTGTTTCTAAAGATGATACCACCTCGATTCATACAACTGAAGATACTCCTTTGAAGAGAAGCCAAGGCGGAAAATCCAAGAAATAATCTTTGGATTGGAGTGATATGTAATAGCTTGGATGATTACTTTTCCTTTTCATTGGTCATGTTTATTTGGGTATGACCCCACTTTATTTTTCATTTTGGATAAACCTGTATAGTGTATAGCAAGTTTAGTGTAAATAAGAATTCTTTTATTCTTGTGTATGATTCTTGTATACACTTGTTTGAATGTTTAAGCTATCACGTTTTTCAGTTTATGCATTTGTGATTCATTGCTCATTGGATCGGATGTCGATCCGATTTATCCATCCCAAGGCCACCCAAAGGTCGTGGCCTCGAGTCGTATCAAATACTAGGCTCGAGCCTTAATGTTACGCTTACCGAACTCAGTGGTTTAGGTAACTGTACTCTTGCCCCAGTCTCTGGTCAGCGGGGTTAGCCGTTGGATGGTCGAACTCCATCCTTAGCAAGTTTATACTCCTACCTTTGGTTTCAGGCCGGAGTTCATGGAATAGTGAATGGTCGAACCTCACTCATCTATCTGTTTATGTTCATATCCGCACTCTGGGGATAAGAGTTAGTCAATGGGCGGTCGAATCGCACCCAATTTATGTTTAGACTTCAGTCCGCACTACGGGGACTTAAAGTTATTTCGTTGGTAGATGATTCACACCCACTTTATATTTATACTCCAATCCGCACTCTGGGGACTTAGAGTTGTTTCGCGGGTGGTCGATTCACACCCGATTTATGTTTATACTCCAATCCGCACTCTGGGGACTTAGAGTTATTTCGCGGATGGACGATTCACACCCGATTTATGTTTATACTCCAATCCGCACTCTGGGGACTTAGAGTTGTTTCAGAGAGCAGTCAGATCGTATTCTCTATAATTGATTGATTTCCCCCCAGGAATCAGGAGTTTAACTTAGCAAGCGATCTATCGTGTCACAATCGCTCTTATTTTATTTCTGTGTCGTCGGGTAACTGATACACAATGCTACAACAAACATAAATACAAAGGAGTCCAAGGCTTTATTTGCTAAATGGAAAAAAAGATGTAATCTATCTTATTACATATTACATATCTAGAAAATCAAATGCTAAAGCAAATTATGAAAGCAAATACAACTGAAATGAAAAAGAAATAAACTAAGTGAAATAGTGTCGTAAATGCTCGCTATTCCATGCCTTAGGAAGTGTGATGCCATCGACAGTCACTAGTTTGAAAGTTACTTCTCTAAGCCTCTGTTCAATGACATATGGTCCTTCCTAGATTGGATTAATGTGCGATGGGGTAGGAAAAACCCATTTCAGTGCCGCAGTCGAATTTTAATGTTGTGATATCGGACGATTCGGTGTCGATGCACAGCTGCCCTCAGATCGGATTCATCATGCTTTTCATCTATAAAGTCAGAGATTCCAAAAGGAGATCTTTATTTGTTTTGGGATCATAGTAAGTCACTCGATTAGACGGAACCTCGAGCCCAACAGGAATGACAGCTTCAGAACTGTAAGCAAGGGTGAATTGAGTATGGCTAGTCGCAGACTTGTGGGTGGTCCTGTAAGCCCACAGTGTCGTAGCGAATTCATCCACCCACTACCCTCTGGCCTTTTCTAATCGCTTCTTTAGAATGGACTTTATGATCTTATTTACAGCTTCAACATGTCCATTTGCCTGAGGGTGAGCGACTGCTGCAAATCTCTTTTTAATACGATACCTCTGACAGAAGTCTTTGAATTCAACACCGTTGAATTGAGTCTCATTATCTGTTACAATAGTTCAAGGTAGACCGAATCGACATATGATATTTCAGACAACAAAGTGATTACTTTCTTGGTTGTTATCGTGGCTAAAGGTTCTGCTTCGGCCTATTTAGTGAAGTAATCAACTGCGACGATAGTGTATTTAGCACCACCTTTAAAGATCGGTAAAGAGACGATAATGTCTATACCTCACATGGAAAACGGCCATTGGCTGACCGTTTGCATGACTTCCGTAGGTAGAGCACTTGGAATTTTTGCATATATCCAGCACTTATCACATCGTCTTACATAATCAGCGACGTCTCGATTTACAGTTGGCCAATAATACCCGTAACGGAGTATTTTCTTTTCTAGAGTTTGCCCCTCAGTGTGATCGCCACATTCCCCTTCATGAAATTCTTTCAGAACACGCTTTATCTCATCATGAGCGACACACTAGAGTAGGGGAACAGAGAAACCTTTCCTGTACATAATTCCTTCTTGAATGACATACCGTGAAGCTTTGCGAAGGACTTGTCGCTTTTCATTCCTTCATTCGGGAAGAATTCCCTGTAGCAAATAATCTTTGATTGGAGTCATCCACGACTCCCTTTCAGGCTCCGCTTCCAGTGTCCGGTCGATTTCTATCATGTTTAAACTTGGGGCATTTAATACTTCGACTGGGACTAAGCCCATCCATTGTGCATCGCCGGTGCTAGCAAACTTTGCCAATGAATCGGCCTCTCTGTTTCAATCTCATGGAATATGTGAAATGACATAGTACTCAAATTCTACCAACAACTCTTGGACTTGGGTAAGGTATGGGGCAAGTCATTGTCCCCTAGCTTGATAATCTCCCCTGACTTGGTACACTACCAACTGCGAATCATAAAAGATTTCGAGAGATTTTATTCCGAGTTCTCTACCGAGTTTAAGTCCAGCAATCGGAGCTTCATACTCAGCTTCACTGCTTGTCATTGGGAAATCAAGTTTTAAAGCATAACAGATTGACCAACCTTCAAGAGTTACAAGCAAATTTCAACCCCAAAACAATGATCATTAGACACTCCATCGGTATACAATTTCCACTGTATGGTAGGGATTTCGCTACTTTTTAGAAAATCATCCCGCACAGTAAACTCTGCTATAAAATCTACCAGTGACTGACCCTCGATAGCCCTCCGAGGGAGATACATAATATCGAATTGACTGAGCTTGATGTTCCACTTGAATAACCTTCCAGACGTCTCAGGTCGCTGTAGGACCTTTTGTAACGGCTAGTCAGTGTAAACATTGATTGGATATGCCTGGAAGTATGGACGAAGCTTTCATGAAGCAATCAGCAAGCAGTATGCCAGTTTTTCTATTTTTGGATAGTTCCTTTCAGCTTCCGTTAATCGTTTGCTGACGTAATACACCAGCCTTTGGATTCGATTCTCCTTGCGAAGCAATGTGGCACTTATAGCATGTGCCGAAATGGCCAAATAAATGTACAAATCTTCATGATCCACCAGCTTTGACAAGATGGGGGGTCTCTCCAAATGATTCACCAAAGCTTGAAATGCGTCTTTACAATCCTGCATCCATTTGAAGTTTCTTTTCCCTTTCCTAATCAAGTCAAAGAAAGGAACACATTTGTCGGTAGCTCTGAAGATAAAAAGGCTTAAGACAACAACTTTCCCATTCAGACTCTGCACTTGTTTAATAGTCCATGGTGCTTGGATATCGCAGATAGCCTAAATCTTCTCGAGATCAGCTTCTATTCCACGGGCGTTAACAATGAAGCCCAAGAATCCCTGATGCAACACCAAAAGAACACTTCAAAGGATTTATTTTCATCTTGTAATGTCGAAGGATGTCAAACATTTCTTCCAAGTCTCTTATGGGGTCGCTTGATCGTCATGACTTCACAAGCATATCATCCATATACACTTCCATTGTTTTTCCAATCTGGTCTTTAAACATCATGTTGACTAAGTGCTGATAAGTAGCTCCTGCGTTCTTTAATCCAAATGGCATTACAACATAGCAATACAATCCACCATTGATGATGAAACGGGTGTGCTCCTGATCGGGGATATGCATCGAGATTTGGTTATATCCCAAGTACGCATCCATGAAAGATAGCAACTCATGTCCCGCGGTTGAATCCACCAGTTGGTCGATCCTCAGAAGGGGAAAATCGTCTTTTAGACACGCCTTGTTCAAATCTGAATAATCAACGCATGTTCTCCATTTCCCATTCGCTTTCTTCACAAGTACAAGATTAGATACCCATTTAGGGTAGAGGGTGTCGCGGATAAACTTCTTGTCTTTTAGCCTATCCACCTCCTCTTTGAGAGCGGTAGATCTCCCGGATCCATACCATGCCTTTTTTGCTTCACCGGGACATGCCTCGGGTATATATTCAATGCATGGCTCGCAACGGCAGGCGAGATTCCACACATGTTAGAGTGAGTCCAAGCGAACGCATCTAGATTCACTCAAAAAAAACTAGCAAGCTCCTTCATCATTGGGGGGCTGAGCTGTAATCCAATCTTTAGGACTGATGATGGGTCGTCGTGGCTGACCGTAATATCAATTGTCAGCTCAACCAGTGCAGCCTTGGTCTCTTTGGGATACTCTTCATCATCTCTCGGATCTATATCTCTATAGAACCGACTGTGGCGCCCGAGCCAAGGCTCAGGCGCTAGTTGTCAATCTTCGATAGCTTGGATGCTAACAGCCCTGTCCACACCCTTACCTTTTTATTTGCACTGAGCTTCCCTCAGCTCAGCTACATAATAGGCACGTCCAGTCGCCTGATCGCCATGAACAACTCCTACACCATTGTCCGTTGGAAACTTCAAAGTCAAACACCATGGGGCAAGAGCTGCTCGGAATTCAACTAGGGCCGATAAACCCAGAAAAACATTTTATGGAGAGTCAACATGCAAAACAACAAACGGCGAGATCCGTACTCTCCTTCGTTCACCTTCTCCCAACTCTACAGGTAATTCCACATAACCAACAGCTTTGGTTGCAACGCCGTTAAAACCGTGCATACGAGATTTAGATGGTTTTAAGTCTTTGGCTTCCATCATCATCACCTGATCATAAGCATTTTTGAAGATTATATTTACTGAAATTACACAATCAATCAATATCCTTCTCGCCAAAGCGGGGCCAATCATGGCCAAAATGACCATTGGATCGATTGTCGGAGCCTCTACCTTATCTACATCTCTGTTCCTAAACACAATATCATCCACCATCGTACGTTGCTATTTTGCCGGAGCTCCATCTTCCATATTCGAACATCATTCAAAATCCATATGCCTAATCATGCTAGCATAGCGCTCCATCTCTTGCCAACTCTTACATGCTGGGTGCGATCCTCCAACTATCGTATTTATAACCATTCTTCCACCAGTTCGCACAGGCTCCTCAGCCCTACACGGCGCTTGTCCTCGGTTAGGATCAGAAGTCCCCTGTCTGCCATCCTACAAGGCTTTCACAAACTGTTGTAATTTCCTTTCTCGAATCAGCTTTTCTACAACATCCTGGAGATGCCTGCATTCATTTGTATTGTGCTTATAGCACTCGTGAAACCGACAATATTTCTCGGTCTGTTTCTGCTTCTCTGTTGGTTCTTTTGGAGGTGACTTCCTATATTGCATGGTATTGCAAGTAGACAGATAGATATTATCCAATGACGTATTCAACAGCGTGTAATTATTATACATTGGAATCCTAGCCTTCAATCTTCCAGAATCCCTCTTTCCCTCTTGGTTCCTATCTTCGCATTCTTTTGCTGATTTGGTTTATTTTGAACATTCACTTGGACTTTCCCAGAACTATCATCAGACTGTTTTATTGTAATGTTACTTTGTACTCCTTCACTTGGTCCCGCAACATTCTTTTTTTTAGGACCTGGCTTCCTCCTTCCTCAAATACTATGCCACCTTTGCGTAAAAGCGCTCTAACGTTGCGGGTGGCTTATTAGCAAACCAATAGCCAAACTCAGACTCTGGATTAATCCCTCTCATCACGGCCATGAGTATCGCATGATCATTCGGAATACTGACCTCTGTGACAGTTGTATGAAATCTCTCCAAATGATCTTTCAACGAATCTCCTGGAGCCTGAATCACGCTGGAAAGGGGCATCACATCTTTGGGACGAGTCGCGTGCATCCGGAACTGCTCCACGAACTTGGTTGCCAAATCATCGAATCTAGAAATTGATCGTGGGGGTAGTCTCGTGAACCACATCGTCGCTTTTCCAGAAATAGTTATGGGAATGCATCTGCACTTGGTCACATCATCATCTCGTGCAGAATCCCTTAACCATTCGTATCTCATAATATGCTGCCTGAGGTCAGTCTTACCCTCCTAGGCAGACATCGATGGCATGTTGAATCTCCTTGGGTATTCTGCGTGTAGAACATTATCAGTGAACGAGGTATTACTTCTCGGTATTCCCCAGTCATCGTTAGTCAAGCCTTGGTTCTCCGTCACCAACTGTCTGACCATTGTCGATAAGTCCGGCGTTTGAATAGTTGGTGCCAAGCGGTGGTCATGCTCCACCTCACATAAATGGTCTGATCGATGTCTATGGGCCGTTTCATGCCTTCTTGGTTCACCATCTTCCCGACACGCATCATGTACATTCATTTCATCATCATTCTGGGGAAGAACCCAGTTAGCGTTCAATCGGATTCCATCGTCCAAACTAACCGTAGCAGCTTTGGTTTGAATCGCAGCGTGCATAGGTAAGTTTCCTTCTTTAGCGGAGGGATCAGCCCTAATCATTCCTGGCAGACCATGATGGTCTGCCTATTGACGCCCTGAAGTCTCTGCATAATATCCATCAGTTTTGCGGTGCTTATGTCTAAGACATCCATCCGATGAACTAGAGCTCTCCAATGCCGAGTAAGGGGTGGGATCCCTCCTAGCTTTCCCCCGATGCTGCTGATTGATTTGGTTCATCAAGTTGATATTAGTATGAATTTGTTGATTTAGCTGTCGACAGCTCTCCATCAGCTCTCTCATTAAATTATGAAACTCGACTCTTGTAATAGCATCAGTGGGATTCTAAACTTCAACCGAATCAGGATTCACATTTGTTGGTTGATTGCTTGGGTCTCCTTGTTGAATGTTGGTATTCTCATTTCCTTCCATGTTCTAAGAAGTAGATCTAGTATGTCTCACCATTATTGATAGCCTTGCTAAGATTTCTTCAAATCCGAGTAGTATGGGTGATTTTCTGAAGATTACTACAGATCTCCTTTGGGGGATTTATCCAATACAGTAGCAACAAAGGGATCCTAATAAACTGAGAATCAAGGTTCTTAGTGGTGAAGGCACTAAAATGTTTGCAAATAAATTGGTCACAAACACCCAAGAATAGATTTATGTAGAGAATTAAGTAAAGAAAAATTAAATTAAACTGAGGAAATGACTAAGCTAGTAACAGATAAAAGCAATAATCAAAAGCACAAAGATTTATAGTGTTTCGGTGTTATATGTCTACGTCCACTTTGAAGATTATCTTTATTGATCACTTATAAATTTGATTACAACAGTAGGGAATGGAGAACACTTGATTACAATAGAGTCTATAGTAACAAGCAGCGTAAAGTATCTTGAAAATGAACCAAGTGGCATGTATTTATAGGGGAAATGATGAGATATTTCACTAAGGTTTAGGCAGAAGGCTCTCTAGGTCCATTGGAGCCACCATAACGATCGGTGGCCCTAACATGACATCTCGAAACGACCGGCTAAAGTTAACTGATCGTTATTTTTGCCTCCATTTCATGTGCGATCGTTTTGCGGGGCCCTACATGCCTCTTGAACTTGTCTTTGAAATATGAAGTCAATCTGAGTTGTAGATTACGAGATATGGATCAACCTTTGCTACACTTGGAATGTTCACCGATCATCACGAAGGATCGGCAGATAACGATCGGACCATCTTCATATCTTGAGATCTTGACGTGCGACCATTTTTGTCAGCTCCACTCTTCAATATATTGATGCTCTCAAAGTTTCAAGTGAATTAACCTTATGGATTTTGAGATATCGATTAATCTCTGCTGATTTGAGCCGCTCTATGGATCGTTCCTAATCGATCCATATAAATCCTTGCTTCATCCGTAAACTCGAGCATACGAACTCTGATCGACTCCAAATTTGAAATGTAACTTCATGGAGCTATGCCAGTCACTTTATGCTGATTGCACCTCGATTGGGGCCCGGTCCGAATCTGCCCGACCATCGTCCATAATATTGTATATAATCGATTCTTAAGGTGATAACCATCCATTACTAGCCAAGTCGATGATATCACAGCCTTGCCAAAAGGCAGGATAACAGCAGCCATAAGTTATACACTGCCTAACATTTGGAGAGCGATACATACTCTAGTCTCAACGGATTTATCGATATCCAATATCGATACATCTTGATTAGGAATATTTAATACGATATGTTTATTATATTGTGATAAATTACTCATGATTACAACACCTTGTAATTACAATCACAAAACACACCATTTATAGATTTTCTGTTAAATATACATAAATTGAATAATCAATTATTTATAACATATTATAACAAGTATATAACAGAAAGAAAACACCTTTTATTTCGAACAAGATTTTATTACAGAGTTAATAACCAAATTATCCCTAAGACATATCCTTAACTCTATCAATCTCCTAGTTGCACTTGGGGCCAATTATGGAATCTTAATCCCTTCCTTCAATCGGTTTGACGAGTTTTGACCGAGCTAGACCCTTCACGAAGGGATCGGTTATGTTATCCTTAGTATCTGCCTTTTATATCATGCCCCTTTCTTCATGATGAATTCTCTAATTAGGTATAATTTTCAAAGAATATATCATGATTTCTTGTGTGCTCTAGGCACTTTTGCGATCGTACCGCCGCATTGTTATCGCACAACAGTGCCATCAAAATTTCCATGTCGGGAACCATTCCTAACTCACTTAAAAATTGGCATCTAGGCTGCTTATTTAGCTGCTTCATTAAGGGCGATGTACTCAGCCTCCACCGTTGAATTAGCTATTGTCTCCAGTTTGTAACTTTTATAAATGATGGCCTTAGTGTTAATGGTAAAGACATAACTTGACACTGACTTACTATCGTCGATAGCACTTTGAAAGGTAGAGTCAATATACCCTTCATAAGGAGATTTCCTTCCCATATATTATTAATAAGTCTTTAGTATTTCTTAAATACTTCAGTATATAATTTACAGTCATCCAATGCTTTTCTCTAGAATTAGATTGATATCAGCTTACACATCCTAGTGCATATGCCTCGTTCAGTCTAGTACATAGCATTACATACATTATGGAATCGATTGCCAAAGTATATGGTATACTCTTCATACGCTGCTTCCCCTCATCAATTTGAGGAGCGTTCGTCTTAAAAAGGATGATTCCAGTTTGTGTTAGAACATTTTCATGCTTGGAATTCTCCATACTGAACCTTTCAATATGGTATCTATGTATAAGGATTGGGACAATCCCAATAGCCTCTTATATCTATCTCTATAGATCTTTATATTCAGTATATAGGTTGCTTCTCCCAAATCCTTCATGAAGAAATTCTTGGAAAGCCAAGTTTTCATTGATTGCAATAACGAAATGTCATTGCCAGTTAGTAGAAGATCATTACGTACAACATTAGGAACATGATAGCTTTTCCATATATGCATGCTTCCTTTGTGTTTTGACAAAAACCAAACTGTTTGATTACTTTATCAAAGCACTTATTCTAACTCCTTGAAGCTTTCTTAAGTTAATAAATGGACCTTAACAATTTGCAAGCCTTACCCTTACTCCCACTGACCTCAAATATCTCTTAATGTGATATATAGACTATAATGACCCGACTTTTCGACCCTTGAATGTTGACACTAAATACATCCGCGGTATTCATGTGCCGAACACCAAAGTGTCAGAAAGACAAAATGTTAGGGTAAAATAAAAAAAAATAGAATAAGAAAGAGAGAACACAACATCAGTATCTCACAACAGAATGATAGTATATAATATTAAAAGAACAGTACAAAGGGTTACTCTAAATATAGAAATTTCAAAGTTACCAAAACCTACAGCAGAAATGATAATACTATGGTAGATAATCATCCTTCTTTTCTTCATAAACTCCAAAGCTTCCAAGTCTAAATCTGGAAATATAAATGGGTTGACCTGAGCATTATAAGAAAATAACACCCAGGTCAGTCTAGTAAACTAGTGTAAGAAACTTAAGAAATATGTAATAAGTAACAATAACCATTGAGACCGTATGGAATCCCATAATGGTTTTCCCCTCAAGGAAACCAACCATTCATTAAGTTTAACATATAGTGATGTGATAGATAATGTCTAGAGTATAGCAAATAAACCATATCAAATAGCTGTTGTGTGAGTGCCATAACAATAATAGGTATACAATCAATACTGCTAAAGTGCATTCGCATAATGGATTTTCCATGGGGATCTCCTCGAATCAGGCCGAATCCAAGCTCGTACACAAGAATCAATGATATCCTTTTGGGCAACGTTCATCTCTAGGGAATGTATTATAGGAAATACATAACTGTCCCACAACCAAAACACTCATAGTTCTGAATGCGTCGCTCCCGTATGCATATCCGTAAGTAATACTAGATGGAATCGCCTACGACCTTGGGATTGCTAAAATGCTACGTTCCTTTTGGCTATGCAACATACCTTTGGTTTTTATCATTTCCAATGTCGAGGCTACATTTGGTATCTCTCACTCGAGTCTTCATCACTCGAACAGATCTCAAATCTCCACATAGATTTCCGCATAAGTCCTCTGACGAATGCTAAAGCTGTCCTCTCTCTTGGAATACTCCTCAAGGTAGAAAGTCTCATATGATAGCATCGTTTGAAATGTTAACGCCGGCCTCTCTCTTGGACTTAACCTTAGGATTGACAGTTCAACTCTATAACAATTCACTTCACAACCTCTTTCAAAACATAAAACTCATATACTAGTTTTGAAGTGGTATTCGATAAGTAAAACACTTACCGATCTTGGTCTCTTCAAAACCAATTCAATGAATTTTCGGTAAAATCAATTCTGGTTCATTCAGAAGTAAGAAAAAGCTAGAGACTTTTCGTACCAATGCTCCTCCCAAGGGGTTCTCATTGTATGAAATCGTGAAGCTTTTAGATACTTCCTAGGTTAATATAAGGTCAAGGTCGATAATCGACTAATCGATTATCTAGTCAAAACAATTGCATATACAAATCCATATTCATATACTTAACTCGTTTCCGACATTCCAACTTAACTATTCCTCATCCAAGATGAAGCCAGGTAAGTTAGAGCATTGGTTGCATCCAAGCCTTACCTGGACACTTCAATCTTAAATCTTACAAATAAATAAGTCTACTTCGTCAGCTTTCAGTGTTAAGTATGGTATTAATGATTTCCATAAATAAGTAAGAAATCAACACGATTTACACATTTTCGACATTTTTCGACTTACTATTCCTTGGTTAAGAGAGAAGGCGGTAGGTTGGAGCACTATTGCTCCATCCCTACTTGAACATCAATCTTCACTCTAACAAACAGATAAGCCTTACTTCGTCGGCTTTTAGTGTTAAGCATAGTTAATTACTTTTCAAATAAGTAAATAAATAATTAACCATTTGGCCATTAAGCAATTCTAACCCCTTTCTAAACCTTTTGTTTATACTTTTAAAACCCTTTTTAAAATGATATATATGTATAGTAATTTACTTGTAAAACTTGATATTTAAATAAACAAGTCAAAAGATATTTTATTCCATAAGATATAAAACAGTCAACATATTTTCTAAAAACTATATATGTTTTAAAATGCTTTAAAATAATTTATAATACTTAGTTGTTAATAATAAAATTTAATTATTTGTTAACGTGTTCATTTTATTATTAGACAAGTGCACAAGCGTTCGAACAACTTATATCAATTGAAAAGTTATTTACCGATAAACCGATTTTCAATCACATTATCGAGTTTTCTTCGAATACTGTATTTTTGTGAACAAATTTCAAAAAAAAGTTTCTTATAATTATTCATTAATTAAATGATGTATAACAAGGTTATAAAATCATATTTATAACACTTAACTATATTTCAAAACATTTCGATATTCGAAGACGAAGTGTTCGAATTTTCGGGTCGCTACATTCTCCTCCACTTAGAACATTTCGTCCTCGAAATTCAAGCAAGAACGATAATCAAAGGAGATGGAAGAACAAGATATATATAGCATACTACTAAAACTATATACAAGCTAAACTGCAAACTAAAATGTATACTAAATGACTCCACCTCAAGCGGTGAGTACACTACAAAGATGTATGATAATAAGATAGGAAGGAAACCCTAGTTTATAAGCGACTTTGGATGGAACTCTTTCAAACCATCCTCCGTCTTCCTGGTACCACCTCGAGCATCCTCGCTTCATGGCACTTCTAACATTAACAAAGGAACAAGCACACCAAAACTTAAATAGTATTCATAATCACTAGCAAGCAAAGCTCATGGTTTGCTCAGGTTCAAAAACTCTCCCATCGTCCAAGGATGATAAACATTCTAAAAAGCATACCTTACACTCAATAGCCTTAGGTTATTACTTAGACAATTATTTATTCTACCTCATAACAAGCGAAGAGTCATTTCCCAAACTCTTCATAAGTCATCATAATACATCATAAAAATGTACTAAAGCCCATACGATGCATATGGACTATCTGTACGTAACATCTGATCTGATCGCTTGCTCGATCACATAGATTCCAAACTAGTATAGATCACTTGACCACTCTAGTACGGACTTTGATTTGGTTCCTTGATTAGAAACCTCCATTATCCTAGTATAGCCATATACTATGATAGAAAACATCAGGATCATATCATGAATCTGTATAAAGTGTTCGCCATCAAGAATCAAGTGAAAACCCTTGTTTGAATCGGTGCAAACCACCTCGAAAACATGTACTCAAATATTGGATCAAAAACAGTTTTGCAAATAAAACGATCTACGTACAACTTACGTATTTATCCTATTGGTTTCTTAACTACATTAAGTCCTATTTAATCGCCTTCATTTATACAAATAGTATGTCATTCAACACTAAATCATTTATGCATCATTTCATAAATCATAACTTCAAGTTTATAATCATTTTATAACTTAAGTTCATACACGTGTAATACTCCATTACATCCTGAGAGTATATATAAACATCTAATCCATCTTACTTAACAAGGATGATCAACAATTTGAACTCGTTTTAGCTTACTACCTTTTCAAATTTAAGTGTCATATAAACTCAACTTTATATTTCAAAAACACTTAGCTCCAAGTTCTATAACAATCCAGAAGTTCCCGACTATCCAAACCGTTGAAAAATTCCATTTCTTTTAACAATTGAAAACTATCAAACAACATATCATATCATGATGCACATACCATACTTAGTGCATAGGCTACATGTGTCCATGAAATAACTTAAAAAGAGAACTTTAGAACTAAACACCGGTTTTCATTTTAAATCATTATGAAATAAAATATACATATAACTTTTGTATATCAAATCATACTTTGGGATTAAATCAAAATCTGTTTTACCAAAACAACTTTGTAGCATCCCCCACTTAGAAACCCAAAAATGAATGTCGATGATGTTGCAGTCATCACCAAAATTATTTTCAAGTGATAGAAGTGAGTTCGGTACACCCAAATCATACTTTTGGTACTTAACCAAAATCATTCCAAAGCGGTATCAAATACTTCATATAATAATACTAAGTATCTAATCTAAACCAATTCCCAATTTTTTACTTTCAAAAATACTAATATTAGTTTCTCCTAAATCTTGAAAAACATTTTCAAAGATGCCAGGAATTAAGTTCTCAAATTCTTTATTTAAATCCTTTTTGCTTATAAACCATATTCTATAAACTATACTTATATAAAATCACCTTCTTATATAAATCTTTTCATAAATATTTATTTCTAAAATATTATATCTTTCCTTTTCGTTATAGTAAATATCTTTTACTATATCCCTAACTTTTAACCCAACATTATCGTCGAACGTCTTATAGTCAAACCATGAAACATAATTCACAAAGTGTTTGTTTCAATATGCCCACAATTACTGTCTACCCAACCCATGATGTAGAAAGGTAAAACTACTCGTAAACTAGTCGAGCCTAAATCAATAATCAACAAACAATGGTCCATGTTTCTAACATGCCGAGCATGACAAAACAATCAAGGTTATGAGATATTAAACAATGAGAAGCACTAGAGTCAAAAAAATGTGAATAGGAAAGCCATAAATAGATAGTATACCCTTAAGAATCTACTTTCCCTTCTCAACTGCAAAAATAGCAAAAACTCTATGCTGCTCCCCTTTCTTGAGCATAGGACAATCTCCTTTTGGTGCAAACTATGCCTCAAGCTTTTAAACCTTCGTTATCGGTGCTTTCATTATCTGCCCTCTAGCTACCTGGTCTTCTTTCCCCAACTTACAACCCCCTAGAAAAGTGTCCCTTCTACCTACACTTATGGCAAACTACACTAGAGATATCTCTCGAAGGATGAAACTTCCGCTTGTTGTCCCTAGCTGGTGTAGTAATAGATGGCTTTGGCGTTAAACTCCCAAACCTTAAAGCCATGTTCATTAAACCAACAAAAGATCCCATGACATGACTGGTCATATCTCGCTAGAACTTAGTGCACATACCCACAATGAATTTCTCGTTCTTCTTCAGCGGCATGTCAACCAATCCTAACCTGAACCGAGACAATGCAATGAACCAGTTTTCATACTTTGCCACAGTCATGGCCCCTTGCTTCAGATCCAAGAAGCTCCTAAATAACAAAGTCTTTCTGGCTTTCGAAACAAACTTCATCTCAAACTCATCTTTAAATTGAGTCCAAGAGAAGTCGTTCTCTTGGACATAAGTTGTAATAGAACTCCACCAATCCATGGCTGCATCTATCAGATGTCAAGATGCCAACCTAAGCTTTGTCGCATCCTCTAGCTCCATATCTCCAAATATCTGATCGCATAGTCTGAGCCAAGACTGGACTTCTATAATAGTCTCTGTACCACTAAACCTCTTACCCTCCAGCCTCTCATAATCATGGCAGAGTAAAGTAAAACTCATATGAGGCCTGACTTGCATGACCACCTCTATGAAATTCACCATTGGTTCCTTAATTGGAGCAACTTTCCTCTGCGCTCAATTCCCACCATTCGTGACAGTGTTACTCCGACCACCTCTAGCATTGGCTGCTTTAGTACTTATAGTTCTTACTACCTAATCAAAGAAAAAATTCTTTAGGACACAAAAGAATGTAGTTAATTCAAAAGAGAGTTACTAACGAAGAGATATTCCTAGCGAATAATTTTAAAAGTATAGTTTTCAAAATAAAAATACGCTCTCATATGTATAATACACTCGACACATTCTAGCGTGTCACTTACCCTATATCTACTGAGCCATACCCAACCAAAGCCAAGGTGTTTGCTTAATCTTAAGTTCTGACACCAAATGTAATGACCCAACTTCTTGACCCTCGAATGTCGATACTAAATACATCCACGGTATTTATGTGTCGAACACCCAAGTGCCGAAAAGATAGAAAGTTAGGGTACAAAAAATAGAATAGAACAAGAAAGATAGAACACAACATCAGAATCTCGCAATGGAATGATAATATATAATATCAAAGAATCTTACAAAGGGTTACTCTAAATACATAAATTTCAGAGTTAACAAAACCTAAGTACATTCATCAGCCTGGATAGTTATAACTGCCTGTCCTCACAATGCTGATATATACAATACAGTAGTGCAACAACAATAAGAATACTTCGGTAGATAATCATCCTTCTCTTCCCCATAAGCTCCAAAGCATCCGAGGTTAAAATTGGAAATATACGCGGGCTGACCCGGGCATTATAAGAAAATAATACCCGGATCAGTCTAGTAAACCAGCGTGAGAAACTCAAGAAATATGTAACAAGTAATAGTAACCATTGAGATCGTACAGAATCCCGTAATGGTTTTTCCCTCAAAGAAACCAACCATTCATTAAGTTTAATATATAGTAATGTGATAGATAATGTCTAGAGTATATCATATAAATCATGTTAAATAGTTGTTGTATGGACGCCATAACAATAATAGGTATACAATCAATACCGCTAAGGCACATTCGCGTAATGGATTTTCCATGGAGATCTCCTCGAATCAAGCCGAATCAAAAACTCCTACACAAGGATCAGAGATATCCTTTTAAGCAACGTACATTTATAGGGAATGTACTATAGGAAATACATAACTGGCCCATGCCCAAAACACTCGTGGTTCCGAATGCATTGCTTCTGCATGCACATATGTAAGTAATACTAGATTGAGTCGCCTGCACCCTTGGGATTGCTAAAATGCTACATTCCTTTTGGCTATGCAACCTATCTCTAGTTTCTATCGTTTCCAATTTCGAGGCTACGTTCAGCATCTCTCACTCGAGTCTTCATCACTCGAGCAGATCTTGAATCTCCACATAGATTCCTGCATAAGTCCTCCGACGAATGCCAACGTTGTCCTCTCTTTTGGAATACTCCTTAAGATAGACAATCCCATATGATAACATCATCTGAAATGTTAACGTTGTCCTCTCCTTTGGACTTAACCTTAGGATTGACAATTCAACTCTATAACATTTCACTTTACAATCGCTTCCAAAACATAGAACTGTATACTAGTTTTGAAGTGGTATTTGATAAATAAAAAACTTATCAATCCTAGTCTCTTCAAAACCAATTTGATGAATTTCCACTAAACTAAATTTTGATTATTTCAGAAGTAAGTGAAAGCTAGAGATGTTTCGTACGAATGCTCCTCCCCGAGGGTTCTCATTGGTATGAAATCCTAAAGCTTTTAGATACTACCTAAGTAGGTATTAGGTCAAGGTCGATAATCGACTATTCGATTATCTAGTCAAAACAATTGCTTATACAAATACATATTCGTATACTTAACTTGTTTTCAACATTCCAACTTAATAATTCCTCGTCCAAGAGTGAAGCCAGGTATGTTAGAGCACCAGTTGCATTTAAGCCTTGCCTAGACATTTCATTCTTGAATTTCACAAATAGATAAGTCTACCTCGTCGACATTTAATGTTACTGATTTGCATAAACAAGTAAGAAATCAACACGATTAATATGTTTCCAATATTTTCCAACTTACTATTCCTCGGTAAAGAGGAAAGCCGGTAAGTTAAAGCACTATTGCTCCATCCCTATCCGAACATCAATCTTAACTCTCACAAATAGATACGCCTTACTTCTTCGACTTTTAGTGTTAGCATAGTTAATTCATTTCAAAAAAGTAATTAAATAATTAACCATTTAGCTATTAAGCAATTCTAACCCCTTTCTAAACCTTTTGTTTATACTTTTAAAACCCTATTTAAATTGATATATATATATATATATGTATGTATAGTAATTTACTTATAAAACTTGATATTTAAATAAACAAGTCAAAAGATATTTTATTCCATAAGATATAAAATAGTCAACATATTTTCTAAAAACTATATATACTTTAAAATGCTTTAAAATACTTATAATAGGTTTTATAACATTTTTTCAAAATATTACTTAAAAACAACAACTTTATAATTTCCTTAAAAACTTGAAAAAACAAGTTTTTATTATAAAATCCTCTTCTTTAAAAATTCACAACTAATTCTTAAAAATTCATAAATACCTCAATCCACTTTTTGAATAATCTAATATGAGTTAGTAAACACTTGTAAAAATAAAGAAATAAAATACTTAAATTTAAATACCATTCCAAACATTTAAATTCCAAAAATCAAGGTTAAACGGGGCAGTTTTGCATAAGTGAAGTTTTGGACACTTTTTGATATGTTACTTAACTTTATACTATCCAGGATTTTAATAGCAATAAACACATATATAAAAAATTATAAATATGGTGAGAAGCCCCTACGGATCTCTCTAAAAAGTTCCATAGAAATCGTCGAAGTAGACAATTCCTAAGTGCATCCATAGCGACTATCGCTACAAGTGCACTTTCAAATCCGAGTCTGATCTAAACCGAAGTCCATCTATAACCTATATGCTTTGTTTTAAGGTTTTTTCACAAGTCATACAAGTCTGTTCAAGTCCATTCCAAGTCCATAGACATGGATCACATATGCAGCATGTTGTCAAAACAAGAATCAAACCAATGTTTTCAACAATGTCAATAACAATTCAACAACTTAAACACAATCAAAACACAACATATATATGTTATAATTTCCATTCAAAGAGGTGTGTTAACTCACCTTTTATCCAACAAACAACTAAGATCCAAAAACCTAAGTCAAACCTCCACCTTGTAACGCTTCTTCTTCCTTTCTTCTTTGCCTTTGCCTTGAATTTGCCCTCACTTATTTGCTCCCAGCCAAAGCTTCCAAGGGGAGTTTAGCTTCACTTCTTCAACTTCTAACTAAGTGGAAGGTGTTATTATATTCCTTCTTCAACTTCTAACTAAGTGGAAGGTGTTATAATATTCCTCCAAGGCTTCACTCTAAATTTGAGTTGATTTGATTTGTTAAAATTTCCTTTAGAACATAAGTGAAGAACAAGACATGGAAGTAGCTTGCTTTAAGCTTTGTCAATTTATGATTTATCTTCTATGATATGATTCTCCTTATGTAGGCACAAAAATGATGTTTTTTAAGCTTGCCTTCACCCTCCCAAATCATGTCATGGAAGACTCACCTTCCATCACTTCTCCTCACATCACTTCTCCTTTATGCTAATTACACTTATACTCTTCTCATGATAATATCTCTTATCCTAATAGAAGCTTTTAGAATGTTCCATGCTTCATGAAGAGGTGTGTGTTATTTAATTGCTAATGTGTTCATTTGATCATTAGATAAGTGCACAAGAGTTCAAACAACTTACATCTATTGAAAAGCTGTTTATCGATAAACCGATTTTCGGTCACATTATCGATTTTTCTTCAAAGACTATATTTTTGTAAACAAATTTCGAAACCAAGTTTCTTATCATTATTTATTAATTAAATGATGTATACCAAGGTTATAAAATCATATTTATAACACTTAACTATATTTCAAAATGTTTCGATATTCGAAGATGAAGCGTTCAAATTTCCAGGTCATTACATAGACGGTCTCTTCTAAATCACCATTTAGAGAAGCCATATTTACATCCATTTTCCATATTTAGTAGTCATAGAATGCAACAATAGCTAGCAATATCCGAATGGACTTAAGGACTCTACAGGTGAAAATGTCTAATCATGATCATTATCTTGAAATTAATGAAATCCTTTCGCAACCAGCCTTGCCCTACAAGTTTACAGTTGTCCATCAACGTTCTTCTTTTCTTAAAAGTCTATTTGCAACTGATAGGTTTTACCCCTTCAAGTATGTCAAACAAAATCCAAACTTTGTTTTTATACATGGAATCCATCTTGGATTTCATTGCTCCAAGCCGAAATGAAGAGTCTTTATTTTGCAGTGCTTGTCAGAATGTCAAAGGAGTGTCGTTATCTAAGACACATCCCTCCTTCTTGCATGAGATTCCCCACTAGACTTTCTAATATATTGCATGTTTTCGTATACGGTTGAATTTAGTTCTCCCACTGGCTCAGCCTTAGTGTTAATTTCTTGAAACTCATCTAAGTCTATAAACTCATTGTTAATTTTTTTTGATAGAAATTCCTTTTCTAAAAGACAACACATCAATAAATATTAACATTTTATTCCTCAGTATTATAGAATATATATCCTATTGAGTTCTTAGGATATCCTATAAATTTTCACAGTGCCAATTTTGCCTCAAGTTTATTTGAATAAACATTCTTGATGTAGGCTGACAACCCCACACCTTCAAATAGTTGGAGTTTCTTCCCATACCATAGCTCTTATTATGTCTTAGGCATAGATTTAGTGGGCATCAAATTCGACATATGCATTGTGGTTTCGATGCATATCCCCAATAGGACAGAGGTAAATTAGCCTTACTCATCATGGAATGACCGATATCTAATAGAGTTTGATTCCTTTGCTCAGAAACGCCATTGTGCTGCGGAGTATATGGTGGCGTAACCTGAGAGATAATCCTATTATTTTTTTAAGTACTATTGGAGTTCTTGTCCAACGTACTCACCTCCTCGATTGGATCGAAATTTTTTAATATTTTGGTTCTTCTTCAACCTCATTCTTATATTCAATAAGTTTCTTAAAGACACTGGATTTGTTCTTCATGAGGAACACATACTCTAGTCTTGAGAAATCATCAATAAATATTACAAAATAAGAACAATTATCTTTGCTAACTATAAGCATCGGGCCACATACATCACTATGTACAAGACCCAGGAGTTCATTAACACTTTCATTGATCCCACTAAATGGGTTCTTGGTCATTTTCCCTTTGAAACATGACTCACACGTGTCAAATGATTCAAAATCAAATGACAGTAGAAAAACTTTAGTTTAACTTGTGTAATCATTTCTTGCTTTTATGACCTAGCCTACAATGCTGAAGATAATTTTTATTTACATTGTCATTTGAAGAATTTTTCACAACATAGAGATAATTTGTATGGATCGCATAAATGCGATTTTATTGCCATCTAAAATAATGTTCACAACTATACCAGAATAGTGAAAAATATAACCAGTCTCAGATAATTTGGACATAGAAATAATCCACAAATAAAGTCTTTTACATAACAGTAGTTATTTAATATCAAAACAAATCCTCTAGACAAATTTAAAGGAAAATCTCCAACTTTTATTGCATCTATAATAGATCCATCAGCAACTTGAAACCTTATATCTCCCTTTTCCACATGACGCCTGTTCCTAAGGCTTTATAACAAATTATAGATTTGAGTTCTAGACCGGTATCTAAAACTTAGGATAGTTTATTGATTGCAAAATAATTTTGACTCATAAATGTACCTGTAGGAGTAGCAGAACCACTCTACTTCATCTCTTTAACAATCTTCATGTACTCTGGATAATTCCTTTTCTAATGACCCTTCTTGTGACATTGATGACATTCTCCTTTTTCAACTTGAGTAGGCTTCATGTTCTTCCTATTAGCCTTCTTCTACTTCTTCGAAATTTTAGAAGATGACGTGTTCCCCTTAACAACAAGTACATCCCATTAAGGAGCTCAACATATTAAGGACCTCCATGAGGCTTATTTTTAACTGGTTCATATTATAGTTTAATATGAAAGACTCAGACTAGGAGTAAGGGATCCAAGAATCAAGTCTACTTCCATCTCATTGCTTGTCATCACGTCTAACTGTGAAAGTCTATCAATATAGCCTTTCATCATCAACACATACTCTTTCACTTTTTATCCCTTGGTCATTATGGTACTGAACAGTTTCTTCATAAGGTCATACCTTGGGGAACATGATTCTTCACCAAATAGAGCTTTAAAACTATCGAAAATCTCATGAACATACATGTTTTCATGTTGCCTCTACAAAAACTTGTCAAACGTAGACAGCATGAAAACCAGGGAAAGTTCTAGGTCTGAAACCCATTTATCATAAGCTAGTCTTAGTGTATGGTATGCATCATCAACGAGTTGTTCTTTTGGAGGTGTGGCTACCGATGACCAAAAACATTCCTAAGTCAATATAGTTAGGTCCAGTGAGTTTGTCGTTTTCAAAAAATAACTTGGGTGTGGAGATTTTCTTACAAAATTTTTAATTGGTAGGTTAGGACATTTTCATAATAGATGTTCTTAGAATATTGGTAATGTTTAACATTACATTTCATTTTTCTAATAAGGTCCCACTAGTCTTTTATGTCTCTCTATGCCCTAAGAAGAAACATAGAAGTCTTTCGACTTCACTAGTCGGTGTCAGGACTCATCTACTTGGGATTCTAACCTTGAGTTTGCCTAACAAATCATGGACTCATAAACGATGGATAATTCCTTATCGATTGTATCATATACAACTCCTAACCCGTAGTTCCTTATTCTAATCTCATTTTGACCTTGAGTTTGCACAACAAATTGAAAGAGATTATTCGCTCATACCTATTATTTTGTGACGGCCTAAGTATATTATATGTTCTTTGATTTTTCTAAATTAATACATATTGTTATATTACCTCATCTATTTAATATATTAATAAAACAACATGTAATGTAGCGACTAGTAATTTTGAACTCTTCATATTTAAATATCTGAATTATTTAAATATTTGAATGTAGGTTAATTGTGTTAAAATTAATTTTATAACCTTGTTAAACCCCTTTTAATTAATAACACATGATGGTAAACTTGTTTTTGAAATGTGTTTACAAAAATAAATAGTTTAAATAAATATCAATAATATGATCGAAAATCGTTTTACTGATATACAATTTTGTACTCGATATAGTTGTTCAAACTTTTTGGTCATGTCTAATATATTAATTGTAATGATTTGCCTTTCTTACACTTAAAGATGACACTTAATACATCCTTGGTATTTGTGTGCCGATCATTTAAGTGTCTGAAAGGCAGGTCTTTTGGGATGAAGAAAGAAGAAGACAGAACAAAATCTCATATTGTGACGAGCAATATATAATATACACAAAATCTTTACAAAAAGAAATCATCTTTATTTATACACAACATTAGAGTACACTAATCTATTATTAGCCTGGACAATCATAACAGCATGTCCTTATAATTGCCGATAAATACAGATAAGAACAAAACAAATAGAGCGGAAGAATATAAGAAACATGAATATGTCTTGGAAAATCTAGCTCTTCACCCGAAAGCTCCAAAGCATCCAACTAAATCTGGAAATATGCTCGTGCTGACCCGAGCATTATAAGAAAATAAAGCCCGGATTAGTCTGGTAAACCAGCGTGAGAAAGCCCAATCAAATCATATTAATTTCTACATTTGAAAACCTTTTCAAAATAAAAGGTATCTCGTAGGACCACGTTGCACATAGATACGGACGGATTTTTACCTTATGATAGCCAAAACATTTTATATTATAAAATCCAGTGATATTATAATAATGTATATGGGTTTAAAATACCAATAATCAAGTAGTTATGATATGTGTACATCACAACAATAATAAGGATACAATCAAAAACCGAATGCCCTTATTGGAGAATGGATTCCAACAAATGGCAAGGCAAGGGACTACCTTCCGAAAAACAGTACACCTCTAGGTAAAATATGCTATGGGCCGCATTTACCTTTGCAACCCTACCAATACAGGACCGACCTACCACTGACTGGATAGTACCGAATATGTCATCACCCCGGTTCTTCCCAACCTTTATAGAGAGCACTTATGCACAACCAAATCCATAATATGATAATCTAGAAAGGTGATAACACACTCTTATGGGAGCGACCCACATAGCCATGTTGCATCTACCATGTTTTAGCCATTTCCAAGGTGTGAAGCTCGAGACAATGATTTACCTTCTCTCTTAGTAGACCATCTTGGAATGCTAACACTGTCCTCTAGGCAGAAATGCAATGCCCGCATTTATCCATACAAGTTTGTTCTCGGTCTAAACAAAACCAAAGGACTGCCTCTACTACATCCATTTTGGAATCACCATCAGGATTAGTAGCAAGTATCTCTTGCACTTCAAAGAACTCCATCTTAGATCATCATCAAGATGTCTTCCACTCGAACGCATAAGTTGGTTAAAAGTGGTTTTCGAATAATATATCTGATCCCGGTCTCTACGAACCAATAACTGATAATATTCGATGGACTCAATCCCGATTCATTCAGAAGTAAGCGGACTATATCAGAGTCCCAAAGGGATCTCTAATATATCCCTTAAAATTAGACACGTTTCAACCGAATGAGTTCTCCCGAGGGAACTCAAACTGTATGGACACGTGAAACTCTTATTTACTTCCAAAGTCAAAACTGGCCAAGATTTGATAGTCGGTTATTTAACTATCAAGTAGACAATAATAACAAACCAGAGATTTAACTACCCATACCAACCACTAAGCCTCATTTAAATAAATCTTTCATTTATTAAATCTCTTTTCAAAATGCTTATCAAAATATTCATATACTTATCTCACTGGCATAAGTATATTCATAAAACATTATGAAAAGTTTCATTTTTCAAAATCATATTAAAAGGATCAAAACAAATGTTATTAGATTAGAGATAAGGATAAACCCAAACACTATCCCTTTGGTGTTAAACATGGAACAAATGTCCACACCACCATAATTAAGAAGGTTAGTTAACGAAAACCCCTCTCAAATTCCTTTATAAATTTATTCAATAAATCCTTTTAAAAAATCTATTTTATTTATGAAATCTCCTTTGCTTAAATTCTAAATCCATTTATAAAACACTTTATAAGTCTTTAAGTTAATTTATAAAACTCTTTTATAAATATCAAAAATTATTTATAATCTTCCTTTATAAATATCTAAAATCGTATATAAAACTCTCTTATAAATATCCACAATCATTTATTAAACTCCTTTATAAATAACCACAATCGTTTGTAAAACTCTCACCAAATTTCAAGATCTCCTTTTTAATTTATAAAACTCCTTTTATAAGCTTTCCTTATTTTAACCAAAACTTCTTTAATAAACTTTAATCAATAAAGTTCCTTTGATAAACAATCAATTATTCAAAACACCTTTAAATAAACAAATTAGTATTTAAACATCCTTTATTTAATTATCTTTAAACCGCATTAACAAAATAATGATTTCAAACAATCATTCAAAAAGTATTAAATTACTTCACACATTTAATAAAATAATTGCTTAATTATCCTTTAAAAGGCTTAAAATGGAATAAATTTTAAACCATTATGAAAAAGGATAAAATAAAATATTTGACTTCATAGAAGTCAGGAAGAGGCTTAGTGACCAAAATGGTTTATTAAACTGAGTTTAACTTATCTAAGTTAAAATATGGGTATTTATATATCAAGCAGATATGTAAAGGAAATCAGCTAATACAGTCAATTAACATATAGGTAAATATCCAAGTTACCAAAATAGCAGAACTAGGTTTTTATTCTACTTAAATAAATGTCACCAAAATCTACGAGTGAATTATGGCAAAACTGTGATTTATTTTACCAAACAGATGTCAAATACAATTTAATTAGCAGAACGGAGTTTTATCCTACTAAAGAGATGCCACTGGATTTCATATTCAATTGAGGTTACTTAAGGGTAATTAACAAAGAAATCTCTTGGATAAAAACAATCAAAAGAGAGTTGCTTTTTAAATAAAATCGATCTTTAAAAATAAAGTGGTTTAAAACTTCAAAACTTTTATTTAATAATTAAATAACATTTAAACTCTTTATTTTTAATAATAATTAACCTTTAATTAATAATTAAATAATAGTTAACTATTAAATAAATAATTAAATATTAATTAACCTTTAAATAAATAAGTAAATAATAGTTAATCTTGAAATAAACAATTAAACCGTAATTAACTTTTAATTAATAGTTAAATAATATATTATACCTTCATTTAATAATAATTAAGTCTTAATTATGTCTTTAATTAAATCTTAAGTTAATTAGAAATTAATTAAATATTTAAACCCTTTCTTTAATAATAAATTAATAATTAACACTTTTTTACTAATTAAATAATAGTTAATATTTAAATAAATAAATAATAAATATTTAATTAGTTGGCTAATTATAATTAACTTACTTAATTTATAATTATGTACAAATTTCCTTTATTAACAATGATTAAGTACTAATTCCTTGCTTAATTAATTAATTAATTAATCATTAAATAAAAAAATGAATAATTAAATAATAATAATTTTCCATACTTAAAATATGTTTGAAAACACTTTTCAAATAATACTTAAGTGAAATAATTTTTAATTCAAAAAGAGTTCGTTCTACGAACTGCATCTATAGCGACCATCGCTATATGAATCGAAATTTTCAAAACTTGTTTTATATTCCAAAAACCTTGAAATATTTTACCTTTGAATTTAATTTACTTTTATAAACTTTGAATAAAGTTTTCGAAATAAAACAAAATAAAGTTTGGAACTTTATAAACTTTTTCATAAAAACATCCAAGTGTAAACAAGTTTAAACCAAGGATCTCGATGTCGATACGACTACAAATCAAGTGCTATTTTCTTTTTAGCTTACTAATCTCTTACATACTCCTATATATCCCAAAGCATGCCATAAGCAACCATACACAAGCAACACATCATAACTAACTTTTTAACTTCACTTTTCTAAGTTTTAAAGAACACCACATCCAAGCACACATATGCACATACAAATTAACATCGATTTACCCAAACAAGCAACTATTTTAACAACTAAGCAACAACCAATATACATCATATTTAAAGTTAATAACTTTAAATAAAATAGTTAGCTTACTCACCAAAATGCTAACTAAACCCTTGCTAACTCCACCCGAACTTTACTCAAACTTGAAAACGATCTTAGCTCTTTGCTTTGCTTTTAGAAAAACACAAATTTAGAGGCCTTAAGGGCCTAGGGCGGCCTAGTTGGTACATGGCTTGGCCATGATGTGAGCAAGTAGATTTGGACTTGCTTTTGAAGGAGGAAGGTGTAGAAAAGAAGTAAGGAGTTTAAACAAATATTTTCATGAATTAAAAGTTGAAAAGGAATGATTTTAAATCATTTGAAAAACCAATGAAGCCATTAAAGTGTACATGAAGACTTGAAGGAGGATTTAGAAAGTAGGCATGAAAATGGAAAATGAGAGTAAGGTTAAGAAATTTGTTTATATACAAGTGGATAAATTGAATTACTTAAAATATCATTCGACTACATGCCCTCCTCTCATCGCTTGCCACATCATCTTGGCCCCTCTTCCACCATGTACTCATGCAAGGGCCTTGTCCCCCTCCCCCTTCATGTTTTTCCAACATGAATTTACTGTTAATAGTACTTATGTCTCTTAATGTCTCACTTTACTTTTTCACTTTATTTTAATTTATATAAAATGGTCACATCTCTTTTATAAATATATATATATATATATATATGTCTAAGTTTATAAATATATACATCATATAACCCTAACTTATTATTGTATGTTTATAATTATATAATAGAGTGCACAATGTTTTTGACAACTTTTAGCCGACGAAAATTCAAAAATTGATTTTCGGTCACATTTTTTATTTTTCTTCGAACTAAATATTTTTGTAACTAAATTTTGAAAACCATTTCACCATCACTAGTTATAATTTTAAAGAGATCCATTCTCATTATAAAATTTATTATTTGAATATTAAATTTAATTAACTATTCGCAAATTAAAGCGGTGAAATTCCAGGTCCTTACATTAATGTGCCATTAATTAGCAAATAAAAATATTTTGTGTGTTATGGATAACTAATTTAATTAGTGAGGTAAGCATAATGTCATGGAGGGGGTAGATATTTATGTGTAAATGAAGATGTTTTGTCAAAGCAGTAAGGTAGAAAGTTAGCACATGGGAAGGAGGTTTCTTTTAGTGGCTGGCCAAGGAGGTTTTGGAGGTGGTATTGACCTCTTGTAAACTCTAATAATACACTTTAATAGCCCACAAAAACATTCACTAAGTTATGAAAAAAGATAAGTTATGTCTTCATGCTCTTCTCTCCACTTTAACTCTCCAAAATCATAGCAAATGAAGTCAAGCACTCAAACTTTGGCCAAGAGTCTAAGGCAACCTAGGAGCAAGGGAAAGCAACTCAAAGGTGGAAGGAGAGGAGCACAACACACCAGATTTGGTCATGACCAAGAGCAAATAGTGAAGGCAGGGAGCGGCCGTGAGCATTTCAAGGGCTAGGATGGTGTTAGCTTGCTCTAAGGTGATTATAGGAAGTGTTCTTGTGTTCTAGTGGCTTGTGTTTGATGTTAGCAAGGTTTTTGTATGAGTTAACTAACTATTGAAGTGTGTGTGTGTGTGTATTGTGTGTGTGTGTATGTATGTTTTTGTGTGAATTTAAAGTAAAGTAATGAAGTTAACTAGTGAAAGTTATAACTTCAGACCGCTCTTACTTTGGAAAGCAAATGATTAATATATTCACTTCTATTACCTTCTAAAACATCTAACGTGGCCTATACTTTGTGCTTACATATTTGGTGCGGTTGTATGTGACGTGAAAGTGTGTGTGAACTTATTTAGCGAAAGAGTCACTATAAGTGCACTTCAAAATCCCTTGTGTTTAACTTGTTCAAAGTGGTGATTTAAAAGTATATTATGGAAGAATATATTTTGATTGTGCTTTACACTTATTGTAGTGTATGTGATAGCAAGGAAATGGTTTGGAAAATTATATAGCTTGTAGAATAAAGTTTGAAAATTTTGAAGGCGAGAAAGGACATTATATGGACACTTCCACATGCCCTATTTTTGGGAATTTTTATATGGTTTTGAAAGACATCCTTAAGGGTCTTTTGTAGGTTTATTAAGTACTATATGTATACTAATTACTGTAAAAATTCCAGCGTTTAAATCATTTTAAAACTGGTTGAACAAAGTTGCAAAAGTTAGAAGCGAGAAAGATCGCTATATGAGCACTTTGAAAAGCATTGATTTTGGGAATTTTAATATGATTTTGGAAGATATCCTTAGGGGTTTCTTTGCATAGTTATTAAGTAGTCTAAATATACTACATAATGTAAAAAAGAATCAGACCTTATAACCTTTGTTTGAATGGAGAAAACCGGTCAAACTTCTATGTAGTTTTCAAGTGTTCTCTATCCAAGTATCTTTTACAGCACTTAACAAATGCAATTTTTGACCTACGACAACATTTCTTGGTCTTTTAGCACCGTTCAGTTTGGTGTTGTTTTAAGTTGTTTTTGTAGTTTTAAATGTGTTTAAAATGATGGTCAAATTTATTATTTTTATGAAATCATTTTAGGAATGGTTAATAGCAGGTTTTAGAGTATTTTAAAAGTGGTTTCAAGTTTAAATATATTTTTAATAAATATTTATGAAATTTTAAAGTAAAGAGTTTTCTTTGTAGCTTTTATTTAAAAATGGTTTTTGAGTAATTTCTAAATTAGCTATTTTTACATAATATTTTATATAGTTATTTAAAACATAATTATAAGTATTTTTAAAGTATTTATATATATAAGTTCGGAAAAGCAAGTTAAGTATTTTAAAGTATTTATATATGTATAAGTTTGGAAAAGTGAGTTAAGTAATTTATAAAAGGATAAGTGAGTTTTGGTTATAACAGTTAGTTATAATGAATGGTTTTGAAAAGTTATTTAAAACTATATTAGCTTGTTAAATAAGTGTAGATGTACTTAGGTCTTTAAAAATAGTATTTTAAAGAAAATGATAAGTATAAAAGGTTTGGGTTTATAGTAAACAATGTTTTAGTAACATTTGTTTTAATCCTTTTTATTATACTTTTGAATATGCTTTGTTCCTTAAAAGTAATATTTTAAATAAAATGATAAGAATAAAGGTTTTGGGCTTATAGTAAATAATGTTTTAGTAACAATTGTTTTAACCCTTTTGATTATACTTTTGAAAATACACAGACCTTTAAAAGGAGTATGTTAAAGATAATGATAAGTTTGGAATGTTTTAGGAAAGGGTTAGAAAAGGTAAAGGTTTAACATATAAAAGAGAAGAGGCTTATAGCATCATTTTTTTTAACCTCTTTGATTATATTTTAAAATGGGAATCTTCTTAAATGATTTATGAATATTCTTATACCTTTGAGATAAGAATATGAGTACATTTTGAAGAATGAAAAGAGTAGATATGAATAGTGAAGTCATAGTATACATGTATATATCTTTTATAAAGGAATTTTAAATATATATACACAAGATTTACAAAGAAGTATTATTTGATAATATGGGGGTTAGAAGTTGCTTGTGTAACTTAATTGTGTTTCCGTGTTTACTCGTCTATGGAAAGTATTTGCTCTTATACTTAGCACTAAAAGCCGGTAAGGTAGACTTGTTCTATCTGTGAGAGTTAAGAATGAGGTGTCAAGGTAGGGCTTGGATGCAACTAGTGCTCTAACCTACCTAGCTTCACTCTTGACCAAGGGATAGCATAAGTTGAGAAGGTTAGAAAGGGTGATAGTATATGGGACTTGATTTCCATATGCGATCATTTTTATTCCTTTTGAATTTGACCAAAATTAACTTAGGCAATATCTAGAAAAAACATAAGATTTATACGGTATAGTTATCCTCCCGATGATGTTATGCCCTACGTATAAACTCTTCTTGCTCTTCTACGACAAGAGATAAGGGAATCAGCCTAGATAAGATATGATCTCTGCCTTATGTATTGTCTGATTATTTCTAAAAGAACCAGAGTTAAGTTAACTGAGAATTCATCGATTTGGTTTGAAGAGTCCCGTAAGTAGGGAAGTGTACTTATACGAGATGACTCGAAACCCTAACCACTTTAAAATCGATATACGAGTTCTATGTTTTAGAAGCGATTGTGGTGGGAAATGTTATAGAGTTGCACTGTCTATCCTAAGGGTAACTTCAAGGGAGAGGTTAACATTAACATTTCAGACAATGCTATAGAGTTGAACAATCTATCCTAAGGGTAACTTCGAGGGAGAGGTCGACAATAGCATTCGTTGGACGACTTTTGCTGGAATCCATGGAGAGATTCATGAAATGTTAGAGTGATGATGGATTGTGTGTTAAGATGCTGGAATCCATGGAGAGATTCAAGATTTTTTTGAGTGATGAGATGTTGAACACGACATCACCATCGGAAATGAAAGACAACAGAGGAGGCTGCATAGCCAGTGGATTTATCTAACCCAAGAGCATATCAACTCCATTTCTAGAGTTGCTTATTGATGTTTCATGGGGAGTTGATGATATTCAGCATCATGTGTTTGGGCGTGGTCCAGCTATGTTTACCTTTGTGGTATATTTCATCTAGAGATATACATCGCTTCGGAAGGTAGTTTCTAACCCTTGTAAGGAGGCTCGCCTATGTTTAATGGGGGCTCCTCTATGGAAATCCATTATGCAAATGCACCTTAGCGGTTTTAATTGTACTTCTAATATTGTTATGGTGTGAGATACAAGTAGCACATCCATTTTTTGATTTATATTCTACAACCTAGACACTATCTATTATATCGCCTTATTTACTTATTAGATGGTTTTTGTTCTTTTGAGGGGGAAACCATTATGGTGATTCGGTTGGTCTCAAAAGAAACTTTTATATGAGGCCTCATGTTTCATGAGTTTCTCACACTAGACATATATCTGACTCGTGGTTTTATCTTTCCCTTAATTCCTTAGGTGCTCTTTCAACCAGTCTGATAAAGGCAGGTTTTCGTTGATATTTTTAGAGCTTCAGGAGACAAGCCAAATGCTTCTACCCGCCGTAGTATATTATTCCCACTACATTACTAGTATGTATATATCAGCAATTTTGAAGACATGTTGTTATAACTGTCCAGGCTGATGATGGTACTTAGGTTAGTAACTCTGAAATTCCATTGTATCTTGGAGTATTTTATTTGCATCGTGTTGATATTATATATTATCTTCCTGTTGTGAGATTCAGACGTTTTGTTCTTCCCTCTTTGTTCCTTTTCTTTTTCTTTTTATTAACCATAACAATCAGTCTTTTCGTACTTAAGTGCTTGATACATTAATACCGTGGATGTATTAGTTTCAACATTTGAGAGTTAAAAAGGTCGGTCGTTACACATAACATCTATATCTTGAGTTTTCTCAACAACTAGAGAGTATGCAAGTAATTTATTAATATATAAGTAGTAGAGGACAATTTTATATTAAACATTCACAATCTTCAGTATATTTATTTAGAGTGATATCAACTTATGGAATAATGTTTCTTATGAAATACACTCGTAATTCAAGTCGAATACACATCAGAAATTACGTTATACATACTATACGTATGTATCTATCCCTTAAGTCTATTTAGGGTATCCTACTGTTCTACCTTTAATTATATATTCGTATTATATATGTTTTAATTATTACATAACTTTTATATTTAATTAACTTATATTATAATCATATATATAATATTATATTTATCAAATCTTATTTTATTAATTCAATTAATTAACATTTTAATTAATTTTATGTTATTCAATTAGACATTTTAATTGACTATGTGTACCATAATATTTATAGTCATACACATATATATTTATATATATATATATATATAATTTTTAGTTAACCTGTTAATTAACTTGTTTAATTAAACAGTTTTAATTAAATATTAATTTCGAAAATTTCTTATGTATATACACATATACTTACATCACCTTGAAAAATTTAAGACAATGTAACATATATCTTTATATATTTTACATGTATTTATTGTAATTCATTAATTTGATTTATTAATCTTATTAATAATAATAAATTTCCAAAAATAGTTTGCTAAGTTTTTATAACCAATTTTGAAAACCACATTATAAATTTATAATGTAATTCTTATTTTAAATTTAAAATCATTTTTTAGTTTTCAAAATAATTTTGAAAACTATCCAAAGGTCCAATTCAAATTGGTCCTTTTCTATTAAAGGCCACCTATGGGCTCACTTCACCTTTCGGGTCAGGTCAGTAGCCAGAGTAAGTAGGGTACTTGATTACCCAAACCCAAGCCTAGACACTACTTTCCTAGACACCCTACTAAATAGGCAAGCTTAATTAATTAGCCCTAACACGACTAATTCAAACCGCATTGGCTATTTGGCTCCAATACCATTGAAGGAACTAGGCCAACACGCAACGGGTAAAATGGGTGATTTTTTTTTTTTACCATTTTGAATTTTGTTGAGCCTATGAAGTCTAAATTCATTTAGATCTTATCTTAATTAATTTAAAAAAATCACTATTTAATTTGTAGTTGAAGTTTTGCTTTGATGTTATACATGAATTATATAATGTAAACATGTGTATCATATACACATGTGTGTACGTGTACGTGCACATGCAACATTTACAATGTGCACAGTTTAACATACCCATGCATAAGTGTTAGGATTTACATTGCAACAGACAAGTTAGCCCCTCCGTATACATATGTGTAATCAGACACACATACACACACTCTTATATGTTTATAAGATTACAAAATATTAAATGTTATAAGTACAAATATAAATAACTTTAAAATTTAAATTTAAACTTAAATTTCAAATTTCAAATTCCAAATCTAAAATGATTATGTAATAAATTATATTTAGTATAGATACATACATATACTTACCAAATTATTTTTTAACATGCGAAAACATTTGTATAAATGTGTGTATATGTCTATATATATGTGTATGTATGTATGTATTTATGTATCCATTAAGCTTATTATTTATAAATCGCATAAAAACAACTTTATACTTTCAGAATGTAAAAATATAAATATATACATTTATACTTACATATATATTTGGCCATGAAATATTTTAATAGAAAAACCCTTTTTTTATTAAAAAGCTCACAGCTTTAATCTTTTTTTAATTTATTAATTTCCATATGGAAATTATAGAGCTAAATTTTTTTGAAAAACAATTTCATGATTTATGCACATATGATTTAATATTTATTAAATATATATTAAGTATGTATTTCCTTTAACATACATACATATCAAAATAACATATTATACTATAATATATACATACATCAAGGACCTCTAGCTCAAGTGGTTAAAGGTATAACGATTTAGACAAGATTCGAGAGGTCATGGGTTCGAGTCTCTGATACATCATATGAGTGCTCTGCTTGAATAAAGTATCACATTTGTTATCAAAAATATATTATAATATACATATATATTTAAAATATTTATATAAATATATATACATAAAATTGTAATTCCCTTTTTTCAGAAATAATAACACATATATTGTTATTCCGCCTTTTGACCAGGCAGTATACAAACGGACCCGACTGTTTGTACCAAAATTTGGCACAACACTCTTCGGATGTGTTTGAAGAGATAAAATGAAGAATATAAATGGAAAATGAGGAAGAACTAACAAACACACCAATCGATAAATAGGAAAAACGCACAGAAACACACAGATTTAGAGTTGTTCGGCGTATGGCCTACGTCCACTATGAAATGGCTAACTTTTATTGATTTTTGCTTATTGGTTACAACGAATTACAATAGTGCAATTCGAGTACATTGGTATTTTCGGCGGAGTCTGGAAGTAGAAGAGCCAAAAGTCCCTTTTCAGTAGGTCCTGGGCTGCTATTTATAGGCGTAAGCAGCAAATATCTCGCTCAGATCTCGGAAGACCTCTTCTCCCACGTGGGTGGTCCCGCATGATCGATTCCCGGTTGTTTGGACTCGATCTATGATCGATATGAATGAAATTTGTATCGATCGGGATTTGGCCCAATCGAGCTGAGATCGATCAAGAATATTCTTGAGGTTGCACGCAAGCTCCTATGAAAATTTGGTGGCATTTGGATTTGTAGATTTTGGGTTATGATCGATGCAAGTTTGAATTTTTTGAAGGCTGCTGAGTTCACATAGCTTCTGTTTGCATCGATCTATTCGCATCGCTTCTGGACACGTGATGCCTGATGACGTGGTGCTAACTTTTGGATCGATCCACTTTTTATGCCGAGTGACCGAGTCTCTCACTTGAATGCGCCCTGTTCGTATCCATCCATTGCTTTTCCATTCGTATCGCTCCTGTACTTCACTTCGTATCACTTCATGTATACATTGCTTCATATCGCTTCACATACACATTGCTTCATATCGCTACACACATACATTGCTTCGTATCCATAGGTGTGGCTTCATTCATATCGATGATTTGAAGGCGCTTCGTATCGATCACTGCATGCGTTCTTTGTATCGCTCTCTTTAATGGCATGCCTCGTATCGATAGGTTAACTGATCGATACGAGTTAAGTTGGTGTGATCGATACGAAACGTGACTTATTGATGGATACGAAATAAAGCAAATATGATGGATACGAACTGAAGTGTGCATGATGGATACGAAGTGGCATGCACTTGATGGATACGACCAAGTGCTCACATTATGGATAAGAAGTAATGCGCATTTGATGGATACGAACTAGTGCTCACCTGATCGATACGAAGCCATGCGCATTTGATGGATTCGAACAAGATCGATACGAAGGAGGTTTCTCTTCGATGGATACAAAGTGGAATGTGCCTGGGTGGTTACGATCTAATGATTGCTTGATGGATGCGAACGAGATTATTGCTTGATTTGCATCGATCATATCTTGAGCATACGAACTTCGATTGAAATTTGGAACATTGGCTTTCATGGCTTTGCTTGTCGTGTCATATCAATTGTAGCTTGATCCGGACTCGGAAAAAATTTACCAGCATCCATAGTGGACCTGCATATAACTGGTATTGGGGAAGAACTGTCTTTGGTTTCCAGTCGACTTCTTGGTGTTACGGCCTTGCCAAAAGGCAGGATAACATTTTCCCCCCAAAGTACGTCTTGTGTGAACATGACGTGCTTTGAAAAGCCGCAATCTTCATTCTGAAAAGTTCTATATGATCTGTTGAGTAGTTGTTGTCATTTCGTCGAAAGATGTAACGTTTGATTGATCTTTAGTGATATAAATAACGAATTGTTGACTGCCAATCATTATATTGCGCACTGTTGTAACTGAGCATTGATGATAGCAAACTGTTGTTTGTTGTTGTTATTGTCATCAGGTGAGCATTCAATTCCTGTGAATTTTAAAAATTGGATGTTAGCCCATCATACATGTAAGTATGTTAACCCGACTCCCGTTAACGTTCGCACATTCACGAGTCATTGTCAGTTTTCTCGTATCGAATTATGTATCGATCCTCTCCTGAATCAATGTGAAATTTGAGTTGTTACAATGCCTGATGGTTGTTTTAGAGTTTCTCTTCGTATCGATCCTCTCCTGGATCGATGTGAGGAATTTGAAAATTTGTTTTCGTACCGAGTGATCGACACGAATTAGTTGACCTTTTAAAGTATCTCGCGTCGATGGACACGAATTTGGTTGGAGTCTCAATGTAGTTCGTATCAATGGATACGAATCTTGGTTCGTATCGATAGGATTCGAGGGATACGACTTGTTGGATATACTTGAGATGAGGGATACAAGGCTTTGCTTTCGTATCCATGGTAGTTGACATTGCTTTAGTTCGTCATTGGATATGAATTGATGGTACTAAACGAAAGATGGATGGATGCGAAGCAAGCTCCTTCGTCTCGATTGATATGGGTGGTTGCAGCTTTAAAGGGATGGATACGAATTGTGTTCTTCGTATCGATTAGGAAGTAGGCTCATTCTAACTGATCAAAAACCTTGGGGGATGAATCGTCATTTGCCTTCAATCCCCATGTCCATATAAAAGCCATCTTGTACTTAGACAAATTCACTTGCTTATTTGTTTATTTCCCAGCCCGTTCGTATCGCTTAAAAACTTGAGGAAAGAGGAATCCCGTTCTCGCTTTCGAACCAAACAATATTTCAATCCTTTGCATCGATACTTTAATTAGGTAATTGATTAGTTAATCCACATCAAAACGATGAGACTCGAGTTCGAATGCAATCCATTCACATTCATGGTCGTTCTTCGGCGACATTGACGCCGGAGGTTAGTTGGAGCGAGCCGGAGTTTGATGGAAAGTTGGTTGGCGCTTATGTTGATTGGAGAAGAAGGAGTGAGGAGGGATACGAAGGAGCTGGTGGACAATTGTTTGGCCTTAATTTCGTGTCGATGAATTGGGGAATAAGATGCTTTATTTCGTATCGATCCATAACTGGGAACTTCGTATTGGTCTCCTACCTTTGATCTCGTATCTCTTGTTGGTTCTTGGATTTTGTATTGATCGTCTTCGCTTTGGTCGCCTACCTCTAATTTCTTATTGATTGTGGGTTCTTAGACTTCGTATTGATTGCTCCGGATCGATATGGATACGAAGCTAACAAACCTTGATCGGTACGATGTTGGTTCCTCTTTGATCAATACGAAGCTGAGGTGTTCGATCGATGCGAAGTGAGATTTCTTGATCATTACGAAGTTGATGCACTCGACCGATGCGAAGTTGATGTTTTCTGATCGATGTGAAATGAATGTTTCTGACCGATACGAAATGAAGGTTCTTGACCGATACGAAATGATTTGACCGATATGAAATGAAGGTTCTTGGACCGTTACGAAGTTAAGGCCTTTGCAAGGAATGATCCAAGTTTGGACTTGGATGGATACAAAACTTCATGCATATTCGAACTCTTGACTCCGACGAGCTTCTGTCTTGCACTTTTGGACTTAACCGTTCCGCTACACATTTAACTGCCTTTCGAAGCTTGTCGATGGAACTGTAACTTAACCAATTTGATGAACTTTAACTTGGACCTAATTTCTAAAGTCAGGATGGCACGGTTGTGACGGTCAGCGATGACGGTCATTTCGATTGGATTTCGAAGTCTCGTCGTCTAAACACCTTGTTAATTTTTGTAGAACACTCTTAAGCAACATAAAATATTTTGCACAACACATTCATGCACTTCACTCTGGGGCATACATGGGATTATTGTCGCCTAATGATGGTTGTTGCTGAGTTGATTAGCTATGGAACCCGGGAGTTCACAGCAGCAGGAGACTCAAAATTCACCTCCTTCCGATAATAGAGACGTCGGCCATCGCGGCCGAAGTCATAATTCCAGCTCCAGATGAGCTGCCAAGAGCAGTCTTTATTGCGAATCCCCAAGATTCTGTACCATCCAATGTCTCCAAAGATATGTTGGGGAGAATCTGCTTAAGACACGGTCTATCGTTAGATGACGTTCTGCTACCAGGGCCGAATGATAGGCCACATATTCCCCCAGAAGGGTTCACCGCCTTTAACAGACATTCGTGCATAGCTAGAACGCTTTCTCCATTTAACCAATATATTCGAGAAGTGTTAGCTTTCTTTGGAATCGCTCCGTTACAGTTACATCCAAATGGATATGCATTGTTGAACAGTCTATTCATTGTCTTCATGGAGCATCTCTTTCGGCCTCTAACTCCAAAGAAGTCAGATTCTTGTTTAACGTCAAGAGTCGGGGAGATAACCCCTCATTCATATTCCTAGAGACAGTCAGGAATTGCCAAGTGGTGACTGGATCCTGGACCAGGCTTAGCTACTTCAAGATGAAGTGGTTCTATGTTCGATGCCCGCCAGGGTTTGCTAGACGGTAGTTAGTTAGACGTAAGTGCCACAATTTCTCTAGTGGCTAACGAGATAGTTGTAATCTACATTGAATCTAATATTTCCTTTTCTCTACAGCTGCAATTCCACGACCCGAAGGTGCCCAATTTAAAGAAATAGTGCGGATCCTTCAAGAGGTGCCTGGTGAGATGAGAGAAATTGACTCGGTGCTGACAGATAAAAATTTGAGGATCGTTGGGCTAATTGATCGAGACCAGAGCATAATACTTGAGGGATCGCTTAGGACAGCTCCGGCAAGACGGGCTAAGCGTACGGCGCCCGAGATTGTAATTGCTGAACAGGGCGATGAGGAAGGTACGCCCATCGAAGATAAACCCATAGTCGGGCCCTCAGATAGTCTTCGACATTTAGAGGGGAAGAGGAAAGGCAAGGCAGTTGCTCACAAACTTCATAAGTCTTCAAGATGGAAATCCATGGTCATGTCTCTACCAGCCACCAGTGTTATGATCTCGGAGGCTCCTCCCCCACAA
This sequence comes from Allium fistulosum, assembly GCA_030737815.1. Lineage (NCBI taxonomy): Eukaryota > Viridiplantae > Streptophyta > Magnoliopsida > Asparagales > Amaryllidaceae > Allium > Allium fistulosum. The sequence continues at coordinate 670,598,737 of CM060906.1, forward strand.
ATGGAGAATCCCTTCGAGGGACTTGCTGATATTCCAATTCCAGACTATGTGTCGCTCCAACAAGACACCGGATTAGAAGGGCTCCACAGCGCTTTAGATTTAAGTGAGTCACTTCCTATGAGTATGGCCGACACAACCGGTTGGTTGGGGGGTTTAGCACATGCATATATACACTTCACGACACTACACGATTTCCAATCATAAGCTGTTCATTTCTGGAGATTATTAACTCTGCTTCTCTTTCTATTTTACAGATATGATGACTAGACGAGAATCTATGCTAGGAAGCCTTCACTCGGCACGCCAGTCATCCAGTTCATATTATGAGTCCCGCAGAAGGGAAGCCGATAAAGACCACGATCGTGGTTATTCTAGCCAGGAGCGTTATGAAAGGTAGAGGGACAGAGACAGAGAATATAGACATCAATCTCGATCATGCTCTCCGCCTCCTCGAGCTCCAATACAACCTTCTGGCCATGGCAAACAACCCTTGGAACCTTCAAGTCAAAGGCCGCCTTCTCAAGTACGAAGGTCCGATCCACAGCACCGGAGGACGGAAATCAAAACTACCGCTGCCACTGAGCAAGCTGTCACTGAGCCCACAAGGGAGGGAGCGATCAAAATCGCCCAACTGAAAAAAGATTTCCCCAACATTTGTTTTGATGGCTTCATTTTCCCTTCGCATTTAAAGAGAATTCCAGTTGAGGCTGAACAAACTATGCACAATTACATCCATGACGTTTACAGCCAATATCGGGAGTGGATGAAGACCGCAAACAAAGCATCAGTGTGGCCTTTGAGCGAGCAAAAACAATTGAAAAATTAGAAGCTGATCTCGCTCAAAAGGACCGCATAATACAAGTGCTTAATAATGAGGCCGTATCTTCCAGGAAATCGGAAATAGAGACCAACAAGAAAGCCGACGAGGAAAATCAGTCTATGGAAGGATATGACAGACGCATTTTGGTTGAGGAGATGGGCCATCGAAACACCACTGTTATGGCCGAAAGGGACGTTGCGCTGAAGGAGCTTGAGGAGCTTAAGGCCAAATTTGCTGAAATCGTCAAAGAAAAAGATGATGCAAACAAAGCTGCCCAGGAAGCGTGTGAACAGGCTGTGGTGCTTAGGGATGAAAGGGACGCGGCGGCGCTTAAAATTCAGGAAGCCGATGCCTAGGTTGAGAATGAAGTAAAAGCGGCGGAGGCCAGGTTAGAGATTGACATCAAAGATCTTCTTATCACATACAACGCTAATGTTTTGAAGCACCGAAACCTAACCTGGCTCGATAACTATCCATCACACTTGTATAATGCTTGGGGCCGCTTGGTGGAAGATGAAAAAGCTAAGCGTCAAGCCGAATCTGTAGATGAATTTGAATTGGAGAATCGGATGCTGAGTAAGGAAGAGAGAAGAGTTCTCAACGACATCACTATTACTTATGAAAAGGAGAAACTCAGTACCCAACACTTGGAGACTGGAGAGGGTTCTGGTGTTGAGCGCCATGAGGCAGGTTCTGAAACTCTTGTGCCAACCCTGCCTGAATCTGCTCCTACGGTTGATCCTCAATCTGTGCCCACATACAATCCTGATCAACCACATTTGTCTCCAGCTCGCAAGCATGTCTCTGAAGCTGCTCCGCCACCTACGAGCCAAATTGAGGAAGGTATTCTGAACGTTTCTTGTGTTCATTCAAAGTTGGAAGCGCTGATTGAAGTAATCACTAACAACTTTTTCTTTGTCTCTATTCAGTGATAGGAGCTACATCAACCGTGCCCCCTGTAACCCAAGAGCCGCATCACGCACAGGAGGCCCTTATTACAGAAGCGACCACTACAACGTCTACTGCACCAACCGATGGAGCACAGGGGAGCGCGTTTACTTTTGATGAGAAGATGATGGAGTAGCTTCTCGACCACCAAAGCGACCCTTTTGCTGATCTGCCATTTGTAATGAGCGGAGGCGCACCCGCGGTTAGCTCATCGGGTCCAACTGCCAGCATCCCCGTAGATGCCCAAACACTTCATGAAGAAGAAATAATAGCTGAGATCAATGCTGAGATGGAAGCGGCCACACGGGCCAGCTGTATTAGAGGTGGGATGGTGGGCCCTGGTCCAGCCCCTTTGCGAATGATTTCTCCGGGAGGCATGGTCGTCGACACTGGCGTGCCTCCCCCGTCTCCCAACATCGATCCTATCCCTCCGACTCCGCCTTTAGAGAATATTCCAATTCATGTGAGTTCAGAGGAAGAGGTCGCTATAATTCCCCCGGCTAGAGACCAACCACCAAAAGGCAAAGGCTCGAAGAGGCATCCAAGTGGTAGCTCCAACGGGTCAACACCGAGGGGGAAGAAGAAGAAAGTGAAAGAATAGGCATGTCTTTTCGCCTCATTTTTGGTAGACAGATAGGAATTTCTTTTTACTTTTTATAGGTCGTGTATAGATGCGGGTTCGGCCCCTGTTAGTAGGATTTTTATTTTTTTGGGAATAATTTTATACTTGCCCTTCTCTTCCAAAAGAATAGTTGAAATAGAATTCCATTTTGTCTTTACCACAGTTTGCGTTTATTTTTCTTAAGCATTTCAGCGTTTGAACCTCCGTTCAATGTATTTGTGAAGTATCAGTCTTTGAATCGGACCTGAGTTTAGTTGCTAAGTTCTGAAGCCACGGCTTCGGGTCACGATCGAACATTAAGTCGAATTCCGACATTGCACCGTCTCAATCAGTAGCTGATACTTAAGTTCTGCCCCTAGTTTTGGGGACAAATTGAAAGATCGGTAGGCCATCATTTTTCGCCTTTAATATATTAAGCTCAGTTCTGTTGAATCAAGGCTGAAACAAGACGAGTTCGGGTGGTCGAATCACACCTGCTCATCCATTGGTGATTGTATCCACGCCCTGGGGATTGCACTTGCTTGTCGGCGGTTGGTTACGCCCGCTCAAGATTTACAGATATGTCCGCGCGCCGGGGACTTAAGTCATTTTATGGGCAGTCAGTCACACCCGTTTGATATTTAGAGTTTCGTCCGCACTATGGGGACTTAGATTGATTCATGGGTGGTCAGTCACACCCACTTTGTGTTTATACTCTGGCCCACACTCCGGGGGCTTGGAGTTGTTCTATGGGTGGTCGATTCACATCCGGTTTGCGTTTAGACTCCAATCCGCACTCCAGGGATTTAGAGTTAGTCGATGTTCATACTCCGGTCCACGCTCTGGGGACTTAGAGTTAGTTGATGTTTATACTCCAATTCACACTCTGGGAATCTGGAGTTAGTTGACAGACGGTCAGTCACATCTGTTGTGAGTTCCAGAATTTCGTTCGCACTCCGAGAATGATAGACGTATCAGGATCGTGGATGGTCGAATCACATCCACCCTGAGTTAACAAGCGAGGTCATTAGATGGAAGGGTCCATCTTCCTCGAACTTGGTTTAAACACGAGCGAAGTCGTTAGGTGGACGGATCCATCCTCTTTGAGCTCGCATTTGCAAGTTTATACTCCAGTTCACACTCTGGGAATATGGCGTTAGTTAGAGGATTGTCGTGTATCAATCCTTTTTTAGCTTCAGTGTGATGACTTGCCCCCGAGCTTGGGTTTCACTTAGCGAGTGACCGGTCATATCACAGTCGCTCCCTATTTGAATAAATCCCACCGTAGGATGGAACTTAGCTCTCTGTGCATTGTGATGGTCATGTGACGCATTTAGAAATCACTACTCTGGCTCGAAGAGATTGCATTTTATTGCTGAAATAAGAAAATATGACAAAGTTAGTTGCCTTATTACAAATTCAAATTTTGAAATGCATAAACAAACTGTAAATGAAAAACATACTGAATGAATAAATAAAGCCGGTTATGTGTAGTAGCGATGAAGACTTTCGTTGTTCCAGGCTCTCGGCAGAGTGAGACCGTCAACGATCGATAATTTAAATGTGTCGTCTCCGAGTCTTCGTTCAATAATATACGGCCCTTCCCATGTTGGTTTCATATGTGAAGGAACTGGATAAATTCTCTTGAGGACGAGATCACCGAGTTCAAAGGTTCGGGGTCAGACCTTGGCGTTGTATAATCGAGCGACTCGACTTCGGTATGTGGCTGCCCTCAAATCAGCCTCTTCTCGCTTCTCATCCAATAAATCCAGAGATTCGGCAAGTAATATAGCATTCGTCTTCGGATCATAATATGTCACACGATGAGAAGGTACTTCCATCTCAACTGGAATAACGACTTCTGAACCGTAGGAAAGAGAGAATGGAGTGTGGCCGGTTGCGGATTTGTGGGTTGTCCGATTAGGCCCATAGAGCCATAGAAAGTTCATCGACCCATTTACCCCCGGCCTTTTCCAGTCATTTCTTCATAATGGACTTTATAACTTTGTTAACAACTTCAACCTGCCCATTTGCTTGAGGGTGCACAACTGCAGAAAACTTCTTCTGGATGTGGAACCATTGATAGAAATTCTTAAATTCAACACTATCGAATTGTGCTCCGTTGTTAGTGATGATGGTATATGGGAGGCCAAATCGACAGATAATATTGCGTACAACAAAGTTGATCACTTTCTTCGTCGTGATAATAGCAAGGGGCTCAGCTTCCGCCCATTTGGTAAAGTAATCAACTGCAATGATAGCGTACTTCGCACCACTTTTGGCTAGAGGTAGAGAACCAATAATGTCGATGCCCCATACTGCAAACGGCCATGGACTGACCATCTGAGTTATTTCGGTAGGTGGGGCTCTCAGAATCCGAGCATGCTTCTGACATCTGTCACATTTTCTGGCGTAATCCGATGCATCGCGATTTACAGTCGGCCAATAATATCCATATCGGAGCACTTTCTTGGTAAGAGCTTGCCCCCCGGTGTGATCGCCACATTCTACTTTATGTACATCATGCAATACTCATTTGATTTCATTGTGGGCGATACACCAGAGTAAAGGAACAGAGTACCCTCTTCTATACATGATTCCATTTTGAACAGTGAACCGCGAAGCCTTTCAAAGAACTTGTCTTTTTTCACTCCTGCGCTCCGGTAGGGTCCCATGCTCGAGATAGTTTCTGAATGGAGTCATCCATGACTCCTTATCGGGAATAACTTCAAACACCCAGTCGGTTTCTGTCTGATCGATGCTCGGGGAAGATAATGTTTCCACGGGAAGAGTCCCATTTGCTGTGCCTCACCGGTACTGGCTAACTTTGCTAAGGAATCGGCCTTCTAATTGCGTTCTCGAGGTATGCAATAGATGGCATAATAATCGAACTGATCCAATATTTCTTGAACCCGGGCAAGATAAGCAGCCAGCCTTCGGTCTTTAGCCTGATACTCCCCCCGAACTTGGCACACGACCAATTGCGAATCGTAGTAAATCTCCACAGCAATAATTCTCAAATCTCCGGCAAGCCTTAATCCAGCGACTAGGGCTTCATATTCGGCCTCGTTGTTGGTTGCACGAAAGTCGAATTTTAAGGCATAGCATATAGATCGGCCTTCAGGAGTTTCAAGTACAACCCCGGTGCCTGAGCAGCGGTCATTTTATGCACCATCGGTATGTAGCTTCCAAACATATTTAGGAGATTCACTGGTTTCGGGCAAGTCCTCCTGGATAGTGAATTCAGTGATGAAATCTGCTAGGACTTGTCCTTGAATGGCTCGCCTTGGAGTGTAGGTGATGTCGAACTGACTTAGCTCGATATTCCACTTGAGTAACCTACCAGACGTCTCAGGTCACGTAAGGACCTGTCGTAACAGCTGGTCGGTGTATACAGTGATAGTATGAGCCTGGAAATACGGACAGAGCTTCTTCGAGGCGATGACAAGACAATAAGCCAACATTTCCAGCTTCGGATAATTTCTTTCTGGTCCAGTTAGTCGTTTGCTAATGTAATATGCTAGCCGTTGTATCCGGTCTTCCCCACGAATTAGGGCAGCACTGATTGCGTTTTCTGGCACCTCCAAGTTGACGTACAATCTCTTATGATCAATAGGCTTTGACAGAATAGGTGGTGTGGAGACCTGTTGAATTAGTTCTCGGAATGCACCCTCACATTCTGTAGTCCATTCAAAATTCTGTTTTCCTTTTCTGATCAGATCAAAGAAGGGAATGCATTTGTCAGTGGATTTTGAGATGAACCTACTCAGTGCTGCTACTTTCCCGTTGAGGCTTTGGACTTGTATTATAGTCCTTGGAGTTTCAAGATTTCTGATTGCCCAGATCTTCTCGGGATTGGCTTCAATTCCTCGAGAATTGACAATAAATCCAAGGAATTTTCCAGATGCGACCCTAAAGTGGCATTTCAACGGGTTGAGTTTAATTTGATATTTTCGGAGGATGTTGAACATCAATTCCAGGTCTTTGATATGATCAGTGGAGAATCGCGACTTTTCAAGTATGTCATCCACATATACCTCCATGGTTTTTCCGATCTGGTTGGTGAACATTCGATTGACTAATCGTTGGTAGGTTGCTCCAGCATTCTTGAGGCCAAATGGCAAGACTTTATAGCGGTAAAGTCCCAGATCGGTGACGAAGACGGTATGCTCCTGATCGGGCAAGTGCATGGGTATCTAGTTGTAGCCAGAATACGCATCCATGAAGGATAAGAGTTCATGTCCAGCCGTTGAGTCTAAGAGCTGATTGATTTGGGGAAGTGGAAAACTGTCTTTAGGGTAAGCATTGTTCAAGTCGGAGTAATCAATGCATATCCTCCATTTCTCGTTGGGCTTTCTGACAAGTACAGGATTGGACACCCACTCCGGATATAACGCATCTCGGATAACCCGTTTGTCCTGAGTTTACCTACTTCTTCCTTAAGGGCGGCAGATCTCTCTGGATCCATACCACACCTTTTTTGCTTGACCGGGACATGCCGTGGGTCAATATTCAATGTGTGGCTCGCGATGTCTGGCGATATCCCACACATGTCAGAGTGCGTCCAGGCAAACACATCGAGGTTTGCCCGAAGAAATTCAACCAATTCCTCCTGCATTAGTTGGCTTAGCTGAGAACCAATCTTTATCATTTTAAAATCATCACTATCGTCGATTGGAACATCGATCGTCAGCTCGGTTGGGGAAGCTTGACTGTCTTTACTTTCGTCTTCACTTTCGGTATCTCTCGGATCAAGATCCCTTGGGAATTGGTTGGGGTGCCCGGGCCTAGGCCCAGGCGTTATCTGTCAATTTTCCGCAAAGCGGACGCAGAGAGATTCCTCCGTGCCCATTCCGTTTTCTTTTCTTCGCGCCTCCCGCAGCTCAGCAACATAACAGGCTTGTCCAGCAGCCTGGTCTCCCTGAACGACTCCAACTCCATTATCGGTAGGGAATTTTAAAGTCATACACCAAGGGGCAATGGCAGCCCTGAACTCAGCTAGGGCTGGTCGGCCCAAGAAAGCATTGTACGGCGAGTCTATATCCAATATGACAAACTGTAATATCCGGACTCTCTGGCGTTCTCCAATTCTCAATTCCACTGGTAGCTCTACCATCCGAGTGGGTATAGTTGCACTTCCATTGAAGCCATGAATGCGAGACTGACAAGGCTTCAAATCCTTTGCTTCCATCTTCATTTGATCATAAGCTCGCTTAAACAATATGTTCACCGAACTTCCACTATACACTAAGATCCTCTTCATCCAAGCAGGACCTATTTGAGCTGAAATGACAAGTGGATCAATGGTTGGGGCTTCGACTCTGTCGGTATCCCAGTCTCGAAATACGATGTCGTCAGTCATCGTTTTTTGTTGTTTGACCGGAGCCCCGTCTTCCAAATTACTACAACATTCGAAGCCCGCATGCCTAATAGAGCTGGCATACGACTCCATTTCCCTCCGGCTCCGATCTGCTGGATGAGGACCACCACTAACAGTATTAATCACAAGCCTCCCGCCGGTACGAGCGGGTTCCTCCGGTCTCGCCTGATTTGGTATATGGTTCTGATTCGATGGGCCCGCACCTTCTGGCTGCGGCTCCCGCACAAACTGCTCCAACTTTCTCTCTCGTATCAAATTTTCAATAATATCCTGTTAATGACGACACTCATTTGTGTTGTGGCCATAACTATCGTGAAACCTACAAAACTTCCCCGTTTGAATCTGTTTTTCTGACGATTGCTTCGGAGCAGGTTTCTTATATTGAATAGTATTGCAGGTCTACAAATACACATTTTCCAGCGATGTATTTAAAGGAGTATAATTATCAAACATAGGAGCCTTGCGTCGTGGCCCGCGATTCTGACCCCATTTTCTGTTTTGATCTCCATTGCCTTTCTGTTGATTCTGTTTATTCTGTATGTTCAATTGCACCTATTCAAAACTCTCCCCGGTTTGTTTAACAACAACATTGCTTTGAATTCCTTCCACATTGGGTCTTGTGTCATCCTTTTTCCTAGACTATTTCGCATCCTCCCTTCTCAAAAACTAGGCTGCCTTGGAATTGAAACGGTCCAATGACGCAGGAGGTTTTTCGGCCAACCAGTTGCCAAATTCAGAATCATGATCGATACCCTTAGTTAGTGCCATCAGAATTGAGTTATCATTGGGATTACTAATCTCAGCGCATGCAGCATGAAACCTTTCCAGATAACGTCTGAGTGTCTCTCTCGGAGCTTGAGTGACACTAGACAAGGTATTGACATCTTTCGGCCTTGTGACATGCATGCGGAACTGTTCAACAAACTTCATTACCAACTGGTCAAAACATGAGATAGATCGAGGTGGTAGATGAGTAAACCACATAGTCGCTATGCCCCCTAGGGAAATCGGGAAACTTCGGCACTTGACCGTATCATCGGCTCGTGCAGCATTCATTAACCATTCGTACTTTAAGATGCGCTAGTTAGGATTAGAGGTCCCTTCATAAATGGGTAGAGTTGGCATTCTGAATCGCCGAGGCGGTTCAGCGTAGAGTATTTCATCAGTGAAAGGGGTATGACTCTAGGAGATTCCCTAGTCGTCATTGGTGAGGCCTTGACTTTTGCGGATCATCTGACGGATCATTGTCGGGATATCCGACATCTGGACGTTCTGGACATGCTGAGCCAAGGTGTGGTCGGGTTCCACAATGCGAGGATGGGCCAGTCGTGGTCGACGGTCCATATCTTGCCTCCTTGGTTCTATGTCTTCAGGAACATAAGGCTTAGGAGTATGATTGCGTTGATGGTGTGTCAGATCCATTCGGTTCCGAGCGTCAATTTCCAATTCAGTAGCAGTGGTGGTAGCGTGGTTGTCAGTAGTATGATAAGGAACATTACCTCCTCGGGAGGAGGGTCCGGTATGATGGCTGGTTGATGGGCCAACTCTCGACTGCCCGAGATTCAAGGTGCGCTGATGTCCAGTAACCCGTGTATAGCTTTCATCCAGCCGTGGGAGCGTGGATCTAAGATTAAAGTTTGAAGAGGCTGAACTTTCAGTGGATGAACAGGAAGCCTAATCCCTTCTGGATCTTCTTCGTCTTTGACGATTCAGTTGATTGGTCAATTCCCCGTTAGCACGGAGTTGCTGAGTAAGCTGCCGGCGGCTTTGCGTCAGCTCTTGCATTAGCAGTTGAAACTCTTCCGTGGTGACAGGGCCTTGTGGATCTGAAGGTCTGGCAGCATTCTGGTCGGCAGGAGGAAATTGCACGGGGTTATGTCTGTCCCGTCCTTCTGGATCTGCAACTACTGAAGTAGTCCTAGTGTTGACCATGGTGGATAGTGAAGCTCTCTCCTAGACGTGGTACAAATCTGAATAGGATGGAAGAAATTCTGAACTTGAAATCTGGATCTTCTCCTTAGATTCTTGCAATCCGATATCGGTAGTAGATTCAATGAGCAGGAGAAAAACTGGGTTTTCTCAGTGAAAGCACCAAAGTGTTTGTACCAAAATTGGGCACAACACTCTTCGGATGTGTTTGAAGAGATAAAATGAAGAATATAAATGGAAAATGAGGAAGATCTAATACACACACCAATCTATAAACAGGAAAAACACACAGAAACACACAGATTTAGAGTGGTTCGGTGTATGGCCTACGTCCACTATGAAATGGCTGACTTTTATTGATTTTTGCTTACTGGTTACAACGAATTACAACTGTACAATTCGAGTACAATGGTATTTTCGGTAGAGTATGGACGTAGAAGAGCCAAAAGTCCCTTTTCAGTAGGTCCTGGGCTGCTATTTATAGGCGTAAGCAGCAAATATCTCGCTCAGATCTCGGAAGACCTCTTCTCCCACGTGGGTGGGCCAGCATGATCGATCCCCGGTTATTTGGACTCGATCCGTGATCGATACGAATGAAATTCGTATCGATCAAGATTTGGCCCAATCGAGCCGAGATCGATCATGAATATTCTTGAGGTTGCACACAAGCTCCTGTGAAAATTGGGTGGCATTTGGACTTGTAGATTTTGAGTTATGATCGATGCAAGTTTGAATTTGTTGAAGGCTGCTGAGTTCGCATCGCTTCTGTTCGCATCGATCTGTTCACATCGCTTCTGGACACGTGATGCCTGATGACGTGGCGCTAACTTTTGGATCGATCCACTTTTTATGCCGAGTGACCGAGTCTCTCACTTGAATGCGCCCTATTCGTATCCATCCATTGCTTTTCCATTCGTATCGCTCTTGTACTTCACTTCGTATCGCTTCACGTATACATTGCTTCATATCTCTTCATATACACATTGCTTCATATCGCTACACACATACATTGCTTCATATCCATAGGTGTGGCTTCATTCGTATCGATGATTTGAAGGCGCTTCGTATCGAGCACTGCATGCGTTCTTTGTATCGCTCTCTTTAATGGTATGCCTCGTATTAATAGGTTAACTGATCGATATGAGTTAAGTTGGTGTGATCGATACGAAATGTGACTTATTGATGGATACGAAATAAAGCAAATATGATGGATACGAACTGAAGTGCACGTGATGGATACAAAGCGGCATGCACTTGATGGATACGACCAAGTGCTCACATTATGGATACGAAGCAATGCGCATTTGATGGATACAAACTAGTGCTCACCTGATCGATATGAAGCCATGCGCATTAGATGGATTCGAACAAGATCAATACGAAGTAGGTTTCTCTTTGATGGATACGAAGTGGAATGTGCCTGGGTGGTTACGATCTGATGATTGCTTGATGGATGCGAACGAGATTATTGCTTGATTTTGCATCAATCATATCTTGAGCATGAAAGGGAGTGTGGATTAAGGATCATAAGGCTAATTTAACACTAGTGGGAGGGTGAATAGTGTTTAATGGATTCTAAGACTTATATGGACTAAATTAAAATTATGACACAAACAAATGCAGAACTTAATCATAAAACAATCACAGAATCAAACACAGATGCAGAAAGTAAATAAAAAGCATTAAAAGGAAAGAACACACCGGATTTTATACTGGTTCGGAGTTACCCTACGTCCAGTCCTGCACCAAGGCAAACACCTCGTACAGATTTTTATTATACCAACGTCGAGATTACAATACTCAATTTCTAAAGGCCTTGAGGTACCCTCCTGTCTTCGAGTCTGGGGCAAACTCTCTTGATTTACGGGACACAAGATCACCCAATTGATTTCCAGGTACAACCACACCTTATAGAGAGACTCGATAAACTTTTGATTACAAATTGATCTTATAACTCTGAATAGCACTTTGATCTTTGAGAGAGGGCAGAGAATCAAACAAGAATGAGATTCTAATTTGATTCACTTGAGAATTCGGCAGAATTTCGGCACGTTCTTAAAAATATGAAAATTTTAGAATATGGATTTGTGGAGAAGGAGTGAAGAAAATAAGAAAATAGTTAGTTAAAAAATTCGTTTGTGAAGGCTATTTATAGACCAGTAATGGTCATAACCATTCGTGAAGAGATTTAAACGAATAGTCACTTCTTTTGAAAATTGAAACTTTTGAATTTAACGGCCACCATGTCGACATGGGGTATCATGATGTCCACATCCCTTAGTTAAAAACAATGTAAAATTTGTTTTGAAAATGGTATTGAAAGGAAAACAAGATGAAATGATTCTAGAGTAAAATAACCTAATTTTTCTATGTTTTAAAATAAAGAAGAGTAGAAAAATATATTTTTAGAATGTATAATTAAATTTGATTTTAAATCTCAAGTATATATATTATAAAAAAATATTTAAAAATCAAAAGATAGTTTTAAAAACAAACGAAGTTTAAAACAAGAGTTTATTTAAAAACAAAAAAATATATTTTAAGGCTAAAACATCTTTTTGAAAATCATTTGAAAAGATAATTTTTAAGGCTAAACATTTTGAAAAGCAGTTTTGAAAATCATTTTGAAAAACCATTTTGAAGTAGTTTTGCAAGCTTCTTCTGGCAGAATATCTCATCACATCAGGACTTGAGTACAAAACCAGGATGTTCGTGGGTTTGTAAGCCACTTGTCGTAGGTTTGTAAGCTACTTGTCATGGGTTTGTAAGCCACTAAGAAGATAGAAATGGGTTCCATCCCAAATGAAATTTGGAATGAAGATTTCCGTGCTATTATGAAGTTTTAACAAAAACTAGACACTTATCGTGAAATCTTGATCTTGATACTCTAGAGTCTTCAATCTTGATATCTCCATTCTTAATCTTGAGTCTTTATACTGATCAGTCTTCTGTAATCAATACCTGCATATATATATATATATATATATATATATATATATATATATCTTGCATAGTTCCTGCATATACGTATCTATCTAGACAATAGTGTTAGTATATATTTTATAATAAGATAAGTTAAAAAGGTTGTTGTCATCAAAACCAACATCTCAGTTCCTAACAATCTCCCCCTTTTTGATGATGACAACCTGTATTTATAAAATATACTTACCATACCATAACTCCTATCATAACTCCCCCTTACTCCATGACTCCCCCTACTCCAATCATAACTCCCCCTTACTCCAAGCCAACTACTATTTTATAACTTCTCCCCCTTTGTCATCAATAAAAACTTCTTACTAATAAATTCCCTGAACTTGATATAAGATGATCAACCATAATACAATAGAGTAATTCATATATAAGTGTAATAAGTGCTAAGTGTGATCATAAGATTGAAATGTGATCATAAATGTGAAATGTGATCATGAGTGTGATCATAAGTGTAATCCAGAAGTAAATCAATCATCATCCAATTATATTTAAAGTAATTATTCAATCCAATCATATATACAAACCACACCAAATGTTTTAAATAAGTCAAGTCAATCAAGTTTAAAACACACCAATCAAATCAAACAAATAACATATAGAATGACTAGACATTCCTTGGTACTTCCACCCATCCATCTTCTTCAAAGATAGGGTCTGCTTTGATGGCATCCCATTCTTCTTTATCTTTGTTGAGAGTGACTGGTGGATTTCCTTCGAGATCGTCCTTGTTAAGGGATGAGATCATCCAACGAAGGGCATCGAAATGTCTCTCTTGCTCTTTGATCATCTGCATTTGACTCAATTCTAAGTGGCGCTGATTGTGAAGTATGAATGTAAGGATATTCTTGAAGGAAGTGAGGGTTTCCTCAGGATTATCACTTAGATTCTTAATCGGAGAAGCCATAATTCAAGAAATAGGAAGAAATATGAAAGGGAGTGATTAGAAATGAAGTTTGATAATTTATTCTGGAAGAAACAGGTATAAATAGGGGTAGAAAGTCGTTTAAAATGAATAGACACAAGTTAGTTACATGAAATTAAAATTTGAAAGTGTAACTACTTTCTGCCCGTTGCATATCGACATGGGGGGATGGGGAATGTCGACATGCCTCTGCCTAAAGTGACAATTTGCTTTGTTTTGAATATTATGAAAAATCTATGCAACTAAAATTTGTATAATATAAAAACAAGCAATTACAGAGACAAGTGAAGATGAATAACAGCAAATAAAAGATTTCATTAATGATTCTAGTCAACATTATATAAAATAATATAATATTAACTAAAATAAAAGAAAATACATGGATAGAACTTGAAGCAAACAAGATAACATGAACTAAAACTAATTAGATGAAGATGAAGAAGATGATAGTCCAAGCTTTCTACTAACTTTCCCGAAGAACTTGATGATTTTAGTGGAAATCTTATCCATTTTCTTACTCATTGATCTTTTGAGTGTCTTTTGATTTTCCACTATAATTCTTTGATTATTGAGAATTGTCTTATTGGATGGATTAGCGGGATTAGTAGGATATTCAATACTCTCTAAGGAAGTTTCTTGATCTTCCTCTTCCTCCTCTTCAATTTCCATTCCTTCCTCTTCCTCTTCTTCTTCTTCTTCCTCCATTTCTTCCATCTCTTCATGAGCAAGCCTTTCTTCCTTTTCTGTAAGTGTTTCATATGGTTGAAACACTAATGGAATTTTCATAAGGGAAATGTTTCCATGGTTGAACACTTTTCTAGTTATAATTCTTCCCTTTTGAAATCAACTCCAAAGTAATTAAAAATCCGAGTGAGATAAACTCCATGATATAATGTGTTTTCACCCATAGTAAAATTCTTGGGCCTTAGCTCATCCAAAATAACTTGAGCCCAATTGATATCATAATTTCCAAAAATTGCAAAAAGATCTTTGCAAACTTTCAAAGTTGGATTGTTGTAGTTTCCCGATCTTGGTATAAGGGTGTGTTGAATAAGAAGGTTAACAATTCTTGCTTTTGGATGAAAATAATGATTTTTGAATTCAAAATTGTCATCCCCTTTAAAGATGTGATGTAATGTCTCTCGATCATTTTCATTTATTTGAAATTCCAAGAGATTCATTCCGGTATACTTGCATCCCAAAATATGTCCTAAAATTTCACAATCCAAAACTATTTGTGTTCCTTTAACACTATTCCAAATTTGTCCATCTTGCCTATCATAAAAACCATGATTCAAATTCGCATAAAACATCTTAACAAGATTTGGATAACATACAAAATCATTTTGTTTGTTATCTACTACACTAAGAATAGAACATTGTTGAAAAAGATTTTCAATTTCATAAGAAGGAAAATCTTCAAAAATAGCAAATTTCCCTGTATGAATTTTACCAAAGTTTACATAGTTGATGTAAGCTTTGATAGCTTCCGAGTCATTAAAAAGAAAGTTTTTGATACTTTTGGAAGCCTAATGGTGTTACGAGTGTTTGAAGAGGCCATTGACGAAGTTTGAGAGGAGTTGAAGATAATGAAGATAAATTTGAAATTTGAAATAAAAGTGAAAAGTGATGATAAGGAGAGTGAATTAAATAGAGATTCTATAGACATGTTCTCTGGTCAAGAGGCATCTTTCTAGAGCATTGAAGTTGGTGAAAAGGTGGAGGGAAATTCAAAAGTTTGAATTCAAATTTTGAAATCAAATTTCTGAGGGGCATGTCGACATGGGGTATCCAGGTATGTCGACATGTGCCTATTGAATCAAAGGACAAGTGTCTATTCCTAATTTCTAATAAATGTATATACTATATCCTATATTCTACTTATATAATTCCTGTGATAACATTAAATATAATAATACTTAAATATTAATATTTAAAATATTATTAAAATAATATTATTTTTGAATTTAAAATTCAAATTTCAAGGGATAAATTTGAATTTAAAATTCAAGGAATTTAAAAAAAATCAAGCAAACAAACAGGCATCCATTCAAACAAGAAAAATTAAAAAGAATGTAAATGCGTACCTATTTTTAGATCCATACTCCCATCGTCGTCTGATTCATGAATAGCAGTGAAACACATATTTTAATTATCCGTCTTCTTTTCACCGTCACTGGATGATGAGTCTGAGTCAACAAGAGTTGCTGTGTATGCTTTCTTTCTTTTCCTTGATGAATCATTGTTCGGAGGGAACAACTGTTTATCTGGATACAGACAATCTTTCTTATGATGCCCGACTTTATTGTAATTGTAGCATCTTTCATTGTTGACGTTCTCCGTATTATTTCTGGAATTCCTTTGATCATTTCTTTTGTAATTATTCATTTTTCTATATTTTAGGAATTTCCGAAAGTTTCTTGTCATGAAAGCAATCTCCTCGTCACTGTCTGGTTCCGAATCTTCAGTTGTTGCATTGAATGCTAATGACTTCTTTTCTGTAGCCTTGTTTTCTCTTCTTCCTTGCAGTTGAACTTCATAACACATCAGATTCTCAATCAATTCTTCTATTTTCATTAGACTGATATCATTTGCTTCTTCGATTGCAAGTGTCTTTTGATCCCATTCTGGAGTGAGTGAATTTAGAATTTTTCTAACTTGGTCTTCTTCCGAAAAGCTTTTTCCCAGTGCAATTAGTGAATGAACGATATCTTGAAATTGTCGAAAATGGACTCATTTGCATGCATTTTAAACAATTGAAATTGATTAGTTAATATGGAAATTTTAGTCTATTTAACTTTGCTTGTTCCTCCATGAGTAACTTGCAAAGTTTTCCAAATTTCAAATGCAGACTTACAAACAGACACTCTATTAAACTCATTCCTATCTAGTGAACAAAATAATATATTCATGGCCTTTGAGTTATTTTGTGCAACACACTTTTACTCAGTAGTCCACTGGGCAAAATCAATAGTTGGTTCAACATACTCAGTTTGTGTGATATTCCAAGTGTCTAATCCTACTGATTGTAAATAAATTTTCATTCTACAAGCCTAATATGCATAATTACTACCATTGAAAAATGGTGGTCTGACAGTAGACTGACCTTCTACAAATGAACTAGTGTTAGTGTTAACAGAACTAGTGCTAGAGTTGACATTACCAGTGTTGGTAGCCATTAAAACAATTTTCAAGTTTTAGATTATGAAAACTATGAAAACCAATGCTCTGATACCAATTAAAAGGGAGTGCGGATTAAGGATCTTAAGGCTAATTTAACACTAGAGGGGGGTGAATAGTGTTTAATGGATTCTAAGACTTATATGGACTAAATTAAAATTATGACACAAATAAATGCAGAACTTAATCACAGAACAATCATAGAATCAAACGCAGATGTAGAAAGTAAATAAAAAGCAGTAAAAGGAAAGAACACACCAGATTTTATACTGGTTCGGAGTTACCCTACGTCCAGTCCTGCACCAAGGAAAACACCTCGTACAGATTTTTATTATACCAATGTCGAGATTACAATCCTCAATTTCTAAAGGCCTTGAGGTACCATCCTGTCTTCGAGTCCGGGGCAAACTCTCTTGATTTACAGGACACAAGATCACCCAATTGATTTCCAGGCACAACCACACCTTATAGAGAGACTCGATAAACTTTTGCTTACAAATTGATCCTATAACTCTGAATAGCACTTTGATCTTCGAGAGAGGGCAGAGAATCAAACAAGAATGTGATTCTAATTTGGTTCACTTGAGAATTCGGCAGAATTTCGGCATGATCTTAAAAATAAGAAAATTTTAGAATATGGATTTGTGAAGAAGAAGGAGTGAAGAAAATAAGAAAATAGTTAGTTAAAAAATTCGTTTGTGAAGGCTATTTATAGAACAGTAACGGTCATAACCATTCGTGAAGAGATTTAAACGAATAGACACTTCTTTTTAAAATTGAAACTTTTGAATTTAACGGCCACCATGTCGACATGGGGTATCCCATGATGTCGACATCCCTTAGTTAAAAACAATGTAAAATTTGTTTTGAAAATGGTATTGAAAGGAAAACAAGATGAAATGATTCTGGAGTAAAATAAACTAATTTTCCTATGTTTTAAAATAAAGAAGAGTAGAAAAATATATTTTTAGAATGTGTATATAAATTTGATTTTAAATCTCAAGTATATATATTATAAAAGAATATTTAAAAATCAGAAGATAGTTTTAAAAACAAACGAAGTTTAAAACAAGAGTTTATTTAAAAACAAAAACAAAGAATATTTTAAGGCTAAAACATCTTTTTGAAAATCATTTGAAAAGATAATTTTTAAGGCTAAAACATTTTGAAAAGCAGTTTTGAAAATCATTTTGAAAAACCATTTTGAAGTAGTTTTGCAAGTTTCTTCCTGCAGAATATCACATCAGGACTCGAGAACTTGTACAAAACCAGGATGTTCGTGGGCTTGTAAGTCACTTGTCGTAGGTCTGTAAGCTACTTGTCGTGGGTTTGTAAGCCACTAAGAAGATAGAAATGGGTTCCATCCCAAATGAAATTTGGAATGAAGATTTCCGTGCTATTATGAAGTTTTAACAAAAACTAGACACTTATCTTGAAATCTTGATCTTGATACTCTAGAGTCTTCAATCTTGATATCTCCATTCTGAATCTTGAGTCTTGAGTCTTTATACTGATCAGTCTTCAGTAATCAATACCTGCATATATATATATATATACATATATATATATATATATCCTGCATAGTTCCTACATATGCGTATCTATCTAGACAATAGTGTTAGTATATATTTTATAATAAGATAAGTTAAAAAGGTTGTTGTCATCAAAACCAACATCTTAGTTCCTAACAGAGCATACGAACTTCGATTGAAATTTGGAACATTGGCTTTCATGGCTTTGCTTGTCGTGTCATATCAATTGTAGCTTGATCCAGACTCGGACAAAATTTACCAGCATCCATAGTGGACTTGCATATAACTGGTATTGGGGAAGAACTGTCTTTGGTTTACAGTCGACTTCTTGGTGTTATGGCCTTGCCAAAAGGCAGGATAACCCCGACGAGTCAAATTTCGAAGTTATCAAGGCAAGACGCTAGGAGAGATGACTATGAAACCCAAAACTCTAGTACAACCGAGATCACAAGGAAGTATGTTTCCACTCAAAAATCCAAGAACCCAAAATCCACAAGTGTTGGATCGGCACCGATCCAACACCATGGATTGGTACACATCTAGGAAATCTCCCACCAAATTTTCCCATCTTCTGTATATCTTCTCTACATGATGCTACATGCCTATTCCAAGTGTTATTCTGTCGATTTCACTCAATTCTCTATTGATCTCCATGAGCACTTTAATCAGCAACTCCACTTCTCTATAGATCCATCATTTGGACTAGAAACAAGCAATTAATAGTGAAAACAAGTATGGAATCATGAAGCTAACAACAAATCAAGCTGAAACAAAGAGTTCAAGATGGTCGGTTTGGCCATCTTACGGATCGGTGTCGATCTAGGCCCTTGGATCGGTACCAACCCGTACAAATCGATGAGGTGGCACCCTGCTTTTTTGAAGAATTAGTCCCGGGCATGGAGAACAAGGTGGAGATCTTCTAGGCGAGAGTTTAGGGCTCCTGCCTTTATAAATAGAAGGGTATGGATCATTCCTAAGGATCTTTCGATTCTAATTCTTCTCTACGCTAATTTCTTGCATCCCTTGTCGAAGTTATACCGACCCGTAAGAACTCCTGCTTGTAATTAAGTGGTAATCAATATGAATCACTAAGTGGATGTAGGCCAAGATTAGCCGAACTACTAAAAATTGCTAGGTACTTTTCTCGCTCATTTTACATTTATTTTCTTCGCTTTTTATTCTCTACTCAATCTATTAGGCGTTTGTGCTATTTTTATTCAAACATTTTGATGTTTTCACTAAGAACCACTTGAATTCATTTATTTGAGACTTGGAAAGATTTAGAATGACAAGACAATTAACAAGATGGACTTCCTTTGTAGGAAATCAACAAAGGGGTAGCCAAGAGGCAACCTCAGGAGCTAACCCCTCCTCAATCTATGTAACCAGGGATAAGATGGAAACCATGATGAATGGATTGCAGGATAGGATGATTGCTTTCCAGGAAGAGATGATGGAGAATTTATTTAGGAGAATGGGACAGATGGGAACAGCCGGAGTTACTGCAAATCAGAATCAAAGACCAGAAGCCGGAGCACAAGTAGCTAGAAGCGGAGTAGAACGGCTCAAAACAAACCCAAGCTAAGTATACGGCTCAGTACCGACCCACAAGCATGGATCGATACCGATCCACAAAGACTCGGAGGCACCGGTCGTGTTAGTCTAGGAAGGAATGATGTGAATCCTGGAGATGACGTGGAGCGTATGAATGTGAATCCAAATGCAGAAGCACAACCGAAGGAGTATATACCAGAATTCCCTCGAAGAGTCGGGAAGTAGGCTGAGAATGTTGACTTGGGAATTCCTTTAAATAACAACGACAAAGTTGTTGAGATGGTGAGATGAACTGTGAGGAGTGGACTACCTAAACAGAGCTTGGAGGATGTGAACAGGAGTCCATTCACCCCAAATATTCGGTACGTTAGGAATCTGTTTGATTTCAAGTTACCTACGTTGGAAAATACGATGGGAAGATGGATCCAACAGTTCATTTGATGATATACATCCGGCATATGGAGGTGCTGGGCGCTTCTAAAGAGATCATGGGATGGTGATTCCTTTCATATTTGATAGATTGATGGCGTTATGGTTTAGACAGCTAGAGAATGATTTCATCAATACACGGGCCGAGTTGGTGAATAGATTCATGAAATAATTCTGGGTCCATATTTCATGACCCTAAAATGTAACGACACTAGTATGAAGCAAAGAGTCGGAGAGACCCTCAGGAGTTTTTTGACAAGGTTTAATGTGATGGCTGTTGTGGTTGATAAGCTGGATCTTTCAATGGTTTTGGTGGTGGTGGTTTCAGGAATAGCCGTTAAGAAAGATTTCAAGGTTTCTTTAGAATAGGATCCTTTGAGGGATCTTATAGAATTTTATCATGAAGCGAGGAGATACTTGCGTCAGGAGGACGCCGAGCTAATCAGGAAGAAATCAATGCTGTGGATGGTGGAGGACCGCCCGGAGAAGGATCCAAAGGCAAAGGAAAATGAAGTTGGATAATGGCTTTGAAGGATCAAAGCGGCAAAGGAGAGAACCAAAATTCTCTTCCTACACGGATCTAAATGAAACATTGGAAGAGATTTATCAGGATACCAAGGGATATATTCCCATTGGAAGCCAGCAAGGAGAGAGCCCACGGACTATGAAAGGACATCCAAAAAATATTTCCAACTCCATAAGATGGATAGGCATAGCACAAATGACTGCAGACACCGATGGGATTTGATCGAGGAAAAGGTCAAAGATAATTGACTATAGCAGTATGTAAGAAATTGAGCTACGACGGTGGAACAAGAGTAGACATCAACCACGGCAAATGGAAACGGCCCTGGATCAGTGTCAAGGATAGTCATCTCTTGATCAGGATGGCTGGGAATCAGATTTGGTTCTCGCACTCTATTTCCTCTTTTTGATAAACAATGCAATAATACAGTCTAGCCACTTACTCGAGCATGGGATCTCGATCGGTCCCTAGGCATGCTTTGAGCTGGATGCTAGACTTTAATGCCCAATGAGGAAGTAATCTTGATGTTAGACTTTATGTTGTTTTTAATGTTTGAGTATGATTATGGAAATCCACACTGCATGTGATGCTTGAATTTAATCGCTTTAAAGTCTCGTCCGGAGAGACAGGACCAGAGTGCAAGGTGCAAGCCCCTTTGCTAGAGCATGAGCAGATGGACTTGTACAATAGTGATCACTTTAAAGTCCCATCCGAAGGGACTGGACCAGAGTGCAAGGTGCAAGTCCCCTCGCCGAAGCGCAAGCAATTGGACTTGTACGACGTTGATTGCTTTAAGTCCTATCCAGAAAGACGGGACTGGAGTGCAAGAAGTAAGTCCCCTCATCAGAGAGTGAGCGGATGGGCTTGCTTGTCATTGAGTCCCCTCACCAGAGAGCAAGTCGATTGGGCTCAGCAAGGGTAAGAAGAGATCATGGATTTGATTATCAGCCCCAAACGGCCATGGATTTGAATATCGGCCCCGAACGACCATGGATTATATTATTGGCCCCTAACGGCCATGGATTTAATGAACGGTCCGACGAGACCATAGATTTACTTACCAGCCTCGAACGACCATAACCTCAATTAACGATCCGGAGAGATTATGGATTTAACTATTGGCCCTGAATGGTCATAAATTTAATTAACGGTTTGGAAAGATCATCCCCTTAACTTAAACAATAAATGATCCCGAGAGATCATGCATTAAACTACATATGAAATGATCCGAAGAGATAAAACCTTAGAATATATACTGATTTGATATAAGGATTTGAACACCTTGCAATTAGACTAGAATTGATAAATCTTGGATGAACACGGGACGATTTTGATATATGATGTAATAACTCCGAATGAAATCGGAATGATGATGATGTATAGACTACATTTAGGCAAAGTCTAGAGTTTTAGGCAGTAACAGGTTTGGAGTGACCTTCGATTTACAAGGGAATCTAAAGGAACTGGATGATTCACTAATATTGGAGAAGCGGAGAGCTCAACTACTAAAGATTAATGTCTGGGATTTGTTCTTAATCAAAGAACACCTTCCATTCTCAAGGCATTCTTTAGTAGGGCAAGTGGTATCCTGCTTTTTGACCAGGTAGTATACAAATGAACCCGACGAGTCAAACTTCGAAGTTATAAAGGCAAGACGCCCAGAGAGATGTCCACGAAGCCCAAAACCCTAGTACAATCAAGATTACAAGGCAAGTATGCGTCCATACCAAAATTCCAAGAACCCAAAATCCACAAGTGTTGGATCAGTACCGATCCAACAACATTGATTGGTACCAATCCAAGAAATCTCTACCAAATTTGCCCATCTTCTACCTATCTACTATACTTGATGATACGAGCCTATTCCAAGTGTTATTTTGTCGATTCCACTCAATTCTCCGTCGATCTCTATAAGCACTTGAATCAGCAACTCTACTTCTCTATAAATCTATCATTTGGACTCAGAAACAAGCAATTAGTGGTGCAAACAAGCAAGGAATTACGAAGTTAACAACAAATCAAGACAAAGCATAGAAATTAAGATGGCTAATTTGGCCATCTTATAGATCGGTACCGATCCAAACCCTTGGATCAGTACCGATCCATACATTTTGATGAGGTGGCATCCTACTTTTTTAGAGAATTAGCCTCGGGAGTGGAGAACAAGGTGGAGATCTTCTGGGCGAGAGTTTAGGCCTTCTACCTCTATAAATAGGAGGGTATGGCTCATTTCTAAGGATCTTTGTACTCTAATTCTTCTCTACTCTGATTTCTTGCATTCCCTGTCGAAGTTATACCGACCCTAGGAACTCCTGCCTGTAATTAAGTGATAATCAATAAAAATCACTAAGTGGATGCAGGCTAAGATTAGTCGGACCACTATAAATTGTTGTGTGTTCTTTTCTCGCTTATTTTACATTTATTTTCTTCGCTTTTTATTCTCTACTCAATCTATTGGGTATTTATGCCATTTTTGGTTCAAACAAACACACACACACATGTACATATATACATACATGATTTAATATGTGTACACATACTATATGCTTTATCCTTAGGTAAATCAAAACAATTTCGTTTAAAGCCTTTTTCAAACACCGTCAATATTCAAAAAATAGAAAAATATCAATTCCATGGCTAAATTCATATGTTCAAACACACACACACACACACACACACACACACATATATATATATATATATATATATGTGTGTGTGTGTGTGTGTGTGTGATACATATATATATATGTGTGTGTGTGTGTATGTGTGTGTGTGTGCATGTATATGTATGCATGTATGTATGCATGTATGTATGTGTATGTATGTATGTGTATGTATATATAAGAAAATTTTAACTATAACATATATACATGTTTATATATTCACATCTCCTGTTGACAACACATACATATAGGGATTCGTAATAATATAACTAATCTAACTATGGATAAAACATATGATGACAAAATACACATATATACAAATTGTAAATGAATATTACCTTGCAATTTCCTAGAGAATACGCCTTGAATACTGAATCAAAGAATTCCACTTTAATCTCTATTCAACACTTCTGCGGCGTAACCTGATTGAGAAAGCCACACGTCGTTGTCTAGATTTTAATTGAATTTGTGGTTTTTGTTGCTTGAACCAATGGAGAGTGGAGCGGGATTTTCAGCCATATCAAGAGGAAAGGAGACGGTGGCTCAAAACCTAGAATATAATTAGAGAAAAGAGTGAGTAAAGGTGTTTAAATAGCATAGGAAAGAAGGGGTTTAAAGATGGAAGCGTATCTTTTCTTTCCTTCGCTATTTCACACCCTTTTGGAATCAAATTTCAAAGCCTTCCCCTCAAGTAATAACTGGCCACATTTTTGAGCCTCAAACCACTTCAAGTCGGATTACATAATTTACATTTAATTCAAATTTAAATATACATCGATATTGTATATCCATTAGTGTGTATACAACTTTTATATATGCACTATTTTCAATATTGTTCAACGAAAATCAAATATAATTTTATAATTAATATTTCATAAACATTAATAAATTTAATTAATCTATAATAATTATAGTTTAATTAAATTAAGTGGTAGTCTGAGGATTCAATATCGCAGTTGTGTTTAACCTTTTGGTGTAAATTCGATTAGTAAATAATATCGGAAATTCGAATATTAAAGTTCACACTTCCCCTTAGCTAGTGGTGTAACATTATGGCCAAATTTATTGCTTATAAAGCTTTGGTAAAATCCAATTTTACTTATTTTAAGCGTTACTCATTAATGACAATTATTTACACCAATTTCCTTCGTCAAAACTATATCACATTAGGACTTATGGAATTTAGTAATGGTCAAAATTATAATATCATCCACGTTCAAATTTATAATGCAAACACAAAGTCCTTGGTTCATAATAATAATAATTATTAACTGTACTGCTTTAGCCAAAGACTTTGAATTTGAGTTGACTTAAGTTGACCTATGATACTAACCACATATAGCCGAGGAGTTGAATTCTCTACTGAAAAGTGTTTCACCTCCAATGCTTCTACTTGACCCAACTATAGTCGTTCAATGGACACCATGCCATGATTCAACTATTATTAAAGCGGAGTTTCCATATTGAAGCTCGATAGTATTCTCAAGATGAGGGAATTGTGTAATATTATTGTCACTTAAATAAACTTAAATTGAATAATCGATTGTTTATAATACATTGTAACAAGTATATAACAGAAAGAAAACACCTTTTATTTGGAACAAGATTTTATTACAGAGTTAATAATTTGCAATAAATTACATAATTACCCTTAAGGCATACCCTTAACTCTATCAAAGTAAAGCAGGCACGATTGTTTTAATGGTTGTATTATTCAGCTCTTGCATGGATATTAAAGCACCAACACGCTAAAAGATTCATTGGCAAGTAAATTCTTTCATTTCTTCATCAATTCTTAATTTAGTTTATTTAGTATATTTTATTCAATAAATAGTTTTATCAATTATATTAACTATCAAAATTTATTAAAGTAGATTATTATAATATCACATATGTTCTTATACTTATTAGATTGGTTTATTATATTTATCTAATAAGGCTTCCTTTGAATTGTGCATCTCTCAGCAACCTTAAAAGAGATTTGGAAATTTCTTAAATTTCTTTAGTGGGTGTTATAACACATTTATCATGTAACTAAAACCTTGAGGGTGCTCAACAAATTGTAATCCCTGCAAACATTAAGTAACACTTTACAAATTATATCTTCTATATAATTCCCAACCACATATTCACTTACTCTTAATCCTCTTTATAACCTCGAGGGTGCTTAACAAATCAAAAAGTGCATTAGATACTTTAGACCCATCATTTTGTGATAGCTTAAGAGTAATTATGCAACCTTAAGGGCGACCAACAAAGTTACATAATATTCCTACCAATCTAGGGACAACATAAATATCACTATATATTTATGGCTTGACGGTGCTTAATAACCATATATATGTATGTTACACTATTTATATTGTAAATAATGGAGAACGGCTTTATTTTAGATTCATAATTTGAAATAATATCAATTGAGTATATCAACATTTCAAGGGGGATGAGCATGATCTCATGACATTTTATGTCATTGCATCTTATATATACTCCGATAAGGTTATATTGGATTTAATTCATTTAGACCTATCTATTAATTAAACTTTTAATTAATTAAAATAAAACATTTATATTTACGTAAATTTAAAACAATTTTAAATTTATTTATTTATAACCTTTATGAATAAAAGTTTAAATAAATTTTAGTTTATATTCATAACTCTTATAAATTCTAACTTTAATTTAAAAAATTTAATTTATTTATTTATAACCTTTATAAATTTAAATTTAAATCAATTTTAATTTCTTCAAAATTTTATATTATTCAAATACGCTTAGTTAAATCAACCTAAGACGTAAAAACTTTGAGTCTTCCACCAAGGCATACCCTTAAAATGGACCACGTCGACGAGCCAAGTAAAGGCTAGGAGATCCGGAGGTTTTCCATTTATAAGACTTTCCTTAATTAAAGTAACATTCCCTTTAATTCAACACCTTTTTTTGGACACCCATCTAATTGGATTTTCAAAGTGACTACCTATGTTGATTAATTATTCGTGTAAAAATAGTATGGGTTCTCATACCATTATTGGATCTGGTGCATTGACAATGGAGTAAAAGGAGGAAATTTCAAAAAAATCCCTTTTATTAATTTGCACTTGAGCTTATTATGTGTTTGCATGAATAATATATTTGCACTAAATCATATTTAATGATTATTATTAAAGAAGTTTAGTGTTCTGACTTTAATTTAATTAATCCATATTAAACTTTTATGTCTGTATATTATGATTTTTCTTTACCAAATATAATATACGTTGTTATTTTGTTTTACTTTAGTTTAATTTTATATTTTGATTTATGGTGGTTTGCATTCATAATGCAAACATGGTGATAACTATAAATATGGCAGACTAATCCAGGGTATACATAAATGAATATATGACATATGTAAATAAATAACCATTGTGATCTGTAGTTATTATATATGGTATAAAATAAAGGAATGATAATTTCAATATGGGAAAGATCATACTTGTAATTAATAACACACATATACATATATACATATACATATATACATGTACATATACATACGCACATACATACATACATACATACATACATATATATATATATATATATGTAAATTTCATTTATTGATTAATTTACCACATTATTTTATATTTATTAGAACATTATTTGACATAGCTCAATAGTTAAGGAAGTTGAGTTAACTTTTTTGTTTTGGAATGCATAGTAAGTTACTATGAATGTGTTGAAAATGGCATCATCTAATGCTAGGACTCCGTATATGATATGGATTAGGAATAAATCTTAGAGATAAGGTTATCTAGCCAATGTTAAAAACGTGAGCTCCAATAAACTCGAGACTAAATAAATTTTATGGAAGATTATCGGTTATCAAAATTCCCTTGGATATTTATCTTATCATATAGAGGAATAAAAGATATTATTTCAGGACATGCCACCTTCTTAAAGAAGGAATTTATTTCTCGAAAAATAAGTGATTGCATGAAAACTTGGATAAGTCTAAGATTCTAATATGGAACCTAATCAATTACATAATATTGATTCGATTAAACCCATAGAGACACAACCTGTTACAAGGTTGTAATAGAGAATGCTACGCATGAGAGAGAAATTATGGATTTCTCATTTATGGAAGGAAAGGGAATTATATTATTTATATTTGACAATCCCCTCGGTTACCGACTAGCCATTGCAAGTATTAATTCTACCTTATGCCTTGATGCTATAAAATTCAACTGTTAAAATTTAGACATCAAAAGATGTACGCAAAAGGATGATATACATTGCTTCAAGTGTATCATCATGATTGTTTTAGTGGAGATGGAAAAGGAGAGACCGATAAAGCACGAATGATGAGAAAAATGATTTTGCTAAATTTAAAGCACTGAAAATGATGAAACATTTTTGTCAACCACCATGTTTAAGTCCATTAATATTGTACTTGTTATTGTTGCATACTATGACAATAAAATATGGTGAATGAACATTTAAGTGAGTACTCTAAACGATGATTTAGAAACATTTTTTATACATCGCAACCAAAAGTTCTCACAGTTAGTGTGAGCGACGGTAAAGATTGTAGACCTTTAAGATCATTCTATGGTTTCTAACAAGAATCTTATAGTTGCAACAAATGTTGTGACAAGGTATTGAATAGTTTGATTCGAGTCAAAATACAAAGGAATATTGTGTCTATAATAAGGAAGAGAAATGTATTGTGACATTTCTAATATAGTATGTCGATTGGTAATGGTGTGTTAATGTTAGAATAGATTAAAGAAAGCTTGGCTAAAAATTTACCGACATAGAACTTATGCGAGGAACAAAAACACTATGTATATGTGATAACATTATGGATCTAGGGGTAAACTTTTTATGTAATTCAACTCTTGTAATAAAATCTTGTTTGAAATAAAAGTATGATTTTTGGTTTTATCTCTTTTATATGTTTTTTAAAATATAAATATAAATAATGTTAAAAACACATTATAACATATAGATATAAATCTGTAGAACAAAGTGTTTAAGCGATTACAGTTATGAAATAGTTCATAACCATGAGTATAGGTTCATAATAATAAACACTTATCCTTATATACTGTTAGTTGTTTTGTATTTCAAGAATGGGATGTCTGTATTGTTGTGTAACGACGGTCGGACAAAGCTCCCCATCTTCAGCACGTGGCGTACGCATATGGGTTGGCACACACTTTGTTGTAACAAAAGGAATCCCCGATGTTACGTGCCTACCAACCCATATTTATACACCACTTCTCCAATTTATTTAGCGATGTGAGACTTTCCAAATCCAAACCATCGTTCTTCCTTTAAACATGCGAGACAACCCTAACAGTCTCCTCTTTGACTCGCATCCCCTACGGTAACCTTTGATCTAGGGGTAAACTTTTTATGTAATTCAACTCTTGTAATAAAATCTTGTTTGAAATAAAAGTATGATTTTTGGTTTTATCTCTTTTATATGTTTTTTAAAATATAAATATAAATAATGTTAAAAACACATTATAACATATAGATATAAATCTGTAGAACAAAGTGTTTAAGCGATTACAGTTATGAAATAGTTCATAACCATGAGTATAGGTTCATAATAATAAACACTTATCCTTATATACTGTTAGTTGTTTTGTATTTCAAGAATGGGATGTCTGTATTGTTGTGTAACGACGGTCGGACAAAGCTCCCCATCTTCAGCACGTGGCGTACGCATATGGGTTGGCACACACTTTGTTGTAACAAAAGGAATCCCCGATGTTACGTGCCTACCAACCCATATTTATACACCACTTCTCCAATTTATTTAGCGATGTGGGACTTTCCAAATCCAAACCATCGTTCTTCCTTTAAACATGCGAGACAACCCTAACAGTCTCCTCTTTGACTCGCATCCCCTACGGTAACCTTTGAGAGTACTGTCGTGTCTGCATGGCCCAGTCTATAACCATCGGCTTTGATACCACTATTGTGTAACGACGGTCGGACAAAGCTCCCCATCTCCAGCACGTGGCGTACGCATATGGGTTGGCACACACTTTGTTGTAACAAAAGGAATCCCCGATGTTACGTGCCTACCAACCCATATTTATACACCACTTCTCCAATTTATTTAGCGATGTGGGACTTTCCAAATCCAAACCATCGTTCTTCCTTTAAACATGTGAGACAACCCTAACATGTATAACGGCAAGGCTAGTGTATGTAATGTTATTCATACAATGGAGAATGAATTATTCATGACTATTAGGGGCACCAATATGTTACATACGTAAAGTTGTTTGGTTCAATTATAGAATGACTCGCTAAGATTCGTCTATATGTTAATGTATCTAAGTCAAGTAGAAGATCTTATATTACAATGTGAAGTAGTCTTTTGACCTGAGATTACAATGGATCTTATGTGCGAAAACCTTACTTCAGCTATGATCAATCATGTTATATGGGTTTATTTTACGGCTATAATTGTGTATATGTCGAGGCATATGAAGTGAAACACTACTCAAGAGAGGATCTGTCTTCTTTGATACAGAAGGTTAGTGTCACCGTAATTGAAAGTTAATTATAAATTAAAATCTTTGACCACGGTGATTTGGTTAATCGAATGTTATTGGATCAAACTAAGTTATTTTAAAGGTTGAACGTCGTAAATAAATACATATATTATTAGAATTTTGACCATTGCCAAGATTGATGTTTAAGTGGCATAGCGACAACAAAGTGATATTTCGAGCATAACATATCACTGCTTAAAGGTTTAAAAATGACAATAAGTAGGACTTCACCAAGGTAACATTGTAAGCGGTTGAACTTTTGTTTATACCGCTGTACTTAAGCAAAGTTCATATAAGCCTTAATACTTAAATTGTTTAAATATTACTAAGGAACGAGTTCACACATAGGAGTCACAAAACTATGATTCCCAATATTTGATTTAATAAAGTAACTTATAAAGTTTATCAACTATTATGAAAAAAAATATGGTTATATATATAATTATGCAATATTATTTTGGCTAAAATATGTTTATTTAAGTTAATAAAAGTGTAGGCATTTATTTCAATTAAATAAGATCTTAGATAAAAATAATAATTTGCAACCAGGGAAACCTGTTCCATCACCACCGACATTGCGACTCCTGAACAGTAAACTTGGGAGAACACGGCTGGCCCCCACAACCGCGCCCCTAGGTAAGCTAGACCTTTCAGTTTGCTTAAAGCAGCTGACAGGAATCGAACTCCTCACCTCATATGGGGGAGGCCGTTTCTCTTGCCAATTGCGCCAAGCCCGTGGACAAGATCTTAGATAATTAGTTACATAATATGTATATATCTCAAATATAAGTAAGATCTGATATTCTTAGTTAAAATATTAAGGTAGGACTTAGTATAAGGTTTAATAAGAAAATAAAATATAGTTTTTGAATTTAATTTTATAGTTTACCAAGTCTAAAGTTGTTGAGATATATGTGGATCTGTGTTAATGTCATTAGCTCCACATTACTACCCTAGGCGTTATTATTTACCTCATTAATTCCTATTCAGCCCATTTCTCATTAAATCCACTTCTCCTAAAATATTTTTGTAATTTGTTTTCGGACTCAAAAATAGTATTCCCCAAAGGTGATAATGATGATCTAATATGTCCAACCTTGGCATCATCATTATGGCAATATTCTAATTTTATTTATATGCATATGCGATCTTACCAATATATGTATATATATGTGTGTGATTGTGTACACACACACACATATATATATATATATATATATATATGCATGTATATATGTCTACAATAACATAAAAATATATTAATATATTAATTTTAAACACATATATCATATGGAATATTTATTTGGTTATATTTAAAAAAATTGAATTTTAATAAAGTACTTTTTGGACACACACACATACACACACATATATATTAATAAATTTTAATTTTCTATATGAAATTAATAAAATAAATAGAACTCGGATTTTAGTAAATAAATATAATTATTTATAGGTATATATATTTATTAAAGTATTACATTTTCTTAACAATAATATGTTTTAAAAAAGGCGTCCATAATCTTGCTTCTCCATCTCGATTCCGCTCCATTCTCCTCCCTATAATTCCTTCGCTATCTCCATCTTCCATCCCAGTCTTCCCATGCCTATAAAGGATAACATTTTCTCTCCTCTCCTCCCTAACTTCACCCCTTCGAGCATGACAAGACCTCGGTGTGCTTTCCGAGATCCAATCCTCCATTCTAGATCCTTGTCTCCTCCTAGGCCGTTGTTGGGTTTGCCAATCAATTTCCCAATCCTCGCCTTTGATGGTGGCTGACTGCCTGGTGCCACTACCAACTCCTTTAGACCTCTTAGCTTGGATGTGCTTTCGATCGATAAGCCTACTTCCTCTGAAATTGTGTTGCATGTGCTTGGTAGCAAGGCTGATGTTTTAGTTGATTGTAATTTGGATAAAGAGTGTAATGTGGTTGTAATATTAGAGCCTGTCGTTCTAAACTTGGCTATTGCAGGCTTGAGCACGAAATGCGTTCATCAAAATTCCCCATTGGATATAACCATGCTTGCAGCCCTACACGAGGATTTTTGGGTGTTGCGCCTTCTCATGTCGGCCAGTGTGTGGCTCCTTCGCTTGAAACTATTTGTCCCAAACCTTGGTTATCCCTCTTTTAGTACTTTAATGATGCCAAATATATAATTATGCTACTAACATGTATAACAAGATATTTTAGGTATTATAGAGGATTTTTGATGACTTAAAGAACTCGGCTATATACAATTCACAAAGAAGGATTTAGATATGTACATCAAGATTTACCAGTAAAGACCACGAGTCTTGCCTATGTATTTTAGAATTACTCATGTTAAAACTACTCAAATACGTTGTCATGAACACATACATGATTTACAAGCCATAATATATTGTTTAGAAGTTCCTACATAGATTTGATAGCTTAATATAATAATATTTTCTAAGCACAAGATTTTGTAGACTATTGAAAATTAATCAATCAACTAAAAAAAATACTGGAAAAACTAACATGAGTCAATCGATTGATTAAAGGCAACTTGTCGACTGAACCTGTGGATAATCAATTGGTTGCCTTGAAAAATCGGTTGAACCATGCCAATTTTGAATGTGTTTCTTTCTGGAAATATTTTTCCATTTTAGGCCTTGAATAACTGGCCAACCGAAGTAAACTAATCGACTAATCCGTACTGGAAACTCCCAGTATATTATTGCATAAACGTTGATGATTTTTTTTCAAAATATGGTCATTAGACTATTTTCACTATTTTCATTTTCTTTTATTATTGTTGTAACGGTTTGCAAACACATAACCTTCAGTAAAGATTGCATATCTTCAGCGCATCATTTCAAATCTATAAAGAGAGATTTCATGATTATAAAATAATAACTTTGGGTACTTAGATAGTAGTACATATTAGTGCTACAAGTCTTAGGTAGTATACAACATATTACACGTTAATATAAGTCCAGTGGTTCGAATCATGCTACGCAAGTTTCGAACCGGCGATCTCTCGCACCAAAATCGAAGCCCTAACCACTAGGACAGTGGTGCAAGTCCTCTTATGATCAAAATTCATTCCTATATCATTGGACATTCCTCTACTACAATTGAGAGTGTTATTGAAAGTTGTACTAAAAGGAGACAAATCAGTGCATCGGAGACACAAGTCATTATCAAACAAATACTTATAGAAGAATTTACCAAGGACCTATTAGAGGTCTTGAGAAAGAGTTATTGAAGTCATATTCTATTTTTCTGGCGGTTAGGTTTGAAGTCATGTTCGGTTGTTCAAGCAAAGTCATATGCATGTTCCTTCGGGTTAAGAGAGAGTTTTGAGATAGTTAAATTTAGAAGAAGAGCTTTCGGACTGGACGTAGGATGAGTGTCAGAACTAGTAAAACATATTGTGCACTTTACTATTGCTACTTTACTACTAGTTTCATATTTTCCTACAAACTCTTTACACTTCATTGTTAATCTTCACATATTAATTACTTACACATAAGTAAGATTCAAAGTTTAATTGACATTGATTTGGTATCAGAGCAATAAGCTTTGATATTTTTATTTAGTATAAGAGCATGATGTTCTAGTGATCACAACAAGATTTTAGAGCAACGATTGTTAAAAAATCCAATGGAAGTTAGAGCGCTAAAAAATAAGGATATTATTGCTACATGGGATGAATTATTTAAAATAAAATAGAAATGGTAAGGAATATAAGATGATTAAAAATACTCATAGGATAAGTTTAGAAAACTTAAAAAGATGTCAGTTTCAAATTTATGTGCTTAAATATGAAAAAAAATTAAAGAAGCGATGAAGAATGTATATTTTTTTAAAAGAATACTGACTTAGAAAACCAAATCGAAACTCTACCAAGAGAAGTTATTGTTTAATCAGATGATTGATGTTTTGAAAGATCAAAATTATTCCTTGCTTAATTCTTTGATAATCTCGATTTGATATTTCTAAAGTTGACTAAAAATTAAACCATTCTTAGAAGTTGAGGCCACATCAAAAAAGAATTAATGATTTAGAAATTTCTTATAATTAATCTAATCCTCAACTATTGTCTCTTAAAAAAGAGAATGAGGATATAAAGAAATATAATCTTTAGTTAATTAAAGAGTTAGAAATTTTCAAAAATGAAAATGAAATTTTGGAGCGAGAGATTTATGATTATAAATGGAAATTTAATAAAATGAATGAAAAAGTTACAAATTTTAATAAAGGTCAAGATAATTTGTCATTTTTCATATCAAATTTAAGATCCCTCAATGATAAAAGTGGTTTAAGCTATATTTGTATAAGAAATAATGGTACTAGATATGCTTTTATGTATTCAATCCAACTAAAGACTCTTGGATATTTTAGTAGTTGTAAAACCACTTAAATGGTAGAACTGTGAATACTTTCTCATATCATGATTGTTCTTTGCACATAAAATCTAGAAAGAATAGCAAAAGTTATAACCCCATGATTAACTTATGTGTTCCGAGAGATAGTAGTGAGCATAATAGTATATTTTATATTAA
This sequence comes from Allium fistulosum, assembly GCA_030737815.1. Lineage (NCBI taxonomy): Eukaryota > Viridiplantae > Streptophyta > Magnoliopsida > Asparagales > Amaryllidaceae > Allium > Allium fistulosum. The sequence goes on from CM060906.1 coordinate 670,633,306, forward strand.
ATATTATCTGAAAATTATTGACAATGATGAAAATTGCTTTTATAAGGGTTCAACCACACCTATTTGGTATTGTTTCTCAAGAACTAACCCTTAAAATCCAAAAAAAAAATAGGTTACCAAAACCAAATGATGATTTATGTGATAAGTACCATCATTCTGAGCTTGAGAGTAAGCAAGGAAAGAAAGAAGAAATAATCGAAAACATGAAATTGGTATTATCTCTTAAGTGTGACTATATATACTATACCTATATGTTTGATTTACTAGTAAATAAATATATTTCCTAAGTATATGAACTTTTCAAATCTTTTGTTTGAAGGTAAGGAGGGTGGAGTAGGCCATATTAATAACTGTAGTGCATATAGTTGGGAAGCATTTGTGTATGTGTGCATGTATATATGTATGTGTGTGTCTGTGCAGTTAAAGCGCCGCTAAAGTCCCACAAAATCCCCACTACAACGCACAGCGCTCTTCGACCGCTATACTATTTTAATTTAACTTTATGAATTAGTAGATCCGCTTTAAGCCCAGCTATTTTCTGCTACACCTGCTAAATCAAGGCTTTTTAGCATCCGCTTTAGCAACATTAATATATAAAGGTTGATTTGACTGGTTCTCTTTTAAACCAAATCAATAAAGTTAAGTAAAGACAATATTTTAAGGCACAAGTGCTCAATATAAGTTAGAAATATATTTGTTAAGTTTTGGCACTCCAGCGCATCCTCATGTATGCATGCTTCATTATATGTGATGGTCTACCTAATAAAGCTTCCAATGTGACGGCGTCGTGATTGAACATCCCTTTATCGCTTTCCAACGAGCACATACATGGTGTAACGACCCATGAATTTATCGCTTTGAAAAATAATATTTAATTTAAAAATATTCAAATATAAGATTTTATAACGCAAATTATAATGTTTTGAACAATATATGGTAATCTTATTTTGAATAAGTATTTATAAAAATATCGATAAAGTGACCGAAAATCGTTTTATCGATAAACAGCTTGTTAACCATCAGGAATCACGAACGAGTCTGGGTACATACACTTATTTATCCATATAAGTAAGAATATGTAATAAAATTATTTATTTTATTTTTAGAAATAAGATGTTTTTATGACATCATCAATGATATCATCATTTTTGAATAATTGTTTTTTTGAATTTAAATTGATTTTGAATGATTTAATAATTATTTTAGAATCAAATGAGACCCTTTTAATTATTAAATAATAATAGAAATACTATTATTAAACTTTGTATACAAATATATATTAACTGAGAAGTAAAAATATGATCGGAAATCAAAATCTAAATTCGTAACGGTTTGACGTAGAGAAGTTGTGCAACGTTATATGTGACATACATGCACACATATACACATATATACATCCATGTACATATATATACACATTAGAATCAATATTTACATTTACTGATTACTAACGGTAAATAAAATAAATATCATGATATTTATAAAGGATGAAATCTAAGCTAATGATGACATATCTCCCTTAAGTCAACTTGATACATGCCTTACAAGGTAAGGGAAGTGATGGACATGATGTAGAGGGGTTGGGCATGTGCGGTCGAAGCACATGGAGGTGTGGTGGTGGTGGTGAGGTGGAAAGATGACGTGATGTTTGGTGAAAATATTAAGGTATTTTGATTCAAAATTTTGCCTATAAATATAAGGCATACTTCTTCGCTTTCATTCACAATTCCTTCTCTAATTTCCTAAGTTTTCTTCATCTTTTTCTTCCTCTTCATTAATGACTTCCATGGCCTCTTAGGAAAATTCAAAAATAGAGTCGAAGTTCTGCCAGAATAAGTCGTAATATATAAAGAGATATACCACTTCGAGTTTGAAGCCGAGTTAATAATCTCCTCTTATTTTCCCATCTAGGTCGAGCACATCTAAGCACTCCTCAACCCTTACAAGCCTAAGTCTGAACCCGCCCCCCCCCCCTCCAAGAATCCTAGAGCAGGATTCATAAGCTCCGGTACAAGAATAACGGAGCTATAGTCGATTTCGTAGCATTTAAAATTAGAACGGGAAAGCTATCGAGTGAGAAACTCTACTGATATATTTTATAAAATCTACAATGATATGATAAGATTTATATGCTTGTTTATGATGGTTGTTTATCTTGTTTGGATATGATAATATGTTTTTCTTGGGTATGGAAATAATTCACGTTAAATACACGTCGAATTTATACAAAGAAATCACTTTCTTCTTATGGATTATAAAAGTGTTACGGTATAGTTAAACCTCTTTAAACACAACTAAAATGGTTTAAAATGATTTATAAATGTTTTATAAACATTAAACTCATTCTTGGAAAGTTTTGAAAAGATACGAAATTGGAGTCAAAATAAGCGCGTCGCGTAACAGCAGTTCACGATTTCGCGTCGTAAAAGTTAGATTAATGTGTAGAATGGAATATAGCTCGGAATTATTCAAAATAAGAATATTTCAAACTCCTATAACTATTGTTTTCAAATGAATAAGAAAAGTCAAGATTTCATTTTATAAATTTTGAGATATGTCCAAATCAAGTTTCCAAAAACATCACGTTTTGGTAGTTTATAAAATATGAATTTCAACTCTTTAAAATGGATGCTTTTAAATCTTTAAAAATATTAAATAAATTTCATAAATATTTTAAAAAGGATTTTAGTTATTAAAATAGACATAGAAGAAAAGAAATTAGTGTTTGATCTAAGAAGCTTAAAAACCGCTATTCGTAGTGGTTTTTGCAACGGTTTTCGTAACTTTTGAAAATCATGACTTAAACTTAATTTTCCTTCCCAAATATTTTGTGAATGGTTTTCAAATAACAAACCAAGCATTTTAAAAGCAATTTAAGGGTTTGGAGTTGTTCAAATAACTTGACCGCCTTATGGGTGACAGAGACATAGTCTCTAAACCTAAGCTTGGACAAGCAGTGTCTGGGTTCCGCTCTAGCTATCCGAACTGGCCTGATGGAGAGGATAGTAAATTTGATTTACTCGGACCATATTTTCCTAAGATGAAAAGAGATTAGGAGATTTTAAGAAGTTAAACAAGATTTTAAATAGTAAGATTTTGGTGATATAGGTAACATATTAGTTAAACTCTGTATACGTGTGAATTTAAAAGATGATTTCACTGTTATTCGTTGAACAGTACAAGTTGAATACGGAAATTAGTATTGAATATAATTAGTATAATTTCTATGGATCCTTTTTACTCATTACTAACTGGTTTTGAATTTACCATCTTAGATAATAAGTTTTCAACCCAATAAAAAGATATGTTTTGGAAATATGAAATCTTTATTAAAATTTGAATAAAATATGGAAATATTTTCCTATGTAATTAATGAGAAATGTTTGGTGTTTCCAAAGTTGGAAAGAGGTTTAATGATCCCATAAGGTAAAAACTCGTCCGTGTTTATGTGTGTCTTGGTCTTACAAGATATCTTTATTTTTGTAAGGTTTATAAGGTATAACAAGCCATTTTATTGAGTTTCTCATGCTGGTTTACCAGACTGGTCCAGATGTTATTTTCTTATAATACTCGGGTCATACCCGAGTATTTTTTCAAAGTTAGCTTTGGATACTTTAGAGCTTTGGGAGTCAAGTTGGATGCCTCCAAGACGTATTTTCGTATTTTATTTCTATTGTGTTGCTTAATTGTATTTATTAGCAATTGTAAGGATGGACTGTTATAACAGTCCAGGCTGATGATAGGTTAGACTCAGATGTTTGTTTGAATATTAAAGTTTTCTTTTGTTAAAGAAGATTTGGATAGTATATATTACTCATAACGATGTGATATTCTGTTCTATCTTTTCTTTTCTTTCACTCCAACAATCTGTTTTTATGGCACTTGGATGATCACCATGCGAATACCGTGGATGTATTAGTGTCGACTCTTAAGGGTCGAAAAGGCAAGTTGTCACAATTCTCTCACTCAACCCCTTATCTTCTCATGATATGGCTAGCCCTAGATGCCATGATGTAGCATAAAATTTCTATAAATCCCTTTAAGCAATTATCTTTTATTAAAACCATTTAAAGTTACACCAATATCGTATATCGATGTGAGCAAATATAACAAATATAACTTTTATAAATGCATTATATAATTCCAAACAACCCCAAAACATCAAAAAAAATAAACAATAATATATATTTCTCTAATATAACTAATTTAATTAATTTACAACATTTTATAATTAATTAAATTGTGTAGTTTTACGAAGAATTCACAAATATGGTTGTTTGACTCAAAGGTGTGAATTCGGTCGGAAATTAATATTGAACAGTTCAAATAATTACATTCGAACATCACCTTAGCTAGTGGTGTGACAGTTTAGTTGAATTCATCACTTATAAAGCTTTTCTAGAAAATCATATTTTATATTTTCTAAAGCGGTACCTTTTAGAATCGATTATTTATACACATTCTCTTCGTTAATACTATATCACCTTAGGATTTATGGAATTTGGTTTGGCAAAATTCCAATATCATCCTTATTCAACGTATTTATCCCATAAGCAAAGTCCTTGGTTCGGTAACATTTATTATTAATCATTCCATGCTGGTAAGAGATTTTGAGTGAACTACAATTGGCTACGATACTAATCTTATAACAGTGAGGAGACAAATTCTCTATTAAATAGTGTTTAACACCAAATGCTTCAACTTAGACACAACTATAGTCACTAGATGTATCACCATGTCATGATTTAACTATAATCAAGGTGGAGTATTCACATTGAAACTCCACAGTATTCTCAAATTATGGGAACCGTGTAACATCGTCGCCTAGAGATTTCATGTCTAACGTAGTTGTTAACAACGAGGAAACTCTCGTATGATTCATTTCATAGTTATCCAATAACTATGAGTACATACCCCATGGATCCCTATCGACCATAAATAACACATCGCCAAACATTTGGAGAGTGTTACGTATTCTGGTCTCAATGGATGTATCGATATCCTTTCTCAAAACATCTTAATCGGGAATATTTAAAACAAAATGTTGTCTCATATTATGATTAATTGCTCATAATTGCAACTGCTTGCAACTACAATCACATAACATGTTATTTAATAAATTTCTTATTATATACTTTAAATTAATTATTTATATCACAATATAACAAAGTATATAAACGAAAACACATTGTCTTTACGAACAAGATTGGCTACAGAGTTAAATGCATGTGACAATCACATAATTTCCCTAAAGGCATGCCACTTACTATTTCAAAGGTTGCACTCAATGCTTGAGTTGATATTGGTAAATAAATGTAAAGATCCTCTCCTACCAATAGCTTCGATAATATCAGTGGTTTCCTTATATGTTGAAATTAATTTTGAAAACGAGCTTCACATTCACTCATCCATTAGAACTTTCCTTTTTCCTTCTTGAGGGCAGAAGAATGGTATGCATTTATCAACTATGTTTGAGATGAACTGACTCAAATCAACTACTTTATCATTCAAGCTCTGCATTTCCTTCCTTGTTCGTGAGGCTTTAACCCACTTCAAAGCATCAATCTGATCTGAATTAGCTTAAATGCACATAGAGTTCACAATGAACCCTAAAAATTTGCCTGATGCAACTTCGAAAGAACACTTCAACGGATTTAGCTTCATTCCATAATTTCAGAGCACGTCAACATTTTAGAGAGATCGCCTATGTATCTGTATTTTTCAATGACTTTACTGTGAGGAATGCGGAATATGGATCTTAAGGCTAGAATGAACACTAGAGTGAAAGTTTGTATGCTCTGATACCAAATGAAAGTGTGTATGCTCTGATACCAAATGAAAGTGTGTGTACGCTTGTGCACACTGATTACGGATCGTGTAATATGGACTAATATATGCGGAATGTTATTTACAATTGCTATATAAGTAAATATTCAATAAACTAACTATATAGCAATTCACAGATATAGAATAGTAAATGCAGTAAATAGTAAAATCACACCAGGGATTTTTATACTGGTTCGGACCTCCCGTCCTACGTCCAGTCCCAGACTTCTATCTGGATTTCACTACCAACTACCTCGCTTCACCCGGAGGAACAGGTTTATAACACCCGAACAGCCGAACGGGATTTCGTGCCTCTTACAACACCGAGGACTTCAACAAAAATAAATACAATTGTCGTTGACAACTTGTGCTCTTGATAACACGGATTTGCCACTTGTAATACACCCTTCCTATAATCTTATCCTCAAAATATGTGAATGATGTTTGTGAAGATTGAAGGAAGTATATTACTTATAGAATCAAAAGATATGAAATGATTTCAATGATTCAATAAGCAATTGAAATGTTTGAGAGCTCAAGACAGAGATCAATAGAATAGAGATTAGAATAATAGAATTGGTTATTCTTATTATCTGGAATAATGATTTCATGATGTTTATATAAGAAATAAACAGTTGTAACCCTTTGTGAAAAGATACAAACAAAGGTCATGATCATTGGTGAAGAGAAAGAGAAGCAACCATTGAAGAAAAGGAAGTGTCTGTACGAAAGGTTGCTTTCTGTTTGAAAACGGTCGACAGGTCAAAATGGACCAGTAGACAGGAATTTGAATATATATACGTTATGTACACTTGTGCACGTTATCTGTGCATTCTGGGCAGAAACGGTCGACCGCCTTGTTTTAAACCGGTCGACCGGTTTAGCCCAGACTGCACAGTTAATGTGCACTCATACATATATACATTTATATTAAAAGATTGAAGGTATGAGATTATTTGAGGATAGATTTTAACATAAATAACACTACTAACATACCAAATAATCAACCTCTAATGTATGGAGCTCTTTGTGTCTCTTTAAAACAATGAATAACTTCTTTTGTCGATCACGGCTTATCCCTTTGTCAGAAATCAAAACTCTATAAAAATCTTGACTCAACATTCTCCCCCTTTTTGATTGATGACAACATATATATGAAGTTCTGAATCTCCCCCTGAATATGTGATCTCCCTGAGATTTTGTCTGTATTCTTTATATATATATATATTCCTGCAAATAATTGTTAGCTCTTTCTCCCCCTTTGTCATCGACAAAAAGGAGTAATAGATAATCATAGGAATGTATCAACCAGAATATCCACTTTCCTCTTTTCTTAAGTGGGACCTGCAAAAAATATAATTAAGACCATGGTACCCACTCTTTATGGGGTCCTAAGAGTTAGATCTTAGGAATCCAAACCCATACGGGTCCGGTATCCCCTTTATATACATAATTAGTATTAAAATGCACAGTATTCATGAAATTCTGAATATATTTGTTCCTAATCAAATTGTTATTTGTTTTAGGAACCCATATTTTGATAGTCTTGACATTTTTCTTCTGAAATTTCACAACTGGTTTTGGTTTGGAATATAATAAACTAAGATTTTTCTTAGCTCCAGTCTTTTGTACTTTCTTTTTCCTTTCATTACCAAGATGTTTCTTGGTTTCTTGTTTCCTATATCCCAAACCTTGTTTATTTGAAACAGATTGTGAACTTTCAATGATTTTTGTCAAATTTTCTCGACCTTTGTTAAAGTTAGAAACATTTTGAGTTATGTCATCTAACTTAGTTTGTAAGCTCGCCTTTTCTAGGTCCAGATTTTTGACTTTTGCCTTAAGCTCATGATTTTCAGTAGTGAGAGCATCATTTTTCTCTTTTTGAGTTTCAATTTCTTGACTCAAAAGAGATAATTGAGAGTCAACATTAGATGATGATTCTTGAAGTTTTTCAAGTTCTTCTTCTAATATTTTCTTCTCGTCTTTTAACATATCTCGTTCAAACTCTGCTCTACTCAAATCTGCTTTGGCTACTTTTAATTGACGTTTTATGTCTTTATATTTGACTATCAACTCAGAATTTATATCAAGTAATTCATCAAATGTAGGAATTTGTACCTCATCTTCTGTTGCCATAAAACAAACATTAGCTTGTTCATTCTCCTGATCACTTTCACTTTCAGATGAGAATGAGTCTGAATCATCCCATGTTACTGAGAAGGCTCGTTTCTTTGACTTGTCCTTCTTATGTTTGAATTTATCATTTTCTGACTTCTTCTTCTGTTCTGGACAATCCTTCTGCATGTGCCCCTTTTTGTGACAGTTGAAACATTCTATAGTTGATGAAGATGGTTTGTTTGATCCAGGTTTCCTTTTGTTGTAACGACTGGCTTTTCGATATTTTAGGAATTTTTTGAATCCTTTTGCAATGAATGCTAGATCTTCATCTTCAGAATCTGATTCATTTTCATCTTTCTCAGCATGAAATGCTACATTTTTCTTTTCTTCTTTCTGTTCTTTTCTAGCCTGCAAATTTGCTTCATAGGACATTAAATTTCCTATCAATTCATCTGGCTTCATGATGGAAAGGTCATTAGCTTCTTCAATTGCTAATACTTTTCCTTCCCATTCACTAGTCAGAGAATGTAGGACTGTTGAAACAACATCAAAATCTGAATATTTTTGTCCTAATCCGATAAGTGCATGATGAATAGTTTGAAACCTTGAATACATATCATTGATTGTCTCATTCGGTTTCATTTTAAAATTTTGAAACTGACTCTTCAGCATGGCTATTTTGGCTTGTTTAACCTTGTTAGTACCTTCATGAGTGGTTTTCAACGTTTGCCAAATTTGATATGCAGTAGTGCAGATACTAACACGGTTATATTCATTTTGGTCTAATGCACAAAACAACATATTTATTGCCTTTGCATTTACGGCTGCTGCCGTTTTCTCAGCCGTTGTCCATTCTGAATATTCAGTTGTTGGATTTACTATTTCTTTTTGAGTAGCATTCCAAGCATCATAACTATTTGATTGCATGAAAAATGACATACGTGTAGCCCAATAGCTATAGTTGAGACCATTAAAGAATGGAGGTCTTTGTGTTGATTGACCTTCCGTGTAAGTGCTAGAGCTAGTGCTTGCGTTATTTGCCATATTACAAGAATATATCAAATAACGGTGTTACGGTTATATGATAACCGTGCTCTGATACCAAATGAAAGTTTGTATGCTCTGATACCAAATGAAAGTGTGTATGCTCTAATACCAAATGAAAGTGTGTGTACGCTTGTGCACACTGATTACGGATCGTGTAATATGGACTAATATATGCGGAATGTTATTTACAATTGCTATATAAGTAAATATTCAATAAACTAACTATATAGCAATTCACAGATATAGAATAGTAAATGCAGTAAATAGTAAAATCACACCAGGGATTTTTATACTGGTTCGGACCTCCCGTCCTACGTCCAGTCCCAGACTTCTATCTGGATTTCACTACCAACTACCTCGCTTCACCCGGAGGAACAGGTTTATAACACCCGAACAGCCGAACGGGATTTCGTGCCTCTTACAACACCGAGGACTTCAACAAAAATAAATACAATTGTCGTTGACAACTTGTGCTCTTGATAACACGGATTTGCCACTTGTAATACACCCTTCCTATAATCTTATCCTCAAAATATGTGAATGATGTTTGTGAAGATTGAAGGAAGTATATTACTTATAGAATCAAAAGATATGAAATGATTTCAATGATTCAATAAGCAATTGAAATGTTTGAGAGCTCAAGACAGAGATCAATAGAATAGAGATTAGAATAATAGAATTGGTTATTCTTATTATCTGGAATAATGATTTCATGATGTTTATATAAGAAATAAACAGTTGTAACCCTTTGTGAAAAGATACAAACAAAGGTCATGATCATTGGTGAAGAGAAAGAGAAGCAACCATTGAAGAAAAGGAAGTGTCTGTACGAAAGGTTGCTTTCTGTTTGAAAACGGTCGACAGGTCAAAATGGACCAGTAGACAGGAATTTGAATATATATACGTTATGTACACTTGTGCACGTTATCTGTGCATTCTGGGCAGAAACGGTCGACCGCCTTGTTTTAAACCGGTCGACCGGTTTAGCCCAGACTGCACAGTTAATGTGCACTCATACATATATACATTTATATTAAAAGATTGAAGGTATGAGATTATTTGAGGATAGATTTTAACATAAATAACACTACTAACATACCAAATAATCAACCTCTAATGTATGGAGCTCTTTGTGTCTCTTTAAAACAATGAATAACTTCTTTTGTCGATCACGGCTTATCCCTTTGTCAGAAATCAAAACTCTATAAAAATCTTGACTCAACATAGAGGGGGGGTGAATAGTGTTTATTAGAAATTACTAAATCTTTTTGAGTTATTGCTGATTTGTACACAAATGTATGCAATATTCAAACATAGATATAATCACAGAATCAAACACAGATGCAGAAATAAAGTAAATGCAGTAAAGGAAAGAACACACCGGATTTTATACTGGTTCGGAGTTACCCTACATCCAGTCCCGCACAACTAATTACGGATTTCCTTTCAAAAGCAATTCAACAATTACAACCCTCGATTTCAAGGCCACGAGGTACACCCTCCAGAATCACAATCCTCTGGGTAGAGATACTTGATTTCTGGGCAACAAGTTCACCCAATTGATTTCTCAAGGCTACAATCACACCTTTTCTCACTTGATTGATTTCCAAGGCTACAATCACACCTTTTATTCTATTGATTACAAAGAAAGTCTATAACTCTGAATAACACTGAGGATCTTGATGAGATAGTGACAAAGAATCAAACCAGAGATTATCTAGTTAGATTCAATGTTGATTTCGGTAGAGTAATGGTAAGAATATGTATAAAGAAATGTGGAAGAAGAAGAGAAGTGAAAAACCAAAAAATCTATATATAAATTCGTTGAAATTAACCCCTATTTATAGAAGAACAACAGCCATGTCCATTCATGAAAGGTTATGGCGAATAGACACTTCTTTTGAAATTCAAATTTTTGAATCTAACTGTCACTATGTCGACATGGGGTACTAGGGCATGTCGACATCCCAAAGCATTTTTTGAAGATTTGATTTTCTTTGAAAATAACCTTTATCTTATATTAAAAACTATTTAAACTTTATAAATATACTTGACTATAGATAAAATACATAGATAAATATAGAGAATAATATATAAAAAATTTTACTATAATTTTATATTTAAATCTAAGTATAAATATATTATAATTAAAAGATAGTTTAAAACAAACAAAGTTTAAAACAAGAGTTTATTAAAAACAAAAACAAAGAATATTTTAAGGCTAAAACATCTTTTTGAAACTCATTTGAAAAGATAATTTTTAAGGCTAAAACATTTTGAAAAGCAGTTTTGAAAATCATTCTGAAGTAGTTTTGAAAATCATTTTGAAGTAGTTTTGCAAGCTTCTTCCTGCAGAATATCTCATCACATCAGGACTCGAGAACTTGTACAAAACCAGGATGTTCATGGGTTTGTAAGCCACTTGTCGTAGGTTTGTAAGCTACTTGTCGTGGGTTTGTAAGCCACTAAAAAGGTAGAAATGGGTTCCATCCCAAAAGAAAAATGGAGTGAAGATTTCCATGCTATTATGAAGTTTTAACATAATTCTAGACTCAATACTTATCTTGAAATCTTGAACTCTTGATAATCTTGATACTCATGAGTCTTCAATCTTGATATCTTGAATCTCTATACTGTACAGTCTTCATTCTTTGTACCTGCATGGTTAAATCCTGCATATACATATATATATATATATATCTAAACTATAATGTTAGTATTTATATTTTATAATCTTATTCTAAGGTTGTTGTCATCAAAACCATCATCTCAAGGACTAACATTTACTAGCATATCATCCACAAAAACCTTCATTGCCCATCTGATACGTTCTTTAAACACTTTGTTGACAAAATACTGGTAAGTAGCTCCATCGTTCTTCGGAGCGACCAACATCACCTTGTAGCAATATAGTCCTAAGTTTGTGATAAAACTAAAATGCTTTTGATTGTGGATGTACGTTACGACCTGATTGTTCGGTTGTTTCTTCCACTAATTGGTCAATCCACAGCAACGAAGAGAAGTCCTTCGTGCATGCTTTGTTCAAGTCTGAACAGTCTATACATGTCTGCCATTTCTCATTTCCCTTCATGACCATTACCAAATTCGATACCCATTCCAGGAATCACAAGTAGATATTTGCCTTCAGCATATCCATTTCTTCCTTCAATGTAGTGGATCGTTCGAGTTTCATGTTGCATCATTTCTTTTTTATTGGAGGAATGATGTGATTCACATTCAGTGTATGGCACGTGACTTTAGGCAAAGTCCCACACAGATCGAAATGTGTCCAACCAAACACGTCCTTGTTTGCGAAACCTTACCAATTCCTTCTTTATCCTTATGCTAACTTAAGATCTAATTTTGATCATCTTTATTGGATCATCTTCATCCACTAGAACCTCATCCATCAGCTTCGTTGGTCCTACCTTCCTTTTGTCCAACTTCTTTTGTGGATCCATACTTCTTACTGATCATTAGTGGATTCGAGCTGAAGCACAGGCAGTAATCGCTATGGTCGACATTCTTGATGTATAGAGGCTTCCTCGCATCCTTTCCTTTCTCCCTTCATCTTGCCTCTCGGAGCTCTATAGTGTAGCACTATCGACCATTGCTCCCACTTCGTTGTCCGTGGGACATGTCATCATCAAACACAATGAAATAAGTGCAATTCTGAAATCTGCTAGGGTCGGTTGACCCAAAAATACATTATAGGCGAATAATGCATCCACCACAACAAAATTTTGAACCCATGTTGCCTTATAGGGGCACCTCCAAGCTAAAGAGATAATTTGTTCACCCAATCGGAGTTGTTACCTCTTCGGTGAATTTGGGATATACAAGATAGTAGATCCTTTTCGTTTAGCTGCACCTTATCGAATGTCCTTTTGAAAAGGATATTAACTAAGCTTCTGCTATCCACTAGCACTCGACGAATAGTAGAAGGGACAATAATTGTTGTTATCACCATCGGCCCGTGTTTGATGCCTTGATCCATCTGCATCCTTATTACGGAAGACAATGTCATCATCGACCATCTGTCGTTGTTTGATTGGAGCTCCTTCCACAATCGCTTAACACATTTCCTATGGCGTTGTCATCGTCTTGCTTGACAGCCACATTGCTCTTGATGACACAACTTGTTCCAACCTGACTGCCAGCGCTAAAATTCTCTTCTGGATTTGCCTTTTACAAGGGTAGAAATTGGTTCATCTTTCTGTAGAAATTCTTCAAGGTAGAGGGGTTCTTCAATTCCAACCATCTACCAAAATAAGTCTGACTATTCACATCATCCACGAGAGCCATCAACACTATATCACCTCTGGGGTTCTTCGCCTCTGTCACGATGATGTTGAACCTCTTTAAAATGTTTTCCAATGTCTCACTAGACTTCTAATGCAAATCAGCCATGGACAACGCATTCTTTGGCTATATAGAATGGACTCTGAATTGCTCCATAACTTATCTACTAACTTGTCATAAGATGATATAGACCCAGCCTCGAGCCTGTAGAACACATCATTGCCAATCCCTCTAAAAGAGGGAAAACACCTACACTTCACTGCATTATCTGCACGGTCACCATCCATGTGCCAACAATAGTTCATCGAATGTTGAATTGGGTCAGTCAACTCATTATAGCTCAGCATTATTGGCATGGCAAACTACTTTAGATATCATGCAACTCTAATTTCTTTAGTAAATTGGTTCCAATTAGCTATAGATCTCTATCCATCATCTAATTACTGATTCTGCTACAACAATCTCCTGGTAGTCTTAGTATTCAATCATCATTGGCCTACCATGTTGAATGACTACCATCATGAGCATCACTAAGTGTTTGACTATGCAAATAGTCTCGACTAGCCTGATGATGCCTAGGTCTCTCTATCTCTAGAGAGTTCATTCATTTAGGTCTTTGTTGATGCCAGGTTGGACTACATCCTCTTTGAGTGTTTCTTGTTGTGTCTCCTCCAACAACTCCATCTTAAGGACTAGCTCCTTGTCCATCATCATCGGCTTCTTTTTCAAAAATCATCCCCAATCTCCATACGGGCTTAAGATTGATTACCGGCTCATGATCACTCGATACAAATCAAGTTTTATGCTAGGGAAGCTACTCCAGTTTGTTTCCACTTACTCATTTCCACTCTAACATCCCTTTCTTATGTTTTTGCTTCCTATCTCTGTATCGGACCGCAAAACTTTCCTCGCTTGAATCAGATATAAATCCTTTATATCATCATGACACTTACTGCAATATCCTCTTCCTCGGCGTGGTTGCTGCAATATGGTAAATTGCTTGTTCATTTTCTCCATGATGGACAATTGAGATTATTGCATTTTCTGCCATTATGTGATCCAATTCCTACTTTGTTACAACTTTTAATTTATTTGAAATCTGTTCTTCGTTAGCTTCATGTTGAGAACCTCAACCCTTTCATGAAGTGCTCCTGATCTATGGGGAGCATTCCTAGGTGTCATTTCTTTCAGATTCGATTGGAGATTTTATTCAAATCCTAATAGAAATCACAGATGTGATCCTGATTGAAAGTATCAAAAATGTTTGTATGTAAAATGGGTAAACACCCCTAAATGAATAAAAACAAGTCTAAATAGGAAGAAAATGATAGGGAAAGTGAAAAACATAAGATTTTTATAGTGATTCAACAAAATCGATGGCCTATATCCACTATTTTTTTATTGATTGAAGATTACAATTGCAACTACATTACAAGGACAAATTCATTAGAATATGGCTTGATCTCAAATTTATTACAGCTTTCATGTAAAAATCAACCAAAAGTTCCATAAGTCCTTTTTCATGTATGGAAGTTTGCTATTTACAAATGAATCCACTCACCAGGATCGCCACAACCAGCTTGAATCGGTTGTTTTTCCAGATTCAAATTTCCTACACGAAGACGAGTCAAATTAGCATGATCCACAAGATTTGATCGATCAGTTATGATCGATCCCTTCGATCGGTACCGATCGATATGTTGGTCATATCTTCATCTTTTTTCCTTCAAAAATTCTCAAGTCTTTAAACTTTGGATCTTTAAGTGCCAAATTATCAATATCGATCGATCAGTACTGATCGATGTCTCATCACCAAAACTTGTCTTTTCTTCAGACTTACAATCAAAATCATAGTAGGAGCAAAGTGACTCCCATTCCATGCTTCATGATCGATCAATATTGGCTGATGATCAATCGATATCGAT
The DNA here is from genome assembly GCA_030737815.1 of Allium fistulosum. NCBI lineage: Eukaryota > Viridiplantae > Streptophyta > Magnoliopsida > Asparagales > Amaryllidaceae > Allium > Allium fistulosum. The sequence continues at coordinate 670,648,524 of CM060906.1, forward strand.
CGATGTTGTTAACGTTATACTTAGCATTTTTCTTTGGAACTTCATTCTTTATCTCTACCAAGCTTCTTGATATGTTCCTTCAACATTACATAGTCCAATTCCATTGAACTATCACTTGGTTCAAATATCAGACAACAAAGGCCAACTAGCGGGTCATACCATGGCGTGCTTGTGTTAGAAAGGCGGGATGAGGTGAAGAGATGCTAATGAATAGTGGTGTTGCTATCATGTGACTATGAACTAAAAAGGGCTGTTGTTGCACAATGATACTTTTGTTAGATGAATAATGTCATTTTGTGTTGATCTTGTCAAGAGAATAGTGTAGGGTCATCATCTCTTTATGCAATGGCGACCATATGCTTTTGTTAGATGTTTGCCGAGTCGTAACAAAGTAGGATGGGTAGAGAGGTAGGATGACCAGAGTGCAAAGGGTAGGGAAGGATGTAGGAGGCAAAGAAGATGTAGAAGGTGAGGCTCTCTAACCATGAGCCAGTCCTCTAAATGATGGGGCGAGAGGAAGTTGCCCGGAAGGCTTTGAGCTTTCTTGTTGATGGTGGCGAAATAGTGGATGGACGTCCAGATCCAAGAGGTGTGGGGCGACCCAACCATTGAGAACTTGAGATACTGAAGGCGAACATGTTATTCGAGTAGGGATCGTCTTTGGTCGAGTCGGGCGATATAGGCTTGTACTATTGGGTCTTGAATCAATGGTCCCATTCAGTCTTTTGCAATAAAATCAAGCAACAAGTTCTATTTAAAAAAATATTTCAATACAAACAAAACACTTATCTATTTATTAAATAACAGTAAGTATAAACTTTTATTTTTGGTTTCTTAGTTCTCTACAATTACACTACAATAAAGTCCTTTCAATTTATAATTATACTTTATTATATTATATATATTGCTCAAATATTATACTTAATGTATAATACATTTAAATGTCAAAAGATTAATTTTACAATTAACTAAAATAAAAATGTATTGGTTTTGATATTTACTATCCTGACAGGCACGCGCAATCATGCATACATGCATGCGCACACTAACACACACACCGATATATATATATAATATTAAAGCAAAAAAACAATATTCTCCTTAGTTCTATCATATCATTATTTTACGATCAATTCTCTCTATTCTTTTGTTTAAATCTCTCACAATTTCAGTGAAGTTGAGACAATATGTATTCTCCATAATTATCTTCTCTTATCTTTATATACAACTCCATTACAATTTAAAATTCTAATCCTTCTAAATTTTTAATTTCATATTTAGTCTCTTTATCCATTAAATCTTTGACCTATTTACATAAGAACTTATGGTTGTTCATTCATTTGCCTATAGAAGTTACTATGGTGTTATGAAAATAATATTTTAGTGTTGGAGAGATGGGAAAGGCTAGGTGCACTATTATGAAAACATATTTGACCAAACAAATGGCTTGATTAGTGTTATACGGACATTTTCATGGAAAAAGCAAAATTGTTTCTGAATAAGATAATGCTGCATTAATATTTAAATTTCAGAGATAATAGTTTTAATTTAAAATATATAATGTGTATGAATTAGTCAAAGATTAAATTTAGTATATAATTTATTAAATTTCAAAAATATTTTCTTAAAACATAAAGATTCAAAAACGATAATAAATAATTTTTTATAAATTTATCTTTATTTGTTTAATATGTATAAATTAGAAAAATATTATATTTCGCCTACAAATATTAAATTTTAAAACAATATTTTAAATTAATTGAAAAAACACTTGAGTCAGTGGTCCTTGACAAAATATATAAATTAATGAAGTACAGTATTTGATATGACTTATTTAGTTTTAAAGTATATTGCTTTAAATTATTTATAACAATATAATATTATTATTAGCTAAGAAAAAGAGTGGTCATTGGTTTGAGGAGAACAATCATGAATTTTATTAAGCTAAAAGGACATACAAAAGCAACCAACAAGCCTGTAGGTAATAGGGAAAAAAAGATATACAGTGAATATACTAAACTAAGCAAAATCCTACCCTAAGTAACAACCATAGAATTGCTCTTAAGAAAAAGGATCACTGCAAAAAGAACACGGAAACCAAAAGAAATAAAGGATCATAAATGGGTGATTAATGAACAAAGAAGAAGCATAAACACCACACAGTAACGGATTAAACAACCCCGGCAAGTGGTAGGCAATGAGTGGTATGAGCAAGCATTAAGTTGGTACTCATAGAGAATGGACAATAGAACTAATGATTGAAACAACGACTGACAACAAGTAAAATGATGGAAGGAGGAGGGGGTGGACATAGTAGGGGGAGCAGAATATTATTTTGACAAAATCATCCAACAACAACAACTTGTTTTATAATTGTTTTTTAATACGTGTAGAGTATTTCAATATTGTACTTGTAGTGTAACTTATTTAAATTTCAAAAAGTACTTTTACAAAATCAAATTTTTTAGCATTTATAATCTAAATACGTACATAAACTATTTATAATCCATTGGTCTATCAGTAAACAACTATAAATTAGAAGAAAGTAGTCTCTTCTACAAGTTTATCTCAAAATATCTTTTTCCTCATTTTTCTCAATTTTTTTTGTTCACTTGCTATTTTAGCATAACAAAAACAATTGGTATTCTTCATAATTGTCTTCTATTATTCATACATAAGTTTATTACAAATATATTTACAGATATGCCATTTACCGAATCAAATTATTAAATAACCTATTAATATTAATAATAGTAAAGAAGAAGAACTGTCAACTCTCTCCTTTATTATAATAATTTTAAGACTCTCCTTAAGTCTCTCTCCCACGCTCTTATGTTCAAGTCTATGTAGTTTTTTTCTTCAAAAAAATTTATATTTCGCTATAAACTTATATAAATATTTATTAAACGACTCTAAAATAGAAGGTTTCTTTGCTTTACTTTTCCTAATTCTCGTCAATTATATTATATTAAAGTCTCTAAATTAATAATTCTCAATCACGTTAGTATATTTACGGTAATATTCATTTTTGCTTTTTCCACATCAAGTTAACATCCTTTACATTGATTCAAACAAATATAACCATATATTTCTCTCTTTTTCATTTTTAGGTTTAGATAAATTATTTTCTGCAAATTAGTCTAAATAAAAATAAAACATTTTCATGTCTTGTTTTATGATAAATGCTTAAAATTTTCTTCTTTTTTGAATTGTATCTGGAATATGAAATAATGGATCAAAACAATAAAATAGTATCACATGTGAAATTATCCTAATAAATATACATTCATGAATGTTGATAAAATCTTAGATTTCAAATAAATCAAATTAGTGTAATTAGAAAATATTCATTTCTTTTAGCAATATGAAATTCTAAGGAACAATAAAGTTAATGTAAAACTCATTCATATGAACAAAATGGACATAGTTTATCGTTTATCCAAATGTAAAAATTGTGAATCACAAAATATTTAAATAAACATACATGTTTAATTTTGTAGTAATTTTATCTCAAAGAAACAATTCCCTCTTGAAAGTCGGTAAAACTTTTCATAAGACAAAATTAGAAATTGGAAAACCTTTATTTGATGAAGCCCGTCAGAAAGACTAAACAAGGATAATCATCTTATTTTACACGATCCTTAGTTTCTTAGCTATTTAGAAGTAGAATTTTATGTTTTGTCTCACCTTCATTTCGTTAAGAATTGTATATTTTAACAATATATGCAAAATCTAGATATTTTTTTACAACATTATCATGTGCAATGTACGAGTTACGCACTAGTTAAATAATAGTATGATAGAGGAGTTTTCAACTCCTTTGCCGTTTCTAAAAGTTTTCCTCCCTCATTTTAATTCGCTCGTAATGTTTTCTTTTTCAAATCCTATAAGTATCCTTTTTATGATTGTTCACAATGTTCTATTAATTCTTTCTAGGGTTTTACAATCAAATGCCTATATTTTAATAAAATATACGATTATTACAAATTCTCACTACCCTCATATTGCTTTGCGTTTAAGTTCATATATTTAAATTGGTTAAATAATCAAATTTATACTATTTAAATAACTTAAAGTACATAATATTCATGAAATTATCTAATAGATCCTAAATAATAATAATTTTTTATATTAAAGTTAAATTTTTAAGTATTTCTATAATGTTTATATAATATTACCATGTGCAAAATGCTAGGTTTGATCCATTTTGTGGTGGATGAATGGGGTAAGTTCCAAAAAAATTCCCTAAGTGGATCTTAATTGTAACGACCCGCCACTCATTCCACAGAATGACGCGTCATTAATAAGAAAGAAAGAGGTAGAAAATAGAAAAGAAGAGAAGAAAGAAGAAACAACAACAACGATCTCACAGCGGAATGAATAAATTATATTAATAACATAAAGAAACTATTACATAGTATACAACACTTATCAGAGTTTACACAACTATACAACACATACTAGACAGTTATAAACATCTGTCTAGATATTACAACTCAAATACAATACAAGACTCTAACACAGATATCAACACAGCGGAATACTATATCTACGAACGCCGAAGCCTCCTGCTCCATTGCTCCTCCGGAATATTCGTCAAAGCTAAACCTGAATCCCTTGGCTACTCGTAAAAATTTGAGTACCCAAGAGTTTATAAAACAGAAATAAACACTTGGGTCAGACATGGGTCTGGTGTGAGTAACAGGTTAAACTTGTTTAACTTCAAAACCTTTTGAAAGAAAAAGTATCACGTAAGACTTCCCACAAATAAACATGGGTAAGTTTTTACCTTACGCTAACCAAAACATTTGATGGGAAATTTGATTGTATTATAATAGGTCTAGGGTTTTCAAATAAATATGAAATAGCCGAAATTGTTACATTATTAAATTCCAGCATACTAGGTATACAATCAAGTCCGTTATCACTTATTGGAATTTGGATTTCCATACAATGGCAGAGCTACCGGGGTACCGCTCATCACAGTACGGGGCCTAGATCACCGTACCGAGGATCACTCCCAATCCCCTGCAACACAAAGCCGGAACCATCCCTTACTGGATAATCCCGAATAAAATCACCCCACAGATGGCCGTCGCCAACTGCACCACTAAGCCGAAATAAAAGGAACTTCTCTAGACAGGGATGACCTTACTCTCAGTGGGTGCTACCCACGAAGCCTTGCTGCACCTCCCCTGTTTTAGCCATTTCCGGTTTGATGAGGCTTGAGGTCACGATTTACCTTTAAATCAGAACATCACTTAGAATGCTCATCGTCCACCTGACGATGTTTTGAAAGCATTCGATCCATACAAGTTCGTTCCGGGTTCGAACGAAACCGAAGGCATTATCTCGTTACACTCGTGTTGGAATCACCCTCAGAGTTAACGACAATAACCCTTGCACTCTGAATCTTCATCTTCACTTGAGATTCACGACCTATCGTTAATTTGGATCGATGTGGTATTCGGGTCTCCAGACCTGGAAATCCGGTATACGGAAACCCGATCCCGGTCTCATCGAAATCCAAAACGTATCTTTTAAGGCCAAGTTGTTTTAAGGTTAAAACAATTCATTTCAGTTATCTATACTACAGGGATAGATAATTCACAACAGATAATCTACATTATCACAAACAGACAATTCATATTATCATTTCAATTTAACCAAAGCATCCATATCATAGATCAGCACATCTCTTATCAGAGATAACAACAATGCAAAGCATTCTATATTATTCATCCATCCTTAAGTAATGATTTATATCATCTCTAATTAATTTAAAGTGAATTAAATTAATTACCTCATTTTATAAATCCTTCTTACTTAATCATTAATTAAACCAATTAATTAATCATTACTCTAAGTATCTATCTTAATTAATCATTCCTGATTAATTACCCTTTAATTACTTTAAGTAATTAATACTTAATTAATCTCACAAATTAATTATCTTAAACCATTTCAGTAATTAATCCTTAATTACTTCATCTATTAATTAACTATACTTAATTACATTAATCCTCAATTAATTATAATTAATTAATTACTTTAATCACTTATCTTAATTAATCAATTCTTAATTACATCATTAATTATATTAATTAATGATCCTTAATTACTCTTAATTAATTATCTTATTTAAATTAATTACATCTAATAATTAATTAGTCACATTTATTAATCACCTTTGATTAATCTCATCTAGTAATTAACTACCCTTAATTACTCTTCCATAAATTAATTACTCATTAATTAATTATCTTTTAATTAATCCCTTGATTAATTATTTAAAGTAATTAACTCAAATTACTTTCATTATATCATCCTTAGTTAATTACATCCACTAATTAACTTTAATTACTTTCCTAAGTAATTACACTTTCACTAATTACATTTAAGTAATTATCAAATTTCCAAATCATTATCTTAAATTAATTTAACTAATTAATTTAAACTTATCAAATTTATTTAATTAATTACCTTAAGTAATTAATTTCTTTAATTACTTTCATTAAGTAATTAATACTTAACCAATATTAATTAATTAATCTAATCATTTATTAATAACTTATACTTAATTAAACAAATGATCCTAAATCCCAAATTAACTAATACTTAATTAATTAACTTATAATCCTAATTATTTAATTAATTATCACTAACCATTAATTATTAAATTATTCTTAAATTACTTTATTTAAGAAATTTAGCTTTAATCAACTATTTATTAATTACAACTTAATAATTTCTTAATTACCAACTAATTTCTAATTACTAAATTAATTGCTTAATTAATCTTTAAATTAAAGTATTAACCTTTAACTACTTTAATTATTATTAACAAAGACTTTAAAACATTTACATTAAAATCTTTCTTTTAATTTATCTTAAATTAATGCTTTAAAATAAATTTCAATTTAACTTTAACCATATTTTGAATCTAATTACAAAATCTTCTTAAATTCAAATGTTAAGGGAAACACTTAACATTTAAAAGATTTTTAAACCAATTTATTTAAATTCAAAATCTCTTTTTAAAATATACTTTTAACAATTTAAATTTGTTAAAACATTATTTTTATAAAACTTTATTTGTCTCAAATTCTAGGATACACATTTAAACTTGAACCCATACTTAAATTTGATTTAAATCTGGATTTAAATTCTATTTTCAAAGTTTAAACTCATTTTAAATTTTGAAAACACTGCCAGGTTATAAACTGTTATCACCAAAATTTACTCGAGCACATCTCAAATTTCCCCGAGTCAAACCCCACTACGCTTCGAGTTATTACGCGAGAATCTCGAGAAAGACTTGATACCTTCCTTCCTGTTTAAACCCAGACTAGCACACTAACACAACATCACCTGTACACGTGCACATTTGATCGCGACGACACCGACCATCGCTTCCATCGCCAGCATATCGACTTCGACCATCAACCACGATCACGACCTCCAGAACCACGATCAAACATCGCAGTCGAATTCGAGCATCACTATCCTCACTTGGAACCAGAAGTGCCACCATAAAAACTCCTCGAACTCACAACGCCGATCACCAGAGCACCTATGCTTCCAGCCTCACCTTCGCCATCCTCCGGACTTCCAATTTCCCAAACCCGGTGGAACTCGATCCACCCTATATGCCGTTGTGGAAAATTTCCTGATCATCACTAAAAACTAGGTCTACAGACTTTAGATGATCACCGCTGCCTCCCTAATGGTTAGAACATCTATCTGACATTTTTCCCTTAGCCTCTGATCACTGGACTACCACCAGATAGAACCCCATCCTTCCCAAGCAAGTAGATCATCAGAAAATGCCCAAAACACATTTTCTGATCAACCCCAAAATGCACATTCAAACCCAATCTAGAAACTAAGGTTTTACTTCTAAAAATTATGATTTCGAATAATATTTCAGTTTATAGTCCTGGATTTCTAAATTAAGATATTTGAATTTCCACTTATTTTAAATTTGTTCTGTTCTTTTTAATTTCCAGAGCTATTACAAATTTATTTTAACTTAAGTAAGTTTTAAAGCTTAATCTATAATTCAAACAAACAAGTTTTGTTTGAAAACTAGATCATAACAGTAAGTGGATCAAGACGTATTTCATTTTGAGTAATTCATGTAGCTTGGAAACTAAAATTAGGAAACAGTGATATAAAGCATGCCCACTATAAATATACTCAAGTATACATAGACATTTCATCAAAATCCATACATACTAACATGCTTTATTCCAGAAAATTCACATGCAAACAAATATCCCTACTTGAGTTTGCCAAGAAAGTTACTCACTTGATAAATAACAGAGAACTGAGGAAATATATATATTCAGCCATTTCACATATATCAACATCCATTCTTATATGCAAACATAATTTACTTCAAACATTCATCATATGCAGTAAAACTTATAACCATATTTAAGTTTTCAAAAGTGTTACTCACCAGAAAAAAATGAACAGGCTTCCAGATTTATTTGAAAGACTTTTGACACTTTTAAAGCTTTGATTTAAACTGCATGCTAACTTGTTTGTTGAGATATTGCTTAGCTTCCAGATTTACTTGCTCTTGATTTTGAAAAGAATTTACAGACTAGAATTTCAGAACTTGCTTTTGAACATGCTTCCAGATTTGAAGCAAATACAGGTTCTTGTTTGATTTTGAAAAAATGCAGGCTTGATTTCAAAACAGAGAAGTTTGATCTCTGCTTTGATTCCAGGTTGAAGAATACATGCTGGCTTTAATTACTACTTCAGATTGCATTATGAAGAGATTACAGCTTTGATTCTAGATCTTTATTTAGAAAGTGGATTACAGGTTATTGAGTTGCATTTCAAATTGGAGGTGGATGTTGATTTCATGTTTTGTTTTTGAGGAGATATTGATTTAAGGTTTGTACAGGCTGAAAATTTTCTCAAGTTTTTGAAAAGAGGAAATGGGAAAAAGAATGAAGAGGAAGTAACATATGTATAAATGCTGAAATAATTTAAATAAAAATAGAAGAAAAATTAAATTAAAGGTGACACTTGTCATATACATTAGCTATTAAATTTACACATGTTTTATCAAGCCTTAATATGGTGACATTTGTCTTTTAAGTATTTAATACATATTTTTATTTATTTTTAAATGTAAATAATAGTTTTTATTCTTTATTTAAATGTATATATATTTGAATTTCTTTTAAAGAAAATGTTATAACAAAATATATATAAATGAAAACTTATCCAAATATTTTAAAATTGTTTATTCTTTTGAATTTCAACATTTAATTCAAATTTAAAAATCCCATTTTAAAATCAAGTTATATATATGCATATATAACTACCATTTAAAATAACAATTCTATTTTATCAAAGTTTATTTATATTTATAAAAACGAAGTATTATAATTATTATTTGAAAATATCAAATTTGACAATTTTAAATAATTTATAAAAGAGATTATAAATTACTTCTATTATTCAATGAATTAATACCATATGTAAATTGTATTTAAACTTCTATTTTTAATACATACAAATCTAGTAACATTTAAACAGAAATAAACAAACCTTTTATTTAAATTTGAACTTAAGCTAAATTCTATTTTTAAACAATTAAACATTTATATTATGTATTTTAAAACTATATAGTTATTTATTAAATATCTTTGGAAAGCTTAATATTAATTTAAATCATAATTTCCAAATTACCAAATATATATATGAAATTTGAAAACATAATTTCATTTGTTAAATTCAAACCAACTCATCTATTTACAATATATACAATTATACATATATATTATAAATAGAAAATATTTTATTAAACTTTTAAAAGATAAATCACTAATTAAATATTTTATTTAATTAGATTATTAAATTAATTCAAATTTTTATTAACAAATTATCAAATCAATTTAATTTCCAATGCAGATTATTAAATTGATACTGTCCAAATTCCCGGGATATCACATTCCTCCCCCCTTAAAATAATTTCGTCCCCGAAATTTAAACAAAGGTAATTTAATAATCTATTCAATATTTAACAAGCATATATTATCAACCATATGCTAACAACCATAGCAAACAATCATCCAATCAAACAATTCTAATTATCCAGACAAAATTCTGGATAAAATTTCCTCGAGTTTCCCCAAGTATATATATATATATATACCGGGATACTCGTTCTACAAACAATCTAAATTACGAAGCTACAGAGCTTCTACTCATCTAGATCTACAAAACTAAACAGAATATCAGACTACAGACGAGTCTGACTCAACAACCAAATCCTCCAGAACTGTTGATTCCTAAACCAGAGATAGATCAAACACGTACTCCCTTAGAGATACGTACAACACAATGAATTCCAGTTATCCAAACTGACAATTCAACCAAGTAGACCAATTACTTATCCAAATCAGAACACAGACGAGATCCACACATAACCCTACTTCACAACAATCAGTAGATTCCAAACTTACTTTTCCCATCCAGAGATACACTCCAAACTGCTTTCGCTGCTCAACTCCGATATGAGGTAGAACACAAGCACAGACTGGACAACTCACTTCTAGAAATAAGGTTCACTGATCCATAAATAAAACTCAGATACTTCAGCAAAACTTGAGCTGTTTCACCAAACTCTATCTCTAGGAAAACATCCTTCAACTAGACTGAACCACTGGTATCACTCATGGAATCCAGTCGATAAGAAAACTCAACCTTCAGATGCGGACAAACTTCTGACTTCTCTGAAGACATCCAGAAAAATTCTGATAACCCAAGAGAACACTCAGACAATCGCAAGTCACTTTTGCGATCAACCCATCTTAATTCCACACAGACTGTTCTCTCTTTACCAATCAGAACAACTTACACTTATTTATCCAATTTATCGAAGAAATGGATATACTCTGCTGCTTCTGAACTCCACTTCAGAAAAACTGCTCAGCCAGAAAACTTCCTGCCAATGTACAGAACACTCCAAGCTGCACTGCTGCCACAGATGCCAAAGACTTCTCAATCCAAAGCTCTTCGAGAAACTCGGACCTCAAACAGAATCACCATGCTGAACTCAGCCACCACACCGAAGCAGAAACACTTCCTTAAACTTGTTCCAAAGAAAACATCTTCGGGAACATCCATAGTCACTGCATCTCATCACGCAGCTACTTCTTCCAGAAGTATCAAGATACCATCACTCGCTTCTGTCTCACTGACAGATCCAACTCTACTCATCCAACTCCTAAGATAAACTCCGAACCTTAACAGGTTTCCTTCAGAGATTGTGAAATCCTTACACAACTGTAAAGTTCACTCGAGACGGTATTAGGTTTACAGTCTCGCCAGATACTCTTTCAACCTCAATACTCAGACTCCTAGATGATAAATTGTTATCATCTCAACCAATCATTACAAATACCATATACATTTAAAATGATACTTTTTTATATAGAAATTATATCTGGGTAAAATTATTTCATTTACCTTTTTAAAACAATATTGTGTCCGTTGGCCTGGTCAAGTGTTTAGAGATCCCTATCAATAACGTTAGCTACTCGTATTGACCAGAATCCATATACCACTTAACCGATCAATTAACACAATATAAAACCATTTTATATAACTAACAAATACGCACTCTCGAATATATATATACACTCAAACAGGTTGCTACAGATCCTATCTCTAATGAACAATCCTTCCGAACCTAGGTATTCACTCAACCTAGTGTTCTGATATTCACTTAACCAAAAGCTTAGGCATTCGCTCAACCTATGCTCCGATACCACTGTAACGACCCGCCACTCATTCCACAGAATGACGCGTCATTAATAAGAAAGAAAGAGGTAGAAAATAGAAAAGAAGAGAAGAAAGAAGAAACAACAACAACGATCTCACAGCGGAACGAATAAATTATATTAATAACATAAAGAAACTATTACATAGTATACAACACTTATCAGAGTTTACACAACTATACAACACATACTAGACAGTTATAAACATCTGTCTAGATATTACAACTCAAATACAATACAAGACTCTAACACAGATATCAACACAGCGGAATACTATATCTACGAACGCCGAAGCCTCCTGCTCCATTGCTCCTCCGGAATATTCGTCAAAGCTAAACCTGAATCCCTTGGCTACTCGTAAAAATTTGAGTACCCAAGAGTTTATAAAACAGAAATAAACACTTGGGTCAGACATGGGTCTGGTGTGAGTAACAGGTTAAACTTGTTTAACTTCAAAACCTTTTGAAAGAAAAAGTATCACGTAAGACTTCCCACAAATAAACATGGGTAAGTTTTTACCTTACGCTAACCAAAACATTTGATGGGAAATTTGATTGTATTATAATAGGTCTAGGGTTTTCAAATAAATATGAAATAGCCGAAATTGTTACATTATTAAATTCCAGCATACTAGGTATACAATCAAGTCCGTTATCACTTATTGGAATTTGGATTTCCATACAATGGCAGAGCTACCGGGGTACCGCTCATCACAGTACGGGGCCTAGATCACCGTACCGAGGATCACTCCCAATCCCCTGCAACACAAAGCCGGAACCATCCCTTACTGGATAATCCCGAATAAAATCACCCCACAGATGGCCGTCGCCAACTGCACCACTAAGCCGAAATAAAAGGAACTTCTCTAGACAGGGATGACCTTACTCTCAGTGGGTGCTACCCACGAAGCCTTGCTGCACCTCCCCTGTTTTAGCCATTTCCGGTTTGATGAGGCTTGAGGTCACGATTTACCTTTAAATCAGAACATCACTTAGAATGCTCATCGTCCACCTGACGATGTTTTGAAAGCATTCGATCCATACAAGTTCGTTCCGGGTTCGAACGAAACCAAAGGCATTATCTCGTTACACTCGTGTTGGAATCACCCTCAGAGTTAACGACAATAACCCTTGCACTCTGAATCTTCATCTTCACTTGAGATTCACGACCTATCGTTAATTTGGATCGATGTGGTATTTGAGTCTCCAGACCTGGAAATCCGGTATACGGAAACCCGATCCCGGTCTCATCGAAATCCAAAACGTATCTTTTAAGGCCAAGTTGTTTTAAGGTTAAAACAATTCATTTCAGTTATCTATACTACAGGGATAGATAATTCACAACAGATAATCTACATTATCACAAACAGACAATTCATATTATCATTTCAATTTAACCAAAGCATCCATATCATAGATCAGCACATCTCTTATCAGAGATAACAACAATGCAAAGCATTCTATATTATTCATCCATCCTTAAGTAATGATTTATATCATCTCTAATTAATTTAAAGTGAATTAAATTAATTACCTCATTTTATAAATCCTTCTTACTTAATCATTAATTAAACCAATTAATTAATCATTACTCTAAGTATCTATCTTAATTAATCATTCCTGATTAATTACCCTTTAATTACTTTAAGTAATTAATACTTAATTAATCTCACAAATTAATTATCTTAAACCATTTCAGTAATTAATCCTTAATTACTTCATCTATTAATTAACTATACTTAATTACATTAATCCTCAATTAATTATAATTAATTAATTACTTTAATCACTTATCTTAATTAATCAATTCTTAATTACATCATTAATTATATTAATTAATGATCCTTAATTACTCTTAATTAATTATCTTATTTAAATTAATTACATCTAATAATTAATTAGTCACATTTATTAATCACCTTTGATTAATCTCATCTAGTAATTAACTACCCTTAATTACTCTTCCATAAATTAATTACTCATTAATTAATTATCTTTTAATTAATCCCTTGATTAATTATTTAAAGTAATTAACTCAAATTACTTTCATTATATCATCCTTAGTTAATTACATCCACTAATTAACTTTAATTACTTTCCTAAGTAATTACACTTTCACTAATTACATTTAAGTAATTATCAAATTTCCAAATCATTATCTTAAATTAATTTAACTAATTAATTTAAACTTATCAAATTTATTTAATTAATTACCTTAAGTAATTAATTTCTTTAATTACTTTCATTAAGTAATTTATACTTAACCAATATTAATTAATTAATCTAATCATTTATTAATAACTTATACTTAATTAAACAAATGATCCTAAATCCCAAATTAACTAATACTTAATTAATTAACTTATAATCCTAATTATTTAATTAATTATCACTAACCATTAATTATTAAATTATTCTTAAATTACTTTATTTAAGAAATTTAGCTTTAATCAACTATTTATTAATTACAACTTAATAATTTCTTAATTACCAACTAATTTCTAATTACTAAATTAATTGCTTAATTAATCTTTAAATTAAAGTATTAACCTTTAACTACTTTAATTATTATTAACAAAGACTTTAAAACATTTACATTAAAATCTTTCTTTTAATTTATCTTAAATTAATGCTTTAAAATAAATTTCAATTTAACTTTAACCATATTTTGAATCTAATTACAAAATCTTCTTAAATTCAAATGTTAAGAGAAACACTTAACATTTAAAAGATTTTTAAACCAATTTATTTAAATTCAAAATCTCTTTTTAAAATATACTTTTAACAATTTAAATTTGTTAAAACATTATTTTTATAAAACTTTATTTGTCTCAAATTCTAGGATACACATTTAAACTTGAACCCATACTTAAATTTGATTTAAATCTGGATTTAAATTCTATTTTCAAAGTTTAAACTCATTTTAAATTTTGAAAACACTGCCAGGTTATAAACTGTTATCACCAAAATTTACTCGAGCACATCTCAAATTTCCCCGAGTCAAACCCCACTACGCTTCGAGTTATTACGCGAGAATCTCGAGAAAGACTTGATACCTTCCTTCCTGTTTAAACCCAGACTAGCACACTGACACAACATCACCTGTACACGTGCACATTTGATCGCGACGACACCGACCATCGCTTCCATCGCCAGCATATCGACTTCGACCATCATCCACGATCACGACCTCCAGAACCACGATCAAACATCGCAGTCGAATTCGAGCATCACTATCCTCACCTAGAACCAGAAGTGCCACCATAAAAACTCCTCGAACTCACAACGCCGATCACCAGAGCACCTATGCTTCCAGCCTCACCTTCGCCATCCTCCGGACTTCCAATTTCCAAAACCCGGTGGAACTCGATCCACCCTATATGCCGTTGTGGAAAATTTCCTGATCATCACTAAAAACTAGGTCTACAGACTTTAGATGATCACCGCTGCCTCCCTAATGGTTAGAACATCTATCTGACATTTTTCCCTTAGCCTCTGATCACTGGACTACCACCAGATAGAACCCCATCCTTCCCAAGCAAGTAGATCATCAGAAAATGCCCAAAACACATTTTCTGATCAACCCCAAAATGCACATTCAAACCCAATCTAGAAACTAAGGTTTTACTTCTAAAAATTATGATTTCGAATAATATTTCAGTTTATAGTCCTGGATTTCTAAATTAAGATATTTGAATTTCCACTTATTTTAAATTTGTTCTGTTCTTTTTAATTTCCAGAGCTATTACAAATTTATTTTAACTTAAGTAAGTTTTAAAGCTTAATCTATAATTCAAACAAACAAGTTTTGTTTGAAAACTAGATCATAACAGTAAGTGGATCAAGACGTATTTCATTTTGAGTAATTCATGTAGCTTGGAAACTAAAATTAGGAAACAGTGATATAAAGCATGCCCACTATAAATATACTCAAGTATACATAGACATTTCATCAAAATCCATACATACTAACATGCTTTATTCCAGAAAATTCACATGCAAACAAATATCCCTACTTGAGTTTGCCAAGAAAGTTACTCACTTGATAAATAACAGAGAACTGAGGAAATATATATATTCAGCCATTTCACATATATCAACATCCATTCTTATATGCAAACATAATTTACTTCAAACATTCATCATATGCAGTAAAACTTATAACCATATTTAAGTTTTCAAAAGTGTTACTCACCAGAAAAAAATGAACAGGCTTCCAGATTTATTTGAAAGACTTTTGACACTTTTAAAGCTTTGATTTAAACTGCATGCTAACTTGTTTGTTGAGATATTGCTTAGCTTTCAGATTTACTTGCTCTTGATTTTGAAAAGAATTTACAGACTAGAATTTCAGAACTTGCTTTTGAACATGCTTCCAGATTTGAAGCAAATACAGGTTCTTGTTTGATTTTGAAAAAATGCAGGCTTGATTTCAAAACAGAGAAGTTTGATCTCTGCTTTGATTCCAGGTTGAAGAATACATGCTGGCTTTAATTACTACTTCAGATTGCATTATGAAGAGATTACAGCTTTGATTCTAGATCTTTATTTAGAAAGTGGATTACAGGTTATTGAGTTGCATTTCAAATTAGAGGTGGATGTTGATTTCATGTTTTGTTTTTGAGGAGATATTGATTTAAGGTTTGTACAGGCTGAAAATTTTCTCAAGTTTTTGAAAAGAGGAAATGGGAAAAAGAATGAAGAGGAAGTAACATATGTATAAATGCTGAAATAATTTAAATAAAAATAGAAGAAAAATTAAATTAAAGGTGACACTTGTCATATACATTAGCTATTAAATTTACACATGTTTTATCAAGCCTTAATATGGTGACATTTGTCTTTTAAGTATTTAATACATATTTTTATTTATTTTTAAATGTAAATAATAGTTTTTAATCTTTATTTAAATGTATATATATTTGAATTTCTTTTAAAGAAAATGTTATAACAAAATATATATAAATGAAAACTTATCCAAATATTTTAAAATTGTTTATTCTTTTGAATTTCAACATTTAATTCAAATTTAAAAATCCCATTTTAAAATCAAGTTATATATATGCATATATAACTACCATTTAAAATAACAATTCTATTTTATCAAAGTTTATTTATATTTATAAAAACGAAGTATTATAATTATTATTTGAAAATATCAAATTTGACAATTTTAAATAATTTATAAAAGAGATTATAAATTACTTCTATTATTCAATGAATTAATACCATATGTAAATTGTATTTAAACTTCTATTTTTAATACATACAAATCTAGTAACATTTAAACAGAAATAAACAAACCTTTTATTTAAATTTGAACTTAAGCTAAATTCTATTTTTAAACAATTAAACATTTATATTATGTATTTTAAAACTATATAGTTATTTATTAAATATCTTTGGAAAGCTTAATATTAATTTAAATCATAATTTCCAAATTACCAAATATATATATGAAATTTGAAAACATAATTTCATTTGTTAAATTCAAACCAACTCATCTATTTACAATATATACAATTATACATATATATTATAAATAGAAAATATTTTATTAAACTTTTAAAAGATAAATCACTAATTAAATATTTTATTTAATTAGATTATTAAATTAATTCAAATTTTTATTAACAAATTATCAAATCAATTTAATTTCCAATGCAGATTATTAAATTGATACTGTCCAAATTCCCGGGATATCACATTAATGGGTTTATATAAATGACTAGTTAGCATTCAGATTCAATCTCCATTTTAAGTTAATGTTTCAATTTAAATGTGTTTATGTTATACGTACATAAATTAAGATCTTTCTCATTCCACATGCGAAACTTCTACAATTATTAGTCATAATGAGTTGTTCATACAATTTACGGTGTTTTATGTTTCTTATATAAAAGGTGTATGTTGAAAAATGTAACACACACATTCACACAAACATGTATACATACATATATATGTGTGCGTGTATATAAAATTATATACATGTTACATGGTAATGTAAAAAACAACAACATAACATGTGATTAATGCATACACACACATAAATTCAAATCTTTTACATTCCACATGTGAAATTTCTACAATTACTGGTCATAATGAGTTGTTCATCTAATGCATTTATATATTTCTCCTGTATAAGGTCTATATTGTAAAATGTGATGTATATATGACAATATGATACGATAATAAGATGATATGTGTATATTCTAAAATGTGGAAAGGTACAACATGATACAACAACATCATGAAAGGTGTATGGTATACAACACATAAGATGTATTTCAAATTATAATGTCATATATATAAAATATTATACAAATGTGTATGTATATGTGTATATTCTAAAATGTGGAAAGGTACAACATGATACAACAACATCATGAAAGGTGTATGGTATACAACACATAAGATGTATTTCAAATTATAATGTCATATATATAAAATATTATACAAATGTATATGTATATGTATATGTATATGTATATGTATATGTATATGTATTCAAATTTGTTGTAAAGTATCTAGTTAGCTTGACTAAGTAAGAAGAAGTTTATATAGATTCAAAATTTGAATCTTTAAAATATCTTAATTCAAATTTAGTTTAATTAGGTCAAATATAAATTTTACATTTTAAATGATAAATATAGATATAATAAGATTATGTAATATTTCATATAAAATAGTCCCATATCATTAATTTTATAATAGGCCAAATTCAACTTTATTTAAATCAAATGATTTATAATTTAAAACATGTCCATTTGCAAATAATATTCAAATTAATTATTTATTAATTCTAAAATTATCAAACAAATTATATGTATGACAATATCATCACATACAATGGTTTGGGCATAACATACATGGATCTATGAAAATATAAAATTACATTTGTAATCATGCCGCATTTCGTACCTTGATCTGTGTATGTCTCATTGGAATCAGATTCCACCTTCTTTTTCTTGCAAGCACTAAAGAATTATCATCATTGAAAAGTGGAGGTTTTTAGATTTCTATAATGGAGTGGGGAGGTCTGCCATAGATATGGAATTTAGGATTGAAAAACCTTTTTTTGTCAAGCAGAACAACGAAGGAGTTTGAGATGCAATCTATAAATAAGCTATTAGGATAGTTGTCTACTACTAGTGATTCTTAAAATCCAAATCAAAACCTTTACACCTTCCAAAATGTGGCGGACCTCCTTTTTCTCCCCTTTGTTTGTTATTTATTTGCATATTTATATATATATATATTTAAACATGTATTAATATCATATATTAATGCATACATGTATAGCGCTTATACATATACTCAAATAATTACTAAAGGCATCCAGAAAATTCTCAAGAGCTACCAAAAGCACTAAGGGCACCCCAACTACTAAAAACACTCGCAATTAATATATCTTATACATCGATTAATTTATAACACATTATAAATTAATTAAATAGGGTGATATTTCAAAGACTGCATAGATTCGGTTATGTGACTCACGGGTATGTATTTAGTCAGCGATTAACATTAAACAATTCAAATATTAACGTCCACCTACCTTAGCTAATGGTGAGACGGTTTGGCAGAATTCATTGCTTACATATATTTTCGATAAAATCATATTTTCGACTATTTAAGTAGCATCTTTAAGCAACGATATATTATACGCATGTTCTTTTCGCAACCACTACACCACTTTTGATATCTAGAGTTTGGTCATGGTCAAAACTCCAACAATACATGTATATAACTCTTTAGTCCATTTCCTAAGTTCATGGTTCAATAATAACATTTATTATTAACCGACATGTCACAGCCGAAGACTTTTGACTATGTTAACCATATTGTAATACTAACCTCTCATGGCAAAGGAAACAGATTCTTTATTAAATAATGTTTCACTTTCTATACTTCAACTCAAACCCAACTATAATCATTTGATGGTAGTCATGCCATTATTCAAATATAATTAAACTGGAGTGTTCAAGTCGAAGTTCCACGGTATTCTCAAGTCGAAAGAACTACTAACATCTCACAAAAAGATTTCCTTTGATCTTAGTTATTATCAACCAATAGGAAACGCTCAATCGAGTCACTCTGTAGTCATCCCCAATAACTACAAATATATAACCCCTTGGTGTCCCAAAGGTCATAAATAATACAACGCCCGACATTTAGAGAGCTTTACGTACTCTGGTCTTAATGGAGTATACATGTCTTTTTCTTGAAACATCTTGACCAAGAATATTTAAGACAAAGTATTTTGACTTACGATTCGATACTCATAGTTACTACATTTGTAACTGTAACCGTATAATACTTTATTTAAGGATTTTCTAGTATATATATCAAATGATTATTTAATTATTAATTTATATCACAACAAAACATTATATATAATAGAAAAAATGCCAAAATCATACTATATTTCCGATGAGATTGGTTTCAAAGACAGGATACGTAATAAATTACATAATTGCCCCCAGGGTAGACCCCTTAACTTCATATCCTACTTATACTTATGGCAATTTTGGATCCACAATCCAATTTCCTATCAACTAGTCGTCCTAGATCATGCCAAGAGCTGGACCTCAGTAAATGGATATGATTATTATATTATATCTACTATATCAGCTTCGCTTTATCTGTCCATTTAATAAACTATTTATCTTGTGGCTGTCATAGGCAATGCGTCCTATCTTTTGTTGATTCCATTTGCAATTCTCGTTGCATTGCTGACTTCATAATATGTCATTGGACACTCAATTGAGGAAACCATCATTATTTCATGTACAAATTTGCATATGTATTTTTACTGTGGCACTATTCTTGATGATGCACTACTCCGACTAGAACTTTCAATAACTTCCTCTTTTGGAACTCCTTCCATCATGAGATATTTGTTAAGGCTGAATGTTTTAAAGTTTCAAGATTCTCTTACTACACTCAATATTTTAAATAAAGATTTAGTACGAACATCCTTCACAAGAATTTCATTATTTCACAAATAATTCTTGGTGTTACATAAATATTCGAGAACACTTCACTTGGTAGATTTTTAGACTAGATTTCATTTGCCTATTGTATCAAATACATATGCAAATCTAATTCAGTACACAACATATGCAATGGAACTGTAATGACCGGGCGATTTTCGACTACCGAAAATCGACACTAATACGTTCACTGTATAGAGTGCCGAGCAATCGAGTGCCGGAAATACCAGATTGTTAGGGTTTAAAAGAAAAGAGATAGAAGAAGAAACAGAAATAACAACAACACAGAATCTCACAATCACAGCGGAACAAAATATAATATACAATAACAGATTTTTATACAAAAGAAAAACTGTAACTGTTAATATACATACGAATTATCAGAGTTCAATCACCAACATACTCATCTGGACAGTTATAATAACTTGTCCTTAAAATGCTGGATATACAGCCTACAATACATAGCGGAATACGATCAAGTACACGTAAAACGTCTCTGCCATCCAGCTCGCCTCCTGAGCTCCAAAAGCGTCCTAACTTGAAACTGTAATACTCGGTCTGACCCGAGCATTACAATAAAGTAACACCCGAGTCAGGCTGGATACCAGCGTGAGTAAACACACTTAATTTGAAATACTTAAGTTATCAAATCCTTCGAAAAACAATGGAAACTCGTAAGACCATGTCATAGATAAACACGACGAGTTTTTATCTCACGATAACCAAAACACTTTTATAGAAATTCGATGATATTATAATGGTGTCTAAGTACCAATACTTATTTAAAATAGTCGAATTTGTTACATTAATTAAATTCCAACATATTGGGCTTTAAAATCAAAGCCGTAAAGGTTCGTGGTGGTTATCGGATCGAAGTAGTTCCGGATAATGCAGATATCCAATCCTGGTCTCTTCGAGCGGTTAAAGAATTTGGTCATAATTTGATAGTTGGCTATTTAACTATTAATTTACACACATAAGCAATCATTGGACCCTTTCTATAATTCTTTCAAACATTAATTCCAAAATACCTTTATAAAGATATACATATATATTCAAGATTTCTCAATATTCAATATTTGAAACAATTTCGAATTCTTATATCCATAACAGGATATTTCCAACACTTAGAAATATTTTCAATCTCCAATTAGTAATCCATTTCTTAGAAAACATTTACATATAAACCATTTTGTAGTTAGGCTATTCTCAAACCATTTAATTTTACCCAATTCAATTTCTTTTTAAAATACCCAACTTTTCAACACACTACTAATATACACACACACACACACTAATATATATAAAAATTCTAGAAGCTCCAATTTCAGCCAAAGCATAGATATTAACTCAATCAATGATAAATGATCGATATTGAATCCATTTATACATCAGAACCGAACTGGTCTCAACTAACTGAGCCGAGTTATATAAATTTAAATCATGTTTTATTTGTTAACCAAGGAAAAATTAAATAATTATTTTCTTCTCAATTAATTTAAAATTATTGGTTCATTATATATTTAATTATTTAATTAATCAAATAAGATGTCACTTATCTATTCACTTAAACTATTTAAATCATTAATTTTCACATTGGAGGAAACTCGACGATATTAGTTCATGTGGAAGAGAATATAAGACGGTGGGATTTCGATGCAACAACCTACGTGTTGGTTGGCTTTAAATTGAAAGTAATAGAGTTTTAAATTATAGATTTATTAATCAATTTAATTTAACCTTCTTCTTTAAACCCAGTCCACCACATCACGGCTCGGCCCACCCAGCCCAAAACACCCTTTTTTCCTTTCTTTCTTGCTTCTTCTTATTTCTTTTCTTCTCCCTTCTATTCTTCCACTCCAATACACCATGCACAAACATGTGCACGTACACGCCATCCTCGGTCATCGCCTCTTGCCACCGATCATCCCCACGAGTCGTCGTCGACCCTAACAACTCCTTTGCCACCTGAAATACGCGACCACGCCTTCAGTTCAAAATCGAACCTCAAACCCAAAACTGGAACCACCATCATACACAAAATTGCCTCGCCTCGCCACCACGAACCACCATCACCGCCCAGATTTCATCAGTGACTCGCCGCCATCACCTCTTCCTTTTCCCCCACCAAAGCACGCATATCCCTCTCCCTCCTCGTTGCCATTACCCAGAACCCGAAACCCACAACACCACCCCTCTAAACCCTACAACGACCTCGACTAGCATCCTCGATCCCCTAACAATTGCCATGCCATTTTTCTCATATGCGCCCTCGATCGAGCATCCTCCAAGACCCATGTCGTGCCACGAAATCAACTTCGTCACCGGAATTTGGCGAAAAACCCAACTCTATTCAACTCCAAATTCTCCGCGCATACAACCTTAAAAATCTTCAAACCATACTTAAAAATTGTATTTTTCAATCATGATTCTAGCTGTATGATCTATTTGTAAAATTACGATAGTCGAATCTCGACTATTTCTAACCCATTCACTGTAAAATGGGGTTTTCTCACTCTCTACTTAATGAAATTCTATGAAACAAATTTTAAATTGTTCTATACTCACAAAAAATCTAGCTGTATGAATTTATGTTTTTATTTGATTTATAAGTTGATTTGATCTTTTATGGTGATTTGATCTATTTTGTGCTTGAATTGATGCCTTTCCATGATGATGTTTCCTATATGTTTTTTATATATATATTCATGCATATATATATATATATATATATATTACACATACTCTATTCACACTTTGATATATTCATATTTACACATACACTATTTTTCCAACATATATATCTATACTTATATATCTTTTGTCATCATATACATATATATTTATACTTACGCATTTTTATATACTTTTAAATACAAACATGTTTATATACATTTACATGTTCACTATTTTATATAAACATATATACATATATCCATAAGTTTGAAAATTTTCCATTATGCAGTTTGTACATTCATGTATATATACTTATTTACATATACAATATTTTTATAACTATATATATATATATATATATATATTTACTTATTCACTATTTCACATATATATATGTGTGTGTGTGTGTGTGTTTGTGTGTGTACTTATGTATATTTCTGTCATATCTACATATACATATACATATACATATACATAGTTATATATACATATATATTTACATATTTACATATGTATACATATTTACATTTCTACATATTTATATATATGCCATTTTTATATAGAGATTATTTTATCATGAGTTTTAAATGGTGAAGTTTAAATACATATAGATATATTAATAAATTTCCCTTATTCAGAAATTTACATTTCAAAATTTTATATAGTTTAATCAATTTATAGATTCAAATATTTTAAATATCAGAAAATTTATCCATTAGGATTATAAAAATTAATATTCCAGTAATTAAAATTAGTTAATCATCCCAATATCAAATGGCTAAAAATCTGGGTCTTTACATTCCTTCCCCATTAGAACTTTTCGTCTTCGAAAAGGAGCGAAACAAGAACTACAATTTTATGTATATTACTAAATCAATCATCTTCTAACATTTTAAACTCTTACTCTTTTACTATACAATTTAAAAATACATACACTTTAAATTACATAGTATTACCAAGCTAGTTTTATATTAAAACATTTTTCATAACTCGATGTCTTAACAAGACCATCCTTGTTCTTACAGAAATTTAGTCATACGTTGATCAGGCGTAGGACTGAAAATCTCTAAGTACTTAGTAGGCCCGTTTCAACACACAGTGAAAATACTTGAAAATCCTTTTTCAAAAATGATATGGAAAGTATCACCCCCTTTTCTTCTTACCACCATGGATCACAGTTAACACGATGATTGCGTCGCCATCTCGGTGAAATCATAAGTAAACTGTAGGCATCGGCACCTCTCGACTTACGCCATTGGAACACAATAGTCCGCAGCTACACAAAGGTGCTATCACAGCAAAACCGTAAGTAGTCCATAGGCAATCTCTGCCCCCCCTAATTACGCTATCAAACGAAACTAAATCACATAGATTGCAGCTACACAAAGGTTGCGTCACTATACCAGTGAAACAAAACGTAGACTGTAGGCAATCGCTGCCTCTCGAATTACGCTATGGAACCAAACCACATAGATCGCAATCTACCGAGGTTACGTCGCTATCATAGCGAAATCAAACGTAGATTATAGGCAATCACTGCCTCCCGAATTACGCTATGGAACCACGATAAATCGCAGTTACACAAAGGTTACGTTGCTATCACAGCAAAACCAAACATAACTGTAGGTATAATACCCCTCGATTTACGCTATCAAACAATGATCACCAGGAACTCATGAGTTTTGTCTGGACATCCTCTAGGATCCCAATTCTCATTGAACCCACCCTGTGGGTTCCTAGGTAGAACCACCTAGTGGATCACCTACTCCAAGTTTCGACTTTCGTGGGGGTGCCTTTCCATACTTTTGGTTTCAAATCATATCATACTATATATATAGTACCTTTCAAATCATACACCTCATATGTATCACATATAAATTTTAGCAATATAAAATCAATATCTTTTCAATCGATAGTTTTTACATTCGATTTACTCAATTTCCAAAGTCGACCATTTGCCAAGATCAAATGTCTTTAAAAAAATCAATAGGTTCCAAAACTATTGCAATTTCATATGCATATAAGATCATTCATTTCAACTCGAATAATTTTCGGACCGACAATTTTCGAGTCCGCTCCATACTTATATAAACTCCATTTAGTATTTCAAATATCTTTCAAAGGTCATTTCTTTCTGGTTATAAACTCAACAAGGGGAGTTTGAATATATAACTAACATATATAATCTCATTAATGCCAATCAAAAATATCCAAGTTCGATTGCTTCACAAAGTTATTTGTAACATTTCTTACTTCTTATAAAGTAAATTTTAGTTATAGGAACTATTCAATCTTCATTTTAAAATCATCATATTTACTCAAAATATACTATTTCGCTTCAAGATCATTTTTGCCTTAATATCTCGATTTCGGTTCCAATTCAAAATTGCTTCAAATTTCCATTTGGGTTATAACTTTCAATTTAACCCAATTTGTATTTAAATCCATGATTTAAATATAAACAATTTCCACTCTGACCGGTTTGGATTTTAGAAAATAGCTTGAATAGTTTTAAAATAGTTAAATAGTTAATATAAGATAGTTTGAGTTTTAAAAATGGTTTGTATAGTAAAATAGCTTAGAAAATCAAAATAATTTGAATATTTAAGAAGATAGATTTTAAACAGTTTATATTAAAATAATTTATTTGAAAATAGTTTCAAAGTCAAACTAATTCAATTCCCAATCTCCCAATTCAAATCAATTTCAATTTCCACATTAGTAATCAAGCAATTATAAATTTATGGTCAAATCAATATAAAAAGTGGTTTTATATAAGATTGTATTTCTACAAAATATTTCACAACATCGATAGACTACAACACTGTAAGTTCAAACATTTCATCCATTTATCCATATAAAAAGTCTTACAAAAGGTCAAAAATCTTGATGCCTTAACAACTACCTAGGGGTTTAGAAAAGAACAGAGCCCTACTTATATTACAACGAACCCTACCCGCCATCTCTCACCACTCCGCATCCCTCATAAAAACTTTCTTAAGTATTTCCTAACAACTCGCCAAAACCGTCCGTGCAATCCATAACAAGGTGTCCCCACTTTTTGCATTTGCCACGAAAGAACTCTATACTCCCATCTTCATGGATGATTTTTCATGCCATCCGCGGGGCATTCCACAACTTTATCTTTATTCCGTCTCTTGGGACAATCCCTAGTAATGTGTCCCGTCATTTTATAATGATAGCAAATGGTTGATCCGTCGACTAGTACCATGGGTTTATGTTTCATCTTCCTCACCTTAGGGCAATGGTTTAGAAATGTCCTTTCTCACGACACTTAAAGCATAAAATCTCATAGCAAAACCGTTTGACTTCCTCATTCTTTTCTTTTCTTGGTTTACTGCACTTAGCTGCGTAATGTCCTTTATTGTGACATCTATAACATAGGACATTATCATAAGGACCCGGTCCAGCCCTTTCACTAATCCGTTTCTCATGCTCCATTATTGCTTCTTCCCGTGCCTTACGTGAAGCTGCTCTCCGCTCCCTACGCCTTGCCTTCCATTCTTCTCCTTTTGCCATCTTTTACAACTTGGACTAAATTCTAGTAGGACTTCCTAACCTATAATTAAAACCTCGATTAGTTGAATTTTCCAGTACTAAATATCCTTTTATTTGTTCTCGGTCATTTTTATTTACTACAAATAAATTCTATTTCCTTTGACTTCCTCATTCACTTAGCATAAATTATATTTTTCCATATCCAAGATTTAATTTTTATAATTTAATCCACTAATTTGATAATCTGGTTCATTTTAATTAATTCTAAACCATTTTATTTCAAAATTCGTTTGAAATCGTTCATACGTAACTCCTTCCTTTTCAACTTTTTATCAAATCTATACCTTTTCTTTTCTTACTAATATCATTTTTCCACTTAAAGTTCAAAAACTTATTCTCCTTTGGTTACACTTCTCAATTCAATGGAAATCCCAAAGTTCAAACACCCGGTATTTATTTCAAATCACCTTGAAATCATTTATACACACACACACATATATATATCCCATTTATATACCAAATCGCACTTTTATTTTAACCAACTTTGGTTTTTATCCAAAACAAATTCTTTGGAATTTTCAAAACAACCCTAGTTTTCAAAAAAAAATTCATATCAAAATATATTCTAAATAATATTATTTATTATTTCTTCAAAACACCTTGAAACACATTTCAAAATTTTCGGGACTTAGACTCAAAACTTCTCAATTTAGATCCATTTTAATTTATAAGTCACATTTGTAAATTATGTGTGACGACCCGGAATTTTTGAGAAATTGAAATAGGAATATTTAATTAATTTTAAATATTCATAAGATAATTATTAACTTTAATTTCAAATATCATTAATTATTGGATAATTAATTGTTGAATTTAATTATCGAAATTGGTAAATTATTGAATCTGCAGCTTTAAGCCTGTTAAAAATAATTTAAAGGATTGTAAAAATTATATTGATAGTACTGAAGATAGTAAAAGTGTTGAAACTGAATTTGGAAGTGTTTTGTTCAGTTTTTAAAAATATATCGTTTAAATTGAATTTAAAAATAGCCTTCTGAGGCACAGTCTCGGAATTTGACGAAACCAGTTCCATTGGATCCGTAATATTATATTATTGTCGGATTTCAATTTTTCGCAGTGTTCGGAGTTACCGTTGGATTGTATAACCCTTAAATGCATAGAAGAATCTAATTAAATTTAATTTTCATAGTCAAACCTTCTCATAGAAGCCACAGCCTTCTGGCTTTTAACGCAAGGCAATCCAGTTCGTTCTCCTTTATAAAATCAATCTCTTCTCCTTTGCTTGTTTAAACAGCCGAAAAAGAAGAAAAAAAAATCAAATCAAACAACAATTTTAAATCGGAAAAAGGGGCGGCCTTTGGTAATAATCGCGAGGTATCAATTCGAATTAAAAGCTTCGTTCCTAAATTAGAACACCGCATACTTCGTCTTCACGAAATCGATTCAGGGAGGCCATATCTTCGTTCGATCGAACCTAATCGATCGAAGCTTTTCATTGGGGGACGTGATGGTTTCCGATGTAGAGAATCGCGAGGCGATGGGATGGAATTCGCGAGCTCGAGGTTGTCTAGGGTTTCGTAAATCAACGCCTTCGAAATCTCATCGCTGCATACTCGGCTATGCCATCAGCCATCGTCAGCTCATCCTTGCCTCCTACGCGATATTTTCTACTGCTGATTTGAAGCCCAGACGAAGACGAGGGTTCGCGTTCGATTTGGGATAGTGGCGATCGACGCTAGTTCTGCGAGGTCGTGGGTGGCTCCGGTCGATCGAAGTTCACGGCGGCGTCGCGTGGTGATGCTCGCAGGGGAGTGTCGGAGGCTCGAACAAGGTTGGATCTGGGTTCGTTTGAGGTATTGTCGAGTTGCTCTTTCGATTTAAATTCATAGTATAAAAAAAAGGGGTTACAGTAAAGTTAATCGATTTTTTTTACTGTTATAATTAAGGAGAAATTTGTTTATATATATTCCTACATGCAGAGAATTTATTTACTGTGATATGTATCGTTAATTTTATAAAATGAAACAAAATAATACGATAATAATGGAATCTGTAGATTTAATTGTGACTTTAGAAATTTATTAGACCGTTTTAGTCTGAAATCAATAATGGAAATATAAAAGGAATTTTTTTTTTTTGCAGTAAGGTGATTAGTTAATTTTATTAATTATGTAGATGTACAGGTTACAGTAGAATAAATACACACATATATATTTAACAATTATGTTTTAACTTAAAATATAGATTTGAAAAGAATTTTAAGTCATTGGGGTTTTATATATACATATAAGATTTTGGAAACATATAGGGATTTTTATTTTCATGTAATATATATTTATATGATTTTGGAAAAATATATAAGAACTTTAAAGGATTGAGGAGTTTTTTTAAAAATTAGTTTTGTTGAAATCTATAAATTGGTTAAATGGTAATTAATTGTGTAGTTTATTCAAATGTTAATAAATTGTAAATCGTTTATAAAGGTCTTGGATCGGGAGGGGACCGAGTCAATTTGAAGTGGATTGCAAATAAAATCAAAGGTGAGTTAATCTCACTCAGTTAAATTATAATTTAAATTTAATTGGTTAAATTTAAATATTTATTGAATGATTGTTTGGATTGATTGGATGTGATAGTATATATAGTAGCATATATATTGGAGTTGTTGATGTTCCCGCATTTATATAGCGGATGAGACCCTATGCGCCGCATAATAGCGGATGATTTTATAAAACCCATATACCGCGATATTCCACTTTGAAGTGAAATTGGTATTGTGCTAACATCTGTGGATGCAGGGAAACAGGTTGGAGGGATCCAACTGGATTCCTCAAAATATTTAATTTTGTTTAAATATTCTGTGATATGTTTGTTGATATCCTGTGATGATTTATATTGGATAATCTGGTTGGATTGAATTTCCCAGTATAATGAGTTATCAAAAGCAATTAAATTGGATTTTTGGAGAGAAATAAAAGAGTAAAATTCAAGTTAAATAATTCTAGTGAATTCGAATAAATTAAATAAGGAATTGTAAAAGAAATAAAGAAATTTCTAAATTCGAACAAATATGGGAAAAGAGGATTTTGAATTTAACAGGGAAGAAATAAATCTTTAACTAAAGTGATATTATCTAAAATATAAAAGGATTGATTTTATTGAAATTTAAAGATTTAATTTAATTAAAATATTAATTGAAGAAGTTTGGAAATCCGAAATTTGTATTTTAGTAAAAAAGGTTTCCACTCATCATAAAGAACTAAAAGATGAAAGTTAATGTATTTGAAATAATTGAAGTAAATAGGGAAATTTATTTCAAAGTGAAGAAAAATGGAAATCAATTGGAAATTGATTTAAGTGTTTAAAACTTGGATTTTTAAAAGAGAATGAGGTTTTAAAATTTATAAACTGGGTTTATGAAGTGAAATGAAATATCGGTGGATATCTTAAAAATAAATACAAGGTGGGAATTTATTGAGGAATGTAAATGTGTTTAAAAATAAATGGTGATTTATTTTTAAAAGATGTGGGAAAAAGTGTATTCCCTGGATAGCCAAGTACGATTTCAAAGAAAATTCTTAAATATAAGTCAAAAGTTTTCATGTTGTTTAAAAAGGCATGTTTAGAAATTTACTGTTTCTAATATTTAAATTCTAAAGTAAATATTTTCCAAATCTATTATCGTAATAATTATTTAAAGGGTGATTAGTATTTTATTTAAAAGTGGAAACTTAGTTTTATATTTTATAAAGTAACCTTATTTTAAATATTCACAAAAGTATTATTTTTAATTAAGTATTAAAGTAGTTTTCCAAATTTAAAGGTTAAAGTATATTTATAATAAAGTGTTTTAAAATTATTTTAAAATTAAAAGTATTTTGTACTTGGTGATTCAGTGGAAATAATTATTTGGGAAATGTATTCCGTAAGCGGAAACTGTTTTGAAATTGTTTTCAAAAGGAGTTTGAAAATAGAAATATATCTTGGAAAGATATTTGGGCAAATAAATAATGTGGGAAATTATTTATTGTGTGATGGTTGCTTGTGGATGTTAATTGATAGTTAAATAACCAACTATCAATATTGGCCAAATGCGCTGATCGTTTCGAAGAGACCGGGATCGAGTTTCCGTATACCAGGATTCTAGGTCTGGAGACTCGAATACCACTTCGATCCGGTTTGTACGTTTCGTGTAACGTGTTCGGAGTCGAAGATGGAGCAGTGAAGTGCAAGGGCTAGTCGCTACTAATCCTGAGGATATTTCCAAAATGGATGTAGTAGGAATAGTGCCTTCGGTTCCGTTCGGACCCGGGACGGACTTATATGGACGAATGCTTTCGTGACATCGTCAGGTGGACGATGGGCATTCTAAGGGATATGTGCTATAAAGGTATCGTTTAGCCTCGAGCCTCATCAACCGAGAATGACTGAAAATCAGGGGTTATGCAGCAAGGCTTCGTGGGTAGCCCCCACTTGAGAGTAAGGTCATCCCTGTCTAGATGTCCCTTTATTTCGGCTTAGTGGTGCGGTTGCTGATCCCAACCGTGGGGTGATTTTATTTGGAATTATCCAGTAAGGGATGATTCCGGTCTTGTGTTGCAGGGGAGCGGGCGTACTCCTCGGTACTGTGATCTAGGCCACGTACTGTGACAGGTGGTACCCCAGTGCCTAGTCATTCGTTGGAAATCCATTCTCCCTACGTGCCTTGTACGAGTTTTGTTTGTATTACCCACTTTGTGGCTAGTATGCCGGAATTTAATAGATGTAACAATTTCGGCTATTTTAATAAGTATTTGTGTATAGACACTATTATAATATCATAGGATTTTAATAAAAGGTGTTTTAGCTATCGTAAGGTAAAAACCCGACATGTTTATTTGTGGCGTGGTCTTACGAGATGCTTTTGATTTCAAAGGATTTTTGAAACCTTAATAATAAATTTGAGTGTGATTTTCTCACGCTGGTATTCCAGACTGACTCGGGTATTGTTTTATATGATGCTCGGGTCAGACCGAGATAAACAGGTTCAGGATATGATGCTGTGGATCTCAGGAGATGAGCTGGATGGCGAGACGTATCTCCCGTACTTGTTTATATATATGTATATTCCGCTGTGTTGATTGTTGTACTCTGTTGTATTGAGGACATGATATGGTTATTGTCCAGTTGTATGTTATGTGTTCTATGGTGTATACACTGATGCTATATTATATAAAACTGATATAGTTTTGATTTGTGTAAAGATCTGTTAATATATATTATATTTTATTCCGCTGCGATGGTTAGATTCTGATGTTGTTTTCTATTTTTCTTCTTCTACCTCTTCTTCTTAACAAAAATGGTTCGATTTTCCGGGTCTGGAAAGTCGGGTCGTTACAGTGGTATCAGAGCTTAGGCTGGCGACAACCTTGGCTCTGGTGGGAAATTTTGAGTGTATTAATAGATATGAGCGCGTATTTGTTAGTGAATATAAAATGGTTTTATATTGTGTTGACTTATCGGTTGAGTGTTTATAGATTCTGGTCGATGTGTGGGACGCCACAATATCGATAGGGATTTCTAAACCCTTAAACTAGGTAAATCGACACAGTATTGTTTTAAAAGTAGGGTAAATGATATAATTTTACCCAAATTATTTTTGTATATAAAGAAAAGTTTTGTAAACTATTCTAGTTGTTATATATAGATGTTTGATTGTTAGGGAGTGATAATATTAAATTAGTATCATTTAGGTATCAAATTGGATAAGAATTGGAATCATAACTAAAAGCTAAGAAATAAATTTATATACAAATAAAATTTGTAAATGTAGATTATAAATGTAATTTATAAATTGGAATAAACTCCATATCCAAATGAGATAGTAATTTGAAATAGAATTCCAGAGAAATGATGGATATAAAACTGGATGGGTTTTAAATTTGGAATTTTGTGAAGTTTAAAATTCCTTTGAGTTGGAAATGGTTTCAAAACGGTTTTGGAGGGATTTTAAAGAGATAAAAGCATTTAACTCTCTTTCGGTCGCTGGAAAATAACTTCGGTGATGACTGCAGCATCATCGATGTTCATTTTCGAGTTTCTAGGAGAGAAATTACTACCGAGTTGTTTGAAATGGGATTTGTTTGCGAACTGGATTTGGTTTTGAAAATTCAAAGGAATTGTTGAATTGCCAAAGGATTTTGGGATATAGTTGATTTCAAAGGGAATTTTGAAATTTTGAAAATTTGTGAAGCTCTGGAACTTTGTTTAAAATGTTTATGGGATAATAAAGAAAGTTTGGACACTTACAAAATTTGAAGTAAGTAAGGAAATGAAAATAAGTTAGAATATAAGCCAATTAATTGTAGTAAATTAAAAGAAGTAAACAAATAGAGGGTAAGTAAATTGGGGAACTTATAGAAACTTACAAATTTGAATTGTAATAAATAGATTTCGATGGCTTATTAAATAATTGAAACTAATGGAGAAAAGGTATACATGGCTAAATTAGATGTATAATGAGTTAAAAAGTAAAATGTGAATGGGATTGATTGAAAATAGATGAATGGGAATGTGTTTAATTATAAATGAATGAAAGTATGAAAATGTAAGTATGTGGCTTATAAGAAATTGGAAAGTGAAACAAAAACCAAAATAAGATTTGTTTAGTATATGGGAAAATCCAAACTTGAGAAATAAAATAAAATTGAAATGGTTGCAAATGAATTAAAATGACATTGTTATTGATAAAACAAATTCAATAATAGATTGTGAATTAAAATAGAATTTGAATGTAATGGAAAGAGAATATGTTAAATTGGAGTGGAATTAATATAAATTGAATTGGAATCAATTCGAATAGTTATAAAATGAGGTGATTGTTTAATTGAATGGAATAAAATTTCTACTCAAACAAATAAATGAAAAATCCAAACTTGGGATTTGATTGAAAGGAAATGAAATCAAGGATTTGAATGGAAGTTGTTGAATAAAATAAACTTAAGTTATTGGGTGGAATTGTTTGAAGGAAATAAATAACTTAAGTAAGTTGTGTGACGGTTATTTGGTGTATTGGATGCTGAGTTTAATAAAATGGTTTGGAATCAAACTCTTTGGATATGGAAGAAATACAATGAAAGTTGTGGATAAATTTAAAATGGAATAGGTTAAATGTAAATTTAGTTGGATTTAACCTAAATGGTTCTAAAGCTGAAGTAATCCTTTATTCACATTGATATTGTCGAATTGTATTAGAAAATGGATCGTTGAGGTAAAACGAGGTTAAATAAAATTCTATGAATTGATAGAAAGGAAATAAAATTGATTTTGGAATCAATTGTAGTAAATGTGAGTTAATATAAGCAATATAATTGATTTTTAAATCAATCGTAATAAATACGTATTCATTTGGATTAAAATGAATAGAATGTAAGTAATGAAGTGTAAACCATTTAAATGGAAGCATTTAATTTGTGTTGGGCCTAATAAATTCACTTATGGAAGTGTTTAGTGAATATTGCTTATGTTGTATGTGTTAGCTAATGAAATTAATTGAAATAATAACAAACTTTGTATATTGTCAGTTACCTGTTTAAGTTGAGTTAGTACAGGTACCGGGAAGCCGTTTGGCTGGATTTGATTGCGCTAATTGCTTAAATAAATAGCCACTTGTTTAAAAATGCTAAAATAAGGTACGCTTACGCAAAAATTTAAAATAGGAGATATGAACTGCTTATATTGATATATATTATGATTTCCGGCCTGAGGCCGATGTATATATATATATTTGTGCATCCTGCGATATCGCAGAAGTCCCTCCGTATAAAGGAGACTCTGTCAAAATTTTCCGTAAATTTCGGGAGTTAGAAATTGTTTTGAAATTTTTGGAAATTTTCACTAACAACAAATGATTTAAATTGGTTAAACAAATAAAGTTGAAATTGAACATTTAAATCTATTTTAAATATGAATGTAAAGTAGGTGAAATTGAAGGAACTAAAGAAGGTAAAGTTTGTAAATAAACTTAGTTGAGATTTAAATTAATTAGTAAGTGACGCTAATTCGATATTCAAAGTGGAAGCCAAATTGATTTCTAATGGGATTGTAAGGGCAAAGTAAATAGAAATAGAAATAAACTTTAGAAAAGTAAGGTAAGATGTGTATAACATATTTATATTTAACTTAAGGAATATGGTGAGATTCTTAAGTAATTTGGTATTGATAAAAGTTATTCTAGATGAATAATTGAATGACAATTAAAATTTGAAGTTGTGAAATGAGAAAATTGTGGATAAGTGAATGTAATCAAACTGAATGTGAATAAAGGAGAATTGATATAACTGATAATCAATTGGAATTTATACGTAAGATGTACGTATATTATTTTATTCGCATAGCTATTTGGTCCAGATGTCGAACACAGAATTTCGAGATAGTTTTATCGATCCGAATTAGGATTTTTCACTCGATTTTCGACGGCGAGCCTGGATATGGATTGTTGATTGATTCTGGAAATTCTCTATCATAGTTTGTGACTATGTAAGGAGAATGACGGTTTCCGATCAAGAAACCAGATCTGAGTCCGCACTAGGAAGTCGGGTGGACGATACTAGTTCGGAAGTGAAATTGTGTGATCGATTGAGCGATCGAATGTGATATTGCGTACGGATGATATATGTGCATCGTACAGGCTTAAGTAAAGCAAATATTGAAAATTTGTAAAGAAAAGTATAAAATGACTTTGGAATTGTGATTGAATGTTATTGCTTAGTAGGATATACAGGTGTATAAAAGCAATGGATAAATTGGGATTTTGATTTTTGAAGATAAAATTTAATGGCCCGACAAAAGGTATGTATTTGAATTTTTGTATGAAATTTGATTGGGTTTTTGATCTAGCCACTTGGCTTTTTGTTTTCTTTTTGAGATTGGGAGGCCGTAGAGCCATTTTGTAGTTGTACCGAGCTAGCCGCGCAAAGGAGACGCTGGCAAAAATTTTCGGAAATTTAGGGAGTTAGAAAAATTTTGGAAAATTTTGATAAGTTAAAATTTAAATTCAAATTTAAATTTGAATTGATAAGTAGGTGGTATGGGTTGAACTTATGAATAAGTTTGGGAAGTTAAAAGATGATTAGTGTATCATTAATAAAAGATTGTTTGGGTATTGTTAAAACTGTTTGAATTTGGGAAATAGCTAACGGGATATGGATCGTTCTTCCTAACTAGTAATTTCGGGGACGAAATTCTTTTAAGGGGGGAGGAATGTGACGACCCGGAATTTTTGAGAAATTGAAATAGGAATATTTGATTAATTTTAAATATTCATAAGATAATTATTAACTTTAATTTCAAATATCATTAATTATTGGATAATTAATTGTTGAATTTAATTATCGAAATTGGTAAATTATTGAATCTGCAGCTTTAAGCCTGTTAAAAATAATTTAAAGGATTGTAAAAATTATATTGATAGTACTGAAGATAGTAAAAGTGTTGAAACTGAATTTGGAAGTGTTTTGTTCAGTTTTTAAAAATATATCGTTTAAATTGAATTTAAAAATAGCCTTCTGAGGCACAGTCTCGGAATTTGACGAAACCAGTTCCATTGGATCCGTAATATTATATTATTGTCGGATTTCAATTTTTCGCAGTGTTCGGAGTTACCGTTGGATTGTATAACCCTTAAATGCATAGAAGAATCTAATTAAATTTAATTTTCATAGTCAAACCTTCTCATAGAAGCCACAGCCTTCTGGCTTTTAACGCAAGGCAATCCAGTTCGTTCTCCTTTATAAAATCAATCTCTTCTCCTTTGCTTGTTTAAACAGCCGAAAAAGAAGGAAAAAAAAATCAAATCAAACAACAATTTTAAATCGGAAAAAGGGGCGGCCTTTGGTAATAATCGCGAGGTATCAATTCGAATTAAAAGCTTCGTTCCTAAATTAGAACACCGCATACTTCGTCTTCACGAAATCGATTCAGGGAGGCCATATCTTCGTTCGATCGAACCTAATCGATCGAAACTTTTCATTGGGGGACGCGATGGTTTTCGATGTCGAGAATCGCGAGGCGATGGGATGGAATTCGCGAGCTCGAGGTTGTCTAGGGTTTCGTAAATCAACGCCTTCGAAATCTCATCGCTGCATACTCGGCTATGCCATCAGCCATCGTCAGCTCATCCTTGCCTCCTACGTGATATTTTCTACTGCTGATTTGAAGCCCAGACGAAGACGAGGGTTCGCGTTCGATTTGGGATAGTGGCGATCGACGCTAGTTCTGCGGGGTCGTGGGTGGCTCCGGTCGATCGAAGTTTGCGGCGGCGTCGCGTGGTGATGCTCGCAGGGGAGTGTCGGAGGCTCGAACAAGGTTGGATCTGGGTTCGTTTGAGGTATTGTCGAGTTGCTCTTTCGATTTAAATTCATAGTATAAAAAAAGGGGTTACAGTAAAGTTAATCGATTTTTTTTTACTGTTATAATTAAGGAGAAATTTGTTTATATATATTCCTACATGCAGAGAATTTATTTACTGTGATATGTATCGTTAATTTTATAAAATGAAACAAAATAATACGATAATAATGGAATCTGTAGATTTAATTGTGACTTTAGAAATTTATTAGACCGTTTTAGTCTGAAATCAATAATGGAAATATAAAAGGAATTTTTTTTTTTTTGCAGTAAGGTGATTAGTTAATTTTATTAATTATGTAGATGTACAGGTTACAGTAGAATAAATACACACATATATATTTAACAATTATGTTTTAACTTAAAATATAGATTTGAAAAGAATTTTAAGTCATTGGGGTTTTATATATACATATAAGATTTTGGAAACATATAGGGATTTTTATTTTCATGTAATATATATTTATATGATTTTGGAAAAATATATAAGAACTTTAAAGGATTGAGGAGTTTTTTTAAAAATTAGTTTTGTTGAAATCTATAAATTGGTTAAATGGTAATTAATTGTGTAGTTTATTCAAATGTTAATAAATTGTAAATCGTTTATAAAGGTCTTGGATCGGGAGGGGACCGAGTCAATTTGAAGTGGATTGCAAATAAAATCAAAGGTGAGTTAATCTCACTCAGTTAAATTATAATTTAAATTTAATTGGTTAAATTTAAATATTTATTGAATGATTGTTTGGATTGATTGGATGTGATAGTATATATAGTAGCATATATATTGGAGTTGTTGATGTTCCCGCATTTATATAGCGGATGAGACCCTATGCGCCGCATAATAGCGGATGATTTTATAAAACCCATATACCGCGATATTCCACTTTGAAGTGAAATTGGTATTGTGCTAACATCTGTGGATGCAGGGAAACAGGTTGGAGGGATCCAACTGGATTCCTCAAAATATTTAATTTTGTTTAAATATTCTGTGATATGTTTGTTGATATCCTGTGATGATTTATATTGGATAATCTGGTTGGATTGAATTTCCCAGTATAATGAGTTATCAAAAGCAATTAAATTGGATTTTTGGAGAGAAATAAAAGAGTAAAATTCAAGTTAAATAATTCTAGTGAATTCGAATAAATTAAATAAGGAATTGTAAAAGAAATAAAGAAATTTCTAAATTCGAACAAATATGGGAAAAGAGGATTTTGAATTTAACAGGGAAGAAATAAATCTTTAACTAAAGTGATATTATCTAAAATATAAAAGGATTGATTTTATTGAAATTTAAAGATTTAATTTAATTAAAATATTAATTGAAGAAGTTTGGAAATCCGAAATTTGTATTTTAGTAAAAAAGGTTTCCACTCATCATAAAGAACTAAAAGATGAAAGTTAATGTATTTGAAATAATTGAAGTAAATAGGGAAATTTATTTCAAAGTGAAGAAAAATGGAAATCAATTGGAAATTGATTTAAGTGTTTAAAACTTGGATTTTTAAAAGAGAATGAGGTTTTAAAATTTATAAACTGGGTTTATGAAGTGAAATGAAATATCGGTGGATATCTTAAAAATAAATACAAGGTGGGAATTTATTGAGGAATGTAAATGTGTTTAAAAATAAATGGTGATTTATTTTTAAAAGATGTGGGAAAAAGTGTATTCCCTGGATAGCCAAGTACGATTTCAAAGAAAATTCTTAAATATAAGTCAAAAGTTTTCATGTTGTTTAAAAAGGCATGTTTAGAAATTTACTGTTTCTAATATTTAAATTCTAAAGTAAATATTTTCCAAATCTATTATCGTAATAATTATTTAAAGGGTGATTAGTATTTTATTTAAAAGTGGAAACTTAGTTTTATATTTTATAAAGTAACCTTATTTTAAATATTCACAAAAGTATTATTTTTAATTAAGTATTAAAGTAGTTTTCCAAATTTAAAGGTTAAAGTATATTTATAATAAAGTGTTTTAAAATTATTTTAAAATTAAAAGTATTTTGTACTTGGTGATTCAGTGGAAATAATTATTTGGGAAATGTATTCCGTAAGCGGAAACTGTTTTGAAATTGTTTTCAAAAGGAGTTTGAAAATAGAAATATATCTTGGAAAGATATTTGGGCAAATAAATAATGTGGGAAATTATTTATTGTGTGATGGTTGCTTGTGGATGTTAATTGATAGTTAAATAACCAACTATCAATATTGGCCAAATGCGCTGATCGTTTCGAAGAGACCGGGATCGAGTTTCCGTATACCAGGATTCTAGGTCTGGAGACTCGAATACCACTTCGATCCGGTTTGTACGTTTCGTGTAACGTGTTCGGAGTCGAAGATGGAGCAGTGAAGTGCAAGGGCTAGTCGCTACTAATCCTGAGGATATTTCCAAAATGGATGTAGTAGGAATAGTGCCTTCGGTTCCGTTCGGACCCGGGACGGACTTATATGGACGAATGCTTTCGTGACATCGTCAGGTGGACGATGGGCATTCTAAGGGATATGTGCTATAAAGGTATCGTTTAGCCTCGAGCCTCATCAACCGAGAATGACTGAAAATCAGGGGTTATGCAGCAAGGCTTCGTGGGTAGCCCCCACTTGAGAGTAAGGTCATCCCTGTCTAGATGTCCCTTTATTTCGGCTTAGTGGTGCGGTTGCTGATCCCAACCGTGGGGTGATTTTATTTGGAATTATCCAGTAAGGGATGATTCCGGTCTTGTGTTGCAGGGGAGCGGGCGTACTCCTCGGTACTGTGATCTAGGCCACGTACTGTGACAGGTGGTACCCCAGTGCCTAGTCATTCGTTGGAAATCCATTCTCCTTACGTGCCTTGTACGAGTTTTGTTTGTATTACCCACTTTGTGGCTAGTATGCCGGAATTTAATAGATGTAACAATTTCGGCTATTTTAATAAGTATTTGTGTATAGACACTATTATAATATCATAGGATTTTAATAAAAGGTGTTTTAGCTATCGTAAGGTAAAAACCCGACATGTTTATTTGTGGCGTGGTCTTATGAGATGCTTTTGATTTCAAAGGATTTTTGAAACCTTAATAATAAATTTGAGTGTGATTTTCTCACGCTGGTATTCCAGACTGACTCGGGTATTGTTTTATATGATGCTCGGGTCAGACCGAGATAAACAGGTTCAGGATATGATGCTGTGGATCTCAGGAGATGAGCTGGATGGCGAGACGTATCTCCCGTACTTGTTTATATATATGTATATTCCGCTGTGTTGATTGTTGTACTCTGTTGTATTGAGGACATGATATGGTTATTGTCCAGTTGTATGTTATGTGTTCTATGGTGTATACACTGATGCTATATTATATAAAACTGATATAGTTTTGATTTGTGTAAAGATCTGTTAATATATATTATATTTTATTCCGCTGCGATGGTTAGATTCTGATGTTGTTTTCTATTTTTCTTCTTCTACCTCTTCTTCTTAACAAAAATGGTTCGATTTTCCGGGTCTGGAAAGTCGGGTCGTTACATTATGCTTATGTAATTCCACTTCCATAAAACATTTCACAATATTTTATCATTTTTTTTGTAATAAACATCCTTTATTAAGACACAACAACCAATTTATGATAATAATCAATATTATCATACCTAGAAACCAAACACACCATATATTCCATAATAATTTCCTGAAAAATTATTTTTATATAAAAAATATAATCAGGGTAAACTTATTTCATTTCAAAACACTTAGAAAAACACTTTCGAAATTTTCGGAATTTTAAATTCTGGTTTGAATTTTATTTTTAGGTTAACCCACTTGTATAGTTTATTCTCATCCATTTCCTATTTGGTTATACATATATATATATATAACCATTTAAATTTTGTAATCTTTACTTGATTATAATAACAACAACCAACCACCTTAATGTAATATAATAATTCAGAAAAAAAAATATTTCTTTTTATATCAAAATATAATCTTATATAAAAATTATTTTAAACCATTTTTAAAATCATTATATAAGAGAATAACAAGTACGCCCTCATATATAATACACTCAACACATTCTAGGGTACTACTGACCCTATCTCTAATGAGTAATCCCCACCAGAGCCAAGGTTCTCGCTTAACCTTCAGCTCTAATACCACGTGTAACGACCGAGCGATTTTCGACTCCCGAAAATCGACACTAATACATTCACTATATAGAGTGCCGAGCAATCAAGTGCCAGAAATACCAGATTGTTAGGGTTTAAGAAGAAAAGAGATAGAGGAAGAAACAGAAATAACAACACAGAACCTCACAATCGCAGTGGAATAAAATATAATATACAAGAATAGATTTTTATACAAAAGAAAAACTGTAACTGTTAATATACATATGAATTATCAGAGTACAATCACCAACATACACATCTGGACAATTATAATAACTTGTCCTCAAAATGCTGGATATACAGCCTACAATATACAGTAGAATACATCAAGTACACGTAAAACGTCTCTACCATCCTGCTCGTCTCCTGAGCTCCAAAAGCGTCCTAATCTGAAACTGTAATACTCGGTCTGACCCGAGCATTACAATAAAGTAACACCCGAGTCAGGCTGGAAACTAGCGTGAGTAAAACACACTCAATTTGAAATACTTAAGTTATCAAATCCTTCGAAAAACAATGGTAACTCGTAAGACCATGTCACACATATACACGACGGGCTTTTATCTCACGATAACCAAAACAGTTTTATAGAAATTCGGTAGTATTATAATACTGTCTAAGTACCAATACTTATTTAAAATAGCCGAATTTGTTACATTAATTAAATTCCAACATATTGGGCTTTAAAATCAAAGCCGTAAAGGTTCATGGTGGTTATCGGATCGAAGTGGTTCCGGATAATGCAGATATCCGATCCTGGTCTCTTCGAGCGGTCAACGAATTTGGTCAGAATTTGATAGTCGGCTATTTAACTATCAATTTACACACATAAGCAACCACTGGGCCCTTTCTATAATTCTTTCAAATATTAATTCCAAAATTCCTTTATAAAGATATACATATATATTCAAGATTTCTCAATATTCAATATTTGAAACAATTTCGAATTCTTATATCCATAACAGGATATTTCCAACACTTAGAAATATTTTCAATCTCCAATTAGTAATCCATTTCTTAGAAAACATTTCCATATAAACCATTTCATAGTTAGGCTATATTCAAACCATTTAATTTTACCCAATTCAATCCCCTTTTAAATATACCCAACTTTTCAACACACTACTAAAATATATATATATATATATATGTATGTATGTATGTATGTGTGTATGTATGTATGTATACACACACACACACTAATATATATATAAAAATTCTAGAAGCTCAAATTTCAGTCAAAGCATAGATTATTAACTCAATCAACGATAAATGATCGATATTGAATCCATTTATACATCAGAACCGAACTGGTCTCAAATAACTGAGCCGAGTTATATAAATTTAAACCATGTTTTATTTGTTAACCGAGGAAAAATTAAATAATTATTTTCTTCCCAATTAATTTAAAATTATCGGTTCATTAAATATTTAATTATTTAATTAATCAAATAAGATGTCACTTGTCTATTCACTTAAACTATTTAAATCATTAATTTTCACATTGCAGGAAACTCGACGATATTAGTTCAGGTGGAAGAGAATATTAGATGGTGGGATTTCGATGCAACAACCTACGTGTTGGTTGGCTTTAAATTGAAAGTAATAGAGTTTTAAATTCTAGAATTATTAATCAATTTAATTTAAACTTCTTCTTTAAACCCAACCCACCACATCATGGCCCGGCCCACCCAGCCCAATACACCCTTTTTTTCCTTTCTTTCCTGCTTCTTCTTATTTCTTTTCTTCTCCCTTTTATTCTTCCACTCTAGTACACTGTGCATGAACATGTGCACGTACACGCCATCTTCGGCCATCGCCTCTTGCCGCCGATCATCCCCATGAGTCGTCGTCGACCCTAACAACTCCTTTGCCACCTGAAATACGCGACCACGCCTTCAGTTCGAAATCGAACCTCAAACCCAAAACTGGAACCACCATCATACACAAAATTACCTCGCCTCGCCACCACGAACCACCATCACCCCCCACATTTCATCCAGTCACTCGCCACCATCACCTCTTCCTTTTCCCCCACCAGTGCACGCCTATTCCTCTCCCTCCTCGTTGCCATTAACCTAAACCCCTCTAAATGCTACAATGACCTCGACTAGCATCCCCGATCCCCTAAAAATTGCCATGCCATTTTTCTCGTATGCGTCCTCGACCGGGCATCCTCCATGACCCATGTCGTGCCACGAAATCAACTTCGTCACCGGAATTTGGCGAAAAACCCAACTCCGTTCAACTCCAAATTCTCCGTGCATACAACCTTATAAATCTTCAAACCAAACTTAAAAATCGTATTTTTCAATCACGATTCTAGATGTATGATCTATTTGTAAAATTACGATAGTCGAATCTCGACTATTTCTAACCCATTCACTGTAAAATGGGGTTTTCTCGCTCTCTACTTAATGAAATTCTATGAAACAAA
Source organism: Allium fistulosum (assembly GCA_030737815.1). Classification (NCBI taxonomy): domain Eukaryota; kingdom Viridiplantae; phylum Streptophyta; class Magnoliopsida; order Asparagales; family Amaryllidaceae; genus Allium; species Allium fistulosum. The sequence goes on from CM060906.1 coordinate 670,692,508, forward strand.
TTTTAAATTGTTCAATACTCACAAACAATCTACTTTGGTTTTGATATCTTGTTTTAAAACTGCGTAGATGATGATTTAATGATTTTCAAAGTTAAAGAGGCTTAACTGTTTTTATTCAAACCATGATCAGGGAAGAAGTACAGTGTTTCTTTGTGTTGTAGGTGGAATTATCTATATCTAACACATTCATACATGTACATATTAACCTAACAATCACATAAACATTTAACATAGATCAATGATACTTACATATTTACATATATAATATACAGATAGGTAACATCCTATGAACAAGTTGGGAGTGTTTACTCACAGTTATAAAGAAATGAACCGCTACTTGCTTTAAGTCTTTCTTCCTTCAGCCTTTAACCACTTAACTTATTTTTATTTCATGGTAGAGATTCATTTTCCTTTTTTTATATACGTGAACTAACAACTAGCATAGCTCTAAATATATATATAAGAAGGAAGGGGAACAGTGAGGCAAAAAGGTAGTTGTAGCTTGTACAGGTTTTCACTTTCACACCTTTATCCTATTTTTCCCATTTTTATTTTGGTGGCTGATGTGAATTTATGTTTTTATTTTATTTATAAGTTGATTTGATCTTTTATGGTGATTTGATCTATTTTGTGCTTGAATTGATGCCTTTCCATGATGATGTTTCCTATATGTTTTATATATATATTCATGCATATATATATATATATTACACATACTCTATTCACACTTTGATATATTCATATTTACACATACACTATTTTTCCAACATATATATCTATACTTATATATCTTTTGTCATCATATACATATATATTTATACTTACGCATTTTTATATACTTTTAAATACACACATGTTTATATACATTTACATGTTCACTATTTAATATAAACATATATACATATATCCATAAGTTTGAAATTTTCCATTATGCAGTTTGTATATTCATGTATATATACTTATTTACATATACAATATTTTAATAAATATATATATATTTACTTATTCACTATTTCACATATATATGTGTGTGTGTGTGTGTGTGTTTGTGTGTGTACTTATGTATATTTCTGTCTTATCTACATATACATATACATATACATAGTTATATATACATATATATTTACATATTTACAAATGTATACATATTTACATTTCTACATATTTATATATATGCCATTTTTATATAGAGATTATTTTATCACGAGTTTGAAATGGTGAAGTTTAAATACATATACATATATTAATAAATTTTCCTTATTTAGAAATTTACATTTCAAAATTTTATATAGTTTAATTGATTTAGATATTTTAAATATCAGAAAATTTATCTATTAGGCTTATAAAAATTAATTTTCCAGTAATTAAAATTAGTTGATCATCCCAATATCAGATGGCTAAAAATCCGGGTCGTTACAGAAACTTATTTCCAATGCATATATCTCATTTACCTCATTCCACAAGAATCTCTCTTATTTGGGATTCGCATGTAAAAAAAATTAATTCTAGTATATGTACTATGTTTTAGATAATTCTAATATCCTATTATGTCATATATATATATATATATTTATGTATATATGTATGTGTATGTGTGTATACATACATATATATAGGATATTAATGTCAAGTCTTTTATCATCAACAACCATGCCGTTTATTTATAGTCTTAAAAATAATTTGGTGCAATTTTCAATATTTCTTTATTATAGCACAAACTTCCTTTGCAAATTGCTCTGGTCAAACATCCTTTTATTTTTAGTCATAATCTCAAATTCTTAAGATCTTCATCACTCTACTAATCTCAAAGCATCTATTGTTTGCATCAATAGAGTTCAGCAACTTGTGGAAGAATTGTTAGGAATTCAATTCCTTGGTTTCGATGATCACAACTATGCAATGGAAAACAAATGTACATATACAGGAAGTTGATATGGTAAAATCACCAAAGAGACAAGAACAAGACTCAAAAGAAGTATCAAGAGGCTACAAGTTGAGAGAATCAGAAAAGAAATGATAAAGGCACAAGAAAAGCAACATGCACTAATCCAGACGTCTGAGTGCACTGCCCAGACGTCTGGTTAAGTTCTCTGGTTCATAAACTCAGAAGAAACCAGACGTCTGATCCTGAACTCAGACGTCTGAAAGATATCTAGACAGAAAACAGAAATAAAGATCAGACGTCTGGATAATAAACTCAGACGTCTGAAATGCTACCAGACACAAAAAATATATGAAGGCCAGACGTCTGAGGTCACTTTCCAGACGTCTGATTATTGGCTCGACTGTGTAATTTCAAACTCCAACTGTGACATCCGAAAAGACACATCCGCTCCTCTTCACTGCAACTCTTCATCACCAACAGGAGTAACTATACAACGATTGATAATGAAGGCAACTACACATAGAAACTCTTCACCACTATAAATAGCATCAGGAATTCAAGAGAAAGATTCACCTTACTCACTTACGCTCTTATCTCTTATACTCTGATTTATACCTGATCTCTAAGCAATCAACTACCTGTATTTAACTCTTCCATATATACAGAACTCCTCATTCAAATATTCTCTAGATAGATATATATATTGGAAGCATTTGTACTCAATAGTCAACATCCGTGTTATAGAACACATTCTTGACAAAGAAACTCTGCTATTGTAAACCTGTTCCTCCGGGTCAAGTGAGGGTTAGTTGAAAGGAAATTCCGAAGAGGAGCTTCGGGACTGGACGTAGGACGGGAGGTCCGAACCAGTATAAAATCCTGGTGTGATCATTTTCATTTACTTTGCTACTATCATTTATCAAGTTATATTAATTATATAGTTAGCTGTTTATACTTGCATATATATATCCTATACGATCCACTCATATAGACTTTCAATTGGTATCGGAGCAAGGTTTGTTTAAAAGAACAGTAACACGTTTTTTAATCATTCTAATATGGCAAGTATTTTTCAAGAAGGACAATCCACAGCACGACCCCCACTCTTTAATGGCTCTAATTATTCATATTGGTCAACACGTATGAGAATTTTTATGGAAGCTAATGGTTTAGAAATTTGGTCAGCCACTCAAGATAAATATGAAGCTCCAACTACTGCTATGAACACATGGACCGATGCACAAAAGACCTTAGCATCAAATAATGCTAAAGCTATGAATGTTTTGTTTTGTTCACTAGACAAAAATGAATTTTCAGGTGTCATGTTATGTACAACTGCATTTGATATTTGGCGTACCTTACAAATTACACATGAAGGTACAACAAAGGTCAAACAAACTAAAATTTCAATTTTGCAAAACCAATTTTAATCATTTAAAATGAAACAAAATGAAACTATAGTAGACATGTATTCTAGATTTCAAACTATTCATCATGATCTTATGGCATTAGGAGTTAAGTTTACTGATTTTGGTTTAGTTTCTCGAATACTCAACTCTTTAACACCTGATTGGGAAAGAAAAGTATTGGCTATTGAAGAAGCTAATGATCTCTCTACTCTCAAAGTTGAAGAGTTGATAGGAAATTTGATGTCCTATGAAGCTAACTTGCAGGCACGTAAAGAATTAAATTCGGAGAAGAAGAACATATCATTTCCATCAATAAAGAATGATGACTCAGATTTAGATGAAGATGAGATAGTATTTATTGCCAAAAACTATAATATATTCAAGAAATTTAGAAAGATGACCAAGTTTCAAAAAGAAGGAAAGACCAACTCAACAAATCTATCTCAAATTAAGTGTTATGAATGTGATCAATACGGACACATGAAAAAGGATTGCCCAAAACTTAACAATGATAAAAAGAAGAGCAAATTTGAAAAATTCAAAAAGAAGAAAGCTTTCAAAGTAACATGGGATGACACAAATTCTTCATCTTCAGAAAGTGATAGCGATAGTGACGGAGAACAAGCTAATGTATGTTTTATGGCACAAAAAGATGAGGTATGTCCAGAACTTAGCTATGAAGAATTATTTAAACTTAGCATGGAATTAGATGATAAATTTAGACAAATTAAAAAATTGAACAAAGAATATATAGTAAAAATAAATAGATTAGAACTTGAAATAGGAATGTTGAATGATGAAAAAACTATTTTAGAAGAAGAACTTGAAATATCTCAAGAAAAATTAAGAAATAATGTGATAGAAAGTGAGAACATTACTCTAGAAAAAGAAAATGTTGATTTTAAAAATAGTATTGAATTATTGAAAATAGAAAATGGAGAATTAAAAGAAAAATTAGATAAAATTACCAATAATGTGTCAAAATTCAACAAAGGAAAACAAGATTTGGAAAATCTTATCAAAACATCAAAACCATCAGGTAATAGAAATGGAATAGGATTTAAAAAATGTTCTAAACAAAAAGAAAATAATGCTAAAAATATTAATTATATAAAAACTAGAAGTTTATCTAAACAAAAATTGAATATAAAAAATATGAAAATTTGGGTTCCTAAAACAAATAATAATTTGATTAGACAAAAGCATATCAGTAATTACTTAGAAAATGTAGTCTATAATAAAAACTATATTTATAAAGGTACCAAACCATCTTGGGTGTGGCTACCTTCTTCTAACAATTAGGACCCTAATCAAATATATGGGTACCAATTAAAACATTTTTTATCCTGTAGGTACCCAAAATAAAAAATAAGGAGAAATGGATACTATATAGCGGTTGCTCCAAACATATGACCGGAAATTCAAAAATGTTATCAAATATAACATACATCGATGGTGGAACGGTAACATTTGGAGACAATTCAAAGGGATTTGTCATAGGCATTGGAGAAGTCATCAACTCTGGTATATCTAACTCTCCTATTATTACAAATGTTTTATTAGTAGAAAATTTAAAACACAACTTGTTAAGCATTAGTCAATTATGTGATAAAGGTTTTCCAATAAATTTTGAAAAAGATAGATGTAATATTTTAGATAATAACAAACAGCTAATTTTTGAAGGTTTTAGAAACAAAAATATTTATGTATTAAACATGAATATTAATAAAAATTCAAACTTATGCTTAACCGCCAAACATGATGATCCATGGTTATGGCATAAACGATTTTGTCATATTAATTTTAAGAATATTAATAAGTTAGCTAAATATGAGTTAGTAAGAGGGTTACCTAAAATAAGTTACAAAGTAGAAAATTTATGTGACGATTGTCAAATTGGTAAACTAAAGAAAAGCTCATTTAAATCTAAAAATAATATTTCTACAAAACAACCATTAGAATTATTACATTTAGATTTATTTGGTCCAACACAAATAAGATCTATTAATCACAACAAATATGTTTTTGTAATTGTCGATAATTTTTCGAGATATACATGGACTTTATTTCTAAAACATAAAAGCGATACTTTTGGAATGTTTAAAATATTTGCGAAACGAATTAAAACTCAAATGAATTTGAAAATTAAAAATATTAGAAGCGATCATGGAGGAGAATTTGGAAATGATCTTTTTTCAAAATTTTGCAATAAAAAAGGAATAACTCATAATTTTTCTTTTCCTCGTACACCCCAACAAAATGGCATCATAGAAAGAAAAAATCGTACATTACAAGAATGCGCACGAACATTATTAAATAGTAGCGGATTACCAAAACACTTTTGGGCCGAAGCTATTGCTACATCTTGTTATGTATTAAATCGAGTAACTATTCGCCCAATGACTAAACAAACTTGTTTTGAAATAATTTTTGGTAAAAAACCTAAAGTGTCATACTTTAAAACTTTTGGTTCAAAATGTTTTATATTAAATACAAAAGATAAATTAGGAAAATTTAATCCAAAAGCCGATGAGGGTATCTTTGTTGGGTATTCGGATCGTAGCAAGGCATATAGAATTTTTAATAAAAGAAATAATACTATAGAAGAGAGCTTACATGTCTCATTCGACGAAAATCCTTTCAAACATCAGACTAATGATGAAGAAGAAATTATTCCACTAACAAATTCAACAAATTCTATTAATAATGAAGCCAATATACAAAATAACACTATTGTATCATCTCCTAGAATTCTTAAGAATCATCCAATAGATAATATTATTGGAGATCTTAATTCAAGAGTTACTAGAAATCAACTCAATCAAATAAGTCATATAGCTTTTGTATCAAACTTTGAACCAAAAAATTATAAAGAAGCCTCAAATGATAATTTTTGGATAATAGCTATGCAAGAAGAATTACATCAATTTGAACGTAGTAACGTATGGGAATTAGTACCAAGACCTGAAGATCAATCGGTAATAGGAACAAATGGGTATTTAAAAACAAGGTGGACGAAAATGGAAATATTGTTAGAAATAAAGCACGATTAGTTGCTCAGGGCTACAATCAAGAAGAAGGCATAGATTACGATGAAACTTTTGCTCCGGTAGCAAGATTAGAAGCCATTCGTACTTTACTCTCCTTTGCAACTCATAACAATTTCAAACTATTTCAAATGGATGTTAAAAGTGCCTTTTTGAATGGTTTTATTAAAGAAAATGTATACGTCGAACAACCACCACTTTTTGTTCATGAAAAATATCCCGATCATGTTTTTAAATTACATAAAGCACTATATGGATTAAAACAAGCACCTCGTGCATGGTACGAACGCCTTAAAAATCACCTAATAACATCCGGTTTTCATATAGGAAAAATAGATACAACTTTATTTATTAAAGGAAAAAATAACGATATTTTGGTTGTACAAATTTATGTAGATGGTATCATCTTTGGTTCAACCAACGAAAATCTATGTAATAATTTTTCAAATATTATGAAAAATGAATTTGAAATGTCACACATGGGAGAATTAAATTTCTTCTTAGGATTACAAATAAAACAACTCGAAAATGGAATTTTTATTCACCAACAAAAATATTGTAACGATTTATTACATCGATTTAAAATGGATAAAACTTCAAGCAAACCAACACCAATGAGTACCACTATTCACTTAGAAAAAGATGAAAATGGGAAATATTTTGATGAAAAGTTATATCGAAGCATGATTGGTTCTTTACTATATTTAACATCTAGTCGACCGGATAATATGATGAGTGTATGTCTTTGTGCTCGATTTCAAGCAAAACCAAAAGAATCCCATTTACGAGCTGTTAAGCGCATTTTACGTTATTTATCTAGTACTACAGATTATGGTTTGTTCTATCCTAAAGGATCATCTTTTGAACTTGTCTCATATAGCGATGTGGATTTTGGTGGTTGTAGAACAGACCGTAAGAGTAATAGTGGAACATGTCATTTTATCGGACAATCTTTAGTCTCATGGTTTAGCAAAAAACAAAATTGTGTTTCTTTATCTACTTGTGAAGCCGAATACATTTCCGCAGCTCTAGCATGTGCGCAAGTAATATACATGCAACAAACACTAATGGATTTTGGAAAAATTATCAAAAAATATCCAATATATTGTGATAACACAAGTGCTATAAATTTAGCAAAAAATCCTGTTAATCACTCATGAACCAAACATATAGATATACGACATCATTTTTTGCGAGACAATGTTGAAAAAGGAACTATCTCCTTAGAATACGTAAGTACCGAAAATCAAGTAGCCGATATATTTACAAAACCATTAAACAAACAAACTTTCATTAAACTCAGACGAAGTTTGGGAATTTGTTCACTTCAAGATCTTAACTAAAATTGAATTAAAGACTAAATTTAGTTCACCTCTTCATTACCACAAATTGATGAATTTCTGAACCATTAAAAATTTAGAAAATTAGTTTTTCTATAAATAACGTTTTCATCATATATATATATATATACACATGTTTACATCACAAATATATACAAAATACCAAATTCTTAAAATTTAGAAAAACAGTGTCTTCTAGGAGTTCCTATATATCTATCTTTGTCTCCACACCATCGACGGACAGCTCAGCAGACACACCACAATGCCTTCCGACACCTACACCAAAGCAAGAACCAACAAATAGGTGGTCCTCGTATCATACGGGTTTTACTCCAGAGAATAAGAAAGCTAAAAGATCCTTGTTTATTTCTCCTAATACAAAGGATAAAATTGATGAAATTCATCATTACCAAAAACAACAGATGGATCTTTAACGAGAGCTTTATTTCGAACAGAAAGTTACGGCACAAAGGCTTAGTTTTCTAGAACAAGTGGCGCTAAAGTTTTGCTCGTCACGAAAGAAAGATATACATGAACCACTACCAAAACCTTGTAGTTCATTAGATCCATCTTCTTCGTATCGCACTCCTTCAGATCCTTCCCCAAGACGATATTTTGGCTCCCCACGGACCCACGAACGTAGGAATATATGGTCTCCACTTAAACCATGGAAGGATAACGACTCAGGAAATCCTAAAACTCCGTCGCCTACTAAATAAATAAATCAATTTAATTATTATATGTATGTATATGTTTTTATATTTTACAATAATAAAGATCTCTATTATCAACATTTGATAAATAAATATAATCATCTATTTTAGACTATTTTTAGCAAAACTGCTCTTTTCAGACGTCTGACTATGGTCTTCAGACGTCTGAACCACTGATATATATCGCAATTTTAAGCAATGTGCATATGTCAGACGTTTGATATACCACCCAGACGTCTGGAATGAAGCTCTGCCTTCTACAAAATTACATTCAGAATATCTCAAACGTCTGAAATAATATCCAGACGTCTGATAAATCTCTCTGCCTCTAAATTTTTCAAACTGTGTCAAACCAGACGTCTAACACATAACAAACAGACGTCTGTTTGAATCTTCTGTATAATTTTTGGGCAAACCAAACGTCTGCTTTTAAATTCAGACGTCTGGAATTCAATCGACCTTTATTAAACCCCCAAAATAACGTCATTTTTTCACTTTCCAAACTCAAATCAAATTTCCTCCCTGCCGATTTCCAATTCAATTTCAAATTCCACATTATTTCAAATCGAAATCACAATGCCTCCTCGTACAAAGAATATCAAAGCTCCAAAACGCAAACTAGATCAACCTACATCATCTTCAAACCCTCAGGTGTGTTCAGATGATCAAATCGAACGATGAATGCTCAAGGCACCTCATTCGATTAAAAGGTATCGAGATATTCAAAAGAAAAAACTTCATATAGGACCTTTCTATAATCTACTTAAGTTTCCTATGTATGATCTCGATGAACTTTGTGAGAATGCTGGATTGGACACTTTAATTTCTTTTACATCCAATGATGTTCAAATAGATCAACTGGCTATATTCTTATTCTACGCCAATCTAGATAGCACTGCAGTTTGGAATACTGAAAACGAAGACAACTAGCTATGGTCAAGCGTTTATGGAAATACTATTCGTTTAACTCCGGGAATAATAGGAAGAACTTTGGGATGCTCCGACACCGGCGAGGATCTACACAACATCCCATATATGCGTTTTAAACCCAGGAATAATATCACTCATCAAATATGGGAGGACGAAATGCCGAAATTTGCTTCAAAACACTTACGTCCAAAAGCTCGACTCTTGATAAGAATTATAATCAATACAATTGTTCCACGCATGGGTAGTCATGAACAAATCACCGAATTGGAACACAAAGCTCTCTATGCCCTTTTTAGTGGAACTCGAGTTAATTGGGCCAAATTCATATTCGATGAACTCAAGCAATTTTGGAATCGATCGCGACCATCGATCATTTACCCAACTTATATTATGAAACTTCTTCGTGCAAACAATATTTCATCTTATCTATCAACCTTCGAAGAAATTTCACCTAAGTATGCCTCCACCAAATTCTTCTCCTTGATGCACTTACTCGAAATTCCACCGGAATTCATGTCCTTCGACGATTGGACTCACCATCAACAATCTAGAAGGGTTGACCCTCCTCCTCAAACCCATATTGATCCATCTCAAGAAGAAAAACAAAATCGGGAAATCACTCCCCCACCTCCCGCTTCATTTGAATATCCGGGACAAGATGACATTCTGGAAACTCGAACGGAAACAAACCAAAATGAAAGCATTCGAGATCTAACGCTTCGAAATCAACAAATCTTGTCTCAGAATCAAAAAATTCTAGCAAAATGAATCGACAGCTTCGAGACATCTTTTGCTACAAGACTAGCCACAGTCGAAGAATCTCTTTCGACTGTTTTATCAGTTCTCTAGGAGGTACTTCAACAAGTACGTAATCCATCTCCATCCTCAGAAGATTGGACAACTCCTGTGCCTTCTCCTCCCGCAAAACATTCCAAACTATTCGAGGGTGAATCATCCAAAGAAGCTTTGACATCTCCTTCAAAGACTAACACTTCTGACAAAATAGAATCAAAGGAAGATGATCCAAAACAAGCTTCTCCTAAGCAACTCTAGAATTTAGGATTGGTTGTCTTTCTGTTCAAATCTATGAATGTACCTCCTTCGTATTATTAATGCAAATTTCTTTTTTGGCTTGAACTTTTATATATTCTTTTTGATAATGTCAAAGGGGGAGAAATATAGAAATAAACTTAAAACAAAAATTAAGCACATATTCAGGGGGAGATTTATAATATATATATAAGTACATTGAATAGTTGTCATCATCAAAAAGGGGGAGATTGTTAGGAATTCAATTCCTTGGTTTCGATGATCACAACTGTGCAATGGAAAAAAAATGTACATATACAGGAAGTTGATATGGTAACATCACCAAAGAGACAAGAACAAGACTCAAAAGAAGTATCAAGAGGCTACAAGTCGAGAGAATCAGAAAAGAAATGATAAAGGCACAAGAAAAGCAACATGCACTAATCCAGACGTCTGAGTGCACTGCCCAGACATCTGGTTAAGTTCTCTGGTTCACAAACTCAGAAGAAACCAGACATCTGATCCTGAACTCAGACGTCTGAAAGATATCCAGACAGAAAACAGAAATAAAGATCAGACGTCTGGATAATAAACTCAAACGTCTGAAATGCTACCAGACACAAAAAATATATGAAGGCCAGACGTCTAAGGTCACTTTCCAGACGTCTGATTATTGGCTCGACTGTGTAATTTCAAACTCCAACTGTCACATCCGAAAAGACACATCCGCTCCTCTTCACTGCAACTCTTCATCACCAACAGGAGTAACTATACAACGATTGTTAATGAAGGCAACTACACATAGAAACTCTTCACCACTATAAATAGCATTAGGAATTCAAGAGAAAGATTCACCTTACTCACTTACGCTCTTATCTCTTATACTCTGATTTATACCTGATCTCTAAGCAATCAACTACCTGTATTTAACTCTTCCATATATACAGAACTCCTCATTCAAATATTCTCTAGATAGATATATATTTTGGAACCATTTGTACTCAATAGTCAGCATCCGTGTTATAGAACACATTCTTGACAAAGAAACTCTGCTATTGTAAACCTGTTCCTCCGGGTCAAGTGAGGGTTAGTTGAAAGGAAATTCCGAAGAGGAGCTTCGGGACTGGACGTAGGACGGGAGGTCCGAACCAGTATAAAATCCTAGTGTGATAATTTTCATTTACTTTGCTACTATCATTTATCAAGTTATATTATATAGTTAGCTGTTTATACTTGCATATATATATATATATATATATATATATATCCTATATGATCCACTCATATAGACTTTCAAGAATTCCTAATGGAATTAAGTGAGGTGATCAACAAAACTGATTTTAAATTCAACATTTGAATCGACCAAATTATTTTCCCAATTTCCTTTTCTTAATAAGTGTATAACTTTCCAATTACAAATGTTTTCATGATACTAAACACGGTTTTGAGTTTACATGAGCAAATCTTACGTATAGCCCCTCGACTCACACAAAGTTTTATTTCCTAAAACAACGTTTTATTTCTCAATGTGACTGAATAAGCTTACAAAAACTTGTATAGTTTTCATGATACTAAACACAGTTTTGAGTTTACACGATTTATGTTGTAAAAGTATGTCATGAAATTTGTATCTTGACCTTTTAAGATGCAATCTTTTCTATATCATATCATTATAAAGTTGTAAACTTGGTTGTAGCTAATACCATATTAACATATGTATCTACTAATAGATACATATCATTTAAGAAATATTTGACTAAACTTTACTCATGTAAATCGAATCACAGTTTGATTAATCCTTATACACCATCATATGACAAAAGAGGAGTGACATTTGAGATAAAACCATATTTTATTTTAAGTATTTATTGGAACTCTATATCCAATATACTCACATTATTCAATCATATCTAATTGGTTTTACCTCTTTTACACATTTTCGATTTTACTTCCATGTACACTATAAAGATTTGACTTGATGCATCAATATAAGTAAGTCCATCTCATAAATTGTAGTAAAATGAAGAAGGTGGATTTGATTTTGGTATTTTAGACTACAATATCTTTGTTGACCTTTGCCAAATATAATGGTTGCTTACACCCAAACTCATTTGGGTGACACATTGAGATATTTTATGATACCAATAATGGTTATATTAACTCTGGTCATACTCTCACTAACTATGAGCGATGTTATCAGTTACTCGAGGCATACTTCATCACTATTCACAATCACAAAAATGAAAAGACTTTCTATGTAAATATAGTGTAATATATATTAGTGATCAACAATAAAGTCTGGATTTCCAAAATTAATTATACTTAATATGTAGTAGATGCTTATATTGTAACGATACAATCTTTCGATGCTGGAAAGTCAACATCAATACGTCCACTGTATCAAATGCTGCACAATCGAATACCGGAAAACCGAATCATTAGGGTTGAAAAGAAGAGGTAGAAGAAGACAAAAGAAAAAGAGAGCAGAAAAACTGAAACAGAAACAATATCAGAATCTCACATTCGCAGCGGAACAATATATATAATAGATAATCACTAGTCTTTTAAACAAAGAACTATATCAGTTTATACAATACAACAATGAGAGTCAATATACAACTCAATTCAACAATGGACAGTTGTATAAACTTGTCCTCATACAGAATACACAGCGGAATAAATAAACAAGTACGGGAGTACGTCTCGCCATCCAGCTTGCCTCCAAAGCTCCAGAATATCCTGATAACCTAACTCTAGGCTGCCCGTGTGGAAAATTATGGGCACCCAGAGTTTAGAAAGGGAACAATAAACTCATGGTCAGTCATGGTGACTGGTGTGAGATCGTAAAACAGTTATTTCCACAAAGAAAATAAAAGAAATTCGCAATGCTTTTGGAAAATGAAACTACCATAAGGCCTCCCGCCACATACACAATGCAAACGCAGAATTGGAGGAGATTTCTCCTTATGATAGTCAAAGATGCTTACTACGAAAGATCAGTTGATATTATTATTAATGTCTAGTGTGGAAAACATTTCGAAAGTATAATATTAATCTTAGCCAGCATAGGTACCATTATATTATGCCTACTATAGCTGCCATGTTAAATTGCAGGTTCTACAACTAAAACCGTACAAGGTTCATATTGTTTCTTTGGATTTTCCAACAAATGGTCAGGCTAAGGAACTTCCTACTGCCACATGGGTACACCTTTGGCGGGACGTCCCGAGAACTAACTAGCACTCTGCCAACCCAAGGCCGGGTTACCTCTGTAACTAGGTAACTACTACACGAATATGTCACCCCCCGGTCCTTTGGGACCTTTATCCGAAGCGCCTCGATCACAAAGCAACAATCACACAGTAAATGAGATTGGAGCAACCACACAGGTAAATATCTGGGCTCCATACCATAAGATCACCTTTTTCCAGAAGGAAATGACATACCCTAAAGGGAGCGACCCTCATAACCTTGCCGCATCTTTCCTGTTTTGACCATTTCCAGGTCGTGAGGTTCGATGAGGTCTCGTCCACAAAGCTACGCTTTACACGAAAGCCATGCTTGATCACAAATGATCAACGAATGATCATCAACACACAGCAACACTTAGCATGCCACACTACCAAATTGGGAGTATATCACTGATAACCATCAACTACATAACCTCTGAGCTCGTACGTCTCAGAGAAGGGTGTTAAGCTAAGAGAATAAATTCTCCGCCACCAACAGAAATATATTTGAAAGAAATCAGCTTTATATCTCAAAGTGTAGTGTCAGACATACAATCATACAAGTCTGTTCCGGGTACGAACAGAACCGAAGGCACTTCCAAAGAAGCCCTTGCAATCTGGGTATTCACTAATCATGTCCGGACTTCCCATCACAAGAAGAGTGATATAAATCTCTATACCGGAGCAACTCGGTGCAGAGACAATCGACAGGTTGTCCTTTCATTTTCGAAAATACCCGGTCTTCAACATCGATCTTCAAATACGATCCATTTTGACGTATCACTATTCGGAATGGGTTATATGACACAAAGTCCTCTCCCGGCTAAATCGAATAATGAGGGCTTATTTTAAAAATAAGTGTTGCATTCAAATTTCAAGCAAATCACAACAAATACCCATTTAAAGGTCAATATTGATAGTCGGTTATTTAACTATCAATCGATATTCACAACATCACCAGGTTCCAAATAATTTCCCAAATTATTTATTTTTAAAATTATATTCTCAAGATATAATTTTCAACACTTCAACCATTTGAAACAAATTTCAAATCACTTTTCACCTTTTAAACTTTTGAAAACAAATTTCAAATCAATTTCCCTTTCCTTTATAAATTCCATTTTGTATTTACATTCCCAAATATTCACTTTTTATACGATTTCCAAATCGATTTCTCAAATGTTCACTTTCAACTCCAAATCAACTTTCAAATTGATTTCCAAATTTATTTCAAATCCCAAATTGATTTTCCAAACATTTATTTCAAACACCTAATCGATTTTAGAATGGATTTCCCAGGATTTATTTTTAAATACCAAATCAAATTTTTAATCGGTTTCCCAAAGATTTATTTCCAAACACCGAATCAAATTCCAAATTGATTTTTGAATTTATCTTCCTTTAAAATAAATGCCTTTGTTTCTTTCAATTATTAAAATTTGTATTTCAAATAAATTCTTCAACCTTTGAATAATATTACCTGAAATCCATTTAAAAAAAATCTTTTCACCATAATTTGGAATTAATTCTATAAGATTACAAAAATCAACTTCACGCTTTTAAATTCCTTCTTTAAAATTCACCCAATCCTTTCAAAAGAATTCACTTAAAATTTCCAACTTTAATTTCAAAAATCCAATTTTATTTATTTCTGGTATCCAACGATACCAAAAATACATTTGGCCAACTTATAGCCTTCAACAAATTTAATCATCGATATAATCATTCACAGATTTTAAATAAATTATCACACAGCATATGAAACAAATTCATACAATATATGTAACAAATTCATATAATTTGAGGAATCCAGTCGGATCCCTCCAACCTGTTTCCCTGCATCCACAGATGTTAGCACAACAATTAAATACCCATTCCACTTTGAGGTGGAATATCGCGGTATATGGGATTTATAAAATATCATCCACTATTATGCGGCGCATAGGGTCTCATCTGCTATATAATGCGGGAAATCAACAACTCCAAATATATATATATATATATATATTACTGTATATATACTATCACAATCAGGCAATCAATCAATAACTGCAATTCAATTTTTTTTTTATTTGAGTGAGAAGATCTCACCTTTATTTTATTAGCATCCATTTCCAACTCCTTTCCATTTTCGGCTTGTTTCTCGATTTTTAAACCTTGTATAAACAATTTTATACAATTTATTAATATCTGAAATAATCGAACAATTTATTCCGTTTTAACAATTAAATCAACTATTGATTTTATTTCAACTAATACCTTTAACTTTAAACCAATTTCTTTTTAATAAATTGATTTAACTAAAATTAAATTTAAAACTAAATTTCCTTTATATAATTATTTTCAGCAACTAAAACAGTAAATAAGTTTTATTAACAAGTTAATCACCTTAACGTAATTATTAAATATTCTTTCCAGTTTTAAACAGATTGGCATTAAATTCAAATTTCAAACCTCAGAGATAATTTTTTTTTCTTTTTATATTTCTGTACATATTTATTTTCTATTTTTTCGAAAATATTGATAAATAAAATTTGAAAAATATACTTACAGTTGAGCTCGAATTCCTGAACGAAACCCTAACTATCGCAACATCCACGCGACATTGCGCCGCCGACCTTGAGACCCTCCACTGCTCCAGACATCGCACGCCAGCGCGAGAACGACTCGCGACACCCAATCCTTCGCAGCCACCATCAGTCGACGCCGCGCACTAAATCCCCTAACTCGAGCTTTTCCCCAAAGTTGCGCCACCGCCAAGCTTCTCCATTGCGACTTCGAGCTCGAATTAGGCAAGAGAAGATTCACGTGAGTCTCCCTCGTTTTGATTTAGAGTGGGCACGAACGAATTTCGTTCGTCTTTTTCTTTTTTTCTTTTTTTTCGAATTTGGGGAAAAACGCGGCCATTATTTATTTTGAACGAGAACGAATTGATGATTTTTTTCTTTCATTATGGCTGAGGAGATTGCAGTTTTAAATCGAAAAGGAAGAAGAATGAGCGGCCATGGATTTAGTTTTGAATGAAATAAATTTTCTCTGGCCATTTGAACGAAATGGAGAGGAGACAAGAGAACACGTTCACGTGCTCAATTGACAGGCTACAGTGCTTCTGAGGTGATAAAAGGCAGCTAATGTGAGGCAATTATAGCTGAGGGTTGACTGGTCAAACGAATATTGTAACGACCCGCCTTTTTGGACAGTTTAAATCGACAAATCAAACACACATGCCGATTCTAAACCATTCAAAAGGGCGGATGGTTAATGGGTTAAATAAGAAAAGAAAGGAAAAGAAAGAACAAAAACAAACTCAGAATCTCGCAGCGGAAGGAACAAGATATAATAATAAAATAACAGTTCATGAAGCTGTTAAATAAATAAATTTGATTATTATTATACATCATAAATCAGAGTTACATACATATCAGAGATAATACAATAATGCAGCGGAAAAATAATATGGTAGTAGAATACAAATGATGTAATACCAAACTCCGTCTTCGTCCTCCAGAATAGATCTTCAACCTTATCTGAAATGCTCAGGCTGACCCGAGCGTAATGAAAAGGCAAAACACTCGAGTCAGGACTAAAATATCTCATGTAAGTCAAATCGAATAAGAAAATATGAGTGTGACGGCGTCAGAGATGTTTACGGGTTTTGACATCTCCTATCCAGTGTCAACGTGAGTGCAATAACTTAAGAGATGTTACGGGATTTTCTATCTCTCAAGGATCCGTTAAACTATCTACTATGTAGTACAATACGCTATTATAATATGTCTACATTAAAGTAAAAGTATTAAAATAGCGTTAAGCCATGGCCCATTCCACCCTTAACACAGTTTATATTCCCAAGAGCATATACAAGACCGTAGTTTCCCCAAAACCGGAAGTCACCAGAGGGCAATCCATATACTAAAGGTACAAATCAAAATCGTAGTGGTCGCGCATAAATGGAATACAAGTATGACAAGGCACATGAGGCAATACCCAAGGTAGTGATACTACCGTTCGCCTTATCCGGACTGGTGAGAACGCAACGCCGCAGCGCCCGCAACACCGTGAAACAACACTCCCAAAATCAAGGGTGCACCAATCGACAACAAGTAAAAGAATAGTTTACGAAGAAGTGTGTCCACTTGAGGTAGCTAATCCTCCATTGGCCCGGCACAGCTCCTGTTTTAGTCATTTCCAATTTGACACAAGTGTCAAGGCTATCCATTATCGTTCTCTTTCTTCAGTCAACACGTACATCATTCCAACCACTTCATTCTGGATCATCACTCCGCGTATAGTTATTAAAGTGGTTTTCGGTTTAGATAGAGAGTATATCCATAACCGATTCCGGTCTCTTTAATAACTTCGAAATTATTTCACCGATTGGTCGTTTATTTATTTCAAAACCAAATCAATTACAATCTCAATTAAAATTTATAAATCAACATTTCATTTGTCTTTCTAAATCAATTTCCAAATTTACGTTTCAAAACTTCCAAATCAAAATTTCAAAATCTTATAATTCAATTTCAATTTCAATTTAAACAATTCAAATATTGATTCAAGTTCGTATATAAGTTTCATTCCGAAATCATTTAAATTAATTTAATTCAACATTTAAATCAATTTAAATTCATTTATCGATTTCATTTAATATCCGTTAAGGTACTTTATCATTCAAAACAATTTCTATTAAATTTCAAATCCATTACACTACCTTTTTAAGTTCAACTTCATTAAATCAAAACTTACAATTTTGAATTAAATTAAATTCGTCAAATCAATTCTTCCAATTACAAGTCTTACATTAATTCCAAAAATATCACATTTTCATTTCTAGTTAAAAAAATTCAATTTCACTTATTTACTTTCTTAAATAATTTTCCAAAACTTAATTAATAAAGAAACTCAATTTCAATTATTTATGAAGTAAAAATTCACTTATTCAAAAGTTCAAAATTTTCTTATTAAAGAATTTCAATTCAATTTAATCATTAAATAATTTAACCTTATTTAATTATTAAATAATTCAATAGTTTCAATTTAGTCCAATTCACAAATTTCTTTGAATTTCAATTAAATTCCAAATTAATTAAATCTCAATTTTAAATAAATTTTCAATTCCAAACTCAAACTTGAAATATCATTTCATAAAATTTTCTTAGAAATATTCAGAGTTCGATTAAAAGTCCAATCTTTTAAAACAAATCAACTTTCGAAAATTTACGCCGTATTTCAAAAATTTTCTTAAAAATCTAAACTTCGAATAATTAAACAATTTCATTTACCAAGTTTAAATTCCAACATCTTGAGCTTCAATTCAAAATAATTCAATTTCCATAAATTCGATTTTATTCTTAAAAGCAATTCATTTAAATAATTTCAAAACAACTTTTAAAATCATTTAATTTAACCAACCCGGTGTCCGTATATAATTTTCTAACCTATGGCCAAGTGGATAATTATTTCAAATTTAATTTCAAGGATGGACATATATCATTTCAATCCAAATAGATGTCATAGGTATATCATTTCAACCTATTTCTTAATTTATTCGAAATGATTCGGTTTACAGTTTATATGCAATAAACAATATACATGATGATAGCATGATATATCAAAATAAATAAACAACCAATATCGACCAATAGCATCCATCACAACCAATCAACCATAAAGCCAATAACATTCACAACAACTTCATAATTATCAATATCAGGAAATTTGATCGTAATTAAAATTTAACTTTAATTTGACTGTCAATTTAATTTTCAACGGTGAATTCAAATGACAATCTATATGACAATTAAATTTTTATCAAACAACGACAAATAAATCCATATCACTTCATAATTTCAAATTTAACTATCATAAAGATATTCAGTACGTTGTGAGCGTTATAAAACACTCACCTTTTGAATTTAAATTGAATTTACATTCAATTTAAACCCAAAAATTTGACAGTCTCCAAATCCATCCAAACCAGCGTCAAAGTGTCCGGAATTTCGATACGATCCTAACAAAAGAAACCTCGCCCAAATCCGAGTCCGTATGCAAAAGTTATGAAAATTTGAAGATTGGAAAATTCTGGTGCTGAGTCGACTTCGAGTTCCCGCCTCAAATACCCGATGCCTGCTTGGAGTTTTTTGCGAAATCGACCCGATGACCGAGTAGTTTTCTTCCCGACTCGAAGTAGCTCCAGGGTTTTTCCCCCTGAAACCCCAAGCGCAACCCGAGTCGCGTAAATCTTGATTTTTTTTTTTTTTAGATTTTGGAATTAGGTTTTGTCTGCCATTGGAATGAGAAGCTAAGAAGAAGATGAATTGTACGTACAGACAAATGAAGATTAGGGAGGCTAGGGTTTATAACTGTGTTTATATAGGTATGTTAGAGATAGAGTAGATAGACTGGATAGATGAACGTGCGGAACAAACTATGGCCCGAAAAGCCCGTTCTGACTCCGGAACGGAATTGGGTAAACCCATATATCAAAATAGGTGTTTTAAAATATTTTAAACGCAATGGAAAAGGTTTCAAGTCCAAATTCCATCGTATGAAGAAGTTATGCTAAAATCAAATTTTCAAATTGATTTTAATTGATTATAATTGCATTTATTTCAAGGCGTTTCGAGTCCGTACGATCAAACGACAAGTCCGATTGCTACGAAAATTGAAACCTTACAATAATTCACTGTTACGGATCCGATGAAACTAGTTTCGTCGAAATCCGAGACAGTTGTAAAAATGACAATTTTTACTGTTTAATTTCAATATAAAATTCCCAATTTTAAACTATTAACTTTTAAATCAAATTTCAATTGTTCACAAATTTTATTTTTAATTTCACAGTAATTAACAATCTTTTACAATGCAGTTTTCCATTATAAATCCAGTATAAAAGATTACATTAGATTCAGCGTTCAATTATATTGTAATTCAAATTCAAGTTATTTAATTCCAATTGAATTCTTTTATTTCGATTTACACTTTCATTATTGCATCAACCATTTACTTATACATTATTATCAATAGTTTATAATTCATTTACTTTCATTTTCTTCAGCTATCATCTTATTTAAATTCACAGTAATATTAAATTACATTCATTTACGTTGATTTCCATATTATAACTTCAATATTAAATGTACATTTTATTTATTTCGTTGTTTACAATCAAATTCAATTCAATTCAATTTCTTATTACATTCAAATTTAAATCTTTACTTACGTTCAATTACCAGTTAACATCTTTATCAAATTACAGTTTCGGTTATTATTTGATTTCAATCAACTGTAATATTAAGTTACATTTATTTATATTAGTTTCAATAACATAAACTTCCACTATTAAATCTACCGTTTTATTTATTCTTTGTTTACAATCATAACCAATTTGGTTTACAATCAAACTCAATTCATTACTTACATTCAATACAGGTTAACATCCATATTTAATTTACAAATAAGTTATTTCAGAATTCAGTTTTGCATTTTAACTTGTAATTCACATTTAACAACACAAAATTTTATTTCCTTCGGATTTTTATCCAAAATTTTTATTTTAATTCGTATTTTTAAAGTGTTAAAAATACAGGTCGTTACATTCTCCCCCACTTAAAACTTTTCGTCCTCGAAAAGGAACGGAGAAGGGGAAACCATCATTTAGATATAATTCATTCAAAATATTCGACTTATTTGCAAAATTTAGTTATAGGATTTTTTTAAAATCTCAAAATTTTCTAACTCCCGGATTTTTGAATAATTTCGGCAGCACCTCCTTTGCGCGGCTAGGACCGAAAAATTTCACAGTGGTAATAATTGCATGATACACATCTCATTACAAGAATGAGGCATCCCAAAACATGGGGAACACAATAATATACCACAACATAAACTGTAATCCGAGAACATATACCTTTTATTTAGCGTTTATTAGCACTTTAACTTACATTTTGCATTAAGCGCAGAAGCCAGCTTCACAAGCGAAGCGCAACCTCTTTGATACCTACTAAAATGCTCAATAACCAAGTTAGAACCATGCATATAAAGATAGATCGATATACTTATCATAAACAACACACATATAACATGTTTAGCTTCAAAACTGAAATTCCAATTTCAGGACAGCAAACGAATCTCAGTTTTTGGTCACCTAAACGATAAAATTTGATAATGGAATCTAAACAAAAGTTGTTGCATTCGTTTCAGGCTTTCCGGAATGTCCAAAATCATTGAATTCGGACCTTCCGTTCAAAAGTTACGACCGTTTTACTAAATAGGAACGCCTCAGCCTGGCAATGAATTGCGCAGGTCAGCGACATTTGGTCACGTTTTCGACCCTCTAAATGACAGCAAAACACAAAACACTTATAGTAAAAGTTTTAACTTAAGTTCTTATCTTTCCAGAAAGTGCAAGATCATCAAAATCCGATACACCAGTAAAAAGTTATGGCAAAAATACTAAGAGTATATGCTACTGATTTTGCTTCCCTTTTACACAGGCCAGCGAGAAGATTCAAATTTTTAACTAAGTAAATGAAGGAATTTCTCAAGACAATCTAAACAAAAGTCGTGCTACAGTTTCTAAGCTTTCCGAAAAGTCTAATATCGTTGAATTTCGTCCATCCATTTAAAAGTTATGCTTATTTCCGTTTCAGCATATATTGGACAATTTTGGATTTTTTTTTTCCCAAAATTTTGCTTTTATTATTTCAAAGTACAAACCATCAAACTTCAAATTTCTAAAGATCAATCACAAACCCAAAGTCGTTTATTTTCTTATTTATCCATGAAATAAGTTTACATTCGATTTGTTTCCGATTTATTCAAGTTTGTTTCATTCATAATTTAAATTCAAGTCAATTTGCTTCAATTTAATTTGAATTCAATTATATATAATTCCACTTTGCTTCAAATTTGAATTTAATTATAAAAAAAATTATTCCGTTTATTCAATTCCATTAACACTAATGAATTCTATTTAATCAATTATCATCCATCTAACAACCAATGCATATCAAACATTAACATCCATCCAAATCTATAATAAATCAATTATACATTTCCAAGTCAAAATTTTAATTTCATACACTTCCAAGTTTATTGACATTTAATTTTATTCAAATTTAATTAGTTTCCATTTACTAATTCTATATTTAATTAATTTTAAATTTAATTCATTTTAAAACTTAAATTTCCTTTATATTTACAACTATCAATAGATCTTCACATTTTATTATTCACTCTCACACTGGTATATTATTCCTCTACTTATCCTTATTAGCATTTTAAACTTTTTAAGTATTTGGTAAGTTTTTGTTATGCAAATAGAATGTAGTTAAACAACATACAACCTCTTTTCATTCAAAGTTGAATTTTCAATTAATTAATTCTTAAGTCATTACTTAAATTTCACTATAATTTAATTTCACATTTACATTCACATATAGTATTTCCATTTTATATTAACATAATGGTGAATCACCTTTAAATGTTAATTTAAATTCCAATTATTTACTAACAATTTTATTTATATTTGCAAACCATTAATTAAATGCATATTTCATTTTTCAAACCTATACTTGTATATTATCCAATTAACAATTCATATAACATTTTTGAACTTCTTAAATGATTTGGTAAGTTATATCTATGCTATAGAATGAAATTTAATACTATGCGAGTTTTACAGTTTCAATTTTATTTTAAATTCATAATTTCCTAATTCTAAGGATTTCTACTTCAATTGATATTTCACTTAGCTCTTAGGTTCATTTCTTATTTCGCAATTTAGAAGTTCCGTAATGATTCAAGTATTAATTCATTTCAACCATTAAAGAACTCAAGAATTCCAATCCCGGTTTCATTTCAAATCAAGTTTTGAAATAATATATACTTATATAATTTATATATCAAATCATACTATAGAGAATACAAAATAAAATTCAATTTTTTTAATCAAAACAGGGTTTAGAAAAACTATTAAGTGATCTCCCCCACTTGGACTCTCGAAAATAAACGTCGATGATGCGTGCACTCATCACCGAAATCATTCTCTAGTGTCAAGAGGGGAGTATAACACTTACTTCATTTGAAAATCCTTTGAAAACAATTTCTAATCGAATATACTATCATATAATACTTATATTATACATTTCGAATTTTTGTTAATAAATTTTCAAAACACCGGAATTTAAATTCTCCATCTTAATTTAAATTCATTTTTATTTTATTTTATTTACCATTTATATTCATTGTCAATCATATTTACAAGTTTCATTTCTTAAAATCGTCCAATAGTCAATAGTTAGAAATATTGACTAATCAACAATAAACGATGATAATCTAATATTATCATCTCCTAACAACCAATACAATCAAAATTTATAAATTTTCAAGATAGTTCTTTTATATAAAAATATAGTCCAAAACAATATTATGTCAATCTGTCATATTCGAGTGTTTAGAAATTCATATCGATGCCTTGGCGTCCCAAGTACCAACCAGAATTCATAAATACTCAACGGAACAATTTAACACAATATAAAATCATTTTTATATCAAAATTAAAAATACGCTCTCTCATATACACTCGAACTCATTCATAAGGTTTAACCCTATTTCAATGAGTTATTCCCCACTAGAACCAAGGTAATCTAAACCAAAGCTCTGATACCAACTGTAACGGACCGCGTCAGTGGGGTAACGCCCACCATAGCATACAGCAGTACCTGTGTTCTGCCTTTACAGCCAGCCTCTCGACTACACCAACCCCGCAGGGACATGTAGGAGTAAGAGTCATCCGCTCGCTACCAAACCAAATGCGAGAACCCCCTATCATGCTGCACCCGCCAAGTGCATAGGCAGACACACATGCCGATTCTAAACCATTCAAAAGGGCGGATGGTTAATGGGTTAAATAAGAAAAGAAAGGAAAAGAAAGAACAAAAACAAACTCAGAATCTCGCAGCGGAAGGAACAAGATATAATAATAAAATAACAGTTCATGAAGCTGTTAAATAAATAAATTTGATTATTATTATACATCATAAATCAGAGTTACATACATATCAGAGATAATACAATAATGCAGCGGAAAAATAATATGGTAGTAGAATACAAATGATGTAATACCAAACTCCGTCTTCGTCCTCCAGAATAGATCTTCAACCTTATCTGAAATGCTCAGGCTGACCCGAGCGTAATGAAAAGGCAAAACACTCGAGTCAGGACTAAAATATCTCATGTAAGTCAAATCGAATAAGAAAATATGAGTGTGACGGCGTCAGAGATGTTTACGGGTTTTGACATCTCCTATCCAGTGTCAACGTGAGTGCAATAACTTAAGAGATGTTACGGGATTTTCCATCTCTCAAGGATCCGTTAAACTATCTACTATGTAGTACAATACGCTATTATAATATGTCTACATTAAAGTAAAAGTATTAAAATAGCGTTAATCCATGGCCCATTCCACCCTTAACACAGTTTATATTCCCAAGAGCATATACAAGACCGTAGTTTCCCCAAAACCGGAAGTCACCAGAGGGCAATCCATATACTAAAGGTACAAATCAAAATCGTAGTGGTCGCGCATAAATGGAATACAAGTATGACAAGGCACATGAGGCAATACCCAAGGTAGTGATACTACCGTTCGCCTGATCCGGACTGGTGAGAACGCAACTGTAACGACCCGTATTTTTAACGAATCGACAAGTTCGACAGAATTTGGAATTTTAGAGTTTTTGAGCCATTTCAGATTTTAGGCGAAAATGGCTAAGTCCTGAGTCGTGAACGACTTAGTGTGAGTCGTGAGTCGTATACGACTTAGGGGATAAGAGCGACTCAGGGATTTGGCTAGTTAAGGGTGTAAGGATAAGTCGTTTGAACGACTTAAGGGGTAGGCGCGACTTAAGGACTGGGCGAGATAAGGCTTAAGTTGTAACAGTTAAGTCGTGACCAAGTTATCTGATGAGTCGTACCCAAGTCATCTGATGAGTCGTACCGGGTCATCTGATGAGTCGTACCCGAGTCATCTGATGAGTCGTACCGGGTCATCTGATGAGTCGTACCCGAGTCATCTGATGAGTCGTACCCAAGTCATCTGATGAGTCGTATCCCTGTTGTTTGATGAGTCGTAGAATGGGTTATCTCGTCTAACCAGTCAAGTCGTGGACGAGTTAAGGGATGAGTAGTAAGCTGTTGAGTCGCGCGTAGGTGATAACTCGCGCAAGTGGATGAGTCGTAGCCTTTGTGATAAGTCGTATACGAGTTAGTAGTTGAGTCGTCTAACCAAGTAAGGCGTGCGCATTTAAGTCGTAGATAGGGGGTCTGGTGAGTCGTAGGCGCATGCTATAAGTCGGAGACGACTTAGGAGATAGCTGTTTTGTCGTGAGTCATAGGCAGAAGTGTGTTAAGTCGTTGAGTCGTAGGGCTTTGAGTCGTGAGTCGTAAACGACTCATGGGGGCAGACGAGATAGGGATTTCAACTATAAATAGGAGAGTTTCTCTTCATTTTTGGGATCCGGATTTTGAAGCGACGAAGTGCTGCCATTTTGAGAGCTCGACTTCTACACTTCTTCACTTCTTTTCTCCACTCTAATCTAGTGCTTCCTTCCATCCAAATCAAAGATCAAGATTGAAGATTCAAGAGCTAAAGTTGAAGATCTTCATCTTTTCAAGAGAGATTTCATCGTTTGAAGCGGATTCGTGATAGATCAAGCTTGATCCTTCGCTGTCCAGATCTGAAGCGTGTTGATTTGGGTTTGTTTTGGTGATTTGGTGAGTGGTGATTATCTCTCACACGGATCCAAAGGAGTATATCGGATTGTTGGCTCGATTTGGTGTTAAAATAGTGATTTCTATGCATTTTCTTCATCCTAAGTGTAGATCCATGTAGATCCATAGTTCATGATGATGTTACATCCATTTTATCACATGTTAACCTATGCAAGTTTATTCATCAAGTTTGTAGAGATATTGTTCATGTTTTCATGCTTATTAGACTTTCAACTCTTTAATTACGAAAATGCCATTATTGTTATAATTGTCTACTTAGATCATATTTGAATGCTTGATTGTTTGGATTAATGTTTGATTTGATTGATTGATATGAATTAGATGATTGATGGTTTGATTTAGACCGAAGACGATTCAAAAGCTAAGGGAAAGGCTCTTGAATTGGGAAAGCTGCTCGTGGCATATGTAGCGGGATGATGAAGCTCTTATGCATAGATTTGATGATGTGATGTTGAGATGAGACTTCGCGAGGATGTGATGAAGCGAGGCAATCATGTGATGAAGACTTGGTCTAATCCAGACGGGATCATTCCAAGCATGTTGATAACTCGGTGATATGATTCGAGTTGAGGATAATGAATGGATATGAGAATAGTCGTCGAGGAGGATGACTAGGAGGCTTGGATAGCATCGTTGTTGAAGGTTCTAGCATGCTCTAAGCAAGAGTACGTTTGGGCAGATTCGATAGTCCCAACGGCCAACTGTTGATGGTCGAGTACTCTGGGCAGATTCGATAGTCCTAGGCACGGGCTGCGACGACGTGCGGGAGTTATGTCTAGAACCGGGGTTTCCATTAGCCCTTGACGGACGGCTGAAAGAATGTGCCGCTCATTCAATTAACGGTGATATCGAAGCAATGATAACAGTGATAGCCTGTAACGTCACGGATTTTCGCGCTCGAAAATCGACATCCATACTTTACATCGTACTCGAATGTCGTAGATTCGACCGTTCAAATCCGAGTCGCCGGAGCTTATAACACAGTTAAGTAAATATCATAGCGGAATAAAAAGAATATAGATATACAACATCTGATACAATATCCAGATACAATGATGATACAATGAATATCTATATACATCAGAGATATGATACAATAAATAGCAGCGGAAAGAAAAATAAATAACATCAGCAGGGGATAATCTTCATCTCCAAAGCACGATCCAGAATTAGCTCGAACTCCCAATACGAGGCACAAAGATAAGCAAGTGCAGTCTGATCCAAAGACTGAACTAACTCCAGAAAATCTACTAAACCTGAATATCTGAAAAACCTAACTCTAGACTGCTCGTGTAGAAAATTATGAGCACCCAGAGTTTAGGAAATGAACAATAAACTCCGAGTCAGTCGTGGGACTGGTGTGAGCAACAAAACAGTTTATCTTTAACAAACAACAAAGGAATTTTAAACATTGAAATCCGCAATGCTTTTGGAAAATGAAACTACCATAAGACCTCCCACCACACACACAATGCAAACGCAGACTTGGAGGAGATTTCTTCTTATGATAGTCAAAGATGTTTACTACGCAAAAATCAAATCATTTGATATTATTACTAGTGCATAGTGCAGAAAACAATTTCGAAAGTAGAATATAAATCTTAGCCAGCATAGACATTTCGCACTTATGCCTACTATAGCTACCATGTTCAATAGCAGGTTACCACCACATTCCATGGCAGGTAATACAACTAAAACCGTACAGGGCTCGTATTGTTTTGTTTGGATTTCCAACAAATGGTCAGGCTAAGGAACTTCCTATTCCACGAAAGAAACGCCTCTGGCGGGACGTTCCGAGAACCAACTGTTCTTTGCCAAACAAGGCCGGCAACCCCTTTTCCCAAGGGATAAAAGAAACCTCAGATATGCCACCCCCGGTCCTTTGGGACCTTTATCCGAGCTCGGTATCCAACATCACACATCATAAAGAAAGTGTATCCACATGAGTAAGTATCTGGGCTCCATACCATGATACTACCCTTTTCCAGAAGGAATGGTCATACCCTAGGGGAGCTACCCCTGAAAACCTTGCCGCACGATTCCTGTTTCGACCATTACCGGGTTGTGAGGCTCGACGAAGTCTCGTCCACAAAGCTACGCTTTTTTCAAAAAGCCACGCTTTGGGTCAACAGATGATCAACCTATGATCACAAAGATAAATGATCAAACAAAAGATCATATCACAAATGATCAAACATTGATCATCACACAGCAACACTCAGCATGCCACATTACCAAATTGGGATATATCGCGGATAAATTTCAACTACATAACCTCTGAGCTCGTACGTCTCAGAGAAGGGTGTTAAGCTAAGAGAATAAATTCTCCGCCACCAACAGAAATGTATTTGAAAGAAATCAGCTTTATATCTCAAAGTGTAATGTCAGACATGTAACCATACAAGTCTGTTCCGGGATCGAACAGAACCGAAGGCACTTCTCACGAAGCCCTTGCAAATCCGGATAATTTCCAATCACGTCCGGACTTCCCGTCACAAAAAGAGTGATATAAATCTCTATACCGGAGCAACTCAGTGCAGAGACATTCGACAGGTTGTCCTTTCATTTTCGAAAAATATCCGGTCTTCACCACCGGTCTTCAAATGCCATCCATATACGACGTATCACTATTCGGAATGGGTTATACGACCCAAAGGTCCTTTCCCGGCTAACCCGAATAATGAGCGCAATATTTAAAACATATGGATATTGGGATTTCAATTAAGTCACAACTTATTACCCAAAAATCTTTCTTCAAATGGTTTAAACAAGTTACCATTTTAATCTTTTTAAACAAAAAGATTCAATTCACAAAGTTCAACTGAATTTCACAGATTCATTTACAGATTTTCCAAATCGATTTCCATTTCAGTTTAATTAATTCGTTAAATCTTTAAATCAAAGATTTAACTAATAGCTTTCAAAACAATTCCATTTCGAATGGTTTAAACAAATCATCACTTTAAATCTGTTAAAAATAAACAGATTCAATTCATAGCTTTCAAAAAGAATTCATTCATAACTTGGAAAATCATTTTTCAATTTAATCTTGAAATTCCTTTAATTAAACTGGAATTTCATTTCTTATCTGAAAGCTTTTATCATTTGAAAACAACCGTTTTCAATTTGGAAATCTGATTCATTCATACGAGTTGAAATCCTTGGTTTAAATTCAAATTCCCAAATTAATACTTTAAAATGGTTTAATTCATACAAACACATTTATATCATCTTTTATCCCTAGTTTCCAAATCATAGATTTAATTTCAAACTTGAATTCAAATTTAAATCAAATTATTTAAATTTTCACAACTCGATTAAGTTATTCAAAATAACTTTTATCTTTGAGATTCCATTTCAAATGCTTTTCATTTTAAAACCCCAGATTTTCAATTTTCAAAATCAATTGAAATTAAAATTTCAATTTCAAAAACAAACATCAAATTTAAATTATCTGTGACTTAATCGATTTCCACGTGAAATCCATATTTGTGTGTGTATGGTGTAGTCCAGGGGTTCAACACAGTAGTGCAACATCATACAATCATCACAGATCAAAATACAGAAATATAGTTGATAAACGATATAACTATATCGCTTATCTTTTATTGACAGACATATATCACAGATAAGTAAATTACAGATTACAACATAAATCAGGGTGTATCACAAAGCATCATATGTCAGGGATATCAACAGTTCGACAGTCAATAGAATTCAACATCCATAAGTAAGCTCAATTATTTATCTAATAAATTTAAATCGGATAAGTTATCAATTATGGTTAATTAACTTTAATAAATCAAAATATCCCAAAAATCAACTACAATAAGTGATCAATTCCTAATTACTTTCATTAGTATTTAAACAATTTTTAATTGATTATTTAAATTAATAAGTCATCCCTTAATTACCTTATTAATTTAATCATTTTATTTACCTTAATTATCTCTAAGGTAACCCATTTCTTTATTAATGACTTAATTAACATCAACGTATATATTTTTAAACATTTACTTTTGAACTTACAATTTAGTTCAAATTTGAATTTAAGTTTAAATCTAATTATTTACATTCCAGCTTTAAAGATAAATTGACTTATTTAACTTACAAATTTAAGTTAAACTAGTTTATTAACCTTTCATCCAATTTTACTTTTAAAACTTTCATTTTTAAATTCAAAATTTAAAATGAAATACCAGTTTATCTTTAATAAAGTTTACCCCTAATTTAATTTTTTATTTTAAATTTGAAACTTTAATTTATACTTCCTACTTAATAAATAAATCATTATTTATCAAAAAGAAAAATTCCAGAAAGTTCTCTATCTAATTTATTAAAGCTTTAAAACTGGAAATATAAAAATTCCCCAGGCAACCCGAGTGTTTCCCCGAGCTGAACCCCCACGAACTCGAGCTCTACTTCGAGTTTTCCAGAAATCGACCCGAGTGACCCAGAATTTTACATTTTTAAAATTTCTCTAAAGTATTTTTTTTTTCGCATCAGGATCTTACTCCGAGTCCTCTGCCCTGCTGCTTCGAGTCGCGCACGTAGAAACTACCACCCTTACCCGAGACAAGCCTTCGTTCCACCACTTCGCCAAAACAACACGAATCAGATGTGCACGGTGCACATGCACCGCCCCTCTAGCCAACTCCGATCATCACCGACATCACCAGCTAGTCGACGCTGATCTCGACAATCAACTTGGCAACCCAGTTCCACGTTTTCAACCTCGAATCAAAATCAAGCTCCTCACTCGAAAACTATAGCAAAACTTCGTCTGAAATCCATCTCGTGCCTCGATCTCCGGCCACCTGAGAACTGTCCGACCTGCACAAGCCTTCACCACTACCCAACGCTTCGTTTCCCCTTAGTGCGATCGTCCCAACCACCATGACGACGTCGCAATCTCCCCAACAACTCTAACAGCCAGGAGTGACAGTCGAACCCTAGATCGACGTCAACCCATCACCATGGTCATCTAAAAACACTTCCACTATTTTTCCTCACATCTACATCCTCCCAGTTGTCTTCGACTTCAATCATGAAAGCTAAAAACCCACCGATCGCCGTAATTTCGATCAAACCCATTTCGCGTTCAACCTACTAATTCTCGAAGTTTACCAAATTAAAAATCATGATTTTTCCTTCAAAAATCATTATTTTCAAGAACAGATCACATAATATAATCGATTCAAGAAATGAAGATACTTGGGTTTTTGTATTTATTTGAGTTTTCCTGTAAAATCCTGTTCAGTTCAAAGTTTGCTTTCTGGTTTTCAAAAACACAATAATAATAATGTTAGTAAGAACTAGCTTAAGATTTAACAAACACATTTTGTTTGAATCCTAAGGTCTAAAGGGAATTAGAAGTGAAGATTTAAAATTTTGAAAACAGTTTTGGAACCCTGTCAACCTGGAACAGAGACGTTTGTTTGAGTACAGACATGCACTAGTATACCCATCGAGACAGAAGTTCATATTCACACAAGCATACAACATCACAGATCATCATATGCAAACCAGAAGATAATCGTATAGATTCAAGTGTTTGCTCACCTGGTAGATGAAAGAAAACAGAACTTCTATGGACAAGCTTGAAAGTTTGCAAAGTTGAAACCTTTCTGTTTTTGATATCTTGTTTTGATCTTGATAACTGAAGCTTCTTTGCTTCTTAACTTTGAAACCGTCTTGTGAAATTTGCAAGCTGAAGATCTTTTTCTTGCTTCTTTAACTAAATTTGTCTTGATACTTCAAATTGAAGTTTTTGTTTATGTTTTGAAATGATATTCACTTTAGTTTTTTTTTCTTTTCTTTTCACGGCTTGGAATGATCGAAACTGAGGTGAAGTTAATATGTGAAAATGAAGCATACAGGGGATAAAATTTTATACAGGTGATATTATTTCCTTTTGTACAATACAAGTACATACATTTTTCTTCAAGACAGAGATTTTTTCCATTGCTTGCATGTTGACTTCGGCTGGAAATCTTCTTTTTGTATGCTAGAGGATATGGCATTTAATTGCCAAGTACTTGTTGTTCCCTTATTACTTTATTTTATACATTGCATTTCGGCTGAGAAGATGATGCTGGTACTGGTAATGTTGTATTTCTTTATGCTTTTCTTTGTTTCATTAATTTACTTTTCCAGGTTGTAGCTTGCTTACTTTTGAATATATTTTTGCTGTCTTGATTTTTTTGCATATGTGTCTTGTTTCTTACTTACCTATACACTTGCTGCCTTGTATTTTGAAATATAAGTAACTTCTATTTAAATTTTATTTTACTTCTATTATTATCTTTGTTTCATTTATTCCATTTGTGCTATTTTTATACTAGTTCATAAATATGTAACTAAGATTTAAATTGGTATAAAACTATATATATATAATTTATTTATAAATATAGATGAATCTCCATATTTTATTTTATTGTTAAATTTTTCCAAATTTATTTACTTTATGGTTATCTTGTATATATATATATTTTTAACTTAAACACTTATTGTTTATTTACTTATTTTCAAAATCATTTATTTAAGATCTTATTTTCAAATCCAATATATACACAATAATTTAAATTTAAATGATTCATCCAAAATATACTTGAATCCAAGGAAACTCGCTCCATTTTATCGATTTATTTTACTATTTTTATCCAGAAATTTATTTAATTATTAACTTAAATTAAATAAAAATCTAGGATCGTTACAAACTTCCCCCCTTAAAAGAATTTCGTCCTCGAAATTCACAGGCACGAAAATAACAAAGATAGACAGATTCGATCTCCTATAATTCCTCAACTTAAGATATGAATTCCAAACTCAAATCGGAATATCTCAGAATACATACCAATTTGTTCCTCTTCGGACTTTGGTATACCCCAGAAATTATAATAGAATTTCAAATTTGATTTTAAACAATATCGTTTTATTGATTCGATTCAATTTTATCCTCATATTCTATTAATAAATTATATTCAGTTTAAAATTTCCAGTTTCAAATTCATTAAGGTTTAAATCAAAAAGGTGATAAGAAACCGATTAAGATACGAGGTAAGAATTTCTACAACGATTCGTAGAGCCATCATAATACCGAAACTTCTTCTTGTAGCTGATACGAAGCAATCAAAATAATTTGGAAACGAATCAAAGAAAATTGATAGAGAAAGATTGTTTCCACTGTTGCAGGGTATTGACCATTTATAGTCGTATTTCCCTGTCCCCTATCTCGTCCTCTTCTTGCACTCATACTTACTATCAGTGGGTAGTAAGAGAATTTACTGAGACGTTCAGACGGATATCTGAGAATTACTCATTCTAGAGTTTACTTCACTCTATCTCTAATGAGCTACTTAACGTGTTATACTCCTGAGCTAAAGTTCAACCTTAGCTCTGATACCAAATGTAACGTCACGGATTTTCGCGCTCGAAAATCGACATCCATACTTTACATCGTACTCGAATGTCGTAGATTCGACCGTTCAAATCCGAGTCGCCGGAGCTTATAACACAGTTAAGTAAATATCACAGCGGAATAAAAAGAATATAGATATACAACATCTGATACAATATCCAGATACAATGATGATACAATGAATATCTATATACATCAGAGATATGATACAATAAATAGCAGCGGAAAGAAAAATAAATAACATCAGCAGGGGATAATCTTCATCTCCAAAGCACGATCCAGAATTAGCTCGAACTCCCAATACGAGGCACAAAGATAAGCAAGTGCAGTCTGATCCAAAGACTGAACTAACTCCAGAAAATCTACTAAACCTGAATATCTGAAAAACCTAACTCTAGACTGCTCGTGTAGAAAATTATGAGCACCCAGAGTTTAGGAAATGAACAATAAACTCCGAGTCAGTCGTGGGACTGGTGTGAGCAACAAAACAGTTTATCTTTAACAAACAACAAAGGAATTTTAAACATTGAAATCCGCAATGCTTTTGGAAAATGAAACTACCATAAGACCTCCCACCACACACACAATGCAAACGCAGACTTGGAGGAGATTTCTTCTTATGATAGTCAAAGATGTTTACTACGCAAAAATCAAATCATTTGATATTATTACTAGTGCATAGTGCAGAAAACAATTTCGAAAGTAGAATATAAATCTTAGCCAGCATAGACATTTCGCACTTATGCCTACTATAGCTACCATGTTCAATAGCAGGTTACCACCACATTCCATGGCAGGTAATACAACTAAAACCGTACAGGGCTCGTATTGTTTTGTTTGGATTTCCAACAAATGGTCAGGCTAAGGAACTTCCTATTCCACGAAAGAAACGCCTCTGGCGGGACGTTCCGAGAACCAACTGTTCTCTGCCAAAC
Source organism: Allium fistulosum (assembly GCA_030737815.1). Classification (NCBI taxonomy): domain Eukaryota; kingdom Viridiplantae; phylum Streptophyta; class Magnoliopsida; order Asparagales; family Amaryllidaceae; genus Allium; species Allium fistulosum. The sequence goes on from CM060906.1 coordinate 670,727,241, forward strand.
AAGGCCGGCAACCCCTTTTCCCAAGGGATAAAAGAAACCTCAGATATGCCACCCCCGGTCCTTTGGGACCTTTATCCGAGCTCGGTATCCAACATCACACATCATAAAGAAAGTGTATCCACATGAGTAAGTATCTGGGCTCCATACCATGATACTACCCTTTTCCAGAAGGAATGGTCATACCCTAGGGGAGCTACCCCTGAAAACCTTGCCGCACGATTCCTGTTTCGACCATTACCGGGTTGTGAGGCTCGACGAAGTCTCGTCCACAAAGCTACGCTTTTTTCAAAAAGCCACGCTTTGGGTCAACAGATGATCAACCTATGATCACAAAGATAAATGATCAAACAAAAGATCATATCACAAATGATCAAACATTGATCATCACACAACAACACTCAGCATGCCACATTACCAAATTGGGATATATCGCCGATAAATTTCAACTACATAACCTCTGAGCTCGTACGTCTCAGAGAAGGGTGTTAAGCTAAGAGAATAAATTCTCCACCACCAACAGAAATGTATTTGAAAGAAATCAGCTTTATATCTCAAAGTATAATGTCAGACATGTAACCATACAAGTCTGTTCCGGGATCGAACAGAACCGAAGGCACTTCTCACGAAGCCCTTGCAAATCCGGATAATTTCCAATCACGTCCGGACTTCCCGTCACAAAAAGAGTGATATAAATCTCTATACCGGAGCAACTCAGTGCAGAGACATTCGACAGGTTGTCCTTTCATTTTCGAAAAATATCCGGTCTTCACCACCGGTCTTCAAATGCCATCCATATACGACGTATCACTATTCGGAATGGGTTATACGACCCAAAGGTCCTTTCCCGGCTAACCCGAATAATGAGCGCAATATTTAAAACATATGGATATTGGGATTTCAATTAAGTCACAACTTATTACCCAAAAATCTTTCTTCAAATGGTTTAAACAAGTTACCATTTTAATCTTTTTAAACAAAAAGATTCAATTCACAAAGTTCAACTGAATTTCACAGATTCATTTACAGATTTTCCAAATCGATTTCCATTTCAGTTTAATTAATTCGTTAAATCTTTAAATCAAAGATTTAACTAATAGCTTTCAAAACAATTCCATTTCGAATGGTTTAAACAAATCATCACTTTAAATCTGTTAAAAATAAACAGATTCAATTCATAGCTTTCAAAAAGAATTCATTCATAACTTGGAAAATCATTTTTCAATTTAATCTTGAAATTCCTTTAATTAAACTGGAATTTCATTTCTTATCTGAAAGCTTTTATCATTTGAAAACAACCGTTTTCAATTTGGAAATCTGATTCATTCATACGAGTTGAAATCCTTGGTTTAAATTCAAATTCCCAAATTAATACTTTAAAATGGTTTGATTCATACAAACACATTTATATCATCTTTTATCCCTAGTTTCCAAATCATAGATTTAATTTCAAACTTGAATTCAAATTTAAATCAAATTATTTAAATTTTCACAACTCGATTAAGTTATTCAAAATAACTTTTATCTTTGAGATTCCATTTCAAATGCTTTTCATTTTAAAACCCCAGATTTTCAATTTTCAAAATCAATTGAAATTAAAATTTCAATTTCAAAAACAAACATCAAATTTAAATTATCTGTGACTTAATCGATTTCCACGTGAAATCCATATTTGTGTGTGTATGGTGTAGTCCAGGGGTTCAACACAGTAGTGCAACATCATACAATCATCACAGATCAAAATACAGAAATATAGTTGATAAACGATATAACTATATCGCTTATCTTTTATTGACAGACATATATCACAGATAAGTAAATTACAGATTACAACATAAATCAGGGTGTATCACAAAGCATCATATGTCAGGGATATCAACAGTTCGACAGTCAATAGAATTCAACATCCATAAGTAAGCTCAATTATTTATCTAATAAATTTAAATCGGATAAGTTATCAATTATGGTTAATTAACTTTAATAAATCAAAATATCCCAAAAATCAACTACAATAAGTGATCAATTCCTAATTACTTTCATTAGTATTTAAACAATTTTTAATTGATTATTTAAATTAATAAGTCATCCCTTAATTACCTTATTAATTTAATCATTTTATTTACCTTAATTATCTCTAAGGTAACCCATTTCTTTATTAATGACTTAATTAACATCAACGTATATATTTTTAAACATTTACTTTTGAACTTACAATTTAGTTCAAATTTGAATTTAAGTTTAAATCTAATTATTTACATTCCAGCTTTAAAGATAAATTGACTTATTTAACTTACAAATTTAAGTTAAACTAGTTTATTAACCTTTCATCCAATTTTACTTTTAAAACTTTCATTTTTAAATTCAAAATTTAAAATGAAATACCAGTTTATCTTTAATAAAGTTTACCCCTAATTTAATTTTTTATTTTAAATTTGAAACTTTAATTTATACTTCCTACTTAATAAATAAATCATTATTTATCAAAAAGAAAAATTCCAGAAAGTTCTCTATCTAATTTATTAAAGCTTTAAAACTGGAAATATAAAAATTCCCCAGGCAACCCGAGTGTTTCCCCGAGCTGAACCCCCACGAACTCGAGCTCTACTTCGAGTTTTCCAGAAATCGACCCGAGTGACCCAGAATTTTACATTTTTAAAATTTCTCTAAAGTATATTTTTTTTTTCGCATCAGGATCTTACTCCGAGTCCTCTGCCCTGCTGCTTCGAGTCGCGCACGTAGAAACTACCACCCTTACCCGAGACAAGCCTTCGTTCCACCACTTCGCCAAAACAACACGAATCAGATGTGCACGGTGCACATGCACCGCCCCTCTAGCCAACTCCGATCATCACCGACATCACCAGCTAGTCGACGCTGATCTCGACAATCAACTTGGCAACCCAGTTCCACGTTTTCAACCTCGAATCAAAATCAAGCTCCTCACTCGAAAACTATAGCAAAACTTCGTCTGAAATCCATCTCGTGCCTCGATCTCCGGCCACCTGAGAACTGTCCGACCTGCACAAGCCTTCACCACTACCCAACGCTTCGTTTCCCCTTAGTGCGATCGTCCCAACCACCATGACGACGTCGCAATCTCCCCAACAACTCTAACAGCCAGGAGTGACAGTCGAACCCTAGATCGACGTCAACCCATCACCATGGTCATCTAAAAACACTTCCACTATTTTTCCTCACATCTACATCCTCCCAGCTGTCTTCGACTTCAATCATGAAAGCTAAAAACCCACCGATCGCCGTAATTTCGATCAAACCCATTTCGCGTTCAACCTACTAATTCTCGAAGTTTACCAAATTAAAAATCATGATTTTTCCTTCAAAAATCATTATTTTCAAGAACAGATCACATAATATAATCGATTCAAGAAATGAAGATACTTGGGTTTTTGTATTTATTTGAGTTTTCCTGTAAAATCCTGTTCAGTTCAAAGTTTGCTTTCTGGTTTTCAAAAACACAATAATAATAATGTTAGTAAGAACTAGCTTAAGATTTAACAAACACATTTTGTTTGAATCCTAAGGTCTAAAGGGAATTAGAAGTGAAGATTTAAAATTTTGAAAACAGTTTTGGAACCCTGTCAACCTGGAACAGAGACGTTTGTTTGAGTACAGACATGCACTAGTATACCCATCGAGACAGAAGTTCATATTCACACAAGCATACAACATCACAGATCATCATATGCAAACCAGAAGATAATCGTATAGATTCAAGTGTTTGCTCACCTGGTAGATGAAAGAAAACAGAACTTCTATGGACAAGCTTGAAAGTTTGCAAAGTTGAAACCTTTCTGTTTTTGATATCTTGTTTTGATCTTGATAACTGAAGCTTCTTTGCTTCTTAACTTTGAAACCGGCTTGTGAAATTTGCAAGCTGAAGATCTTTTTCTTGCTTCTTTAACTAAATTTGTCTTGATACTTCAAATTGAAGTTTTTGTTTATGTTTTGAAATGATATTCACTTTAGTTTTTTTTTCTTTTCTTTTCACGGCTTGGAATGATCGAAACTGAGGTGAAGTTAATATGTGAAAATGAAGCATACAGGGGATAAAATTTTATACAGGTGATATTATTTCCTTTTGTACAATACAAGTACATACATTTTTCTTCAAGACAGAGATTTTTTCCATTGCTTGCATGTTGACTTCGGCTGGAAATCTTCTTTTTGTATGCTAGAGGATATGGCATTTAATTGCCAAGTACTTGTTGTTCCCTTATTACTTTATTTTATACATTGCATTTCGGCTGAGAAGATGATGCTGGTACTGGTAATGTTGTATTTCTTTATGCTTTTCTTTGTTTCATTAATTTACTTTTCCAGGTTGTAGCTTGCTTACTTTTGAATATATTTTTGCTGTCTTGATTTTTTTGCATATGTGTCTTGTTTCTTACTTACCTATACACTTGCTGCCTTGTATTTTGAAATATAAGTAACTTCTATTTAAATTTTATTTTACTTCTATTATTATCTTTGTTTCATTTATTCCATTTGTGCTATTTTTATACTAGTTCATAAATATGTAACTAAGATTTAAATTGGTATAAAACTATATATATATATAATTTATTTATAAATATAGATGAATCTCCATATTTTATTTTATTGTTAAATTTTTCCAAATTTATTTACTTTATGGTTATCTTGTATATATATATATTTTTAACTTAAACACTTATTGTTTATTTACTTATTTTCAAAATCATTTATTTAAGATCTTATTTTCAAATCCAATATATACACAATAATTTAAATTTAAATGATTCATCCAAAATATACTTGAATCCAAGGAAACTCGCTCCATTTTATCGATTTATTTTACTATTTTTATCCAGAAATTTATTTAATTATTAACTTAAATTAAATAAAAATCTAGGATCGTTACAAACTTCCCCCCTTAAAAGAATTTCGTCCTCGAAATTCACAGGCACGAAAATAACAAAGATAGACAGATTCGATCTCCTATAATTCCTCAACTTAAGATATGAATTCCAAACTCAAATCGGAATATCTCAGAATACATACCAATTTGTTCCTCTTCGGACTTTGGTATACCCCAGAAATTATAATAGAATTTCAAATTTGATTTTAAACAATATCGTTTTATTGATTCGATTCAATTTTATCCTCATATTCTATTAATAAATTATATTCAGTTTAAAATTTCCAGTTTCAAATTCATTAAGGTTTAAATCAAAAAGGTGATAAGAAACCGATTAAGATACGAGGTAAGAATTTCTACAACGATTCGTAGAGCCATCATAATACCGAAACTTCTTCTTGTAGCTGATACGAAGCAATCAAAATAATTTGGAAACGAATCAAAGAAAATTGATAGAGAAAGATTGTTTCCACTGTTGCAGGGTATTGACCATTTATAGTCGTATTTCCCTATCCCCTATCTCGTCCTCTTCTTGCACTCATACTTACTATCAGTGGGTAGTAAGAGAATTTACTGAGACGTTCAGACGGATATCTGAGAATTACTCATTCTAGAGTTTACTTCACTCTATCTCTAATGAGCTACTTAACGTGTTATACTCCTGAGCTAAAGTTCAACCTTAGCTCTGATACCAAATGTAACGTCACGAATTTTCGCGCTCGAAAATCGACATCCATACTTTACATCGTACTCGAATGTCGTAGATTCGACCGTTCAAATCCGAGTCGCCGGAGCTTATAACACAGTTAAGTAAATATCACAGCGGAATAAAAAGAATATAGATATACAACATCTGATACAATATCCAGATACAATGATGATACAATGAATATCTATATACATCAGAGATATGATACAATAAATAGCAGCGGAAAGAAAAATAAATAACATCAGCAGGGGATAATCTTCATCTCCAAAGCACGATCCAGAATTAGCTCGAACTCCCAATACGAGGCACAAAGATAAGCAAGTGCAGTCTGATCCAAAGACTGAACTAACTCCAGAAAATCTACTAAACCTGAATATCTGAAAAACCTAACTCTAGACTGCTCGTGTAGAAAATTATGAGCACCCAGAGTTTAGGAAATGAACAATAAACTCCGAGTCAGTCGTGGGACTGGTGTGAGCAACAAAACAGTTTATCTTTAACAAACAACAAAGGAATTTTAAACATTGAAATCCGCAATGCTTTTGGAAAATGAAACTACCATAAGACCTCCCACCACACACACAATGCAAACGCAGACTTGGAGGAGATTTCTTCTTATGATAGTCAAAGATGTTTACTACGCAAAAATCAAATCATTTGATATTATTACTAGTGCATAGTGCAGAAAACAATTTCGAAAGTAGAATATAAATCTTAGCCAGCATAGACATTTCGCACTTATGCCTACTATAGCTACCATGTTCAATAGCAGGTTACCACCACATTCCATGGCAGGTAATACAACTAAAACCGTACAGGGCTCGTATTGTTTTGTTTGGATTTCCAACAAATGGTCAGGCTAAGGAACTTCCTATTCCACGAAAGAAACGCCTCTGGCGGGACGTTCCGAGAACCAACTGTTCTCTGCCAAACAAGGCCGGCAACCCCTTTTCCCAAGGGATAAAAGAAACCTCAGATATGCCACCCCCGGTCCTTTGGGACCTTTATCCGAGCTCGGTATCCAACATCACACATCATAAAGAAAGTGTATCCACATGAGTAAGTATCTGGGCTCCATACCATGATACTACCCTTTTCCAGAAGGAATGGTCATACCCTAGGGGAGCTACCCCTGAAAACCTTGCCGCACGATTCCTGTTTCGACCATTACCGGGTTGTGAGGCTCGACGAAGTCTCGTCCACAAAGCTACGCTTTTTTCAAAAAGCCACGCTTTGGGTCAACAGATGATCAACCTATGATCACAAAGATAAATGATCAAACAAAAGATCATATCACAAATGATCAAACATTGATCATCACACAACAACACTCAGCATGCCACATTACCAAATTGGGATATATCGCCGATAAATTTCAACTACATAACCTCTGAGCTCGTACGTCTCAGAGAAGGGTGTTAAGCTAAGAGAATAAATTCTCCGCCACCAACAGAAATGTATTTGAAAGAAATCAGCTTTATATCTCAAAGTATAATGTCAGACATGTAACCATACAAGTCTGTTCCGGGATCGAACAGAACCGAAGGCACTTCTCACGAAGCCCTTGCAAATCCGGATAATTTCCAATCACGTCCGGACTTCCCGTCACAAAAAGAGTGATATAAATCTCTATACCGGAGCAACTCAGTGCAGAGACATTCGACAGGTTGTCCTTTCATTTTCGAAAAATATCCGGTCTTCACCACCGGTCTTCAAATGCCATCCATATACGACGTATCACTATTCGGAATGGGTTATACGACCCAAAGGTCCTTTCCCGGCTAACCCGAATAATGAGCGCAATATTTAAAACATATGGATATTGGGATTTCAATTAAGTCACAACTTATTACCCAAAAATCTTTCTTCAAATGGTTTAAACAAGTTACCATTTTAATCTTTTTAAACAAAAAGATTCAATTCACAAAGTTCAACTGAATTTCACAGATTCATTTACAGATTTTCCAAATCGATTTCCATTTCAGTTTAATTAATTCGTTAAATCTTTAAATCAAAGATTTAACTAATAGCTTTCAAAACAATTCCATTTCGAATGGTTTAAACAAATCATCACTTTAAATCTGTTAAAAATAAACAGATTCAATTCATAGCTTTCAAAAAGAATTCATTCATAACTTGGAAAATCATTTTTCAATTTAATCTTGAAATTCCTTTAATTAAACTGGAATTTCATTTCTTATCTGAAAGCTTTTATCATTTGAAAACAACCGTTTTCAATTTGGAAATCTGATTCATTCATACGAGTTGAAATCCTTGGTTTAAATTCAAATTCCCAAATTAATACTTTAAAATGGTTTGATTCATACAAACACATTTATATCATCTTTTATCCCTAGTTTCCAAATCATAGATTTAATTTCAAACTTGAATTCAAATTTAAATCAAATTATTTAAATTTTCACAACTCGATTAAGTTATTCAAAATAACTTTTATCTTTGAGATTCCATTTCAAATGCTTTTCATTTTAAAACCCCAGATTTTCAATTTTCAAAATCAATTGAAATTAAAATTTCAATTTCAAAAACAAACATCAAATTTAAATTATCTGTGACTTAATCGATTTCCACGTGAAATCCATATTTGTGTGTGTATGGTGTAGTCCAGGGGTTCAACACAGTAGTGCAACATCATACAATCATCACAGATCAAAATACAGAAATATAGTTGATAAACGATATAACTATATCGCTTATCTTTTATTGACAGACATATATCACAGATAAGTAAATTACAGATTACAACATAAATCAGGGTGTATCACAAAGCATCATATGTCAGGGATATCAACAGTTCGACAGTCAATAGAATTCAACATCCATAAGTAAGCTCAATTATTTATCTAATAAATTTAAATCGGATAAGTTATCAATTATGGTTAATTAACTTTAATAAATCAAAATATCCCAAAAATCAACTACAATAAGTGATCAATTCCTAATTACTTTCATTAGTATTTAAACAATTTTTAATTGATTATTTAAATTAATAAGTCATCCCTTAATTACCTTATTAATTTAATCATTTTATTTACCTTAATTATCTCTAAGGTAACCCATTTCTTTATTAATGACTTAATTAACATCAACGTATATATTTTTAAACATTTACTTTTGAACTTACAATTTAGTTCAAATTTGAATTTAAGTTTAAATCTAATTATTTACATTCCAGCTTTAAAGATAAATTGACTTATTTAACTTACAAATTTAAGTTAAACTAGTTTATTAACCTTTCATCCAATTTTACTTTTAAAACTTTCATTTTTAAATTCAAAATTTAAAATGAAATACCAGTTTATCTTTAATAAAGTTTACCCCTAATTTAATTTTTTATTTTAAATTTGAAACTTTAATTTATACTTCCTACTTAATAAATAAATCATTATTTATCAAAAAGAAAAATTCCAGAAAGTTCTCTATCTAATTTATTAAAGCTTTAAAACTGGAAATATAAAAATTCCCCAGGCAACCCGAGTGTTTCCCCGAGCTGAACCCCCACGAACTCGAGCTCTACTTCGAGTTTTCCAGAAATCGACCCGAGTGACCCAGAATTTTACATTTTTAAAATTTCTCTAAAGTATATTTTTTTTTTCGCATCAGGATCTTACTCCGAGTCCTCTGCCCTGCTGCTTCGAGTTGCGCACGTAGAAACTACCACCCTTACCCGAGACAAGCCTTCGTTCCACCACTTCGCCAAAACAACACGAATCAGATGTGCACGGTGCACATGCACCGCCCCTCTAGCCAACTCCGATCATCACCGACATCACCAGCTAGTCGACGCTGATCTCGACAATCAACTTGGCAACCCAGTTCCACGTTTTCAACCTCGAATCAAAATCAAGCTCCTCACTCGAAAACTATAGCAAAACTTCGTCTGAAATCCATCTCGTGCCTCGATCTCCGGCCACCTGAGAACTGTCCGACCTGCACAAGCCTTCACCACTACCCAACGCTTCGTTTCCCCTTAGTGCGATCGTCCCAACCACCATGACGACGTCGCAATCTCCCCAACAACTCTAACAGCCAGGAGTGACAGTCGAACCCTAGATCGACGTCAACCCATCACCATGGTCATCTAAAAACACTTCCACTATTTTTCCTCACATCTACATCCTCCCAGCTGTCTTCGACTTCAATCATGAAAGCTAAAAACCCACCGATCGCCGTAATTTCGATCAAACCCATTTCGCGTTCAACCTACTAATTCTCGAAGTTTACCAAATTAAAAATCATGATTTTTCCTTCAAAAATCATTATTTTCAAGAACAGATCACATAATATAATCGATTCAAGAAATGAAGATACTTGGGTTTTTGTATTTATTTGAGTTTTCCTGTAAAATCCTGTTCAGTTCAAAGTTTGCTTTCTGGTTTTCAAAAACACAATAATAATAATGTTAGTAAGAACTAGCTTAAGATTTAACAAACACATTTTGTTTGAATCCTAAGGTCTAAAGGGAATTAGAAGTGAAGATTTAAAATTTTGAAAACAGTTTTGGAACCCTGTCAACCTGGAACAGAGACGTTTGTTTGAGTACAGACATGCACTAGTATACCCATCGAGACAGAAGTTCATATTCACACAAGCATACAACATCACAGATCATCATATGCAAACCAGAAGATAATCGTATAGATTCAAGTGTTTGCTCACCTGGTAGATGAAAGAAAACAGAACTTCTATGGACAAGCTTGAAAGTTTGCAAAGTTGAAACCTTTCTGTTTTTGATATCTTGTTTTGATCTTGATAACTGAAGCTTCTTTGCTTCTTAACTTTGAAACCGGCTTGTGAAATTTGCAAGCTGAAGATCTTTTTCTTGCTTCTTTAACTAAATTTGTCTTGATACTTCAAATTGAAGTTTTTGTTTATGTTTTGAAATGATATTCACTTTAGTTTTTTTTTCTTTTCTTTTCACGGCTTGGAATGATCGAAACTGAGGTGAAGTTAATATGTGAAAATGAAGCATACAGGGGATAAAATTTTATACAGGTGATATTATTTCCTTTTGTACAATACAAGTACATACATTTTTCTTCAAGACAGAGATTTTTTCCATTGCTTGCATGTTGACTTCGGCTGGAAATCTTCTTTTTGTATGCTAGAGGATATGGCATTTAATTGCCAAGTACTTGTTGTTCCCTTATTACTTTATTTTATACATTGCATTTCGGCTGAGAAGATGATGCTGGTACTGGTAATGTTGTATTTCTTTATGCTTTTCTTTGTTTCATTAATTTACTTTTCCAGGTTGTAGCTTGCTTACTTTTGAATATATTTTTGCTGTCTTGATTTTTTTGCATATGTGTCTTGTTTCTTACTTACCTATACACTTGCTGCCTTGTATTTTGAAATATAAGTAACTTCTATTTAAATTTTATTTTACTTCTATTATTATCTTTGTTTCATTTATTCCATTTGTGCTATTTTTATACTAGTTCATAAATATGTAACTAAGATTTAAATTGGTATAAAACTATATATATATATAATTTATTTATAAATATAGATGAATCTCCATATTTTATTTTATTGTTAAATTTTTCCAAATTTATTTACTTTATGGTTATCTTGTATATATATATATTTTTAACTTAAACACTTATTGTTTATTTACTTATTTTCAAAATCATTTATTTAAGATCTTATTTTCAAATCCAATATATACACAATAATTTAAATTTAAATGATTCATCCAAAATATACTTGAATCCAAGGAAACTCGCTCCATTTTATCGATTTATTTTACTATTTTTATCCAGAAATTTATTTAATTATTAACTTAAATTAAATAAAAATCTAGGATCGTTACAAACTTCCCCCCTTAAAAGAATTTCGTCCTCGAAATTCACAGGCACGAAAATAACAAAGATAGACAGATTCGATCTCCTATAATTCCTCAACTTAAGATATGAATTCCAAACTCAAATCGGAATATCTCAGAATACATACCAATTTGTTCCTCTTCGGACTTTGGTATACCCCAGAAATTATAATAGAATTTCAAATTTGATTTTAAACAATATCGTTTTATTGATTCGATTCAATTTTATCCTCATATTCTATTAATAAATTATATTCAGTTTAAAATTTCCAGTTTCAAATTCATTAAGGTTTAAATCAAAAAGGTGATAAGAAACCGATTAAGATACGAGGTAAGAATTTCTACAACGATTCGTAGAGCCATCATAATACCGAAACTTCTTCTTGTAGCTGATACGAAGCAATCAAAATAATTTGGAAACGAATCAAAGAAAATTGATAGAGAAAGATTGTTTCCACTGTTGCAGGGTATTGACCATTTATAGTCGTATTTCCCTATCCCCTATCTCGTCCTCTTCTTGCACTCATACTTACTATCAGTGGGTAGTAAGAGAATTTACTGAGACGTTCAGACGGATATCTGAGAATTACTCATTCTAGAGTTTACTTCACTCTATCTCTAATGAGCTACTTAACGTGTTATACTCCTGAGCTAAAGTTCAACCTTAGCTCTGATACCAAATGTAACGTCACGAATTTTCGCGCTCGAAAATCGACATCCATACTTTACATCGTACTCGAATGTCGTAGATTCGACCGTTCAAATCCGAGTCGCCGGAGCTTATAACACAGTTAAGTAAATATCACAGCGGAATAAAAAGAATATAGATATACAACATCTGATACAATATCCAGATACAATGATGATACAATGAATATCTATATACATCAGAGATATGATACAATAAATAGCAGCGGAAAGAAAAATAAATAACATCAGCAGGGGATAATCTTCATCTCCAAAGCACGATCCAGAATTAGCTCGAACTCCCAATACGAGGCACAAAGATAAGCAAGTGCAGTCTGATCCAAAGACTGAACTAACTCCAGAAAATCTACTAAACCTGAATATCTGAAAAACCTAACTCTAGACTGCTCGTGTAGAAAATTATGAGCACCCAGAGTTTAGGAAATGAACAATAAACTCCGAGTCAGTCGTGGGACTGGTGTGAGCAACAAAACAGTTTATCTTTAACAAACAACAAAGGAATTTTAAACATTGAAATCCGCAATGCTTTTGGAAAATGAAACTACCATAAGACCTCCCACCACACACACAATGCAAACGCAGACTTGGAGGAGATTTCTTCTTATGATAGTCAAAGATGTTTACTACGCAAAAATCAAATCATTTGATATTATTACTAGTGCATAGTGCAGAAAACAATTTCGAAAGTAGAATATAAATCTTAGCCAGCATAGACATTTCGCACTTATGCCTACTATAGCTACCATGTTCAATAGCAGGTTACCACCACATTCCATGGCAGGTAATACAACTAAAACCGTACAGGGCTCGTATTGTTTTGTTTGGATTTCCAACAAATGGTCAGGCTAAGGAACTTCCTATTCCACGAAAGAAACGCCTCTGGCGGGACGTTCCGAGAACCAACTGTTCTCTGCCAAACAAGGCCGGCAACCCCTTTTCCCAAGGGATAAAAGAAACCTCAGATATGCCACCCCCGGTCCTTTGGGACCTTTATCCGAGCTCGGTATCCAACATCACACATCATAAAGAAAGTGTATCCACATGAGTAAGTATCTGGGCTCCATACCATGATACTACCCTTTTCCAGAAGGAATGGTCATACCCTAGGGGAGCTACCCCTGAAAACCTTGCCGCACGATTCCTGTTTCGACCATTACCGGGTTGTGAGGCTCGACGAAGTCTCGTCCACAAAGCTACGCTTTTTTCAAAAAGCCACGCTTTGGGTCAACAGATGATCAACCTATGATCACAAAGATAAATGATCAAACAAAAGATCATATCACAAATGATCAAACATTGATCATCACACAACAACACTCAGCATGCCACATTACCAAATTGGGATATATCGCCGATAAATTTCAACTACATAACCTCTGAGCTCGTACGTCTCAGAGAAGGGTGTTAAGCTAAGAGAATAAATTCTCCGCCACCAACAGAAATGTATTTGAAAGAAATCAGCTTTATATCTCAAAGTATAATGTCAGACATGTAACCATACAAGTCTGTTCCGGGATCGAACAGAACCGAAGGCACTTCTCACGAAGCCCTTGCAAATCCGGATAATTTCCAATCACGTCCGGACTTCCCGTCACAAAAAGAGTGATATAAATCTCTATACCGGAGCAACTCAGTGCAGAGACATTCGACAGGTTGTCCTTTCATTTTCGAAAAATATCCGGTCTTCACCACCGGTCTTCAAATGCCATCCATATACGACGTATCACTATTCGGAATGGGTTATACGACCCAAAGGTCCTTTCCCGGCTAACCCGAATAATGAGCGCAATATTTAAAACATATGGATATTGGGATTTCAATTAAGTCACAACTTATTACCCAAAAATCTTTCTTCAAATGGTTTAAACAAGTTACCATTTTAATCTTTTTAAACAAAAAGATTCAATTCACAAAGTTCAACTGAATTTCACAGATTCATTTACAGATTTTCCAAATCGATTTCCATTTCAGTTTAATTAATTCGTTAAATCTTTAAATCAAAGATTTAACTAATAGCTTTCAAAACAATTCCATTTCGAATGGTTTAAACAAATCATCACTTTAAATCTGTTAAAAATAAACAGATTCAATTCATAGCTTTCAAAAAGAATTCATTCATAACTTGGAAAATCATTTTTCAATTTAATCTTGAAATTCCTTTAATTAAACTGGAATTTCATTTCTTATCTGAAAGCTTTTATCATTTGAAAACAACCGTTTTCAATTTGGAAATCTGATTCATTCATACGAGTTGAAATCCTTGGTTTAAATTCAAATTCCCAAATTAATACTTTAAAATGGTTTGATTCATACAAACACATTTATATCATCTTTTATCCCTAGTTTCCAAATCATAGATTTAATTTCAAACTTGAATTCAAATTTAAATCAAATTATTTAAATTTTCACAACTCGATTAAGTTATTCAAAATAACTTTTATCTTTGAGATTCCATTTCAAATGCTTTTCATTTTAAAACCCCAGATTTTCAATTTTCAAAATCAATTGAAATTAAAATTTCAATTTCAAAAACAAACATCAAATTTAAATTATCTGTGACTTAATCGATTTCCACGTGAAATCCATATTTGTGTGTGTATGGTGTAGTCCAGGGGTTCAACACAGTAGTGCAACATCATACAATCATCACAGATCAAAATACAGAAATATAGTTGATAAACGATATAACTATATCGCTTATCTTTTATTGACAGACATATATCACAGATAAGTAAATTACAGATTACAACATAAATCAGGGTGTATCACAAAGCATCATATGTCAGGGATATCAACAGTTCGACAGTCAATAGAATTCAACATCCATAAGTAAGCTCAATTATTTATCTAATAAATTTAAATCGGATAAGTTATCAATTATGGTTAATTAACTTTAATAAATCAAAATATCCCAAAAATCAACTACAATAAGTGATCAATTCCTAATTACTTTCATTAGTATTTAAACAATTTTTAATTGATTATTTAAATTAATAAGTCATCCCTTAATTACCTTATTAATTTAATCATTTTATTTACCTTAATTATCTCTAAGGTAACCCATTTCTTTATTAATGACTTAATTAACATCAACGTATATATTTTTAAACATTTACTTTTGAACTTACAATTTAGTTCAAATTTGAATTTAAGTTTAAATCTAATTATTTACATTCCAGCTTTAAAGATAAATTGACTTATTTAACTTACAAATTTAAGTTAAACTAGTTTATTAACCTTTCATCCAATTTTACTTTTAAAACTTTCATTTTTAAATTCAAAATTTAAAATGAAATACCAGTTTATCTTTAATAAAGTTTACCCCTAATTTAATTTTTTATTTTAAATTTGAAACTTTAATTTATACTTCCTACTTAATAAATAAATCATTATTTATCAAAAAGAAAAATTCCAGAAAGTTCTCTATCTAATTTATTAAAGCTTTAAAACTGGAAATATAAAAATTCCCCAGGCAACCCGAGTGTTTCCCCGAGCTGAACCCCCACGAACTCGAGCTCTACTTCGAGTTTTCCAGAAATCGACCCGAGTGACCCAGAATTTTACATTTTTAAAATTTCTCTAAAGTATATTTTTTTTTTCGCATCAGGATCTTACTCCGAGTCCTCTGCCCTGCTGCTTCGAGTCGCGCACGTAGAAACTACCACCCTTACCCGAGACAAGCCTTCGTTCCACCACTTCGCCAAAACAACACGAATCAGATGTGCACGGTGCACATGCACCGCCCCTCTAGCCAACTCCGATCATCACCGACATCACCAGCTAGTCGACGCTGATCTCGACAATCAACTTGGCAACCCAGTTCCACGTTTTCAACCTCGAATCAAAATCAAGCTCCTCACTCGAAAACTATAGCAAAACTTCGTCTGAAATCCATCTCGTGCCTCGATCTCCGGCCACCTGAGAACTGTCCGACCTGCACAAGCCTTCACCACTACCCAACGCTTCGTTTCCCCTTAGTGCGATCGTCCCAACCACCATGACGACGTCGCAATCTCCCCAACAACTCTAACAGCCAGGAGTGACAGTCGAACCCTAGATCGACGTCAACCCATCACCATGGTCATCTAAAAACACTTCCACTATTTTTCCTCACATCTACATCCTCCCAGCTGTCTTCGACTTCAATCATGAAAGCTAAAAACCCACCGATCGCCGTAATTTCGATCAAACCCATTTCGCGTTCAACCTACTAATTCTCGAAGTTTACCAAATTAAAAATCATGATTTTTCCTT
The DNA here is from genome assembly GCA_030737815.1 of Allium fistulosum. NCBI lineage: Eukaryota > Viridiplantae > Streptophyta > Magnoliopsida > Asparagales > Amaryllidaceae > Allium > Allium fistulosum. The sequence goes on from CM060906.1 coordinate 670,743,654, forward strand.
CAAAAATCATTATTTTCAAGAACAGATCACATAATATAATCGATTCAAGAAATGAAGATACTTGGGTTTTTGTATTTATTTGAGTTTTCCTGTAAAATCCTGTTCAGTTCAAAGTTTGCTTTCTGGTTTTCAAAAACACAATAATAATAATGTTAGTAAGAACTAGCTTAAGATTTAACAAACACATTTTGTTTGAATCCTAAGGTCTAAAGGGAATTAGAAGTGAAGATTTAAAATTTTGAAAACAGTTTTGGAACCCTGTCAACCTGGAACAGAGACGTTTGTTTGAGTACAGACATGCACTAGTATACCCATCGAGACAGAAGTTCATATTCACACAAGCATACAACATCACAGATCATCATATGCAAACCAGAAGATAATCGTATAGATTCAAGTGTTTGCTCACCTGGTAGATGAAAGAAAACAGAACTTCTATGGACAAGCTTGAAAGTTTGCAAAGTTGAAACCTTTCTGTTTTTGATATCTTGTTTTGATCTTGATAACTGAAGCTTCTTTGCTTCTTAACTTTGAAACCGGCTTGTGAAATTTGCAAGCTGAAGATCTTTTTCTTGCTTCTTTAACTAAATTTGTCTTGATACTTCAAATTGAAGTTTTTGTTTATGTTTTGAAATGATATTCACTTTAGTTTTTTTTTCTTTTCTTTTCACGGCTTGGAATGATCGAAACTGAGGTGAAGTTAATATGTGAAAATGAAGCATACAGGGGATAAAATTTTATACAGGTGATATTATTTCCTTTTGTACAATACAAGTACATACATTTTTCTTCAAGACAGAGATTTTTTCCATTGCTTGCATGTTGACTTCGGCTGGAAATCTTCTTTTTGTATGCTAGAGGATATGGCATTTAATTGCCAAGTACTTGTTGTTCCCTTATTACTTTATTTTATACATTGCATTTCGGCTGAGAAGATGATGCTGGTACTGGTAATGTTGTATTTCTTTATGCTTTTCTTTGTTTCATTAATTTACTTTTCCAGGTTGTAGCTTGCTTACTTTTGAATATATTTTTGCTGTCTTGATTTTTTTGCATATGTGTCTTGTTTCTTACTTACCTATACACTTGCTGCCTTGTATTTTGAAATATAAGTAACTTCTATTTAAATTTTATTTTACTTCTATTATTATCTTTGTTTCATTTATTCCATTTGTGCTATTTTTATACTAGTTCATAAATATGTAACTAAGATTTAAATTGGTATAAAACTATATATATATATAATTTATTTATAAATATAGATGAATCTCCATATTTTATTTTATTGTTAAATTTTTCCAAATTTATTTACTTTATGGTTATCTTGTATATATATATATATTTTTAACTTAAACACTTATTGTTTATTTACTTAATTTCAACATCATTTATTTAAGATCTTATTTTCAAATCCAATATATACACAATAATTTAAATTTAAATGATTCATCCAAAATATACTTGAATCCGGGGAAACTCGCTCCATTTTATCGATTTATTTTACTATTTTTATCCAGAAATTTATTTAATTATTAACTTAAATTAAATAAAAATCTAGGATCGTTACATAGCCAGAGTCATGGATGTTTGGTTGTATCGTCTTTCGGACTCAAGAGCGGTATTTTTTGGGTGCTTATCTGATTTAGGCCTTGGTACTTGGAAAACATCGCCCTTGACTCGAGTGATAGTAGTTTTACTTTAAATTGTATGCTCTGCTATGTTTGCTTCTGCTTAGTGTGTGTCTGGGGGCTATCACTGTAGAAAGAGGTTGGAGTGGGAGGGTTGTATTCCTATTCCTTTTCCTTTATGCTCTCTTGGTACGTTGTTAGTTAATTTACTGCTCACTAAGACTGTTGTCTGACTCAAGGCTTTATGTTTTAATTCTTATTGCCTTGGGCTGTTCGTCCATTTTGGGACGGGCAGACTAGGTAGCAGGTGACAGGTGTTGTTCTCTTCTCACGATGCTGATATCGAAGACGAGCTAGAAGGTTGCATATTATCTTCTTATATGTACTGGATATTCCGCTGTTTTGTATTCTCTGAGAGATATGTAGTGAGGCTTGATGTATTGACTATTTGGATGCTTGTATTCAACTATTATGGAGTTTTATATGATGGCATTTTGTTCTGTAAAGCTTCACTATACATATGTTCTATTGTATTTTGTCCATGCGCTGTGAGCAATACGATAGATTCTGTTGTTTTTAATTTACCTTGACAATCGTCCATGGTCGCCTGGCACACTTTACAGCGCACTTTCTCTAGATTCGGTGCAGGGGTCATGGGCGGTCGTCACATTTGGTATCAGAGCGAGGTTAATCAATTTTACCCAACGCTCGCCGTCGTAACTACGTATGAGAGACGTAATTGTATTTTGATGGATGATTACTATATATAATATAGTAGCTTAGTAGAGTTTGAATCCTTTATGCAGCTGTTTCTCTAGATGTTCTAATCATTCCTTTTTATAGATATTGAGAATGAGTCGAAGAGGGAGACCAGCTGCTAGGGAAGGCCGTGCTACTGAAGAGACTGCTGATTATGCAGCCATGTTCGAAGCTATGATGACTTCGATCATGAGAAGGATACCAGTTCCGGGGGCAGCAGTTGATGTTGGAGTTCAAGTCCAAACTCTGAAACCAGTGGATTTTGCTAAGTTGTGCAAGGATTATACTGCTCTTGGAGGGAAGGTTTTCTTGGGAACAGAATCAACTATTGAGGTCCAGAGGTGGATAGATGCTTGTAGAAGGATCTTTGGTGATTTGGGAATTGATGATGCAACTAAGAGGAAGTTGGCATCAAGGCAGCTTCAAGGGAGAGCTTCTGATTGGTGGAACTCTATTACCATCGATACTGCGGAGGAAGAGATTACTTGGGAGCAATTCCAAGCTAGATTTGAAGCTAAGTTCATTTCTACAGCTCAGAAGTCTGTTCTGTTCAAGAAGTTTGTAGAGCTCAAGCAGGGTGGAAGATCTGTTCTTGAGTATGTTTCTGAGTTTGAAGCTTTGTCCAAGTATGCCCGGTCATATATTGAATCTGCTTATCAGAAGAATGAGAAGTTTGTGACCGGCTTGGATAGTTATCTTGGGAGGCAGTTGGTGGATCATTTGGACGATTCATTTGAGAAGCTTGTGGAGAAAGCTCTCAGGCATGAGAGTCTGTTTCCTAAGGATGGATCTGTTGTTGCTGTGACCAGGGAAGAGTCTAAACCCCAGCAGGGTGGAAACAAGAAGAGGAAGCAGCAGCAGCAGAAGGGTAAGGATGGTCAGAAGAAGCCGAAAGGCGAGGTGACTTGCTACAACTGTCAGCAGAAGGGCCATTTCTCGAAGGATTGTAAGAATCCTAAGGTGCCGATGAAGTGTCACAACTGTGACAAGCCGGGGCATTTCAGGAAGAATTGTCCAGAACCGAGGAAGGACAGGCAGATTGTGCAAGCCTATGCTTTAGGAGCTGTTCCGTCATCTTCGAAAGCTCCTACTGCTGAAGAGAAGGGAAAGAGTGTGGTTTTTCAAGGTACTCTTTTCCTATGTGGTGTTCCAGTTAGAGTTCTGTTTGATACTGGAGCGTCGCATTCATTTGTTTGTAGTGAACTCGTAAGCCGGTTGGGTTTGGAACCGGATATTGTTGATAGGTCATTGGTTGTGACTAATCCAGTTGGGGGTTCGTCTTGTTTGTGTATGTTATGCCGCGGTCTAGTTGTATCGAGTCATGGTTGCTCTTTTGTTTGTGATTGTTTTGTTCTGAACTTTGCGGGATTCGGAATTATTTTGGGTATGGACTGGCTTAGGAAGTATGCGGCTAAGGTTGATTGTGAGAGGCTGGAGGTGACAGTCGAGAATGTGGAGGGGCGAAAGATTGTGATACGATGTAAGCATGAGGAAGGCGTCTTCATGAGCTTCATGTATTCGCTAGTTGTTCCACGGGATGGACTGTCTTTAGTGCCAATCGCAAATGGATTCGAGGATGTCTTTGACGAAGTCAAAGGGTTGCCGCCGCATAGAGAGATCGAGTTTCGTATAGATCTAGTTGAAGGAGCCAGACCTGTTGTGATGCCTCTTAGGCGGATGGCGCCTAGGGAACAGCAGGAGTTGAGGGTGCAAGTTGATGACCTTTTACAGAAAGGATTCATTCGGCGTAGTGTGTCCGAGTGGGGTGCACCAGTTGTGTTTGCAACCAAGGCAGATGGGTCGTTGAGATTGTGCGTTGATTATCGTGAGCTGAATAAGGTGACTAAGAAGAACAAGTATCCATTGCCGAGAATAGATGACTTGTTTGATCAGCTTCACAAAGCTAAGGTGTTTTCTCAGATGGATTTGGCAACGGGATTTCACCAGTTGAGAGTGGCTAAGGATAGTGTGCCGAAGACTGCTTTTAGGACACCATCCGGTTTCTTTGAGTGGCTGGTAATGCCATTTGGATTGACTAACGCGCCAGCATATTTTGTGGATCTTATGAATAGAGTGTTCAGAGATCAGTTGAACAAGTTCGTACTTGTGTTCGTGGATGATATTCTGATTTATTCCAGAACGGAAGAGGAGCACAAGACGCACTTGCGTATGGTTTTGGAAATCTTGCGGAAACATCAGCTGAAGGCTAAGTTTTCGAAGTGTCACTTCTGGAAGAGTGAAGTGAGGTTCTTAGGCCATGTGATTTCTGGAAATGGAATAGCGGTTGATCCCGCTAAGGTGGCAGCAATCCAGGATTGGGTTAGACCTAAGAATGCATCTGATGTGAGAAGTTTTCTTGGATTAGCAGGATATTATCGACGGTTTATCAAAGACTTCTCCAAGATAGCTGCACCATTAATAGGATTGACGAAAAAGAACCAAGTGTTTAGTTGGGATGCTAAGTGCAAGCAAGCTTTCGGAATCCTGAAAGAGAGATTGACGAGTGCTCCTGTTTTGACTATTCCTAGTGGGAATGATGAGATGGTGGTTTACACCGACGCATGTGGTACTGGACTTGGAGCAGTGCTGATGCAGAAGGATAAAGTTGTTGCGTATGCCAGTCGACAACTGAAGCCGCATGAAAGGAATTACCCAACTCATGATTTGGAATTAGCGGCAATTGTATTTGCTCTGAAGATGTGGAGGCATTATCTGTTGGGAGTTCGATTCGAGTTGTTTACGGATCACAAGTCGTTGAAGTATCTTTTCTCCCAAAAGGATTTGAATCTTCGGCAGCAACGTTGGCTAGAGTTTTTGGCATCATATGATTTTGGTATAGCTTATACTCCGGGAAAAGGTAACGCAGTGGCAGATGCGTTAAGTCGAAGACATGCAGGATTGGGAGCCATGTTTTCAGAATGGAAGAGTCTCGAGTATTTAGCTGGATTTGACTTCAGGCCTAGATGTGAATTGGAACCTGAGATGTTGGCAAACTTATCGATAAGACCTTCTCTTGTGGAAAGGATTGGCGAGAGCCAAAAGCGAGACGATAAGCTTGTCAGGATTATCCGTGATTTAGAATCTGGATTGGATCCAGAAAAGGATAAAGGATTCGAGGTCGATCGAGAGGGTTGGCTTTGGAAGCAAGGACGACTAGTTGTTCCCGATATAGATGAATTGAGGAGTGAAGTTCTGAAGGAAAGTCATCACTCGAAGTTGACAATTCATCCAGGTGGAAATAAGATGTATCGGGATATGAAGAGAACCTACTACTGGGAAGGTATGAAGAAGGATGTTGGAAATTTTATTTCCAAATGTATGAACTGCCAGTTGGTAAAAGCCGAACAGAAGAAGCCAAGTGGATTGCTTCAGCCATTAGAAGTTCCTACATGGAAGTGGGAACAAGTGTCGATGGATTTTATCGATGGATTGCCTAGAACCAGAACGGGGAATGAAGGGATTTGGGTCATTGTGGATCGTCTGACTAAGAGTGCACGATTCATTCCTGTTCGATCGACTAGGACTGCATCAAAATTGGCTGAGTTGTATGTTAAGTGGATAGTTCGTTTCCATGGTATTCCGAAGAGTATAGTGAGCGATCGAGACCCATTGTTCACTAGTGGATTTTGGAAGAGCTTCCAGGAAGTTTTAGGAACCGAGTTGTGTTTGAGTATAGCTTATCACCCTCAAACAGATGGTCAGACCGAGAGAGTCAACCGAGTTTTGGAAGATCTCCTCAGAGCTTGTGTTTTGGATTTCGGAGGATCATGGGAAGATCACCTTCATTTGGTGGAGTTTGCGTACAACAACAGTTACCAGTCATGCATTGGTATGGCACCGTATGAGGCATTGTATGGAAGACCGTGTAACTCTCCGACATGTTGGTTAGAGACTGGAGAAAAGCCGTTACTTGGGCCAGAGATGATTCGGCAGACTTCAGATTGCATAGAGATCATTCGGCAACGAATGAAGGCAGCCCAGGACCGTCAGAAGAGTTATGTTGGAATTCGACATAGGAGATATGGTTTTTGTAAAGATTTCTCCACTAAAGAATGTTATTCGATTCGGGAAGAAAGGAAAATTGACTCCGAGATTTGTTGGACCATTCCCGATCATCGAGCGTATTGGAAAGCTCGCCTATAGGTTGGAGTTACCTGAGAAGATGTCGGGTGTGCACAATGTTTTTCATGTATCATATCTACGGAAGTATGTGCACGACTCGAATACAGTGGTTTCTGCTGATAGCTATGAAGACTTCGAAGTTGATCCAGTCGATAGAAGACCTCGTAAGCCGCTTCGTGTTGTTGAAACCGACACGAAACAGCTTAGGAGGAAGGTGGTTAAGTTGCTCAAGATACAATGGAGTGACGATGATAACGACTGTACGTGGGAGGTGGAAGAGAGGATGAAGGCAGCTCATCCTGAACTCTTCAAGGTATGGCCCTAAGGTGTCGTATCATCTAACAACATTGTAACTTGTTCTAAGTCTTAGAATTCTGTACGCTAAGCTAGAATTGGATGCATGGTTTGCTGATTGTTATGGTTGGTAGGCGTACAGAATAGTCTTCGATTGCTTTGTTTGTTTGGAATTTCGGGGGCGAAATTCCTAAGGGGGAGAGAATGTAACGACCCGTATTTTTAACGAATCGACAAGTTCGACAGAATTTGGAATTTTAGAGTTTTTGAGCCATTTCAGATTTTAGGCGAAAATGGCTAAGTCCTGAGTCGTGAACGACTTAGTGTGAGTCGTGAGTCGTATACGACTTAGGGGATAAGAGCGACTCAGGGATTTGGCTAGTTAAGGGTGTAAGGATAAGTCGTTTGAACGACTTAAGGGGTAGGCGCGACTTAAGGATTGGGCGAGATAACGCTTAAGTTGTAACAGTTAAGTCGTGACCAAGTTATCTGATGAGTCGTACCCAAGTCATCTGATGAGTCATACCGGGTCATCTGATGAGTCGTACCCGAGTCATCTGATGAGTCGTACCCAAGTCATCTGATGAGTCGTACCCAAGTCATCTGATGAGTCGTATCCCTGTTGTTTGATGAGTCGTAGAATGGGTTATCTCGTCTAACCAGTTAAGTCGTGGACGAGTTAAGGGATGAGTCGTAAGCTGTTGAGTCGCGCGTAGGTGATAACTCGCGCAAGTGGATGAGTCGTAGCCTTTGTGATAAGTCGTATACGAGTTAGTAGTTGAGTCGTCTAACCAAGTAAGGCGTGCACATTTAAGTCGTAGACAGGGGGTCTGGTGAGTCGTAGGCGCATGCTATAAGTCAGAGACGACTTAGGAGATAGCTGTTTTGTCGTGAGTCATAGGCAGAAGTGTGTTAAGTCGTTGAGTCGTAGGGCTTTGAGTCGTGAGTCGTAAACGACTCATGGGGGCAGACGAGATAGGGATTTCAGCTATAAATAGGAGAGTTTCTCTTCATTTTTGGGATCCGGATTTTGAAGCGACGAAGTGCTGCCATTTTGAGAGCTCGACTTCTACACTTCTTCACTTCTTTTCTCCACTCTAATCTAGTGCTTCCTTCCATCCAAATCAAAGATCAAGATTGAAGATTCAAGAGCTAAAGTTGAAGATCTTCATCTTTTCAAGAGAGATTTCATCGTTTGAAGCGGATTCGTGATAGATCAAGCTTGATCCTTCGCTGTCCAGATCTGAAGCGTGTTGATTTGGGTTTGTTTTGGTGATTTGGTGAGTGGTGATTATCTCTCACACGGATCCAAACGAGTATATCGGATTGTTGGCTCGATTTGGTGTTAAAATAGTGATTTCTATGCATTTTCTTCATCCTAAGTGTAGATCCATGTAGATCCATTGTTCATGATGATGTTACATCCATTTTATCACATGTTAACCTATGCAAGTTTATTCATCAAGTTTGTAGAGATATTGTTCATGTTTTCATGCTTATTGGACTTTCAACTCTTTAATTACGAAAATGCCATTATTGTTATAATTGTCTACTTAGATCATATTTGAATGCTTGATTGTTTGGATTAATGTTTGATTTGATTGATTGATATGAATTAGATGATTGATGGTTTGATTTAGACCGAAGACGATTCAAAAGCTAAGGGAAAGGCTCTTGAATTGGGAAAGCTGCTCGTGACATATGTAGCGGGATGATGAAGCTCTTATGCATAGATTTGATGATGTGATGTTGAGATGAGACTTCGCGAGGATGTGATGAAGCGAGGCAATCATGTGATGAAGACTTGGTCTAATCCAGACGGGATCATTCCAAGCATGTTGATAACTCGGTGATATGATTCGAGTTGAGGATAATGAATGGATATGGGAATAGTCGTCGAGGAGGATGACTAGGAGGCTTGGATAGCATCGTTGTTGAAGGTTCTAGCATGCTCTAAGCAAGAGTACGTTTGGGCAGATTCGATAGTCCCAACGGCCAACTGTTGATGGTCGAGTACTCTGGGCAGATTCGATAGTCCTAGGCACGGGCTGCGACGACGTGCGGGAGTTATGTCTAGAACCGGGGTTTCCATTAGCCCTTGACGGACGGCTGAAAGAATGTGCCGGTCATTCAATTAACGGTGATATCGAAGCAATGATAACAGTGATAGCCAGAGTCATGGATGTTTGGTTGTATCGTCTTTCGGACTCAAGAGCGGTATTTTCTGGGTGCTTATCTGATTTAGGCCTTGGTACTTGGAAAACATCGCCCTTGACTCGAGTGATAGTAGTTTTACTTTAAATTGTATGCTCTGCTATGTTTGCTTCTGCTTAGTGTGTGTCTGGGGGCTATCACTGTAGAAAGAGGTTGGAGTGGGAGGGTTGTATTCCTATTCCTTTTCCTTTATGCTCTCTTGGTATGTTGTTAGTTAATTTACTGCTCACTAAGACTGTTGTCTGACTCAAGGCTTTATGTTTTAATTCTTATTGCCTTGGGCTGTTCGTCCATTTTAGGACGGGCAGACTAGGTAGCAGGTGACAGGTGCTGTTCTCTTCTCACGATGCTGATATCGAAGACGAGCTAGAAGGTTGCATATTATCTTCTTATATGTACTGGATATTCCGCTGTTTTGTATTCTCTGAGAGATATGTAGTGAGGCTTGATGTATTGACTATTTGGATGCTTGTATTCAACTATTATGGAGTTTTATATGATGGCATTTTGTTCTGTAAAGCTTCACTATACATATGTTCTATTGTATTTTGTCCATGCGCTGTGAGCAATACGATAGATTCTGTTGTTTTTAATTTACCTTGACAATCGTCCATGGTCGCCTGGCACACTTTACAGCGCACTTTCTCTAGATTCGGTGCAGGGGTCATGGGCGGTCGTCACAGCAACGCCGCAGCGCCCGCAACACCGTGAAACAACACTCCCAAAATCAAGGGTGCACCAATCGACAACAAGTAAAAGAATAGTTTACGAAGAAGTGTGTCCACTTGAGGTAGCTAATCCTCCATTGGCCCGGCACAGCTCCTGTTTTAGTCATTTCCAATTTGACACAAGTGTCAAGGCTATCCATTATCGTTCTCTTTCTTCAGTCAACACGTACATCATTCCAACAACTTTTTTTGGATCATCACTCCGCGTATAGTTATTAAAGTGGTTTTCGGTTTAGATAGAGAGTATATCCATAACCGATTCCGGTCTCTTTAATAACTTCGAAATTATTTCACCGATTGGTCGTTTATTTATTTCAAAACCAAATCAATTACAATCTCAATTAAAATTTATAAATCAACATTTCATTTGTCTTTCTAAATCAATTTCCAAATTTACGTTTCAAAACTTCCAAATCAAAATTTCAAAATCTTATAATTCAATTTCAATTTCAATTTAAACAATTCAAATATTGATTCAAGTTCGTATATAAGTTTCATTCCGAAATCATTTAAATTAATTTAATTCAACATTTAAATCAATTTAAATTCATTTATCGATTTCATTTAATATCCGTTAAGGTACTTTATCATTCAAAACAATTTCTATTAAATTTCAAATCCATTACACTACCTTTTTAAGTTCAACTTCATTAAATCAAAACTTACAATTTTGAATTAAATTAAATTCGTCAAATCAATTCTTCCAATTACAAGTCTTACATTAATTCCAAAAATATCACATTTTCATTTCTAGTTAAAAAAATTCAATTTCACTTATTTACTTTCTTAAATAATTTTCCAAAACTTAATTAATAAAGAAACTCAATTTCAATTATTTATGAAGTAAAAATTCACTTATTCAAAAGTTCAAAATTTTCTTATTAAAGAATTTCAATTCAATTTAATCATTAAATAATTTAACCTTATTTAATTATTAAATAATTCAATAGTTTCAATTTAGTCCAATTCACAAATTTCTTTGAATTTCAATTAAATTCCAAATTAATTAAATCTCAATTTTAAATAAATTTTCAATTCCAAACTCAAACTTGAAATATCATTTCATAAAATTTTTTTAGAAATATTCAGAGTTCGATTAAAAGTCCAATCTTTTAAAACAAATCAACTTTCGAAAATTTACGCCGTATTTCAAAAAATTTCTTAAAAATCTAAACTTCGAATAATTAAACAATTTCATTTACCAAGTTTAAATTCCAACATCTTGAGCTTCAATTCAAAATAATTCAATTTCCATAAATTCGATTTTATTCTTAAAATCAATTCATTTAAATAATTTCAAAACAACTTTTAAAATCATTTAATTTAACCAACCCGGTGTTCGTATATAATTTTCTAACCTATGGCCAAGTGGATAATTATTTCAAATTTAATTTCAAGGATGGACATATATCATTTCAATCCAAATAGATGTCATAGGTATATCATTTCAACCTATTTCTTAATTTATTCGAAATGATTCGGTTTACAGTTTATATGCAATAAACAATATACATGATGATAGCATGATATATCAAAATAAATAAACAACCAATATCGACCAATAGCATCCATCACAACCAATGTAACAACCCGCATATTTATCGATTTTATATTTAAATATTTTATTTAAATATTTCGCCGTTTGTCGGATTTTGGTTCGAAAAGCTACTTTTTGCAAACAGTCGAATTAGGACTCGAGACCACCTCCATTGAGTTCAAAATGACGTTTGCGATCTTTTTGAGTGTAAACTTCGATATGTTTGGAGATAGTGAAATTTTCGTCACTTTTTGTGTTGGGCTTTTGGTTTGGGCTGCACCTCTTCTAACTCAGCCCAACCCCTTCCTTCTCTTCATCACTTCATCAACTTAGAAGCTTTAGCAAAAATGGTGGAGGGAATAGGAAATTAAAATTCCCAAACACAAATTCCATTGCAAATCCGAGATTCAACATCAAATTCACGTTTAGACCATTGATTCAAGCTTGGTGGTGTTCTTGCCTTGCTCTCAAATCTCCATCTTCATCAATTTCGTGGAAAAGGTGAGATTTTTGATCTCACATCTTGCCTATATCTATCTTGGACTGTTGGGAATGATCCCCTATTGTATTTGCATCAACATTTGCATTTGGTTTGGATTGGATTGGCGAAAAACTTCAATTTTCAGCGTTTTGGTGATTTTCCTGGCCTTAAGTCGTTTCTGGCCTTCGCTGAGTCGTTCACGAGTTAAGCCTAAGTCGTGAGTCGTTCACGAGTTAAGGGCTTAAGTCGCGCGCGTGCATTTCTGTTCGCCTGGCTTGAGTCGTTCACGAGTCAAAGTGATGAGTCGTTCACGAGTCAAAGTGATGAGTCGTTCACGAGTTAAGCCTAAGTCGTGAGTCGTTCACGAGTTAAGGGCTTAAGTCGCGCGCGTGCATTTCTGTTCGCCTGGCTTGAGTCGTTCACGAGTCAAAGTGATGAGTCGTTCACGAGTCAAAGTGATGAGTCGTTCACGAGTTAAGCCTAAGTCGTGAGTCGTTCACGAGATAAGGGCTTAAGTCGCGCGCGTGCATTTCTGTTCGCCTGGCCTGAGTCGTTCGCGAGTTAACTCCTTGAGTCGTTCGCGAGTTAACTCCTTGAGTCGTTCTGGGTGTTCTGCCTTCGCTAGGTCTTTCGCGAGTTAAGTGATAAGTCGTAGCTCGAATGGCTCTTAAGTCCTAGGTCGTTGGCTTTTAAACTGTTAAGTCGTATGACCTTGAGTCGTAGGTCGTCCCCGAGTTAAGACTTAAGTCGTTGCCTTCTGCTATCTCGTCCTGGCTTAGGTCGTACTGAGATAAGTCGTTAGGTCGTATAGACCTTAGCTCGTAGCTCGTATTTGAGCTTAAGTCGTTAAGTCGCATTGACTTTAAGTCGTTCGCGAGTTAGCACTAGGTCGTTTTGACCTGTTTTCCCCTAGGTCGTTCGACCTGTTCTTTTGCTAGGTCGCAAGGCATTCTTCCCCTAAGTCGTAGGTCGCTCGATTTCGTTAAGTCGTAGGTTGCTCGACTTTGTTAAGTCGTAGGTCGTCACCGACCTTACCCTTAGGTCGAATGACCTGTTATCCGCTAGGTCGTGTGGCATTCCTCCCTTAAGTCGTTCGCGAGTTAGTACTTGGTCGTTTGACCTGTTCTTCTGCTAACTCGCGTGGCATTCTCCACTTAGGTCGTATGACCTTATCCCTTAAGTCGTAAGTCGTTCGCGAGTTTGCACTTAGTCATTTTACCTGTTCTTCAGCTAGGTTGCACGGCAGTCTTCCCTTAGGTCGTATGACCTACTTCTCCTTAGGTCGTTGGACCAGCTTGCCTTCACTAAGTCGTACCGTATTACTCTGCGTAGGCAATCTCTTCTGAAAAACGTTTATCAGAATTTCTACTTTGATGGTTTTGGGATTGACTTCTTTGCACTTTACTCACGTCTTCGAACGTGAATTGATTTGTTCTACCATCGTTTTATGACTTGTCACTTTAAAGATATATGAAGGTTTCAATACTAATAGTAAATATCAAAACTCTTTCATCAAAGCGATTTCAATACTATTTTAAGTATCAAAAGTTCGTTTTCTCAAACCGATTTTCAATCTACTAGTATATACAAACCTTTACCTCATTCGTATGAGAAAATATAATTAAACGGCTTAGCAAAACAAGTGGTATGAAACGCTTGCGTTTACTTCGTCGGTTAATTCATGGACTTGTTCGATTGAATCTCTTGTGACAATTTTCTAGTGCAGATCTACAATTTGTTCGTAAATCTTTGAGTTAAGCAAGTGGTTATGGGACATGAAGCTAAACTCTTATATTTACTAGCTTAATGTAATCGACACTTCATTATGATCATGATGATCATTCTTGTGATTTAGACTAGCGATTGTGCGATGTCTCTTTGTTTGCGAGGTTAGACTAGACACCATTTGTGTGATTTCGATTCACACATATCTCTTTATCTTCAAGGTTAGTCTATGCCTCATTGGTGTGATTCCGATTCACACATTTTGAAATTCTTTATGATCGATGACGATCATTTTATGGTTTAGACGCATGGGTCGTATCTATTTAGGTGCGTCGATGTTTACTTCTCGCATGGGTCGTATCTATTTAGGTGCGTCGATGTTTACTTCTCGCATGGGTCGTATCTATTTAGGTGCGTCGATGTTTACTTCTCGCATGGGTCGTATCTATTTAGGTGCGTCGATGTTTATTTCTCGCATGGGTCGTATCTTTCTAGGTGCGTCGATGTTCGACTTTTCATGGGATGTATCTTTCTAGGTGCATCGATGTTAGACATTACATGGGTCGTATCTATTTAGGTGCGTCGATGTTTATTTATGCATGGGGCGTATCTTTCTAGGTGCGTCAATGCTAGAGCATGGGTCGTATCTTTCTAGGTGCGTCGATGTTCAGTTTATGGGATTGGCCATCCTCTTTCTTGTGATTTCTGGATTTCTAATTATTGATTTCTGGATTTTTTTTGTTTCACCAGCTTTTACCATTGACATTGATGAGTATGTCATTTTATTGTGGCTTGGTGAATTAAATTAAGAATATGACATTCTTTTATCTGTTTTGAGATTATTGAGATATTGTATGACTTTTGTGGGATTTCTAATGTATACTTTTTATAGTATGACACCTTTTTGTTATCATACGTTCTATTATCATATCTCATATTCTATCTCATTTTATCTGATAATTATAGCTAGACTGATCCGTTTATTATTTTCTTCTTAAATAATACTCGGGTCAGACTGAGATTTTACAGGTGCTTCCTCATGACTTCCTATCTGGAGCCATCATCCGACTTTTTGGCTAACTACTCTAGTTTAGTAGTTTTTGTCATATACATTTGAGATTGAGACTCCTTGATGTATACATATTCTGTTGTCTTGCACTTGTATCCTTTATTTTGTGTATTGTGGAACTTATTTGTCCACTACTCTGATGTACACTTTCATGTGTTATATTCATATCTATTTCCGCCTTTGTGATATGAATTGTCTGTGACGGATTTATGTTACGTTTATTTCTATATTTGTTTCCGAAGATTATATATAGCCACCGTGTGATAGCTTTGAGTTTGTATCGGTATGTCGGATTTCCTCCTTAAATGATATGCATTCTATACTATCTGACATATCGGTGCTCGCACAAAGAAGTTACACGGATGGTCGCTCCTCAACAGCCTTATTCTCCGTGCTAATTGACAGCACTACATCGTAGTGTTCTTGGTTAGCGTGGGTATAGAGGTGGGGCGTCACAGCTTGGTATCAGAGCCAAACTTCGGAACAATGTAGAATTATCTAGCAAGGATCATGTCCTAAGTCTTTCTTAGGAGTTGTGCCTTAGGATTTTATTCGTGTCTTTGTACCGTTCTATCCTATTTTCTTTTATGATTCCTTGTTTTATCAATCATGATTGTTTGATATTTATTCCGAGAATAACTTTTTCTTCTTCTTTCTTTCTTAAAGAAGAGAAATGGTTAGATCTGGCCGTACCAACGTCGGTCAATCAAGTGCTACTCCCCAAGATGGAGTATTTATGTCTGCCCAGCAGCTTCTAGATCTTGTTAAGAATGCTCAAGCTATCGGACCCATTCCAGAGCCTACTCATCCTAGATCCGGTTTTGCACGCTTGTGTAGGGATTATACTGATTTGGGTGGAAGGCCATTCCGAGGATCCGAGAGTGTTATTGAAATTCAAGCTTGGCTCAAAACATGCGATCGCATCTTCTCTCGCATGAACCTTATTGATCTCCACCGAGTCCAAGTGGCTTCTAGCATGCTCCAAGAAAGAGCATTGGATTGGTATGAGCTTCTTATTTCTGAAATCGTTGAAGCGGATCTCACTTGGGAGCAATTCCGGGAAAGATTCGAATTGAAATTTGTGCCTGAGGCTGAAAAAGTAACCTTGGCCCGGCGTTTTATCGACCTTGTTCAAGGTGAATCTTCTGTGACGGACTATGTCGCATCTTTCGAAGCTCTTTCCAAATACGGGGTCGAATACATTAACACCCCGTTGAAGAAAAATCAGAGGTTCGTCTATGGCTTGAATAAGAATCTTAAGAAGCCATTGCTCCTGAAACTCGAAGTTTCATTTGATCAGCTTATTGATATCGCTCTTCGTCTTGAAGAGGCCGATAGGGAGTGTGATGTTGAAGTTGTGGGTGCTAAACAAAACTCCAACAATAACATGAAAAGGCCTATTAAGATCAAAGGTCCCAATCCCAATCCCGACAAGAAAGGGAAGCAACAAACTCCAGTAGCAAAGACTCCTACCACTAGCCGTGGACGATGCTACAATTGTGATTCTATGGACCATTATGCAAAGGAGTGTCCGCAACCCCTCTATTGCCGCTATTGCAAAAGTTTGAGTCATCATATAACAGCGTGTCCCATACTTCAAGCAAGAAGGAGGGAGAGCTAAAGGTTGTGCAAGCCTCTTCTAGCACTTCTCTTGGTCAAGGTATCCATTCTATTCTTGATGACAATTATTTTGTGATTATCTTATTCGAGTTCTTTTTGATATGGGTTTCATCCCATTATTTTTATGTCAAAAGAACTTGTGATTCTCTTCTTTAAACATTTCTGGACTTGATGACTTCTTTGAGGATTGCGAATCCGGATTGGTGGATCCGCAATACTCAATTTGCTAATTATTGATGTCGAAATTATTTTTATGTGATTTAGCTTTCCGAGCCGATTTTCTACTTAGGCTTCGGAATTGATTTTGTAGGGATTGAATTAATTTTTATATAGCCATATCCTATATCTCGAGTGGACTATTCATTTTCGACATTTTAAGTCTGTTAGGCAGATTGCTATTTTTCTTTGTAATTCCAATTTCAAATTTTTGGTGGCCTCAACTTTTATTCTTTAAGCCCTCATGATGAGGAAAGCGTTATTTCTCTCATTCATGTAGTTTGAGAATTTCCGGTATTTTTGAGCTTGTCTTAGGATTACCACCTAAGAAAATCTTTTGAGTGGTGTTAAGGTCTCTTTTTAGCTCGACCTTGCCACCAATTTTCATTTGCCACGAGTTGCGGGAGTTAGCATTTCATTTACAGCATTCCGCACTCGTTATGAAACTCATGAATGACTTATTATGTCATTTAGTTTGTCAAACTATTTCATCCGTTTGATGAATCGAGTATTCTACGACCTCGATGACTCCGTTCTTTGATTTTGGATGAGAACGGCAATTTAAAATTTTGCAAATCTTTTTCATAAGATTTATTTATAAGTACAATTGGATTTTTGTTCTTTAAGCAAACAAAGAATATTCTTAAAAGTTTTTAAGAAACATGTTTATTATATAGAAGATGATTTTGTGATTGTATTTCCCATTAAGTGCTTTAAGAATTCTGGTCGATGCGCTTGATCAACGTTATCGATAGGAATTTCCTAAACGCTTTGATGAGACAATCAGACACAGTAAAATGTAAATTTCTCTAGAAAGATTATTACCTAAAGAATATTTGTAATTTTTGGAAAGTTTTAGCTTTTCAGGAAAGAAGATTATTTGAAAGAATTCTTTTCCGCTACTTTTATTCTTGTGATTCCCGAAGGGAACCAAGATTTTCTCTTTAGTACCAATGTTAATCGTATTGGTTTTGATGTCGTTCACTTGCAAAAGAGAACGCGCTATCATTTATTCTTCTATATAGTTATAGCCTATCGAGACAAGGTATGCCACTCATGATCTAGTGCTCGCGGCTATTGTTTTTGCTTTTAGAGTTTGGCATCATCACTTTTGGGTGAGAAATTTGTTCTCTACCCCGATCATAAATCTTTGGAATATTTATTTTCTCATAAGGACTTAATATTGGCTCGAGTTCCTTACATCTTATGGTCTTGAATTCTTTATACTCCCGGGAGGGAAATCGTGTTGCCAATCCACTTTGTCGTAGGCAACAAGTGGTTATTTCTTTGATGATGTCCGTATGAAATGCCAAGTTCATCGGACGTTTCGATATACTCCATTTTATTGAGCTTCATCTCATTTCTTTTCTGGATTTGCGTCCGATGTTCATTTATGGTGTTCGGTTCATTTGGCGTACCATTTTTGTACTACGCCGTTGCACCAGCTCAATTTTCTGTTATTCACGACATTTTCTTACGTCTTTCTTCTACGGAAATGCCTTAAGGTTTCAAATTTTTATTCTTGAGCTTGGTGTTATAGTAGAAATTGAAGTTTCACCTAATTTGACTTTTGAGCAACATTCTACTTGCATCATTACTTCGGAGGTTGAGCGCCTTCGAAATAAAAATGTTCTTCTTCTGAAAATTCTATGGTTCTCAGATCCCAAGGATTGCTCTTGGGAGATCTAGAGAATTCATTGAGCGAACTCGTCCGGGTTTTCTCTTTCATGCTCTTTTTGGTGAACTTCTTATTTCAAACTTTCTTTTGTGTTGATATGCTTTTATGGTTGTTACTCTTTGTTTTCCACTTAAGTATTGCGAGGACGCAATTTCTTTAAGGGGGGGAGTCTGTAACAACCCGCATATTTATCGATTTTATATTTAAATATTTTATTTAAATATTTCGCCGTTCGTCGGATTTTGGTTCGAAAAGCTACTTTTTGCAAACAGTCGAATTAGGACTCGAGACCACCTCCATTGAGTTCAAAATGACGTTTGCGATCTTTTTGAGTGTAAACTTCGATATGTTTGGAGATAGTGAAATTTTCGTCACTTTTTGTGTTGGGCTTTTGGTTTGGGCTGCACCTCTTCTAACTCAGCCCAACCCCTTCCTTCTCTTCATCACTTCATCAACTTAGAAGCTTTAGCAAAAATGGTGGAGGGAATAGGAAATTAAAATTCCCAAACACAAATTCCATTGCAAATCCGAGATTCAACATCAAATTCACGTTTAGACCATTGATTCAAGCTTGGTGGTGTTCTTGCCTTGCTCTCAAATCTCCATCTTCATCAATTTCGTGGAAAAGGTGAGATTTTTGATCTCACATCTTGCCTATATCTATCTTGGACTGTTGGGAATGATCCCCTATTGTATTTGCATCAACATTTGCATTTGGTTTGGATTGGATTGGCGAAAAACTTCAATTTTCAGCGTTTTGGTGATTTTCCTGGCCTTAAGTCGTTTCTGGCCTTCGCTGAGTCGTTCACGAGTTAAGCCTAAGTCGTGAGTCGTTCACGAGTTAAGGGCTTAAGTCGCGCGCGTGCATTTCTGTTCGCCTGGCTTGAGTCGTTCACGAGTCAAAGTGATGAGTCGTTCACGAGTCAAAGTGATGAGTCGTTCACGAGTTAAGCCTAAGTCGTGAGTCGTTCACGAGTTAAGGGCTTAAGTCGCGCGCGTGCATTTCTGTTCGCCTGGCTTGAGTCGTTCACGAGTCAAAGTGATGAGTCGTTCACGAGTCAAAGTGATGAGTCGTTCACGAGTTAAGCCTAAGTCGTGAGTCGTTCACGAGATAAGGGCTTAAGTCGCGCGCGTGCATTTCTGTTCGCCTGGCCTGAGTCGTTCGCGAGTTAACTCCTTGAGTCGTTCGCGAGTTAACTCCTTGAGTCGTTCTGGGTGTTCTGCCTTCGCTAGGTCTTTCGCGAGTTAAGTGATAAGTCGTAGCTCGAATGGCTCTTAAGTCCTAGGTCGTTGGCTTTTAAACTGTTAAGTCGTATGACCTTGAGTCGTAGGTCGTCCCCGAGTTAAGACTTAAGTCGTTGCCTTCTGCTATCTCGTCCTGGCTTAGGTCGTACTGAGATAAGTCGTTAGGTCGTATAGACCTTAGCTCGTAGCTCGTATTTGAGCTTAAGTCGTTAAGTCGCATTGACTTTAAGTCGTTCGCGAGTTAGCACTAGGTCGTTTTGACCTGTTTTCCCCTAGGTCGTTCGACCTGTTCTTTTGCTAGGTCGCAAGGCATTCTTCCCCTAAGTCGTAGGTCGCTCGATTTCGTTAAGTCGTAGGTTGCTCGACTTTGTTAAGTCGTAGGTCGTCACCGACCTTACCCTTAGGTCGAATGACCTGTTATCCGCTAGGTCGTGTGGCATTCCTCCCTTAAGTCGTTCGCGAGTTAGTACTTGGTCGTTTGACCTGTTCTTCTGCTAACTCGCGTGGCATTCTCCACTTAGGTCGTATGACCTTATCCCTTAAGTCGTAAGTCGTTCGCGAGTTTGCACTTAGTCATTTTACCTGTTCTTCAGCTAGGTTGCACGGCAGTCTTCCCTTAGGTCGTATGACCTACTTCTCCTTAGGTCGTTGGACCAGCTTGCCTTCACTAAGTCGTACCGTATTACTCTGCGTAGGCAATCTCTTCTGAAAAACGTTTATCAGAATTTCTACTTTGATGGTTTTGGGATTGACTTCTTTGCACTTTACTCACGTCTTCGAACGTGAATTGATTTGTTCTACCATCGTTTTATGACTTGTCACTTTAAAGATATATGAAGGTTTCAATACTAATAGTAAATATCAAAACTCTTTCATCAAAGCGATTTCAATACTATTTTAAGTATCAAAAGTTCGTTTTCTCAAACCGATTTTCAATCTACTAGTATATACAAACCTTTACCTCATTCGTATGAGAAAATATAATTAAACGGCTTAGCAAAACAAGTGGTATGAAACGCTTGCGTTTACTTCGTCGGTTAATTCATGGACTTGTTCGATTGAATCTCTTGTGACAATTTTCTAGTGCAGATCTACAATTTGTTCGTAAATCTTTGAGTTAAGCAAGTGGTTATGGGACATGAAGCTAAACTCTTATATTTACTAGCTTAATGTAATCGACACTTCATTATGATCATGATGATCATTCTTGTGATTTAGACTAGCGATTGTGCGATGTCTCTTTGTTTGCGAGGTTAGACTAGACACCATTTGTGTGATTTCGATTCACACATATCTCTTTATCTTCAAGGTTAGTCTATGCCTCATTGGTGTGATTCCGATTCACACATTTTGAAATTCTTTATGATCGATGACGATCATTTTATGGTTTAGACGCATGGGTCGTATCTATTTAGGTGCGTCGATGTTTACTTCTCGCATGGGTCGTATCTATTTAGGTGCGTCGATGTTTACTTCTCGCATGGGTCGTATCTATTTAGGTGCGTCGATGTTTACTTCTCGCATGGGTCGTATCTATTTAGGTGCGTCGATGTTTATTTCTCGCATGGGTCGTATCTTTCTAGGTGCGTCGATGTTCGACTTTTCATGGGATGTATCTTTCTAGGTGCATCGATGTTAGACATTACATGGGTCGTATCTATTTAGGTGCGTCGATGTTTATTTATGCATGGGGCGTATCTTTCTAGGTGCGTCAATGCTAGAGCATGGGTCGTATCTTTCTAGGTGCGTCGATGTTCAGTTTATGGGATTGGCCATCCTCTTTCTTGTGATTTCTGGATTTCTAATTATTGATTTCTGGATTTTTTTTGTTTCACCAGCTTTTACCATTGACATTGATGAGTATGTCATTTTATTGTGGCTTGGTGAATTAAATTAAGAATATGACATTCTTTTATCTGTTTTGAGATTATTGAGATATTGTATGACTTTTGTGGGATTTCTAATGTATACTTTTTATAGTATGACACCTTTTTGTTATCATACGTTCTATTATCATATCTCATATTCTATCTCATTTTATCTGATAATTATAGCTAGACTGATCCGTTTATTATTTTCTTCTTAAATAATACTCGGGTCAGACTGAGATTTTACAGGTGCTTCCTCATGACTTCCTATCTGGAGCCATCATCCGACTTTTTGGCTAACTACTCTAGTTTAGTAGTTTTTGTCATATACATTTGAGATTGAGACTCCTTGATGTATACATATTCTGTTGTCTTGCACTTGTATCCTTTATTTTGTGTATTGTGGAACTTATTTGTCCACTACTCTGATGTACACTTTCATGTGTTATATTCATATCTATTTCCGCCTTTGTGATATGAATTGTCTGTGACGGATTTATGTTACGTTTATTTCTATATTTGTTTCCGAAGATTATATATAGCCACCGTGTGATAGCTTTGAGTTTGTATCGGTATGTCGGATTTCCTCCTTAAATGATATGCATTCTATACTATCTGACATATCGGTGCTCGCACAAAGAAGTTACACGGATGGTCGCTCCTCAACAGCCTTATTCTCCGTGCTAATTGACAGCACTACATCGTAGTGTTCTTGGTTAGCGTGGGTATAGAGGTGGGGCGTCACAACCAATCAACCATAAAGCCAATAACATTCACAACAACTTCATAATTATCAATATCAGGAAATTTGATCGTAATTAAAATTTAACTTTAATTTGACTGTCAATTTAATTTTCAACGGTGAATTCAAATGACAATCTATATGACAATTAAATTTTTATCAAACAACGACAAATAAATCCATATCACTTCATAATTTCAAATTTAACTACCATAAAGATATTCAGTACGTTGTGAGCGTTATAAAACACTCACATTTTGAATTTAAATTGAATTTACATTCAATTTAAACCCAAAAATTTGACAGTCTCCAAATCCATCCAAACCAGCGTCAAAGTGTCCGGAATTTCGATACGATCCTAACAAAAGAAACCTCGCCCAAATCCGAGTCCGTATGCAAAAGTTATGAAAATTTGAAGATTGGAAAATTCTGGTGCTGAGTCGACTTCGAGTTCCCGCCTCAAATACCCGATGCATGCTTGGAGTTTTTTGCGAAATCAACCCGATGACCGAGTAGTTTTCTTCCCGACTCGAAGTAGCTCCAGGGTTTTTCCCCCTGAAACCCCAAGCGCAACCCGAGGCGCGTAAATCTCGAATTTTTTTTTTTTTTAGATTTTGTAATTAGGTTTTGTCTGCCATTGGAATGAGAAGCTAA
This sequence comes from Allium fistulosum, assembly GCA_030737815.1. Taxonomy (NCBI): domain Eukaryota; kingdom Viridiplantae; phylum Streptophyta; class Magnoliopsida; order Asparagales; family Amaryllidaceae; genus Allium; species Allium fistulosum. The sequence continues at coordinate 670,766,234 of CM060906.1, forward strand.
GAAGAAGATGAATTGTACGTACAGACAAATGAAGATTAGGGAGGCTAGGGTTTATAACTGTGTTTATATAGGTATGTTAGAGATAGAGTAGATAGACTGGATAGATGAACGTGCGGAACAAACTATGGCCCGAAAAGCCCGTTCTGACTCCGGAACGGAATTGGGTAAACCCATATATCAAAATAGGTGTTTTAAAATATTTTAAACGCAATGGAAAAGGTTTCAAGTCCAAATTCCATCGTATGAAGAAGTTATGCTAAAATCAAATTTTCAAATTGATTTTAATTGATTATAATTGCATTTATTTCAAGGCGTTTCGAGTCCGTACGATCAAACGACAAGTCCGATTGCTACGAAAATTGAAACCTTACAATAATTCACTGTTACGGATCCGATGAAACTAGTTTCGTCGAAATCCGAGACAGTTGTAAAAATGACAATTTTTACTGTTTAATTTCAATATAAAATTCCCAATTTTAAACTATTAACTTTTAAATCAAATTTCAATTGTTCACAAATTTTATTTTTAATTTCACAGTAATTAACAATCTTTTACAATGCAGTTTTCCATTATAAATCCAGTATAAAAGATTACATTAGATTCAGCGTTCAATTATATTGTAATTCAAATTCAAGTTATTTAATTCCAATTGAATTCTTTTATTTCGATTTACACTTTCATTATTGCATCAACCATTTACTTATACATTATTATCAATAGTTTATAATTCATTTACTTTCATTTTCTTCAGCTATCATCTTATTTAAATTCACAGTAATATTAAATTACATTCATTTACGTTGATTTCCATATTATAACTTCAATATTAAATGTACATTTTATTTATTTCGTTGTTTACAATCAAATTCAATTCAATTCAATTTCTTGTTACTTTCAAATTTAAATCTTTACTTACGTTCAATTACCAGTTAACATCTTTATCAAATTACAGTTTCGGTTATTATTTGATTTCAATCAACTGTAATATTAAGTTACATTTATTTATATTAGTTTCAATAACATAAACTTCCACTATTAAATCTACCGTTTTATTTATTCTTTGTTTACAATCATAACCAATTTGGTTTACAATCAAACTCAATTCATTACTTACATTCAATACAGGTTAACATCCATATTTAATTTACAAATAAGTTATTTCAGAATTCAGTTTTGCATTTTAACTTGTAATTCACATTTAACAACACAAAATTTTATTTCCTTCGGATTTTTATCCAAAATTTTTATTTTAATTCGCATTTTTAAAGTGTTAAAAATACAGGTCGTTACATTCTCCCCCACTTAAAACTTTTCGTCCTCGAAAAGGAACGGAGAAGGGGAAACCATCATTTAGATATAATTCATTCAAAATATTCGACTTATTTGCAAAATTTAGTTATAGGATTTTTTTAAAATCTCAAAATTTTCTAACTCTCGGATTTTTGAATAATTTCGGCAGCACCTCCTTTGCGCGGCTAGGACCGAAAAATTTCACAGTGGTAATAATTGCATGATACACATCTCATTACAAGAATGAGGCATCCCAAAACATGGGGAACACAATAATATACCACAACATAAACTGTAATCCGAGAACATATCTTTTATTTAGCGTTTATTAGCACTTTAACTTACATTTTGCATTAAGCGCAGAAGCGAGCTTCACAAGCGAAGCGCAACCTCTTTGCTACCTACTAAAATGCTCAATAACCAAGTTAGAACCATGCATATAAAGATAGATCGATATACTTATCATAAACAACACACATATAACATGTTTAGCTTCAAAACTGAAATTCCAATTTCAGGACAGCAAACGAATCTCGGTTTTTGGTCACCTAAACGATAAAATTTGACAATGGAATCTAAACAAAAGTTGTTGCATTCGTTTCAGGCTTTCCGGAATATCCAAAATCATTGAATTCGGACCTTCCGTTCAAAAGTTACGACCGTTTTACTAAATAGGAACGCCTCAGTCTGGCAATGAATTGCGCAGGTCAGCGACATTTGGTCACGTTTTCGACCCTCTAAATGACAGCAAAACACAAAACACTTAAAGTAAAAGTTTTAACTTAAGTTCTTATCTTTCTAGAAAGTGCAAGATCATCAAAATCCGATACACCAGTAAAAAGTTATGACAAAAATACTAAGAGTATATGCTACTGATTTTGCTTCCCTTTTACACAGGCCAGCGAGAAGATTCAAATTTTTAACTAAGTAAATGAAGGAATTTCTCAAGACAATCTAAACAAAAGTCGTGCTACAGTTTCTAAGCTTTCCGAAAAGTCTAATATCGTTGAATTTCGTCCATCCATTTAAAAGTTATGCTTATTTCCGTTTCAGCATATATTGGACAATTTTGGATTTTTTATTTTCCAAAATTTTGCTTTTATTATTTCAAAGTACAAACCATCAAACTTCAAATTTCTAAAGATCAATCACAAACCCAAAGTCGTTTATTTTCTTATTTATCCATGAAATAAGTTTACATTCGATTTGTTTCCGATTTATTCAAGTTTGTTTCATTCATAATTTAAATTCAAGTCAATTTGCTTCAATTTAATTTGAATTCAATTATATTTAATTCCACTTTGCTTCAAATTTGAATTTAATTATAAAAAAAAATTATTCCGTTTATTCAATTCCATTAACACTAATGAATTCTATTTAATCAATTATCATCCATCTAACAACCAATGCATATCAAACATTAACATCCATCCAAATCTATAATAAATCAATTATACATTTCCAAGTCAAAATTTTAATTTCATACACTTCCAAGTTTATTGACATTTAATTTTATTCAAATTTAATTAGTTTCCATTTACTAATTCTATATTTAATTAATTTTAAATTTAATTCATTTTAAAACTTAAATTTCCTTTATATTTACAACTATCAATAGATCTTCACATTTTATTATTCACTCTCACACTGGTATATTATTCCTCTACTTATCCTTATTAGCATTTTAAACTTTTTAAGTATTTGGTAAGTTTTTGTTATGCAAATAGAATGTAGTTAAACAACATACAACCTCTTTTCATTCAAAGTTGAATTTTCAATTAATTAATTCTTAAGTCATTACTTAAATTTCACTATAATTTAATTTCACATTTACATTCACATATAGTATTTCCATTTTATATTAACATAATGGTGAATCACCTTTAAATGTTAATTTAAATTCCAATTATTTACTAACAATTTTATTTATATTTGCAAACCATTAATTAAATGCATATTTCATTTTTCAAACCTATACTTGTATATTATCCAATTAACAATTCATATAACATTTTTGAACTTCTTAAATGATTTGGTAAGTTATATCTATGCTATAGAATGAAATTTAATACTATGCGAGTTTTACAGTTTCAATTTTATTTTAAATTCATAATTTCCTAATTCTAAGGATTTCTACTTCAATTGATATTTCACTTAGCTCTTAGGTTCATTTCTTATTTCGCAATTTAGAAGTTCCGTAATGATTCAAGTATTAATTCATTTCAACCATTAAAGAACTCAAGAATTCCAATCCCGGTTTCATTTCAAATCAAGTTTTGAAATAATATATACTTATATAATTTATATATCAAATCATACTATAGAGAATACAAAATAAAATTCAATTTTTTTAATCAAAACAGGGTTTAGAAAAACTATTAAGTGATCTTCCCCACTTGGACTCTCGAAAATAAACGTCGATGATGCGTGCACTCATCACCGAAATCATTCTCTAGTGTCAAGAGGGGAGTATAACACTTACTTCATTTGAAAATCCTTTGAAAACAATTTCTAATCGAATATACTATCATATAATACTTATATTATACATTTCGAATTTTTGTTAATAAATTTTCAAAACACCGGAATTTAAATTCTCCATCTTAATTTAAATTCATTTTTATTTTATTTTATTTACCATTTATATTCATTGTCAATCATATTTACAAGTTTCATTTCTTAAAATCGTCCAATAGTCAATAGTTAGAAATATTGACTAATCAACAATAAACGATGATAATCTAATATTATCATCTCCTAACAACCAATACAATCAAAATTTATAAATTTTCAAGATAGTTCTTTTATATAAAAATATAGTCCAAAACAATATTATGTCAATCTGTCCTATTCGAGTGTTTAGAAATTCATATCGATGCCTTGGCGTCCCAAGTACCAACCAGAATTCATAAATACTCAACGGAACAATTTAACACAATATAAAATCATTTTTATATCAAAATTAAAAATACGCTCTCTCATATACACTCGAACTCATTCATAAGGTTTAACCCTATTTCAATGAGTTATTCCCCACTAGAACCAAGGTAATCTAAACCAAAGCTCTGATACCAACTGTAACGGACCGCGTCAGTGGGGTAACGCCCACCATAGCATACAGCAGTACCTGTGTTCTGCCTTTACAGCCAGCCTCTCGACTACACCAACCCCGCAGGGACATGTAGGAGTAAGAGTCATCCGCTCGCTACCAAACCAAATGCGAGAACCCCCTATCATGCTGCACCCGCCAAGTGCATAGGCAGACACACATGCCGATTCTAAACCATTCAAAAGGGCGGATGGTTAATGGGTTAAATAAGAAAAGAAAGGAAAAGAAAGAACAAAAACAAACTCAGAATCTCGCAGCGGAAGGAACAAGATATAATAATAAAATAACAGTTCATGAAGCTGTTAAATAAATAAATTTGATTATTATTATACATCATAAATCAGAGTTACATACATATCAGAGATAATACAATAATGCAGCGGAAAAATAATATGGTAGTAGAATACAAATGATGTAATACCAAACTCCGTCTTCGTCCTCCAGAATAGATCTTCAACCTTATCTGAAATGCTCAGGCTGACCCGAGCGTAATGAAAAGGCAAAACACTCGAGTCAGGACTAAAATATCTCATGTAAGTCAAATCGAATAAGAAAATATGAGTGTGACGGCGTCAGAGATGTTTACGGGTTTTGACATCTCCTATCCAGTGTCAACGTGAGTGCAATAACTTAAGAGATGTTACGGGATTTTCCATCTCTCAAGGATCCGTTAAACTATCTACTATGTAGTACAATACGCTATTATAATATGTCTACATTAAAGTAAAAGTATTAAATTAGCGTTAAGCCATGGCCCATTCCACCCTTAACACAGTTTATATTCCCAAGAGCATATACAAGACCGTAGTTTCCCCAAAACCGGAAGTCACCAGAGGGCAATCCATATACTAAAGGTACAAATCAAAATCGTAGTGGTCGCGCATAAATGGAATACAAGTATGACAAGGCACATGAGGCAATACCCAAGGTAGTGATACTACCGTTCGCCTGATCCGGACTGGTGAGAACGCAACTGTAACGACCCGTATTTTTAACGAATCGACAAGTTCGACAGAATTTGGAATTTTAGAGTTTTTGAGCCATTTCAGATTTTAGGCGAAAATGGCTAAGTCCTGAGTCGTGAACGACTTAGTGTGAGTCGTGAGTCGTATACGACTTAGGGGATAAGAGCGACTCAGGGATTTGGCTAGTTAAGGGTGTAAGGATAAGTCGTTTGAACGACTTAAGGGGTAGGCGCGACTTAAGGACTGGGCGAGATAAGGCTTAAGTTGTAACAGTTAAGTCGTGACCAAGTTATCTGATGAGTCGTACCCAAGTCATCTGATGAGTCGTACCGGGTCATCTGATGAGTCGTACCCGAGTCATCTGATGAGTCATACCCAAGTCATCTGATGAGTCGTATCCCTGTTGTTTGATGAGTCTTAGAATGGGTTATCTCGTCTAACCAGTTAAGTCGTGGACGAGTTAAGGGATGAGTCGTAAGCTGTTGAGTCGCGCGTAGGTGATAACTCGTGCAAGTGGATGAGTCGTAGCCTTTGTGATAAGTCGTATACGAGTTAGTAGTTGAGTCGTCTAACCAAGTAAGGCGTGCGCATTTAAGTCGTAGACAGGGGGTCTGGTGAGTCGTAGGCGCATGCTATAAGTCGGAGACGACTTAGGAGATAGCTGTTTTGTCGTGAGTCATAGGCAGAAGTGTGTTAAGTCGTTGAGTCGTAGGGCTTTGAGTCATGAGTCGTAAACGACTCATGGGGGCAGACGAGATAGGGATTTCAGCTATAAATAAGAGAGTTTCTCTTCATTTTTGGGATCCGGATTTTGAAGCGACGAAGTGCTGCCATTTTGAGAGCTCGACTTCTACACTTCTTCACTTCTTTTCTCCACTCTAATCTAGTGCTTCCTTCCATCCAAATCAAAGATCAAGATTGAAGATTCAAGAGCTAAAGTTGAAGATCTTCATCTTTTCAAGAGAGATTTCATCGTTTGAAGCGGATTCGTGATAGATCAAGCTTGATCCTTCGCTGTCCAGATCTGAAGCGTGTTGATTTGGGTTTGTTTTGGTGATTTGGTGAGTGGTGATTATCTCTCACACGGATCCAAAGGAGTATATCGGATTGTTGGCTCGATTTGGTGTTAAAATAGTGATTTCTATGCATTTTCTTCATCCTAAGTGTAGATCCATGTAGATCCATAGTTCATGATGATGTTACATCCATTTTATCACATGTTAACCTATGCAAGTTTATTCATCAAGTTTGTAGAGATATTGTTCATGTTTTCATGCTTATTGGACTTTCAACTCTTTAATTACGAAAATGCCATTATTGTTATAATTGTCTACTTAGATCATATTTGAATGCTTGATTGTTTGGATTAATGTTTGATTTGATTGATTGATATGAATTAGATGATTGATGGTTTGATTTAGACCGAAGACGATTCAAAAGCTAAGGGAAAGGCTCTTGAATTGGGAAAGCTGCTCGTGGCATATGTAGCGGGGTGATGAAGCTCTTATGCATAGATTTGATGATGTGATGTTGAGATGAGACTTCGCGAGGATGTGATGAAGCGAGGCAATCATGTGATGAAGACTTGGTCTAATCCAGACGGGATCATTCCAAGCATGTTGATAACTCGGTGATATGATTCGAGTTGAGGATAATGAATGGATATGAGAATAGTCGTCGAGGAGGATGACTAGGAGGCTTGGATAGCATCGTTGTTGAAGGTTCTAGCATGCTCTAAGCAAGAGTACGTTTGGGCAGATTCGATAGTCCCAACGGCCAACTGTTGATGGTCGAGTACTCTGGGCAGATTCGATAGTCCTAGGCACGGGCTGCGACGACGTGCGGAAGTTATGTCTAGAACCGGGGTTTTCATTAGCCCTTGACGGACGGCTGAAAGAATGTGCCGGTCATTCAATTAACGGTGATATCGAAGCAATGATAACAGTGATAGCCAGAGTCATGGATGTTTGGTCGTATCGTCTTTCGGACTCAAGAGCGGTATTTTCTGGGTGCTTATCTGATTTAGGCCTTGGTACTTGGAAAACATCGCCCTTGACTCGAGTGATAGTAGTTTTACTTTAAATTGTATGCTCTGCTATGTTTGCTTCTGCTTAGTGTGTGTCTGGGGGCTATCACTGTAGAAAGAGGTTGGAGTGGGAGGGTTGTATTCCTATTCCTTTTCCTTTATGCTCTCTTGGTATGTTGTTAGTTAATTTACTGCTCACTAAGACTGTTGTCTGACTCAAGGCTTTATGTTTTAATTCTTATTGCCTTGGGCTGTTCGTCCATTTTGGGACGGGCAGACTAGGTAGCAGGTGACAGGTGCTGTTCTCTTCTCACGATGCTGATATCGAAGACGAGCTAGAAGGTTGCATATTATCTTCTTATATGTACTGGATATTCCGCTGTTTTGTATTCTTTGAGAGATATGTAGTGAGGCTTGATGTATTGACTATTTGGATGCTTGTATTCAACTATTATGGAGTTTTATATGATGACATTTTGTTCTGTAAAGCTTCACTATACATATGTTCTATTGTATTTTGTCCATGCGCTGTGAGCAATACGATAGATTCTGTTGTTTTTAATTTACCTTGACAATCGTCCATGGTCGCCTGGCACACTTTACAGCGCACTTTCTCTAGATTCGGTGCAGGGGTCATGGGCGGTCGTCACATTTGGTATCAGAGCGAGGTTAATCAATTTTACCCAACGCTCGCCGTCGTAACTACGCATGAGAGACGTAATTGTATTTTGATGGATGATTACTATATATAATATAGTAGCTTAGTAGAGTTTGAATCCTTTATGCAGTTGTTTCTCTAGATGTTCTAATCATTCCTTTTTATAGATATTGAGAATGAGTCGAAGAGGGAGACCAGCTGCTAGGGAAGGCCGTGCTACTGAAGAGACTGCTGATTATGCAGCCATGTTCGAAGCTATGATGACTTCGATCATGAGAAGGATACCAGTTCCGGGGGAAGCAGTTGATGTTGGAGTTCAAGTCCAAACTCCGAAACCAGTGGATTTTGCTAAGTTGTGCAAGGATTATACTGCTCTTGGAGGGAAGGTTTTCTTGGGAACAGAATCAACTATTGAGGTCCAGAGGTGGATAGATGCTTGTAGAAGGATCTTTGGTGATTTGGGAATTGATGATGCAACTAAGAGGAAGTTGGCATCAAGGCAGCTTCAAGGGAGAGCTTCTGATTGGTGGAACTCTATTACCATCGATACTGCGGAGGAAGAGATTACTTGGGAGCAATTCCAAGCTAGATTTGAAGCTAAGTTCATTTCTACAGCTCAGAAGTCTGTTCTGTTCAAGAAGTTTGTAGAGCTCACGCAGGGTGGAAGATCTGTTCTTGAGTATGTTTCTGAGTTTGAAGCTTTGTCCAAGTATGCCCGGTCATATATTGAATCTGCTTATCAGAAGAATGAGAAGTTTGTGACCGGCTTGGATAGTTATCTTGGGAGGCAGTTGGTGGATCATTTGGACGATTCATTTGAGAAGCTTGTGGAGAAAGCTCTCAGGCATGAGAGTCTGTTTCCTAAGGATGGATCTGTTGTTGCTGTGACCAGGGAAGAGTCTAAACCCCAGCAGGGTGGAAACAAGAAGAGGAAGCAGCAGCAGTAGAAGGGTAAGGATGGTCAGAAGAAGCCGAAAGGCGAGGTGACTTGCTACAACTGTCAGCAGAAGGGCCATTTCTCGAAGGATTGTAAGAATCCTAAGGTGCCGATGAAGTGTCACAACTGTGACAAGCCGGGGCATTTTAGGAAGAATTGTCCAGAACCGAGGAAGGACAGGCAGATTGTGCAAGCCTATGCTTTAGGAGCTGTTCCGTCGTCTTCGAAAGCTCCTACTGCTGAAGAGAAGGGAAAGAGTGTGGTTTTACTCTTTTCCTATGTGGTGTTCCAGTTAGAGTTCTGTTTGATACTGGAGCGTCGCATTCATTTGTTTGTAGTGAACTCGTAAGCCGGTTGGGTTTGGAACCGGATATTGTTGATAGGCCATTGGTTGTGACTAATCCAGTTGGGGGTTCGTCTTGTTTGTGTATGTTATGCCGCGGTCTAGTTGTATCGAGTCATGGTTGCTCTTTTGTTTGTGATTGTTTTGTTCTGAACTTTGCGGGATTCGGAATTATTTTGGGTATGGACTGGCTTAGGAAGTATGCGGCTAAGGTTGATTGTGAGAGGCTGGAGGTGACAGTCGAGAATGTGGAGGGGCGAAAGATTGTGATACGATGTAAGCATGAGGAAGGCATCTTCATGAGCTTCATGTATTCGCTAGTTGTTCCACGGGATGGACTGTCTTTAGTGCCAATCGCAAATGGATTCGAGGATGTCTTTGACGAAGTCAAAGGGTTGCCGCCGCATAGAGAGATCGAGTTTCGTATAGATCTAGTTGAAGGAGTCAGACCTGTTGTGATGCCTCTTAGGCGGATGGCGCCTATGGAACAGCAGGAGTTGAGGGTGCAAGTTGATGACCTTTTACAGAAAGGATTCATTCGGCGTAGTGTGTCCGAGTGGGGTGCACCAGTTGTGTTTGCAACCAAGGCAGATGGGTCGTTGAGATTGTGCGTCGATTATCGTGAGCTGAATAAGGTGACTAAGAAGAACAAGTATCCATTGCCGAGAATAGATGACTTGTTTGATCAGCTTCACGAAGCTAAGGTGTTTTCTCAGATGGATTTGGCAACGGGATTTCACCAGTTGAGAGTGGCTAAGGATAGTGTGCCGAAGACTGCTTTTAGGACACCATTCGGTTTCTTTGAGTGGCTGGTAATGCCATTTGGATTGACTAACGCGCCAGCATATTTTGTGGATCTTATGAATAGAGTGTTCAGAGATCAGTTGAACAAGTTCGTACTTGTGTTCGTGGATGATATTCTGATTTATTCCAGAACGGAAGAGGAGCACAAGACGCACTTGCGTATGGTTTTGGAAATCTTGCGGAAACATCAGCTGAAGGCTAAGTTTTCGAAGTGTCACTTCTGGAAGAGTGAAGTGAGGTTCTTAGGCCATGTGATTTCTGGAAATGGAATAGCGGTTGATCCCGCTAAGGTGGCAGCAATCCAGGATTGGGTTAGACCTAAGAATGCATCTGATGTGAGAAGTTTTCTTGGATTAGCAGGATATTATCGACGGTTTATCAAAGACTTCTCCAAGATAGCTGCACCATTAATAGGATTGACGAAAAAGAACCAAGTGTTCAGTTGGGATGCTAAGTGCGAGCAAGCTTTCGGAATCCTGAAAGAGAGATTGACGAGTGCTCCTGTTTTGACTATTCCTAGTGGGAATGATGAGATGGTGGTTTACACCGACGCATGTGGTACTGGACTTGGAGCAGTGCTGATGCAGAAGGATAAAGTTGTTGCGTATGCCAGTCGACAACTGAAGCCGCATGAAAGGAATTACCCAACTCATGATTTGGAATTAGCGGCAATTGTATTTGCTCTGAAGATGTGGAGGCATTATCTGTTGGGAGTTCGATTCGAGTTGTTTACGGATCACAAGTCGTTGAAGTATCTTTTCTCCCAAAAGGATTTGAATCTTCGGCAGCAACGTTGGCTAGAGTTTTTGGCATCATATGATTTTGGTATAGCTTATACTCCGGGAAAAGGTAACGCAGTGGAAGATGCGTTAAGTCGAAGACATGCAGGATTGGGAGCCATGTTTTCAGAATGGAAGAGTCTCGAGTATTTAGCTGGATTTGACTTCAGGCCTAGATGTGAATTGGAACCTGAGATGTTGGCAAACTTATCGATAAGACCTTCTCTTGTGGAAAGGATTGGCGAGAGCCAAAAGCGAGACGATAAGCTTGTCAGGATTATCCGTGATTTAGAATCTGGATTGGATCCAGAAAAGGATAAAGGATTCGAGGTCGATCGAGAGGGTTGGCTTTGGAAGCAAGGACGACTAGTTGTTCCCGATATAGATGAATTGAGGAGTGAAGTTCTGAAGGAAAGTCATCACTCGAAGTTGACAATTCATCCAGGTGGAAATAAGATGTATCGGGATATGAAGAGAACCTACTACTGGGAAGGTATGAAGAAGGATGTTGGAAATTTTATTTCCAAATGTATGAACTGCCAGTTGGTAAAAGCCGAACAGAAGAAGCCAAGTGGATTGCTTCAGCCATTAGAAGTTCCTACATGGAAGTGGGAACAAGTGTCGATGGATTTTATCGATGGATTGCCTAGAACCAGAACGGGGAATGAAGGGATTTGGGTCATTGTGGATCGTCTGACTAAGAGTGCACGATTCATTCCTGTTCGATCGACTAGGACTGCATCAAAATTGGCTGAGTTGTATGTTAAGTGGATAGTTCGTTTCCATGGTATTCCGAAGAGTATAGTGAGCGATCGAGACCCATTGTTCACTAGTGGATTTTGGAAGAGCTTCCAGGAAGTTTTAGGAACCGAGTTGTGTTTGAGTACAGCTTATCACCCTCAAACAGATGGTCAGACCGAGAGAGTCAACCGAGTTTTGGAAGATCTCCTCAGAGCTTGTGTTTTCGATTTCGGAGGATCATGGGAAGATCACCTTCATTTGGTGGAGTTTGCGTACAACAACAGTTACCAGTCAAGCATTGGTATGGCACCGTATGAGGCATTGTATGGAAGACCGTGTAACTCTCCGACATGTTGGTTAGAGACTGGAGAAAAGCCGTTACTTGGGCCAGAGATGATTCGGCAGACTTCAGATTGCATAGAGATCATTCGGCAACGAATGAAGGCAGCCCAGGACCGTCAGAAGAGTTATGCTGATAAGCGTCGAAAGGATTTGGAATTCGACATAGGAGATATGGTTTTTGTAAAGATTTCTCCACTAAAGAATGTTATTCGATTCGGGAAGAAAGGAAAATTGACTCCGAGATTTGTTGGACCATTCCCGATCATCGAGCGTATTGGAAAGCTCGCCTATAGGTTGGAGTTACCTGAGAAGATGTCGGGTGTGCACAATGTTTTTCATGTATCATATCTACGGAAGTATGTGCACGACTCGAATACAGTGGTTTCTGCTGATAGCTATGAAGATTTCGAAGTTGATCCAGTCGATAGAAGACCTCGTAAGCCGCTTCGTGTTGTTGAAACCGACACGAAACAGCTTAGGAGGAAGGTGGTTAAGTTGCTCAAGATACAATGGAGTGACGATGATAACGACTGTACGTGGGAGGTGGAAGAGAGGATGAAGGCAGCTCATCCTGAACTCTTCAAGGTATGGCCCTAAGGTGTCGTATCATCTAACAACATTGTAACTTGTTCTAAGTCTTAGAATTCTGTACGCTAAGCTAGAATTGGATGCATGGTTTGCTGATTGTTATGGTTGGTAGGCGTACAGAATAGTCTTCGATTGCTTTGTTTGTTTGGAATTTCGGGGGCGAAATTCCTAAGGGGGAGAGAATGTAACGACCTGTATTTTTAACGAATCGACAAGTTCGACAGAATTTGGAATTTTAGAGTTTTTGAGCCATTTCAGATTTTAGGCGAAAATGGCTAAGTCCTGAGTCGTGAACGACTTAGTGTGAGTCGTGAGTCGTATACGACTTAGGGGATAAGAGCGACTCAGGGATTTGACTAGTTAAGGGTGTAAGGATAAGTCGTTTGAACGACTTAAGGGGTAGGCGCGACTTAAGGACTGGGCGAGATAAGGCTTAAGTTGTAACAGTTAAGTCGTGACCAAGTTATCTGATGAGTCGTACCCAAGTCATCTGATGAGTCGTACCGGGTCATCTGATGAGTCGTACCCGAGTCATCTGATGAGTCGTACCCAAGTCATCTGATGAGTCGTACCCAAGTCATCTGATGAGTCGTATCCCTGTTGTTTGATGAGTCGTAGAATGGGTTATCTCGTCTAACCAGTTAAGTCGTGGACGAGTTAAGGGATGAGTCGTAAGCTGTTGAGTCGCGCGTAGGTGATAACTCGCGCAAGTGGATGAGTCGTAGCCTTTGTGATAAGTCGTATACGAGTTAGTAGTTGAGTCGTCTAACCAAGTAAGGCGTGCGCATTTAAGTCGTAGACAGGGGGTCTGGTGAGTCGTAGGCGCATGCTATAAGTCAGAGACGACTTAGGAGATAGCTGTTTTGTCGTGAGTCATAGGCAGAAGTGTGTTAAGTCGTTGAGTCGTAGGGCTTTGAGTCATGAGTCGTAAACGACTCATGGGGGCAGACGAGATAGGGATTTCAGCTATAAATAGGAGAGTTTCTCTTCATTTTTGGGATCCGGATTTTGAAGCGACGAAGTGCTGCCATTTTGAGAGCTCGACTTCTACACTTCTTCACTTCTTTTCTCCACTCTAATCTAGTGCTTCCTTCCATCCAAATCAAAGATCAAGATTGAAGATTCAAGAGCTAAAGTTGAAGATCTTCATCTTTTCAAGAGAGATTTCATCGTTTGAAGCGGATTCGTGATAGATCAAGCTTGATCCTTCGCTGTCCAGATCTGAAGCGTGTTGATTTGGGTTTGTTTTGGTGATTTGGTGAGTGGTGATTATCTCTCACACGGATCCAAAGGAGTATATCGGATTGTTGGCTCGATTTGGTGTTAAAATAGTGATTTCTATGCATTTTCTTCATCCTAAGTGTAGATCCATGTAGATCCATTGTTTATGATGATGTTACATCCATTTTATCACATGTTAACCTATGCAAGTTTATTCATCAAGTTTGTAGAGATATTGTTCATGTTTTCATGCTTATTGGACTTTCAACTCTTTAATTACGAAAATGCCATTATTGTTATAATTGTCTACTTAGATCATATTTGAATGCTTGATTGTTTGGATTAATGTTTGATTTGATTGATTGATATGAATTAGATGATTGATGGTTTTATTTAGACCGAAGACGATTCAAAAGCTAAGGGAAAGGCTCTTGAATTGGGAAAGCTGCTCGTGGCATATGTAGCGGGATGATGAAGCTCTTATGCATAGATTTGATGATGTGATGTTGAGATGAGACTTCGCGAGGATGTGATGAAGCGAGGCAATCATGTGATGAAGACTTGGTCTAATCCAGACGGGATCATTCCAAGCATGTTGATAACTCGGTGATATGATTCGAGTTGAGGATAATGAATGGATATGAGAATAGTCGTCGAGGAGGATGACTAGGAGGCTTGGATAGCATCGTTGTTGAAGGTTCTAGCATGCTCTAAGCAAGAGTACGTTTGGGCAGATTCGATAGTCCCAACGGCCAACTGTTGATGGTCGAGTACTCTGGGCAGATTCGATAGTCCTAGGCACGGGCTGCGACGACGTGCGGGAGTTATGTCTAGAACCGGGGTTTCCATTAGCCCTTGACGGACGGCTGAAAGAATGTGCCGGTCATTCAATTAACGGTGATATCGAAGCAATGATAACAGTGATAGCCAGAGTCATGGATGTTTGGTTGTATCGTCTTTCGGACTCAAGAGCGGTATTTTCTGGGTGCTTATCTGATTTAGGCCTTGGTACTTGGAAAACATCGCCCTTGACTCGAGTGATAGTAGTTTTACTTTAAATTGTATGCTCTGCTATGTTTGCTTCTGCTTAGTGTGTGTCTGGGGGCTATCACTGTAGAAAGAGGTTGGAGTGGGAGGGTTGTATTCCTATTCCTTTTCCTTTATGCTCTCTTGGTATGTTGTTAGTTAATTTGCTGCTCACTAAGACTGTTGTCTGACTCAAGGCTTTATGTTTTAATTCTTATTGCCTTGGGCTGTTCGTCCATTTTGGGACGGGCAGACTAGGTAGCAGGTGACAGGTGCTGTTCTCTTCTCACGATGCTGATATCGAAGACGAGCTAGAAGGTTGCATATTATCTTCTTATATGTACTGGATATTCCGCTGTTTTGTATTCTCTGAGAGATATGTAGTGAGGCTTGATGTATTGACTATTTGGATGCTTGTATTCAACTATTATGGAGTTTTATATGATGGCATTTTGTTCTGTAAAGCTTCACTATACATATGTTCTATTGTATTTTGTCCATGCGCTGTGAGCAATACGATAGATTCTGTTGTTTTTAATTTACCTTGACAATCGTCCATGGTCGCCTGGCACACTTTACAACGCACTTTCTCTAGATTCGGTGCAGGGGTCATGGGCGGTCGTCACAGCAACGCCGCAGCGCCCGCAACACCGTGAAACAACACTCCCAAAATCAAGGGTGCACCAATCGACAACAAGTAAAAGAATAGTTTACGAAGAAGTGTGTCCACTTGAGGTAGCTAATCCTCCATTGGCCCGGCACAACTCCTGTTTTAGTCATTTCCAATTTGACACAAGTGTCAAGGCTATCCATTATCGTTCTCTTTCTTCAGTCAACACGTACATCATTCCAACAACTTCATTCTGGATCATCACTCCGCGTATAGTTATTAAAGTGGTTTTCGGTTTAGATAGAGAGTATATCCATAACCGATTCCGGTCTCTTTAATAACTTCGAAATTATTTCACCGATTGGTCGTTTATTTATTTCAAAACCAAATCAATTACAATCTCAATTAAAATTTATAAATCAACATTTCATTTGTCTTTCTAAATCAATTTCCAAATTTACGTTTCAAAACTTCCAAATCAAAATTTCAAAATCTTATAATTCAATTTCAATTTCAATTTAAACAATTCAAATATTGATTCAAGTTCGTATATAAGTTTCATTCCGAAATCATTTAAATTAATTTAATTCAACATTTAAATCAATTTAAATTCATTTATCGATTTCATTTAATATCCGTTAAGGTACTTTATCATTCAAAACAATTTCTATTAAATTTCAAATCCATTACACTACCTTTTTAAGTTCAACTTCATTAAATCAAAACTTACAATTTTGAATTAAATTAAATTCATCAAATCAATTCTTCCAATTACAAGTCTTACATTAATTCCAAAAATATCACATTTTCATTTCTAGTTAAAAAAATTCAATTTCACTTATTTACTTTCTTAAATAATTTTCCAAAACTTAATTAATAAAGAAACTCAATTTCAATTATTTATGAAGTAAAAATTCACTTATTCAAAAGTTCAAAATTTTCTTATTAAAGAATTTCAATTCAATTTAATCATTAAATAATTTAACCTTATTTAATTATTAAATAATTCAATAGTTTCAATTTAGTCCAATTCACAAATTTCTTTGAATTTCAATTAAATTCCAAATTAATTAAATCTCAATTTTAAATAAATTTTCAATTCCAAACTCAAACTTGAAATATCATTTCATAAAATTTTCTTAGAAATATTCAGAGTTCGATTAAAAGTCCAATCTTTTAAAACAAATCAACTTTCGAAAATTTACGCCGTATTTCAAAAAATTTCTTAAAAATCTAAACTTCGAATAATTAAACAATTTCATTTACCAAGTTTAAATTCCAACATCTTGAGCTTCAATTCAAAATAATTCAATTTCCATAAATTCGATTTTATTCTTAAAATCAATTCATTTAAATAATTTCAAAACAACTTTTAAAATCATTTAATTTAACCAACCCGGTGTCCGTATATAATTTTCTAACCTATGGCCAAGTGGATAATTATTTCAAATTTAATTTCAAGGATGGACATATATCATTTCAATCCAAATAGATGTCATAGGTATATCATTTCAACCTATTTCTTAATTTATTCGAAATGATTCGGTTTACAGTTTATATGCAATAAACAATATACATGATGATAGCATGATATATCAAAATAAATAAACAACCAATATCGACCAATAGCATCCATCACAACCAATCAACCATAAAGCCAATAACATTCACAACAACTTCATAATTATCAATATCAGGAAATTTGATCGTAATTAAAATTTAACTTTAATTTGACTGTCAATTTAATTTTCAACAGTGAATTCAAATGACAATCTATATGACAATTAAATTTTTATCAAACAACGACAAATAAATCCATATCACTTCATAATTTCAAATTTAACTACCATAAAGATATTCAGTACGTTGTGAGCGTTATAAAACACTCACCTTTTGAATTTAAATTGAATTTACATTCAATTTAAACCCAAAAATTTGACAGTCTCCAAATCCATCCAAACCAGCGTCAAAGTGTCCGGAATTTCGATATGATCCTAACAAAAGAAACCTCGCCCAAATCCGAGTCCGTATGCAAAAGTTATGAAAATTTGAAGATTTGAAAATTCTGGTGCTGAGTCGACTTCGAGTTCCCGCCTCAAATACCCGATACCTGCTTGGAGTTTTTTGCGAAATCGACCCGATGACCGAGTAGTTTTCTTCCCGACTCGAAGTAGCTCCAGGGTTTTTCCCCCTGAAACCCCAAGCGCAACCCGAGGCGCGTAAATCTCGAATTTTTTTTTTTTTTAGATTTTGGAATTAGGTTTTGTCTGCCATTGGAATGAGAAGCTAAGAAGAAGATGAATTGTACGTACAGACAAATGAAGATTAGGGAGGCTAGGGTTTATAACTGTGTTTATATAGGTATGTTAGAGATAGAGTAGATAGACTGGATAGATGAACGTGCGGAACAAACTATGGCCCGAAAAGCCCGTTCTGACTCCGGAACGGAATTGGGTAAACCCATATATCAAAATAGGTGTTTTAAAATATTTTAAACGCAATGGAAAAGGTTTCAAGTCCAAATTCCATCGTATGAAGAAGTTATGCTAAAATCAAATTTTCAAATTGATTTTAATTGATTATAATTGCATTTATTTCAAGGCGTTTCGAGTCCGTACGATCAAACGACAAGTCCGATTGCTATGAAAATTGAAACCTTACAATAATTCACTGTTACGGATCCGATGAAACTAGTTTCGTCGAAATCCGAGACAGTTGTAAAAATGACAATTTTTACTGTTTAATTTCAATATAAAATTCCCAATTTTAAACTATTAACTTTTAAATCAAATTTCAATTGTTCACAAATTTTATTTTTAATTTCACAGTAATTAACAATCTTTTACAATGCAGTTTTCCATTATAAATCCAGTATAAAAGATTACATTAGATTCAGCGTTCAATTATATTGTAATTCAAATTCAAGTTATTTAATTCCAATTGAATTCTTTTATTTCGATTTACACTTTCATTATTGCATCAACCATTTACTTATACATTATTATCAATAGTTTATAATTCATTTACTTTCATTTTCTTCAGCTATCATCTTATTTAAATTCACAGTAATATTAAATTACATTCATTTACGTTGATTTCCATATTATAACTTCAATATTAAATGTACATTTTATTTATTTCGTTGTTTACAATCAAATTCAATTCAATTCAATTTCTTGTTACATTCAAATTTAAATCTTTACTTACGTTCAATTACCAGTTAACATCTTTATCAAATTACAGTTTCGGTTATTATTTGATTTCAATCAACTGTAATATTAAGTTACATTTATTTATATTAGTTTCAATAACATAAACTTCCACTATTAAATCTACCGTTTTATTTATTCTTTGTTTACAATCATAACCAATTTGGTTTACAATCAAACTGAATTCATTACTTACATTCAATACAGGTTAACATCCATATTTAATTTACAAATAAGTTATTTCAGAATTCAGTTTTGCATTTTAACTTGTAATTCACATTTAACAACACAAAATTTTATTTCCTTCGGATTTTTATCCAAAATTTTTATTTTAATTCGTATTTTTAAAGTGTTAAATATACAGGTCGTTGCAAATATATTCTTTATTCAAATTTAAATTTAAACCGTCTCGGTATTACCACTCAAAAATTCGAACTCCTATCGAGGCGTGCCGCTAGGCGTTTACAATGTTATACGCCTATTCCGAACGCAATGGAAAAGGTTTCGAGTCCAAATTCGATCGTATGGAAAAGATAGCTTTTTTGAACCAGTTATTAAATTGAATTTCGATATAAATTTCAGCGCGTTTGCTTATCGTACGGCCACACAACAACTCCGATCACTACGAAAATTGAAATCCGGTAATAATACAATATTACGGATCCAATGGAACTGGTTTCATCAAATTCAGAGACTGTGCCTCGGAAGGCTATTTTTAAATATCGATTTAAACGATAAAATTCAAAACTGAACAAAACACTGTCAAATTCAATTCTGAAAGTTCCAATACCTTCAGAATTATCAATATAGATTCTACAAGACTTCATATTATTTTTAATCAGCTCAAAACCGAAGATACAATGTTTTACCCAGTTTCAATAATTAAATTCAATAATTTAATTGCCAAATTCATTCTGATATTTGAATTTCAAATTAAACTATCATCCAGATATTTAAAAATCAATTAAATATCCTGATTTCAAATGTCAAAAATTCAGGGTCGTTACATATATAGTACTTGAAGCTAACACACCACTTAGTCAGGAATATAAATGTTATCAAGACATATCTTCACATGATTATTATATATCATATAGGATAAGCTATGTTTATTTTTGATCAAATCGAAAATAGTTATTATTTTAAAAAGTAATATTAGTATTCTTGAAAATATATATTCTAACTTAGATGTGTCCATCAATAATACTCTAATGATGAGCTTCCACTATTTATGCCACTGCTATAGCAATATCAACAACGTGAATTTCTATCGCCTTTACCATAGGCTTTCTATTTCAATTATTGTAGCGAATTTACAATCGAGATTTCGAATCCAATATCCAAAAGCTCTATGAGATATAAACTATAAATGAAAATCTTTTACAAGAACTTGAAATTATATTTCGTGTTCCTTTTAAGCTCTTCTAATATTGCTGTAATTCCAATTGTGACGTCACTTCTTGAATCAGAGGTGATGTTCACCATCTATTCATCACAACAGTACCAACATTATTGCTTTCATCTTAAATTTCTTGTTTTCCTTCCTCAAGATCATGCCTTTAGGAGAAAACATAACAATAAGATTGTGGCACAATTTCAGTGCTTGATTTATGTCACTCAACCTTAACAAATAAAGGATATCGATCTTGAAGTTAATTAATTGGACAAACTGACATTTCAGTTAATATGGCATCTCTTTAGTTCTTAGTCTAAAACTATTTCCAATGAGAAAAGTACACTTAGTCATATTAAGTATACGATCTTGTACAAAGTTTTGTTTGCTTTGTTCAAATAATAATTATTCGAAATCTGTATATTGCGAAAAATATTGTTCACCATACAACTATTGTACGTAATCAAATATGGATCAAATATCCATACTCCCAGATTATCTATATAGTCCATACTCATATAGATAATAAACAATATTAGGACAGCTAAAATTTAAATGGACCGAAAGTCGGAAAATTGAAATGATTGTACAATTTGCTTGTTATCGTGGGCTTTGAACTGACTACATGACAAAAGAATTATTTTCAAATGAATATGCATTTCTTTTACATTTAATTTTAGTTTACTATTTATACCTTAATTGATAAAAAAATTATTGATTATTTTATGCTAATTTAAATTAGTAGATATTATAATATTATGTATGTTCTTATATTTATTAGATTGGTTAAATATGATTCATTTAATTTATCTGATAAGGTCCCATTAGATTTTATATTTCTCAAAACTCTAAGAGAAAAACATAAACCTTTTAATTTCTCTAACCGGTGTTTGGATCCACTTGTCTCGATGATCCGATCTTGAGTTTTCTCAATACATCATAGCCGACAAGTGGTAGATAACGCTCCATCGATTGTATCCCATATAACAACTAACCTTGGTTTTTGCCCTTCTCACAATTTTAACCTTAAGTTCGCTTAGCAAGCCAAAAGAGACTAGTCTTTGTGACCTATCATTTTGCAATAGCCTAAGAATGGATGCTCATACATTGATTTGGCTTAACAAATACAAGCATTTTTCTTACCCGTGTAGAGATATACTAAGTAGTAGTATACATAGCAGCCCTGGCTTCAGTTTCCTCAACAACCAGCATGTATGCAAGTAATCTATCTGATACACACACACATATGAATGAGGCAACATTATTAAGATTCATAATCTTTAATAATAGAGAGTGATATCGACTTAAGAAATAATGTGTTTTATAAGTTACCCACACAATACAAGTGTCCAACACATCTGATACCATGGTTTGTGTACCATACATATATACTTACTCCAGAAATGTAAGTTGGGTTTGTTTCAGCCTATACATACACACACGCACATATAGTATTAATTTACTTATAACTTTTATATTTTCGATTAACACTTTTATTATATACAAATAAGTTAATATGTATTTTAATTACTTAATTTAACAATCTGATTAACCAATTAATTCAAGATGTCATAAAAATTTAAATATTAATTCAAAGCAATTTTAAATTAATATGTTTAATAATTATTATTTACATACGTATTTATTACAATGTTTATTATATATATATATATATATGTTTAATCATAACAATTATGATTTTACTATACATATATTCATATAAGATTAATTTATTTATAACCTTTAATAATGTAGTTAACTTACATTATTTATAATATATATATATATATATCTTACTAATTAAAATAATTTCAATTAATCTTTGATTATTATTTCAATTAATAATTTCATTTTAGATTTGAATATTTCAAATTATTTCCTTAAATACATTTAAGAAATATCAAATAACTATAATATTTATAGTTATATATGTGTGTGTGTATACCAGTATATATGTATACATCTTTTAATTAATTAAATTTAATTAATCATTTATTTTTATTAATTAATTTAATTAAACTTTATTTTAATTTTTAAAAATTCAAATTCAAATTTTAAATTTAAATTCAAACTCAAAATTCCCAAAATAATTTTGGAAATTTGTATGTTATAGTAATTACATAATTCAGATAATTTTATACATATACATATTATACATGTATATTGTAACATTTACAACATATATGCTTAAAATTTGAATTTAAAACCCTTTTAAATTAGGAAGTTTCATATTTTAAATTTAACATTTAAATTCAAAATACTTTATAATATTCAAATAAGCTTATTTGAACTAGCCAAGGTCCAAAAACAATTTTAGGCCTTATACTTGGGCCAGCCTTGAAACCTTTCATTATCCATTAGGCCAGATTTGAAGCTTGGTAAGGAACGACACTGGTTGCTCCAACCCCAAGCCTTAGACACTCCATCCTAGACACCCGTTAGATAGTAAAGCCTAGTGGTTGGCATTAATGCTGATTAATTAATTTATATAAACCAATTGGGATCTGATACCCTTTTTAGGTCAGATCCGTTTGGCGGCTGTGAAATTGGATAAATTTCAAAAGAAATTCCCTACATGGATCTTAATGGGCTTATAAATAATTGGTTAGCATTCAGATCTAGTCTCCATTTTAAGTTAATGTTTTATTTTAATTTAAATGTGTTTACGTTATATGTACATAAATTTATCCCTTTCACATTCCACGTGTGAAATTTCTACAATTATTAATCACAATGAGTTGTTCATCCAATTTAATGTACTTGTGTTTCTCATAAATAGGATCTATGTTGTACTATGTAATATATATGTAACATGATAATATAAAACAATAATAACACGGTACGTGAATAATTATACATACACATAAACTTGGACCTTTCACATTCCACATGTGAAACTTCTGTAATTACTACTCATAATGAGTTATTCATCTAATTTAACGTGTTTATGTTTCTTATATATGAGGTGTATATTACAAAATATGATGTATATGTGACAATATGATAAAACAATAATGTTACAAGTATATCATAAAACGTGGAAAGGTACAACTTGATATATATATATATATATATATTTGCTCAATGTTCTCGCAAGTAATTAGCAAGCCGATTAAAGCACGACCCGGCCTAATCAAAGCCAATACAGCTATTCTTCGAACGACCCATTCAAGATGGAGGCCGACCGCCTTATCCTTAGGTGGCCTACTACCAAGATAAGAGCAAAGCCATGTACAACCTGCCATATCCTCTCCACTCAGCTCCAAGACGGCCAACTCTTCTATGTCGATCCACTCTCAGCCTGAGCCAAGCCAGCCCGTCCACACGGCGTCACTTAAGTTGCCAGTCAACACTGTAATAGGTTGCCTCAAGAGACCATCATACTCGACAAGATTGGCTTAGACATGGCCTGTCCTTGGCCCGACTTTAGTACAACTGCCTCTGACTGGTCCTTGGCAGCCCACCATATCATCTGACATTTGGCCTGATATCAGCTCCCTAGCTTGGTCCTTATTTACTTTCAGTTTCCACCATGCCTTTAATAGCCGACCAGCCAGCCCAACAAGCCTTGCCACATAGGCACATGAAAGTAAATGACAAGTTGTTTGTCCATCCATACAAATATCTGTAGCTAAGAGGCTGAAGTGATGGCTACTCTTGTAACAAGCCATCGACATTTAATGCGGATTAAACGTAAAGCCTGTGCATGGTATAGAGGGGAAATTGGTATATTTCTCAGCCATACATCCTTTTGTACTTCTACAACTTTCTCCCATCAACCCAAGCAACTGCATCCACGGCCAGGCACTCTTTCCGCCTACTCTACAGTACAATCTCAGCTATCCATCATCCATCTTAGCTACTACAAATATCCCATGCACTTCCACTTCAAAGGGGTTGGAAAATATAAGGATTTTGGTATTGTACACCATCTAGAGGTCTTCATATAGCAAGTTCTTGAGATTTGTTACCTCATTAGTCTTAAGCACTTCCTTTTCTCTTAATATTCTCTTGTAATTCCCTGTAATTATAAGAGAAAAATATAGTATAAGAACTTCATAATGGATGTAGGAAAGTCGGTCGAACCACTCTATATTTGTTGTAGTTTACTTTAATTTTTTACATTCTTCCTCGTTTTCCATTTTAAGGCTAGTGATTAGCAAGCAACTTTGTTCTTTACAATGCAATAGTCTAATTCCGAGGTTGGTTAAAAATCTTACCAAAATTTTGGTGTTATAAAGAAAGCCTTCCCCTAAAAGTCTTGTTGGAAATGCGGATTATGGATCTTAAGGCTGGATCAACACTAGAGAGGGGGTGAATAGTGTTTAATGGATTTTATGGAATTTTTGAAATCTTTTCAAATTAAACACAAACAGATGCAATTCACAAACACAGAGAAAATCACAGAACCAGACACAAATGCACATAGTAAATAAAAGCAGTAAAGGAAAGAACACACCGGAATTTTATACTGGTTCGGAGTTACCCTACATCCAGTCCCACACAATTTCTTATGCATATTTCTTTTCAAATATAATGTCGATATTACAACCTCGATTTCAAGGCCACGAGATACACCCTCCTATCTCCGAGTCCAGGGCAAACTCTCTGATTTAACCAGGCTACAAGATCACCTAATTGATTACAGGCTACAATCGCACCCAATTGATTTATGGGCCACAATCACATCGTTTCCAATCACACTTTGATAGAGTGAGACTCGATACACTTTGATCTTTCGATCTTGATTACAAATGATCCTATAACTCTGAATAGCACCGAGATCTTTGAGAGAGAGTGGCATAGAATCAAACTAGAGATGATCGAGTTTGATTCACTTAGGATTTCGGCAGAATTTTGTTAAAGCATTTGAAATATAAGAGAATATTTGAGTGGAGAAGAAGGAGTGAAGAAATGAAGAAAAACTAACTTAAAATTCGTTGAAAACAACTGGTATATATAGGAGAACAACGGTCATGTCCATTCGCGAAAGGTTATGACGAATAGACACTTCTTTTGAAAATTTGAAATTTGAAATCCACGGCTACCATGTCGACATGGGGGGTATAGGGATGTCGACATGCCTATGCCATTTTTGAAAATTGATTTTTCTTTAAAATGATTTCTATTCTAAAACTTGTCAAAACAATTTCTAAACTTTGTAAACCATTTTGAATATAGTTTAAACTTATACAAGAGTTTTAGAAAGTAATCTTAAAATATATAATCTATAATATAAAAGTAATATTAAAACTAAGTATAGACTTCTTTAAAATATATTTTTGAGATTTAAAGCTAAAATATTAAAATCAAGAGATAGTTTTTGGAAAAATAGTTAAAATAAATTATTTTGAATATTTCGTGGATTCCATTCCACTAGAGAAGGTCGTGGGTTCCATCCCACTAAAGAGGTCATGGGTTCCATCCCACTATTAAAGCGAGAAGGTGGATTCCATTCCACAATTAAAATCCAAATAAAGATTTTAGTGCTATTATGAAGTTTTAACATAAATCTAGGCTCTATTACTTATCTTGATATCTTGAACTCTTGAACTCTTGACACTCATGAGTCTTCAGTCTTGATTTCTTCAATTTTGAATTCATCAGTCTTGAATCTCTATATTGTACAGTCTTCATTCTCAGTACCTGCATATATATACCCCGCATATACATATATATCTAGACAAGAATATTAGTATTTATATTTTATAAGAAGTCCTAAGGTTGTTGTCATCAAAACCATCATCTCAGGAACTAACAATCTCCCCCTTTTTGATGATGACAACCTTTGTTTATAAAATCTACTCCAACAAATTTCGATTCTACTCCGACTCCCCCTTATTCCAACAACTCCCTCTTAATCTACTAACTCCCCTTAATCAAAGCCTATTTAACCTATTTTATAATTCTCCCCTTTTGTCATTAACAAAAACTAATCCTAAACTACATAACTCCCCCTAATCTTATACTATAGCACCGTATATGATAATAACACAGTATAGTAGAATGTAAATGAGATAGATAATAATAGGAGTAAAATATAGTAAGGTAAATGTGAGAGATATGAAAATTTTAAACATAGCAATCAATATATACATCATGTTCTTATCAAACCACACCATGTTCAATCATATATTACACACCATATTCAAATCAATCCAAACCATACTAATCTAAACCAAATAAAACCAAACAATCCAAACCAAATCAAAATAAATCAAACCATATATGTCAAATCAAACATTTCTTGGAACTTGAACCCATCCTTCTTCACCGAAGATAGGATTTGCCTTTATAGCATCCCATTCTTCATTATCTTTGTTCAGAGTTCCTTCTGGATTCGCTTCAAGTTCTTCTTTGTTGAGGGCAGAGATCATCCATCGAATGGCATCGAAGTGCCTTTCTTGTTCCTTTATCATCTGCATTTGGCTTAATTCTAAGTGTCGTTGATTGCGAAGGATAAAAGTAAGTATGTTCTTGAAGGAATTGAATGTTTCTTTAAGATCTCACTTAGATTATGAATAGGAGAGGCCATTTTTTTTGATAAAATATGAAGAAATTCAATGGAAAAAAAGAGAATTGAAAGTATGCATTTTTCTGGAAGAAACAGGTATTTAAAGAGTTAGAAAGTCGTTTGAAATGAAAAGACACAAGGTAGTTATGTCAATTTCAATTTCAAAACAAAACAGTTTCTGGTCGTTACATGTCGACATGGGGGGTAGGGGAATGTCGACGTGCCCCTGTTAATTTTGGCAATTTGCTTTGTTTCTTTATATTATGTACAAGTCTATATATATAAACTTATATAACAAGCATTCTAGAGATATTTTAGAGCTAATAAACAGAAATAAAGGATTTTCATTGATAATTTTAGTTAACATTACATAAAACGATATATAACATTAACTAAAGAGAGATACAAACCAATACAACATGAAATGAAACTAGTATTAGTTAGAGGATGATGAAGATGATGATAATCCAAGCTTGCGACTCACTTTCCCAAAGAACTTGTTCGTTTTGGTGGAAATCTTGTCCAACTTTTTACTAACGGATCTTTTGAGAATCCGTTGGTTTTCCACGATAATATTTTGGTTCTTAAGAAGCGTTTTGTTGGATGGATTGGTAGGAGTGATAGGGTATTCGATGCATTCCAATGAAGTCTCTTCCTCCTCCTCTCCTTCTTCTTCAATTTCCACCTCCTCCCCTTCCTCCTCCTCCTCCTCTTCTTCTTCCCTCTCTTCATGAGCCAATCTCTCATCCTTTTCGGCAAGTGTTTCATATGGTTGAAACACAAGCGGAATTATCATAAGAGAGATGTTAGCATGGTTAAATACTTTTCTAGAAATAAACTCCTCTCTCTTATAATCAACACCAAAGTAGTTGAAAATCCAAGTGAGGTAAATTCCACGGTATAAAGTGTTTTCACCTAAAGTAAAAAAATTGGGATGAAGTTCATCCAAAATCACTTGCGCCCAATTAATGTCATAGTACCCAAAAATAGCAAAAAGAGCCTTACAAACTTTTAAGGTCGGGTGATTGAAATTTCTCGATCTTGGAGTTATGGTATGTTGCAAAAGAAGGTTTATAATTCTACTTTAGGATGGAAATTTCAATTTATAAACTCAAAGTTATCATCCCCTTCAAAAATGTAATGAAATGACTCACGATCATGTTCATCAATTTTAAAATCCGAAAGATCCAATCCCGTACTCTTACAACCAAGAATGTTACCCAAAATATCACTATTTAAAACAATACGCGTTCCTTTAACGCTACTCCACACTTCCCCTTCATTTTCTTCATAAAAACCATGATTCAAATTTGCATAAAACATTTTGACAAGGTTCGGATAACAAACAAAATCATTTTGAGAATCATCAATTAAGCTAAGAATTTGATTCTCTTCGAAAAGAACATTGACCTCATATGAAGGAAAATCACTAAAGATAGCAAATTTTCCCGTATGGACCTTTCCAAAGTTTACATAGCTAATGTAAGCTTTGATAGCTTCTGGATCATTGTAGAGGAACTCTTTGGTGGCCTTGGATGGTCTCATGGTGGATGGAGTGCTTGAGGAAGCCATTTTTGAAGAAAGTAGAGAGCTTGAGAGTTTGAATTTTGAAATGAAAGTGAAAAAATAAGATAAAGTTAAGGAGATAAATAGATATCTAAAAGCCATGTTCTCTGGTCAAGAGATACCTTTTCATAGCTTTGGAATTGGTGAAAAGGTGAAGGGAAATTCAAAGTTTTGAATTCAAATTTGAACTTCAAATTTCTGGCAGGGATGTCGACATGGGGGGTAGGGTCATGTCGACATGGGTCCCCTAAATCATGTGACTTATTTTTCCTACTTTATTTAATATCTATATATATATATATATCCTATAATCTAATTTATATTTTATCTGAAATAATATTAAATATAATAACACTTTAATATTAATATTTTAATATTAAAATATAATTAAAATAATATTATTTTGAAAATCAAAATTTTAAATTCAAACAACAAGCAATTTCAAAACAAGCAAATAACCAAACATTCAAGCAAGCAATTTCAATCAATATAATTTAAATGCGTACCTATTTTTAGATCCATATTTCCGAGATCATTAGACTTGTGAATAGTTGCAAAGCACATGTTTGAATTTTTCGTCTCTTGATCTTCATCACTAGAGGATGAGTCTGAATCGTCTAGTGCAGCAGTATATGCTCTCTTTCTTTTCTTTGACGAATCATTACTTGGAGAAAAATTTCTGTTTACACGGATGCGGACGATCTCTTTTTAAGTGGCCCGGCTCATCAAAATTATAGCATCTGACGTTGTTTTGAGTATTATTACTATTTCCAGAATTCTTGTGATCATTTCTCTTGTAATTGTTCATCTTTCTGTATTTCAGAAACTTTCTAAAATTCCTTGTCATCAAGTCTATTTCTTCATCGTTGTCACTGTTTGAGTCCGAACCATCTGTTATTGCATTGAACGCTATTGACTTCTTTTCTAAGGCCTTGCTTTCTCTTCTCCCTTGCATTTGTTCTTCAAACGATATCAAATTCCCAATCAATTCTTCAATTTTCAGAGTACTAATATCATTAACCTCTTCAATTGCTAGAGTCTTCTGATCCCATTCCGGAGTGAGTGAATTCAGAATTTTTCTAACTTGATCTTCTTTAGAAAAGTTCTTTCCTAATGCAATTAGTGAGTGCACAATGTCTTGAAACCTATTGTACATGTCTGAAATGGACTCAATTGGATTCATCTTGAATAATTGAAACTGATTGGTCAAGAGAGATATTTTGGTCTTTTTAACTTTGCTTGTTCCTTCATGAGTAACTCGCAAAGTTTTCTAGATCTTATATGCAGACTTACAAATAGACACTCTATTAAACTCATTCCTATCAAGTGAACAAAATAGAATATTTATGGCTTTGGAATTTTTTTGTGCAATAGTCTTTTGCTCGGCATTCCACTGTGCAAAATCAGTTGTGGGTTCAATGTACTCAGTTTGTGTAATATTCCAAGTGTCTAATCCTATTGATTGTAAATAGATTTTCATCCTACATGCCCAATATGCATAGTTACTGCCATTAAAAAGTGGTGGCCTGGCAGTAGACTGACCCTCTACAAATAAACTAGTGATAGTGTTGACACTACCAGTGTTGGCATCCATTTGAAAACTTTTCAAAAATCAGATTATGAAAACTTTGAAAACCAATGCTCCGATACCAAATGTTGGAAATGCGGATTACGAATCTTAAGGCTGGATTAACACCAGAGGGGGGGTGAATAGTGTTTAATGGATTTTGTGGAATTTTTGAAATCTTTTCAAATTAAACACAAACAGATGCAATTCACAAACACGGAGACAATCGCAGAACCAGACACAGATGCAAATAGTAAATAAAAGCAGTAAAGGAAAGAACACACCGGAATTTTATACTGGTTCGGTGTTACCCTACATCCAGTCCCACACAATTTCTTATGCAGATTTCTTTTCAAGTATAATGTCGATATTACAACCTCGATTTCAAGGCCACGAGATACACCCTCCTGTTTTCGAGTCTAGAGCAAAATCTCTTGATTTAACCTGGATACAAGATCACCTAATTGATTTACGGGATACAATCACACCAAATTGATTTACGGGCCACAATCACACTGTTTCCAATCACACTTTGACAGAGAGAGACTTGATACACTTCGATCTTTCGATCTTTGATTACAAATGATCCTATAACTCTGAATAGCATTGAGATCTTTGAGAGAGTGGCAGAGAATCAAACTAGAGATGATCGAGTTTGATTCACTTAGGATTTCGGTAGAATTTTGTTAAAGCATTTGAAATATAAGAGAATATTTGAGTGGAGAAGAAGGAGTGAAGAAATGAAGAAAAACTAAATTAAAATTCATTGAAAACAACTGGTATATATAGGAGAACAACGGTCATGTCCATTTGCAAAAGATTATGACGAATAGACACTTCTTTTGAAAATTTGAAATTTGAAATCTACGGCTACCATGTCGACATGGGGGGTATAGGGATGTCGACATGCCTTTGTTATTTTTGAAAATTGATTTTGCTTTAAAATGATTTCTATTCTAAAACTTGTCAAAACAATTTCTAAACTTTGCAAACCATTTTGAATATAGTTTAAACTTATAAAAGAGTTTTAGAAAGTAATCTTAAAATAAATAATCTATAATATAAAATTTATATTATAAACTAAGTATAGACTTCTTTAAAATATATTTTTGAGATTTAAAGCTAAAATATTAAAATCAAGAGATAGTTTTTGAAAAATAGTTAAAATAAATTGTTTTGAATATTTCGTGGATTCCATTCCACTAGAGAAGGTCGTGGGTTCCATCCCACTAAAGAGGTCGTGGGTTCCATCCCACTATTAAAGCGAGAAGGTGGATTCCGTTCCATAATTAAAATCCGAATAAAGATTTTAGTGCTATTATGAAGTTTTAACATAAATCTAGACTCTATTACTTATCTTGAACTATTGATACTCATGAGTCTTCAGTCTTGATTTCTTCAATCTTGAATTCGTCAGTCTTGAATCTCTATATTGTACAATCTTTATTCTCAATACCTGCATATTTATACCCTGCAATACATATATATCTAGACAAGAATATTAGTATTTATATTTTATAACAAGTCCTAAGGTTGTTGTCATCAAAACCATTATCTCAGGAACTAACAAGTCTCACCTTTCTTCACTTTTCCTTTCTACAAAAATATAATCCAGATTTTTACCATGGACAATCTTCCACCAATAGAAGGTAACAACTCGAAGGGCATGAAACTAATGGTAACACTGTTTCCAGTGTTGTCTAACTCAATCTTGGTGTGAACGAAGAAATATGGCATAATGTGCTACTACAACTACCATGGGTCAGCTAGCTCATGAAGTGAATGGCTTAAGGACGGGGTTGCCTGCCCAAGAAACTATAAACTTTATCCCACCAGCTCCTCCTATGGTCGACCTAGTCGACTTTCCTGCTCACATATCCATTCTTCCTGGCGTCTAGACCTCATGAACACTATTAAGGTCCGGGAAAGGATAGTGCTCGAAACACCACTCGTGGTTGTTCATGCTTATCATAGAAGGTATGCGGTGCACATGCCTAGCCAAATTGATATCACCATCAGATATGGCTACACCTATAGAGCCAAGACATCGTTGTTCCTTATCAATGGAACGACCACCAGTTTTTAATCATTTGTGAATTTCTGCTTTTGACCGCCTCAATGATGGTACCCCTACCGTCGGTAGGGTACATTTGACTCTCATGGCACACTCCAGATCTCATGGGGAATGGCCAAGAACAAATTAAGAGAAGGAGGACGGGCCGCATATTCCAGGCCACCCATTGTGCATAAGGAGAGGTCTCCCGGTTATCATCATCACCATTCTCCATATCGTTGCGGATCTCCTACTTCGCCCAAGCGTAGGCTGAGTCCTAGCCTGTGTTTGGCCATAGTGTCCATCAACAGGCTGATGTTGGCCTCAGGGAAGAAATGTGTATCCTCTCCCAGCAACTGAATAGAATGCAAGCCCAAAATGCAAAGGGGCAAAGCATTCTGACGATGAAAACCATTCTCCGATGAAATTTTGAACACTAACATCCATCGGAGGTATGCGTTACGGCCATTGACAAGTCTGATGGGAGTGCTAACCCATCCGACCACATGGCTACCTTCAATTCCATTACTCGTGCCGGTCAGCTTTACAGCTCGACAAAGTATTTTATCTTTCCATTTGCTCTTACAAGATCGACCACTCGTTGGTTTCTGCATCTACATTTGGGCAGCATCAGTTCCTGGGCCCAATTGTGCAGATTTCAAGACTTGTTTCTTCACTTTCAAAACTGATGTCATGATGGCTAGCAAAATAGGTAACATCGGGTAGGGTCCTTCAGAAAGCTTGTAGTCGTATGTTAACCGCTTCAACAAAGAGTCCACCCAGGTAGGGGTGCTGACGTGAATAACTTGATCGTGGCCCTATGTTCAAGGTCAGACACAAGTCTAAAATGTAGAGAGCTCCAGAAGCAGTCGGCTATATCCTTGACTGAATTTTATCAAAGGGCAAACGGTATGATGAGAATCGAAAATGCAAATCTTTTGGATAGTGACAATAAGGCAAAGAACCCTACCCAAGCAGCTCCTCGCAACAACAATGATCGACAAGGCAATGGTCATCAACCCGACATCAGAAGCAACCAGAGCTCGAAACTCAATACAAGCCCAAATTAAATAATTACGATAATTTAAACAGGTATATCCCATGATATATCTCGCCACCTGGGACCAGGTGCCCTTTCATAGACCCAACACCACTGAGAGTGGAAAACGGGAGGAATCTCATAGAAACAACAAATACTGCGAGTTCAATCAAATTAACATCCACTATACAATAGAGCATTGGGTGCTTAAAGATGAGATTAAGCAACTCATCCGGGAAGGAACACTTTTGGAGTTTTGTGCGGCATCAAGTAATGCAAAGGGAAAACCATGGCAACCGGCCGCTTCAGCCCCAAACCCAGCAACACAAATGTCCAAGCCAACATCGAAGTCTTGACCATATGTGGAGGCCCATATATGGATGGTAGTAGCTGGGGGATCGATCTCGATATCAAAGAGAGGTGGCCATAGTCGGTTAGATTTATTCACTATAGTCTAGGGCGTCCAACATGAATGAACTGGGCCAGCTCGCAGCGGAAGAAATTGGTGAATTTCAAAAAGATTAGCCATTTTGGATCTTTGATGGGCTTATGAAGTTTAAATTCATTTAGAACTTTTCTAAGTTTCTTTTAAATAAAATCAATATTTTATTTAATTTCATAAATAAAGTTTCACTTTAATATAATATGTATATAAATTAGAGTTATCAAATATACTTTTATATACATATTTGTGCATGACGGTTACTTATTAAATTTATTTAAAGAATGAAACTTTTCATTTCCTTTCTCTTAACTCATTCAATTAATGAAGAGATATAAATTTATTTAAAGAAGGAAACTTTTCATTTCCTTTCTCTTAACTTATTCAATTAATGAGGGGACATAAATTTATTTAGAGAAGGAAAATTTTTTCTTTTAATTAAATTGACTAATTGATTAATAAAAATATTAATGACCAATCTAAATATGGCATGAAATGTAAATATATTCACAGTAAATATTATGCAAATGCAACATATAGGAAGTGTGCATAGTCAGTGATAATTAATATGTATGCATAAATAAACAAGAATAATTTAGAGGCAATCATATAAGGGACAAATGAGAAAAAAGATAAAAAGATGACATATATGATTGATTCACCTTCTCTCTGTATCAAACTTAATTAGTATAGCATTTAGTCAATAATCAATGAATAATAATGACACAAGAATATGAATAACCAGTAATAGTTGATATGTATATATTATTGTCTAGTTTTAAATTGTTTGATAATAATAAAGAGTTTAAATCCTACAATTTGTAGTGAATGTTATGTTTTATATGTATACAAGCATATAGATATAATTATGTGTGTATGAAGATTAAATTTTTTTAAGTAATTCAAAATAAAATTCCATACTACATATAAATTTTGATGTATTTGTAAATACACTTGAATTAGTTAACGAAATACACATGTATGCTGTAACAACCCGCAAATCCGCACAAATCAAGCTGACAATAAACCGCACATGTCCAACCCAATTTGAACGGAAAAACGAATAGTTATGGGAAAGAAAGAAGAAGAGAAAAGAAGAAGAAGGGAAAAAGAAAACTAAAACAACACAGAATCTCACAATCGCAGTGGAATAATATATTATATAATATCAATGATCTTTATAAAAAAGAAACTGTTATATGCATATATCAAACCAGAGTACACAAATAACCAATCATTAGCCTGGACAGTTATAACAACATGCCCTCACAAATACTGATAATTTCAACAACAATGCAGTGGAAAATAAACATATAAGTGAATACGACTTGAAAACCTACAGCTCGTCTTCGGAAGCTCCAAAGCATACCAACTAAATCTGTAAATATGCTCGGTATGACTCGAGCATTATAATAAAATAACACCCGAGTCAGTCTGGTAAACCAGGGTGAGAAACCACACCTAACTGGATTTTAAAGTTATAAAAACCTTTGAAATCAAAACTATCTCGTAAGACCACGCCGCACGTAAACACGGACGAGTTTTTACCTTACGATAACCAAACATGATATTATAATAGCGTCTAAGACACAAATACTTGTTAATCATAGCCGAAATTGTTACATTAATTAAATTCTAGCATACTAGGTTCTATAATCAAAGCTGTAAAGGTATGTATTGAAGATTGGATTTCATACTATGACAAGGTAAGGAACTACCTTCCGAAGGTACATCTCTAGATAAAATGTACCGGGGTTTGAGAAGAACATCTTGTACCCCTGCCACACAGGACTTGCCTACCACTTGACTAGTAGTACCGAATATGATCACCCTTTTGTTAATGGGCCCCGAAGCATACATGAGTAGATAGTAATCGATCTAGATTTGGAATGACCATACCCTGATGGGAGCGACTCATATGGCTCTGCTGCATGCTCGATTTTTGTCATTTCTCAGTTAATGAGGCTTGAGGCTACGTTTTACCTTTATATATCACTTCCCACTTGAAATGCTAACACTGCCCTCCAGGCAACAATGCAATGCCAGCATTCATCCATACAAGTTCATTCTGGGACTGAACGAAACCGAAGGCACCACATCTACTACATCCATTTTGGGAATCACCCTTAGGATTAGTAGCAAGTAGCCCTTGCACTTCAAAAGCTCCATTTCAATCATCTTCATGATAGTCAAATACAAAACACTCATGCCAGTTCGAAGTGGTTTTCGAATAACATATCTGATCCCGGTCTATCCGAACCGAAAACGTTAGTTTATAAACTGGCCAAAACTTGATAGTCAGTTATTTAACTATCAAATAAGCAAACAATCTAACCAGAGATCAAATTTCTGAATGAAGCAACACTAGTTAAGCACCAAGCATACTAAGCCTCTTTAATTAATATTTTCATTAATTAAAACGCTTTCCAAATATTTATCTCAAAATATCTTTACGAAGATATACCCGCAAACCCCTATATTTTCGATACTTGGGAAAAATCTATATACTTATCTCAATAGTATAAGTATATTCATAGAACGGAGGAAGATTTCCTTTTCACACAATTCTAGAACAATTTATAAATTCCTTTATAAATCTCTAAACCCGTTTATAACCCCATTCATTAATCTTTGAAACTATTTGTAAAACTCCCTTTTATACATTCCAAAAATCGTTTATAAACCCTTTATAAATCCATAAAACCATTTATAAACTACTTTTTTAAATCTATAAACCCATTTCTAAAATTCCTTTATAAATATCTAAGACCATTTATAAAACACTTTTTACGCTTTAACTAATCTTCCTTGAAGTTTTCCAAACCATGTTATAAGATTCCTCTTATAAAACCCACATCTATTTATAAAACCCTATTTATAAATCTTGAAAACATTTATAAATAAATTCTAATCATTTACTTTAAAACACTATTATATAATAATAAACATTATAATTAAATAATAATTAACTTCAAAACATCTTAAAAACAATAGTTAATAATCTCAAAACATTCTTGATAAAACTATAATAATTTATCTTCAACATTATTATAAATAATAATAATTAATTTCCAAAACTTTATTAATAAATAATTATAATTAATATCAAACCATATTAATAATTTTAAAAATTAACCTTTCAAAATATTAAAATATTGATAAACAACTTTAAAACAATATTAATATAAATAAACAACTTTTAAAACATAAATATATTTCCTTGATAAAAATCCATACTTAAATTTCAACATAATCATTTCCATATTTAAAAAAATGTATTTATAAATCTCTTTCTATTTTATAAAACTTCTTTTCTTATAAAGTCCCTTTATTTATAAAATATCACATTTATACATCTCCATATTTATAAATAAATCTTTACATATA
This sequence comes from Allium fistulosum, assembly GCA_030737815.1. Lineage (NCBI taxonomy): Eukaryota > Viridiplantae > Streptophyta > Magnoliopsida > Asparagales > Amaryllidaceae > Allium > Allium fistulosum. The sequence continues at coordinate 670,802,844 of CM060906.1, forward strand.
TATATATATATATCACTTTATATAAAATGGTTAATAAACATTTATACCAAAAAATTTCTATCTTCTTTTTAAAACCATATTCCTATATTATAAAAGATGGACTTATTTTTAAAATTTTACAAATCTTTATTTACAGTTCAAAAATCTCTATTTAAATTATAAAACTATTAATTTATATTATCTAAACACCGTACCTTTTATTTTAAAATAAATTCCTTCTTTAAATAATTCAAGAATAATTATTAAAACATATAAAGTTTCAAAAATCACTTAGAATCCTTTTAAAAACTAAATCTTCACTTTATAGTATTTCAAAATACTAAAAATATGGCCCAGTGCTACTATAGCACTAAATAGGGAAAAATCATCCATGTCATCAAATATGGCATCCAACACATCATATATCAAAATATATGAAAATTAAAATCAACAGTGTAAGGAATCTAGTTGGATCCCTCCAATCTGTCCCCATGCATCACATATAGTATAATCATAAAATATAAATCAATCGCTTCGAGGCGGGATCGCATACAATGGGCCATCCCCTTATACACGAGAATGTAACAAGGTCTCATCCGCTCCATGGGCGGGAATATATCCAAACTATCAAATAAAATAGTAAATCATCCAAACAGTAAATAAACAATCAACAATAAAATTATCTGCACTTATATAAAAATATAAGCGGGTCAAAGAGTTGAGTTAACTCACTTTGATTCCAGTTATCGCTGAAGCGTTCCGATTTGGATTAAAATTGAACAAGCGTTCAATTTTAACCCAAATTCCTACAAGCTCCAAATCTGTCCAAAGCAACTCCATAACGTAGTATTCGCTGATACGATCGCAACTCAACTCGTCGCCTTCAAATTCGACCTCGTATGAAAAAATTATGAATTAATGAACGCTTAAAATAATTAAATTATAATTAACTTAAAATAATTAAGTTTAAAACTTAATTCACCTTTCCCTCCCTCTCGTTCTCGTTTCCAGGTAACAGAAAAATGCGACCGCATTCCTTTATTGCCATTGCCGCCTTTCATCGCCGTTCGTCGTTGCGACCCCGCAGGAGACCGCCTCTCCTCTATTGCGCCCACCGCCACTGGTGTGACCACTCAAAACGTTCCACATCACCTCGATTTCACCAAGGAACGCCACAACTTCGTGCCTCCTTTGCCGCCGCCATGCTTCGTTTTGGCTCGATCCACTGTTGATTAGATATGCCTCGACGAGCTCTACGTTCTCTTAGTTGAGATCGAAACCTGAAAGCGACCGTGGTGGCTCCAATCATCAACTGTTGTTGGATGGAATTAACATTTAATGGCGGTTGATGTTATTTCATTTAGGGTTTGCAAATGGAGAAAGTTGATGTCCTTATATAGAAAATTTTAAAGCACTATTCATGCGTTAAAGTTTCAAACTCCAATCGAGGCGTGTCACCTGGCATTCTATATATAATACCCATATTCCGAACACAATAGAACTAGTATCGAGAGTCAATTCCATCATATATAAAAGTTAGTTTTCAAAATCAAATTATATTAAATTAAATTCCTTTAGTTAATTTCTACGCGTTTCAAGCTCGCATGAGCAAACGATACGTTCGATCGCCATGAAATTCAACAGAATATAATAACTCAATATTATGGATTCAATGAAACTGGTTTCATTGAAATCTGAGACAGTCCTCGGAAGGCTATTTTCACATGTTAATTAAAACGAATTATTATCAAAACCATTTTATTCACTTTAACTTCAAATTTAAAAGTTTACTACCTTCATTCTTATTCAAATGAATTCAAATCAACTTTCGAAATCATTTTCATTCACGTTAATTTCAAGATTTAATAATTTTTAACAATTCCAAATATTCAATTTAACAATTCAATTATCAATTAAATTGCTGAATTTGAAGTATAAGTTGTTTTAACTTATAAAATTAACTTTTCAATATTTAAAATCAATTAAATATTCCAAATATCAAGTGACTAAAATTCTAGATCGTTACATTCTCCCCCTTTAAAAGAATTCCGTCCCTGAAATTAGCAAGTAAGAAAAATGCCCAAACCCATTAACTTTTCAAAAGCAATTAGCTGAAATAGATTATAAATTTCTAAGTCTTTTAGATTCACCCACCTATACCAACTAATTTCCATCCATTCATTTATTTCAAGTCATAACTCAAAATTAAATTTTAGTTATCAAAATTATCAAAAAATTTCTAACGCCTTAAATTTACGAAAAATTTCGCCAACGTCTCATTTGCATTGCTTGATTGAAATTTTTTATAATATATATATATTCACAAATTTACATCTCATCTTCAAGGATGAGACATTCCGTGTGGAAAAAATATAAAAAGGCGATATGTAATCCGAGGTGTGTACCTTTTATTAGTATTAGCAAGCATAGACAATCAATATAATGCGAAAGCAAGCTTCAAATGCAAAGCATACGCTATCTGCACCTACTAATCACTCAACAAGCAAAGAGAACAAGTATATGGAAAGTAATATCAAATATATAACATAGACTATACAATATCATACGCAAATGTAACAAATGCAAGAAGAGAAACCATCCAACAAATAATATTCATCCAATTAATTTATAACCATATCAATTTGCATTTTCCAATGTCAAAATTTAATTTATTAAGCCTGTACGATGTACATATATCATCCATACGCAAAACCATACCCGATCTCTCGCTTGATCACACAATTTCACTTTCGAACTAGTATCGTTCACACGACCACTCTAGTGTGGACTCAAAACTGGATCCTTGATTAGAAACCACCATTTATCCTTGCATAGCCATATACTATGATAGAGAATATCAGAATCAATCAAAAATCCATATCTAGTGTTTATCGTCAAGAATCGAGTGAAAAATCCTAACTCGGATCGATGTAAATCAACTCGAAATCATATATTCGAATTTGGATCAAACAGTTATGTGAATAAAATAATATACGTACAACTTACATATTTATTCCAATTGGTTTCTTATTATATCCCTTTTTTTTCTTTTTTTTTAAATTCCTTTATTTACATTCATTTATTTATAATCATTATTCACATTCATTTTATTTTTTAACAACGATTCAGTCCATACTCAATTCATTTATGAATCATTTCACAAAATTTTACTTAAGTTTAATATAAACATTTTATACAGCACTTCTCGTGTTTATTACCATTTCATAACTTAAGTTCATATTTGTTTCTATCAAACAACATCCTAAACCATATTCAATTCATTTTACAACGTAAGTTGAATTTCATTTTATAACTCAAGTTCATACCCATTTCATTAATTCATTACAAATCAAATTCAATTTCATTTAACTTTGCTTGAGTCAAATTTCTTTCCAAAATTCATTTTATTTAACCAAAGTTAAATTTCATTTCGTAGTTCAATTTCCAATTTACTTTCCTTAACATTTATATTCAACAAATTTTAAAAAATTTGTTTTAACTTACTAATTCTCAAAAATTTATAAGTTATAAAACTTATTTTCTCATATTTATCAATTATACTTTGGGTTTTAAAATCAAAACTTGTTTTACCGAAGCATAACTTCAATGGTAGCAATCCATCACTTAGAAACTCGAAAATGAGCGCCGATGATTATGCGGTCATCGCCATAATTATTTTCCAGCGACTAAAGCGAGTTCAGTGCTTTCTATTTCTTTTAAATCCTTTTTAAAAATATTTCTAGTCAAAATACTTTCTGAATAATATCATTATTATTTCTTTAAAACTTATGAAGAACAATTTCCAAAATCAACGGGATTTAAATCCTCAACTTTCTTATTTTAAATCCATTTTATTTACAAATTATACTTATAAATTTCCCTTATATATAATTTCACTTTGGTTATATAAAACCATTTTTTAGTTGTTTATCTTTGTTTACATTATAATAACAACAACTTTCATTACAACATAAACAACAAACAACAAATGATAATAATTAAATATTATCATTCACTAACAACCAAACACACTATATATATAAACATAATCATTTCTGAAAAATTATTATTTTATATATAAAATATAATTTAGGTAAAAAATATTTCATTTACCAATTTCCAAAACAATACTGTATTGATTTGCCTTGTTTAAGTGTTTAGAAACCCCTACCGATATCGTGTCGTCCCACATACCGACCAGAATTCATAAGCCACTCAACAGATAAATTAACACAATATAAAACATCTTTATATCACTAACAAATACGCGATCATATCTATAATACACTCAAACTCATAATAAGGCATTCCATTAACTTATCTCTTAATGAGTTTCCCCACCAAAGCCAAGGTACTCACTTAACCTTGCGCTCCGGTACCAGTTGTAACAACCTGCAAACCCGCACAATTCAAGCTGACAATAAACCACACATGTCCAACCCAATTTGAACGGAAAGACGGATAGTTATGGAAAATAAAGAAGAAAGAAGAAGAAGGGAAAAAGTAAACTGAAACAACATAGAATCTCACAATTACAGCGGAACAATATATAATATAATATCAACGATCTTTACAAAAGAGAAATTGTTATATACATACATCAAATCAGAGTACACAAATAACAAATCATCGGCCTGGACAGTTATAACAACCCGCCCTCACAAATACTGATATTTCAACAAAATGCAGCGGAAAATAAACATATAGGAGAATACAACTTGAAAACCTCCAGTTCATCTTTGGAAGCTCCAAAGCATCCCAACTGAATCTGTAAATATGCTCGGTCTGACCCGAGCATTATAATAAAATAACGCCCAAGTCATTCTGGTAAACCAGCGTGAGAAAACACACCCAACTGGATTTTAAAATTATAAAAACCATTGAAATCAAAAGTATCTCGTAAGATCACACCACACATAAACACGAATGGGTTTTTACCTTACGATAACCAAACCATTTAATATGAAATTCTCTTATATTATAATAGTGTTTAAGATACAAATACTTATTAATCATAGCCGAAATTGTTACATTAATTAAATTCCAGCATACTAGGTTCTACAATCAAAACCGTAAAGGCACGTATTAGAGATTGGATTCCATACTATGACAAGGTAAGGAACTACCTTCTGAAGGTACATCTCTAGAAAAATGCACTGGGGTCTGGTAAGAACATCTTGTACCCCTGCCACACAGGACTGTCTTACCACTTGACTGGTAGTACCGAATATGATCACCGCTTTCGTTAATGGGCCCCGAAGCATACATGAGTAGATAGTAATCGGTCTAGATTTGGAATGACCATACCCTGATGGGAGCGACCCACATGACCCTGCTGCATGCCCGATTTTTGTCATTTCCCGATTAATGAGGGTTGAGGCTACGTTTTACCTTTATATAGCACTTCCCACTAGGAATGCTAACACTGCCCTCTAGGCAACAATGCAATGCCAGCATTCATCCATACAAGTTCGTTCTGGGACTGAACAAAACCGAAGGCACCACATCTACTACATCCACTATTGGAATTAACCTCAGGATTAGTAGCAAGTAGCCCTTACACTTCAAAAGCTCCATTTCGATTATCTTCAAGATATTCCAATCCGATATGCTCATGCCGGTTCGAATTGGTTTTCGGATAACATATCTAATCTCGGTCTCTCCGAACCGACAACGTTAGTTTATAAACTAGCCAACACTTGATAATCGGTTATTTAACTATCAAATAAACAAACAATCCAACCAGAGATCAAATTTTCGAAGGAAGCAACACTAGTGCACCAAGCACACTAAGCCTATTTAATTAATCTTTTCATTAATTAAAACACTTTCCAAATATTTATCTCAAAATATCTTTGCCAAGATATACCCACAAATCCCTATATTTTCGATACTTGGGAAAAATCTATATACTTATCTCAATGGTATAAGTATATTCACAGAACGGAGAAAGATTTCTTTTTCACACAATTCAAGAACAATTTATAAATTCCTTTATAAATCTCTAAACCTATTTATAACCCCATTCATTAATCTCTGAAATTATTTGTAAAACTCCCTTTTATACATTCAAAAAACCATTTATAAATCCATAAAACCATTTATAAACTACTTTTTTAAATCTATAAACCTATTTCTAAAATTCCTTTATAAATATCTAAGACCGTTTATAAAACTCTTTTTACCCTATAATAATCTTTCTTTAAATTTTCCAAACCATGTTATAAGATTCCTCTTATAAAACCCACATCTATTAATAAAACCCTATTTATAAATCTCGAAAACATTTATAAATAAATTCTACATTTACTTTAAAACACTATTGTATAATAATAAACAATATAATAAATAATAATTAACTTCACACATCTTTAAAATAATAATTAATAATTTCAAACATTCTTAATAAAACAATAATAATTTATCTTCAACATTATTATAAATAATAATAATTTATTTCCAAAACTTTATTGATAAATAATTATAATTAATTTCAAACATATTAATAATTAACCTTTCAAAATATTAAAATATCGATAAACAACTTTAAAACAATATTAATATAAATAAACAACTTTTAAAACATAAATATATTTCCTTGGTAAAAATCCATACTCAAATTTCAACATAATCATTTCCATATTTATAAAACTGTACTTATAAATCTCTTTCTATTTCATAAAACTACTTTTCTTATAAAATTCCTTTATTTATAAAATATCACTTTTATGCATTATTACATTTATAAATCTCCATATTTATAAATTTCCATATTTATAAATAAATCTTAATATGTATATATATATATATCACTATATATAAAACAGTTACTAAATATTTATACCAAAATATTTCTATCTTCTTTTTAAAACCATATTCCTTTATTATAAAAAACGGACTTATTTTTATGATTTTAGAAATCCTAATTTACAGTTTAAAAATCTCTATTTAAATTATAAAAATATTAAATTATAATATTTAATAACCATAACTTTTATTTTAAAATAAATCCCTTCTTTAAATAATTCAAGAATAATTATTAAAACATATAAAGTTTCGAAAATCACTTAAAATCCTTTTAAAAACTAAATCTTCACTTTATAGTATTTCAAAATACTAAAAACATGGCGTAGTGCTACTATAGCACTAAATAGGGAAAAATCATCCATGTCATCAAATATGGCATCCAACACATCATATATCAAAATATATGAAAATTATAATCAACGGTGTGAGGAATTCAGTTGGATCCCTCCAAGCTATCCCCCTGCATAACATACGGTATAATCATAAAATATAAATCAACCGCTTCGAGGCGGGATCGTATATAAAGGGTCATACTCTCATACGTGGGAACGTAATAGGGTCTTATCCACTCAAGGGGCGGTAATATATCCAAACCATCAAATAAAATAATAAATTATCTAAACAGTAAAAAAAACAATCAACAATAAAATTATCCACACTTGTATAAAAATATAAATGGGCCAGAGAGGTAAGTTAACTCACTTTGATTCCAGTTATCGCTGAAGTGTTCCAGTTTGGATTAAAATTGAACAGACATTCAATTTTAACCCAAATTCCTACAAGCTCTAAATCCATCCAATCAACTCCATAACGTAGTATTCGTCGATACGATCGCAGTGCAACTTATTGCGTTCAAATTCGACCTCGTATGAAAAAGTTACGAATTAATAAAAATTTGAAATAATTAAATTATAATTAACTTAAAATTAATTAAGTTTAAAACTTAATTCACATTTCCCTCCCTCTCATGCCTGTTTCCCGATAACAGAAAAACACGACCGCGTTCCTTCATCACCGTCGCCGCCGTTCGCTACCGCGACCCCGCTGGAGACCGCCTCTCCTCTGTCGCGCCCATTACCACCAGTACGACCACCCGAAACGCCTCCCATCGCCTCGATTTCGCCAAGGAATGCCGCGACTTCACGCCTCCTTTGCCCTCTTCATGCTTCGTTTTGGTTCAATCCAACCGTTGATTAGCTATGCCTCGACGAGCTCTACGTTTTCTTAGTTGAGATCGAAGCCTGAAAATGACCATGGTGGCTCCGATCATTAGCTACCATTGGATGGAATTAACGTTTAATGGCAGCTGAAGTTATTTCATTTAGGGTTTGCAAATGGAGAAAGTTGATGTCCTTATATAGAAAATTTTAAAGCACCATTCACGTGTTAAATTTTCGAACTCTAATCGAGGTGTGCCACCTGGCATTTCATATGTAATACCCATATTCCGAACATAATGGATCTAGTACTGGGAGCCAATTCCATCATATACAGAAGTTAGCTTTCAAAATCAAATTATATTAAGTGGAAATTAGGCACAAGGGCCTCTTTAGTAAGTGGAATTAATTTCTAGGACACGCAACTGAAATAATTACTTTCAAGGACAAAACGTAAAATAATTAGTTTCTAGGGCCTAAAAACCTATGAATTATGTCCTTGAAAGTAATTGGACTGCTGACTTTGTCCTTGAAAGTAATTATTCTGCTGACTTTGGCCTTGAAAGTAATTTCTTTGAATGTGTGTCCTAGAAATTAATTGGACTGCAAAGTTTGTCCTTCTGGTGAAATGCCCCTTATATTAAATTAAATTCCTTTAATTAATTTCTACACGTTTCAGGCTCACACGATCAAACGACATGTCTGATCGCCACGAAATTCGGCGGCATATAATAATTCACTATTACGGATCCAATGAAACTGGTTTCATTGAAATCCAAGATAGTGTCTCAGAACGCTATTTTCACACGTTAATTAAAACGAATTATTATCAAAACCATTTTATTCACTTTAAATTCCAATTTAAAAGTTTACTATCTTCATTCTCATTCAAATAGAATTTAAATCAACTTTAAAAATCATTTTCATTCGCATTAAATTCAAGATTTAATAATTTTTTACAATTCCAAATATTCAATTTAATAATTCAATTATCAAATAAATCGCTGAATTTGAAATATAAGTTGTTTTTTAAATTATAAAATTAACTTTTCAATATTTAAAATCAATTAAATATTCAAAAATCAATTGAGTAAAACTCTGGGTCGTTGCATATATAATTAAATTAAGAGATGTAACCAAAACAAAAATTAAAACACTATAAATTAAGCAATATATAAACAAGTCTTTAAATACTTAAACAAAGATATTTGTGACAAGACATCCTTTAATATATGTAAGTTTCTAGTATAGTACAAATGCAAATAATAAGAACATACAAACTGCCATATCTAAAAAATATACTTCGTTTTAAGTGCTTAAAACGTATATCTATAATTAAAACATCATATAATCGTATACAAGTTTTAGTTTTGATTCAACAAAAGGGAAACCAATCAATTAATGTAAGCATACAAACTTTCAAATCTAAACTTGGGTCAACATAATAAACAAAAGATGAGATTAGATGTAGCATGTATATGATTTAAGCATCATTAACATGGTGAATATATAATAAATAAAATTAAAATTACCTAAAGATGAAGCGTAAGGTTTGCATCTTGAATGAAGAATAACCCTGATTCGATTGAATCAACCTCTGGATTTTGCAAAGATCTAGAGACAAGAACCACCTTGAATTTATTTGTTTTGTTTGAATTTGTTTTAAGAAATTCATTTTTATTTTTATTTTCATGGAGGCCATTAAGTGAGAGGAGAGCAAGAGAGAGAATAAAATATATTATTTTAGGAAAAGAAGAATAATGATGGATTGAATAAAAGAGGATATGTTTTAAAGGAAACATTGAGACCTTTCAATTTTCCCTTTTAAAACTTCCATATTTAATTCCTAATTAAATCCAATCAAAACCTTTTTCCTCCTCTTCTTATTTACGTCATGAGAAATAGACATAATGAGAAAAGGACAAAATTCATTTCATAAATGATATTTTAGTGAGTTATAAAGAGGAGATTTATTTCTTTTAATCTCTCTTTTGGATTTTCAAATCACATTTGAAAACTCTCCCCTTTCTCGTCATGCATGTGGGCCTCAATTAAAAAAAATTCTTAAAACCACTTAGTAATTAATCTATTTAAATCCAATTTAAATATTTTATTAATACCGAACATCAATACACGCATTTATAACTTTTATAGACGTAGATTATTAAATGCTAATGGTATTTAAACAAATCAAATAAAGTATAATAATTAATATTTCATAAACATCAACTAATTTAATTAATTTACAATAATTTATAAATGTAACGATCCCGGATTTTAACGAAGTTTAAATTGATAATTAATTGAATTTTTGAATTAAAATTGTAAAATTAATTGTAAATTGAAGCGAGTTTCCCCAATTCAAATAGAATATATATTAAATCATATGAATTTAAATATTGTATATATGTGATTTGGATTTAAATTTCAAGTAAATGGTTTAATAATAATTTGAATATATATGTATATATGTATATATATTGAGTTTGAATTAAATTTTAACTAAATGGTTTAAAGATAAATTATAATGATAAAATTTGGGATTGATGGTTTATGTTAGAGAAATAAAAATAAATAAATATATATATATATATAGAAATACAAGACAATAAGTATTAAAGTAAAAATAAATATTTAAGTTAGAAATACATATTTAAGTTGGAAATAGAACTAGATGTATATAAGATAAATTATAAAATATAAAGTAATACATTAGATAAATTATAACAACATATTAACTATAGAAATTCACCTATATTACAAAATAATAAGATTAAAGCAAAATAAAATACCTTCAAAAATGAATAAATATGGATAAGTATGAAACAAAGGAAGAAAAAAATATAAATCTCTTTGGCTTGCAAATGAAGATAAGTATGTGCACATGAAAATAGGACAAGCCTAATTAATGCAAGCCAAAATCTTATCATATCAGCCACCATTTGAATAGAAAAATCTCTGGCCAAACTTTAAATGAAAAATATTTTCAGTACAAAAGAAAAAAATATCTCTGCCTATTTTGTACAAAACATATCATCACCCTGTAAACTCATTTCATATACATCACCTTGTAAGCTCAATTCATATATATCAATTCCTCACTTCAGTTCGTCCATTCAAAGCTGAGAAAAAAAATCTAAAGTAAATATCATTCAAACCTTAAACAAAATTCAAATTTAAATATCAATACAAACAAGAAAATCAAGAAAAAAAGAAGGGATCAAAGAAAAGGGTTTCAGCTAGCATTCTCAAGCCTGTTTCAACATAAATGAGAACTCTGTTCATTCTTCTGGAATCATTGTGAGTAACATTCCTTTTTTTAAAGAAAACTTAAGTATGAAATCTGGTTGCATGTTAACACCTGGAAATAAGTATGATTGTGTGAATATATATATATATATATATAAGTGCATTGTTCTGTGTATATATATGAATGTATAGGTGTGTGCATCTGTGTTCTCTGTTCTTAGTTTTCAAAACTAAGATTTTATACAAAATCCATTATCTCAAGATCTGATCCTTGTTAGGATTTATGTTTCAAACAAAAATTGTTTGTTTTATCATATATTAAAGTTTAAAATTTTAATTAAGTTAAAACAAATTCGAATTGCTCTGGAAAACCAAAATGAATAGAAAAGTTGGGTTTTGTTTAAAATCCAAACATCCTAATTTCTTGTTTCAGGCATATGGTCTAAAACATTATCCAAAATCATGATTTTTGGAAGAGAAATCATAATTTTTAATTAAGTTTTGAGTATGCATTTGTAACGATCTAGAAATTTTGAACATTTGAAATAGAATATTAAATTGAATTTAAATATTAGAATGTTGATTTAACTTGAATTTCAAATGTAAATATGAAATTGGCCATTTAATTTGTAAATTTAATTGTTGCAATTGGGTAAAAATTTGAATCTTCAGTTTTAAGCTGATTAAAAATATTTTCAAGGCTTAGAAAATCTATATTGATAATCCTGAAGGTACTGGAACTTTCAGAATTGAATTTGGTACTGTTCTGTTCAGTTTTGAAATTGTATTGTTTAATCGATATTTAAAAACAGCGTTTCGGGGCACAGTCTCGGAATTCAACGAAACCAGTTCCATTGGATTTGTTATATTGTATTATTATCGGAGTTCAATTTTCGTAGAGTTTGGAGTGATCGTTTGGCCGTACGATAAGCAAACGCGCTGAAATTTAATTGAAAATTTAATATTATAACTGGTCCAAAAAGCTATCTTCTCCATACGATCGAATTAGATCTCGAAACCTTTTTCATTGTGTTCGGGATGTGGGTATAACATTATAAACGCCTGGCGGCACGCCTCGATAGGATATCGGAATTTTAAGTTGCGTTTTCGAGACAATTTAAATTTGGATTCAATTAAAAAAAATATTATATTTACCAGTCAAAATCTTTTCGTATCAAAACTTTTCAAAACTTTTTCCAACATTTCAGCTCTGAAGCCTTCTTTTGCACGCCAACGTCTTTTCGTGTCTCCTGCCCTCTTCAAATCGCGTACAGATGTCCTTCGTTTGTTAAAAAAATAAAAAATAAATCAACCCGCTGAGAAAATAAAAGCATAACAAAATCCCTCTTCTAATTTTCTCAGATCGTAATCAAAATAAAAGGAAATGGCTGCCCACGTTTAAAAATCCAACCGCATCTTCCTCATTCGTTCAAAATCAAATCGAAGTCGATTTCGACTTCGACAGGAGAGTATCGCCGCCACTGGGAATTCGCGCTCGTATGTATCGGTGTGGGGTTCGTGATTCGTTGATAGGCTTGGGGGCGAGCATGACAGTTCACGAGGGTTGGAGTGCGATCTAGGGGCCTCGTACTTGTTCGACGCAGCGAGGCGATGGTGGGGGAACTTTGTTCTCGTGTGCGCGTTGGCGATTTAGGCGACGGCAATGAAGACGAGGCAGCAGCCGGGGGCTCGAATGTTCGTTGTTCCAAACGACTGCAGGCCGAGCAGTGAGGTCGTTACAGTGGTTGTTCGATAGGCTGGAAGCAGTCGAGGAATGAAGGTATTCGATTCTTATTCTTAGTTCAAATTGATCACCTATATATATATGCAGTTATGTAGTTTGAATGTTAATAAGAATAACAGAAAATTTTATTTTGTGTTGAAACATAACAATGAAATTTAAATGTGTTAATCTTAATTTATGGTGTGTGTATATATATATATATATGTGAATAAATTTACAGTAATGGAAATGTTTACAGTGAAGAGAAAAAAAAATAGCTGTTAGGCAGTTTTTAAAATCTTTAAGTTAATCTTAGTTTAATTTAAACATATGTAGATTTTTTTGAAAAATAAAATAAAAATATATGTATATACAGTGGAAATTAGTATGTATATGATTCGGAAATTATAAGAATTTATATGAATTTGTTTTTAAATCTATATAGACTGTTTTATAAATATATATATATATATTGGAATTTTTAAAATATTTCAATTTCTTATGAAAATAGAAAAAAAATATTTTTTCACAATAGTCTGTTATAAATTTAAAAATATAGACACAGTGAAAATTTATATAAGATTTTGGAAGGGAAAATGTATATAAGGGTTTATGTAGATTATTAAAGGAACCTAGTTTAAATTAAAATTATTAAATGGAAATTGATTTGCCCAATTTATCAAAATATTAATCAACTGTGTAAAAATTGTTTATACAAGGTCTAATTCTGTGAAGAAAACAAACTGGAAATGGAAAATGGACTGCAAATTAAAAGCAAAGGTGAGATCTTCTCACTCAAAATGAAAAGTTGATTTTTGCAGTTATTGATTGATTGCTATTTGGATGTGATATTAGATATAGTAGGATATATCTATATATATAGCAATATATATATATTGGCATATGTATATATTGCAGTTGTGAATTCCCGCATTATATAGCGGATGAGACCCTATTGCGCCGTTAGTAAGCGGATGATATTTTTATAAATCCCATATACCACGATATTCCACCTCGAAGTGGAATTGGTATTGTGCTAACATCTATGGATGCAGGGAAACAGGTTGGAGGGATCCAACAGGATTCCTCAAAACATTTGAATTGATTTCATATGTTATGTGATTGATTATTTGTAATCTGTATATGATTATATCTGTGATTGAATGTGTTGAAGGCTAAAATTTAGCCGAATGTATTTTTGGTATCGTTGGATACCAGAAATGAATATAAATTGGATTTTGAAATTAAAGTGGAAAACTTTAAATAAATTTATTTTTAAGAATTGAATTTATTTGAAAGAAGGAATTTTAAAAGTATTAAAATGGATTGTCGAAATCTTATTGAATAAATTCCAAGATATGGGAAAAGATTTTTATAAATGAATTTTTAATAGTATTATTCGGAAGTTGGAAAATTTATTTGAAATGGAATTTTAAATGGTTTGGAAGATATAAAGGAATTTATTTTAAAGGCGATGAATTTGTTGAAATCCCATTTGATAATTGATTTTGTATTGAAGAAATAAATCTTTGGGAAATCGATATAAAAATCTATTTGGTGTTTGAATGAAAATCGATTTTTGGTGTTGAGAATAAATTTGTAAATCGATTTGTAAAATGATTTGGTATTTGGAAATAAAATTGAGAAATCAATTTGAAAGTCGATTTGGTGTCGAAAGTGAATATTTGAGAATGTAAATTCCGAATAGAATTTATAAAGGAAAGGGAAATTTGTTTTAAAAATAAACGTTGATTTATTTTTAAAGTGTGAGAAATATGATTTGGAATCGGTTTTCAAAGTGATGAAGTGTGGAAATAAATTTACAGTTTTGGAATGTAAATTTGAAATAAATCGATAAGGATTTATTTAAAGGGCTTAAATGAATATGATTTGGAAATTGTTTTCAAATGGTTGAAGTATAAACCATATATTGGGAAGATATTTGAAATTTAATAATTTGGGAAATTATTTAAATCTGATGATTGTTGTGAATGTTGTTGATAGTTAAATCACCGACTATCAATATTGCCTTTGAAATGACACTTGATTTGTTTTTCAAACAAACTCTTATTATTCGGTTTAGCCGGGAAAGGACCTTTGTGTCAGATAACCCATTCTGAATAATGATACGATGATATGGATCGTATTGAAGACTGGTGGTGAAGACCGGGTATTTGTGAAAACGATAAGATGACCTATCAATTGTCTCTGCACCGTTAGCTACGATATTGAGATTTCCTTTGTGATAGGAAGTTTTGTCGGGATTGTGAATATCCGGATTTGCAAGGGCTTCTTTGGAAGTGCGTTCGGTTCTGTTCGAACCCGGAACAGACTTGTATGGTTACGTGTCTGACATTACATTTTGAGATATAAAGTTGATTTCTTTCAAATACATTTCTGTTGGTGGCGGAGAATTTACTCTCTTAGCTTAACACCCTTCTCTGAGATGTACGAGCTCAGAGGTTATGTAGTTGAAGGTTATCAGCGATATATTCCCAATTTGGTAATGTGGCATGCTGAGTGTTGCTGTGATGATGATCATTTATTTGATCATTTGTGATCAAAGCGTGGCTTTGTGAAAAAGCGTAGCTTTGTGGACGAGACTTCGTCAGGGCCTCAACAACCCGGAAATGGTCGAAACAGGAATGTTGCGGCAAGGTTATGAGGGTCGCGCCCTTTAGGGTATGTCATTTCCTTCTGGAAAGGGGTGGTATCATGGTATGGAGCCCAGATACTTACTCATGTGGACACACTTTATTTATTATGTGTGATGTTGGTTACCGAGCGCTCGGATAAAGGTCCCAAAGGACCGGGGGATGACATATTCGTGAGTTACCTAGTTACAGGGGTAACCCGGCCTTGTTTGGCAGAGAGCAGTTTGTCTCTCGGGACGTCCAGCCAGAGGCGATCCCATTCGGCAGTAGGAAAGGAAGTTCCTTAGCCTGACCATTTGTTGGAAATCCATTTCCCAATACGAAATTTTACGGTTTTAGTTGTAGAACCTGCCATTTACTTATGGTGGTCACCACTGTTTAGATGGTAGCTATAGTAGGCATACGATACTGGTCGTATGCTGGCTAAGATTAATATTATACTTTCGAAATGTTTTCTACACTAGACATTAATAATAATAATCCAATGATTGGCGTAGTAAGCATCTTTGACTATCATAAGAAGAAATCTCCTCCAATTCCACGTTTGCATTGTGTGTGTGGTGGGAGGTCTTATGGTAGTTTCATTTTCCAAAAGCATTACGAATCTGTTTTATTTTCTTTGTGAAAATAACTGTTTTACGATCTCACACCAGTCACCATGACTGACTCGGATTTTATTGTTCCCTTCTAAACTCTGGGTGCCCATAAATTTCCACACGGGCAGCCTAGAGTTATGTTATCAGGATATTCTGGATATTCTGGAGCTTTGGGAATAAGCTGGATGGCGAGACGTACTCCCGTACTTGTTTATTTATTCCACTGTGTATTCTGTATGAGGACAAGTTTCTATAATTGTCCATTGTTGTATTAAGTTGTACATTGACTCTGATTGATGTATGTATAAACTGATATAGTCTTTGTTGTAAAGATTATTGATTTATCTATTATATATTGTTCCGCTGCGAAATGTGAGATTCTGATGTTGTTTCTGCTTCTGTGTTTCTGTTCTTTCTTTTCTTCTGTCTTCTTCTACCCCTTCTTTTAACCCTAATGGTTCGGTTTTCCGGCATTCGATTGCGCGGCATTTGATACAGTGGACGTGTTAATGTCGACTTTCGAGCGTCGAAAAATCGTGATCGTTACAGCATTTCTGGGTTGAACAGAAAATGGAAATTTGGTGGTTTCTGGTGATCCACTAGCTTTGGGAAGTCGAGTTTCCTCCTGGAGGTGGAGGAGTGATCGGTGGCTTTGGGAAAAATAGCGTGAGGGTGGTCAGGTGATTGTGGTGGCGATGGTGGATGTTTTCAGTTTGTAACCCTAGTTTTAACTAGGCTTGGTATTTTGATCATCTCGACATCTCTGGTTGATCGAGTGATTCGAGGTTTTGGGAATAGTGGCGTGGAGGTCTAGCGAAGCCAAGGACGTGGTGGAGCGATGTTAGGTGACCGGAGACGGGAGTTCAAGGAACTTTTTCTGACATTGTTTGGTTGTAGGCTCAACTGTGAAGCTCGATTTTGATTTGGGTTTTGTGGTGACGAATGGATGATTGGATTTGGTTGCAGCGTCGAAAGTCGACGTGCCGGAAGGATGATCGGAGGCCGAAGGTGGCTCTGGTGGTGGTGCATGTGCACGGTGGCTTTTGGTTGTGTCTGTGGTTTTGGTAGGATTTACTCGAAGATGGTTTCGGGGAAGCAGGTCACAGGCTCGAGGGAGGTCTCGAGTATTTTTTTGGTTGTACCGGGTATAAAATAACTTAAACAAAAATTTTAAGTTTTGAAATGTGACTCGGGTTGGTTTGGGAAAAACTCGAAGTAAAGGGTATGTTGGCTCGGGGTGGACTCGGGGTTGTCCCGGGTTAGTTTAAAACAGTTTTCAAACATTAAAATAAGTTCAAGTTTTAACTTATTCTTTTAAAGATAATTGTTTTATTTAAAATGGGATTAGCAAAGGTTTAAATTTATTATTATGAAGTAATTAAAGATTTGTTAATAGTTAATGAAGATCATTAACTTGAGATTATTAAATAATTAATTAATGTGATTAATTTTAATAATTAACTATATTAATTAATTAGAGGTAATCATTTGTGAAATTATTTAAGTAAAATTACTTAATAAAAGTAATTAAGGAATTAATTACTCATTGTAATTAATTAAGTTAAATTTGATTAGTTTAAGTTAATTAATTAAGTTTAATTAATATAAGATAATCACTTGATGATTTAATAAATGTAATTACTTAATGTAATTAATGAAGTATAATTACTTAGTGATGTAAATAAGGGTAATTACTGGATGTAATTAGTGGAAGATGATTTAATAATGGAAGTAATTTGGATTCGATTACTTTGTGTAAGGGATTAATTAAAGATAACTAATTAAGGAGTAATTAATTTATTTAATGAGTAATTAAGAGTAGTTAAGTACTGGATAAGATTAATCAAGAGCGATTAATAAATGGGGTTTAATTAAAGATTAATTACTCAATGTAATTAATGTAAATAGAGTAATTAATTAAAGAAGTAATTAGAGATCATTAATTAATATAATTAATGATGTAATTAAGGGTTGATTAATTTAGATTAATTAATCAATGATAAGTGATTATGAAGTAATTAATTAATGTGATTAATTAAGGATTAATGTAATTAATTTTAGTAATTAATTAATGAAGTAATTAAAGGTTAATTACTGTAATTGGTTAAGAATAATTAATCTGTGTGATTAATTAAGGATAATTACTTAATGTAATTAGAGTATAATTAATCAAGGGTGGTTAATTAGTACTTAAAGGATGATTAATTAATTTGGAATTAATTAATGGTTAAGTAAGCAAAATTTAGAATGATGAAAGTAATTAATTTAATTTATTTTAAATTAATTAGAGAATGATGATTAATAAATCATTACTTATGGATGACTGTATTCTATTGACTGTATTCTATTGACTGTATTCTATTGAATGATCGAAAAGGATTTGAATCTTCGGCAGCAACGTTGGCTAGAGTTTTTGGCATCATATGATTTTGGTATAGCTTATACTCCGGGAAAAGGTAACGCAGTGGCAGATGCGTTAAGTCGAAGACATGCAGGATTGGGAGCCATGTTTTCTGAATGGAAGAGTCTCGAGTATTTAGCTGGATTTGACTTCAGGCCTAGATGCGAATTGGAACCTGAGATGTTGGCAAACTTATCAATAAGACCCACTCTTGTGGAAAGGATTGGTGAGAGCCAAAAGCGAGATGATAAGCTTGTCAAGATTATCCGGGAATTGGAATCTGGGTTGGATCCAGAAAAGGATAATGGATTCGAGGTCGATCGAGAGGGTTGGCTTCGGAAGCAAGGACGACTAGTTGTTCCCGATATAGATGAATTGAGGAGTGAAGTTCTGAAGGAAAGTCATCACTCGAAGTTGACAATTCATCCAGGTGGAAATAAGATGTATCGGGATATGAAGAGAACCTACTACTGGGAAGGTATGAAGAAGGATGTTGGAAATTTTATTTCCAAATGTATGAACTGCCAGTTGGTTAAGGCTGAACAGAAGAAGCCAAGTGGATTGCTTCAGCCCTTAGAAGTTCCTACATGGAAGTGGGAACAAGTGTCGATGGATTTTATTGATGGATTGCCTAGAACCAGAACGGGAAATGAAGGGATTTGGGTCATTGTGGATCGTCTGACTAAGAGTGCACGATTCATTCCTGTTCGATCGACTAGGACTGCATCAAAGTTGGCTGAGTTGTATGTTAAGTGGATAGTTCGATTCCATGGTATTCCGAAAAGTATAGTGAGCGATCGAGACCCGTTGTTCACTAGTGGATTTTGGAAGAGCTTCCAGGAAGTTTTGGGAACCGAGTTGTGTTTGAGTACAGCTTATCACCCTCAAACAGATGGTCAGACCGAGAGAGTCAACCGAGTTTTGGAAGATCTTCTAAGAGCATGTGTTTTGGACTTTGGAGGATCATGGGAAGATCACCTGCATTTGGTGGAGTTTGCGTACAACAACAGTTACCAGTCAAGCATTGGTATGGCACCGTATGAGGCATTGTATGGAAGACCGTGTAACTCTCCAACATGTTGGTTGGAAACTGGAGAAAAGCTGATGCTTGGGCCAGAGATGATTCGTCAAACTTCAGATTGTATAGAGATCATTCGGCAACGAATGAAGGCAGCCCAAGATCGTCAGAAGAGTTATGCTGATAAACGTCGTAAGGATTTGGAGTTCGACGTAGGTGAAATGGTTTTTGTGAAGATTTCTCCACTGAAGAATGTTATCCGATTCGGGAAGAAAGGAAAATTGACTCCGAGATTTGTTGGACCATTCCCGATCATCGAGCGAATTGGAAAGCTCGCCTACAGATTGGAGTTACCGGAGAAAATGTCGGGTGTGCACAATGTTTTTCATGTATCATATCTACGGAAGTATGTGCACGACTCGAGTACCGTAGTTTCTGCTGATAGCTGTGAAGATTTCGAGGTTGATCCAGTTGATAGAAGACCTCGTAAGCCGCTTCGTGTTGTTGAAACTGACACGAAACAGCTTAGGAGGAAGATAGTTAAGTTGCTCAAGATACAATGGAGTGACGATGATAACGACTGTACGTGGGAGGTGGAAGAGAGGATGAAAGCAGCTCATCCTGAACTCTTCGAGGTATGGCCCTAAGGTGTCGTGTCATCTAACGAAATTGTAACTTGTCCTTAGTCTTAGAATTCTATACGCTAAGCTAGAATTGGATGTATGGTTTATTGATTGTTATGGATGATAGGCGTACAGAATAGCTTTGATTGCCTTGTTTGTTTGGAATTTCGGGGGCGAAATTCCTAAGGGGGAGAGAATGTAACGACCCGTATTTTTACGGATCAAAACATTCTAAAATGATTTACCTTTGGTTGTATGGTTGTTAAGTCATTTCTGGTTTTGGCAGAATTTTGCTTAAGTCCTAAGTCGTAGCCGACTTAGGAGTTTGGACGAGTTAAGCAACTAGTCTGGGTCGAGTTGCCGACTCAAGGAACTCACCGAGTTAAGGGAGTGTGGTTGACCGACTTAAGGTAGTCACCGACCTAGGAGATAAGTCGTGACCGACTTAAGAGGTTCAGGCGACCTAAGTATTCTGGGGTAGAGTTAGGTCGGCAACGACCTAAGAGAATGTTGTGAGCGACCTAAGTGTTTGGGTGTTAAGTGTTAGGTCGGCAGTTCGAATTAGCGACCCATAGGAGTACCGACTTATAAGCGAGTTAAGGACTTAAGGGTTGAGTCGGCGACGACCTAAGGAGATAAGTCGTAGCTGGGCTAAGTTATTAGGTCGAAGGTAACTCGGCAAGTATTAAGTCGTAGGTTGTAAGTCGTTGCCGAGTTAAGGGATAGACTACCTAAGGGAGTGACCGACTTAAGTTATTATAGACGACTTAAGGTTTTGAGCTAAGTGTTAAGTCGGCTGACGAGTTAAGGATAGGTCGGCAGAGTAATTGAGTCGGTAGGTCGCCTCCTGTGTTAAGTCGTAACCCAGTTGCGAGTTAAGTCGTAGTTGTATTCCTTCGTATGTCATAGGTCGGCAAGGCACTTAGGTCGGCAACGACCTAAGTTAAGTCGCGCCTATGTGTTAAGTCGCAGATGCGCATTGTTGTAGGTCGTTAGGACTTGGGTTTTGAGGCTGTGTGTTGAGTGAGACTTTGTTAGGTCGGCAAAGTGTTAAGTCGGCACCGACTTAAGGAGATAGCCGAGTTACGACTTAAGGGCAGTTTTCAGCTATAAATAGGAGGGGTTGTTCTCACTTTTTGGGATCCGGATTTTGAAGCGACGAAGTGCTGCCATTTTGAGAGCTCGACTTCTACACTTCTTCACTTCTTTTCTCCACTCTAATCTAGTGCTTCCATCCATCCAAATCGAAGATCAAGATTGAAGATTCAAGAGCTTAGATTGAAGATCTTCATCTTTTCAAGAGAGATTTCTTCGTTTGAAGTGAGATCTTGTCGGATCTAGCTTAGTTCTTCGCTGTCCAGATCTGAAGTTGTTATCTTTTGGATTGTTTAGGTGATTTGGTGAGTGGTGATTATCTCTCACGCGGATCCAAAGGAGTATATCGGATTGTTGGCTTGATTTGGTGTTAAAAATAGAGATTTCCATGCATTTTCTTCATCCTATGTGTAGATCCATATAGATCCATTGTTTATGATGATGTTACATCCATTTTATCATATGTTAACCTATGCAAGTTCATTCATCAAGTTTGTAGAGATATAATCCATGTTTTCATGCTTATTGGACTTTCAACTCTTTAATTACGAAAATGCCATTATTGTTATAATTGTCTACTTAGATCATATTTGAATGCTTGATTGATTGGATTGATGTTTGATTTGATTGATTGTTATGAACTAGACGATTGATGATTAGATTTAGACCGAATACGATTCAAAAGCTAAGGGAAAGGCTCTTGAATTGGAAAAGCTGCTCGTGGCATATGTAGCGGGATGATGAAGCTCTTATGCATAGATTTGATGATGTGATGATGAGATGAGGCTTTGCGAGGATGTAATGAAGCGAGGCAATCATGTGATGAAGACTTGGTCTAATCCAGACGGGATCATTCCAAGCATGTTGATAACTCGGTGATATGATTCGAGTTGAAGAGAATGAATGGATATGAGAATAGTCGTCGAGGAGGATGACTAGGAGGCTTGGATAGCATCGTTGTTGAAGGTTCTAGCATGCTCTAAGCAAGAGTACGTTTGGGCAGATTCGATAGTTCCAACGGCCAACTGTTGATGGTCGAGTACTCTGGGCAGATTCGATAGTCCTAGGCACGGGCTGCGACGACGTGCGGGAGTTATGTCTAGAACCGGGGTTTCCATTAGCCCTTGACGGACGGCTGAAAGAATGTGCCGGTCATTCAATTAACGGTGATATCGAAGCAATGATAACAGTGATAGCCAGAGTCATGGATGTTTGGTTGTATCGTCATTCGGACTCAAGAGCGGTATTTTCTGGGTGCTTATCTGATTTAGGCCTTGGTACTTGGAAAACATCGCCCTTGACTCGAGTGATAGTAGCTTTACTTTAAATTGTATGCTCTGCTATGTTTGCTTCTGCTTAGTGTGTGTCTGGGGGCTATCACTGTAGAATGAGGTTGGAGTGGGAGGGTTGTATTCCTATTCCTTTTCCTTTATGCTCTTTTGGTATGTTGTTAGTTAATTTACTGCTCACTAAGACTGTTGTCTGACTCAAGGCTTTATGTTTTAATTCTTATTGCCTTGGGCTGTTCGTCCATTTTGGGACGGGCAGACTAGGTAGCAGGTGACAGGTGCTGTTCTCTTCTCACGATGCTGATATCAAAGACGAGCTGGAGGGTTGCATATTATCTTCTTATTATATGTACTGGATATTCCGCTGTTTTGTATTCTCTGAGAGATTTGTAGTGAGGCTGGATGTATTGACTATGTGGATGCTTGTATTCAACTATTATGGAGTTTTATATGATGACATTTTGTTCTGTAAAGCTTCACTATACATATGTTCTATTGTATTTTATCCATGCGCTGTGAGTAATACGATAGATTCTTTTGTTTTAAATCTTACCTTGACAATCGTCCATGGTCGCCTGGCACACTTTACAGCGCACTATCTCTAGATTCGGTGCAGGGGTCATGGGCGGTCGTCACATTTGGTATCAGAGCATTGGTTAATCGATTTTACCCAACGCTCGCTGAAGTAACTACGTATGAGAGACGTAATTGTATTTTGATGGATGAATACTATATATAATATAGTAGCTTAGTAGGGTTTGAGTCCTTTATGCAGTTGTTTCTCTAGATGTTCTAATCATTCCTTTTTATAGATATTGAGAATGAGTCGAAGAGGGAGACCAGCTGCTAGGGAAGGCCGTGCTACTGAAGAGACTGCTGATTATGCAGCCATGTTCGAAGCTATGATGACTTCGATCATGAGAAGGATACCAGTTCCGGGGGCAGCAGTTGATGTTGGAGTTCAAGTCCAAACTCCGAAACCAGTGGATTTTGCTAAGTTGTGCAAGGATTATACTGCTCTTGGAGGGAAGGTTTTCTTGGGAACAGAATCTACTATCGAAGTCCAGAGATGGATAGATGCTTGTAGAAGGATCTTTGGTGATTTGGGAATTGATGATGCAACTAAGAGGAAGTTGGCATCGAGGCAGCTTCAAGGGAGAGCTTCTGATTGGTGGAACTCTATTACCATCACTACTCCGGAAGAAGAGATTACTTGGGAGCAATTCCAAGTCAGATTTGAAGCTAAGTTCATTTCTACAGCTCAGAAGTCTGTTCTGTTCAAGAAGTTTGTAGAGCTCAAGCAGGGTGGAAGATCTGTTCTTGAGTATGTTTCTGAGTTCGAAGCTTTGTCCAAGTATGCCCGGTCGTATATTGAATCTGCTTATCAGAAGAATGAGAAGTTTGTGACCGGCTTGGATAGTTATCTTGGGAGACAGTTGGTGGATCATTTGGACGATTCATTTGAGAAGCTTGTGGAGAAAGCTCTCAGGCATGAGAGTCTGTTTCCTAAGGAAGGACCTGTTGTTGCTGTTACCAAGGGAGAATCTAAACCACAGCAGGGTGGAAACTAGAAGAGGAAGCAGCAGCAGCAGAAAGGTAAGGATGGCCAGAAGAAGCCGAAAGGCGAGGTGACTTGCTACAATTGTCAACAGAAGGGCCATTTCTCTAAGGATTGTAAGAATCCGAAGGCGCCGATGAAGTGTCACAACTGTGACAAGCCGGGGCATTTCAGGAAGAATTGTCCAGAACCGAGGAAGGACAGGCAGATTGTGCAAGCCTATGCTTTGGGAGCTGTTCCGTCGTCTTCGAAAGCTCCTACTGCTGAAGAGAAGGGAAAGAGTGTGGTTGTTCAAGGTACTCTTTTCCTATGTGGTGTTCCAGTTAGAGTTTTGTTTGATACCGGAGCGTCGCATTCATTTGTTTGTAATGAACTAGTAGGCCGGTTAGGTTTGAAGCCGGATATTGTTGATAGGCCATTGGTAGTGACTAATCCAGTTGGGGGTTCGTCTTGTTTGTGTATGTTATGCCGTGGTCTAGTTGTATCGAGTCATGGTTGCTCTTTTGTTTGTGATTGCTTTGTTCTGAACTTTGCGGGGTTCAGAATTATTTTGGGTATGGACTGGCTTAGGAAGTATGCGGCTAAGGTTGATTGTGAGAGGCTGGAGGTGACAGTCGAGAATGTGGAAGGGAGAAAGATTGTGATACGATGTAAGCATGAGGAAGGCGTCTTCATGAGCTTCATGTATTCGCTAGTTGTTCCACGGGATGGACTGTCTTTAGTGCCAATCGCAAATGGATTCGAGGATGTCTTTGACGAAGTCAAAGGGTTGCCGCCGCATAGAGAGATCGAGTTTCGTATAGATCTAGTTGAAGGAGCCAGACCTGTTGTGATGCCTCTTAGGCGGATGGCGCCTAAGGAACAGCAGGAGTTGAGGGTGCAAGTTGATGATCTTTTACAGAAAGGATTCATTCGGCGTAGTGTGTCCGAGTGGGGTGCACCAGTTGTGTTTGCAACCAAGGCAGATGGATCGTTGAGATTGTGTGTGGATTATCGTGAGCTGAATAAGGTGACTAAGAAGAACAAGTATCCATTGCCGAGAATAGATGACTTGTTTGATCAGCTTCACGAAGCTAAGGTGTTTTCTCAGATGGATTTGGCAACGGGATTTCACCAGTTGAGAGTAGCTAAGGATAGTGTGCCGAAGACTGCTTTTAGGACACCATCCGGTTTCTTTGAGTGGCTGGTAATGCCGTTTGGATTGACTAACGCGCCAGCATATTTTGTGGATCTTATGAATAGAGTGTTCAGAGATCAGTTGAACAAGTTCGTACTTGTGTTCGTGGATGATATTCTGATTTATTCCAGAACGGAAGAAGAGCACAAGACGCGCTTGAGTATTGTTTTGGAGATCTTACGGAAACATCAGCTGAAGGCTAAGTTTTCGAAGTGTCACTTCTGGAAGAGTGAAGTAAGGTTCTTAGGCCATGTGATTTCTGGAAATGGAATAGCGGTTGATCCCGCTAAGGTGGCAGCAATCCAGGATTGGGTTAGACCTAAGAATGCATCTGATGTGAGAAGTTTTCTTGGATTAGCAGGATATTATCGACGGTTTATCAAAGACTTCTCCAAGATAGCTGCACCATTAACAGGATTGACGAAGAAGAACCAAGTGTTCAGTTGGGATGTTAAGTGTGAGCAAGCTTTCGGAATCCTAAAAGAGAGATTGACGAGTGCTCCTGTTTTGACTATTCCTAGTGGGAATGATGAGATGGTGGTTTACACCGACGCATGTGGTACTGGACTTGGAGCAGTGTTGATGCAGAAAGATAAAGTTGTTGCGTATGCCAGTCGACAACTAAAGCCGCATGAAAGGAATTACCCGACTCATGATTTGGAGTTAGCGGCGATTGTATTTGCTCTGAAGATGTGGAGGCATTATTTGTTGGGAGTTCGATTCGAGTTGTTTACGGATCACAAGTCGTTGAAGTATCTTTTCTACCAAAAGGATTTGAATCTTCGGCAGCAACGTTGGCTAGAGTTTTTGGCATCATATGATTTTGGTATAGCTTATACTCCGGGAAAAGGTAACGCAGTGGCAGATGCGTTAAGTCGAAGACATGCAGGATTGGGAGCCATGTTTTCTGAATGGAAGAGTCTCGAGTATTTAGCTGGATTTGACTTCAGGCCTAGATGCGAATTGGAACCTGAGATGTTGGCAAACTTATCAATAAGACCCACTCTTGTGGAAAGGATTGGTGAGAGCCAAAAGCGAGATGATAAGCTTGTCAAGATTATCCGGGAATTGGAATCTGGGTTGGATCCAGAAAAGGATAAAGGATTCGAGGTCGATCGAGAGGGTTGGCTTCGGAAGCAAGGACGACTAGTTGTTCCCGATATAGATGAATTGAGGAGTGAAGTTCTGAAGGAAAGTCATCACTCGAAGTTGACAATTCATCCAGGTGGAAATAAGATGTATCGGGATATGAAGAGAACCTACTACTGGGAAGGTATGAAGAAGGATGTTGGAAATTTTATTTCCAAATGTATGAACTGCCAGTTGGTTAAGGCTGAACAGAAGAAGCCAAGTGGATTGCTTCAGCCCTTAGAAGTTCCTACATGGAAGTGGGAACAAGTGTCGATGGATTTTATTGATGGATTGCCTAGAACCAGAACGGGAAATGAAGGGATTTGGGTCATTGTGGATCGTCTGACTAAGAGTGCACGATTCATTCCTGTTCGATCGACTAGGACTGCATCAAAGTTGGCTGAGTTGTATGTTAAGTGGATAGTTCGATTCCATGGTATTCCGAAAAGTATAGTGAGCGATCGAGACCCGTTGTTCACTAGTGGATTTTGGAAGAGCTTCCAGGAAGTTTTGGGAACCGAGTTGTGTTTGAGTACAGCTTATCACCCTCAAACAGATGGTCAGACCGAGAGAGTCAACCGAGTTTTGGAAGATCTTCTAAGAGCATGTGTTTTGGACTTTGGAGGATCATGGGAAGATCACCTGCATTTGGTGGAGTTTGCGTACAACAACAGTTACCAGTCAAGCATTGGTATGGCACCGTATGAGGCATTGTATGGAAGACCGTGTAACTCTCCAACATGTTGGTTGGAAACTGGAGAAAAGCTGATGCTTGGGCCAGAGATGATTCGTCAAACTTCAGATTGTATAGAGATCATTCGGCAACGAATGAAGGCAGCCCAAGATCGTCAGAAGAGTTATGCTGATAAACGTCGTAAGGATTTGGAGTTCGACGTAGGTGAAATGGTTTTTGTGAAGATTTCTCCACTGAAGAATGTTATCCGATTCGGGAAGAAAGGAAAATTGACTCCGAGATTTGTTGGACCATTCCCGATCATCGAGCGAATTGGAAAGCTCGCCTACAGATTGGAGTTACCGGAGAAAATGTCGGGTGTGCACAATGTTTTTCATGTATCATATCTACGGAAGTATGTGCACGACTCGAGTACCGTAGTTTCTGCTGATAGCTGTGAAGATTTCGAGGTTGATCCAGTTGATAGAAGACCTCGTAAGCCGCTTCGTGTTGTTGAAACTGACACGAAACAGCTTAGGAGGAAGATAGTTAAGTTGCTCAAGATACAATGGAGTGACGATGATAACGACTGTACGTGGGAGGTGGAAGAGAGGATGAAAGCAGCTCATCCTGAACTCTTCGAGGTATGGCCCTAAGGTGTCGTGTCATCTAACGAAATTGTAACTTGTCCTTAGTCTTAGAATTCTATACGCTAAGCTAGAATTGGATGTATGGTTTATTGATTGTTATGGATGATAGGCGTACAGAATAGCTTTGATTGCCTTGTTTGTTTGGAATTTCGGGGGCGAAATTCCTAAGGGGGAGAGAATGTAACGACCCGTATTTTTACGGATCAAAACATTCTAAAATGATTTACCTTTGGTTGTATGGTTGTTAAGTCATTTCTGGTTTTGGCAGAATTTTGCTTAAGTCCTAAGTCGTAGCCGACTTAGGAGTTTGGACGAGTTAAGCAACTAGTCTGGGTCGAGTTGCCGACTCAAGGAACTCACCGAGTTAAGGGAGTGTGGTTGACCGACTTAAGGTAGTCACCGACCTAGGAGATAAGTCGTGACCGACTTAAGAGGTTCAGGCGACCTAAGTATTCTGGGGTAGAGTTAGGTCGGCAACGACCTAAGAGAATGTTGTGAGCGACCTAAGTGTTTGGGTGTTAAGTGTTAGGTCGGTAGTTCGAATTAGCGACCCATAGGAGTACCGACTTATAAGCGAGTTAAGGACTTAAGGGTTGAGTCGGCGACGACCTAAGGAGATAAGTCGTAGCTGGGCTAAGTTATTAGGTCGAAGGTAACTCGGCAAGTATTAAGTCGTAGGTTGTAAGTCGTTGCCGAGTTAAGGGATAGACTACCTAAGGGAGTGACCGACTTAAGTTATTGTAGACGACTTAAGGTTTTGAGCTAAGTGTTAAGTCGGCTGACGAGTTAAGGATAGGTCGGCAGAGTAATTGAGTCGGTAGGTCGCCTCCTGTGTTAAGTCGTAACCCAGTTGCGAGTTAAGTCGTAGTTGTATTCCTTCGTATGTCATAGGTCGGCAAGGCACTTAGGTCGGCAACGACCTAAGTTAAGTCGCGCCTATGTGTTAAGTCGCAGATGCGCATTGTTGTAGGTCGTTAGGACTTGGGTTTTGAGGCTGTGTGTTGAGTGAGACTTTGTTAGGTCGGCAAAGTGTTAAGTCGGCACCGACTTAAGGAGATAGCCGAGTTACGACTTAAGGGCAGTTTTCAGCTATAAATAGGAGGGGTTGTTCTCACTTTTTGGGATCCGGATTTTGAAGCGACGAAGTGCTGCCATTTTGAGAGCCCGACTTCTACACTTCTTCACTTCTTTTCTCCACTCTAATCTAGTGCTTCCATCCATCCAAATCGAAGATCAAGATTGAAGATTCAAGAGCTTAGATTGAAGATCTTCATCTTTTCAAGAGAGATTTCTTCGTTTGAAGTGAGATCTTGTCGGATCTAGCTTAGTTCTTCGCTGTCCAGATCTGAAGTTGTTATCTTTTGGATTGTTTAGGTGATTTGGTGAGTGGTGATTATCTCTCACGCGGATCCAAAGGAGTATATCGGATTGTTGGCTTGATTTGGTGTTAAAAATAGAGATTTCCATGCATTTTCTTCATCCTATGTGTAGATCCATATAGATCCATTGTTTATGATGATGTTACATCCATTTTATCATATGTTAACCTATGCAAGTTCATTCATCAAGTTTGTAGAGATATAATCCATGTTTTCATGCTTATTGGACTTTCAACTCTTTAATTACGAAAATGCCATTATTGTTATAATTGTCTACTTAGATCATATTTGAATGCTTGATTGATTGGATTGATGTTTGATTTGATTGATTGTTATGAACTAGACGATTGATGATTAGATTTAGACCGAATACGATTCAAAAGCTAAGGGAAAGGCTCTTGAATTGGAAAAGCTGCTCGTGGCATATGTAGCGGGATGATGAAGCTCTTATGCATAGATTTGATGATGTGATGATGAGATGAGGCTTTGCGAGGATGTAATGAAGCGAGGCAATCATGTGATGAAGACTTGGTCTAATCCAGACGGGATCATTCCAAGCATGTTGATAACTCGGTGATATGATTCGAGTTGAAGAGAATGAATGGATATGAGAATAGTCGTCGAGGAGGATGACTAGGAGGCTTGGATAGCATCGTTGTTGAAGGTTCTAGCATGCTCTAAGCAAGAGTACGTTTGGGCAGATTCGATAGTTCCAACGACCAACTGTTGATGGTCGAGTACTCTGGGCAGATTCGATAGTCCTAGGCACGGGCTGCGACGACGTGCGGGAGTTATGTCTAGAACCGGGGTTTCCATTAGCCCTTGACGGACGGCTGAAAGAATGTGCCGGTCATTCAATTAACGGTGATATCGAAGCAATGATAACAGTGATAGCCAGAGTCATGGATGTTTGGTTGTATCGTCATTCGGACTCAAGAGCGGTATTTTCTGGGTGCTTATCTGATTTAGGCCTTGGTACTTGGAAAACATCGCCCTTGACTCGAGTGATAGTAGCTTTACTTTAAATTGTATGCTCTGCTATGTTTGCTTCTGCTTAGTGTGTGTCTGGGGGCTATCACTGTAGAATGAGGTTGGAGTGGGAGGGTTGTATTCCTATTCCTTTTCCTTTATGCTCTTTTGGTATGTTGTTAGTTAATTTACTGCTCACTAAGACTGTTGTCTGACTCAAGGCTTTATGTTTTAATTCTTATTGCCTTGGGCTGTTCGTCCATTTTGGGACGGGCAGACTAGGTAGCAGGTGACAGGTGCTGTTCTCTTCTCACGATGCTGATATCGAAGACGAGCTGGAGGGTTGCATATTATCTTCTTATTATATGTACTGGATATTCCGCTGTTTTGTATTCTCTGAGAGATTTGTAGTGAGGCTGGATGTATTGACTATGTGGATGCTTGTATTCAACTATTATGGAGTTTTATATGATGACATTTTGTTCTGTAAAGCTTCACTATACATATGTTCTATTGTATTTTATCCATGCGCTGTGAGTAATACGATAGATTCTTTTGTTTTAAATCTTACCTTGACAATCGTCCATGGTCGCCTGGCACACTTTACAGCGCACTATCTCTAGATTCGGTGCAGGGGTCATGGGCGGTCGTCACAGTTTTAAAGATAAACTGTTTTTGTTTACTCATACCAGTCCCATGACTGACCTTGCTTCTCTTAGTGAGATGTGATAGGGGGTTCTCGCTTCACGTTAGGTGGCGAACGGGAGACTCTTACCCCTACATGTCCTCCTCGTGGGGTTGGTTAGCCCTAAGGTGTGACAGTCGAAAGGCTGGCCGTAAATGCAAGGGCAGGGTACCATTGTATGCCACGGCGGGGCTGGGATGGTTGAAAAGCCTACCAGTCGAGATTGGCCGCTGTCGATGGTTGAAAAGCCTAGATCTTTACATTTGGTATCAGAGCTAAGGTTGAACTTTTGCTCAGGAGTATAACACATTAAGTAGCTCATTAGAGATAGGGTGAAGTATACCCTAGAATGAGTAATCCTTAAGATATCCATCCGTATGCCTCAGTAAATTCTCTTACTATTCACTGATAGTGAGTATGAGTGCAAGAAGAGGATCAGATAGGGGACAGGGGAATACGACTATAAATGGTCAATACCCTGTAACAACAAGGAAACAATCTTTTCTCTATCAATCTCTTTTGTTCAACATCTCTTTTCAATTCTTTGATATTTCCTGGTAGATCCAGGAAGAAGATTTGATATATTTGCATGGGACATAAACTCCAAATAAGTCAGAATTGTTTGTTTGGATGAATTGGTTGCTTTGGTTGCTATGGTTGATAGGTATACTTTAGTTTCTAAACTAAAAGTTTTGAAATTGTATCCATATATCTATCTATTCTTTGGGTCCCAATATGTTCTACGAATGGTTAGTTATACCTTTGAACTAACCAATGCCACTGCATATTTCGTAGATCCGGATAACCCGAGTATCTTGTGGAAAAATTAAAAAGATTCGTTCTCGTATCTATTATTGATATTCTGATTTGGTAAGCCAAATGCAGAATAGATGTTCAATTTGATTTGATGAAGTATTCTTCATCTATCTTTGTGTCTCCCTACTTTCAAATTTCGGGGACGAAATTTCTTAAGGGGGGGGAAACTGTAACGATCCCGGATTTTAACGATGTTTAAATTGATAATTAATTGAATTTTTGAATTAAAATTGTAAAATTAATTGTAAATTGAAGCAAGTTTCCCCAATTCAAATAGAATATATATTAAATCATATGAATTTAAATATTGTATATATGTGATTTGGATTTAAATTTCAAGTAAATGGTTTAATAATAATTTGAATATATATGTATATATGTATATATATTGAGTTTGAATTAAATTTTAACTAAATGGTTTAAAGATAAATTATAATGATAAAATTTGGGATTGATGGTTTATGTTAGAGAAATAAAAATAAATATATATATATATATAGAAATACAAGACAATAAGTATTAAAGTTAAAAATAAATATTTAAGTTAGAAATACATATTTAAGTTGGAAATAGAACTAGATGTATATAAGATAAATTATAAAATATAAAGTAATACATTAGATAAATTATAACAACATATTAACTATAGAAATTCACCTATATTACAAAATAATAAGATTAAAGCAAAATAAAATACCTTCAAAAATGAATAAATATGGATAAGTATGAAACAAAGAAAGAAAAAAATATAAATCTCTTTGGCTTGCAAATGAAGATAAGTATGTACACATGAAAATAGGACAAGCCTAATTAATGCAAGCCAAAATCTTATCATATCAACCACCATTTGAATAGAAAAATCTCTGGCCAAACTTTAAACGAAAAATATTTTCAGTACAAAAGAAAAAATCTCTGCCTATTTTGTACAAAACATATCATTACCCTGTAAACTCATTTCATATACATCACCTTGTAAGCTCAATTCATATATATCAATTCCTCACTTCAGTTCGTCCATTCCAAGCTGAGAAAAAAAATCTGAAGTAAATATCATTCAAACCTTAAACAAAATTCAAATTTAAATATCAATACAAACAAGAAAATCAAGAAAAAAAGAAGGGATCAAAGAAAAGGGTTTCAGCTAGCATTCTCAAGCCTATTTCAACATAAATGAGAACTCTGCTCATTCTTCTGGAATCAATGTGAGTAACATTCCTTTTTAAAAAAAACTTAAGTATGAAATCTGGTTGCATGTTAACACCTGGAAATAAGTATGATTGTGTGAATATATATAAGTGCATTGTTCTATGTATATATATGAATGTATAGGTGTGTGCATCTGTGTTCTCTGTTCTTA
This sequence comes from Allium fistulosum, assembly GCA_030737815.1. Lineage (NCBI taxonomy): Eukaryota > Viridiplantae > Streptophyta > Magnoliopsida > Asparagales > Amaryllidaceae > Allium > Allium fistulosum. Next base: position 670,835,830 of record CM060906.1, read on the forward strand.
GTTTTCAAAACTAAGATTTTATACAAAATCCATTATCTCAAGATCTGATCCTTGTTAGGATTTAAGTTTCAAACAAAAATTGTTTGTTTTATCATATATTAAAGTTTAAAATTTTAATTAAGTTAAAACAAATTCGAATTGCTCTGGAAAACCAAAATGAATAGAAAAGTTGGGTTTTGTTTAAAATCCAAACATCCTAATTTCTTGTTTCAGGCATATGGTCTGAAACATTATCCAAAATCATGATTTTTGGAAGAGAAATCATAATTTTTAATTAAGTTTTGAGTATGCATTTCTGGGTTGAACAGAAAATGGAAATTTGGTGGTTTCTGGTGATCCACTTGCTTTGGGAAGTCGAGTTTCCTCCAGGAGGTGGAGGAGTGATCGGTGGCTTTGGGAAAAATAGCGTGAGGGTGGTCAGGTGATTGTGGTGGCGACGGTGGATGTTTTCAGTTTGTAACCCTAGTTTTAACTAGGCTTGGTATTTTGATCATCTCGACATCTCTGGTTGATCGAGTGATTCGAGGTTTTGGGAATAGTGGCGTGGAGGTCTGGCGAAGCCAAGGACGTGGTGACGCGATGTCAGGTGACCGGAGATGGGAGTTCAAGGAACTTTTTCTGGCATTGTTTGGTTGCAGGCTCAACTGTGAAGCTCGATTTTGATTTGGGTTTTGTGGTGACGAATGGATGGTTGGATTTGGTTGCCGCATCGAAGGTCGACGTGCCGGAAGGATGATCGGAGGCCGAAGGTGGCTCTGGTGGTGGTGCATGTGCACGGTGGCTTTTGGTTGTGTCTGTGGTTTTGGGTAGGATTTACTCGAAGATGGTTTCGGGGAAGCAGGTCACAGACTCGAGGGAGGTCTCGAGTATTTTTTTGGTTGTACCGGGTATAAAATAACTTAAACAAAATTTTTAAGTTTTGAAATGTGACTCGGGTTGGTTTGGGAAAAACTCGAAGTAAAGGGTATGTTGGCTCGGGGTGGACTCGGGGTTGTCCCGGGTTAGTTTAAAACAGTTTTCAAACATTAAAATAAGTTCAAGTTTTAACTTATTCTTTTAAAGATAATTGTTTTATTTAAAATGGGATTAGCAAAGGTTTAAATTTATTATTATGAAGTAATTAAAGATTTGTTAATAGTTAATGAAGATCATTAACTTGAGATTATTAAATAATTAGTTAATGTGATTACTTTTAATAATTAACTATATTAATTAATTAGAGGTAATCATTTTTGAAATTATTTAAGTAAAATTACTTAATAAAAGTAATTAAGGAATTAATTACTCATTGTAATTAATTAAGTTAAATTTGATTAGTTTAAGTTAATTAATTAAGTTTAATTAATTTAAGATAATCACTTGATGATTTAATAAATGTAATTACTTAATGTAATTAATGAAGTATAATTACTTAGTGATGTAATTAAGGGTAATTACTGGATGTAATTAGTGGAAGATGATTTAATAATGGAAGTAATTTGGATTCAATTACTTTTTGTAAGGGATTAATTAAAGATAATTAATTAAGGAGTAATTAATTTATTTAATGAGTGATTAAGAGTAGTTAAGTACTGGATAAGATTAATCAAGAGCGATTAATAAATGGGGTTTAATTAAAGATTAATTACTCAATGTAATTAATGTAAATAGAGTAATTAATTAAAGAAGTAATTAGAGATCATTAATTAATATAATTAATGATGTAATTAAGGGTTTATTAATTTAGATTAATTAATCAATGATAAGTGATTATGAAGTAATTAATGTGATTAATTAAGGATTAATGTAATTAATTTTAGTAATTAATTAATGAAGTAATTAAAGGTTAATTACTGTAATTGGTTAAGAATAATTAATTTGTGTAATTAATTAAGGATAATTACTTAATGTAATTAGAGTATAATTAATCAAGGGTGATTAATTAGTACTTAGAGGATGATTAATTAATTTGTAATTAATTAATGGTTAAGTAAGCAAAATTTAGAATGATGAAAGTAATTAATTTAATTTATTTTAAATTAATTAGAGAATGATGATTAATAAATCATTACTTATGGATGACTGTATTCTATTGAATGTTGTGAATTGTTTGATATTCTCTACTATGTGATGCTTTGTGATGTAAATTTGTTTTAATTCAAGCTGTGATGAATGTAATTTATTCTATCTGTGATTCTGTGTATATAGATAAGTGTTATAGGATTATATCGCTTATCAATATTGTTGTGATTGTATCTGTAATGACTGATGATGTTGCACTATTATGTAAAACCCCTGGACCACACTTTTACACACACAAATATGGATTTCACGAGAAAATCGGTTAAGTCACAGATGATTTAAATTTAATATTTTTGAAATTGAAATTTTAATTTCAATTGATTTTGGAAATGGATTTGGTTAAATGTTAAAGCTTTTGAAAAGGAGTTTTTAAGATAAAAGCTATTTTGAATAACTTGGTAAAGTTTTTCAAATTAAATAATTTAATTTGAATTTGAATTCAAAATTTGGAATTGAATTCCATGTTTGGAAATTATGGCTAAAGATGTTATAAATGTGTTTATAGGAATTTAAACTATTTTAAAAGTATAATTTTGAGAATTTGAATTTAACCCAAGGACTTTAACTCGTATAAATGAATCAGATTTTCCGAAATGAAAAATATTTGTTTTCAAATAATAGAAGCTTTCATATAAGGAATGAATTTCCAATTTGTGTCAAAGGAATTTCAAGTTTAAAATGAAAATGGTTTTCCGAGTTATGAATAAATCTTTGTGAAAGATTGTTTAACTTTGTTTTGGAATTGGAAAGGTGTACCATTTGTATAAAAGGTCGAAATGGAATTGTTTTGAAAGCTATCACTTAAATCTTTGTTTTAAAGATTGAACGAGTTAAATCCAAATTGAAATGGAAATCGATTTGAAAATCTATGAATAGATCTTTGTGAAACTGGGTGAACTTTGTGAGTTGAATCTTTTTGTAAAAGATTAAAATGGTAATGTGTTTAAACCATTTGAAGAAAAGTTTTGGGTAATAAGTTGTGACTTAACTGAAATCCCAATATCCATATGTTTTAAAATATTGCGCTCATTATTCGGTTTAGCCGGGAGAGGACTTTGTGTCATATAACCCATTCTGAATAGTGATACGACGTAAATGGATAGCATTTGAAGACCGGTGTTGAAGACCGGGTGTTTGCGAGAACGATAGGATAACCTGTCGATTGTCTCTGCACTGAGTGGCACCGGTATAGAGATTCCCTAAGTGATGGGAAGTCCGATCGGGATTGTGAATACCCGGATTGCAAGGGCTTCTTTAGAAGTGCCTTCGGTTCTGTTCGAACCCGGAACAGACTTGTATGGTTGTATGTCTGGCATTACACTTTGAGATATAAAGCAGATTTCTTTCAAATACATTTCTGTTCGGTGGCGGAGATTTATTCTCTTAGCTTAACACCCTTCTCTGAGACGTACGAGCTCAGAGGTTATGTAGTTGAAGGTTATCAGTGATATACTCCAATTTGGTAGTGTGGCATGCTAAGTGTTGCTGTGTGTTGCTGATCATTTGTTGATCAAAGCATGGCTTTGTGGAGAAGCGTAGCTTTGTGGACGAGACTGCATCAGGACCTCACACCCCGGAAATGGTCGAAACAGGAAAGATGCGGCAAGGTTTCAGGGGTAGCTCCCCTAGGGTATGTCCATTCCTTCTGGAAAAAGGTGGTATCATGGTATGGAGCCCAGATATTTTACATGTGTGGTTGCTCTAATCTCATTTACTGTGTGATTGTTGCTTTGTGATCGAGGCGCCTCGGATAAAGGTCGCAAACGACCGAGGGTGGCATATCTTAGGTTTACTACCTAGGAAGGGGGTAACCGGCCTTGTGTTGGCAGAGAGCCAGGTAGGTTCTCGAGGCGTCCCTCCAGAGGCGTTCCTATATGGCATAGGAAGTTCCTTAGCCTGACCATTTGTTGGAAAATCCAAAGAAACAATACGAACCTTGTACGGCTTTAGTTGTAGAACCTGCCATTTAAAATGGTAGCTATAGTAGGCATAGTATAATGGTACCAATGTTGGATAAGATTAATATTATATCTTCGAAAGGATTTTCACACTATGCACTAGTAATAATATCAAAAGAGTTTTCTCGTATTAAGCATATTTGACTATCATAAGGAGAAATCTCTCCCATGTGTGTGATTGCATTGTGTGTGTGCCGGGAGGCCTTATGGTAGTTTCATTTTCCAAAAAGCATTGCGAATTTCAATGTTTAAAATTCTTTTGTTGTTTGTTTTAAAGATAAACTGTTTTTGTTTACTCATACCAGTCCCATGACTGACCTTGCTTCTCTTAGTGAGATGTGATAGGGGGTTCTCGCTTCGCGTTAGGTGGCGAACGGGAGACTCTTACCCCTACATGTTCTCCTCTTGGGGTTGGTTAGCCCTAAGGTGTGACAGTCGAAAGGCTGGCCGTAAAAGCAAGGACAGGGTACCATTGTATGCCACGGCGGGGCTGGGATGGTTGAAAAGCCTACCAGTCGAGATTGGCCGCTGTCGATGGTTGAAAAGCCTAGATCTTAACATTTGGTATCAGAGCTAAGGTTGAACTTTAGCTCAGGAGTATAACACATTAAGTAGCTCATTAGAGATAGGTTGAAGTATACCCTAGAATGAGTAATCCTTAAGATATCCGTCTGTATGCCTCAGTAAATTCTCTTACTATTCACTGATAGTGAGTATGAGTGCAAGAAGAGGATCAGATAGGGGACAGGGGAATACGACTATAAATGGTCAATACCCTGTAACAACAAGGAAACAATCTTTTCTCTATCAATCTCTTTTGTTCAACATCTCTTTTCAATTCTTTGATATTTCCTGGTAGATCCAGGAAGAAGATTTGATATATTTGCATGGGACATAAACTCCAAATAAGTCAGAATTGTTTGTTTGGATGAATTGGTTGCTTTGGTTGCTATGGTTGATAGGTATACTTTAGTATCTAAACTAAAAGTTTTGAAATTGTATCCATATATCTATCTATTCTTTGGGTCCCAATATGTTCTACGAATGGTTAGTTATCCTGTAACAACCCGCCATTTTGACCGTTCAAGTCGACAAAACATACACACATGCCGACTCAAACAATCCAAAATACAGATAGTTATTGGGGTTAAATAAGAAAAGAAAGGAAAGAACAGAAATAAACACAGAATCTCGCAGCGGAAGGAACAAGATATAATAATAAAATAACAGTTCATGAAGCTGTTAAGTAAATAAATTTGATTATTATTATACATCATAAATCAGAGTTACATACATATCAGAGATAATACAACAATGCAGCGGAAAAATAATACTGTAGTAGAATACAAATGATGTAATACCAAACTCTGTCTTCGTCCTCCAGAATAGATCTTCAACCTTATCTGAAATGCTCAGGCTGACTCGAGCGTAATGAAAAGACAAAACACTCGAGTCAGGACTAAAATATCTCATGTAAGTCAAATCAAATAAGAAAATATGAGTGTGACGGCGTCAGAGATGTTTACGGGGTTTGACATCTCCTATCCAGTGTCAACGTGAGTGCAATAACTTAAGAGATGTTACGGGATTTTCCATCTCTCAAGGATCCATTAAACTATCTACTATGTAGTACAATACGCTATTATAATATGTCTACATTAAAGTAAAAGTATTAAAATAGCGTTAAGCCATGGCCCATTCCACCCTTAACACAGTTTATATTCCCAAGAGCATATACAAGACCGCAGTTTCCCCAAAACCGGAAGTCACCAGAGGGCAATCCATATACTAAAGGTACAAAACAAAATGTAGTGGTCGCGAATAGGATAATCAGTATGACAAGGTACATGAGGCGATACCAACTAGGATACTAGTAGTTGCCTGATCCGGACTGATGTTGGGCATAGCAGCTACTACCCCAACACCGCGAAACAACACTCCCATAATCGAGGGGTGCACCCAAATCGAATCACAAAAGTAATAGACATGGTAACGAAGAAGTGTGTCCGCTAGAGATGGCGATCCTCAATGGCCCGGCGCGGCTCCTGTTTTAGTCATGTCAGGGGTCATCCAAAATCGTTCTCTTTCTTCAGTCAACGCGTTCACCAAAACCATCCACTTCATTCTGGATCAACACTCCGCGTGTATTAGTTATTAAAGTGGTTTTCGGTATCGACAGAGAGTATGTCCATATCCGATCCCGATCTCTTTGATAACTACGTATTATTACACCGGTGGCTCTTTTACATTTCAAATCGATTCATAATTGATATCAAAATATCATATTCGCTTCAAAATCAAATCCGTTCAAATATCATCATATCTATTCAAGATGTAAGATTCCGTTTCAAAATCATTTTTCGCCTCAATATCTCATTTCGATTTCAAAATCATTAATTTCAACTCGATTTAGCTTCTCAATAAACCATTTCAAATTATCAATTTTAAATACATATTTGAACCACAAAATAAATAATTTCACTTTCAATATATTTCGAAACTTTAAATATTTCACATTTCAAAACAGCTCATATATTTATATAAGAATATAAGATTCGCTTTAAAACCATTTCGTATTCAAATTAGAATATACTTCAAATTAAACATCCGTATTAAGTAGTTTACTTAATTTCTGGAACAATTCCAATTCAATAAACTTAGATTAACATTCGGATTTCAAGAATTCATTTAAGTATTACATTCCAACTCAATTTCAGTTCAAATCCTATTCAAATCAATTTTATCTTCAAATTTAATTCAATAGTTTCAATTTAGTCCAATTCACGAATTTCTTTGAATTTCAATTAAATTCCAAATTAATTAAATCTCAATTTCAAATTAATTTTCAATTCCAAACTCAAACTTGAAATATCATTTCATATAAATTTTCTTAGAAATATTCAGAGTTCGATTAAAAGTCCAATCTTTTAAAACAAATCAACTTTCAAATATTTACGTCGTATTTCAATCCTTTTCTTAAAAATCTAAACTTCGAGTAATTAAACAATTTCATTTACCAAGTTTAAATTCCAACATATCGAGCTTCAATTCAAAATAATTCAATTTCCATAAATTGGATTTTATTCTTAAAATCAATTCATTTAAATAATTTCAAAACAACTTTTAAAATCATTTAATTTAACCAACCTAGTGTCCGTATATAATTTTCTAACCTATGGCCAAGTGATTATTTATTTCAATTAAATGTCAGGGATGAATATATATCACATAAACCAATCACAGTGTCATATGTATGTATAACAAGATACATATAAGCAAATAAACATCCAAACATTTAGATATCAACCAATAGCATCCATCGAAATAAATCATCCAATAGACAATACAATTCACGGCAATTTCATAGTTATCAATGTCAGGTAATTTAATCGCAATTCAATTTTAATTTCAATTTGACTGTCAATTTAATTTTCAACGGTGAATTCAAATGACAATCTATATGACAATTAAATTTTTATCAAACAACGACAAATAAAATTCATATCACTTCATAATATCAAATTTAACTAACAAAAATTATTTTAGCCAATTGTGAGCGTATAAACACTCACCTTTTGAATTTAAATTGAATTTAAATTCAATTTAAACCCAAAAATTTGACAGTCTCCAAATCCATCCAAACCAGCATCAAAGTGTCCGGAATTTCGATACGATCCTAACAAAAGAAACCTCGTCCAAATCCGAGTCCGTATGCAAAAGTTATGAAAATTTGAAGATTGGAAAATTCTGGTGCTGAGTCGACTTCGAGTTCAACCCGGTCCGCCGCCTCAAATACCCGATGCCTGCTTGGAGTTTTTGCGAAAACGACCCGATGACCCGAGTAGTTTTCTTCCCGACTCGAAGTAGCTCCAGGGTTTTTCCCCCTGAAACCCGAAGCGCGTAAATCTCGATTTTTTTTTTTAGATTTTGGAATTTGGGAATTAGGTTTTGTCTGCCATTGGAATGAGAAGCTAAGAAGAAGATGAATTGTACGTACAGACAAACGAAGATTAGGGAGGCTAGGGTTTATAACTGTGTTTATATAGGTATGTTAGAGATAGAGTAGATAGACTGAATAGATGAACGTGCAGAACAAACTATGGCCCGAAAAGCCCGTTCTGACCCCGGAACGAAATTGAGTAAACCCATATATCGAAATAGGTGTTTTAAAATATTCTGAGCGCGATGGAAAAAGTTTCACGTCCAAATTCCATTGTATGAAGAAGTTATGCTGAAAAAGAAATTCTCAAATTGATTTCAAAAATTGATTTCAATTAAATTGATTTGAAGGCGTTTCGCGTTCGTACGATCAAACGACAAGTCCGATCGTTACGAAACTTGAAACCCTACAATAATATGGCATTACGGATCCGATGAAACTGGTTTCGTCGAAATCCGAGATTATTTTGAAAAATGACTATTTTCTCTCGCCGAATTAATATTAAAACAATTCGATGCGTTTCGAGCTGCCACGGTCAAACGATAACTCCGATTGCTATGAAAATTGAAATCCGACAATAACAAACTATTACGGATCCAATGGAACTAGTTTCGTTCCATTCTGAGACTGTTAGAAAAATGGCTATTTTTCAATCGATAATTAAATATTAAAAATATTCTATAACATTACTATAACTCCAATATGATAAGATAAAATTTTACAAATCATTTTCAATCATATTCAACTCGATTTTTAATTATTTCTGAAATTTAACTTATTAAATTATCGATTTAATTGTCTAATTAAATCCAATATTCGAAAAATAAATTATTCGACTGTTTAATTTCAATACAAAATTCCCAATTTTAAATTATTAACTTTTAAATCAAATTTCAATTGTTCACAAATTCCATTTTTAATTTCATAGTAATTAACAATCTTTTACAATGCAATTTTCCATTATAAATCCAATATAAAAGATTATATTAGATTCAGCGTTCAATTATATTGTAGTTCAAATTCAAGTTATTTAATTCCAAATGAATTCTTTTATTTCGATTTACACTTTCATTATTGAATCAACCATTTACTTATACATTATTATCAATAGTTTATAATTCATTTACTTTCATTTTCTTCAGCTATCATCTTATTTAAATTCACAGTAATATTAAATTACATTCATTTACGTTGATTTCCATATTATAACTTCAATATTAAATGTAACATTTTATTTATTTCGTTGTTTACAATCAAATTCAATTCAATTCAATTACTTGTTACATTCAAATTTAAATCTTTTACTTACGTTCAATTACAAGTTAACATCTTTATCAAATTACAGTTTCAGTTATTATCTGCTTTCAATCAACTGTAATATTAAGTTACATTTATTTATATTAGTTTCAATAACATAACTTCCATTATTAAATCTACCATTTTATTTATTCTTTGTTTACAATCATAACATATTTGGTTTACAATCAAATTCAATTCATTATTTACATTCACTACCAGTTAACATCCATATTTAATTTACAAATAAGTTATTTCAGAATTCAGTTTTGTATTTTAACTTGTAATTCACATTTAACAACACAAAATTTTATTTCCTTCGGATTTTTATCCAAAATTTTCATTTTAATTCGTATTTTTAAAGTGTTAAAAATACGGGTCGTTACATATCCCTTTGAACTAACCAATGCCACTGCATATTTCGTAGATCCGGATAACCCGAGTATCTTGTGGAAAAATTAAAAAGATTCGTTCTCGTATCTATTATTGATATTCTGATTTGGTAAGCCAAATGCAGAATAGATGTTCAATTTGATTTGATGAAGTATTCTTCATCTATCTTTGTGTCTCCCTACTTTCAAATTTCGGAGACAAAATTTCTTAAGGGGGGGAAACTGTAACGATCCCGGATTTTAACGAAGTTTAAATTGATAATTAATTGAATTTTTGAATTAAAATTGTAAAATTAATTGTAAATTGAAGCGAGTTTCCCCAATTCAAATAGAATATATATTAAATCATATGAATTTAAATATTGTATATATGTGATTTGGATTTAAATTTCAAGTAAATGGTTTAATAATAATTTGAATATATATGTATATATGTATATATATTGAGTTTGAATTAAATTTTAACTAAATAGTTTAAAGATAAATTATAATGATAAAATTTGGGATTGATGGTTTATGTTAGAGAAATAAAAATAAATAAATAAATAAATATATATATATATAGAAATACAAGACAATAAGTATTAAAGTTAAAAATAAATATTTAAGTTAGAAATACATATTTAAGTTGGAAATAGAACTAGATGTATATAAGATAAATTATCAAATATAAAGTAATACATTAGATAAATTATAACAACATATTAACTATAGAAATTCACCTATATTACAAAATAATAAGATTAAAGCAAAATAAAATACCTTCAAAAATGAATAAATATGGATAAGTATGAAACAAAGGAAGAAAAAAATATAAATCTCTTTGGCTTGCAAATGAAGATAAGTATGTACACATGAAAATAGGACAAGCCTAATTAATGCAAGCCAAAATCTTATCATATCAGCCACCATTTGAATAGAAAAATCTCTGGCCAAACTTTAAACGAAAAATATTTTCAGTACAAAAGAAAAAAAAATCTCTGCCTATTTTGTACAAAACATATCATCACCCTGTAAACTCATTTCATATACATCACCTTGTAAGCTCAATTCATATATATCAATTCCTCACTTCAGTTCGTCCATTCCAAGCTGAGAAAAAAAATCTGAAGTAAATATCATTCAAACCTTAAACAAAATTCAAATTTAAATATCAATACAAACAAGAAAATCAAGAAAAAAAGAAGGGATCAAAGAAAAGGGTTTCAGCTAGCATTCTCAAGCCTGTTTCAACATAAATGAGAACTCTGTTCATTCTTTTGGAATCAATGTGAGTAACATTCCTTTTTTAAAAAAAACTTAAGTATGAAATCTGGTTGCATGTTAACACCTTGAAATAAGTATGATTGTGTGAATATATATAAGTGCATTGTACTGTGTATATATATGAATGTATAGGTGTGTGCATCTATGTTCTCTGTTCTTAGTTTTCAAAACTAAGATTTTATACAAAATCCATTATCTCAAGATCTGGTCCTTGTTAGGATTTAAGTTTCAAACAAAAATTGTTTATTTTATCATATATTAAAGTTTAAAAATTTAATTAAGTTAAAACAAATTCGAATTGCTCTGGAAAACCAAAATGAATAGAAAAGTTGGGTTTTGTTTAAAATCCAAACATCCTAATTTCTTGTTTCAGGCATATGGTCTGAAACATTATCCAAAATCATGATTTTTGGAAGAGAAATCATAATTTTTAATTAAGTTTTGAGTATGCATTTCTGGGTTGAACAGAAAATGGAAATTTGGTGGTTTCTGGTGATCCACTTGCTTTGGGAAGTCGAGTTTCCTCCTGGAGGTGGAGGAGTGATCGGTGGCTTTGGGAAAAATAGCGTGAGGGTGGTCAGGTGATTGTGGTGGCGACGGTGGATGTTTTCAGTTTGTAACCCTAGTTTTAACTAGGCCTGGTATTTTGATCATCTCGACATCTCTGGTTGATCGAGTGATTCGAGGTTTTGGGAATAGTGGCATGGAGGTCTGGTGAAGCCAAGGACGTGGTGGCACGATGTCAGGTGACCGGAGATGGGAGTTCAAGGAACTTTTTCTGGCATTGTTTGGTTGCAGGCTCAACTGTGAAGCTCGATTTTGATTTGGGTTTTGTGGTGACGAATGGATGGTTGGATTTGGTTGCAGCGTCGAAGGTCGACGTGCCGGAAGGATGATCGGAGGCCGAAGGTGGCTCTGGTGGTGGTGCATGTGCACGGTGGCTTTTGGTTGTGTCTGTGGTTTTGGTAGGATTTACTCGAAGATGGTTTCGGGGAAGCAGGTCACAGGCTCGAGGGAGGTCTCGAGTATTTTTTTGGTTGTACCGGGTATAAAATAACTTAAACAAAAAATTTAAGTTTTGAAATGTGACTCGGGTTGGTTTGGGAAAAACTCGAAGTAAAGGGTATGTTGGCTCGGGGTGGACTCGGGGTTGTCCCGGGTTAGTTTAAAACAGTTTTCAAACATTAAAATAAGTTCAAGTTTTAACTTATTCTTTTAAAGATAATTGTTTTATTTAAAATGGGATTAGCTAAGGTTTAAATTTATTATTATGAAGTAATTAAAGATTTGTTAATAGTTAATGAAGATCATTAACTTGAGATTATTAAATAATTAATTAATGTGATTAATTTTAATAATTAACTATATTAATTAATTAGAGGTAATCATTTGTGAAATTATTTAAGTAAAATTACTTAATAAAAGTAATTAAGGAATTAATTACTCATTTTAATTAATTAAGTTAAATTTGATTAGTTTAAGTTAATTAATTAAGTTTAATTAATTTAAGATAGTCACTTGATGATTTAATAAATGTAATTACTTAATGTAATTACTTAATGTAATTAATGAAGTATAATTACTTAGTGATGTAATTAAGGGTAATTACTGGATGTAATTAGTGGAAGATGATTTAATAATGGAAGTAATTTGGATTCAATTACTTTTTGTAAGGGATTAATTAAAGATAATTAATTAAGGAGTAATTAATTTATTTAATGAGTAATTAAGAGTAGTTAAGTACTGGATAAGATTAATCAAGAGCGATTAATAAATGGGGTTTAATTAAAGATTAATTACTCAATGTAATTAATGTAAATAGAGTAATTAATTAAAGAAGTAATTAGAGATCATTAATTAATATAATTAATGATGTAATTAAGGGTTGATTAATTTAGATTAATTAATCAATGATAAGTGATTATGAAGTAATTAATGTGATTAATTAAGGATTAATGTAATTAATTTTAGTAATTAATTAATGAAGTAATTAAAGGTTAATTACTGTAATTGGTTAAGAATAATTAATTTGTGTAATTAATTAAGGATAATTACTTAATGTAATTAGAGTATAATTAATCAAGGGTGATTAATTAGTACTTAGAGGATGATTAATTAATTTGTAATTAATTAATGGTTAAGTAAGCAAAATTTAGAATGATGAAAGTAATTAATTTAATTTATTTTAAATTAATTAGAGAATGATGATTAATAAATCATTACTTATGGATGACTGTATTCTATTGAATGTTGTGAATTGTTTGATATTCTCTACTTTATGATGCTTTGTGATGTAAATTTGTTTTAATTCAAGCTGTGATGAATGTAATTTATTCTATCTGTTATTCTGTGTATATAGATAAGCGTTATAGGATTATATCGCTTATCAATATTGTTGTGATTGTATCTGTAATGACTGATGATGTTGCACTATTGTGTAAAACCCCTGGACCACACTTTTACACACACAAATATGGATTTCACGAGAAAATCGGTTAAGTCACAGATGATTTAAATTTAATATTTTTGAAATTTAAATTTTAATTTCAATTGATTTTGGAAATGGATTTGGTTAAATGTTAAAGCTTTTGAAAAGGATTTTTTAAGATAAAAGCTATTTTGAATAACTTGGTAAAGTTTTTCAATTTAAATAATTTAATTTGAATTCGAATTCAAAATTTGGAATTGAATTCCATGTTTGGAAATTATGGCTAAAGATGATATAAATGTGTTTATAGGAATTTAAACCATTTTAAAAGTATAATTTTGAGAATTTGAATTTAACCCAAGGACTTTAACTCGTATAAATGAATCAGATTTTCCGAAATGAAAAATATTTGTTTTCAAATAATAGAAGCTTTCATATAAGGAATGAATTTCCAATTTGTGTCAAAGGAATTTCAAGTTTAAAATGAAAATGGTTTTCCGAGTTATGAATAAATCTTTGTGAAAGATTGTTGAACTTTGTTTTGGAATTGGAAAGGTGTACCATTTGTATAAAAGGTCGAAATGGAATTGTTTTGAAAGCTATCACTTAAATCTTTGTTTTAAAGATTGGACGAGTTAAATCCAAATTGAACTGGAAATCGATTTGAAAATCTACGAATAGATCTTTGTGAAACTGGGTGAACTTTGTGAGTTGAATCTTTTTGTAAAAGATTAAAATGGTAATGTGTTTAAACCATTTGAAGAAAAGTTTTGGGTAATAAGTTGTGACTTAACTGAAATCCCAATATCCATTTGTTTTAAAATATTGCGCTCATTATTCGGTTTAGCCGGGAGAGGACTTTGTGTCATATAACTCATTCTGAATAGTGATACGACGTAAATGGATAGCATTTGAAGACCGGTGTTGAAGACCGGGTGTTTGCGAGAACGATAGGATAACCTGTCGATTGTCTCTGCACTGAGTGGCCCCGGTATAGAGATTCCCTAAGTGATGGGAAGTCCGATTGGGATTGTGAATACCCGGATTGCAAGGGCTTCTTTAGAAGTGCCTTCGGTTCTGTTCGAACCCGGAACAGACTTGTATGGTTTTATGTCTGACATTACACTTTGAGATATAAAGCAGATTTCTTTCAAATACATTTCTGTTTGGTGGCGGAGATTTATTCTCTTAGCTTAACACCCTTCTCTGAGACGTACGAGCTCAGAGGTTATGTAGTTGAAGGTTATCAGTGATATACTCCAATTTGGTAGTGTGGCATGCTAAGTGTTGCTGTGTGTTGCTGATCATTTGTTGATCAAAGCATGGCTTTGTGGAGAAGCATAGCTTTGTGGACGAGACTGCATCAGGACCTCACACCCCGGAAATGGTCGAAACAGGAAAGATGCGGCAAGGTTTTAGGGGTAGCTCCCCTAGGGTATGTCCATTCCTTCTGGAAAAAGGTGGTATCATGGTATGGAGTCCATATATTTTACCTGTGTGGTTGCTCCAATCTCATTTACTGTGTGATTGTTGCTTTGTGATCGAGGCGCCTCGGATAAAGGTCGCAAACGACCGGGGGTGGCATATCTTAGGTTTACTACCTGGGAAGGGGGTAACCGGCCTTGTGTTGGCAGAGAGCCAGGTAGGTACTTGGGGCGTCCCTCCAGAGGCGTTCCTATGTGGCATAGGAAGTTCCTTAGCCTGACCATTTGTTGGAAAATCAAAAGAAACAATACAAACCTTGTACGGCTTTAGTTGTAGAACCTGCCATTTAAAATGGTAGCTATAGTAGGCATTGTATAATGGTACCTATGCTGGCTAAAATTAATATTATATCTTCAAAAGGATTTTCACACTATGCACTAGTAATAATATCAAAAGAGTTTTCTCGTATTAAGCATATTTGACTATCATAAGGAGAAATCTCCCCCATATGTGCGATTGCATTGTGTGTGTGCCGGGAGGCCTTATGGTAGTTTCATTTTCCAAAAAGCATTGCGGATTTCAATGTTTAAAATTCTTTTGTTGTTTGTTTTAAAGATAAACTATTTTTGTTTACGCATACCAGTCCCATGACTGACCTGGAGTTTATTGTTCCCTTCCTAAACTCTGCGTGCCCACAATTTTCCACACGGGCAGTCTAGAGTTGGGTTTTTCAGATAGTCAGGTTTAATAAATGATTTGGAGCTAGTTCAGTTTTTTGAGATCACGACCAACCTTGCTTCTCTTTGTGAAACGTGATGGTGGTTCGAGCTTGATGTTGGAGTTGTTGGACTCATTCACTTTTAAAGATCATTTGGAGTATCACTTCTGCTGTTTCCGCTGTAACATTATTATTTGTCTCCGATATTCTTGTATCATATAGATATCATTGTTGTATATCATTTTGGATATTGTATTCATTGGAGTCGTATATGATATCATTTATTTCTTTCTTCCGCTGTGTTGTTATACTTACTGTGTTATAAGCTCCGGCGAGCCAGATTCGGCGTTTGAATCTGCGGCATTCGAGTACAAGTGAAGTACGGGTGTCGATTTTCAAAGGCCGAGTCAGGATCGTTACAATAAATTAATAAAATCGTGTGGTTTATGCTGAATATTCATCATTACGATTGTGTGACTCAAATGTGTAAATTCAGTCAGTGATTAATATTGAACAATTCGAAAATTAGCATTCACACGTCACCTTAGCTTGTGGTGTGACATTTTGGCTAAATTTATCGCTTACACATCTTTTGGTAAAATTCAATTTTAATTATTATAAGCAACACCCAATAGTGACAATTATTTATACCAATTCTCTTCTTCAAAACTATATCACATTAGGACTAATGAAATTTGGTAATGGTCGAAATTCCAATATCGTCCACATTCAAATTTATAGTCCAAACACAAAGTCCTTGGTTCAATAATGGACGTAGGCAAACTTGCTGAACCACTCCATCTTTGGTGTCATTTTGTAACGATCTGTATTTTACATATCGGAGGATCTTAAAATATTATTATTTATTTCCTGTAAGGTCATGTGACGCTATAATTTTAGGAAAGGACTATTAGGGACATTATTGAACATGAAAGTGTAGTTCAGATTGTTACTTGCTTTTATTTCATGCTTTCATGTTCTTCTATGCTTATTTTCATTTATTTGCTCTCTTTTCTTTCATGTTAGTAGTTTAGTTTTATTTTTATGCAAGTAGTTAGTTCATTTTTATTTTAATTAGCTTGCACTTTCCTTTTATTTTCTATGTTGAAATTTACATGTGCTGAAATGACAACACAAATGAGTAGCTAAACCCCTTCAATTTAGGGGTAATGAAGCTCTCTAAAATTATGTAACTTCAACATATTGTGTGACTTATGATCTTTTTTATGCTTCACGAAAAGTTAGTTTATGATGTAAGTTTATTAGTGAATTTGATAGTATGTTGTTATCACAAATAGGTTATTCTTATTCAATCATAAACATAATTTACATCATTGACTAACTAAGTGATTTTTGATTGTGAAATTAAAGTAGAATCGAGATTTGATGATCTATGTTACTAAATACAATGGTAAATAGATCATACTTGTATCAGCTTTTGCTTTAACTTCATTTTCATTACAATTGATAAGTGGTTTTATGTGTTGTATTATAGTTTGATGGTTTAAGTTATGTTAGTTAATAATATAAATAGACCATACTTATGATAAATACATCACTAATTCCACTTAAGATCAAAATAGAGAGATCATAGATTGTTTGTGTGTTGATTTATGTAAAAATATGAGAGTGGATTTGCCTCTAAATTGTTTTCTAATCACATATTTTTAATCACTTTTATTCTAGTTAGTCTTTGCATTTCTTTTTAGTTTAAACAATCTCAAACTCTTTGGTTTAATTTGATTGAGTAGAATTTTTAAATCATTTTAATTCCCTGCGGATCGACCCGTACTCGCCACGTACTAAAATTGTATGTCGTGCGCTTGCGGTTATTTTTATTACAATTTTTCGGCGATTTTCTAACCAACAGAAAAACCGTCTATTCAACAAGTTTTTAGCGCCGTTTCCAGGGAATTAATTTGATTTTAATTTTATTCTTCGAATTATTTTTGTTTAATTTTTGTGTGTTTTCATTTTGTGTGTTAATTTGCATTTAAAAAAATAGAAAAATAATGTTTGTTGTGTGATTTGTGCTTGCATTAGATTTGTGTGCTTGTTGTTTTTTCTATTTGCATTTGCAATTCTATTAAAAAATATAAACATATATATAACATTGCATTTCAAAACAAAACAAAAAAACATTTTATTTCATTTACATTTTTTCCAATTTCTGTTTTGATTTACATTGCATTTACATTTTATTTACTGCTCTACTTCAAAAAGAATAAAAACTGTGCTCAGTGCACACTGCTGCCACTGTCCTTACTGCCTCACCTTCACATTGCTCACTGTCACAAACTTCAAACAACCACATGTACAGTGAATCAACCAGAAAACCACTGCAATTCCTACAACTTCACCACCACATTTCTGCCACCACTTCCTCTACCTCCCTCTTCAAACACATAAAAAACTGCCACTGCCCCATAATACTTCAAGCAACTCCACAGCAACTAACAACCATCTTCACAACCAAACCAAACTTCTGTCAACCCCTGAACATACACTTGCCATCAACTCAATTCTGCCACCACCATCTCAAAGCACATCAAAACTGTTCTTGTGCTTCCATACACTTCAATACTTCAGCTTGTTACAACATCTGCCATAACTATGCACACAACTGCACACAGTCATCACAATTCTTTGCAACTTCCACAGTTCTGCCATTCTTCTTGCCTGCCTCTATCAACAACCATCAATCAACTGCTTAATCCTTCTTGCTACTTCTCCAACACCATCTTGCTACGACCAAACCTGTGACGCCCCACCTCTATGCTCATAATAACAAAGAGTATTAAAAGAAATACTGTCTATTATTACGAAGAATAAGGCTGGATAGGAGCGACCATCCGTAATTGGCCTTACACTAATATTGGTTATCTCGATAGGAGTGGTATATACTTTTTATTTTTCTTCTATTATTTATTTACTCCCATCGACATATCCAATTATCAGTATAAAACAAACTACGACGGTTCATAATAGTTTAGGACATTAGATATAACAATAACATGGATAATATAAATGCGGAACACAGATAAAAACAAAAGTCTCATATATATATATAACTGATGTCAGTTAATACATAGTTGACACAATACATATGATACAACTACAACTGTCGACTCTAGAAGTTATATATACAAGTACATTATCGACTAATATACATGAATACATATCGTTCTATACAATGACACGACTACTACAAAATGACACTGACAACTTCAGAAGATGTGAAAAGTCATCATATCCTGAACAGCAACTCAAAGAAGAAAATCTACAACCTGAAATAACTCGGGTCTGACCCGAGTATTACATTCAAAAGAAAATAATACCCAGGTCAGTCTAATTCAAACCAGTTTATTAGTGCATATAGGCAGTAATAATTTAAATAGACGACAGTCACAATAATTCCCGTCTATCCGATTTTTAAACAAAGAAACCAGATAACGGTCAATATAACACTTAACAGTGTTTAACAAAAATCAGCAGATTTAAATCATCAACAAAGATAAATAAACAATTTATCAAATCGACTAAATCAATTTAAAACTGTCAAATCCGATAGGGATGCAGTGCACGCACGCGTGTACTGCCTCGCCACTATCGCAGGAGATACACAAAAGCTCAATGAAAGTCACAATGATCGCAAGGTCAAACCCCGAAATCGGGTTCAACTCAAGGAATAACAAGAGAGGTGAGTACTGCACTGATAAATGAAGTGCAGCCACAAACGCATATGTTCAAAGACACATGCACATAAATCCGGGTAACATAAACAACATGTAGTGGTATATAAGTAGGAACCAAGTGAAGAAACTGCAGTGTCAAGTATGCATGAAACTGGATGGAGCAAACTCAACAGGAAATGTATATGAACATAAAGTAGTTCAATACTATTACACCTAACAGATGTAACATGAAGTGATAATTCAAAGGCTACACTGTATCATAGTGCAGGCAACAAAAGAAGGACAACTCGAATGGACATAGCACATGCACCAGATACGAGTGCACCTACACATAAGTACTCGAAGTCAAGACTACATGAGCCAAGACCGGGGATCAAGGCAGCAGCCATATGCAAACGAGGATGGCAAGTGAGAATAGTAGGATGTACAGAACATCACTGATGAAACAAGTTCAAGAAGATAGTGGATATATACTACACCACTACAGAAACAGTGCAAATATGAAGTGCGCAACAAGTGATGCACAAATGAATACAAGAACAGCCTGTAACAAAACTGCAGATACAACAAGATTACAACACAGTAAAACTGGACAGTACTAGTATTTCAATCAAGAACAAGACCATGCCTAAGTAAAAAGGCAAAGAACTGAACAATGTCGAAGTCAAGGGAAAGCCAAGTATGCTACAGAAATCATCAAAGCGGTAGCGAACCCACATGTGTAGGGTCAACACATATACATGCACACATACTATGGTATGTATGCACGCATGTGAAACCATAAAAATAATCAAGCTATTGTTGAAATCATGGAAACAAGACTACAAGATATGATAGTGCAAACAGCATCTTAAATGGGACAATGAATCGATTCATATGAAGTAGTACAAATGAAATAGGCAGTGACCACTGATGGTAGACAAGTGTCGACCAGACAGCCTGATGAATCAACTAAGTATAAAACAGTAGTAAGTTCACCTAAGCTTACAAGACGATATGCACTTACAAAACCAAAGACATGCACAGGTGAAGAAATTTCACTACCAACTAAATTGCAATGCAAGTTAGTAGCTCATACTACAAGTCAGGTCAGAGACAAAATGTCCAGAAGTACCAAATTGCTCAAGCAAAATGCAACAGTGGACAATACTGGTCTGCTCACAAATCAAACCAGCGACAAATGCATACAAACCAGGTACACACAGTGCACCAGAAAGGCCAGTGAACCCAAAAACAGGAATGCAACATTTCTACACATATGTACAACTACTGTGAACCGAACAATACTAGTTATACATGAAAACAACTAAATGTACTAGCAACTGAACTGTCTCGTAGTAATAGAGAGCAAATGCAACCCCAATGATAAGCTACCCAGACTCGTGACAAGTGGTGAAGTAAATGTCAAGACCAAAGTTAAGACTTATGTCAACATAAAAATGCTCAAGGTCAATTGCAGTTCAATTCACACTGTACCAAAGTTACAATAGTACAGGTGGCCAGAGTTATGAAACGTCAATTAAAATTCACAAACAAGTCAAGTTACAGGTTGCAAATGACTCGAGGCAGTGAACAGGGAAGCCTAAGTATCAAACCAAAAATAAGGTCAAAGGAGAAAGTGAACGAAGCCAACCATTCACTTTCAAAGAAATAGCTCAATTTCAAACGAAATCAAACTGTGCCATAATAA